>OU026157.1:75983189-78408314 GCA_907269105.1 Volucella inanis
GTTCTAAGGTTCGCATGTCCCTCTTATCCGCATAATGCAGAGAGAGACACTGCTTTATTTCCTGCCAATCGTTGTCAAATATGTGGTATGAAACGAGGGCTGCATCCGCAGAACCCCTAACCTTTCCACGTATGTGCTGCAAAATCGCATGATACAGTGGCTTGGTTCGGATGATCTCAAAATCTTTTAAAACTCCCTCCACAGCATGAACCTAAGAGACGTATTGGGTTGGGTTTCCCGTGAAAACCTGCAACTCCTTTACGCTATCCGGGAGCCGGCTGATTTCCTTGAGTTCGGCTTCCGTTTAAGGTGGGCAGAGTGACGCTGGCGTTCTTGGCTTATTCACTATGGAAGAGCTTCATGATCCCTCCAAAAGGGCTAGGCGATTTCCTAAGCTCCTTAGTGTTTCTTCGGAGATAGGAGGTGATACTCTCCTATCTTTCAAAGCTTTCAACCGAGCTTCCATTTCTTTTAGCTGGACTAGCACGGTGTTAAGGCCACCGGTAAGTTCGGTTACTGCGTTTTTCAGAAAATCCATTTTTGGCAAGCGATAAATAAGATAAAGGAAATTAAATCTTACCTGTAATAAAGAGGTCGTGTGAACTCTTTTTCACGGATGGTACAAGCACTAATTTTTATATTTAAAATTTTAACTTAATTTTATTAGCTCCGAGCAACTAACGAGCACAGGCACTGATTCTCAACAAATTACCTTTTTTGTTTTAATATATTTTTGATTTTAATATATTTTTTTGATTCAGAAAATTGAATAAAATTTATTCACAGCGTAATAACATTGGTTGGCTGATTTTTTTCAAATTTTCATTAAATTACTTTTCTCTCTTGTAACACACACGCAGCGTGGTTACAGGAATTTCGATTCCTTGCCTTTTTGCACAGCACAAATTTAATTTTAATTTCATTCTTTTTTTTTGTTTTTTGTTTTTTTTTTTTTATTATTATTGAATTATCGAACACTGGTCTATGGTTTGATTTTCTTTCTTACATTGGTAAAATTATCATTTTTGTATTAAATATTGGCACTGAATTTCGTTGCACCGCGATCTGTAAAGTAACCGAAAGGGAACAGATTATTATTTTTTTTTTTTTTTAAATAAGATGCACGCAACCGACTTAAACCAGTGCTTCGCATAGGAGCCGGTCTTGAAGGGATCGTAACTCTCTGCCTTTTTAGGGTCAAGCGGTGACCTACTAGGGTACGATTGACCTCACACCTCGCATCTTCGCCCTTTTGCGGTTTCTGACTATGTTCGCATGGAAATAGCACAGAGTATTGTGTAGATTAGTGAGCTGGCTTTCTAGGCTTACAACTACTTGCACCCAGTAGGGAGTTCTACACATATTCTTAAGTAAGGACCACCGCCAGGAGTATCAAAGGATGGAGGTTAGACCGGTCCCTACTCGGGCGCCAGTTAAAGATGTTCGCACCTCAACATCTAAAAAAATACCCACGGGCCAAAGCCCGTGTCGAACAACCAACCGTTCGTTCAAATAAAACGCGGACTTCATCATTATTATTATTATTATTATTATTATTTTTGTAACTTTTCTTATTTTTATTACTATTATTATTTTTTTATTATTGTTGTTATTAATATTATTATAATTATTGTTATTAATATTATAACTATTATTGTTATTATTATTATTATTATTATTACTATTATTATTATTATTATTTTTAGTATTATTATTATTTTATTATTATTATTATTATTTTTGTTATTATTGTTATAATTATTATTATTATTATTATTATTATTACAATTATTCTTGTTTTTAATATTATTATTATTATTGTTACTATTTTAAATGCTAAAATGGTATATTGATATTATTCTATTTTCACTTCACTTTAATTTCGTCATATTTTATTATCAAGATAAAAGTCTATCCTTAAGTCTTGGTTAACAATGTACTTTATTTTAAAATTGTAAAAACCCTGGTAAAGTAACAATCTTTGCTGATCATTGGTGGAGTTCGCACGTTTCCTTGCTTCCCAGATCGTGAAACCAATTGGATCCGATATTTTTACTTTGCCACCATTTGTGTTGCAGTTTCTTCGGTACAACTGCATTTCGTAAATTACCGGCTCACTCAAAAAAACCAATGTTGACGGTAAGTAGCGTTTGGGTCCCATTATTACATGTCAAATATTATTATTATTATATTATTATTATATTATTATATTATTATATTATTATATTATTATATTATTATTATTATATTATATTATTATTATTATTTTTTTTAGTATTATTATTATTATTATTATTATTATTATTATTTTTAGTATTATTATTATTTTATTATTATTATTATTATTATTGTTATTATTGTTATAATTATTATTATTATTATTATTATTAATACAATTATTCTTGTTTTTAATATTATTATTATTATTGTTACTATTTTAAATGCTAAAATGGTATATTGATATTATTCTATTTTCACTTCACTTTAATTTCGTCATATTTTATTATCAAGATAAAAGTCTATCCTTAAGTCTTGGTTAACAATGTACTTTATTTTAAAATTGTAAAAACCCTGGTAAAGTAACAATCTTTGCTGATCATTGGTGGAGTTCGCACGTTTCCTTGCTTCCCAGATCGTGAAACCAATTGGATCCGATATTTTTACTTTGCCACCATTTGTGTTGCAGTTTCTTCGGTTTAACTGCATTTCGTAAATTACCGGCTCACTCAAAAAAACCAATGTTGACGGTAAGTAGCGTTTGGGTCCCATTATTACATGTCAAATATTATTATTATTATATTATTATTATATTATTATATTATTATTATTATATTATATTATTATTATTATTATATTATTATTACAAACAAAAAATTTTTTGATTTAATTGAACTGCTTAATGAACTGTAATCGGTTCTAATTTAGTGCGATATGAAGCCCTCATCTAGGTAATACTTGCTCATATTATTTTTTAGTTGTGGTTTAAGAGGAAAGGAGAAGGAAAAATATATACAATTGGTAACGGAATATTTTCTTATTAAAGCAATCGGGTTCTAGTCCTAATTTCTAGTTCTAATTTGCGCTAGCATCGCTATCGAAACGCGCCAATAAATTTGGTTCCATTATCAGAGAACATGTTGGTGCAGAATCCTCTTCGTGCAACAAGACCTCAGTGGCCAACCGACAGTCGGCTAAGTTTAACCACTCCGGCTAAGTTTAACCATACCGCCGAAGGCTTACGTATTTCAAAGGACTGGATCCTATAGTTTCTAAAATCATAGACACCCTATTTGCCACGAATGTTTTCCAATTGCTGTGTGGCCAACATAGTCAATTTAGACAATTTCAGAATCACTCCACAAATGAATTGAGGTAAATGTAGTTGGTAATAATTTATGATTTTGGTTGCATGACACTGGTTGTAACTCTCTGAGATATCTGACCGCTCCATATGGTTGTTAAGAAGCATTCGAAAAATTGTGAAGTTCAATCTATGAACAAAGTAATGGATAATAGTTTACACAATGTGGGATAAAGAGAGACCCAAGTATCCTTAGGTCACTACAGAATTCAGTCCATTTTGTTTCTTATTCATTGGGCACACATTTATCCCATCCTATTCTTTCAACCCGCAAATATTAAATAAATATTTTCGCCCTCACGATAACGGGAGCAGTCCAGACCAAAGAGTCGTAAATACCAGTGGGACGGAAACCGGGAAATTCCTAATGTTTCTATGAAATTGTTTGAATCTGATTCAAATACCAATTATATTGCCGGATTGTGTGTGAAAATTGTTTGTAGAATTTCTGAGCTGTTGCCAGAACCTTTTCTTCGCTGGAGCCCCTTCATAATCCTCGAGGTTGTTACTTCCCGCCACTATATCATTGACATAGGTATTTTTAGGCATGACTTTCGAACCTTATTTATAATCTTAACCTTCAACAGCTACCAATTTGTACAGAGTCCTCAATGCTAAAAAGGGTACACATGCTAAACATACCAGATGAAACGTTTAAAAGCTTGTACTTCTGAAATGTTTCTGACTCCGAGTTTCTCCATACAATTATTTAGTATTTTGTGTGCGCGAGATTAAACTTTATCTATCTATTTGTTCTACAATATCGAATACAATGCGTAGTTGAAAGAAAAATCTTGAAGAACTGAAAAACAACCGTCTTTGGCTGCAGACTTTCGACATATAAGTATATTACCTTGCCTTTCAAAAGTTTTGAAAAAAGTCCTTGCCAAGCAAATCTCAAGTCATCTAGATCATAACAAACTATTTGCTTCGGTCCAGTTTTTTTTTCGAGCCAACCATAGTTTTTCTACAGCTATGGTTTAAATTCTCGATGACAGAAGGATCAGCTATGACACGGAATTTTCATCATACTTTGTCTCCTTGACTTTTTAAAAGCTTTTGACACAGTCAACCACTCAGTCCATTCTGAGAAACTAAGAAAGTATTTTTGTTTTAGTGAAAGTTCGGCGCGTCTCATTACTAATTATTTAAGTAATCACTGTCAAAGTATTGTGGCTGGTGACAAAACCTCTCGTATTAGGAATATACAAGCAGGAGTACCACAGGGCTCAATACTTGATCCAACGTTGTTTTGCATACTTATTAATGACCTCCGCAACGTTTGCCCAAACTCTACTCTTCACTTTTTTGCGGATGATGCGCAAATATCTAGACCTATTCGTATAGTTGAGGATCTTGTTTGCAGGTTGACTAATGATTTATCCGCAATCTACCAATGGTCGCTACGTAATTGTTTAACCCTCAACCCAGCAAAGTATCAACTGATTTTAATATTAAAAAAACTTCACAATACTGAACGGTTTTAAGATAAACCGCCCCATCTCCTGTGTAAGCTACATCAATTACACTGTGGAATGAATTTATGGAGGTCCACGCAAACTTTGGCTGCTTTCTTGTTTTGCTCCTATTCATTCGAGGCTGAAACTCGTTTAAACATTTCTTGTTTCGTATATTGATTACTCATCAGCAGTGAACTACAAACTCAACTCACTATCTCAGCATAACTCAGTGATATGGTAAAGTATGTGTATGCATTTCGTTGACACGACCACATATCAAATTATCATACAAATGTCCTTGGTTGTACGCTCCAGCATGCTAGGTTCTATATCTTCATGCACAAAATTTTTCAAAACAAGTAGTCACCATACCTTTTTGAAAAACTTCAGTTCGCTCGTTCGCCTAGAACATACAACGCCATCCTCTAACTATTTGAACTCCTCGCGCCTTTTCTTCGTCTTTGCCACAAGACTATGGAACTCTCTTCTCTCAACAGCAAAACAATTTAAAAATGCTATTTTGGAACATATTCTATAAAAATGCAACAGCAGATTATTTTTCTTTTTTTAATATTCCCCTCTTCCACACTTTCTCTCCTTTTGTATCCCTTTCCTGACTTTTATATCTCATAATGTTAAATATAAATATTAAACTAAGCTTGTATTTTAAGTACTATTTATAAAAGACTAAGTTTTATTTATAATTGAATAAATTGAATTGAATTGAACTGAAAATAGCTTCGAACAAAAGCTAGACGAACAGAAGTACCGCATTGAACAAAAATTCGACGAACAAAACACTAGCCTCGAACAAAAGATGGAAAAACAAAAGAAAAATCTGGAAGAACGAAAGAACATTTACAACGAAAGTTCGAACAAATCGACGACAAATTCGAACAAATGGACGAAAAAGTCGAACACTTGACAAACGATCTCGACATAGTGCTAAAACAGAAACTACGTGAACTTTCTTAAAGCGGTCCAAGGAGAGAAGAAGCCTCCCTTATTAGATGGCCAGACCCCATGGTCTACTTATAGAAAGGAGTTTGAAATTTCGGCTTGTGCGAACAACTGGGACAATGCCCTGACAATGGCATTGCACGGTCCTGCACCAGAATTGTTGCAAACAATAGACATCGAAGAGCATAAAGAATATATGGCTTTAGTACAGGCTATAGAGAAACGGCAACAGAAATGGTCGTTCAAAACCGGTTCGCAAGAGTCCAGAGTATGAAAATCAAGGAGCAAATCCTCAGCCTCTGTAATCTGGATCAAAAGTAGCCTATCGTGACAGAAAAATTAATTGGTGAGTACGCTGATATATTTGCTACACAATAATACACAAGTACTCCATGAAATACATGACGGAATCTCAAGAGGCCATTTGGAAATAAACAAAACTTTGCACCCAAAACAACAGTTCACTACATAACGCCATCATTTCTACCAGTTTTCGCGTCGACTATCGCCAGCTCAGCTATTTTCGCTTCACGGTTATATTCGAAGCTGGCGATCGCCAGCTTCATACTTTCGTTGACTCAAGTAAAGACGCCTTTGCTGCTATAGCGTACTAGAGAGCTGAACACGTCACTTGTATGTTCGAAAACGAAATGTGCTCCACTGAAGCCACTGAAAATTGCACGTCTTAAGCTCCAGGTGGCCGGCTTAGGAATATGCTTAATGGCTACTATAATTGAGCAGCATTCCGTACGAGTTTCTCGCAGTATTCTTTGAAGCGACTCAACAACAGTCATCAAATGGATTGTTTCTGATCATCGTCAATAGAGACCAGATTCTTAGACTGATGGTGACTACCAACCCACATTTGAGCACCTCATCACGTTTGCTTAGAGGAACAGATTTTCCATTGAAAGACAAAGGTGAGTGGCTTAAAAGTGGTACCACATTAGAACGATCGCGATGAAGAAGAGCTTCACTCCTAATATGTTATTATCTGATCAGATTTTAATCGTTTTTCCTCTTTCCAACAGGCTCGTAAGAACAATGGCTCGCAATATCATCAATCTCCATGGAGTCCCGGTAAAAAAATCCTTCTGATAATGAAAGCAATATCGTTAGCGCTAACCATACAACAAAACGATTCTGGCCGCTAAGGGAATTATATGGGTGTTCAACTGCCCAGCGAATCCATCGGAGGGAAGAGTGTGGGTACGTCCGATACAATGCGTGAAGCATGATACACTCCCCTCGGGAGTATACTTTTTCAGTGTCTCATAATAGAAGCCAAAATTAATGGTAATTTCCCGCCCACTTATTCTTTTACCAATGGAACCCGTTCAAGAAGAGCCACTCATGCCCAACCACTTCTTGCTAGGATCAGCAAATATAGCACAAACGCCGAATGTAAATGAACCTCTGGAAGAACTAAATCATCTTAAAAAACAATGACTAATAGCAAGACATCTAAGATACAATATCATTTTTTGAAACGGATAACCAAGTACATGCCGATTTTAACACGTCGAGACAAATGGTGAACGTACGCAGGCTGTGGTGAGAGGCCGGATTGAAAATGTGCGCGCAGGACTCCATGGCGGAGTTCAAAGTGTAGATGTACGTACTTCGAAGAGACTGATACGACGCCCTGCGTCAAAGTCAGCCGTCCTGGACTTAACCACTTGTTAAACAGAACTTGCAGAACGATCAGTGTAAACCAATGTGAACCTAGCTTTAGTTTTTTCCTTCTTTATTTATTTTTTGTTTTATGCTCATTCGCTCCAGGACTTAAGTTCATAAATTTGTCATTTGCAATTGTAAGCCTATAGAGAAGGAAAGAAGTAAAACTGCGGTAAGAATTAATATTATTCAAATACTTTTTCAATATTGTAACATGCAAATCTTTTATACAAATAAACATTCATTTGTCTCTTGTTCATTCTTTCGTCACTTATTCATTCATTCGTCATTAGTTAATCGTTTAAAGTTAAATTCGTATCTCTTCTAGTCGCCAGCCCCGACAGTAATCGTCCTAAAATTCGCACCGAAGAAAATATTGCTATTTTGAATTTGTTATTTTTTTTTTTATTTGTTGTATTATTATCAGCTTGCGGCATTGCCGATTCTTATTTCTTCAAAAATTGAGCTCGTGTTACGTGCAATGGAGATTGTGACCGGACAATGCAAAATTATGTGTGAAATAACATATTAAATTATCGATTTATTAAAATCTAAATTACACTTAACACCTTTCGATAAAAATCTGCACTTGTATTGATTGGGAAACTGCTGGCTGTCCTATAACCTGGAAAATAACGACATAACAAAACACTGCTTCTACAAACTTCTCGACAAAAACTACGAGCAATGCAGTAAATATTACGTGAAAATCGCCCTTGGCGATGCAAAAGAAGAATGAACTGTTAGCAATCTGGCAGCATCAAAATGAGAACATGATTTCGACGAATAAAGGCTTAAAGGATAGGAGGAAAAGGGACGAAAAAGAATGCAAGAAAGGTAGTGATTCTAGTTTGGCAGCGGAAAAGATCGGTCGTGGAAATAAAAGTTGAAGCGTAGTTTGAGTAGTTATGTATACATAGATTTCAATGATATAATGTGTATTCGTGTTTTCTTGCAAAAAGTGGACTATTTTTACACCTTTTAATGTTATTGGACCTGGCGTTACATATATACAAGGTGTCCCCTAATTCGTCAAGGATAATTTGAATAATAATATTTGGGTATAATTTAAGAAAAAAGTTGTTTTACAATAAGGACCTATCTTCAATGTTGACATCATTTATCGAGCATTTAAGAAAAGGCTTCCTATAGTGTACTCTGACCCATGTGAATAGAAACTGCTCTGTTAATACTAACAGTAGGAACTTCTTTTACGACACTGTTTTTGAAAGAAAAAAGTCGTCAACAAGTTTGCATGAAATCACATAGATTTATGGTAGGTGGGAAAATCTGCACTAGGTAAAATTAAAAACAAGGGTTTTTTTTTTTTTTGCTTTAAGCTCCAAAGGCTATTTCACTGTGAATGTTTATTGATGCTAACTGCTACCTCACTTTTGATGACGCTTCGAAAATACGCTCTTCCAATTCACTCAAATTTGCGATTTTAGTTGAAAAAACAGGTTCTTTCATTCTTTCACATACAAAAAAAAAAAAAAAATCCAATACTATATATAAGGCCAAGAGATCTTGCATTCCATATCTTTCTATCCAATGATTACCATACTTCTTATCTAGTCAATTATAAGCCTCACGACCATAGTGAACTGGAGCACCATCCTGCTGGAAATATAATCAAGTTAGTTGAATCAGTGGAATGTCTTCCACTTGTTCTGGTAAATCATTTCGTAAAACTCCAGATAGGGGTTCAGCCTAGGTGATAGTTTAAAGGGGCCGATAAACTATATACTATTTGTTTGCAATTACACCCTCCACATATTGACGCTGAATTTATTTTGAAATGATCTATGTCTACTTTATGTGAATTGTTCGCAACACATGTATATCTTGTAAATTGAATCCAAAGAATCCTGCTAATAAACTATTTGTCAACCAAGATCCGTCCCAGCAACCAGTAAGAAAATTTAAGTTTCTTTTCCAAATCATAGGGAAGCAGTTTCTGCACTGGTGTATGGTGGAATGGATAAAGATTTTCTTTAAAATTAGTATATTCGAAATTTTATGTCTGGAAGCATTGAACTGCAAAGCCTAGCGTCTGATACCGATGAGCTTCCAGTATTCTTTCATCAGCAGAATGAACAGAGCTCCCGCGTTAGGTCGTGTATTTGAAACTGATCCCGTTTCTCGCAGCCTTCGATACGTATTTCCAAATACTCCTTCACTTCACAGTCATTTCAAATAGCGTTTCTTAGCAACTGTATTCATGAATTATTATTATTATTATTTTTTTAATCTTTTATACTATTTTTGTTTGGTAAAATTTTTAAATAGGCGTTCATAAAATCTAACTCTTTTTGAGAACTTTTAAGGATTAGGGTAAGGAAATAAAGATTTTGACAGGTAGTCAAATAAGCGAGCACACTTTAAAACTTTATAATAACTATGCAAGTCTTAAAAAATATTTGGAAACTTATTAATTTTTGGAAAAGCCCTCTTATTGTCAATTGTTAAAAACGAATGGAAAAAATCCTAAATTAATTTTTTACCTGCTGCAGATTTTTATTAAGTATCATAAAATCTATGATGATGAATTCAATGAATTAATTTTGACGGAGCTATGGTCTAGACACTTTCAACTTATTTTTGGGCTGTCAACATTTACCTACATGCCATTCTTAAGCAGGAAAAAATAGCGAAACTACGAAAGCAACGTATCGGATCTTATAGGATAAAACAAATGACAATGACCATGTAGCATTGTTGGCTGGATCGCAAATGTTCAAAGATATCAGCAGAAACCAATTCATTCAAAGGATTATCACAAGACAGCGTTCATCTTACAGGAGAAGACGGTATTTGAACAACAAAAGACTCAACAATTGTAGTATGACGAATGGAAAATTTTTGCGAATATTTTACGATAGTAAAATATAAAAATGTTTGGATCGCTGGATAGTATATAATGTTCTTGAAAGATGTCAGGTGAGTATTAATATCAGCGTTCCACAGTAATGCAAGTCAGTTGTAAAGTGGAATTTGAAATGTGAATAAAGAGTAGTGATAAAGTGCTTTGAGTAAAGTATAAAGAAAGGTAAAAGTGACTGAGAAAAGCGCTGAATTGTAAATTTTAATTGTATTGAATATGGCGATTGTATTTAAAGGAACAAATTCTATCATTTATACCCACACAATCATTTTACAATTTCATTCATTTTATTAAACAAAATTAAAGCCCCGAAGCATAAAATTGCTTAAAATGAATCCAATTCTCACTACAGACGCAGTTAACTACTTGTGAATTCTATATCGTAACAAACCAGCTGCCATCTGGTGGGCAGTTTCTTCTTAAACATAGTTTGTGTCATCTTGTATTATGTGGATTTTGTGTTTGACGTCCTTTATAAAATAACAATATTGGCTGTGTTTTGTGTTTTCGTGAAGAAATGTTAACACAAGTTAAACATCGTATGAAAATAACAAGGCCGAAACCTGTTTATTTGTGGACTTCATCAGATGTTCAAATATGGTATCATCGACACTGCAGCGATTATCTGCTTTATTTGGATCATTTCTCGAAGGTATATTACATCAATAATTTTATATTAAAAAAGTTCTTACGGATAAGTAAAATGAACTAAGTTGAAGTGTAGCCCCTTTCAGCTTGGACGTCGTCAGAACTGGTTGACATAACCACCCCTAAAATATATTCTAATAACTTATGGAAATTAAAGTTAATAAATAATTAACCTATGGGGTAGTCAAACATGCACATACATTCCATTATGCATACATACATATAAAATTGTGTCGTTAAAATTGAAGTCATAAGTAATAATTATTTATTTAATGTTATAAATAAATCAAATAAAATAACAATTAAACGAGGTCATTAATTGATCGGTATCGAAATTTCTACTCCCTGTGATATTTATATTCTTAGCCATTTAGCATACGCGTTATTTCTAGATATTGGACTTGAACTTCCTAAAACATACAAATGTAGTTGGTCTAAGAAGTTGTTATTACTTACGTTAAAATAGAACGCATTATATGAATATATGATCCATGAACATCAGTGGAAAATTAGGTAACTACCCACCTAATTTAAATGTACTAGAAAGCAGTCAAGAAATCATGTTTCATGCCAGATATACATATGTACTTATGAGTGGATGTGGCTGTGTTCAGATAAGAGAAAAATGTTATTTTGATTGCTTTTTTTTTTTTTTTTTTAACCTGTCAACGGTATAGGGTCCACTGGACGTTCATAAATTTTGTAGGGAAATAAATGAAGCAGAAAGAAAAAGTTTTTTTTGTTATTTTGGACATATAATTCAAGTATTTTCTTTATTTACAAATTTGTGGCAGACAGGCTCATCGCAGGCAGTGCATGCAAATCTGATTTGCTTTTGCATTTTGTAGTTTATTCGCAAATTCTGTCCGACTTTTTCCAGCCCGTTGATGTTTGGCTGCCGCTGCTCAATCAAATAATGCTGAAACTGTCGAGGTACATTAGTTTTGTTGGTTGCACTCATCATTTACATTTTTTGCCAATTATGAAAGATGCCAATATCCAACATGTAGAAAACAGTTAATCGCCATCGCTTCGTCAGTCGCTTGCATGTATATTCTCCCAAGATTTGGTCCATGACGTTCACGCCTAATTTGTGTTTGTTGTAAAAACAGAAGAGCTTGCGTCTTTCTTGTTTGTTTCGTGTCATACAATAGTCTGCAGTAAAATGACTATCTTTGATTTTTTTGAGCACATAAACGACAATTCGTCGTTATCCCTAAGTCCAAAGCTATTAGATTATGCCAGGCGACTACAGTCTGGAAACAATTCTTAAAGAATCCATTTTTTATTTCGTCGCATATCTCCGACCTTCAAAACTTGTAAAAAGTTGTCAGCAACAATAATCTCCCCGCTGGCCTTGTACTTAGTTGTTAGCTCAATCATAAACTTCTGGTCAAAATTTACAACTCCGATTTCCATCTTCTTTACTTGTGTACAAAATTCCTTTGCAAAGGTATCCGTTGCTGGAATCACAAAACCCACCATATTTTATACCGCATTTCGCAGCTTTCAATGGTATATATTTTGTATTAAATCTTGTGTTTTCTCTTTATGGGAATAGTTGTTCGTTAACAGTTATAACTTCTGTTGGTGTATACGCATTTTCCAAATAATGATTCAACATTGTTCACATTTCCCGAATGGGAGATGCTTCATCTCCCCTTTGACGTTCTGCACGAATCCTTTGATTTTCAAACCTTATAAACTGGTTTATAGCCCAAACCAGTTTATTTGTCTCCTGAAAAAAAAAAAAAAAAAAAAAAAGTGCTAAATTATGTTTTTATGGCCTCTGGGCCATGTGATTCTATGTATTTTCTCTTAAAAAAAACTATCGATGCGTTACTCAGCTACGGGATGATAACATTTAAATACCTATAAAATCAGAAAAAATCGATGAATTTTTTCCCTTGTAAAATAAACTATCTAATCTATGTCCAATCACTCTAACTCCAACTGAATCTGAAATCTTAAAATAAATTTAAAAATAACGAATCCGCAACCGATGTCGATCTATTCACTTTCGAATTCTTTTAACCGCCAACTAAATAAAGGGTGATATCATAATGAACTAAACTCCAAAGAATCTGAGTCAGGAAAGGAATGTAGTTGGGTCTTCTCGGACGGATGTGGCGCTGGTGTCTTTCTGGAGGATGATTTATGAAAGCTTACATCTGTTTTCCAAGCGGAGACATACGCGATCTTGATGGCAGCGAACTATATTGCGGAGAACCGGATGAGAGAACGAAACATTTGCATCTGTAGCGGAAGGCTAAATTCAGTGTCCCTTGTCTGGGTCCCAGGTCACAATGAGATCGCGGGAAGTGTATTAGCCAATAAACTTGGCAGACAAGGTCCCGAGAAGAGTTTTTCAGGACCCGAACATACGTTGTATCTGCCTGCGTCCTCAGTTAAGGCTTCCATTAACTGTTGGGTCTCATATGAGCACAACTGCAGATGGTATAACTTTCCGCGATGCGAGCTGGCCAAACGAATGTTTCCCGACGTCTCTAGGAAGTCAGCGGCCTTTCTGCTGTCCCTCAGCAGGAAAGACTGCAGGTTGATTACTGGCGCCGCGATAGGCCACTATAGTACACTTTTGCAAAGCACTTAAGTGTGCTGGACATAACATCCTGCGATGCCCGCTCTAAAAGTGATGACGACACCGAGGTGCACTATTTTTGTGAATGTCCGGCTTATGCTCGCAGGTACTCGGTGCTGACGTGATTTGTGCTGGTTCTGTGGCACTTTACCACTGAAAGATTTCATTAAAAGGAGCTCACAAAGAGTACAAATATTACAAAGAGTTCTAATTCCTTGTCTGATTGCTCTGTTTCGACAGCAAAAAAAAAAAAAAAAAGTCAGTTGTTAAGGCACACATCCACGCAAAGGAAATGCTTGCGAATCTTGCAACCTTCTAAATCATAACCTTGATGTGTCTACACGAACTTCCTGCGCCAACTCTCTTAAATAACATCGATCATCATCTAAATGTTGCAAAACATATCTACGAACTAAAGAGATTTCAAAAAAAAAAAAAAAAAAAAATCACTGCCATGACGTCGTCTGTACGACGTCTGTGTCGTAGTTTACTCGATGAGCAGCTGTGGGAGTGAAGTGGGAGATTAGCGGCACCGCTAATGTGTCCTGAATCCGACCTTTTATATCGAGGTAGAAGAACACTTCTAGTGGGATAAAGCCGTCAAAGCGTCAGAGATCATTGATCTTGCAATGTGACGTCGAGTCAACTTAATGACGAAATTGTCCACACTTATTAGGTTCGCCCTATTGTACAAAACCTTATTAGGATAGAATTTTATGTGGTCAGACTCTGGTGTTCTGTATTAGCGAAAGCAAGCCCTCTCAAGTACTCAAATCTTTTCCAATAAATTTGCTTTCACCTTGAATCACGCGGGACATCCAAATATAGAGTGATTCATCGTGAGGTTTGATTTATAATGTAAAATAAAACACATAAATTTGAAAGTAAACTTAAAATTTTTATTATCGGCTAAAAGAACAACTCATGGCATTTACTTTTTGAAAATAGTATCATATAAATGTTGTTCACGAGTACGTCTGGGGTGGTCCATTCGGAAGGTCCAATTTTGGGCGACTCGTTCGAGCAAAGCTCGAGTGATTCGAATATCGTTTGGAGCTCTTCTTTCGAAATGAACGGGGGTAGTATCCTCTCATCGGGGATGACATTATTTGCCATATTTTGGTCACTATACTGGGTGAAACCTGGGCTCTCGAATCGCTAATTCACTATTTCATTTCAAAGGTAGAAATTGTGCGCAGGGACTCGATTTTCCATGAGTGATAATAATGTTATAACTTTTTTATTTGATTGAATAAGTTTATTATTAATATCTTTTGTTTTATTAATGTCTTCTTTAGTAATTTATTATAGAAAGGAATATATAAGGAGAGACTTATATATTAATCGATTTATTTTATTAGTATTAATATTTGTTACATCAATTAAATTTAGTTGTCTTGCTTGGTTGATTGGCAATCGGTTTAATTTAAAAAAAAACTGATTTATGTTTTGTTGAGATAGTTTCAAGTGAAAATACAATACTCGTACAATCTATAAACTAAATATGGAAAAAATCTGTTGCCCCATTTGTGAAAATTACCCCAATTAATTTTGTTATGTGTGTGGCCAATATATTGTAAAGGCCCAAGGAAGGGCTTTAACTAAAAAAGCAAAGCAGGCTTATCAACTTTATTTTAATCGTTCTATACAACAAGATAAAATGGATTCCGAAATTGTTTTGTATCTTGTGTTATGTTGCCCTTATCGAATGGTTAAATGGGTCGATGCCATTTGATATTCCAATGATTCGGCGTGAACAAGTGAATCATTATGATGACTGTTATTTTTGTTTAACTAAAGTCAAAGGGATTTCAAAAATAAAAAATAAATAAATAAATAAAAATAAAAACAAAATAGAATACCCTAAAGTAGCTTTTGTGTTCATGCCAATACCTTATGGTAAAGAATTTCCGATGCCCACGCCAAGAACACAAGAACCATGTGAAAAGTCAAGTGATGAGGATGACCGTGAAGAAAATTATACGCTAGAGAAGGAAATGTTCGAATACGTACCTACTAGAAGTTCAATGAAAGAACCACACATAATTCAGCAGGAAGCGTTGAATGATTTGTTCCTTGACTTAAATTTATCCATCAGACAGTCTGAATTCTCAATTTTAGACTGCCAGGAACTAAGATGTCTTTCCCAAAGAAAGAATCACACAGGACGATCCCATATGCTACTGTAACGACATTAACTGATTGATGAATGAATTACTGATCACTTACAGAATAAATAAATGGCATCTCTTTATTGATGAATCCAAAGCGAGTTTAAAAGCAGTTCTTCTAAAAAGTGGTAACTGTTGCATATTCAATCACGTTATAAGAAACATATAATATTATGCAATTTATATTAAACTTAATAAAATATAGAGACTCAAGTTGGCAAGTTTGCGCTGACTTAAAAATGATAGCCTTGTTACCAGGGTTACAGGGTGGCTTTACAATGTATTGCTGTTTTTTGTGTATTTGGGACAGTTGAGCTACAGAGAAACACTACTTGGTTTAAGATTGGCCAATGAGATCGGAATTTGTTGTTGGACAATCAAATGTCAAATATTCACCTCTGATTGAGCCAAGAAATATCCTTCTTCTACTTTTACACATAAAACTATGTTTAATTCACATATTCACTGGGCTGGGGCCAGAGAAGCAACCTTCGCTTGTTGTACTGTATTGGAATTTGGGACAACCCCGCGGGCTAATTTTTGGCAGTGAACACACTTAAACGCTTTATAAAATTATTTTCAAAAGCCGACTTACACAGCTCAATGGTGTTTTTTAAATCAATGTTGAAGGTGTTGATTGGTGGCACTCTTTGCTTGACTGTTTTCTGCTGATGTTTCTGCTGCTGTTGTTGTTTTTGCTATAGTTGATTTTGTTGTTTGATTATTTTCTTGTAGTTGCTATTTAGCTAGCTTTTGCGTTGCTTGCTTTACTTGTTGCTGTTGCGGATGTTTTTGAGTTTGAGTTTGGGGTTGTTGCTGTTGAGAGCTCTGTAGTTCTTGCTAGTCCATAGCGCTTCTCGCTATTTGTTTATCTTTACTTGCAGCTGCTTTGTTACTGTTTATGTTCTCTACCTCTTCTTCATTTTCGTCTGATTAGGAGGCAGCGACACAGGCGAAATTATTGTGGGCACCCATGTACTAATGGCCCTCACCTCCGTTGGAGACGGAAGGCTATTCAGCGTCCACGAGTGTGACTTTCTTTCTAGCTGCTGTATTTAACGTTTTCGCCCCTCTAATAACTCCAACAGGCAGCTGTTTAGTTGAAGTTGGTAGGGAAAGGCGTTTAACAGTCTTAAGAGTTGGCCTTAGCCAACTAAGTTTTATTATTATTATTATTATTATTATTATTTTATTATTTTATTATTTTGATTCTCCCACCAGGAGTCGAACTGGTCGGTGGACGAATGCTTCAAAAGTGAATAAAACATATCGTTCGCAATCATTTTCGAATGGGGCAATGTATTAAAACATGGATTATTGCCACAATTACCTTCCACCTTTACTGTTGAGGCACTTGGCATCGTTGCTGCCCTACAAGAAGCCATAAAATCAAAAGGTAAACTTGTGTTTTGTACATACAGCCTCTGTCCATAGGTTAGGTTAGGTTAGGTTAGGTTAGATTAGATTAGAGTGGTGGTTGGAAAACCAACCCACTTAGGCCTATTGGCCCGTTGTGCTGTCATGTAGATCTATGATTCCCTCATTCATGGTACCAGTTTCAGCTTACGATGAAGCGCAAGAGACTTAACGTATGTATTTTTTAGATCGTTTAGGTCGTTGTAGAAGAAGGCTAATAGGCGGAGTTTTTTTCTCTGGGAGAGAGCGGAGAGAGAGGACATGTACAGAGAATGTGGAGGATTTACTCTTGTTTCTCCTCGTCCAGCTTCTACAGAAATCGTTTGTAAAAGCGCCAAGCCTTCTTGCATGCGCTGAGATGCTTCCTATTCAGAAGAATCGAATTCTTAGAGCAATTCAGATCCAGCTTCGGCCAAATCTGTTTAGTCGCTAGACATGTTAGCATCCAGCTTGTAGCGATTAGTATACCTATGCTACCCCTTTCCGGTAGAACAGGTAGAGTGGTTCCAATTTTGGCGAGTTCGTCGCCGTACAATTTCCTGGAATGTCCCTGTGGCCCAGCACCCAGTAAAGGTGAAGGTTGAACTGCTCTGCCATCTCCGTAAGATGATCGGCATTCGAGGGCTGTTTTAGAATTTAGTGAGATCGAGTCCAGGGATGGATATCCTTTGCAGATATTACGTTTTTCTTCAGCCAGGACAGAGCTTCCTTAATCGCCAAAATTTCCGCCCGGAATACGCTACAATGATTTGGAAGACGGAACACGATTCTTAGATTTAGCTTATCTGAGAAAACACCGCCATCAACTCCGCTATCGGTTTTAGATCTATATGTATAGAAGTGGATAGACTTGTCCTCCATTAAAGCATCTTCCTCTAGAGGGAAAGCTCGCATGAAAGACTTTGCCAAACCGAAGTTTAGGTATGGTGTAATCGATGTTCTCTAAGTGGATTCCTAATATATTAAGAATATTAGCGTTGCCAAATAAATTGTTCTATATTTCCTGGAAAAGAGGACAAGATCAGTTTTATGGGGGTTAACTCCCGATCCACAGCAATCCGCCCAACAAGTTAATCTGTTAAGATTTAGCTAAAGGAGTTTTTGATAGTATTAGGAAACTTCCCTGAAACGGCTATAGCAACGTCGTCCGCATAGGCAATCACCCTGCTCTCTCCCGCTTCCAAGTATATTAGCAGTTCATTTACCACTCAGTTCCAAATAAGGGGAGAAAGGACACCGCTTTGCTCCGTACCTCTACTAACACATCTTTTAGCAGAAGTCCCACCCAGTTTAGAGTTGATTATCCTGCTATTAAGCATAAGACTAATCAACTCCCCAAGTAAGTCGTCTACCTGCAGATGTGATAGCGCAGTTGGTATTGCGGATGTGTCGACGTTGTTAAAAGCGCCCTCTATGTCTAGGAAAACAACCATTGTGTACTCTCTGTATTGTAATGATCGTTCGATGTGGCTAGTCAGCGAATACAGACCCGTTTCTACCGATTTTCCGTTACAATAGGCATGTTAAGCCGTTGACAAAAGTCTTGGATCAATTATAGCTCGAATATGGATATCAATCAGTCGTTCTAGAGTTTTTAGAAGGAAAGATGATAGACTTGTAGGTCTGAGGTCCTTTGGGATATCATGAGAGCATTTTCCGGCCTTGGGAATAAAAACCACATTAACTTCTCTCCAAGATAGTAGAATGTGGATCAGTTCTACACAACTCCTCATGATATTCTCTAGCGTAGGCAAGATAATATCTGAGCCCCTTTGTAGTTCGGCCGGTATTATACCGTCTTGTGTGGTTTGAAGCTATGCAGCGCCCAAAGCAGTTTGTCTTTTGTAATCAGACCATGAATTTTGTTCACGGTTGCAGTAGTCCTGTTTTGGTTACTATTTTCCGCGAATGAGGAACTACCTGTTTTTTTCAAACAACTAGGCATCACAGGGTTTGTAGAGAGGAATTTTCTTAGGCCTGATGCCTCAGAGGTTTTTGTGATTTTGTCACAGAATAATCTCCAAGATTGACGCTTTGCTTTCCTCAGTTCTGCGCAGCACCCCGCTCATCCTTTTTGTAGACCCCTGATTCATCCTTACGGGGAGGGGTTTTTGTAGCAGCGGCAAGTCCGTGTCTTGCCACGAACTTGCTGCTGATAGGGGCGTAGGAAAAGATAGGACCATGGCCCGCCACAGTCTTATCTCTCCTTGAAAATTTGTCACGGTACTACCACCTGGTATTAAAGGGGCACCGGCCTGGAATTTTGTTTTATTTGAGGATGTGTCCATATTAGATCCCACGAGTAGCGGATAAAGGGTGATCCATCTGTACAGAGATCCGCTGTATACATATAAGGGTAACTAATCCGGAGGTCGCCAGGTATCCGTTTGCGAATGAGCTATTTTTACAAATGCTGGGCCCTCAGCCAGGTTGATCATCGGCACGGGTCACTCGTATGACACCTTGATCCACCCAAGGGAAAAAAGGATTGTTTTGGAGGATGGAGGGAAAAGAAGGGGTAGCATCCTTTGGTTTCAGAACTCGTCTGGAGAAACCTCTCGAGATTCATTGAACTTACTTAGCCCCTACAAATCGACAAGTTCGATGCTCAAGTAAGGGCCTCTGTACCATAAATGATATTAAAAATACATACAGCACATGCATAATTATTAATATCTCGAGCTTACTAATAATATATTCTTATCTACAAAATTGATTTGAATCCCAGGTCACACTGGCATTCAGGGAAATGAACTCACAGAAGAAGCTGCCAAGTTTGCAAATAAAACTCCCGTCTTGCTTAACAACACCAACACCAAAACATCAAGAAACTAATATCTTGTTTCGAAGAGAAATGGACCTTGTAGAACCACTACTACAAACAAATAAATCGAGGCCTACTTACATTCCAAAATCAAATATAACCAATTTTGTTCGACTGCGGCTATGCCACACATATCATAAAAAAAAAAGAATACCCACCAACCTGTTCTAAATGCAACACCACCTTAAACCTTCTGAACATTCTTCTAGATAGCAACCGACTACAGCCATTGATTGACATCATCTTCGAAGGAAAAGACATAATCGACTGTATCAAAGGCGGGGATTATCATTTAATTCATTTGTAATTATACTTAACTAGTTTTTGTTTTCTCTTTTTCCCTTAGAATAGAAGGCCTTTGCAGCTAGTTATTCGTTAAATTAAGTACTGACATGTAAATAATTGTATCGTTAATAATGACATAACCATAGTTATAATAATTGTTATACGCAATTTTGTATTACTGAATATTTAATTTTAAAAACAAAACACAATAACATGTTATTGTGTATGTAATTTAATTCGTGCGGTTTTTTTTTTTTCAAAATTTGAACGTTTAAGAAAAACATGTACAATAGTATTATTCAAAGTATTGCCCATCTGAAGCTATGACTTTTTCCCATCTTTCTGGCAATTTGTGGATCCCATTCTAAAAGAACTGCGCCGGCTTGGCAGCCAAGAATGAATCAAGCCAATTTTTGATATTCTGCTCTGATGTGAACCGTATTTCAGTGAGGACGTTCTGCATCGACCGGAACAAATGGTAGTCAGAAGGGGCAAGGTCTGGGCTATAAGGCGAGTGGGGTAAGACTTCCCATCCACTGTTTTCCAAATAGTTCTTAACCGGAATAGCAACGTGGGGACGAGCGTTGTCATGATAGAAAATTATTGCCTCGTGTCTGGTCGCATATTCCGCGCGTTTTTCAGCTACTGCTCTCTTCAAACGGATTAATTGTGTTCGGTAGCATTGTCCATTGATGGTTTCACCCGGTTTTAGCAGCTCATAATACAGCACACCCATCTGATCCCACCAAATACAGAGCATTATCTTCGCGCCATGGATATTCGGCTTTGCCGTTGATTTGGCTGGTTGGCCGGGTTTCACATATGATTTTTTGCGCTTGGTTTTGTCGTAATGGATTCATTTTTCATCACCAGTAACAATCCGATGCAAAAATGACTTCCTTTTGTGGCGTTCCAGCGGCATTTCGGACATGCAAAACCGCCTTTTGACGTCTCTTGGCTTGAGTTCATGTGGAACCCAATTTCCTTGCTTTTGAATAAATCCAGCTTTTAAACGTTTTGAAATGGCTGCTTGAGTGACACCCAAAGATTTTGCGAGCTCATCTTGTGTTTGGCAACAATCTTCATAGAGTAATGCTTCCAGTTCTTCATCTTCAAACTTTTTTGGGTCTCCAGGACGTTCATCGTCTTCCAAGCCAAAATCACCACTTTTAAATCGTGCAAACCACTTTTGGCACGTTCCCTCAGCTAGCGCATGTTCACCATAAACTTCCACCAAAATACGATTACTTTCGGAAGCAGTTTTTTTTTCATATTAAAGTAATGAAGAAAGTTCGACATATTTGACAACTATTGTTGTTCACGCTTCAAATGAATGATATACTGAAATGACGTACAATGACAGTAGCTTTCCAACGCATGTTCCAATGGAATAATAACAATGGAATAATACAAGTTACGCCATTTCTTAGCAAACCGCGCGCAATTAAGTTATAGACCCAATATTTTACTTTTTCTACAATATTACTTTTCCCAGTAGTGCTCTCGCGGGTGATAGTGTGTTTTGTCCCATTAAACAATAGCCTCAGGGCCAAAAATGAAACACGGAAATCGATTTAGTCTACTCTCCGAAGTTTCAATATCTTAAACGCGAATTAAAGCCTCTCTTGCCAAACTTTTTGTAAAGCTTGTACGTGCAAAACATTTGATAACAGCCAAGGACTTCGCTTCATCAAAGTACAGGAAAATACATAAACGCATTCTATCTTTCTATCAACCATACCTCAAGCTCTTCTTTTCGCCAAACAGCTGGATCCGCCTCAAAAGATAACCAACAAAGATGTCTGTTTATCTCCACCCTGGAGCATTACCCCGAGTCATTTATCTTAGATCTGACACAGTATTTCAAAATCAACACATCAAACGAAGTATTTCGAGCTTCGTTTCTGCGCATTTCTACAATCCTCAAAGCGGATAAATGGGTTATTGTCTTTGCAGACGGTTCCAAAAACACCGCCTGTACACCTTTCGCGGCCTGCAAGGAAAAGGCTCATTGGTTATCACAGGCCTTTTTACATTACATGCATCTATCTTTACTGCAGAAGCCTTAGCCATCTACAAAGCTGCAACGTTATGCCTAAAAGATCGTGGTAAGCATTACATCTGCTTGTCAGTGATTAATGCAATAAGGAACCTTAATCAGGATACAACCTTAATCTCTAAGAAATTGTTTAATTAGAGCAAATATATATAAAAGTCATGTGTATTCTGAGTCATGTCGGCATAAAAGGCAATGAACTTGCTGACTTCCACTGTGCCCCAGTATACCATATACCATACTGAACTCGACATTTTGCGATTACCAAAAAACTCACTCCAAGATAAATTAGAAGCTGATTGTCGTAACTAACACCATCATTACGCCTCTATAAATCCAGACGTTCCCATCCGCTCTACATACATTCTACGCACCAGCATTTATTGAAAGGACTACCGCCTCCAACATGTATTTTCTGTCATTCACGCTACGGTGTTGGCCATGTAATAGGAACATCAGGCTGCTCAGCCAATAAAACGAAACCTTCTCTAGCATTTAACTACATACTAAAAACTCCTAGTCATAAATATATTTGCATTGTTTTCAATTTAGTAAAGAAACTTAATATAGAAATTTAGAATTATTTATATAAAACTCAGAGCTAAAAGCCCCAGCAGCTAGGGCTCTCTCAATGTTAGCTATGTAATTTTAATTATGTACTAATAATAATAATAATATTCCTACATGAAAAAAAAAAAAGTGATACACATGGAGACGGCAAAAGAATTAAAAAACAAAAATATTTGTAAATTTGCATTAATTAATTAATTAATTATTATTAATGTATTCTTATCAGGATTAAAGAAGGCGATCGAGTAATTTAAATTAATTCACTTGAAGACATCAATAAACCTCATTAGTTAATTATTTAAAATTCTACCTATGTCAAATTGCAATAGTATAAATAATTGTTCTTTGATTTCTGATACTTTGAATTGTTTTCGTGTTGATCATTTAGCTAGTAATTTGTCTTCAAGTTTTTCTGTTATTCATCAAAATGTACGTAGAACATTTGAGAATAGAGCAAATTTTTATACTTTTTTCCCTCACCTTATGGTATAGGGTTTTCTAATAACGACGACAACGCTGGCGATCGTTATCGTCGACGAAAAAATATGGCCCAATAAGGCCGCCGGTATGCAAACCGCAACAAAAAGTTATTTTTTGTGGATGAAGTGGTGATTCATGAAGCACATGTGGGTTTTCACCCGACCAATAACGCATATTTTACTTATTGACAAACCCATTGAGCCAAAAATAAGCTTCGTCACTGAAGACGATTTTGCGATGGAATTCATCATCTTGGCGCATCTTCTCCAGAACCCAATCGGAGAACGTACGTCGCTTCAAATGGTCCATCGCTTCAACTGTTGAGTCAGCTTGATCTTGTATGAGTGTAAACTAAGATCCTTACGCAAAATATGCCATAATGTGGTCTGAGCGTTGCCCAATTCTTCGTTTGCTACGGACGTCTGAACGGCAGTGATATTTTCGACACTTCGACCAACCCGTTGTCTCACTGACACGGCAACATCACACAACGAATATGTAGACTCAAATTTTTGCATTAAACTTGTTATTGCCTGTCTACTAGGGCGAGAATTACGACCGAAAATTGGAGTTAACGCTCTTAAAGTTGCAGTCACCGACTCTGAATATCTGTATAAAATTTTTATAATTTGTAGACGTTGCTCGTTAGCGTACTTGTTGAGTTTACTGAATAAATTGACAGTGACAGTTTGATGATTAGTGAAAGAGTGCGTTCACAAATTAAATTCAAAGTTGTCAAGTCCCTATTGGAAAACACTATACATTTACCAGATCTCATTTTTTTGTCTGAAATATGGATCTTTGAAGAAGAGAAGTATGATTTTAATGTAATAACTTATTTTACTTTTGATGCTGCTTGCAATAACTTACCATATATGTATCTGGGGGAGTGGCTTATTAAAATCAGAACTGCATACAATACATCTTGCTGAGGTGGTATTTTCTTCAATAAACTAGAACCCTTATTAGCCAAATAAAAACATGCTTTAAGGTTAAGTAAGTAAGTAAGTAAGTAAGTAAGTAAGTAAGTAAGTAAGTAAGTAAGTAAGTAAGTAAGTAAGTAAGTAAGTAAGTAAGTAAGTAAGTAAGTAAGTAAGTAAGTAAGTAAGTAAGTAAGTAAGTAAGTAAGTAAGTAAGTAAGTAAGTAAGTAAGTAAGTAAGTAAGTAAGTAAGTAAGTAAGTAAGTAAGTAAGTAAGTAAGTAAGTAAGTAAGTAAGTAAGTAAGTAAGTAAGTAAGTAAGTAAGTAAGTAAGTAAGTAAGTAAGTAAGTAAGTAAGTAAGTAAGTAAGTAAGTAAGTAAGTAAGTAAGTAAGTAAGTAAGTAAGTAAGTAAGTAAGTAAGTAAGTAAGTAAGTAAGTAAGTAAGTAAGTAAGTAAGTAAGTAAGTAAGTAAGTAAGTAAGTAAGTAAGTAAGTAAGTAAGTAAGTAAGTAAGTAAGTAAGTAAGTAAGTAAGTAAGTAAGTAAGTAAGTAAGTAAGTAAGTAAGTAAGTAAGTAAGTAAGTAAGTAAGTAAGTAAGTAAGTAAGTAAGTAAGTAAGTAAGTAAGTAAGTAAGTAAGTAAGTAAGTAAGTAAGTAAGTAAGTAAGTAAGTAAGTAAGTAAGTAAGTAAGTAAGTAAGTAAGTAAGTAAGTAAGTAAGTAAGTAAGTAAGTAAGTAAGTAAGTAAGTAAGTAAGTAAGTAAGTAAGTAAGTAAGTAAGTAAGTAAGTAAGTAAGTAAGTAAGTAAGTAAGTAAGTAAGTAAGTAAGTAAGTAAGTAAGTAAGTAAGTAAGTAAGTAAGTAAGTAAGTAAGTAAGTAAGTAAGTAAGTAAGTAAGTAAGTAAGTAAGTAAGTAAGTAAGTAAGTAAGTAAGTAAGTAAGTAAGTAAGTAAGTAAGTAAGTAAGTAAGTAAGTAAGTAAGTAAGTAAGTAAGTTAGTAAGTTAGTAAGTTAGTAAGTTAGTAAGTAAGTAAGTTAGTAAGTAAGTAAGTAAGAAAGTAAGTATGAGCTCCCTTATAGTTAATGTTTTTAATTCATAGTCCTAGTAAAAAATATAATTCTTCGAGAACCAAAAGTCTTCTCCAAATTTAAAAATAAGTCCATTTCAATCTAGTATATAAGCCAAATATTCGTATACAATCCAACACACTTTACAACCCACAAATCAACTTCCGCCACCAAGAACAACTCATTAAAAAAAATCAACCGGTCAAAGGCTACGCTTTGAATACTTTCCCTTCCACGGTTCTCCTATCAAATGAAATTCCGCAAGGCTCTCCTTTCTGAGTAGTCCAATTAGGCACTGAAAACATAATCATTACTTTTACGTTGATGGCTACGTCATGTGGAAGCAAAATGACTTAAAAATAAATAACATAAATACGAGGTCCCAAAAATACCCAACCCAACAAAGAAAACACAACAATTTTGGAAAATAAAAATTATTTATTTTTCAACATAATCGCCTTTCAGCTCTATACACTTTTCAAAAAGTTCGATACCCTTTTTATAATAAGAACTGTCTTGCTCCTCAAAATAGCCATTAACTGCCGATATCACTTCTTCATCGTTGGAAAGTCTTTGAGCACTGAGCCATTTTTCCAAGTTTGGGAACAGTAAATAATCCGAGGGGGCTAAATCTGGCGAATAGGGTGCATGATAACTCTATAGAATTCCATTACCTGTATCCATTTTTTTTTTTTTTTCGTTTTTAAAAGCGGATAACATGCGTGCAATCGATCTTCACTTAATGAATACCAGATGAATATTGAAGATCAAATAAGGGCAATTTGCTTTCACACGACAAATTTATGGAGGGGAGAACAAAAATTGTGAGATTGCCCGAGGCAAGAGTTTGTACCACTTGCAAACATTTCTTTTTCTTAGAGCAGACTCATTGTATGCCACTGTCAATATTTCAAGTGTTTAAAGCACCTGATTCCATTTTTTACACAAACCCTTTGCTCAATTTTTTATAATAATTGAAAATCGCCGAGCACATCAAAACACGTTTAACCTTTCGATTTGTCAAATGTACGTTACACGCGAAATTTTGAAATTCATCTATTATTAACCGTATCAGCAATGTAGTCAAAGTCTATGAATTTAATATTTAAATCTCAAATAATCAAGATAGAATCGAAAACCCATTGCAGCTATTCTTGATAAAATAAGAAGTTAGCTTTAAATTTAAGTTTATTGTTTATAAGTAAAATTTTGAACCAGGAGCTGAAAGTAAACGACCACAGACAACGACGTGTGTTTGCTGAATGGGCTCTGGAGCAGTAGGAAACTCATCTTCAGCGATGAGACCCATTTCTGGATGAAACAATTCTCAAATTTGGAAAGATACCAGTCCACATGAGATACAAGAGCGTCCAATGAATCCCGAAAAAGTCACTGTTTGGTGTTGGTTGTTGGCGTCATCGGTCCATATTTCTTTGAGAACGAAGTTGGACAGGCCAACGACATGTGGTTTCAACAGGACGGCGCTACGTGCCACACAGCTCACGCTATATTGGAAATTCTGCACGAGCCAGTCGAGGACATGGTCATTTCACGTGGAGGTGATGTGAACTGGCCACCGAGATCGTGCGATTTGACCCCGTTAGAATTTTTCTTGTAAGGTTTCCTGAAGTCGTAAATCTATGCAAATAAGTCACAAACCACAACGTCTCTCAAAGCCAACATAACCCATGCCATCGGTCAAATTCAGCCTAATTTATGCGCCAGAGTCATGGAAAATTGGACATTTCGGATGCGCGCCATCTAGAGAAGCCGCGGCAGACATTTGAACGACGTTATATTTCATACATAATGGCATCGATAGGCCTTTCAAACGAATAAAAAAATTTCGATGATATCTCACACACACTTTGTTTCATTTCAATTTAAAGATACGAAGCGCTTAATGAAAGACTACATATAAACCTTTCAATTCTGAGATTTCGTTTTCTAACTTGTTCATCTCTTTTTTTCCTTTTAGAATGAAATAACTGGAAGAGCGTTGCTACGAATAACCGACCATTCTTTATTGCGCATGGGTATATCCGATTTTGGTGATAGGGAAGCGATTTGGCGAGAAATCATGAAGCAACGATTAAAGACTGATTTTATGGAAATAAGGGATTTGGAACGAATGGGTAATATGTACACATAAAAATGATAAAATTAAAAGTCATTAAAATTTTGTAATTAAACCAAACAGTGGTTTTTCATTTATATGAAAAAAAAAAACAATATGTTCGTCATTAAATATTCTCCAGAGCACTTAAATGCATTCGGAACCAAATATGTAAGAACTCAACCCTTGAGTGGATATAAATACTCTTAAAATCCTAAACACATGTTTAGTTTTTTTTTTTTTTTCAAACGATGGAAAGGGAAAAAAGATGTTAGATGTTCGGGCTAAGTGGCTATTTTGCTCCGTGGATGGCTGCAGCATTTATTGAGAAGAATAAATTATTTAAGTAATTTGACTTGGTTTTGCGTTTTAGGAAACTTCTCATCGAACATGGTATAAATTGGCCCCCTTACTTTCCATAGTGTACATGTTTTTGCGCCAAATAGGTTGAGATGAAATGACCTGACATTTTTCAAAGTTACATATTTTTTCGAAAAAAGATCACTTTCATTTCATTATTTCGCCCGCGAGACTTGGATGATTACCCTGCTGCCGCCGACTTCTGCTACTAACTTTTGTCCCGCAATGTTGGTGCTTAATCATTTCCTGACTGATGGCATCTGTACAGTGCCCTTTAGGATGTTCTACTTTATCGCAATTCCAGCAGCGCATTCTTCGTCTCTCCCACGGAGTATTTAGTTGCTCGGCACAATTATGTTTATTTTCTTATTTATTGAGCCTTTAGAAAACAAAATATACTATGGTATCCCACCTTGATCAAAAAGTTCATTTTTCATTTCATGTCATTTATTCAGAAAATTAAAAATACAAATTTATTCATCTAAATCTATACTGTCCCCTTCAAAGTAATCCCCATCGACTACAACACACTTTTGCCAATTTTTTTATGTTCGGTTTTCGGTATGTCCATCAGTGCTTTCTGCGATTTTTCCATTAGTTCCTCTCGGCTGCTGAAACACGTTCCCCGTAGTAGTTTTTAACTCGATTGAACAGAAAGAAGTCATAGGGAGCCAAATCAGGTGGATTGGATGGATGGTATTTGTTGAATTTTTTGTCAAAAAATTTTCAATGTGCGACAGTGCATTATGGTGCAAAATCCACGAGTTTTCTGCCCACAATTCTGGTCGCTTTCGGCGTAAACTCTTTGTTTACTGTCTGGCCTTCGGGAAAAAATTCATGATGCACTACACCGTTGTAATCCGTGAAAAACGTGAGCTTTGCCTTCTTTTTTGACTGAAAACGACATGTTTTTTGTTGTTCTCTGCTCATTTGGTGAACGACATTTACTTGCCTGATGTCTGGATTGCGTGTCGTACTCATAAACTCACGCCTCGTTTCCAGTAATGATCCTTTTGATGAATGCGGGATCGGATTCAGCCTCACAAATCATCTCTTTTGCGACGTCAACACGGTCTCTTTTTTTCCATGAAATTGAGGTCTTTTGGCACCAACTTTGTTGCTACACGAACGGAAACCCAAATCTCTAACCAAAATGTTTTGGACGGATCCATAGGCAATGTTCAAGTCCTCCGCTATCTCTCTGATGATTAGTTTGCGGTTATAGACCATTTCTTTTACTTCATCAATGTTTTCGTCGGTTTTCGATGTCGATGGTCGTGATTGGTGGTGATTGACTCGTGCCGCTGGTAAACGACCGTTTTCTTTAGAGAATCGTTGCCGAAACATTTTTCCAACATTTTTTAAAGGTTCGCGCAACATTAAATCCGTTTTTTACGCAAAATTTAATACAAGTTCGTTGCTGCAAATTTAAATCCATTTTTAAAATTGTAAAAAATCGCCAACACACAGAGAGATAGATGTATTCTTAGCTACATAATTTTTCCAAATGTCAAGTTATGACGCTAAGATTTAGAGGGAATGTCAACAACAGATGTACCAACTTATCAAAAAAAAAACACCGGGAACATTTTGGTCAAGGTGGTATATGCAGTTTGCTACTGCTTTACAACTGAAAAATTATTTAAACATTTTGGCATCAGATTTAATTGAGGAGAACATTTGAAGAAAAATCTTTAATTAAAACCTTAATTTAATATTCAATTTAATTTATATATAATCTATATAATCTCTCTACTTAAGACTTAAGAGAATTGCCAGTTTAAAATGCAAATAAGTTTATAAATGAATTAATATTGTAATTCAAGAGGTTTATAATAAGTTAATAAATGAATAAAATATATTATTAACAATCAAGGGAAAAGGAGCAAAAGAAATTTAATGCAAATGACGTGAATATAAATAAGTACCAACCAATAAATAAAAGGAAAATAATTGAGCAGTTTATGAATAAATGAATAAATTCAATTTTGTTTTTTAAGGGGTTAAAATGAACCCTTAAAATGTTTGTACACAGCGCGAGCGAAGAAAATTTAGGGAGAAAGAAAAGAGAGATACAGATTTACTTTGGTCTGAAATGTTGCAAGTTTAACGACTAGAAAATAAAGAGCTCGCCAGGGTGTTCCATAAGTGAGTCGTATGGCTTAGGAATTAATTACGAGATTTCAGAGTACGTCCGAAAGTGGGCTTGAGGGTATACTGATAAGTTTTCGTAGCTAGACGGGTGTAACAGTTGAAGGTTTGAAAGGCGGAATTATACTGGCGATGGAGCACTGGTGGTGGAAATAACAATAAAACAAAATGAGGCAGGAGATGAAGGTGTCAATTGACTGGCTGATATTAGTATCACCTATGAGTTTTATCGTACGGTTTTGAATCTTATCTGGCAGGTGCAGAGATATTTTAGGAGCACCAGTAGGGATATGGGTATTGTACTCCAATTTTGAGCGAATATTGAAGCTAGATCAGGGGGATGAAATATTTCTTACATCGTTTGAAGAAACCTAGACATTTCGCAACATTTTTGACGGCATCGAATATATGGTCACTCCAATGTAAATTTTCACTGACACACATACCGATAATAAAAAGTTCTTTGGTTTCAAGTTTGTAAGTTCCATTCATGGATAATGGCTGGGTATTTAAAATCGCTTTAATGGAAGCAGGCATCATTGAGTTAGAAAGCTTTAAATTCTATTCTGTTGATATTTTCCCAGTTGGTTATGCTGTTAATATCGGAATTTAATGAACTCAATATACGTTGCCGTTCCCATTCTACAGCCGAAGAGCAGGGGCGTTAGTCCGGAATATTAAAAGCAGGGAGTATTGTCATCAGCAAATGAATATATTGGATTAGAAGTAGCAGACAAGAGATCATTAATGAAAATTAAAAAGATGGTCGGAGCCAAATCGAAGCCTTAAGGCACACCAGCATTTATTTCGTGAATGTCAGACTTGAAACCATCCAAGACAACTTGAATTGAACGTTCAAACGCATTTTCGGCAAAAGAGACTGATGTCAAAATCCGTCAAATGCCCTAGAAATATCATATAATATGTTAGTATATATAAATACTCAATCGCGGTCGGTATCTTGCCCCTTGTCTTTCTTCTTTTAAAGACTTTTCCGGTGGTTGTGCATAAATCGCATAGCCCGCGCCGTGCAAAAATCCATCATTACCTTCCCCTTCACGAACGTTATTTAAGGCGCGAAAACGTGGAATGCCTTATTTCGTGCGCGAAAGAGTGCACGTGTAATGGCACGAGTTGTGCAACGGAATGCGCATGTGCTCAGTACCGAGCTATGCAGTGCGCTACCCGCTTTGAGTAGTGCATTCTTTTCCACGTGATTGAGCGCGGTAGTAAGAGTGAAATCATCATGGACGTCCGACATTGGTCCCGCGAGTTAATTACGGATTTTATCAAAATTTATCAATCATATACGTTAAATCGGAAAGCTACAAAAATAGAAACCTACGTGATAATGCGTATAACAAAATTATCACTTTTTGCAAATCACGTGGATTTCCGGAAGTAAATCGATTCTTCGTGGTTAAAAAAATTCAGAGGGGATCTTTTAGAAAAGAACTGAAAAAGTCTGAAGAAAGCCGACGAAGTGGTAGAGGACAAGAGGATGTTTATGTACCATCATTATGGTATTATAACCTATTAGTTTTTATAAACGACCAAGAGCTTTCCAGAGGCAGATTGTCTAATATGGATGAAAGTAGTGTAGATGATCAAACTGCAAAAATAAGTCACCAAATTAATTTTGAAAAAAAAAAAAAATGAAGGTGCAATGGAAACACCGGAAATTGTAAGTGAGAGGCAAGAAAGAAACCAAATTGAAGTGAGTATACCTATATTTATGTATGTATCTACATGTCTTTATTATTTTACTATATGTTAGCAAAATACCTTTTATGTATGAACTTATAAAAAACTTATTAACATATACATAGCAGTTCATGAAAATTTGTACAATTTATCTATTTCATTTAAATATGTATCACTGGATTTGATTCAAAAATTATGCAATTCTCAAATAGCCAACACAACGTAACATATCTTCTCGGGTTTCATGTGTATTGATGATTGTAACACTCTAAACCTGGCTGCAATAATTCCAAATGTATTTTCGACTACGTTTCAAACACGTGATAGTCGGTAATTAAAAATACGTTCCTCTTCTTATTGCTCTTCTCGGTGAGCATATGGCTTGAGAAAATATTCATATAGTCCAAAGGCTTCATCATCAACAAACACGAAACTGTAGTTTTTACAGTTTCATCATTGCCTGGTAAATTTAATTGGTTACATTTAAGCTTTCGCCAAAAGTCTGTGTATTCTAATACACCTCCGTCCGATAACCTTAAATTTTTTCCCACATACACATAAAAATTCGTAGTTGGAGCCCAGCAAAGCCATAAGCACAATGCTATAAAAGTTTTTTTTTTCAAAACCTCGTGCCACGTTACTCCAATCTTCTTTTGTGCTTGGAAACAGGAAAAAAAATATTTTGTTACCTATGCATATGTATCATGTATATATGTAAATCTTTCTTTACAGTTGGAGACAACTGCTAGGCCTGTGAAAGAACCAAGAAAGAGGAAGGGAGCTAGTTACAATGTGTAACAAACTGAATTCCTAAATATGTGCACAGAAACGCTATGGGCTAACAGTAATCCAGTTAGCGAATATGAACCAACTCTCATAAACGTTGCTAAAAAACTGAAAAAAAAAAATGGATCCCATTCAAGCAAACTATACGGAGTCATTAATAAATCAAATTTTGCACAAGGGGCTACTCAGAAAGCTGGGCGAAGACAGTAAAATTTGTAACGGCCGGTGCAATTCTCAAATTAGAGGGTCATCGTCTTTGCTTTCTGAACTGTCAACTTCCCAAGAAGACTCAAGCTCAAGACAGGAAACCATGTCTTGAAAATCAAAATTCAACACCGTTGAACATATTATCATTAAAAATTTTCAATACAGAAGGTAGTAATGATCATTTTAATTTGATATCTAACTAAAAAAGCAGATGTTATCTTTACTGTTTCTTAGTTTTGTTTAGTTTCTACCTCCATATACTCCGATATAAGAGCCTCATAAATGGCTTGACATGTTTCAGGTATAAGTTTGCTTAGGGATGCGGCTGATACTCCCGCACTGAACTTTAAATCCTCGTACGATCGTCCTGCAGCCAAAAATCGGAGTGTTGCTGTACTGATGCTCTTCCTCATTATTGGGTTTTGTGAACCTACTCCTTATTTTGTCCGGTAATATATCAAAGGAATTACTGTCCAGTCGCAAATAGGTCTTGAAATCATCAGGAAATTGAACACGAAATTCGCTAATTAACGACATGTGACTATAACGTTGTCGGTAATCTTTTATCTAAATTGTTCGTCCTTTTTTTTCTTTTTTCTTTTTTCAATATATACACTTATACAACTTATTTAAAAGCACCAAATTATTTGCTGGCTCTAAAAAATTCTACCGCACGTTCAAGCGAAAATTGTTGAACTGTTGTGCACTCCAACACGTTCACGCGAGTGAAAGACTTTGTTCCCAAATTTTGATACCACATTCTTGGTGCGCGGTATTTCACTCGTTCTTTACCATACACCGGAGCGTACGCTCCAGTCATGTGGTAAAGCGCTTGCGTCTAAAGGTCGCTATTTTCAACTTTTACCTTAACTGCCACCAGCTGGGCAAAGCTGACCAAAGGTCGTAAGTTGCTGTAATAAAAAATTAAATTAATATCAAAAAAGAAAATTGTATCTAATTAATACCAATAAATACTAATTAATTTACAATAAAACCTTTAAATATGTCGAAATTGTCATCGGGTGCAGATCAGAAAGGTGTTCTGGAGCAGATTATTTGTAACCACTCCAACTTCAAAAAGAGTGTAGCATCACGTCGCACAGCCAGTTATCTTTCAGGTCGTCTTCTTACACTAGAAGAGAACTTCAAGAATACGCTTAGTCTTCAAGCAAAAATTCAACGAGACGAAGTAGAAGAAGGTCTGGAAGAAGATTATGATGACATATTTGGTAGGTTACAAGAAACTTATTGCACTTACTACGATGCTATCGACAATGCAAAGACAGCATCTAAGAAAAAGACTATGGAAAGTGAATCCGCAGATGCTTCTTGTAATGAGTTTTCGTTACCCCAAATTCAAATTCCGCAAATCGAGGGCTCTTACACAAAATGGCGGGCTTTCCATGACGTATTTCGATCTTTAGTCCACGCAAATAGAAACTGGGTGGAATTCAAAAACTCCATTATTTAAAATCATCTCTTACAGGTGAAGCTGCTTGTTTGTTGCAGCATTTAAGGTTACATTCTGGCAATTATGACAAAGCATGGGAACTGCTTCTCGCCAGATACGACCACACGCGAATGTTGGTAAAAAAAACAAACATGAAAAGCGTAATATCAACGCAACTACAAAACCATTTAAAACCAAATGCACGCCTGGGTTTGGTGCCTCAAAGTTAGGTGCCTTACGTAGGTTTCATCAACTGGAAGGAAGATCCCAGGAAAACCCCACACAGCACAAGTGTTTAAAGGAGTGCAAGGAGCTTCGTCAGATGGCAAAAGTTGACAAAAGGAATACCATACCGGATACACCACACCATTTCTTTATTCCTCACCGTTTGCAGTATGCAATTTGTACGATTTTATTATTTATTATTTGATTTGTACGAAACCGCCGGGTACAAGCTAGAAAAAGAGACATAGGTTCACTAAAGGTAGATCCAATCGGCATCTTGAAGTTACCTTCAAGTTCAATTGGTTACCAACTACTTCGTGCGCTAGTGGAGCAAAGGACATATGTCCAAGAAGAAACAGCGCACGAAGTGGACAAGACGGAAGCCGGAACAAGGACGCGCCGTTTTAGTTCTCATCAACGATGAGACACTACCGCCATTGCAACTAGACTCGGACGGATCAACGACACACATCCCGGAAAATGGCCACGTTACAAACCGAAACCGATAACTTAAACGTTCATTCGGAAAAAAATTCCTCTCTGCTATAAAACTTTTTTAACTTTTAAACGACACCACAAAATATACAAAAAAAAGTAAATAAAATTTGAAAAAAAATTTTAAAAATAATTTATTAATTAATTAAATACAAGTAATCATAAATTGTCGATCCTAAACTTTCCTACACAGGACAACACATATGTACATACAGTCCACTCATTTAAGCACACAAAATCATTCATACCAGACAATGTTGCGCAATTCCGAAATTCCAAAATGCAGAAGGGAATTGGGGAATCAAAACCCCGACGGCATTTGAAGGTTTGGTATCTACTTACGTTATCCACTCAATCACATAAAATCATTCATCCAGGACAACGTTGCGAAGTTTCGAAATTTCAAAATGCCCACAGGAATTTGAGAATCGAAATCCCGACGGCATTCGAACGTTCAGTAACACTATCAACGTTATCCAATGAAACAACACAACACTACACTTTTACCTATCAACAGGTATTCATTTTCTAAAAAAAATTAAAAATAACATTCAATTTACAATAATATTAAAAAGTAATAAAAATGTAAAGACCACACACACTTTGAGAGGCAATCCGTCCATCATTAAAACGACAAACCTTTACACGAACGCACATTTGCATTCGGAGACATTTCATCGTCAATTTCAACGGCGTCCCCTGAACGTTATGCTTGAAATGGTTGCCATTAATTGCTGTTGGAGATGTCTCCTTGCTTTGACATTATGTGAATGTTCTTTAGTATGTTCACGATTGAAGACCCAGAAGCTTCCTTGCTAAGGATTCGTATACCCTTAGGAATTTCAACACGTGAGAGAAGAAAGATACGTCTTACTCTTTTTAGAGCACGATGATAACTTTTTTTTTTCTATATGGTACACAGGACGAAAAAGAACACTGCAAATTTTTTGAACAATTTTCACCGTTTTGGGAGTCTTCCATCTATTTTTTTTTCTTACAGATGTTCCTCGGCACTTAGTCTTGCGTAGGATCATTCAATATATTGTACTTCCCTATTGAAACGTATTCCTTTCGAAGCCTGATTGGATGCTTCCATCAGCAGAGATAAGGCAAGTGCTTCAGCAAGGGTTCTTTTCTCGTCTGTCCTTACTGCTGACTGTAGATTCAAATCTGCGATTTCCCTGATGAATGAATCCTTTGTCATGTCGTCGATTATTTGTTGGCCTGCTCGTTGTTCATTTGAACTTAGGTAACCTCGCCCGTGTGGCTTTTTCCAAACCGTTTCTCGATAGCCTTTGTAGCAATTCTGCTGGAGGACTATGTAAGGCCATTGCCAAGGAAAACCACTTCCCTTCATTATCACAGGGGTTCGTCCAAGCAGAAATTTCGAACTGCTTGTTATGGTATACGCAGACGAAGAGGGTCTAACCTTCGAATGAAAAAGGCTTCAACACTTTTCTCCTTTAACCGCTTAACGAACACTCTCGCTAAAGAACACTTTTGCACTCTGTCGAGCTCTTTTGGTAGCTGCTTAACTTTGCTGACCATTTGTTTGAATTTTACTGTAGAATGGTCTTTTATTCATCGAATATTTGTTTAATGATGTTCTTCTACTCGCTCAGATTTTGCTCAAGACTATTTCTTTGTGCTTCCATTTTTAATAAGAGGAGTTGAATCATCGCAGACATGTCATTGCCGGTACTCATCTGTTCTTCCTTGTCAACGCCGTTGGAAAACTTATAATGAATTTATAGATCACATAACACTGTTTATAAGTGATGTCGGAGGTGTATCTCACATGTTTGTACTTATAATAACAATATATTCAGAGCAGTTGTAAAATTGATCTGAATTCATTGTTATTAAAATTTACAAATATAAAAACCATTGTGTACCCGGTACTCATTTACCCCTTTTCTTTTTTTTCCACACACCCTAGCTGTGATACGTATGTTTAAAGGGTATCAAGAATCCCTTAGCGCGCGTAAATTTATAAAAAAAAAAAAAAAACCCAAGGTAAAATGTGTCTGGATAATGTCTGTTGTTCAAAGCGTCCTGAAGTCGGAGCATCAAGTAACTCTGACCTCCACTGACGCTGAGGCTTCTCTTGTTCAACTCTGATTTGAGTTGGACGAGGGTTAACTGCAATAGTTTTACACCAAATATAGTTTTTCAAACAATCAGAAAACAATTTTTTTATTACACATAATAAGTCTTATCCCACTTCTGACACCAAAGTAAAATGTTTGTGTTGGTACAAATGATAGAATTTGTTACTTTCAATACAATCTTTATAATACAGTTACAATTCACAATCCAATCGGTTATCTTATCTTTCTTTATCTTTTACTTAAACCTCTTAATCACTGTCAAGTGAATTAAGTATTAAATTTAACTGATGAACTAAATTGCATACTTTGGGGATGCTGATATTTATATTCCAATGGCACGATAACAATCTTTGTTTTGCTAGAAAACTCAATTACACATTCCACTTACATATAGTTGATGTTTTTGCTATCGAAATCTTCGTCATTCATCATTCCGTTGAAATAACACATTCCATCTTATAAAATTCTATCACCTTGTATGTATCTTCCCAATCCTGTTTCAAATTTGGTGACTTTCCTTTCATACGCAGAGTATTATACACTTACAACAGATCTTTTCTCTGAAGCAGTAAAACTTCGCTTTGAACTCGTACCTATTCTTTATGCGGTTATTCGCTAGCTTCATTTTTTCTCGGGTGCTTTCATGCAATTTATGAACGCTGCTGCGCAAGTCGTCCTACGTGGACCTCCTTTGGTTCCGTAGGTTGGGATCCGAATTTTATGTGTCGATCCCAGTCCCGCTGCAGTTACTGACGACTTAGACAGATGCTTACTCAAAGTCCGATCGAATCGCTCAACCATTTCATCAAATTGAGGGTGTAGTGTCGTTGTCATTGTCTTCCTTATTCCCAGATATTGGCACACTTCCTGGAAGACTTTCGATTCAAATTTTGGCCCAAAGCTCCATTGGGATCCCAAATCTGCTCACCCAGTTGTTGACTATCTCTTCTGCTACGGTCTTAGCCTCTTGATTTAGTATTGCAAACACTTTTGGTCACTTACTGATGTGATTACATGACTACGAGGGTGTCATTTAAGGTTTTGGGAAACCGCCCAGCGATGTCGATGGCTGTTCGTTCGAATGGTGTTCCGATATTGTCGTCCCTGGCTTTATTTTTGGGCGCTTGGTAGCCGCACATCTTATGCACACTTTGGACCAGTTTTCAACATCTTGTTTAGCGCTTAGCCAAAAGAAACGTTAGCTTACCTTTTCCAACGGCTTGCTTATTTCCAAATGACCTCCTGTGATTCCGTCATGTATGTATTTCATGGAGTGCCTGGCTAACTTTGAACAGTGGCACGATTAGCTGCATACGAGATATTGTTCTACCTGCACTGTTCTATCTTGCACACAGATGTCCATTATGCCTTCAGAGTTTGGTTCCCCTCCGGTACCTCCTGCCAGCTTGGTCTTTCCTCGTGTTCCTTCCAGGCCAATATCGGTTCGATGTCATTATCTGCCTGTTGGGAGAAACGGATTTCATCTGTACTCCAACCCTCTATTAGCTCGGTTCTGATCATGCGTATAGTGGCCTCTTCTTCCGCTTCTTTACGGTGTTCACATTTAAATCCGCATGGTCGATGTGAGCATTTGAGTGGAGTTTTCCCTTGCGTTGTTGCACTTCAAAATCGTAGCCCTGCAACTGCTCGATGTATCTCGCAACAGAGATTTCAGAGCTACGTGGTCTGTCCACAGGATGAACTTTTGTCCATAGAGGTACTTATGTAAATGCTTCGTAGCCAGAAGCACGGGCCGAGTTACGCAGTAGTTTCCGTTCAGGTGTAGAGAGTATCCTGTTGTAATATGCGACCACTTTCTCTAGACCATCATTAATTTGGGAGATCACAGCTCCGACCCCAACATTGCTACCGTCTGCGTCCACGATTAACATTTTTCCGGGTGTGTGGTTACCCAAAATGGGGCATTGCACATCTGCCGTTCTTTAAATCCTTCCTTACATTCTTCAGACCACCTGAACTGTCGACCTTTTTCCGTATGTTGTTGCAGGCTCTTTGCAATATCAGCACAATCCCTTGCATTTGTACGTGGGTCCTAAGAAGTTTCACAGTTGGTGTTTATCTTTGGGGGCAGGCCAAATTTTTAAGGTTTCGATTTTGTCAGGATCCGTCTCTACTCCTTCCGCTGATACAATGTGACCCAGATATTTTACTTCCGGACGGTACAAGATACAGTTTTTTAGGTTCTTTTAGGTTTCCTCGAACGACCTAACTACGACGATAACGTCGTCCAGATACATTAGGCAGGTCTTCCACGTGAGTCCTTGCAATGTTTGTTCCACTAGTCGCTCCAGTCCAAACGGCATCACCGTAATTTGTCAAAGACCACTTCCTGCAGTGAAGGCAATTTCCTCACGGTCCGTCCGATTAATCTCTACCTGGCAATAACCGCTTTTCAAGTCATGAGTTGAAAACCATATCGTTTCAAAAAGTGTATCCAAAGTGTTATAGATTCTCGGAAGTGGCTAGCTGTTCTATTTAGTGACATCGTTGAGACATCAGAGCCAGGATTTCTGCACCTGATCCCTCCTGATGATTGAGGCCGTGGCAGCGGGGTCTATTGTTGCCATTCATTTTTCCTTTTCACTGATTACTTCTACTAGAAGGCTTTCATTGCATCGTTTTGCCACGAAGCCTTAGATGATGGTCATGAGGCCTTCAACTTCTGCTCCCAACTTCGCGGGGCATTATGACTGATGAGTTCGGGAAAGTTGACTGGCTTCTTGATAGCTGTTTCTGCTGGTTTCGTCTTGTACTTGCCTGTGTCTGCAATGAGGGCAGTTTTTTCGTCGTACCGGTTCTTTACACTGCCTTTAAAAATGTCCTATTTTATCACACTTTCAACAGCGCATCCTTCTTTTCTTCCGTGGAATATCTCGTTCCCGGCACTAGGTCCTGCGCAGGAGCATTCAAAAGCTGCTACTTCCCTGACGAAATATGTTCTTTTCCCAGCCACCCTTACTGCTGACTGTAGCTTCGAATCTGCAATTCCCCTGATGAATGTGTCTTTTTCCATTTCGTCGATAATTTCCTGGCCTGCGGTGGGATATGACAAATTTTCCAGCTTTTTCACGTCTGTTTAGAGCTGCTGCAGTGTTTCTCCTCGTTGCTGCATTCGACATTTGGTAATTGGACCTTGCAAATTTCCTTTGTGTGGCTTTCGCCAAACTGTTTCTCAATAGCTCGTATTAAAGTCACATAATCGCTGTGCTTTTCGATGTCTATTGTTCACAAAAATTCTGCTGCAGGACCGTGCAGCAGTGTTAGGGCAAAGCACTTCTCCTCAACTGCTTCTTATAAGTAGACCATTAGGTCTGGCATCGAATGAGGGAAGTTTCAACTGTTTTCTCCTTGGAATGCTTGAAGAACATTATCGGAGTTTCTGTGTTCGCACTGTGTCGAGCTCTTTTGCTAGTTCCTCAACTTTGCTGTCCATTTGTTTACATTTTTCATCAACATTCTTCTTTATTCTATGAAACTTGTAATCAACACTCTTCCCTATGTTATTAAATTTGTCGTCGATTTCTTCGAACTTCTTCCAGATTATTCTTTTGTTCATCTTTTTTCTATCTTTTTTTACAGATTTTTATATATATATTTTTTGATTCAGTTTTTTTCGAGGCTGTTCATCTTTTCATCCACATTTTGTTCATCCATTTTTTGTTCGAGGCTGTTCTTTTGTTCATCTAAAGTTTTTTTTGTTCGCCGAATTTGTTCTTCAGATTTTGTTCGACACTATCTCTTTGTTCGTCTATTTTCGACAGGAGGAGTTGCATCATCGCTGCCAGTACTCATTTGATCTTTCTCGTCAACGTTAAGTCTTCATCTGGATCATGTCCCTTGTTGTTCAAAGCGTCCTGAGGACGGATTACCAAGTCACTTTTTCCTCCACTGGCGCTGAGGTTTCCCTGGTTCAACTCCAGATTTAAGTTGAACGAGGGTCAACTGTAATAGCTTTCGACCCATTATAGCTTTTGTTTTCTTTCCTTTTTTTAACAGACAATCACCCCTATTCCCGTTGTCGTTTTCCACAAAAAATTGCAGGACACGATTCAATTGGTATTTCCTTTGTCGTTTTTACAATACAATCTTCGTTTTTTGTCGTTAAATGGCATTCTCTAAAAATTTACGAAACGATGAATCGATAAATAAACGAAAATTTTTGTCGTTGTACTCACGACTTGAAGCATAGCGGTGTGAAATTTGTTCCTTTGTTTTGAGTATTTTTGGACAAAGATAAGCATAATTTGATAAAATTTTAATAAGAAATTTTTTCTTTTGTTTTCGTTTTGAGTATTTTTGGATAAAGGTGGGCATGCTTTGATTAAATTTTAATTAAGGTTTTTGATTTAAGATGAAAACAATTTTAAACAATTCGATCACCTTGTTTCCCAAATGGAAAAAAATCCTCATTTGGCCAAGGGATATCATAAAGGTTTAAATAAAATTGATTTTTAAAGAGGATGGGACTCGCTCTCAAAAAGTTCAAATAGTCTCGGTCATCCAATAAGAGATGGGGATGTTTGGCAAAAATACTAAGCTCAAAATAAATTTGTTTTAAATGTTAGCAGATATGAAAATATTGACAAAAACAAAGAAAATCAGGTTACGGGTGGAGGAATGTTCAAGCATGTTTCAAGTTTCGAGAATAATGTCCTCGCTGAATTCGACATGTGTAGTTATGGGTAATTTAGGAAATATTCCTGATCCTGATGAAATATCTGGAAATTTCCCACTCAGTGATAACAGTGAATATACGTAAGCTCCGAGATCTTCGGCTAACTATCAAATTACTTCGACCATACCGACTTGAAACACTCACCAAATGAGTAAACAAGGCTGTGAAAATTCGGAGATGGAGGATCAAGATCGTTTAGTTGTCAATGATCATGTTAAGGTTCCTCATAATCCTCAAAAGTATAGATCCGTTCTTAAGTCAAGGTATATACAAGGTAGTTAAAGAAGGACTTCAAACAATTGGAAAACACTTGAAAGAAATCGAGAAATACGAAAGAAAACGTTTTGATCTAGAAAAAGCAAGACTTCTACTCTATAAAAACTAGATAGAAAATAATGAAAAACAGAGAGCGGAAGAAAAGAAAACTAATGTATCATATACCATATATGTGTGTATATTTTATGTATATATTTTTGTTTATTTTATAAGAATTTTAAAAATGGAATTAATAAATTTTATTCTTTTTGTTTTATTGATGTTGTTCATTGATTTATTAATAAATTCATTATGTTGTTCCTGATGTTAACTGCTGTGTATGCCATTGCGTTATCGTAGATATTTGCATTAGTTTCAGTCATTAAGTCAGCTGAAGATTCTGTTGGAAGATCAGGAACTACATCCGTTTTACAAAAAATGCTCAAATTATGCAACGCTGCAGAGATGTTTACAATTTTGGTTGATTTTTCAGGACTGTAACGCAATAACCGTGCATCAAGAAGACAATGATTTTTTAATACATTAATTGTTCTTTCTACTATATTCCTGGCTCTTAATGAATTGAAATTACATTACGGACTTTCTTCTTGAGCTGATCTAAAGGGTGTCATCAAAAAGTATTCAAATGGATAACCACAATCAGCTATTTTCATTTGAACACAGTTAAAATATGGTTAATTTTTATCAATTATATGAAATAACACAAAATTAAAAACTAATTACCTAGCAGCCAAGTGTTACGCTCTCCCCTCTCAAAATTAGTTTTCAGCATATCTCGACGATCACTTGTATTCCATATCCAAGCATGATGGCAAGACTCAGGATGTCTCGCTTCTAAATGCCTGATGAACATATTATTGTCGCAAATTCTTTAAGAAAATTTATTAAACCTAAGAATAAATGTAGATTTACAAAAATTTTCTACTCACGACAATTGCATTCAAGCTGTAGTATCCCTTTGGGTGTTTGAATTCAAAAAAATGTAACTTTGTTTAATTTTCTTCTTCTTTAGACATATTAAATTTTATCCATTTTGAACAAACATGCTTTTGCATAATGTCGACGACTTCTTTTATTATTTTGCTAACTGTTGGTCGAGCAAATCCTAAATTGAAGTCATTTGTAGAGCTAATTTGGTAACTCCCTTCAGCAAAAATTCTCAATGCAACAGCTAGTATTAAAATAACTGGAACTGATGATCCAACCAATATATATTTAAAAGTCTTCTTATCCTTTTATATCGAAAGTATTGTTTGAATCTAAAAAAAAAACGATCATTAAGCAAAAACTAATAAATATTTAATCAACTTGTTTTTTGTCTGGATTTGAGTTTTGCCTTATTCTTCTTCGCAATAAAATAAGTTTGTTTTTAGCTTCAAAGTTTTCATTCTCTTCATCGCTGCTATAAAACATCTCAACACTATTCATTTTATCTTAAAACTATACTTGTTGGCGCGCGGTTAAAATAAATAAAATATTTAAGAGTACCTCTACTTAAGAGTACCGTACTATACTTTATTAACGTAAGATTAAAATCGTTTAAGTAAAAGCAAGAGCATGCTTTAAAGATCTGTTTGTTCCCGCGCCTAAAACTGATTCACTTTCTAAGATTTTCAACATGTACAAGTAACTGGTAGTCTATGAACTACCTACCTACCTGATATATAAGCTAATTAACTAATTATCCCTTAGTTAATATAAAAAGATATTTTTTTAAATAGATTTTATGTTTTTAAGATATGCATGTATAGGTTGTATGTGTTTGTTTTATTAATTTTGGCGGCAACAATACTTTTTTTAACTTTTTCAACAAAATTTTCAAATAACTTTTTGTTTTTAATGATAACAACTTGAAAAACAACTTGACATTAACTCTAGTACTTTACTGTCGTTTAACATTTTATAACAATTTTTTTGCGTCGTTTGAGTTACAGAATGTCGATCAAATAAACGACACGACAAAGAAATCGACAGTCGTCGAAAACGAGAAACGATAACGGAAATGGGGGTGAATGGGTCCTATGCCACTTCTAACAACAATGTGAAATGTTTCTGTGTTACAATTCACAATCCAATTGGTAACCTCATCCACTTCTATTTTTCATTATCTTTTACTTAAGCCTTTTTATCATTGCCTTAATCCACACTTTTAATTTAATTGATGAACTGACTTGCATACCTTGAGGATCCTAATATTATACTACAATGACGCATTTCGAGAACAATCTGCGCCTGCAGCGTTACACACAATTTCCATTTTCCTAGAAAATTCGATTCTATTACCCACTCACCAATGGTTGATGCTTTTGCTATGAAAACATAGATGACGCTGCTCATTTTCAAATAGATATCACAATATTCTGAAACGTTCAACATTCCATACAAATTTTCCTTTTCCTGGAAAATTCAATTCTATTCTGCATTCATCAATTGTTAGATATTTTGCTATTCAAATAAGGAAATCTACTATTGAAATGTAGATGACGCTGAGATAATACATTACTATCCATTTGAATGTGAGCATCTATGTCACCATAGCAGAAGGATCAACCATTGGTGAATTGAGAATGGAATTGAATTTTCTAACAAAATGGAAAATTGTATGGAACCCTGGATGGCACAGATTGGTCTCGTAATATGTCATCGAAGTATAAATATCAGTATCCCCAAGCCATGCAAGTTATTTGATCAGTTGAATTTGGAATGCGAATTAAGAAAATTTAGTTAGCTAAAAAAATGGGCACTACCCATGGCTCACCGGGGTGCTGTTTTGCTATATTAAATCTCCGGTTCAGAGCTCATCACAAAAACTCGGTACTACAGATGTATCTATGACGTTTAATGGCAGTTCGACCGTCGGCTGATGAATAAATTTAATTCGTGTTGAGGGAATTTAGTTCGCAAATGTTCGACATTTCCGAAAATTGATTGGAAAGTTTATCGCAAACAAAGAAAATAGTATTTGAAAATACTGGTGTATATCCGCTAAGTATTGAAGATAGCGTGTGTAAAATGACTTAGCGGACATTGCTATATTATTGTTGGAATTTAAGCGAATATTATTTTTTTAACGGATAGTGGATGTGCAAAAAAATCTAATTATATTAAATTATTTAAAACAGCATTTTTGGCCGAAATATTTTCCATGTAAGCATTTTGTTTTTTGACATCCAGCGCCCTCTGCGGAAGGAATGTTGCAATGAGGCGGAATAAGTCTTTTTCTTTTTTTGTTTGATTTCTGAACTAGCGGCTGTCATTTAGGTATCTGTTTTTGAACGTGCAAGATTTTTTATAGTTTAACAAAAAGGAGAAAGACCGGAGTTTAGCGATGAGAAGAATTACTATATTTTTTATTATGGTATTATGCACAACGTCTGTTAATTTAGAGTTAATCGAACTAAATGAAGATAATTGGGATGTCATGCTCAAAGGCGAATGGATGGTAAAATTGTAGGTATTTTGTTCAGACCAATGTTTTTTTGAATTAATTGATTTCATTAATAAAAGAAACAAAATAATTCGAGCATTAAGATAATATATTCCTACTTCCATCAAATTGCAGTTTTGCCCCATGGTGTCCCGCATGTAAGAGTATAGGTCCCATTTGGAAGCGCTTTGCAGGTGATGCTGAAAAATCTAGATATAACGTTGCACAAATTGATGTCACCAAATCACCATCTTTAAGTGGGCGATTTCTAGTTACTGCTCTTCCAACTATATATCAGTGCGTTTCCCTTTTAATTGATTTATTGGTATCTGCTGGAGTTGAAAATGTTTTTTCTTTTTATTTTTATTTTTTTCAGTGTTATTGATGGACAATTTCGACTGTATCGTGGCTCACGTGATACAGAAGCGTTAACAGCTTATATGAAACAAAAGGAATGGCAAAATGTTCCTCCAATTTCTTCATGGAAAAATCCTAACAGTATTCATATGTCAATACTCTCCTATTTTTTCAAATTGTCGCATTTGTTAAAGGTAATATATAATTTTATTTAAATTGCAACATTACTCATAACACAACATTCATACACACGCCAGTACATGTTATTTTTTCACACATTTTTAAATGTACAAGTATACAATATATACAAGTATATATTGGAAACAGAAAATATGTAGGAATATATATTTGAATTCCAATTTAATTGGTTCCTTGTGAGAAACCAAACAATTATTTCCGTTTTACTACGCAGGGAAAAATGAAGTGCAATTTGATGAAACATACATATATTTGGATATTGGACTCTTTCAAGAATAACGCATTGTTTTTGACTTATTGTCGCGTAGCGAATATGCTGCAAATTGTGCTTCACTGAACCCCAAATTCAATTTTTATACCAATATACGAAGTAGGAGCTTTGCTTTCATTACAGACATTTCATTGCATCTGAATATTTCTGAGCAATTTCCGGTCATATCGACGCAGATCAAAGTGTGGCTATGCTTTCGTTTCTATTATAGTTCGATAACGTTAAAGTTAGACTTCAAGGCGAAATTCCTTCACAGATTCCTTCAAATATTTTAGGTGGGGTGGTCGGAAATGCATCCACTCCGAAATGCAAAGGTTTTAGGCAAAGCCTTACACTGCCCTGTTTTGACTCCTTTTGAAAATAACATCTTTTAAGATTATGCGTGTATGGTAATGGGATATCGTTGAACTCGTAGTGAATACTTTAATATGTCAAAAGTTAGTGAAGATCAAAAGCATTTTTTTTTTTTTTTTTTTTGAAAAATATGTAATTAACTTTTACTTTTTTCAACTTTGAAACCTGACTAGTATTTACAAATAAACAAAAAGACAGGTCTTTTTATCTCAAGTCAGTAGTTTTTAAGATACGACCCAACTTGTTGAACTATAAAATAGGATATTCTTTTACAACAGCCCAATAAAATTAACTAGTTACCTGGTGCTTTGGAATTTTCTCGCGCAATAATACACTACGCAATGATTTTATGACCCATAAAAGAAGAAAAAGGGATCAACTCGGGAAGATGCCGCCTATTTTTCAAGTCAAAAATAAAAAAGGGCCCTTTTTCTAAAAAAAATAAAAATAAATTAAAAGATCTCTTATGAAGTACTATAAAAAAAATACAAAATTATTTTCATAACCTGCTTGTAGTTTTTAACTTTGATATTTTCTTTTGTGCGAAAATCATTATTTTACATAGCTTTTTTACTTTGAAAATTTAAACGATTAGCTCTATTTCCAATCGATGATATACAATACCATATTTAGAAAACATAATTTCAAAACCAAACGGTTTTGGCGCCCGCTTTGTGGGTAAAAAGGATTTCATCTTCCTTTCAGCAAGGTTTAACCGTTCACATGATTTCGTCGCTCCGCTAACGGTATGTCAACAACTGTCATACAGGCTGTGCCTGCTCAAACAGTAAATGAATTGAATTTCTACGAAAATAATATGTTTCAGAAAATATAGTTATTTGGTACCGTTGGATAGGTCTTGAAATTAAGTTTAGAAATACAGTAAACTACATTTCACTTCTTTTGACCACAACTCCCAATCATCGATTGGAGATGAGATAATAGTTTTAATTTTTAAAGTAAAAAAACTATGTAAAATAATGATTTTAGCGCCCAACATGTATATGCATACATAAAGGGTGATTCATCGTGAGGTTCGATTAATAAAGTAAATAAAACACAAATTTGAATTTGAATTGTTAAAAGAACAATTCATGGCATTTACTTTTTGTGATAATATTATGTAAGTTTTGGCATAACACGAGTAATGTTGGCTTTCAAAGCGTCAATCATAGCGCTGGCTTATTCCTGAAGACCTGAGAGTAGATATCCCCAGATAAATAGTCCATGTGCTCACCAAAATGATTTCTCAACAAGTCCATTGTCAGAAACATCTTAAATTCTTATTTTTTCCCCCAATGTAATGAATCTTGTACAAGTTGAAAATTTAAATTTGTCTTGGAAAAATCCTACTATCTATATCATACTACTTGCTATCATATTGATATAAGCATTAATTATGAAAATATACAACAAAAATTATTGTGTGCAATTGCCTGCAAAAATCAAACTCACTTTCCAATTGAACGATTAAATTTTCCGTTAAATCACTGCTGTCTTCTTATTTACAATATATTGATAGCACGTCCCATGGATCTTCGCACGATCACCTCGTATGTACTTTTTGATTCTCCACCCTCGGTTAACTTTAACCAGTGGTAAATCCAGCTGGTAACCAACGATTGCGTTTGTTCATCGAAATTTTAACCAGAGAATAACTAGAGAAATCGATAACCGGCCGATCATTTAACCAATGATTTTCTGGAATTTCGTTTGTTCGTTTTGACGTAATACAATATTTAGCTACACAACAAAATTCTCTGCATATATTGTGCGATTCAGATAAAGAACAGTCAGCAACAAATAATAATAAATAATATGCAATGACATTATTTTAAATTTCAACTCCTGCAAGAATCGAACAACAAAGGTAAATAAAAACAAAATTAGCCACGGGTTAAGTTCGATAAACAAGTTGACAGATAAACTAGAAAATTATAACGATTTTTAGTTAACCTATGGAGTGAAAAAATAGGGAATAAATACACTTTGGTTACCACAGCACAGATATATAATCATGGTTACCTAACAAGAGATTTCACCAACTGTAAGCAAACCGGCCCTAAGAAATAGGAAAGAATCTAGTATTAGTCAAGACACGTGTTAGCAAGTGTACATGAACATTTTGCATGAACTACAGTTTTGCAATATGTACCTATTTTTACATTTACTGCAAAACGTAACGTGATTACAACACAAGTATATGTACCCCTCAGACAATGCCAAGAAATCTCTGGATAGGAAAATTTATCTTTAAGAGCCTAGAACCATGCATTTATTTGATTTAGAATACTATTATCACTTTTGCTTGCTTAAAAACTTTGTGCATGACCAATACTAGTTTAAAAACAAAACAAAAAAAAAAAAAAAATAAACTACAAATTTAATTCCTGAAATTACATTGTACTTTTTGCATTGTATTCCCATTTAGAAGAAAATTTAAATAGGGCCCTTGCCACTTCAGCTATGGGTGTTCTACTTGAGGTGCAAGCAAAATCTTACACTTATATATGTTTGAGGCAGAACAGATTTTTTCAATTTAATTTCTATTGTCTAAAGTATTTAAGCGTTATGAAAACTACACTATCGATATCAAAGTCTACTGTTTTGGAAGTTTCGATTTAAGTTTTTACGTCTGTTACCAATTTCACTTGCAAGTATTATAAATACATGGTTTTAAATTAAATTAAATTAAATATTATTTCACTGTAGATGTAATTAAAGAAAAAAAATATATATATAGAGTATCTACCACGTCTAGAATCATCTAGAAATAAATTATGATAAAACATGACATATTTATATTTAAAAAAAAAATAATATATATATATATATATATATATCAATTTCATTTTAGGATTTTAACGTTCATCTTCAGGAGGATTATGGCCTACCAACCTGGGCTTCGTATGTACTTCTTGCTACGGCAACTATTTTTGTAGGTGCTGCATTAGGGCTGGCATTAGTATGCGTTGTTGACTTTTTATACCCAGCCAAGAAAACGCGACGACAAAGTTTCTGTTCATCTGATGAAAAATCGTGTAATGCTGTTGATGACGAAATCGTTGATGATACATCAAACGGTAACGAGGATGAAGACGCAACTAGTTCCAAAGGTTTATTGGATGGAAAGAAAAACTCTTTGAGTGAATCAGAGAACTTAAAAAATAAGAAAAAGGAATCATAATCTCGTAGACTTGAAGCATTATATTAAATGAAAACTTAGAGGAGATTAAAAAAATAGTATAACCGATATTTACTTAACGCTTTAAATTGAGCTAATAAATATATTTAAAAAATTCAGATTTTCAGATAATTTAATAAATCGTGTAACAGTATTTTTGTGAAATCGCACAAAGAGAAGTAAATATGGATATGTATATGTATGTTTGTACATATATACACGCTAGATATACATACATAACTTTTAAGAAATTTAATTGTATTTCAACTATAAAAGAAGTTGAATAAATAAAAACATTTTTTTTTTTAGTTTAGCTCAGCTTTTTATTTTTTTATATGTGTACCATATATAAGAGTTTGAACTTTTATAAACAAAACCCCTTTAGATCATTTTTGGAAAAATTCATTTCAATGTAAGGCCAGGATAGCTTCTAAATTATTTTTAAAGTACTTACATCTTGATTGCAGTTAACTCGTAGAAATCATATGGTATATTCTTTTGAAATTGTTTAAAACCTATAAACACACATTACATACACATAAAGTAATCAATTGCTTTGACGTTTACCACTTTGTTTATCTTTTGATCATTACATATTGAAGTATCTCTCTAAACGCTTAATTTCGTCGTGTTAAAGCACTTCAAAAATATTAGGTCTGTTTCCACGAGATTTTTGTAACAATTTGGAAAAGAGAATTATTTGCTTAAGTTTGAGGAGTAGGAATAAATTTTCTCTTAAACCCAAAATCTCGCGGGAGCACGTTTTTGTAAAATGTGTTTCAAAGGTCAAAAGTAATAATTAAAAATAAAACAAAAAGAATTGCAAAGCAAGAGGATGATTTTTACATTAGTTATTATTACTATTTCATTTATGTAATATGAGTTCAATGATTTCTATTGTATTGAGCGAACAATTCGCTTCAATATGAAGCTCTTTTTCTCCCCTTTGTCCATGTCCAAGTCATATTTTGAGTTAATTTGCATTCAATGGTCGCAATTCACACAAACTTAATTTTTTACGAATTTGACAGTTCTTTTAAAATTTAATCGATTTGACGTTTTTTACACGTTTCTTTTTCTAAAAGAAAAGTCTCGTGTGGAAATTTGTAAGAATTGGCAGGGTGGAGAAATGCGCAACTCTCTCAAATGCGTTCTCTTTTACAAATTATTTCTCGCGGAAAAGGTTTTTTACAACTTTGTTCAAATTTGCAGTCCTGGGACATACCTATTATAAACTCCTTAAATGATCGTTTTTTTTTACTATATAAGAATGTAATGTAAAATAAAACATATAAATTTGAAAGTGAATTTAAAATTTTTATTATCGGTTAAATGAACATTGAAAATGATATCATGTAAATGTTGGTCACGACTACGTTTGAGGTGGTCCATTCAGAAAGTCTGGTATCTCGCGAATAACGCGAGTAATGTTGGCTTCAAAAAGCGTCAATCCCCAGAGAAAATAGTCCAAAGGTGTGATATCGCACGTTCTAGGCGGCCAATTTACCGTAGCAAAACGTGAAATTAAGTGGTCACCTGAATGATTTCTCAACAAGTCCATTGTTTCACGCGCTGTATGGCTCGTACCGCCGTCTTGTTGAAACCAGAGCTCACCGAGACCATGTGCTTGAATTTCAGGAAGCACATAGTCCGTTAACATAACGGTAACATTCTGATTTGCCTCATTTTTGAAGAAATATGGACCAATAATTCCACCAGCCCATAAACCACAATATACAGTTGTTTTTAATGGATGTAATGGTAGCTCTTGGCACTTTTCGGGTTGCTCATTAGAAATGGGCTTCATCACTGTACGTGATTCAATTCTTGCACGTGATCCTCACGTAAAATACACCAAGCCAAGCTGCTGAGAACGACAACGAATCGATTCGTCACGGTCTTCGCGTACACTCTCAGCTACACCTGCTATAGTCCCTTCACTACGTGCTGGACGTGTTCTAACCGATCGAGTATCATCCACTAATGTAAACTGGGTCGATTATGCGCACCGTAAGTTCCTCGAATCACACGAAAAACATTCCTCACAGAACGCTGATTTTCGTAATACAGCTGAACAATTTGGAGACGCTGTTGTGGTGTAAGTCTTTCCATGATGACTTGCTAAACGATATTGAACAAAAATGACAAAGCAGTTTGATAGGTGTCACGCGTGATCTCTCAAAAAAGCCTATTATAAATCAAATCTCACGATGAATCACCCTGTATTACAAATCTTATGGAAATATGTGATTAAAAAATTTAGGAATTAGCATCAGCTAGAAAATCCGTACCTACGCAGCTAAAAAAAAAAAAATCTAACTGAAACTATTTTCCTTTAGTTTAAAAGGAAGGAAATCATGCAGAAGTCAGATTGACGCTTTTGAATGTAAGGATTTTCTGGAACCAGTTTACTATGAAATCTGTGAAAGTAGACTTCGATATATGCAGACTGTTTTAAGACATAATTAAGAATAATAATAACAATGGCTGTTTTAAATAGCATATTGAAATATAATTACATATTTGTTGAAAATATTTAAACCTGACTAAAACGCAAACTTACAAATGTATCATAAAGTATGAAAATTGATAACGACAGTTTACCGTTGCAAGGTCCATCTCTTTTTTATATGTTAAATAAAATTATATAAAGTCGTCTTTATCGATTTAAAAAATGTCTTCGACGGAGTTCTGGGTGATTTTTGTTCACAGAAAATGTTACTTGAGTTAGAAGATGTTTAACTTTAACATATTATACAGGGTGAGTTTTTTTAACTTGAGACATCCAAATTACTCGAAAAATACGCGATATCGCGAAAAATGTTTCAGACAAAAGTCACAAGGTTCTGAAGGGGACATAAGATGGTGACCACGTGTTTGACCTTGAGCCCAATTTTCAAGGTCAAACGAAGGTCACTTTTGATTTTTTTAATGGGAACCCCTATTTTTTGACAGATTCGTAATCTGCCCTAAAAAATTACAATTCTTTTACATGAAACACTTTTTTCAAAAATGCGTTCTTTTCCCGTCAGAGGGCGCCATAAAACTTAAGACATCAAAATTACTCGAAAAGTACGAAATATTGTGAAAAATGATCCAGACAAAAGTCCCAAGGTTCTGAAGAGGACATAAGATGGTGACCACGAGTTTGACCTTGAGCACCATTTTCAAGGTCAAACGAAGGTCACCTTTGATTTTTCAAATGATAATTCCTGATTTTCCTTGCTCAGTCGTATTCCTCAATGGGGCACATGACTTTGTCTCAAGGGTCTTATTCATTCAGTTCTAGATACCACTGCACTGGCACGCCTAAATCATTAATCGGTTTCCAATGTTGTTAAGGTGGTAGAAGGTCGAGATTTGTATTTTGATTTTTCGAGTAATTTGGATGTCTCAAGTTAAAAAACTCACCCTGTATACATATGTATTACAATGTCTGATATGGACAAATACTTGTATTCCCAGAAATAACGCATCAGTCGATAATGTCATGTGGAAAGCTCTTCGGGACATCGATTAAATCTCAAGTTCAAATTTTTGGTAAAAGACGTTGATAGGAAAATATTAAAGTTGATCAGATATGAGAACTTCATGAAACTTGCACAAGGCGCAATAATTATAAAAAAAATCTTAAATGTTGCGGTCATAGTTTTTTAATTGACCCATTGACCATTCTTTCTTGCAAAAATTAATTAAGACACGTGAAAAAAGATTAAGTTAGTTAGGATTAAATAAAAATACAAGTTAATTTGAAACTTTTCTTTTTTTCAATATCCTAACAAATATTTGAAATATTTTAAATGGAACAGTAATTAACGCTGTCATTTTTTTTTTACTGTATGTTGCATTAGATGTATTTTTATACGCATAATATTTCAATATATAATAAAAGAAAATACATTGTCAAAAATTATTAAGAACTTAGGAATGTTAGGATTAAATTTAAAATATATAATAACAAAATATATTGAGATGTGTACAACTAATCTGAGCGATTAAAAAATGGTTATTATTTCGGTTTTAATTTATATGAACTTTTAATCTCTGTTGGCATGACCCTTTTTTTATTTTATCTATAATACCAATAAGCTAACGCCAATTGAATATTTAACGTCTAGTTCTTATATGCATATGGTTATAATAAGCCCTTAATTTTGTAACTATTATATCCATCCGATATTATTTTATGAAGTTAAAAAAAAGAAGAAAATTACCACGTCTCTTTACACATTTATATTGTTTTTTGATAATGCCAATATAAAAGAGATTTGTTTTTGTCGAAGATAGTGAAGATGTGTAAGGAGACAAAAATAGCTTCTGGTTTGAAGGAATAGATAAAATAAGTAAAAATTTTATACTACATTATGTGCAAGCTTTAGCAAATTTAAAATTTGTATTACACAATTTACATATTTATATATATATATCGTATATATAAATTTGAATGAGTCAATGACTTGTGAATGCCCCCATAAAATATTTATGAACAGAGACAGATGGCATGGACTAGTCACGTGCCCAGGATAATGCCCGAAATGAGTTTCTTTACTTTTGTTGGATTCAAAAACGTTTGACAGAAGAAACCGCTTCGAAGTAGTTTTCGTGGTGCAATTTGTGACAATTTTTTTTTTTTTAGTAAAAACGGTGAAAAAAACAGACTTTTTTTTGCATATTTTTGAATTATATTATCAGGTGCATTGGGTTTTTTTTTAATTAGAGCGCAACTAAGGGATTTTATCTATCCTTAATATTTCCATTCAGTGGAAGAGGTTTACCGGTGTACATTTGAAAATAAAATCGGTTGTACATAAATTTCAACATTGATATTCGTTTGCTTGGTTTTCTGGAATTCATGTACGTCGTTGATGTTTTGCCAGTTTCCTGCAAATAAACTGAATTGAAGTTTCATCGTCTTCCATGACTTTCATTACTATAAAATCATTATTCGCCTTTTTTACTGCCTTTTTATTCATCATAATAACGGCATATCTTACATACCATATGTACTTTGGTTTTAAGTGTTAGCATGATCCAATAATTAAGAAATAAATCGTGAGAGCGTTCCATAGATGAGTTAAGTATTGCTGAGAATATTAACACTTTACTTCAGAGAATGTCTGAATGTGGGATTATAGCTAAAGTAACGAGTATTCACAGCGAGACGAGCGTTACGATTGAAGGTTTGAAGTGGCGGAATGTTACCGACAATTTCCTTGAACCGCAGGTGTTGGAAATAGTGATATAAAGAGTTTAGACAAGAGGCATTACGTCGGTGTTGGATGGTGTGCCCCCTATGAGAGAGGTTTTAAGAGCATTTGACCAGGTGGTCTTGATTTTCATTTTTCTGTTTTCTTTTAAATATTGAGGTTATGGAGAAAAGTTTCTTTTAATGGAAATGTAGAAATTTTACAGCAGTTTTGGTGACATCAGCACAAATTCAAAAAATAAAACTAATAATCGATAAAATAATGCTATTCTCATGCTAATGTGCATGAGAATACCGCACAACTGACATTTGTTGAGAAACACACTTTTAGGTATCAATGTAATCTCCAGCTCAAATGCTACACTTTGAGAGGTAATTTGTGGTGTTGACATATATTTTTCACTGCTTAAATTGAGTTTGCAATACCAAACATCTTGAACTGAATAATTTGTTTTTGGAAATATGACACATCTGCATCTTTCGAGAGCAATAAGACTGTCAAACAGTGGACGTAGTCCTTTTGTACACACTTGGTGGTGTTAAAAACATAGCAACAAACAGCTTTTTGTTTTATGAGTGAATATATTTGTTTCAAACACTAATTCTTTAATTAGTTTATGAATATAACTTTTATGTACCTGTTATATAAAACTTATGGTTGATTTGCAGATGTGCTTTTGCATTTAAAGTTTTAAGTAGTTGTGCGATAAAACCGTGACCGGCCTAATATGGAATTAGATGGTTTTTCATTAGATAGTGATCTTGATGTCAAAGATATTCTTAATCAGCTAGTTGATCAGGGAATAAAAACAAAAAAATAATTTTCTAAAAATGAAGCTGATGTAGAATATCATGATATCTCAGGCATTCAAAACAATCAGAACAAACCTGACACCTATCAATGCATTGACATCCAAATGCCTGACTTTGAGGAAGATCTTCAAAAAATACTTCAGCCCCGGAATGTGGAGTCCGATTCCAATTTAGAATATTTGCCATCACCATCCGATAAGGAAGCCTTATTTTCAGATGTTGAAAATATTCCGAAGGAGTCGGAAAATGTGGTTTGTATAAATGTAAACAAATTTTTTTTATATCTATAACTGTACTTACACTTCAGGAAGTTGAAGGAAGCAGAAACAAAGTCAGAAACAAAATTCAAAAAAGGGATTCGTATATTGGGTACCGAAAGCCACAAGGATTAAAAAAAATATTTGAATACAGCGTTAAATATGAGCGAAAGCTTGGTCCAACTTGCCAATCTAATGCATGCTTAAAATCACGTGCACGAGGTTGTTCTAAATTTTCTCATACAGTTAGAAAACATATTTTGGCAAGACATGGGCTGAAAACAGCGCAAAATGTGTGTTTCAAATTTAGTTAAGGTGGTTGAAAACCGTTTTCTTAGTAATATTTACAGCCACCAATTTCGTCTATAAGTGAAATTTTTGACGATTATGAATAAAAATTAAATAAAGATAATGCATCCAAACTTTTTAAAAGATATTTTTATCAAGCATTTCGGAAAGAAAATATCGGTAATTTTAGTTCTTAGAAGGATCAATGCGATATTTGTGTCGCACGCAAGAAAGAAAATACTATTGATGAATAGTATCAAGCTCATTTAAAAGCAAAGGAGAAATCTAGAGCTTTAAAAGACTCTGATAGAAACTAGCTCTTGAAATAAAAATCAACCTTTTTTGCATTGACTTTCAGGCACTCAAATTATGCCCACCTCCCAAAGCTAGTTTACTCTCATTTAAGACAAAGCTGACTGTGCGTGATTTCCAAATTTTTAATCTATGATCGAAAAGTGTTTAGTGCTATTGGTTTGACGAGACCAATGCGTATTTATCTTTAAATATTTAGAGGAAGTTTTGGACCAAGTTTTGGTCCAAAATATTTAGTAAAAGGACAAACGCGGGTGGAATGTGATAGCGTCCAGAGCGCTATTGAAAAACCAACTCAAAAACAAGGAGATGTTTCTCCCATCGCAATATACATATTTTAAATACCAAAAAAGCAAGGTCAAAACCATTCCCCTATGAAGCTGAGAGCATTGATTTCTCACAAATTCTGGATTATGCTCAAACTTCGAAATATATTTATAAATCAACAAGGCCTGGAAACCCGGTTGGGGATGAGACAGCTACCAGCTTAAAAGTTACTTTATACGACCCATCTGGAGCAATATTTTACAAAATAGACTACGACAACGAATTTGAAGAGCTCCCCCAAAGAAAAAGCATGAAATCATTGACTTGCAATATGAATATACGCGGTTGCATTCCGAAAGGTTAAAAATTGCAGAAACAAAGTTTAATCATTTGCAAGAATTAAAGTTCGTCATACCGAAAGACTGTCATGCCTTTTATGACAGTTTACCGTATAACGTTTCTCGAAAAATAAAAGACTTATGTTATTTTGTAAGACATTATTTTTTAATTTTTAAAACTTAAACAGAATTTGAATTGTGCTATTTGTTTTTTGTTTTTACCAGCGTTACTATTATTTTTTTTTTGTATTTGTTATTAAAGTAAGCTTATTGTTTTTTAGGTATTTTATTTGTTAGGTCTTTATCCATAAAATGAAATAAAGCATAAGTGTAACGATGTGCACAATAAAACAGTTGCAATACAACACATCTGCAAATACTGGTTTTAAAAAATAGTTCTTTTAGTTCACACACTAAGCTGCCCTTCGTAAAACAGTTTTTTGCTTCTCCTGAACACTTTTTGAAATGTCAGCTGTGCGGTATTCTCATGCACACGACGATATGTATGTCTGTTTTGTATACCTACGTGGGTAATAAAAAAAATGAAAAAGCAGATAAAACTGCCAACTCAGCAGCTTCTAACGATCCACTTCTATACATACAACAGACGTACTCGTATAAAAAAAAAAACAAGAAGCTTGATATGTGGAAATAATATATCCACCATTACCCAGGCATCATTCCCGAAGCAAAATATCAATATATCCAAAAATTATCCTTGTGTCATACGTATTTAACGCACATTATATTTATCAAGAACGATCCTCGAAACTAGTTTTTCCCACGACTTGCGTTTTTACGATGAGACATGTACTCACATCCCGTAAGTCCAACGGTATAACAACTATGCTTATGGAGTTTTCTACTGGCCAAAGAAGCCTCCATTTTGCACTCTGGAGAGAAAAAATTAAATAAAATTTTTCCATTGGCTAGCACTCTTCTCACTTTTTCAGAAGCAAAATTCTGCTTCTGGTTTTCATTTTATGTCGGTATGTACATATGTATATACTAGCACATCTAATAATATAAACTTCAAATAGTATTGTGTGTCAAGCCATGGTTTTGTTTTCGAGCAATCGACTGTGTTTTGGCTTCAAAATCAGAAGTTTTTAATGTTTCAGTAAAGTTTAAATTGCACAACTTCCAGAAAGAAACCAATGCGAAACTCTACACTCAAATGGCGTTTTCGTTTGGCCTTTTTCCGTGAAGAAACAAAATTTTGCTTCTCGTTATCATTTGAGAATTAAAATTTTTTCCCTGGATTTTATGTCAAAATGTATAAACGTCAAATAGTATTGTGTGTCAAACTATCAAACTATAACAATTCCGAAGAAATTTGTAATGTTACTTTGAAGTAGACAAAAAAAAGCCCAAACAAAATTGCAAAAAGACTTACGTAATACAAACTCTGAAGTTAATAAAATAGTAAAAATTCATCAATAAGATTTTGTAGCTTTCATCAATAAGAGTAGGATCGAAAGATTGATCGGGAGAGGGGCCAAGAAATTGGGAATGTACTTGAAATACATTTATGGGGTCAGGTACGAAGTGTCTGCAAATGATTGCTTGAAAAAATTTTGCAAAATAGCTGACAATGGTATGTAAAGAAAAATGGAATTAATTATTTCACTTTTAAAAATGGTGACCGCATCAGATAAAAATAGATTGGTAAAATCAAAAGAATATTTGCTAAGATAAATATTAATTTTGCAAAAAATTGCTTTATGGAAGTTGTAAGAAGAGATAGTAGGGAAAGAATGAAAGAAAAATGAGAGAAGAAGTGAAGGGTGAAGATTGTCGACAGTTGATAGGATTAAGGGACAAAACGTTACTCTGCAGTTAATGAAATCGCTAGTGAAAATAAGGTCTAGTTACCTTAACCGATGGAATGAAGGACGAAACTTACTTGGCTTAGGTTTGAGTCTGTTATACGATCAATGAATAGACATTTCTTGGATGAACTTGAGTTTGATATACACACATGATATGCAGACAAATTTCCATTTAATAACAGTGGCAAATTGATGTTCATAAAATCTACGAAGAACAGTCAAAAATCCATTCGCGTGGATACTCATATTTTTCGAAGTTTTTGCAGAAGGGAATGAAATGAAAGCGATAATTTATTTCCACTCTTTCGACCATTTTGGTCCAAGAAATTTTTTCATTCAAATTTGTAAACCCTGTCAAACTGTTTTTTTTTTTTATTATTATTTAAATCTGTCATTGGTTTTGTTTTTATTTCGAAATAGAACATTGTCTTTACTTTGTTTTGGCAAAATTAAGTGAGATTTGAATAGAAGATTAAATCACTAATTAAATTATAAAATGAAAAAATATTTTTTATCGAAGATTTAAGAAAAGGCTTACTTTGGTGTACCCTGATCCATGTTAAGCGAATATTTTTTACGCCTTTCGAAGAAATACTAGCTTTTAGTTTTATAGGAATTAATAATTTTCCAATAAGTTTTTTTTAAAATTGCATAGCTATAAAAAAGTTTTAAAGCAAGCTCATTTATTTCACTACCTTTCATTTACTTACCTTGTTCCTTAAAATTTCTCACAAAGAGTTAAGTTTGGGGTATGAAGGCCTACTTGGAAAATAGATTTAGGACGATTTTATTCTTAGAATATACCCAAGAATCATTTGCCAAATTATCCTTAACGAATCAGGGGTCTTCCCGTTTATTGAATTCGTCTACAAATAGCGAAATTGTTAGAAAAACTCATATTGTTTGGGCAGTCAGAAGCCTTTTATTTTTGTGTACTCCGATTTTGTTTCCAAAGTAACACTAAAAACTTTTTCGGAATTATTATTATTATTATTATCTTCGAGGAGGATAGTAAAATATTTATTAATTGTGCTTCCAGCTTCTATTATTTTTCAAATATATTTTCTTGCAAATCAATTTGAACACTTAAGAATAATAAATTGCACAAAAACACAGCCACCGACATAAAATCCAGGAGAGAAATTTTGATTATCAAATAAAAACGTGAAGGAAAATTTTGTTTCTGAGAAAATGAGGGAAAATGGTTTTACGTCAATTTTCTTGTCCGGAGCACGGAAAAAAGCCCAAACGAAAATGCCATAAGCTTAAATAACCTTTGACCTAGAGTTTAAGATTTTAAACAAAAAACTGCTAGCTTCATTAGAACTTAGGTCTATTACAGGACTTTAAATTTGTACAAAAACCTGTTCCCGCGAGAAAAGATTTGTAATTATTTCCACACCCTGCTAATTATTACAAATTTTTATATACGATTTTCCTTTGCATAGGAATTTAAAAAAAACGTCAAACAAATTAAATTTTAAAACTACTGTCAAATTCTTAAAGTTTCAATTGTGTGAATTGCGACAATTTTATGCAAATTAACTCGCCACACTGAAAGCATCGGTCCCCACTAGATTACCGAAGTCAAGCAGTGTTGGGCGCGGTAAGTACGTAAGTGGGTGACCACATGAGAACTCAATTCTCCGCGTGCTGTTGACAAAACGCTCCACATGGGCGTAGTATCCCGGCGTTAAATCCCGGACCCAACAAATTAATTTGTATCGCTCCCTTGATAATAAAATAAAATAACTCTAAAGATGATTTGGACGTGGTGGACAAAGAAGAGAAAAAAGCTTCATAATAAAGCGAATAGGTTCGCCTTCTTCCTGTTTAACAATTTCTTTTTTGTTTTGGTTTTACTTGTTATTTTTGACGATTCAAAAACTTTTAACAAAAACGTTTTCTGCAAAAGTTTGGGTTTAAGAGTGAATTTATTTTTACTCCTCAGCCTTAAGTAAAAAATTTTCTTCAACAATTTGTTACAAGAATCTCGCGAGAACAGGCCTCTTGTTTTAGGGACTTGACAACTTTGAATTTAATTTGTGAACGCATACTTTCACTAAGCATCAAACTGTCACTGTCAATTAATTCAGTAAACTCAACATTTTCATCATGGTAAAGTACAATAATGAGCAACGTGCGAATTATAAAAATTTTCTTCAGATATTCGGAGTCGCAAAATCATTTTCAGTGACGCAGCTCAATTGGCTTAATTGGTTCGTCAACAAGCAAAATATGCGTTATTTGTGGCATAACTTTATCCACAAAAAATAACTGTTTGGTGCGGTTTGCATGCCGGCGGCGTTATTGAGCCATATTTTTTCGTCGACGATAACTATCGTCTGTGAATGGTCAGCCTATCGCGCCATGATCACCGATTATTTTTGGCCCAAATTGGAAGATATGGACTTGGACGACATGTGGTTTCAACAGGATGGTGCCACAGAACAGCACACGCTACAATCGATTTATTGAAGAGTAAGTATGGTGAGCGTGTTATCTCAAGACATGGGCCAGTCGATTGGCCGCCTCGTTCGTTAGGTCATTGGTTTATGTCAACACGTCGACGACGTTGGAAGAGCTCAGAGCCAACATTGAACGCGAAATAGCCTCCGAAATATTGTGCCGAGTCGGCCATATGAACGAAGTCGAGTTCCATTAATAAATGTTTTGATTGTACTGCAAGCCAATAATAAAGTTTTTGAAATATCTCAAATGGTTTGCCTTTTATTTAAAAAAAAAAAAAGTTGTCAAGTCGTTATTAGAAAACCCAATATTTGTTACAAAACAAATAGTTTTTTGAATTTTTTTACTTATATTTGTTACAAAACAGCTTCAAATCCGTTCGCTTACTGTGTAACAATTTTTTCCCTGAGAATTTTAACTCTACTCCTCGAGATTTGACAGTTTTTACATTTGTCTTATTAAAGTCTGTACAGTATTTTTAAAACTTTATTATACTGCCCCCTAAAGTATGCACGTTTAGATTACTTTCGAATATTGTTAAGAAAGAACAATCGTTCAGAAATTGGATTTTTTCCTAGCGATATACGAAGTGAACGCTGGAATTGAAAAATACTTATTTGGCATTGTACAATAATTTAAGTAGGTATTGTATAAAATATTGCAAAGGAGGCAAGTGTGAAAAACTAATTGGAAATATTTTTGTTTACACATTTGTTTAGCAAACAACTTATAAAATATTCAGATATAAGTAGATTTTCCCCTTTATTTTCATTTAAAACCCAAAGGTGGAGTCGTGTTTGTGCTAAGTGAAAATCTAATATAAAAAATAAAACTAATAAGAGTTGAACGATTTTCAACCTTCACTGCGACACAGTGTATAAATAAAAAAGGCTATTCTATAACAGTGTGATGTACGGTATTCTTTTTATCGGAGAAAAAAGACAAATTACAGCTGCAACAACGAAAAGAATTTTGGTTCACCCATCTACGATGTTTAGAAACTTTTTTATATGCTACCTTCATTAAAGATCATCACAAAAGTTACAAATGTTTATTCATCTACATCTAGAAATTAATTTAAATCTTCAATTCGTGTTTATTATGAATCAAATAAGGATTGTTTGTCTTAATATAAGAGTGAAGCAAATATAATTAAGCAAGTAAAAAAGAACAAGTACATAAGATGTGCTGCGCTACGAAAGTTTTAAGTAATTAGCTACAAAAATAAATTTGTTTATATAAAGAACATAAATATTTTTTCTTGTAAAAATAACAACAACAATAAGGAAGGAAAAAACAAGAATATAATTAAATCATTTTAAAACATAAACAAATATAATAATCAGAATGAAACTACTTGAGAGTTCGCGATTCGAAGCTATAAATAATGCTTTATCCATACAAAACGGGGATAGCACTATTTTTGGGCGCATTGAAAGCTATTCTTGTAAAATGGTAGCTGCAGATAAGGCATTGTATAAACGCTTTACATCTGAAATTCATGGAATTGGACCTCACGACTTACAAGCTCTATCACCACCACAAACTCTTGCAGATTTGTCCCCAAATTTAAATCGAAACAGTCAATCTGGAGATGAAGGTATTCTTTGTGATACAATCTCCAGGAAGACATTGTTTTATTTGATTGCGACTCTTAATGCTGCATTTGAACCGGACTATGATTTCTTTGATGCAAAGGTAATTTTTTTTTTTTTTTGTATTTCACCGTCTTCACTTTTGGTTTAAATGTTTGTATGTGCCGGTGCATTCATAACTAAAAACAAGTTGTGCGATAAAATCGACTAAACAAGTTCATAAGTACCGACTTTAAAATTTTTATTAATAACATATATATGCATATATGTACATATGTATTGTACTATATGTAAATGTAGCAATATGCAGTTTAATAAAAACTACTTTCTTTGAATCCTTTCTTTTTATCTTAAAAAAATGCTTAAATACATGCTGGAATACATATGTACATATTGACTCATTAAAAAAATATAAATACAGCATTTTGCATTTGCATTAAAGGCATTTTGCTAAAAACTTTTTTTTAAAGATTACTTTGCCAAAGAAATAATTTGTAATATTTGTAATAAAAAATTTCTTACAAAAAATGGTGAACCCCGTTCATAAATAGTATTTCACTCGATAATCATATATTCATTATGTAGATAAGTATTTATATATTTTTGTTGTGTAAATCTTTAGATAACTGTTTCATATTGGTAAAATTGAAAGCGTGTAACAAGCGCTTTATTTGGTATGTTATAAGTCTACCTTAAAGTGCTTAACACTTTGAAAAATTATTTTTTGATAACTTTAATTAAGCAACAGAATTGTAAATGGTAATGTTAAGATCAAAGCAAAAAAAAAAAATATATATATATATATATACACATATATATACATCCCTTCTAAGTGGTAATTATTTCGTTGGGCCCCCACACATCTGATGTCCTTAAAATATTGGAATGTTGTAGTACTCGCAATCCTGAACAAAAATATATGTATATATGTTGGGCGCGAAAATCATTGTTTCACATAGTTTTTTTGCTTTGAAAACTCAAAACAATTAGCTCAATCTCTAATTGAACATTAGAGGTAGGTAGATACGTTGTCTATTATGTTTATATATTTTTTCCGAATCATGAACTATTATACACTCCATACCAAGAAAAACATTATATTATTAAATTATTCTTCCTCCACCGTGCTTAAGTTTTTTTTTTTTTTTTTTTTTTTTGGTACTTGGAGTTGAATTTGTTATTGGGGGGTCATTATACACAATGCCTATTATCCGAACCCAACAAATTAATTTTTGTCTCGTCGCACCAGAGAAAATCTTTAAAGCTCTTTATGCGGATTAAAATCCTTTATCCTTTAACTGCTCTTTTGCAAATGTTTTTCTTTTATTCTGATTTTTTTCTGACACAAATGGGTTTTTCCTAGCAAATCGAGAACGCAAATTAGCAGTTGAAAATATTAATATTTAGTGTCTTTTTAATTTCTGAGGAAGCAACGAAAGGGTTATTTTTAGCAATCTGCATCATTTGTCGGTTTAGAGTATCTGATATTTTCTTTTTTCTTATTCTACTTTTATTTTACTTTTTTATTTTAATGAAATCGCAATGAATTTACGAATATAGGTTTTTCCTTTGGATAAAACGTCTCTCTGCATCGGTACAGATGCACAACCTGCCACAACCCAATATTCCGAAAAAAATCTTAACAAATTATATAAACAAACTTCAAAATCATCGAAAAATAATTACAAAAACCAATTTACTGTAAAAATTGATTTGTTTTTAAGAAGTTATTCTTGATTAAATACGCGAAAAACTAATACACCTATTAATTTTTCGACCACTGTATACAAAGCTTACAAAATCTTAATCTACACACATATGTATGTAAATCTCAGTATTAATTTCATGTAAGAATACATAATTTTATGTATATGTATAATTTTTTTTTTTTCAGAAACTGATATTCCTATTTTTTTTTTACTTCTTTTTATATTTCTAAAACTAATTTGAGTCTACCTTGATTACGTAAGCCAACCATGATTTAAAAAAAAAAAAACTAACTCTTAGACCCACAGTCACCGACTAACACTCGACCCGGCAACATCTCTTTGCCGATTGTGTTATACTTTTCATTCCGCCAGTGTGTTAAACTCAACAGACCCACCCCCTGATTATAAAAACAAAAAAAGGAAAAAAACCAATTCTTCATCTTTAAGTCTACTGAATTTATTCTCGACCCACCCTTTTCCGGATGATCCAAAATTAACAGTGATTTTTTTCAATAAATGCCGAAAAGGTACTTATATATTTTAACTCAATTAAACTCGTCAAAAGGCACGGTTTATGCTCCATACCTTTCCAATGTTTCTGAAACCAAGATCAATGAAGAAATGAAATCACAAGGTGTCATGGACGTTTACAAATTTAAGAAAATTGAGGACGGGAATCAACGCACAACTGGACTAATTCTTTTCACCTTTGACCTTTTCCGACCAATAAGCACAGTCAATATCGGATGGTACAATGTCCAAGTAACTGAGTAACCCTATGCGCTGTCAAAACTGCTAGCTTCTGGGTCATACCACCAAACGTTGCAAGAGTAATCCGTCATATGTTAATTGCAATCTTCCACCACACGCCCCCGAAAAATGTACATGAACTCCAATGAAGAACACCCCGCTTCATCCAAATCTTGCCATCGGTACCCACAAGCTAAAGAGACTCTGAAAATAAAAACCAAGACAAAATGCAGCATGGCTGAGGCTAGATTAATCTCCTAAAAACAAAATCCGACTGCCCCCCGTCCATCAATCTACTCAGAAGTTGCAGGTAATTTAAAAACGAATACATTAACTGTTTTAGTAAAAGACACACTTCAAACCATTATCCCCAACCACGGCAATTCACTGTTCCTTCTTCCACACACACCAATATCTTTCATGGATTTTGAGAACGACCCTCCAACGCCAACTCTACAATCCTTTATTCCAGTCACAACAATGTCTATCAGCAATAAAAAAAAAGAAAACACAATCACAGTCAAACATGTTTTCACGAACACAGCAAAAAAATATCCTCAACGGATCCCACACGTATTAACCCCACAACTAATCCCAAAAAACTAACTGCTCTACTCTGCCCGTCACAGTTTAATTTACCTCAGCCCCCTCTCTTAAACAAACTTTTAACCACTCAAATGATAATCTACTAAACCAACACTTAATATCACCAAACACACCCACTTACAACAATCTCATCTATCACTCAATCACTCTTAAAAAAAAAAACACTCACCTAGTTTTGTAGCCCTTCAAGAGACACACTACCCGCACCTCTTTACACCCAACATACCTAAGAGCTATAAAGACTACTTCTATAATTTTTCCTATAACTTAACAGCTAAGCATGGCTTCGGAATTCTAATAAAGGAAAATATTCCACATAAACGAATAGCCATCAAAGCGAACATTTTAGCAATAGTGCTTGAGTGTAACTTTTGCCAAAATTTACTGTCGTCGCCATTTATATCTTGCCCGACCAAGTATTTCCCAGGTTTGATTTAGAAACCATTTTCAACCATTTCAACTAATTGTCGATTACGTCAACTCCTGGAGCCTTCTGTGGGGCTCCCCTTCAATTAGCCCAAGAGGGGCTATACTGGAAAGTTTTTTAAACGACTCTAATCTCCCTCTTTAAACGGTAATCGTTCGGTAATCCAAAATGCAATTCGAGTCGCTGGCAATAAATCGATTCTTTAAAGTATCCCTAACACTTAACAGCGTACTGTTTCCTGGTGGAATCCAGAGTTGAGACCTCTAAGACCAACAATAATAGTTGATTGAAACTCCTGAAGGCTCTATAGACACCCCATTCGAGATGACCAATTTTTTTGCTCAAACCTGGTCGGATCTATCTAAAGACAACAACTTTTCAAGTAGTTTCAAATCAAGTAAGATAATGTCCCTTAATCTTACCCAAGATATTAGATTAATGTCTATATCAGCAAGACTCATCGAAGGTCTTGATACTTGCTTAAATAGACTCAAAAGTAAAATTCTTAGCAGGGACAAAGTATCGTACCCTATGTACGTACCCTATGTACGTACCCTATGTACGTACCCTATCTACCACCTTCAACTAAACTAAGGCCCATACAGCTATATAACATTAATAACATTTTGAATTCAGGGGTGGTCCCACAAAACTGGGACAACTAGCAAATAGTTGGTTTTCTTCTACCCATCCCTTATTGAATATAATTCATCAAGGAAAAAACAAAAACTATACTAACAAATAGAGTCAAAGACATACTAAAATAGTCAGATGGTGCCAAATTGTCACTAGACAAATATAAGATCTTACATATCTACCGCTAGACTTCGTGTAGAGGCTTAACTTAAAGCGTTAATAACCTCAATATAGAAGGTGTAAAGAGTTTAAGTATCCTAGGTCTAATACTTAATAATAAGTATAATTGGAAAGATCATTGCTTAGAACTCAAAAAGAGACTTGCTGCGAGAGCCAAAACAATAAGTTATTTAGCTAGTAAAAAATGTAAAACACATATTAACACATTATGTTCAATTGCGGAATCGATTGTACTTAGCAAGATTGATTATGGTTTACTTATCTACTGAAACTGTCCAAAATCCACAATTAACACCATCAAGGTTTCTAGGAGTATTAATGCTTTCCAAACAAGCACTGTGAAGAACATGTTGGTTGAATCCGGTCTACCTACAATAGAACATCGCATAGAAGTAATCAGAGCCAAGTTGTACATTAAGCTGTTGTTCACAAATGGATCCATTAATGAAGACATCGCCTCCGCTAGGAAAATGAAAACTGCAAAGTTTCTTTCATCCGTTATCTTCCGTGCACTGACCTGCTCCAAGGAATTTGAACCTCCGGTAAACAGGATCTCTGTATACCGCCCGATATATCCACCGTGGTTCATAAAGCGAACATCGTGAGGTTTGATTTTCAGAAGGCTTTTTTTTGACAGATTTTTTGATGACGCGTGACTCCTATCAAACTGCTTTGTCATATTTGGTCGGTATCGTTGGGCAAGCCGTCATGGAAAGACTCACATCACAACAGCGTCTCCAAATTGTTCAGCTGTGCAATTCAAGGAACTTACGGTGCGCATAATCGACCTACTGAAACCACTATTGCCAATACCATTCGCAAATTTGAGTCCCAGTTTATAAAAGTGGATGATACTTGACCGGTTAGACCACATCCAGCACGTAGTGAAGAGACAAATCGATTCGTCATCGTTCTCAGCAGCTTAGCTTGGCGTATTTTACGTGAGGATCTCGGCCTAAAAGCGTACAAAATTGAACTTGTGCAAGAATTGAAGCCAGGCGACTTGAGTTTGCGTAATATTTTCAGTGAATGGGCTCTGGAAAAACTCGATGAAAATCCTGTGTTTTATCATGAAATCAGTAATGAGCCATTTCTGGCTCAATGGATACGTTGATAAATAAAATTACCGTATTTGGGCTGATGAGCGACCCGAAGAGTACCAAGAGCTACCATTACATCCATTAAAAACAACGGTATGGTGTGGTTTATGGGCTGATGGAGTCATTGGTCTATATTTCTTCAAAACTGAGGCAAATCAGAATGTTACCGTCAATGTTAACGTTACCGCGCCATGTTAACGGACTATGTGCTTCCTAAAATTCAAGCACATGGTCTCGGTTAGCTCTGGTTTCAACAAGATGGCGCTACGAGCCATACAGCGCGTGTAACAATGGACTTGTTGAGAAATCATTTTGGTGAGCACTTAATTTCACGTTTTGATATGGTTAATTGGCCGCCTAAGATCGTGCGATGTCACACTTTTGGACTCTTTTCTCTGGGGATATGTAAAGTCTCAGGTCTTCAGGAATAAGCCAGCTACGATTGACGCTTTGGGAGCCAACATTACTCGTGTTATCCGCGAGATACCAAAATTGGACCTTCCGAATGGACTACCTCAGATGTAGTCTGGCCAACATTTACATGATATCATTTTCAAAAAGTAAATGCCATAAATTGTTCTTTTAACCGATAATAAAAATTTTAAATTTATGTTTTTTTTTACATTTTAAATCAAACCTCACGATGAATCACCCTTTATAAAAGGCATTCATGACTTATCTGCATATTTTACCTGCAAATCTTAATTCAGATTAAATATCACTTGGGCGATTGTTAATCTTTTGTACGTAATGAAACACCGAGAACTGTTGTTGCATTTATTGGTTGCTATGCTGTTAGCATTTCTCATATTTGGAATATATTGGGTCATATAAAAAGTCTCCGCGGTTTTTTGTTACTAGATGGTGTGGGTGCCCATTTATTTGGAAAAACTAATCTGATTGCGTCAAACGAACACGTTTGAAGGATGAAATGTCAGGCTACATTTTTTGTGAAGACAGTTGTGTAATTCGTTGCTCGTGTTAAAGGTTCTACTGATTTGAATATGAGTGAAATATCTGAAGAAATACGCTATGTGATGCTTTTTTACTATAAAAAAGGGAAAAACGCTGCAAAAACATGCCGAATAATTTGTGCAGTTTACGGTGAGAATGCTGTGAGTGAACGCCGGACCTAGGAGTGGCTTGTTCGATTCCGTTCCGGAAATTTCAATGTAAAACATACATGTCGCGCTGGTCGGCCTGTCACTGAAGAAGTCGATGAAATTTTGCAACTGATGGAGCAAGACTAGCGCGAAAGCTGTCTGGAGATAAAGGAGGCACTAAACATCAACCGTATGACAGTTTGGAATCATCTAAAACGAGCAGGCTACACAAAGAACAACATGGATGTAATGGTCACCAATTATATACTTATATTCAATATACAACAAAATATCGCCAGAAAATAACACAATAAGTTTGTCAGTAAAAACAAAGTAGCTGCCAATGTAGACCTTTGTGTAACACCAATATTAATCAGTTTTTCAGTTAAAAAGTTATCTACAATTTAGATCACCTGCGAACTTCCACTAAAGAATGTTCTAAACCATTTAAGTTCAATATTTCCTACTCGATATTCTTCCAGTTAGTCAGGTAGAATCTTCCTATTGTAAATGCTTGTGTGGGAATAAATGATAGAACTTATTTTTTTCAATACATACATAAGCTTTATTCAAAACAATTACAATTCATAATTAAATCGCTTATCGCAACCACTTTTACTTTTCTTTATCTTTTACTTAAACCACTTTATCACTACTCGTAATTCACATTTCAAATTCCACTTTAGAGCTGGCTTGCATATCTTGGGGGATGCTGACTCCCCTGACATCTTTCGAGAATATTCTATACCGTCTTACATAACATATAAATTTCCATTTTGCTAGAAAATCCAATAAAAGTGTTCATTCTCCAATGGTTGAGTCTTCTGCTATTTAAATATGAAAATCTAATCCATTTCAAATATAGATTAAGCTGTTCACATTCAAACGGATATGACACTGCTCCCTCCGTAAAGTTGTCTCGAACAACAACAATGACACGCTCTATCCAAATGGACTGCCTTCAATTTTTCTCGATTACCCGGAAGACATCGTTATTAATGCGGGTTGTAACCTTATATGATCTTTCCCAATCCTGATGCAATTTTGGAGATTTGTCTTTCCTACGCAGAAGATTATACAGGCACAAAAGATCTCCTTCGTTTAAGCCGAAAGATTTCACTTTGATGTCGTGTCTAGTCTTCAAACGGTTGCTTGCTAGCTTCATCTTTTCTCGGGTGTTTTCATGCAATTTACGAAGCCTGCTGCACAAACGATTCATATAGTCGTTTACCTCCTTGAAATTCTTAGGTGGGGATCCGAATTTCATTTCACTTTGCAACTGAACTTTTTGACAAAATAAGATCTCGGATGGTGAATGTCCTGTTAAACTGTGGCGTGTACCGATCCCAGTTCCACTGGCAGTTGCTGACGACCTAAGACAGATGCTCATTCAAGGTCCGATTGAATCGCTAGACCATTCCATCAGATTGACGGTGTACTGGCGTTGTCTTTGTCTTCCTTATTCCAAGATTGGAGTGTAGCTCCATTGGTAACCCAAATCTGCTCACTCAATTGTTAACTATCTCTTCTGCTACGGTCTTAGCCTCTTGATTTGGGATGACAAGCATTTCCGGACACTTACTGAACTAATCCATTACCACGAGGCTGTATCGGTTACCATTAAAGGTTTCGGGAAACGGCCCAGCGATGTTGATAGCTTTTTGTTCGAATGGTGCTCCGAAATTGTATTTTTGCATTCGTCGCTGTGGCTTTAATTTGGGCCCTTGGTAGCCGCACACTTTATGTACTTTGTGTACCAATTCTCGACATCTTGTTTTGCACTTAGCCAATTTAAGCGTTCCCTTACCTTCTCCAACGTCTTATTTATTCCCAAATGACCTCCTGAGATGCCGTCATGTATTTCATGGAACACTTGTCCGACTTTGGACCGTGGCACAATTAGCTGCGTTCAAGATGTTATTGCATCTGCAGTTTCTTATTTTCTTTTCAGCAAACCATCTTGCACACAAAGCGAGTTCCACTGTGCCCAATATGCGTTTAGAGTTTGGCTCCGGTCTGATATCTGCTGCCAGATTGGTCTTTCTTCGTGTCCCTTCCAGGCCAATGTTGGTTCGATATTATTATCTGCCTGTTGGGAGGAACGGATTTCGTAGTTTCTTTTAGGTCTGGAGAGTACCTTTCTATAATATGCAGCTACTTTCTTTTGAGCATCATGAGATCAATACTCAGACCCCAACATTGTGTCTACGTCCACGAAGACGTTTTTTAGCGTATGGGGTAACCCAAGATGGGGCATTTCACAACTGCCGCTTGAGTTTTTGGAATGCTTTTTCACACTCTTCAGACTACGTGGGCCGCTGGCCTTTTTTCGTAAGTTGTCGAGGGCATTCCGACTGATTGCTTCGAGAAGGTTGACTGGCTTTTTGATAGCTGTCTCTGCCGGTTTCGTCCTCTATTTGCTTGTTTCTGCAATGAGGGCAGCTTTTTCGTCGTACTGATTCTTTACACTGCCTTTAAAGATGTTCTATTTTATCGCAGTTCCAGCAGCGCATTCTTCTTTTCTCCCGTGGAGTATATCGCTCCTCGGCACTCAGTCTTGCGCAGGAGCATTCAACAGCTGCTACTTCCTTGACGAAATGTGTTCTTTGAAAAGTCTGATTGACTGCTTCCATCGTCAGAGTGAAGGCAAGTGCTTCAGCAAGGGTTCTTTTCCCGGCCATCCTTACTTCTGACTGTAGCTTCCAATCTGCAATTCCCCTGATGAATACCTCTTTTGGCATATCCGTCGATAATTTTCGGTGGAATATGAAAAATGTGCCAGCATTCTCACGTCTGTTTGGAGCTGCTGCAGTGTTTCTCTTCTTTGCTGCATTCGACTTTGCAATTAGACTTCTTGCACGTGGCTAACCCCTTTATCGATAGCCTGTACTAGAGCCACATAATCTTTATGCTTTTCGATGTCTACCATATTGTTTGAAATAATTCTGCTGCAGGACCGTGCAAGGCCTTTATGAGGTCTGGCCATCGAATGAGGGAGGCTTCAACTCTTTTCTTTTTAGACTGCTTAAAGAACATTCTCGCAGTTTCTGTTTTTGCACTGCGTACAAATATTTTGCCAGTTGCTCAACTTTGTTGTCTATTTGTTCAGCATTCTTCTCTATTCTTTTAAATTTTTCATATTTTTTTCGAACTTTTTCGAAAAAATGTAGAGTGTTCTTTTGCTCTTCTAGATTATCCTTTTTTCATCCATTTTTTATTGAAGCCAGTGCAGGTTGTTCTTTTGTTCGTCTAGATTTTTCTTTTGTTCAATGCTGTTTTTCTGTTCATTAGGCTATTGTTCGTCTTTATTTTTCTTCTGTTTGTCCATTTTTAACAAGATGAGTTGCGTCATAACCCGCCATGTCATTCCCGTTGTTTATCTTTTCTTCCTCGTCAACGTCAGAGGAATATTTATTTAGATCATTCTCCACGTTGTCCAAATCGTCCTGAAGTCGGAGAACCAGGTCGGTATTTCCTCTATTGGCGCTAAGGTTTCTCTTGTTTAACTCGGATGTCGACTTGGATCAACTGTAATAGTTTTCGACGCATTACAGCTTTTTAAAACAATCACAAAACACTTTTTTTACACACAATGAGTCCTATTTCGCTTCTGACACCAATGTACAATAAAATGTTTGTGTGGGTACAAATGATAAAACTTATTCCTTTCAATACGTACATTCGCTTTATTCAATATACATAATTGCAATTTAGAATTCAATCTCTTTTCTCAACCACTTTTACTTTATCTTTTAATTAAATCAATTTATCAATACTCAAAAATTACATTTCAAATTCAACTGATGAACTAACTTACATATTTTGGGATGCTGATATTTATACTCCCCTAAGCGTTCCATACAGCTAGAAAATTCGACAAAAGTCTCCGTTCTCCAATGGTTGAGTTTTCTCAACTATTTAAATATGGAAATCTTGTGCGTTTTACTATAAATATGCCATAGATGTCGTTGTTCACATTCAGATTTCACATTATAAACTATTGTGATATCCGTTTGAATGTGAACAGCATCATCTATAATTGATTAGCAGAAGATTTCGGTATTTAATTAGTAAAAAACTCAATCGGTGGTAAATGGGGAATGGAATCAAATTTTCCAGCAAAATTTTTATTTTTTTTATTATAATTAGCACGCCCTCAAAGGATTTGTGTACTCTTAAAATTCTTGAACTCAGCGTGGGTAAAGCAAATTTAGGGAGGAAGAAAAGAGAGGTACTGATGTAGGTAGGTAGGTAAAAGTGACTGTTTGAAAGACCAACCTACTTAGACCTCATGGCCTTCTCGTAGGAGGCTGTTAACGTCTATTTTATTTAGATCGTTTATGTCAATGTAGAAATCTCATAAGTGAAGTTCTCTTTTTTGGATGAGAGCTGAACATGTACAAAGTAGGTGGACAATTGTCTCCTCTTCCTTCTCGTTCATGCAGCTTCTACAAGGCAGTGTCCAGTCATGACACCTATTATGGCGCTGAGATGTTTCCTATTTCGAAGGAACAGACTCTTAGCTCGATTCAGATCCAGCTTTGGCCAGATCTGTTTGGTCGCTAAACATGTTGGTCCAACAGTCCACCTAAGGTCTGTTCTCTTTTACTCTTTTCCGGTAGAATAGGTAGACTGGTCTCAGTTTCGTTGCGTTGGTCGGCTTACTATTCCCTGGAATGTCTCTGTGGCCTGGCACATAACAAAGATGAAAGTTGAACTGCTCTGCCATTTCCTAAGAGATGATCGTCATTCAAGGACGATTTAAGAATTTAATGAGACTGAGTCCAGGGACTTGATAGCGGCATGACTATCCGAAAAGATGCGGATATCCTTTATAGATATTACGTTTTTCTTCAGCCAGGACTGAGCTTCTTTAATTGCCAAAATTTCCGTCTGGAACATGCTACAGTAATTTGAAAGACGGAAGGTGAGGCTTAGATTTAGCTTATCTAAGAAAATACCGCCACCAACCTCGCTATCAGTTTTAGATCCATCTGTGTAAAAGTACACCCTGACTGACACGAACTGCAACCAACTTCAGACTGATATAATTTCCAAACCGTTCATTATTGAGAGCTCAAATTTTGACACATGACAGATAATTTTATTATTTACAAGCCTTTTAAACGATTTGCGTCTCAGTTGTGTTGAAAAATTTTTATCCGCGATGGAATTCAAACGCGATAGTGTTTGGAAAAATGGCTCGTGAGCTCAACATATCGCTGGAACGGATGCAACACATACTGAAAAATGAGCTTGGGCTCAAGCCATTGAAGTTCCAAAAAACAGACGATCTTACACTGCAACAGAAAAAAGTAAGAGTCGAAAGAGCGAATGAGTTGCTACGCTTGCACGAAAGTGGTGAGTTGCCGAATTTGGTTTTTTTTCCGATGAGTCGCCATTTGTTATAGAGCAATATGTCAACAGACAAAATGCGGTAGCAGCTACTTGCCTGCTGAGAATTACCAGGGGTGTCAAGTGAAACAGAATATAATGCCGCAGAGGGAGTATAACCTAGGACTCCGCTTATGCATAGACATTCTGTTCTTTGGACTCTGCATAGTTTGCTGCAGTTGACTGCATTGTCTAAGGCTGTCCGCCAGACAACAACCCCCCAGACAACAACCTCGGCCTTAAGACCGATAATGCGAGGTTGAAAGCCCCAATTGGTTACCAATGACTTTTCTTGAATGTTAGGTTTCCAGTTTAGTTTTGAGTTGATTATCCTACTTTTTAGCATGAGACTGATCAACTCCCTAAGTGAGTCGTCTAACTGTATACTTTACAGCGCTGTAGTGATTGCGGATGTGTTGACGTTGTTAAAAGCGCCCCTTATGTCCAGGAAAGCGACCATTGTGTACTCTCTATATTGTAGGGACTGTTCGATGTGGCCAGTGAATGAATGCAGGGCCGTTTCCTCCAATTCCTCGTATATGGATATCAATCAGTCGTTCTAGAGTTTTCAGAAGGAAAACTGAGGACCTTGTAGCTCATCAGGTATAATACCGTCCGGACCAGCAGACTCGTATGGTTTCAAGATATGCAGCGTCTGTCTCTTGGGAACAGAGCATACATTTTGGGCACCGTTGCAATAGTCCTGTTTGTGGTGCTACTGGACGCGAATAGGGGGCTACCTGAAAAGCGAGTCTTCAGTAGCAGGGTGAATGATTCATTATTTGAGGATGTCCAAGGGTCATCGGTTCTTTTCAAGCAACTAGGATTTGTGGAGAGGATTTGTCTTAGCGGCGATGCTTCAGAGATTTCTGTAATTTTGTAACAGAATGATCTCCAGGATTGTCGCTTTGACTTCCTTAATTCTTTTTTATATATTTTGAGAAATTCTATATATGAGTCCCAGTCAGTCACTTTTCTTGCTAGGGTGAAAAGTTTTCTGCAAACGTTTCTTAACTTCCATGTCAAGCTCGTTGGACTTGAGAGTTTAGAGGACGGTGATACAGTATTCTTCTGTATTTTGGCTTCTTCTGTGAAGCCTAGTTTGCCAAGGTAAGTTCCAAGAAAATACGCTAGACGCTGAGTCGTCGAGTTATTGGGTCAACTGTGCAATGACAAATTCTGAGAAATTTGAGTCTATACAATGCAATTAGAAATTAATATCTAATCTAAATAACATAATATATTTATGACCGGGGTGGCTCGTGGCGAAGTGGTGTAAATATCACTATTATATGTCTTGTTCATCTTCGGAGTCAGGATGATTAACATAGTATTGGTCGTTTGCTAAAAGCGTTTGAGAAGTGATTGAATTATTTTCTTTGGTGATGGAATTGGATATTTTGTTTTTATGGAGTTGAAGGCAAAGTTTGAAGTGGTTGGAATAGTGGAAGAAAAAAAAGAATGAGATCAGATAGTCTCTTGCTTACTAGATGGTTTAGTCCCGTTCAGGTTTGACATATCTATGAGTGAGGGAGATATATGGTAAATGGTTTGGTTTGTTGTTCACTGATTCTGTAAGAGAGGTATCTGTGTTTGGGTGTTTCCATTTCATTATTTTTTTGCGTTGATTTTTTAAAAGTTTATTTTTCAATTTTTCCGCTTCGGATAATTGTGGTGGTTTTGATTTTAAATTTTTGGTGTTAGCATGTTATTAAGTGATTCTGCCGACAACCTTCATGTTTGTAGATTATAAACTCAGAAATTTTTGGGAATAAAAAGATCAAAGTCAACAACAAAACCTTCCACAAAGATCAATTTATCAAAGCAAAGAATTTTTTGAGGACCGAATCTGTCGAGGTACATCTTCATAATGATAACAACCATTCTATTACTCATTCCAATGACAATGACTTAAAGATTAGAAGTTACACAAATTAATAAAGGAAATGGATACTTAGTTTTTTAAACAGACGAAATTAATATGATAAACAACTACACTAAAACACTTCTATTTTCTACATAACCAGATACCAAAATCTGTAGATATAGATGAAATTTATGACTCATTCTTACTTCACCGTTGTGAATACATCTATTTATAATTTAATAGCTTAAAACCACACATATTACATAGGAACAAAGGAGGATTAATTAATTTTTTAGGAACAGGAATCAAATACATTTCTGGAACTATGGACAACGATAATAGACAAGAAATATAGGAACATTTTAAAGTAGTAGATCAAAACATCCACAACTTAACAGAACAATCTAACAAACAAATAACTAACAATTCGATTAACAAATCGCCGTTTGCGAGAAGCAATACGAAAAAAACGTCCGGAATTGTGGAAAAACAGTTCATGGCTTATGCATCACGATAATGCACCTGCTCATTCATCGTTGCTTGTGAGAAATGTTGGCCAAAAATAACACGACAATCATGCCTCAACCACAATTTCGGCGGATTTGGTCCCATGCGACTTTTTCCTTTTTCCAAAACTGAAGAGACCTATGAAAGGACGGAGATTTGCAACGATTAAGGAAATAAAAACAGCATCGCTGGAAGAACTCAAGGCTATACCAAAAAGTGCTTATGAGAACTACTTCGAGGATTGGAAAAAGCGTTGGCACAAGTATATTATATCTGAGGGGGATTACTTTGAAGGGGAAAACATTAATATTGATGAATAAAAAAATATTTTTTTTATAAAAATATGAAGTCAACTTACTTATTGAACACACCTCGTATACAATAGCAACAAATTATTGTAACGATTACCATTTAACACTAAGAGGAAATTATATTATAAATATTCAAAATTGTAAATAACTATACATATTCAGCAATACTTATGATTGAAACTTATATCAGGAAAAATTCTACATATTCCAAAAATTTATAAGAGAAATCTAAGAAAAAATGACAGATATAATTTAGACAAACTCAAAGAATTACATTTCCAATATAAAGTTCGCAAAGGAACAACCATATTTGGTAGTAACCATAATTATAATAATTACTTTAATCTATCTTTTTATAAAATGTAAAAATAAGACAAATCTTCGTCCGTATAGAAATCCAAAAACATAATCCGAAACCATGCGAGTTTTTACCATAGAAATCATTACTTCACAACATTCCCACGAAAAGCATGCTGTTATCACAGGCACACATCATTATTCACCTGTACCGGATATGCATGCCAATACTAGATATACACCTGAACAAGAATTTGCTGACGCTATGTCTGTTCCATACGTTCACTTGTTGCAATAGGTTATAAGTATTTCATGTTACACAAATTTTAGTTAGTTCTAAGTTGACTTTCGAAGAATAATAAAGTTTATTTTAATAAAAATTATTAAATAATAATTTAACTGGCATTCCAGCAGGGATCCACGGAACGAGGTACGCGGTAGTAAAAATAAAGTTTGTTGCCCTTAAGTAGTGCCAGTGTTGTACTCAAACGCCCGTCCGTAAAAAAAATTCGTAGTGCCAAAAAAAGTGATTGTGACAATCCGCAAAAAGCTAGTGACTAGCGAAAAGAAATGAAAGTAAAGTGCTTGACGAAACGAGACCCTTACGTAGCTTCAGAAGCTAATCACTCGCTCCAAAGTAAAAGGAGATTCACCACAGAATTAGCCACTTCAAGGATGTTTTTATTATAAATTTTAATGTAAACCCTAGTTTTAGGAGATATTTTTATGAAAAAAAATTAAGAAATCTATTGTATATTTAATAAATAATTTAAGAATTTACATAAACACATGATTATAAGAGATTTAAACTAGAAATATTAAGCAAACAAACAATTAGTGTTACAAAAATTAAAGAATACGAATTAAAATTAAGCAATTAGAACAAAAAAAGTGAGATTTAGTGCTAGAACTTAAAATTTTTTTATGAATACAATTTTATTTACTCATCCTGAATCTATATAAATTTTTATTTGCTCATTTTCAAATCATATCAATTTTTTACTCATTCTACAATCATAATAATCTTCATTTTCCTGTCAATTCTGATTATTTAAGAAATGCATAATCAAATTAAACCCGCTGTTCTCAACCTTCCATCTCAAAAACCAAATCCGATATTGTCCTACAATCGTACAACACTCCACTTAATTGGGAGTGTATTTCTCGCTGTTTAACCCTTCACTATGCCGACAAGCGAGGTCTTGGTACCTTAAACTATCAAATGATTTCGTTAGTTAGTGTATAATCACTTATCACTTATATTAAATAAAATATCATGCATGGATGTCCAGAATCCTTGGCTCTTCTGACTCGAACCTGGAAACAAAGCCTTGGACACATTCATTCGAGGTTTAAAAGGGGATCTACCAAGGCTTCTTGGTATCAGAGAACCTGTAGATCTACCACAGGCTCTATATATATATATGTCTTAAATTGGAGAATCAAAATTACCGCTCCAACTATGCCAACACAAACTAAGTGTTTATAAAAAAGTTTTACATGCGGCAAAACCCTCCTCCAATTCTTCCTAAAAAACTACCCAAAATTATCATGGTCCATTAAATAAAACTACCTTTTATCCTCAACTTTTTTACTACCCCCAGCAACCTCAAAATCATAACAATAGACCACAACCCGCAAACAATTTTGGTAGTCTCCATACACCTCAATATCAAGGTTACTATCAACAGCAGACTCCACAAAGACCACCTCCAAGACTCGTGCATATGGAGACCTCAACAATACACACTGGAGCAATAGATTATGCTAATAGACTACAGCAAAGGAATTTCTCACCCATAGGAACCCACATGACCCAAAGAAACGTATCCCCAAATAAGATGCAGAGAAACTTTCATCTAATCACCTCACCGGATGAAACTGGTCAACATGGCATGACAATAACTACAGAAGACCCCCTTTACGACCAATATCTAGCAGAATACATTCAATTCCAACCACAAAAAGAACTTGAAAATAAAAATATCATTTCGCAGCTGAAGCAACAAACCATTCAAGAAAGTAAAAACACTTTTCCGTCAGATGCCCCTCTATTCGCTGACATTAATTTTTTAGGTTAACGAGCTCATTGCTCTTATTTTGAATGTAAGACAGAGAGCGGCAAAATTCTAAAAATATTGATCGACACTGGATTTAATAGAAATTATATCCAGCCACCTCTTGTAAAAAAATTCATTCAAAACGAAAACGTTAAAAAGAAAAACTGACTTATACGGCTGTTGTCCAAGGAGAAATACGAACTATATCTGAAAATCCAGTTTACAGTAAATACTATCCCTATCCTATGTCCCTTAAAGATGAAGTTGAGCATCAAATAAAAAAGCTTCTTTTTGATGGTATAATCAGGCCTTCAAGATCACCCTAGAATTCACTTGTATCCCAAAACACTTAAAGATATACGATCCTTTCTTGGCTTAACAGGATACTACCGCCGTTTAATAAGAGATTATGCCAAACTAGCGAAACTCCTTACGACACACTTAAAAGAGGAAGATGATCCGGTCGAATTTCCAAAAACGTTTCAAGTAAAAAACTCATAACCTTTAAAAAAGACGCAATAGAAGCATTCAAAAAAATTAAAAACTCTTTAGCCTCTAAAGATACAATTTTATCCTATCCTGACTTTAAAAAAGATTTCCAACTCATAATATTGGGTCTATTACTTCGTGCGGTTTGCTAAGAGATGGCGTAACTTTTATTATTCCCTTGTTATTATTCCATTGGAACATGCGTTGGAAAGCTACTGTCATGTACGTCATTTCAGTATATGTCATTCATTTGAAGCGTAAACAACAATAACTTTTTTTTCACTCAAATATGTCGAACTTTGTGCCTGAAGAAGTGTTTTTGAGAGTTCTTCATTACTCGTATTTTGGTGGAAGTTTATGGTGAACATGTGCTAGCTGAGCGAACGCCCCAAAAGTGGTTTGCACGATTTAAAAGTGGTGATTTTGGCTTGGAAGACGATGAACGTCCTGGGGACCCAAAAAAGTTTGAAGATGAAGAACTCGAAGCATTACTCTATGAAGATTGTTGCCAAACACAAGAAGAGCTCGCAAAATCTTTGGGTGTCACTCAAGCAGCCTTTTCAAAACGTTTAAAAGCAGCTGGATATATTCAAAAGCAAGGAAATTGGGTTCCACATGAACTCAAGCCGAGAGACGTCGAAATGCGGGTTTGCATGTCCGAAATGCTGCTGGAACGCCACAAAAGGAAGTCATTTTTGCATTGGATTGTTACTGGTGGTTAAAAATGGATCCATTACGACAACCCCAAGCGCGAAAAATCATATGTGAAACCCGGCTAACCAGCCAAATCGACGACAAAGCCGAATATCCATGGCGCGAAGGTAATGCTCTGTGAGTAGAGTTTTTTAATTTGAGACATCTAAATTACTCGAAAAATACGCGATATCGCGAAAATTGTAATTTTTCACGCAGATTACGAATCTGTCAAAAAATAGGGGTTCCCATTAAAAAAATCAAAAGTGACCTTCGTTTGACCTTGAAAATTGGGCTCAAGGTCAAACTCGTGGTCACCATCTTATGTCCCCTTCAGAACCTTGTGACTTTTGTCGGAAACATTTTTCGCGATATCGCGTATTTTTCGAGTAGTTTGGAGACCACCCTGTATGGTCTCTTAACTGTTTCCGAAATTATCTACATGGATCTGCAAGAGTCAAAATCTACACAGATCATCAACCCCTTACTTATGCATTGAGTAACAAGAACAATAACGCAAAAATGAAACGTTGGAGAGCTATACTCGAGGAGTATAATTTCGACCTAAACTACAAGCCAGGAAAGACTAACGTTGTCGCTGATGCCCTTTCTAGACCACCTGTACACATAGAATACCATATCAATTTAATGACTGCTTCGCAACATAGCGATGATAGCTTCCCACATGGATTAATTTCCTCCCACAGAGTTTTTAACAGAGTTTTTAACGCATTTAAAAACCAGCTTCGTCTTCTTCAAGGAAATGAAATTCTCAATACTTCAGAATACCCCTTTCCTAACTTTCGTAGAACAACCTTTACCTAACCTTCTTATAATAAAGAAAACTTAATTTCTATTTTTAAAAGATTCTTAATCCCTTCGATAATAATCGGACTAATGGCTGACGAAAGAACAATGGGAATTATTCAAGAAATACATCCATTGCATTTCAAAAATTACAAAATTAGATCTACACAAATTAAAGTTGACGATCTGACGAACGAAACGGAACAAAACGAAGAAATTATAAAAAAATCATAAAAGAATAGGATACAACTATTGCAAAGGTTCTATTTCCCTCAGATGAATTGTAAAAATACGATCGGAATCCCAATAAACCAAAGTTACAGGTTACCTCTAGTCCACAGTATCTAGGACACATTCTACATCTTGATATTTATTCCACTGAAAAAAATTTAGTACTCAAAGCTCACATTCTTTCGGCGTACCTGAAATAATAGTCGTAGATAATGAAAAATCCCCTAATTAGGCATTACAGTCTATAAGACACTTCTTTACAAAAGTTCAGTTAATGGTCAAGCGGATCGCTTCCATTCAACATTAAATGTCTTAAAACCGATCAAACCCATAAATCCTTCTCTGAGTTGTTAAAAAGGTCAGTTTTTAAATATAATTGCACCATTCCCTCTACAACGGGACGAAAACCTATCGAAATCCTCTTTTTGGAAGTTATATTGCAACAGACCCAGAACTTTAAAAAAAAAAAAAAAAACAAGACAGCATAACATAACGCGACTAAAATACAAACAAGAGTGTGACCTTAACAACCATTAGAAGAATAGACACCCAATCAAAACCAACTCACCGGGAGATATTATTTACGTAAAAATGTATAAACAATTAGTATCAAAGTTATCAGCGAAATTTAAGAAAGAAATAGTAAAGAAAACCAGTACTCAACTGTTATCACTACATCAGGGAAGACAGTTCACAAATCCAACAAAAAGCTAAACCATAGTCTTAATCTCTTACAGGTATCTCGTAGCTGCCACATGTGTCACATTTTCGACTACGATAAATCAAAAATAATAGACTTACACACAGTAACCGAGAAAATACAAAATGGAAACCTTAAGCTGGTCCACGTTATCAAAATTACCACATACCAAACCTTCCTATTAGAATCGTCATCCCTACCCAAACAACATATCCCCAGAAATAACCCATTTTCTCCACTCCTAGAACACGAACTATCCCAAATAAGCAATCTTGTCGAGAACATCAAAGTCCACAAATCTAAAAGATCATTGAAATTCATTGGTTCTGCATGGAAATGGATCACAGGAAACCCCGACTTAAGATGACTGAACGATAATGCAAAATAAATTAATTAACAAAAGTTACCAATGAAATAATTAATATTGTTAAGAAAGGTAATACATTAAGTAATGTATTAGCTTTAAGTTTAATGTACAAATCGAAATTAATAAAAGAGGAAATTGTAAATACAATCTATGCAATCGAACTAGCCAAAAATAATATTGTTAATTCAAATATATTATCTAAGTATGATATTGATTTAATTATGTAAAGCACTGATAAAGAAAATATCCCTTATAATAATGAAGAACTTTTAAGTTTTGCTGAAATAAAAATTGCCACTAATTCAACTAGTACACTATATCATAAGCATCCCAAAAACCCAAAATATATTATATGAGAAATTAATTATAAAATCACTTAAAATGATGAATAACCTAATAAATGAAATTGTATATGAAAACGTACTAAGAAAAAATCAAACAATATATGTAATAACCGGAAATTTTAAAACGATTAATGAATTGTCTTTATGGAAAGAAAAAAATGTTATTAATATAAGTAAAAACAAGTGTATACCGAATTTATTAGAAAGTAAGAATGCAACCTGTAATAAGGCAAATAGCCAGTATATAGCACAGGTAGAACAGATCGCACCGGGAATTATAGTCCTCAACCAGTTTAATGGAACCATTGAATCAAAAACCGGCAAGCGACAGTTAGAAGGCAACTATCTAATAAAATTCTTTAACTCAACCATAACAATTAATAATCAACAATATATCTCAGAAAATCTTGTTGAATACCACGCTGTACCACCAATCTTACATCCTCCATCCCATCCTACAAAAATAGAAGAAATTTTATCATTAGAACTACTGACTACTCCTACTACTACTCCACACCAATAATACAAAACATACCAGTACGATCGAAATGGAAAAAGAATACCATCAGTGAACCAACTTCATTTTTCGCAACCATTATTATAATTCTTGCATTAGTAAGATGTCTCAAACCATCACCATCTAAAAACGAACCAAAAGTAATAGCATCACCTTTGGCACTGACTACATCTCAAAGGAATCAATATCCTGCGAAGTTGCAGCCTATCACAAACATATCTACATACTTCCATACGCATAAATTATGCGAGGACGCATAAATCATAACTTCACAACATTCCCACGAAAAGCATGCTGTTATCACATGCACACATCATTATTCACCTGCACCGAATACACATGCCGAAACTAGATCTGCACCTGAAGAAGAATATGCTGACGCTACGTATGTTCCTTCCGTTTACTTGTTGCAATAGTTCTAAATTGACTCTTGAAGAATAATAAAGTATTTTTCTTTAATAAAAATTAATAAATAAAATTTTAATTTAATTTAACTACACACCACAAGAATTACCTCGAACCCAAGAACTCCCTTTTGCTTAAGTAACAGATAACAAACTCGACGAAACCTTTATCATTTTACAAGAAAACATCCTAAGTAAACAATGGGTAAAATAACCTTTGGATTCCTTATCAAGCAAACACCATTTATAGAATTATCAAACAATAAGACCATTCATAGAATAAGATAAAGAACACTTACGAGTATACATAAAAAGGAAGGAAACGCCTCTAAGCGTTTTTATTTTAAATCTCAATGGAAAATCTGAAAAATCAATGAGAAAATCATAGTGTTCGCCCGCGAATTGCATAGTACCAAAGTGCGAATCCACTCAAATATGCGCTTCGCGGCGAACTCCATGATAAACCCTCATATTCGTTTGAAAATTTGTCATATTTCGGATAAAAGCTTTCATGAAATTTGTATGATCATTGTAAATTTTAGTACTGTTAGTCGTGAACAAAACCACAAAATCACATGTCGTCCCCCTCATGTCAGGAAGCATGAATGTACAAATTTTCCGATTTTGAATTAATTGGTTGATTTGATTAACTTTTGGGTGTTCTATGTTATACCAAAACCTAGAATGCCATGTGGGCAAGGAAACCATAATATTTTACAATGTTAATTACATGAATGTAGAGTTCAGTCCCATTAATGTACAAACAGCATAGTTACCATGAATGTGCCATATTCGTGGATCTGGCATAATTATATTTACTAGAAAAGGTCCGATATATAGAAATAGCTTACAATCAAATTCATTATTACCAATATCATTATTTAAAACATTTCGCCGGTGGTACTTTTTTTGATACCCCTTGACTGTTTTAGTTATGATATATTCAGTCACCGACTAACCGCCGAGCCGATAACATCGTTCTTAAGTTTACTGTGTGACTTTCTCTTCTGTCAAGGTTTTCCGGTTTTCCCTTTAAACCGTATATTTTTTTCCCCCTTTTTTTGTGTACACGTGAGTGAGCCGACTTAATTGAAATAAAAAATGGCCCGCGGGCCAAACCAGATAGGTAGTCGTTTTGGGTTGCTGGACCCTGATCCTGCCCCTTACCTCCAACCACAAAAAAAAACAAATAAATAAATAAATAAAATAAAATAAAACACAATACATTGCCCTTTAGTATGTTTCCAGACCTCAAAAAATAGTGAAAAACCCATTTCTTTCCTTAGCCCATTCCAAATCCGCGATTTGTTTTAATGTCCTCAAAAAATAGTGAAAAACCCATTTCTTCCCTTGCCCATTCCTTCTAAAAAAGCGATTGACATAATAAGTAAAGATTATGAAATGACATAAATCTGTTGATCTTTGTAAAGTCACAAAAAATGGCAGATCTCTTTCTCAAAGTTAAAGATCTCGCTGGTGTTTGTCCGGTTAGAGTAAAACTGCACGATCACCTCAATGAATCAAAAGGATTAGCTTATGCTCCATGCCTTATCAACGTGCCTGACACAGAAATAATATGTGAAATGAAATCCCAAGGTGTCACGTACATTTACAAGTTTTCAAGGAAAGGAGATGATAGAAAGCAAAAGCCGACAGGCCTTATGCTCTTCACATTTGACCTTTATCAAATCCCCAAATCGGTAGATATCGGCTTTTACACTGCTAAAATAAACGAATACATACCTAACCCCATGCGCTGCCGCAATTGCTAACTTCTCGGCCATACAAGCAAACTCTGCAACAGCACCACGATATGCGAGTCATGTAGCCTTCCACCATGCACACGCGCAATGTGTGCCAACTGTTCCCTGCCCCACCCGTCCCCCTCCAAAACATGCCCAGCCTACAAACAAGCAAAAGAAATACCTACCATCAAAACAACAACAAAAATTGCACTATGTCCGAAGCTAAGCAAATTTATAATCAACAGAATTCAGCACACATTCCACCTCTAACGGAAACCTTTGCTGAAAAGATAAAAGTAACTATAAACTCATACATTCAACCCAATGTTGTTGACACCTATCAAGCTAGCTCATCACATTGCTTCCCCGACCCAAAGAGTACTACACACAACACTAAAAAAAATACTGACAAAGTAGAAAAAAAAAATTAACCAAAAAAGTTCCCGAACCTATACAATCATATACTCCAACTCAAAACATATCACTGTTGACACCGACAGTTGTTGTCACTCCATCAAACTCCAAACCATACGCATACATATCTTCTCCTGGGACTACCGTACCACATTCATGTCTAGACATAAACACAAACAATCAAAGACTTAATGTTAACACCTCGCATCACATGCATCACCCAATCAACCTGCTTAATCAACCACAAACAAACCTCTATCATATACCCTAACAAACTCAACCACACAATCTTCTCTCACGCAAGCTAAACCCCTCTCTACAGTAACTCAATCACCTATATCAGCTGTTATCCAATCGCTTTTGGTAAACAATGACTACTACGTAAAAGACGATGCAGAAGAGCATGATGTCGATATGCAATAAAAAAAATCTTAATCAAAAAAATGACTGCGAATCAAGAGTTGCAGACCCAAAGCTCAAAACATCTCATTTCAACCGAACCCTCAAATTCAAAACAAAACACAAACAACACTATCCACAAACAAAACAATTGCACCACAATCCACTCTTCTCTTGCCTTTTGTAAAACAAAGTTGTTGAAGCAGTCCAACTCCTATCGATCAGCTCTCAATATTCTGCAATGGAATATAAAGGGATTCACAAATAACATTGATGAGCTAAACATCTTAATAAAAAGTCATTATCCTTCTATTGTATCTTTTCAAGAAACGCACTGCCCATTCAATCACACGCCACAATACCCAAGAGCTTATACTGGCTACTTTAATAATTTGCCAATCAACACAACGTGCAAGCAAGATATAGGACTCTTAATAAACAAGAACATCCCTCATAACCTCTACACCTGACTACTAACCTACAAGCTCTAGCTGTTGCGATAGAACATGAAACAAAATTTACCTATATCAGCATTTATCTTCCTCCAGACCAAAAAAGTAAATAAGATCGACCTGGACAGTATTATAACCCAAGTTAACCTCCCCATTATTCTTGGAGGCGATGCTAATGCATGAAATATTCTTTAGGACTCCGCTACTACAAATACCAGAGGTAACTTGATGGAACATTTTTTTTTTTTTTCAAATACTAACCTGACTATATTGAATGATGGATCCCCTACTCATCTCTCAACGCATAATACGCTTACTCACATTGATGTAACTGTCTGTTCACCTGAATTTTTCCCAAAGACAACTTAGAAGACCTTAGATGACTTACATAACAGCGATCATTTCCCCATAATTATAACATTAAGTAAAGGGCGTGGCTCAAAAATAAAAACACACAATCTAAAATTTAAAACTGATGTTGCCAATTGGACTTTGTTCGGAAAAAAACCATCGAAATCCTTTCTAATAAAATCACCTCTCTAAACGTTAACAAGGAAACTGCCACATTGCAAAAAGCTATCACAACCGCCGCTAATTTTTCTATCCCCCAGACTGTTCTAATTAAATGCAAACAGGTAGTTCCCTGGTGGGACTCCAAACTATCCTCTCAAAGGAAAGAAAAAATGATTGCCTTAAAAGATTTCCAGAAAAATCCTACCATTCAAAATTTAATTATATACAAGAAAGCAAACGCGAAATTCAGAATAACTCTTAAAGATAGTAAAGCTAAAAGTTTCGCAGAATTTACCCTGACAATAGGTCCAAACTCCCCTCCCGCCAAGATATGGCAAAACATCCGCCTACTTACTGGAGACTCAAATAGCCTTACTATAAACAGCATTAGGTCTCATTCTATCATCATTGTTGATCCAACAGAGATATCCAATTACTTTGCTCAAATTTGGTCAAAGAAATTAAGGATTTTTCACAAATGCTTTTAACTCCGAAAAACAAGAAACAATTAACAGCCTCCCACCACAATACGCAACCAATCCGACTGGACGACGCGTTGAAACTCCAATATCGCTGCTTGAATTCGAAGCTTCACTTGACAAATTAAAAGGGAAAACTCCTAGTAGAGATAGAATATCATATCCAATACATAAAATCTTCCCAAAGAAACCAAAGAGAGAATTGTAGACCTCTACAATAATATACTTAAGACCGCGGTCATACCCCAAATCTGGAAAACTGCCACAATACTGCCCACCCCAAAAACACAAAAAGATAGATCCTCAATCGAGGGATATGGACCCATCTTCCTTATCCCATGCTTGTCCAAAGTCCTCGAGAAGATAGTCGCAAAGCGTCTACTATGGTTTGCCGAAACGAACAAGCTCATCAGTTAAAATCAAGTAGCATTTAAAGCCAACAGAGGATGTGTTGATGCGCTTCTTCACATTGACCATTATATTTCAATGGTACTATCCGCGAAAAATCACGTTATGACCCTCTCTTGATTTTGAAAAAGCTTTCGACAAAATAGGAATACACGTTGTCCTAAAGAAGCTTAAAAAATGGGGCGTTGGAAAAAAAATATACAACTATATAAAATTATTTTTGACGAATAGGAAAATATGTGTAAAAACAAATAATACATACTCTTCGCACCACCCATTATTCAACGGTATTCCCGAAGGAGCACCTCTCTCAGTAGTTTTATTCTTAATTGCATTTGATGACATTAACATAATTCTATCAAGGCATCAGTTACTAGATCACTGCGTCTATGCAGATGACATATATATCTCATGTAAAATAAACGAAATCAATAAATGTATAGCTTTGTTAAAACTCGCTTTAAATTAAATTTTAAATTGGTCTAACACCTCGGCTGCTAAACTCTCATTACAAAAATGTAAATTGATCCACTTCTGTCGTAAAAAAAATTGTCCTCAATTAACCCTGAATATAAACAATGTACAAATAGAAAATGTTGCTAATCTAAAAATCTTAGGCTTAATATTTAGTATTTAGTATATTCCTGGAAACAACATTGTCTAGAATTTAAGAAATCCCTAGCTGCGAGAACCAATATTGTAAGATATTTAGCATGTAAAAAAAGCAATGCTCATGTAAATACTTTAGTAAATATAACAAAAATGTTAGTCTTAAGTAAAATAGATTACGGTTTATATTTATATGGGCATTGCCCGAAATCAATTTTAAATATCATCAAACCAGTGTACCATCAAACAGCAAGAAGAAGTCTAAATGCTTTTCCTACCACACCTATAAAAAACATATTACCTGAAGCAGGACTGCCGACCGTGGATAAAAGGAGAGATGTTATCACCCTTAAGCTATCTACGAAATTCATTTTCTCAAAATACTCCATAATCGATAACGATATCCAAAAAGCAATACATCATAAGTTGAAAAGGGAAATACTATCCTCCATCAGCATTATCCTCGACCAAGCAACAGAGCTGGAGATACCTAAACGCACTCAATTAGCTGCACCACGTTATTCCCCTTGGTTCATCAGCCCTGAATCTCTGATACTGATTCTAGCCTTCTTTAAAAAGACAAGTACAACCAGCATAACTTACCGTCAGTTGTTTTCAAGTATTTCATTAGACCTGAAATCGGAGGGATGGAATTTCATATTCACAGATGGATCTCAGACTACGGATAACACATCGTTTGCAGTAACTCTCGAAGATGGTTCCATTATCTGCATTGGAAACCTTCCAAAATTTGTATCAATTTTCACGACAGAAGCTTTTGCTTTTTTTCAGGCTATAAAGTTAATTACAAACGGTATTGGGAAACACAACATATGCTCCGATAGTATATCTGTCCTTAACGCCATCAAAAACCCCAACAATGACACCGAACTCATATTAGAAATCAGGTATCAACTAATTAAATCTCCAAGTAAATTGAAATTGATGTGGACGAAGACGATGTGGGAAACGAAGACGCAGACTCCGCAGCTGATTTGCCCAAAAGAGCCCCTCGTTTCATCAGCAACAAAGATCAAAACAGAAAATGAATGGAGCATGTACCACCACCTTTAAAACACAGCCCTGTATACCCCACTAACAGCCCTAAACACAGAATCTAAAATTTTGTGCGCTTAAGACTTGGACACACTTTAGCAACCCATCAGTATCTTCTTGTGAAAAACAGTTTTCCATTCTTGTCCTCCTTCCTGTCACACCACATTAGACTTAACACACATCTTAGAAAACTGCTCTCTAACAAAACCAATTATAAGCACTATATTTAAAAATAATTCAATTTACGATATAACATACTAAAAAATCCTAGCTTTACCAATATTGAGAATATCTCTAATTTTCTAACAAAAACAAACTTTATAATATAATTTCATTTCTTTTAGAGCCAAAAGTCTCAGCAGCTAGGCTCGTTACTTTTAATATTACCATGTAATTTTAATTACTTGTTAATAAATAATAATAATAATAATAGTTATGATATTAAAAGTAAATAAATGAGAAGAATACTTCAGCTAGACCAAATAGTTGTAATTCAATTATTATTTATGAGTACAAAGGTGAGGTAAGCATTGATTACTATAAGAGCTATTCGATAAGCCATATTAAATTTTATTGATTCAGTTGAATGAAGCAATCAAATCTGTTCTTATTCGCCTTTATCAATACCTGCAGTAAGCAATCAAAAACCTTCCTATTGACCACGCTAAATGTGATGAGAACCCACATAGCAGGTGTTATATTAATTTTATAAGTACTTATATTAAAGTAATTGTTTTTTTTTTTTTTTTGCGAATAAAATGTTTTACTAAATCTTTGTCTATGTATGTACGTGTAGGGTCTATTTCTGGTAAAACAATACAAAATGACGAAGTAGACGACATCTCTTTTTTCAGATGAAGAAAAGAAATTGAGACATCTTTTGATGGCTACGTTCCTTCAGAAAATGCGGAAACATCTAATAGTGACGAATAATGTATATTATTGATCCACGGCAGCTACCAAGTGCAAGTATAAATGACGAACACCCACTGTTTATATGAAGAAAAAAAGAGATCCACGACTCTGAGGAAAAAAAATATAAGGAAGTCCAAGAAAATAAGGGGTGAAGAGTATGTTAGAGGTAATGGCAAGTTACATATCAGTTGCCCCATTTTGCCAGCCCCTGGTAGACAAAAACCTAACTACAACTGTTGTACGACCGTAAGTGTAGATCAACGCGTGTTGATCTAAAAATCGTTTAGGGCAATAAATTCGTATGAACATCAAAAACAATACCTTGCCCATCATGTGGAGAAGAGGGATGAACAATGCCAAATTTGGAGGTCAGCAAAAAAAGGTTTATATATCAGTTTTTGTAGGAATAATAGTAATAAGGTTAAAGTATCCCGTGAGTTTTTACTTGCAACACTCGATGTATCTGATGCGATAGTAAGAAACTGTTTACTATAAGTAAAGCCCAACTTGACGTTGTTCAGCTAGACAACCATGGTCGCTACACTCTCCATATAATTAACTCACTGCCAGAGCCGCGAAATGTTCAACACATTTTCAGCTATCCCGTTGTTGAGTCACATTACTGTCGAACGAGGTCACAAAAAAAAAAAAAAACAATCTTGATGCTTAACCTAACATTACATTTATCGGGTGTGTACTCTAAAATGTGATCTAACAATTCTGGCTTTCTATTTTGATTTGCAGGCAGCATTAAATACGCCAAAATGTCATTGAAGGCAAATATTTTACTTACTTACTTAAAATTGGCGGCCTATAACTTGACTGTTTATAACACAGACAACACAGAAGGACACTGTTATCTATGAGACGAAACACAAGAATTAAGAGGCAGTGTGGAGATTTTGTCTTGTGTTTACAATTATATTATGCCTCAAAATAACATTTCGTCAGTTAAAATGATGTCAGACGGATGTGAAGGACAGCAAAGCAATACAAAATTCGTCGCTAATTCTTTTGAGCCCACAAAAATAGAATATGATTCCATACATTAAAAAAAAAAAATAAATCCCCGTATACGTCCCTGAAGGTTGGACGCAGATCATCAGAAGGGCACGTAATTCACCAAAACCTTTTGAAGTTCATACACAACTATATGAAGATTTTTTTAAATTTAATTATTTTAGCAAAGGAGCGATTAAACTGTCCTTGCAAGGTATTGCTGGTTGAGGTACCGAAAATTTGTTCTTCATGTGTGCATTCTGATGAAGACTTTTAAATAACCGAAGTTCCAAAAAAATAAAGGAGTCGCTTCTCAATTGTAGGCATGCGAGTTAAGTATTGGTCTTAATACTGCACTTCCGGCTTAACATTTTTTCTTGTAATGTATTTTTTTTTTTTATTTAATGTATGGTACATATTTCCTAGTTTGTTACCATCATAACTTATGGGTTTACCCATTTAAGCTACGACAGCATAGTAAAGCGTAAATAAACATATAGAATTGAAAGTGAACCAATGCACTGGGTTCACCACCTGAAAATGTAAAGTCAGCATCGATGGAACCCGAACCAATGCACTGGGTTCACCACTTGAATGCATAAACAATATCGAATGTGGGCTAGGGTTCTTAGTCGTTATTGCTTAGGTATGTTATATAGGATGTTGCAATAGAAAAATTCTAAATCTTCGATGACTTCCTTTGAATTCCTTTTAAATTTTAAGTTAGGTAGTTTAATTTTAATCTTCAACCGAATAACTACGGTGCAGCCCTGCAGTGGGACATCGGCCGTATTATTAAGAATTAACGCAAAAAGAACAATACAAATTTATTTAATAAATTAAAAATAAATAAAAAAAAAAAAAATTCTTAGCGAGTATCAATATTTGTTTCGTTAAGGCGAAACTCAAAGATATAAATAATTATAAAAATCTAAAGAACAAGAGTGAAGTTCGTGATGCCTTACCGGAACCCAACTTTTCAGAAGATTCTGATTTCGAAAATAATAATAATAATAATAAAATAATAAAAAAATAAAACATACATATACGAGTATATTAATTTTAATGTGCTTTTTTTATTTATCTTTATTTGTTTCAAAATTTGTTTCAGAAACCAAACCTTCTAATTTTACGAGAGTGTTAATTGCTCAAACCTGATTCAAATTCAAACCTGATTTCCCAAAATTTTCATTTTTGCACATTCATGTTTTTGCCATAAGGTGGACGATATGATGGTTATGTTTTAGTTACACTATATATATATATTTTTTTTTTTTTTTTAGTACTCTGATATTTATTAGGTCGTTCAAAAAATAATGTTGGTTCTTATGATACTCATATATTTGTGGTTGTTTTGAAATAAAATTTTTATTAATTATATACATATTATATACCATTTTAAAGTGGCTTTTTCGCTTTATATGGTATTCCTGTGACTATACTTTATTATTTAACTTCACATAACGTGTTGATCTTCATAAGTATTAATATGGAAAAGAAGCAATTGTGCGCTATTTTTTTTTTATGAATTTAAATTGGGCCACAGAGCAGCGGAGGCTAGTCGTAACGTTAATAGTGCCTTCGGCGATGGAACGACTGACGAACTATGCTGCAACGCCGGTTCCAAAAATTTGGAAATGGCGATGAGTCGCTCGAAGATGAGGAAGAAAGTGAGCGTAAGACGCTCAGCGACAATAATCAATTAACGGTTCTGATTGAGGCAAATTCACGTACAACAGTAAGAGAACTTTCAGGACAGCTAGGCGTGGTAATTGGAACGGTTTCTATCCACCTGCAAGAAATTGGGAAATTTGATCGGATTGTGACGTGCGATGGAAAATGGATCCTGTACGACAACTGTCGTCAATCAGCTCGATGGTTAGATCAAGATGAAGCAACACGGCAAAACCGGTATTGTACCAAAAGAAAATAATGGTGACTGTTTTGTGGTCTGTAGCTGGTTTGATCCATCACAGCTTTCTGAATCCTCGCGAAACCATTACGGCCAAGAACTATTGGCAGCAAATCGAAGAATGCACGTAAAACTTAAACGCATGCGCCCGGCTTTGGTCAATAGAAAAAGACAACATTCTCCACGACAACGCCCGACCACACGTCGCACAGCCGACATTACAGAAGTTGATCGAATTGGGCTACGAAACCTTGTTCCATCCACCATACTTGCCGAACCTTTCTCCAACCGATTACCACTTGTTCAAGCATCTCGTCAACTTCTTGCGTGAAAAATGCTTCAAGAGCCAAGACGACGCCAAAACTGCCTTCAACGAGTTCATAGTCTCCAGACCTCCAAAGTTTTATGCTAAAGGAATAAATAAACTTCCTTCCCGTTGGAAAAAGTATGTTGATCCCAACTGTTGCTATTTTGAAGGTTAAAAACCGACATTATTTTTTGAAAAACCTAATACAACGCAACTTTTTGCGAGGATCACACCTCGCACGTTTAATCACATTTCCAACCGAAATGTGGAGCCTTCTTTGGAGCACGTTCACCATGTAAAACCCATTATTTCGATTGTTCTTTGGTCTCCGGTATGTAGCGATTAATCCATGTCTCATCAACGGTCACGAAACAATACAGAAACTCTTCGATTTCGATTTCGATTAAACAGACCCAAGCACGTCTTTGAAGTGGTCTCACTATTGCGCTTGTTCTCTGGTGTGAGCAAACGCGGCACCCAGCGCGCGAATAACTTTCTTAAGCCCAAAATTTCGTACAGTATATAGATAACGCGTTCAGTTGAGATGCCTGCTATCCAAGCCAACTCGCGAGTTTTCACTCGGCGGTCCGCCAATACCAGATCATGGATTTCCTCTGTGGCAACCGTTTTTGGGCCATCTGGACTTGGTTTATCAAAAACCGAAGTGCGGCCACGGCGAAACTGCGAAGTAATGGGTCCCATACACACCACCGAGAATGGGCTTGATTTCCTCGCAAGTTTTATCACTTAAAAACAAGAATCGGATCACGAAGCACTACTGCTCTTTTTCCATGGTCGCAAAAAATACTAACACGATGTTTTGAAATGGGTGTCAAAACAAAACTAAGCGTCGGATTACATGCGAGCTAAAAGAGGTTATACAACTGTTATTCTTAATGTTACAAAATGGGCTGTAACCTTTTATGTTCATTTATTCGGTTTATAGGTTCAACCTATTTGTGTAATTATATCAATTTGTCTAAGTTAACATAATTTTTATATTCTTACATCTCTATCAATAAATAATTATTGGTGTACTATTCTTTTGTTATATAATTTTTCTTTTATTTTTCTTTTCAGTCACATGAATTCAGCAAAGAACCATCTGTTCATTGGGTCATGAATTCAGTACATTCGAATTTGTCAGCACTTGCAGGTGATCAATATCAATTGCTTCGACAGTCTTTGTGGTCAGCTATCGAAGATGAAATCAGCTTATCTGAATGTGACATTTACAGTTACAATCCAGACTTAAGTTCAGATCCGTTTGGTGAACCAGGTTGCTTGTGGTCTTTCAATTACTTCTTTTATAACAAAAAACTAAAACGCATTGTATTCTTCACATGTCGCGCTATTAAGTAAGTATTGTTATAAATAATTGTTTGTATGCATTTTTAATTACCATATCTTATCAACGCTAACTATTTTCTAACAGAACAAACTTTTTTAAATGTCATTTTGCAAAAGTAAAAAAAAAAAAACAGGAAAATTGCAAAAGTTTATAAAATTTTTATTTAAGTTGATAATTCAATGCTTGCCATTTACATTTTAAAAATTATTTCATGTATATATTGACCACGACTACATTTTAAGTGGTTCATACGGAGAGTTCAATTGAATTACTTTTTCGATTATATTAACTGGTATCTTTCTAATAATACATGTCTTACAATGTTACAACTGATTCTGGTTTATCGGCATAGACGAATGATTTGACGTATCTTTATAAAAAATAGTATACAGGCGTCCAATCGCACGATCTAGCCGGCAATTTCACCGATTCAAATTGAGATATATATTGCTCCCCGAACTCATTTCTCAATTGGTCCATCGACTCGGGTGTTGAAACTAAATGTCGACCAGGTTCAGCACGAGCATTTTGAAAAAAAATTTCGAAATCATTGATCGATAGGGGTCGCCATTGACGGTAACGTTGTTCTCACGGCCATCATTGAACAAAATAAAAAATATGGGAGCGGATCGAGCTCTAGACTTTCTAACGCCAACTCACCGAAAATTCGACGCTGTGACAGGTCGTTCGGCTTGATTTTGTAAGGTATACACAGAGAAAGCTTTGCCCATATACATGAATATATGTTAAAGAGTATTAGTTAGGACTCTAACAATAATAATACTTATATGTACTTACTTTTTTTTTTAATTTTTGTTTTTTATTTACTTTATTTTATTTATATTTTTCAAAGGCTAAAAATATTATAGTAATATATATATAATATTTGATTAACACTCAATGTTACAATACATTTAATCGTCTTCATTTTCATCTTTGTCATATTCATCTTCATTACTTTCAACATTTCCATCATTGTCATCATTCTCCCAATCTTGGAATTGATTGCTTTCATTGGTTGCATTGCTGTCACCTTCTGATATTTCTGTAAAAAATAAACAACTTGATTAGATTCTAAGTAGCTATTAATTAAAATTAATGGTTTCATTAAAAAAGTACCTGACGGAGTTTGTAGTGCATCACTAACAATATCTATCCATAGTTTTCCGGAATGTATACGAGTATGCGGGGGCTCTTCAAGTGAGCATTGATCTCAATACTCGCAATATATTTTGTTCGTAAGACGTGCTGAATAAGCTTTTTCATGGTGGTAAATTACTCGCGTCGAAATTTCTTAATTTTATTTGGAATGATTGATTTACATCTGTAGCTGTTACGTATTGATGGATAACTGAAGTCGTGCTACATCATTAAATTCTGGTACATTATATAAACCACAGATGAATTGCTGGACAGTGTTTTTGCTTTTCTCCTTTTCGTTATAAAATTTTAAAAGGTCAAACCTTTGCCTCTTTTGAAAAAGCAGGATTATAATCATATCCTGTGACAGCATGAAGGGCAGGCAAGCTTTTACATTTTAGGCTTGCTTGATGTACATACATAAATATTCGTGAGATTTATGTATCTCATTTTATTTCCAGTTCCTGAATGTGTGACTCGTTACTTTGTATATGATGCATATGACCAAATTTTACAGCAGCTTTACCAGTATCGCTAGCTCTAATAACAATAACATACAAATATATATGTATGTAAATTTGATTATTTTTTAACTTCACTAATTCATTTAAAAGTCCTAATTAATACTCTTTTATATATACATATTCATGTATATGGGCAAAGCTTTCTCGATGTATTTGACCTTATAACGACTGTGGGGGATGTTAGATACTTCGGATGGATCTGACTTCTTAAACATTTACTAAAATTGGTTATTTAAACATAATATATAAATCCCAGACTTTATACTTTAACGTGAGTGAGCCCGTTTATTGCGCATCTTTATTATCTGATACCTATGTAAGCCCCCCCTCAGTCACGATCTGTTGCTTACTTACAGTAGTGAGAATACACACACAAGATTTCAGCCTTTACCATATACTATATGGGGTGGCCGCCAGAATGCGCTACTACTGCAAAAAAGGTTATGGTGCCTTGAAGTCCGTTCATATTTAGGCAGACATGCCAAATTTTAGTTCGATACTGTCTTTAGTTTTTTTTTTATCATGTTTAGTATGGACAAAAACGAATTTCGTTCTCTCGTAAAATATTATTTTTTGAGAGGCAAAACGACAAAGGAAACAAAAGAAAAGTTGGATAAATATTAGGGGGCTAATGCTCCGTCAGATTACACCGTCAAATATTGGTTTCGAGAGTTTCGTGGTGGCCGCAACTCCATTACCGATCAATGGTTTTTTTTTTGACAATGTCCGGAAAGTGAAGGATACCACAAAGATACCACAAAGATTAGTACTGAGCATATTCACTCCTGACCAAAAAAACGCGAGAGCACTTCGAAAGAGTGTTTGGAATTGCTGATGTGGAATTGCTGATGTGGAATCTATTACACACCAGAAAACAGAATGAGTGCCCTGCAATGGACTGAAGCCGGCGCGGAAGACATTGTTCACACAGCACGAATTTTGATAATAAATTCAATAATTTGAGTACGTTGTTCGGGTATGAGTCTTTTCATGATGAAATGGCAATGCTAATTGAGCATGTTTGACTTCAGCAGTTTGACAAATGTCAAGAATCACGCGTCAGCTGTCACAAATAGGACACAGTTAAACCAAACAGCAAACAAATCAACCTTTAATTGTTTTAATCATTTACAAATAAAAAAAAAATAAAAACCAAATGTTACATGGTAAATGCATAACTGAATGAGCTAAAGGCTAGCTAGAATTTTCATTACTAGAATATAAATAATGGTGAATAAATCCTTTTATCTTTCTGATAGAAAAGTTCTTGAATTCACCTTAAAAATCGAAACATGAAATTTGGTAATAACTCTGTAGATTTTAAGGTGTCTACAATGTTTTTGGACAGTTTTTAATAAAATGTATGTGTAGGTTCAATGTGAAAATTATTTTGGCCGACTAGAACTCGCGAACGAATAGTGCCATCGATTTGAATTTTTGTCAGGAGGTGATGCGTCTTCATGCCGAATCGCGGCCATTAGGTTCTGACCAAAATACAGTGATGACTTTTAAAGTTATTAAGAAATAACATGCACAAAATGCAATTAATTTTTTCTTAAAAATATAGAAGTGGAGTATTTTGAAATTGGTGCAATATTAATCGAAATCTGTTAAATAGCGCATATTTGACGATAATCGGGCCAGAATTATCAGAGTTATTCAAGAAATACCAAACATGTTAGCCAATGCAGTACTTATTTCGATTTCGTTATTACAATATCAATATCAAAAACCATTGAAGAATAAGTACTACAAGTTTTCTTTGTCAGGTAGTCATTGGCGTGACCCATTTCGGCTAGTTTTTTTTTTTTTTTTTTAACGCATATTATATTACCTTTAGAAAATAAAAGTGATCTTTTAGAAGAAGAATTGTTGACGAATTCAAGTTTCAACTCAGGTTTATGCGTTCACCTAGATGAATTGAAAAAAACAAAATAGTTGCATTCGCGTTACTAACTTCAACACTTTAGTGTAGATAAATATATGTATACTTGTAAATTGAAATTTATAAATTTGCCCATACGATAAATTTGACGCCGACTCAACACCAAAACTGTTGAGTCCAGTATTTTTATTTTTTTTAAATTCTTCATTCTCAAAAATGAATATACAACCTTATTGATAATGTTTTTACAATTCTTGTCTTACAATTAAAAGAATAGTTATTTTTTAGTACTTAATTCGGAATAAAACATGGTAAAAGTTTCTTAAGCTCGAATTGCGAAAATGTGGAATGTTAACCATAGTATTTGTGCTGCTTCGAAGGTTATGGGTATCATTGATGTTAACCACCTCTAATGAGGAAATTTTTCTTTGTAGTACAGTTAGTTCTTGTAATTTATAAAATAAAGTACCACTCCAGCAGCTAATACCATATTAATGGAAGATCCCAAAATAAATGTTTTATTTTTTAAATCCTTGTAGAGCAGTACTTTTGAAGCTGATAAAAAGTTCGCTGCAATTTAAGGTTTTGTCTATTTCAGCTTCTAACTACTTATAAGACTAAACTAATTCAATCTCGAAGCAATTAACATTACAGCTATTATTTTTATTATAAAAGGTACTACAACCGCATTAGATTAGACTAACTCTGCATTAACACACTGCGTGTATAACGATGCTGAATTCCGGAGACTTTAGCGGTAAGATATGAGCTTAGTTTTACTGCTAATTATCAACTTGTGTTTCGCAAACCAGATTCTTAACAAGTGAACATCTCGTTTGATTTTGGCAACAAGCTTGACGAGATTGTTCGCAAACGCCTAAGTTTTCCGACAAATGGAAGACAAAACAATGAGTAAACGTAGATTAAAAACAGTAAGGGACCTAGCACAAAACCTTTGGGAACACCAAGGTTGACAATTTCAGATTCTGCAAAACTATCCCCAATTTTTACTTTTCGCATTTTGTAAAACTAAACTACGACAAAGCCACGAAATGCTATGCATTACAATTTACTCAAAGTAATGTTATGATCTACCATCCCGAAGGCCTTGGTTATGTCTACGAAAATTCCAGCGCAGAATTTCTTGTCATCAAGCCTCTTGTGTTGGCAAAAATACGGTTGTAGCGTACTTTTAAAGTAAAATTAAGCGGGTGTTTGCGAGACTTACTACGTAGTTTATGTTTAGGCTTAATTTGTTTGAGAAGCAAAGCGTTCATCTAAGGCTTAAGATAGACTCGATATTTATTTTTTACTATGGAGAGTAGATGTTCCAATGAGGTTTTTAAAGTTTTAGAAAACCATTCATATGCTATAGAAGCATTTACTTTGGACTACACATGATACATACCAGTTTTGCCTCAAGAGTTTTCCATTTAATATGTTATAATTTATTTTAGTAAAATAGTTTTGACATGTGATAGATATTGGTCTGGTTGGTTCGTTGATAAATGATACCAACCTATGTCTAGCCACCAAGGATTCATACATGTCTACTGCAACATTTGGGATTAGAATATCCCAAAAGAGTAAATTGAAATTGAAATCTCTGATACAAAGGTCAATTCAGGTAAATTAATAAAACCATCGAAATTGCATACTAAAAAATCTAAATTTTATCGCAAGCTTCCTATGTTTTGATGCACTATGAAAACATGGTTCGTATCGTTACAATTAGAAAAAGAAATGGCAATTGTGTAAGGTTTTTATGGTATAGTCGTTGAATGGGCTTAAATTTCAAACATGGAAATTAATATACAATTTGTTCTAGATCATTAAATGATCTCGCAACAACAACCTTGCTATGGCGTTTTCTGGAAAATTTCCGTTATCATCTTTTACTTTCTAATAAGTTTTCAGAAAAAATACAAATCATTAGATCTAAAGTCAGTATTTACAAAACTTACACCATTGACGGTATAAGTACTGCGTACAAAAACATAACGGAATTACGCGACGGTAGTCCCCTTCTACATGCAAAATCCCCCAAAATAGCCAATCTGTTCCCTTAACCAAAAAAAAAAAAAAAAAACACTTACTAATTTGTGTCCAATCTTGGTCAAACTCATTTCTAACCTCAACTCCTGCAAAAGGCACAGTCTACGCCCCATGTCTTATTAACGTGCCAGAGCAAGAAATAATAAATGAAATGAAATCCCAAGGCGTAACCGTTGTCTTTAAATTCAAAAAGACCACACCCGACAACCTTCGTGCCACTGGACTTGTTCTATTTACATTTGATCGCTTTCGTCCTCTCTCTACTGTCAACCTAGGCTCGTATAACGTGAAAGTAGAAAAATATCACCCTAATCCTATGCGCTGCCGCAAGTGGTAACTCCTTGGCCACACAGCAAAAAGATGCACTTCTTCAGAATCTTGCGAAACCTGTAACCTGTAACCTGCCCCTTCGTCAACGGAACAACTGTACATGCACATCATGCGCCAACTGCTCCGAAGAACATCAATCATCTTCAAAAAACTGCAAGGCATACATCAAGGTGCACAAATGCTCTGTCTGATGCAAAAGAAAAAAAATATATATATATATAATCCGATTCCCCTTCTTTCTAAAACATACTCATCAAACGTACAGACCTCATCTATAGCAATCAAAGGTACCGCTTTTTCCAAACCATATACGCTCTCTATTTCAAGAAACAACACAGCTAAGACAATTCCTCAAACCCTATTTACAAATTCATTAACAACTAACAGTAAAAACACAAACAATCAAAAGATCTACGATACTACCTCGAATGCTCCCACAATATAGTGCATACTTATGTCTCTCAAAAAACATCTGATTTTCCCACCCAACAATAGCACACATACTTTCCCTCTTTCACAAACACTTTTAACCGGAACTACAAATTCACATACACCTTCAAGCTGTTCGTCTCCTTTAACAAATTTAACAAACTCACTTCTATCACAAAGTAAATACTACTTACCTGATAATCATATGGATCACGATGACGAATTAACCTAAAAATGATTTTTCTTAGAAAAACCAAGCCTCCGCGGACGATACTTTAATATAAAAAATGCCTTCAAAATCTTCAAAAAAATTGCTCTTTCAACCAAAAATAGACAAAACTCTTTACCTTTAGTATGCTAAAGCTTTACTGTTCTTCAATGGAACCTCAATGGCTACTTGAATAACTTACACGAATTGCAAATACCCATAAAGGGCATCCAACTAAAAGTTATTTGCCTGCAAGAAACACATCTCACAACCGACCACCAGCAATTTCCCCCCAAACAATATTAGCCATACTTCCACAATGTTGACTCGGTGTCGACTTCCAATCAGGGCGTTGGAATCCTCATTTATAAGTCAATTCCACATTCAAGCATTTCAATCCATTCAAACATATGGGTAATAGGAGTTCAAATCAATTTAAATATCCAATTTACAATTATTTTCTCTACATCCATCCAAACCATTTTTTTTCTACAAAAGACTTCAAAGACATCATCAATGGTATTAATAACCCAGTCCAGTAACAGGAGATACTTAATAAACGCGGAAAAACAGTCAAACATTTTATTGCTAACTCTGGGTTAGCTATACTTAATGACGGTCGACTAACCCATTTTTCCACCCATAAAACGTTTAACCACATTGATGTTTCATTAATTACACCCTCTCTCCTCAATAAAACCACTTGAGACATATTTGGCAACCTTTCTGGGAGTGATCATTTTCCAATCTTTATTAACCTTACTACCAGTCGAAATAATCAACAATTAAAAAAACTCATAAATTTTATTCTCGACAAGGAAAAGTGGGATTTATTTCGAATTACAGTTACTAAAGAAACACCAACAAAGAATCTGCTTTGATTCTCCTCCTTGGTGGAATATAATAGTAAGGAAATAAGTTTTTTGCGTAAACAAAAACAAAAAGCTGGGTAAAACTTTGAAAAATCCCCTTCCGATTCAAACTTAGTCTTATACCCCAAACTAAATGCAGAAATCCATAAAAAAGTGAGAGCTGAAAAAAAGGCATGTTTTGAAAAGTTTACTTCTAATATAAGCCCAAGGGCAACGCCCAAAAAACTTTGGGCAGACATAACATCGCTAACAGGCACATATTCTCCATACAAAATTGAAAAAATTAAAAGTCACTACAGCCTACTACAAGTCCCAGAAAAATGCTGAATATTTTGCCGATACATGGGAAAAATCTTCCGACAACTCCAACTTCAAATACGTTTTCATCAGTGGAAAAAAAATGTTTAACGATTCAAATCTATCTTTTAACCCCAGTCCTTCAGCTATTTCCATTGAATCAGAAATTAATATGTTGGAACTTTAACCTCTAGTTATCGCCCAATATCCCTCCTTCCATGTACCGGAACAATTCTGGAAAAAATCATAACGAAACGCCTATATTGGTTTTTCGAGAAGGGCAAACTAATTGATAACCGACAAGTCGCGTTTAGAAAAGGGAAATCCACGTTAGATGCTCTTCATATTGACCATTTCATTTGTTCAACATTGTCTGAACGAAATCATGCCACTATTCTTAGCCTTTTCTTTCAAAAAACTTTTGACAAGATCGGGGCGCAGTTGTTTTAAATCAATTAATTAAATGGAAAATCGGACCAAAAATTTATAAAAACATAAAATCCTTTTTGTCAAACAGAAACTTCCGAATAAAATATAGCAACATTCACTCAAACCTACATAAACTAAACAATGGCATCCCCCAAGGACCACCATTATCAGTGGTCCTATTCATCAACGTTGAGCACTCACTTTATGCTGACAGCTTATTTTTTTTTTTCTAAGAATAAAAACCTGTACGAATTGGGAGATATTTTTTTTTCTGATTGTAGAAGCTCTCCTCCAATGGGGTAATTACTCGGGTTCGGTAATTTCAAATTCAAAATCTGCAACATTTCACATGCAAATTGTACAAAACTCATTCAAGTTAACTTAAACAATAGTTTTATAAAAAATGTTAGTTTTATTCCAAATTTATTGACTATGGCTTACCAATTTACGGTAAATGCTCAAAATCATCTTTAGGGTGTGTCACAAAACCTTACCACTCATACCAGAAGTGGTATGAGAGCCATACATTCAACTCCTATAATGAACATACTGACCGAAGCTGGACTCTCGCATTTAACGGACAGAATTGATTTCCTCACTTCAAAAATAATAACAAAAATTAACTATTTACAAAAAACATCCATCCATTCTGAGGTCAAGAAGATACTAAATCGGAAGAGACACAAAAAAATTCTAAAAAACACTAAATTAAATTCTTTTCCCACCCTAGTAGTAGATAGCCCTGGTAGCTAATTAATAGCTTAAGTTATCGAATTTGTAATTTATTTACTATTTAATAAAATAAATATTAATTATAAAATTTGTGTTTGAGGCTGAATTGACATCTAATTTTCTGTTTTTTTTCTACAGTTCCTTATATGGCGCCGAGACTTCTGACTTCTCAATGGAAGACGACGGATATTAAAACACCTTTCTGATGAAAATATTAACAACTTAGCCTGTAGCAGTTATAGAAATACAACAGAAACTTTGTTTTCTTTTTCTCTTTATTTTGAATTAAATCAAATATATTTGCTTTATTATTTTCAACACAATCAAATCAGTAGCTTAATTTCTAGTTGAGTGAATATTATATAAAATTTATTGATACTAACGGAATCAAAGGGTCATGATGTAGTTAGTACCTTTGAAGAATTGTCGTTGTAAATAATTTGTTAATAGCAGACATTCAGTAAAATAAAAAAATAAAAAAAACGTCACATTTTAAATATTACAAAATATTGATTTTTCATTAAAATATTTTGCATAAATATTACTAGTTACACATTGCACTGCATACACCAAATATACATGGTTTAACAAATTTAATCTGAAACGCCTCTAGCTAGACAAAATATATTTTATTTACTATACTCTATCTTTAATTCACTATCCCATATGTACTCACACGCAACATAATTTCGTTTTGCTTTTCAAGGATTTTAAACATATTCGACACCTGCTAATCGTTTAGTCTTTTTTTTTGGCAATAGGTAATTCCAGTCCCAAAAGCGTGTTGCTCTTAACAAAAAACCAAAAAAGGATTTTTGGTTTCCGATAAAATTATTCCTGCTCTAATGCGCTATAACTTTAATTCAGTTGCATTTCGTTTTTACAAGGTATTACGTAATGCGGGCTCTATATAAAGTACGGTTTGAAGCTTGTTTTTTGTTGCGTATCTCCAAAAATAGAATTTTGCAAGGTAGTGGATCGTCGAAAATAAAGTACTTAACATTTTGAAAAAAAAAAAAAAAAACGAAGCTGACTACAAGATTTCTATCTTCACTATTCACATAATTATCCGAGTTAAAAAACGAAATTGTAATTTCAAAGCCATTGTGGCCAAGTGTTTATTACATTACAAAATACTTAGTAGGCTCACCGTTACAAAGATATGGATAGGACCAATATTATTTTCACTGATAAAACTTGATTTTTTTTTTTAAATAAATCGCAAAGCAGTGGCGAGTGGAGTTCTCATGGTGAAACTGTTCCCCCAACGAATTGTAATAGCAGTTTCTGTATGGCAGTATTCTGAAAATTGGTGACCTTCACCGTGTTTCTTGATGCATGATGAATGATCCAACTGTACAAAGAAAAATTGATGGAATCCTCGATCGGACTTGAAAACATTAAGGGACATCAAAACATCTTTATGGTATGTCAGGGCTTCAAAGAGAAAAATGACGTAAATGAGTTGGATAAACCATCTCCTCCAGATGCCAATTCGATTAAAAATGTCAGGTGGGTTATGAAGCCGAGAATCAAAGGAAAAATGCAATAATATTGTAACATAAAACAGCTGTAATTGGTTTTCAAAGGAATTTGGCTACAATTACCAGCAAAATTGTCTGTACGAATGGAGGAGACTTGATAACATACTCATATTAAGAACTTTGAGTGTTAAAGAAATGTTAAAAGCTTTAAATTAACGCAGTTGTTTTCTTTTAAACCAAATTAATTAAATTAAAAACTTATTTGATAAATAAACAAATATATGTATATAAAGACATATGAATCTTTAGGAACATATACTAATTTTTAAGGTTGGTTTTGTTAAACTAATTGCGGTTGCGAAAGTTTAAGTTATAGTGTACTAGCTTGGCAAATGGATGGTCATGCGTCCTAATTAAGATTAGGAAATACAATATTTCTTCGGATAATTACGAATATTACCTTTCTCTTGTCTTAATGCCTTTAAAAAAATGCTTTTTTTATATACTTACCATCGGCTATTTAAACCAACACAACACACAGAAAAAAATTAACGAAAAAAAAACATTACAATTATTACATATAAAATTCATTTATTTTAAAATGTGTTTCTGCACAAAAAAATAAGTTGTTCAAATCTTTATTAATTTTAGAATACATTCCAGGTCAAAGCTTTTTCTTGCTCGAATTAGTTCAAAGTAAATCTTTTTTAGGGTTATTAACTTTTGCAAAATCATTATTCGTTGTCGAGGAATATGGCTCCATTTACGTAAAGAATTATTTATTTGGTCGCTCACCATTACACGAGCGTGTTGAATACAGTTTTGAAAAAGTAGACTTATCTATTATACAATAAATATGTGAGATTCAGCAAAGTTACTAAATTTTTAAAGCTTACCTTTGTCAATTTACACGCATTTATTATTGAATACAGTTGTTGATCTGGTTTTAGTTGAGACAAGATGAAACCCAGAAGATTTCTAACATTAATTTTTGACGAAGATGTAAACGTGTTTGCGTTAATTGACCTGAGATAATATCAAAATTAAATTCATTCGTATAGTGCATTTATCAATATCTATAAGGACATATATTCGACATCTTTTTAATGATATATTGTAGTATAATTAAAGCCTACTGATAAATTGAAGCAAAATTTAATATTGTACATGTTTGAATTCGAATCAAGAAAAGTTTTTTTAGCGACTGTCATTTAAAAAAATAAACCGAGTAAGTATTTATTTTGGTTAAGAGTAGTATCTCCAACCAACCAAAAGGGTTTATTAGTCGAAATATTTTTTGTTAAAAAAGTTATCGCAAATTCAACCTTCACAGGTTCGATCTGCGAAATTAAAAACATTGAAACTTCAAATAAAAATAACGATACGATAACCATGAAAGAATCCAGCCCGCATGGACTTTAAAACAATGAATATATTTATTATTAGATAAAATATGAATTTAATTTCGGAACTCCAGCTTAGAACATGACAAATGAGAAATTGTAAGGCGGGCTATACAAGGCCTCAATAAATATCTTTCTAGCGGTTTGAAAACTTTGATGGCTGTATTCTGTGCTTAGACATGCAAACGGTTATCTGTAAGAAATCTGGGTAACGACGGAGAAAAACATTATTAAAACCGATAACATTAAGCGTATAAACATAAAAATAACCCAGTTCCAAAGGCTTATGGAGCTTTTAATGAATTTCGTTAAAGAACATTTATTGTATTCAATAGTTTTATCTTGATAGACCCAATAATAACCATACTTTTATACGATATCTTGTTTGATTACGAATCAATTGTAATAGCATAAACTAATTTCAGGAAAGTAGAAAAACAATTTTAAGAAGCGAACAATTTGTTTAGGGCTACTAGACAACGTGATTTTTTTGACTGACTGCTCCACTATATAGACTATTGGTCTCAGTTTTAAGTCCAATAATCCATAAATTCCATAAAAATTGGGAAGTTTCATCAAAGAGACAGAATCTTATCTAATTACCAGTTATTTTTATTAATAAGCACTTAAAGAGTGAATGCAATTTGTTTGTACATTTGTTTTAAGGTCTTTTAGTGAAATACTACTTTTTACGAATTGTTTTATGTATCAAAAAGTTACGCAAATTTTCTAATATTACACATTTTTATAACACATGTACATATAGTAGATTAATTAAACATAAGTTAGAAGATCAAAATGTAGGGCTCAATTACCTTTTCTGTGGAAATACAAATAACGTTGGGTATTTATCCGTTGTGAATTCCCAAGGTAAATCATTGGTAGTACCATCCAAACGATAAAATTGAACATTTCTTAGTTGGACAATATATGAAATATGCAAAAGCTTTTGCGATATTATATGACATGCTGGACATTGCGGTGAATAAACCAGCACTATCAATGTCTGAAAAAAATTACAATTTACAATTTTTTCTAATAATAAACCTATTATAATAATTTTAATATGCAGATATAACTTAGATGTTGTCAAGGATATCATTAAACTAGACTCTCCTACAAACACGGGATTCACTATTGGTTCACCAATGGTTTTTCTTTGGGTTGGGAATTGTGTTAAACCGCCTCCCGTACAAGGTAACCCTATATAAGATTTTGATCACCCCAATCTTACTCTATGTGTGATTTAGAGACATGGAATTTATTAAAATTGGAGAAGGACACCGCAGATTAAGCGACGAACTGTACCGCATCTTAACCCACTACTCTTTAAAGGAAAGAGTTCGATACAACGGCTGAATATAAATGCAATTTTATATTGAAAAATTATGTAATAATCCGATGAGTTAAAATTTATCAGATAAGCATTTTGGACGGCTTGTTATCATATATAAGCAATAAAAAGTTAAAAGAGAAAAACTCGCAACAAATATCGGAGTTGGAGTTGAATTCTGTTATTACAACAGTATCACTAGCAATTAAGAGAACGTTAAATAACACTTAATTATTAAGAGAATAAATGGAATCTTTGAATTAATCTCTGTGGTCTTGTGTGTGTTGTTAAAATCTTGGGAAGTCGTTATGAAATTGACTTATAGAAGACAACAATAAATATTAAATACCTAGAAGCACTGTAATCCGGTCTAACGCAAAAAGGAAGCATTAGAATGGATTAAAAGTTGTATTCAAGGTATAACAAATTCATATATATATATTATATTAGCGAGCGGTTAAGGAGTTAAGATACCCTTAAAATATTTGCACATCAGGCTGTAACACTATCTTAGTATGATATTATATAACAAATAACGTGAGTGTACCAAATAAAAAAGAAAAAAAAGATTAGGAATAGCATATCCAGCATTTCCTTTATTGGTACATTTGCTCTTGTTTGCATATTGATGAGTTTTGACCTCCATTGCAATTAAACTGAGGCAGATACCACTTTCCTTCTTTTAGTTCTTTATTGAAATAAGTATACCATAGTCTTACACAGTAAGATACAATATCTTTTTTTACACTATTAATACATATCTTGTACTAATCACATGTTACTATAATAACAAGCTGTTTTAATTTTAATGTTGGAATACTCAATTTAAGTGGTAAAGTTTATAATTAATAGAAATTTTAAAAACTAAGAGAAAGTAAAAACTATTAAAAATGACAATAAAGAAATAATATAAAGACAGATAAACCAATAATAATAACTTAAGCATCTCTAAGTATTAACTAAGCTTCAACTTAAACAGAGCTAAGCAGCTTATTAATTTGATTTTTCAAGGAGGGAATTCCATCGTCATATAGCGTTAATAAAAAATTGACGTTATAGTATTAAGAAAGAATAGCGTACGGTAATCAGGTCGCATACTCTTCTAAAATGCAGAAAACGAATCCTATTATAAAGGTAAAAGGGTTGACGTGATTGTATAACATTGTGAATAAAGTTAAGAGTCGTAACTTAAACACATTTTCCAATGTAAAGCGTATATTGATCTGATGAACAAAAAAATAAGGTCATATCTTTTGAGACCATAGACATAGCGCGCGATACTATTATAGGCAACATGCCTGTGTTCATAGTCACAACTGGAAAGAAGTTAAATCCGTAAGCAAAAAAAAAAGAAGCACGTTTTTTGCTTCTAATCATTATCTTTATATATTTATAAAAATCTATGATCGAAATAGATTTTTAAAAGCAACTTATCTCCAGTATTTAAATTATCCAATAAATATATTTGATTTTTTTTTAAACCACCATAAGAAAATGGTTAATAAACCCAGGTGATATTGTGGCGATATTTAAAGTGATTTGCGCAAAATGTAACTTACCTTAGTTACCAGACTCGTACAAATCAATAAGATAAAATAAATAAAAAAAATTATAATTGCTGTCTAAAAGAGAATGGATTTGTTGAAGCTGAGCTGTTGGCATGTCCCACCTTCTTGCTCGTAGGAAGGCTATTACTTAGCGATGAAGAGGAGCTTGATAAGACCTTAGCGAAATTACGAGCACTAGTGAGAAGACTTTAATTTTCACTGGTAACAGAGTAAGCTGTTGGACCTAAAGCTAGCAGTACAACTGAAATTTATACCACTCCTCATACTAAATAGACCATATAGTGAAAGAAAGAGTGTGCAATAGCTTAGAAATGGGGCAGAAGTTGAGAATACGGTCAATAAAAGGGGTAGGTCTGATGATACGTAACCCAACCAAATCAAAAAGTGCAGCCTTATATGCAATGTTTCGAATGCAAAGCTATCCGAAAGACGAGCTTCACATTGCAGGGTTTTGACCTTCGACAAGTATTAAAACGTCGAAGAGGCTTCAATTTGATAGCCTAGTTGAGAAGAAAGACTCAATATTCAATCATATTATTTGGTAGCACTTTCTGCTGGCCCTTAACAGGGAATGCCTACCCTTACCATATGTATGTTTCAATCGGAAATTGGTAAACTGTGATCTGCACGATGTATAGTTAGAAAGAAAATATTTACTCTAGCGCCCTTCTAAAAGATAAAAGAAGCTTTAAACAACCTGGAGTGTTTTATGTATGTATGTGAGTAGCCACCCATATTAGGTTTATTAGGTTAAGTCTAGATAATCCGGGCACATACAATTTTAGTCAAAGAAAATCACTCACCATATTTGTCCATTGCATTATATTTGAAAACTGACTAGAATTTAGTTCTTTTACTTTCACATGAGTGGTATTTGAAAAGTTCCGATTTTCTGGTATTGATGACGATCTCAAATGACGGGGAAGTGTTCCTTTGTGCAACCCATCTATAAATTGTATTGTCTTGTTAAGAGTAAATGTATCCTTTTGCACATATGATGTTTCTGCCTAAAATTTAATAAAAACTTTTAAAAAATACATTGTATAAATACTGGAGAATGGATCGAGCATTACATTTTTGTCTACAATCAGCAATGAGGGTGATGATGAAGGTATTTCAAAATCGCCTAGAAAATGTTTAAAATAGTGACTGCAAGCCGAGTAAGGTAGCATAACTATTGCCATAGTTTTATTGCTTTGTAATTCCGGTGACTTTTTTTGATTCTAAAATAATAACAAAATGTTGAAAAAGTGCTTTTTTAAAAGCTAATGATAACAATATTTTATAACAGGTCAACTGACTTAAATTAACACAAATTACTTTTTCGTTCCAGCGTAAACAAAAATACGGGTACTTATTATGTAATACAAATACACTTACTTTTTTTAAAGGAATAATATTGGGGTGTTTGGGGTTCACATATGGCAAGCGATATGTAATTGTAATACTTACGTCCGTTTGAATGACACTAAGGAACTTTTGTGAAACATTTCCCAGGTAGGAACATCGCTTCTTCAAATGCCTTTTTAATATCTCCAAGGGACTGCGGTAATCCATTCTATTGGTATTAAAACTATAGTCAGCTTTCGTGATGTGATATCTCCATAAATTCCCATTACAATATGTTTGCTTGTAGCAATTCTTTCGAAGACTTATAGGACTTAAGTCATAATATGTTGCTTCATGATGTGAAACATTAAAATCTTTTTTGCCCAAAGAAGATACTATATCTGCCCACTTTTGTACATTTTGGGAATCAGTTTGATTCTCTTTGTCATTACTTTTCATAATTAGTTTACAAAATTGTGTTAATTGTCTCTGCATAATTTGGTCTATAAAACAAATAAAGTGAAATTAATAATAGATTTTTTTCTTTATACCTTTTTCAAAGTAGTTAATGTAGTCTTTGAGCATAGTAATGTTAAAGCCTTTTTTATAGTTGTACACGATTTCTTTCATCTAAAATTAAAAATATAAGTCCTTTATGATTTTTGAACTTAAAAAATTTACAATTGAATAATCGAGAGTGGTCGAGATTGTTGGTGATAACATAAGTAAAACGGGACCAAATTGCATGTTTTTCTTTACTATGGACGATAGCGTACTACAAATGTTATTTCGCAATATTATCACATTTTTTTTAAAGAAGTAAATTATTTTATCTGGTAGCCACTTAGAATTTCCATATACCTGCGGATTTGATAAAGATGTAAGTAAAAGTTATAACATTGTAATTACTTATTAGTTACTATGGTTTCATTTGCTATAAATATTTTTAATGTAGGTGCATTTTTCTCATTTAAGAAAATCGAATTCTCGTCTCCTATATATGCAGCAAAAGTCACACTTTGGAATGAGCTTATCTCTAGACGTTTAACAGAAGCTTGAAAGAATGCTTGATACTCTTCAGAATTACTTGATCTAAAAACACCAAATACAATGGCATCGCTAGATTTTTTTAACTCAATCAGTTGTTGCATGGTGTAAATTCGTACAATTGGTGCCAAAAGGACATCAATAAATTTTACTAAGGAATAAGAATTCCATTCTCCATTATATTGCACAGAAAATGAGTTTGAAAAATAAGCAATCAAAACAGGCCATTGATATAAATAATTCATACGGCAAATGCTGCTCAACTGCCAGCAGTTAACAGCAGAGAAATACGCCTGTAAATAAAGGATTAGAAATTATTTTTAATAATTTTTTTCAACTTTGATTAATGGGTTAATAAATTTATTAGAAAAACATAAAAGAGTTGGTAATTTAATCGTCCACATTAAATTACATATTCATATAAAGGTTGCATTTTATGTTGCAGGCCGATTTTGTTTACCTGTCATTTTGGTTGCCTATAATTTGGCAGTTTACATTTAAGTCGTGGTGAATGGTTGATAACAATTATTTACGGATCTAACGTAATAAGTACCAAAGCTATAAGAAAAAAAATCTATTTAAATAATTACCCAAGTATGAATGCGCATTTAATGCCCCAGTGAACATTATACTCTAGCAGACTGAGTTTAAGACGCCTCATTTGTGGAGGCTGTCCCATTTGGATATATTCCCTAGGGGCAATTGAACTAATATTAGAATAAAATGTTTGATAGTTCCAGCACATTGTTACGGCATTAAACGCTCCATCCTCTCTCGACTGTTAAATATGAACTGACAAAAATTGACTCAAATTAAAATAAAAGCCAAACAAATTCGGTCTATGACATGTTATTCATGCCTTTTAAATAAACTCTAAGAATAGGATGTAGGCATTTAAATCTTTTATTATACGAAACCGATTCTTTGTCCATATATATATATATATAACGTGATCTTATAAGGTTCCCCCTATCCGTTTTATATCCTTGATCATCAAATTTCAATTTTCTGAATAACCGGGAACTTTTTGGTACTTCTTGGAACTTTGGAACTTTAGAACTTCTTTGCAAGTAATCTTGTTCACCTTTTTCAATAAATATTAAATATGTAGAGTTAGAAAATATGAGAACTTAAAAATGCTAGGTTTTTTATTGAATGGAAAACTAAGAAATATTTAGCTGCATGGTCTAATATAGGGTTTTCTAACAACGACTTGACAACTTTTTTTTTTAAATAAAAGGCAAACCATTTGAGATATTTCAAGAACTTTATTATTGGCTTGAAGTACAATCAAAACATTTATGAATGGAACTCGACTTCGTTCATATGGTCACCGCGGGCACGTTTGTAGCGGTCGATTCGTTGGATCCAATTTTCAACGACTCGGCTACACATTTCGGCCGAAACGGCCGCTATTTCGTGTTCAATGTTGGCTCTGAGCTCTTCCAACGTCGTCGGCGTGTTGGCATAAACCAATGACTTAACGTAGCCCCACAGAAAATAGTCAAGCGGCGTTAAATCGCACGAAAGAGGCGGCCAATCGACAGGCCCATGTCGTGAGATAACACGCTCACCATACTTACTCTTCAATAAATCGATTGTAGAGTGCGCTGTGTGGATTGTGGCACCATCCTGTTGAAACCACATGTCGTCCAATTCCATATCTTCCAATTTAAGCCAAAAATAATCGGTGATCATGACACGATAATGTTGACCATTCACAGTAACGTGACGATCGTTATCGTCGACGAAAAAATATTGCCCAATAACGCCGCCGGCATTCAAACCGCACCAAACAGTTATTTTTTGTGGATGAAGTGGTGATTCATGAAGCACATGTGGGTATTCACCCGACCAATAACGCATATTTTGCTTATTGACGAACCCATTGAGCCAAAAATGAGCTTCGTCACTGAAGATAATTTGCGATGAAATTCATCATCTTAGCGCATCTTCTCCAGAACCCAATCGGAGAACGTACGTCGCTTCAAATGGTCCATCGGCTTCAATTCTTGAGTCAGCTTGATCTTGTTTGGATGTAAACCAAGATCCTTACGCAAAATACGCCATAATGTGGTCTGAGCGATGCCCAATTCTTGAGAACGCCGTGGAATTGACTGATTTGGATCGTTTGCTACGGACGTCTCAACGGCAGCGATATTTTCGACACTTCGACACATATTCACACAATGAATATTAGACTCAAATTTTTGCACTCAACTTGTTATTGCCTGTCTACTAGGGCGAGAATTACGACCGAAAATTATAGTTAACGCTCTTAAAGTTGCAGTCACGGACTCCGAATATCTATAGAAAATTTTTATAATTTGCAGACGTTGCTTGTTAGTGTACTTTACCATGATGATGCTTTGTACAAAAAGCAGTGTACACTTTAACACCTTTTACAATATTTCGACAAATGATTCTTAGTAAAATCGATTACATGGCAGCTCTTTAAATCAATTAAACAATTTACCAATTTATCGCAACGTTGACACCTTTCGCACAACGCCCATAACAAAAGATAACATACAGTAACATCAGTAACATCGATTTTCTCAAGAAGCTCAATAGTCGACAAAGAAGTCAAGCTTACTACTTTAAGGAGAGATTCCTTCACAATTTTGAGAAAAAAATCGTATGTATAACACATTGGCTGAAAAGTCAGTGCCGTTTTATAGTAAAACACAAAATTTTTGCAAAATTCAACTTTATTTATCAATATAGTTGCCTTCGAAGGCGATACACTGATTGAAATGATTTTTCAATCTTTCGATACCAGTTTTGTAGTACGATTTCGGTTTAGCCTCAAAATAGGCCTCTGTTTCGGCGATAACTTCTTCATCGGTCTTTAATCTCTCCGGCGAGCATTCTTTTGAGGTCTGCGAACAGGAAATAGTCGCTGGGGGCCAAATTTGGAGAATACGGTGGGTGGGGAAGCAATTCGTAGCCGAATTCATTCAATTTTGCCATCGTTTTCATCGACTTGTAACACGGTGCATTGTTTTGATGAAAAAGCACTTTCTTTTTCTTCAAATGCGGCCGTTTTTCTGCGATTTCGTCCTTCAAACGCTCCAACAATGTTATAGTCGCTGTTGATAGTCTGCCCCTTTTGGAGATAGTCGATGAAAATTATTCCATGTGTATCCCAAAATACGGATGCCAACACGCTCTTTTGATATCTTCAGAGCCTCAGCTATCTCGATCAACTTCACTTTACGGTCATTCGTAATCATTTTGTGGACTTTTTTGATGTTTTCATCTGAAACAGCCTCTTTTGGACGTCCACTGCGTGCAACATCTTCGGTGCTTGTATGACCACTTTTAAATTTTTCAATCCACTTGCGAATGGTTCGTTCGGCTGGTGCAGAGTCCGGGTAACACTTATCAAGCCATTTCTTTGCATCGGCTGCATTTTTTCCCATCAAAAAGCAATGATAAATCAACACACGAAATTGCTTTGAATCCATTTCTTTTTCACAATAACAAAAGTTGCTTCCTCACAACGCTATATCTCGAGAACTAATCATCCGACAGCTGTCAAATTTACACATGTATCTTTTGAAGGTTGGTACTAACCTTCAATGGTATGAATTTAATTCAAGTGGTGCCCTGTCTTAAAAACGGACTTTTCAGCCAATGTGTTATATGCATGTGTAGGGAAGGGGAGTCGGAAATGCATCCCCTCCCAGGGGTTAGCCGTAATGTAGTGGTATATGCATACACTCCTCAAGCAGAGGGTCGCGGGTTCGAATCCCGAGCGAGGCAATTCTCTCAAAAAGTCTTTTCGTAGAATTTGCATGAAGTTATATGAGAATACCGTCGGCGTCAACTCTGACATGAAGGCATAACACTGATGGAGTGGTTGCTGGCTGGGCTAAATGTAACGAACTAATAACTAGCACGTTCTGAGACCCACTGGTTGAGGATGCACTTGCTCGTCCCGTCCAGTTTGACAACCACCTCTGGGAAAAATATCGAAACCTAATACACCTGAGTTTCAAACTACTACACCACCCGTCAGCGCCCTGGAGAAAACCAGTAAAAGTGTTTACTGGTGATGATGAATATATCCCCTTGGTGCGCGCGCGGGATTATATATAAAAAAAAAATAAAAAAAAAAATAAAAATTAAAATAAAAAAAAATTACGCTGCCGGGTTGTGGCTCCTACTGAAAATAACATTTTTCAAATTTTAGCGTATATGGTTGAAAAGGCGGTATCGTTAAACTCATAATTGAGTACTCTTACTGTTTCTACGTAAATGTTCCCCTTAAACTAATGTTTTTCAAAAATTATTGAACATCAAAAGTGATTTTGAAATTCTTTAGGCCAATAATCGTTAACTTCAGGAATTCGGGTCCTCTTAACCATCGGAGTTTAAATGTACACTGAGGTATCTTTTGTCATTTAGTCCTTTCATCTGCAACATTGAGTTAGGTCGTAATCCAGTTCCGTGATGTCAGAAATTTCACTAATGCGAAAGACGACGAACTGCCTATATTTGCGATAATCAGATGGTTGACAACTCATTACCAACATTGAGTGCGTCCGAAATATACGTTTCTGGAAAACAATGAAGTTTGAGGCAAACATATTCTTAGCCAATCGAGCTGTACTGCAACCTGTAGTCCCAGTCTCGGGATGGGAAGTACTTTTAGCAGAGTCACCATTGTTTTAACTCGCAGAAGAGAGCATTGCACATTGCTAGCATCAACGAAAATGGATCTCTGGTTGCGTCTACGTTCTAGGAAGTTTTAGTGTTTCCAAATCTGGTAAAAGGCGAACCCATTTAAGCCCCTTTTCAAACTCCGTGTCCTGAAATTCGTCGTCACAGCCGACTTCAGATCTCCATTTGTTACAGAAGTGATTTTATGTACATTAAGTAGTTTGCTAATAGTCCCATCGGATCAAAGATAGTCATCAAAACTCTTGATTCATGTTTGGTTGGGCAGCATATTCCGAGCGGAAATACTTTATGTTTTGGAATAGAAGTCAGCTTGAAAGTGAGGCAGTCCTTTACATGCCCAAATTCAACGTACACGTTTAAATTATTCTGATCTGTGAGATCGGTTGGTAATGCTTTTTAACACCCTATGTGAATTGGAGATCCAGTTGTGGATGTTGAAACCTCTTTGTAGCTGAATTTGTCGGATGTCCCTTGCCAGCCTAATCGCTTCCCCTTCCGTGCCAATACTATTCATCAGGTCATAGAACCGCCCGGAGAAAATCCATTGCGTAATCTTCGGCGTTGAACATTTTTAATGCAACAAAGTGAACAAGTCGCATCAAATGCTATAACGTTCATAAAATTAACGTCTGGACCCATAACGGTGCTAATACTACAGAGAAAGCGTTGGAAATGTTAATTAGTTTCCCTGATTCGCACCTGATGAAACATATCCTATAGAATAAGTATATGAATAAGTATCCCATTTACGGCTTCAGCAACGCAAAAAAACCAACCACTAGTCTGATAGAGTACAGACCGCATGTGTTTGTACATTGCCGAGTTGAGATGTTCAAATAATTTACCAGCCCTAAGACTGGTTACCATTGTGGCGCACAGATTGTAAACGGAAACGGCTAAACGTGCAGATGACTTTAACCACCCAATGTTTGTGAATTACCAGAGATCTAACAGCGTCTAAGGCTCTGCTTTTAAAGCGTTTTGTAGTCGTATGAGGTTTTCCTCATCTGATTAACCACAAAGCTGTATTGACCGGTCGAAATTTGATATGAATAATGATCGAAATTCAGGACTCCCATCGAAAATCTGAAGATTAAGTGAGATTAATTGGCGAGTAGCAATGTGTCACTTTGTAAGGCAATTGAATCGTTCTAGATCAACACAAAGGTTGTTGGTTAGAACGGCGTGGGGTTACAGCTATATGGTTTTGATGCAAAGCAGGTGATCAATATTACGGGTATTATCCTGAAAGTGTTTGGGCGTTTGCTGGCGTTCAGGAATTGTGGGCGGAATCACTCTAACATTATTTATGCCGGCGCTGAGTACTATTTGCTGCTGGCTGTGAAACACACGCGCTATGCGGCCGAGTATTACAGTCTGACTGCTGTATATGTGCGTTGCAGTTCGATGTTGCATTTCATGTTGTACTACGAGCACTTTACCCTCTAAATTTGAGGTATATATACCATCATATATGTTGGCACGTTGTAGCTTTCGTATGGTGTAGTTCATCGAAGAGGTGTGCTGTATCACATTGCTTGAGATAGATGAACCCCCATGTGTATTGCCATACTCTTAATTAGTGGCAATTCGAAGCCAAGCTTCTTATGAGTGGAAGTGTTTCTCCGTGTCAGAGTGACCTTCCTGCTAAGTGGAGTTTTTAGTAGTAAGCCAATTGTTAACCTTACGTCTGATTTCAGCTGCATCTGCTTCTCCCTCTTCTTTTCCCTCGGATGACTCATAGGTCAGCTGATTTAAGATTTTGTATGACTTTGAGACATTGGAATTACGGTGTTAATCAATTGGGCAGTGTCGTTGGGAGGTTTTCAGATAAGAACTCAGCACCGCTTGTGGGCTTGGCTCGGATTAAAGTCTTCTTATATCTAAAGCGTGAAAGTTTCCACGTACATAGAAAGAACATCCGACCTATATATTGACCTATCTTGCTGGATCCAAAAAACGTTAGAAATGTATGTTGCATGCTGCACTTCAGAAGCATATGTACGGCGAGCCAAATCAGGTGTAATGATTTTATATTATTGTTTTCAACTAATCTGTACTATTAAAGATTTCTTTGGCATTTGGAAAAATATTAGTCGATCTGGAAAAGATAAATGCAAATTGGTAGCCTATCGAAACGAGATTGATATTGCAGTCTTTGGAAGACACACAAGGACCCCCTCCCTTGTTTTTTTTTTTTTATTCTACCTCCTGCTTACAAGATGGGCCTCAAAATACGAACTGAGAATTAGTAATCCCAAGAGTTTAGAATTAAATGCATTATTAACTAGGTATATAATCTTTCACTTAATACAATTGGCAATCGAGTTAGGAGCGTGCTCCTATATTTCAAAACTTGGAGCTGAAAGAACTATAATTACAGTTCTGTGTCAAAAAAGATTTGAGAGGTTGTTCTTTTCGAAGGGCCTTAGTGACCATGCGACCTCTGCTCATCATTGCCATCCTTTGTCTTGGTTTAATTTACATGTAAGCAGCGGAAGATAAAAATATGTAAACTCTATGGTATTACAATCGATATTTGTTGGTTTAATGGTCTTTTTCTTGTACAATCAACCACACTAACTTTCAATTGCTACTACATATAACAACACTAAATCAATGGGGAAATGTTTGTATTAATTAATACATATAAAGAAAAAATGAAGTCTATTTGAAAGCTTTTTTCTGCACAGTGGCAATTCCAAAAATTAAAAATATCGTAACACAAGCCATTTTGTTTATAATATAATGATGGAGGTTTTCATAAAATTTTTAACGACCATATTAAATTTATGCGCAAATTTATCCAACGGACTACGACCTATCAACGCAATCATTATTCATATTATTATTTACCTCTTCATGATAGGAGTTTGCTAAAGATGTAAAGAGTTTTTTTGCTACCAAACTTTCAGTACACCAAGGAGCGTAATAAAATACAAGCGATAATTCAGAAACCGCAACTTTAGTCTGAAAATCCATTAAACTACCATGTGACCACTCTTGAACTAAGCTTTTAGTCAGCATTTCCTTTGGAGAATATATTACCGTAGTTGTAGATTCCCTGAAAAAATATCTAAATTTAAAATTAACCATCAACTACGTATTTGATAGTACCTTTTTAGGAGTCCTACACACATTGCAGTAACTAATAAAAATTCGCGGCTATATTGGAAGAACATTGTGAAAATTTAAAAATTATTTCCGACGTGTCTGTTGTTTTTATTCGTTATCTTAACAATATTGCCGCGCTAGAAATTTTACTTAGTTGGTTCATAAACAGGAAAATAGAGGTAACGTCTTAATCTCATCCTTTTCAGTCTGATTATCTTAACATTTAATTAAATTATTTATTTATTATCTTTTCATCAATTACAACTAATGCGAACAATTCTCGAGTGCATATTTACTGGCAACCGCAACAACACAAATCTAATTAATGTATGAGTTGTCAAATTTAGGGTTCTGAGCTGAGAAAAACATCCCCTTACTAGGTGAATTTTCGTGCTATGTTCATAAAAATCAATTTTCCTCAGTTCAGAAAATCCCTCTTAAATGAAACTGAATTAAAAAAATTTGTATGTATGCGTTGCAGATGTTCACTCAATTAAAATCAAAGGTATATACAAGCATGCCACATTAAGATTGCTTTTAACTCGATCAGAAATTTGGAGTGCGAGCAGTTTCAATTAAATAAAGCGAAAAAAAAAAAAATTATAGCAACTTACGCTATAATGAATTAACACTACTCACCACTATTTCAAAGTACATTCGTGGTATAAAATTATATATATCTGACATTTTGATTTGAGTACTGTTGGAATAAGGATGCAATTAAGGGAGACAAGAAACATTACATTGATATTAAAAGGTAATAAAAAAAAAACTAGTCGAAATGAATGTACCCGATGGGTCGATAAAGAGAACTTGTGGTATTCTAAAATGGATATTCATATCCTATTAGAATTTAGGCAATTTCCGGCAGCCCGCTGAACTGTGGGTCTGTTCATTGGTCTGAGCTTTGTACTATTGTATTTTTTCAAAAAAATTAATTAGGTTCCCAAATCGGTATTTTTTCGTTGGCTATAAAACCTATTGAATTACCAAGTGTTCTAGTTATTTCGTGAGTTCAGCCTTTGCCGCGCGTATATATCGTTAACTTCATTGGTCTGAGCTTTGTACTATTGTATTTTTTCTAAAGAATTAATTAAGTTCAAAAATCGGTATTTTTTCGTTGGCTATAAAACCTATTGAATTACCAAGTGTTCTAGTTATTTTGTGAGTTCAGTCTTTGCCGTGCGTTAACACATGCCACCAGGATCAAAGAAAAAACATAGAGCCGGTTGATGATCTTACGGAAGACCCACTGCCCCAATTTCAAGCCGAAAACACAAACCCTCCTCTTTTTGTAATGAGTTTTCTATTCTGCATACGGCTTCTTCTCTTAAAAATCCTCGTTTTGTGCCTTTCTCTCCTAAGTCTCCTGAAAAGCCACTGAAATCGATTAACGTTTTTCTGTTTAAAAAACCTATCGACGAGATAGGCACTGATTATGACCATATAACCTTACTTAGGGACGGGAACTTTTTGATTTTAGCCAGAAGCCAAAAAGTTACTTGCAAATTTTTATCGACTAAAATTCTTCTCAACACATATCTAGTCACTGTCTTTGTACCAACAACTTTTTTTTGTAAGGGTTAATTTACGCCCCTTGTTTAGCAACGTGAATGAGTTTAAGATCATTTCTGAAATGAAAAAACAAAAAGTGATCGACGTGTATAAATTTACAAAAAACTATGATAGGATCGATCACCCAACGAACCTCCTAGTACAGTTGAAATCGGCTGGTATACCACAAAAGTAAGAGAATACATACCAAATTCCATGCGCTGCAGCTGCCGTAATTGCCAGCTTCTAGGTTACACCACCAAGATTATGAGCCGTTAATCCTGATTGTAAGAACTGTTATTTGCCACCATATTCCCCTTCTAAATGTACTCGATGCATGTGTGCAAACTGCTTTGGCCCTCACCCTTCATAAAACAAAAGCTGCCCAAGCTTTGTTAAAGCAAAAGAAACGCTTGCTATTAAAACCATGGGAGCGGCAAAGAGAATGTACCGCGAACAAAATCATGTCACTAGGCCGTTAGCCATAACGCACAAGTAAAAAATACCGTTTCTAACCATTTTATACAAACACCCAACTCTAATCCAACACAAGAAGTATTAAAAGTTAATAAAACTGCAAAAAATTTCCTCGCAATAATCAACCATCTGCTTCCTCTATTATCTGTTAACAAATCGAAAAATCGCTCATTAGCATACCTAAACCAAGTGGATCAAACCAACTGTTACTTACAAACACATATCCAGTAAAAGAAAAACCTCAAATTAGACTCCTCTCTTCTTAGTGTTCTTGCAAATAACTTAAACTCAAATTTAAAGATTGTCATAAAAATTCAGCAGTAGATATAATCTCATCTCATACATAAACCAATTCTTCTTGTGCTACCCAACAAACCTCCCCAACAGCATCCCAAAATTTATTTTAATCATCAACAACAACTTTTTAAAATCGCCTATTCCAACAATCACCAACAAATTACTAAAAAACAACACCTACTGTCAAACTTCGTCTGACCATGATGACTCCGAAAGCTATGTCACACTACCAAACTCCCAAAATTAGATAACTTTAAAATTCTGCAATGGAAGATGAATGGTTTTAAAAACAACTATAACGAAATGAGTTAAAGCTTGGAGTGTTTTATGAGGCGCAGTGTGGAAAGACTTAATTTTAAAATCTAACTTCATGGTACTTTAACTAATATCGACATGTGAAGTAAGTCGTACCACCCTGTGTATACAATCCACATTAAACGTCATTTATGAATTACTGCATTTGTTATAATTTAGGTACTTAGCGAGAATAAACTTTTAGTCTTAAACGGAAGCTGTTCGCGTTTACTTCATTATATTTGACGGCTCACAGGGACATCCACATTTGTGACCCCGAAAAAATAAACGGAACATTCTACAAATATAAGTTAACCACACGTTTTTAATTTTTTTTAACCAAATGTTGGACGACGAACAGTTCCCGCAAACGGAATTCAATGTAGGAAAATTGATTTTCCTGAGCAACAGACGACTGATAATACAAATGAGGTCTCTAAAATTTCAACAAAAATCCCGCCGTTCTAGAAAGTTCGACCTCAATTACTCTGAGTTAATTGGCTTGTGCAGGCAACTTCGAATTTTGTTTATTTTTCATTTATATTGTTTTAACGTCCTGCGTGCGCACCAAGGGGATATGAATACCCTTTTACTGGTTGTCAAAACTGGAGCCAGTGCATTCTCAACCAGTGGGTCTTAGTACGTGCTAGTTGTTAGTTCGTTACATTTAGCTCAGCCAGCAACCACTCTACCATCAGTGTTATGCCTTCATATTAGAGTTGACGCTGACAGGATTTTCATATAACTATATACAAATGCTATGAAAAGATTTTTTCAGAGAATTGCCTCGCACGGGATTCGAACTGTTGAGGAGTCTATGCATATACCACTACATATGTGTAGTGCATGTTTTATTGAAAGTTTCATTTTTTTCTTAAATTAGTTTATATCACGAAATGTTAAAGTAAGTTAATGCATATATTATTTGGATTCTAACATTTCTGTGGTGGTGGATAAAGTATTATTTTTACATTTATTGGGGAAAAAAAAGCATTGTTTCACATATTCCCCCTTCAAACTACCATAGGCTCATTGCAAAGCCTGATGTCTTAACTATATGAAATCCTTGAAAGCCTGTATAATTAAGCCATTTTTCGTCATGTCTAACGAAGCAAAAAATGTTTTAACAAAACCGAAATAATAAAAAATTGTTGGTGTATGTTTGCTTCTGCAATATGAAAGTATATATATATAAATAAGCATATGATTTACCAAATCATTATGCGTTCTCATTTAACATTAAATATGTGATCCTGATTTTGTTATTATACGTTTATTGTGAAAAGTATTAGTTTTCGTTTTCTGTGCCATGTGGTATGTATATATTTCATACATTTCAGTTTTAAGAACATAGACACTTTCTTGAAATTTAATTGTCAGAATATCTTTCTATGTAACTAAAAAGGAAATGTTTGAAGTCTGGATATCAAAAACCAAAATAAAGCGCGTTGATACGCTATTATCGTTTGTTTTGTGTTTTTTTAACCATGTAAAATTTTCAGAAGATGCAATACAATCACTCAAACAAAGTATAAAAAATCTTTGTGTAAAGTCTGATCAACGGTGGTCTAGAAGTTGTAGACATCTTGATCGCCTTAAAAATGAAAACGCTTCCTGGCTAGATAAACATTATTCTCTGCCAAATAATTTCACTTTATGTGAAATTCCAACTTCGTCAAATTCGAAAAGTGTTAATAGACGAAGAAAAACATTTGATTGCTGCGACAAGATTAAAAAAGAATGTGCAACCCCTGTTACAGGAATATAGCCATTATGAAATTGCAACTGCATATGCAATTAATCTAAGAAAGAGTGGTAAAAGGGATACTGCTAATGTTGTAAAAAAAAAAAAAAAAAAATGTCGGAGAGTTCTCCACACTGGAGTTAGTTTTTGAAAATAATATCTGTTTGTGAAAATTTTATTGATTTACCTTTCATTTTAAGGCTCGATTTTGAAAAAATCTTTAGAAAAAGGCTCATCTTCTGACTCGAGCTTATATGCTGATGAGGCTTTAGCACGTATTGTGGATACACAGGGAACGCAGTGCCGAAGAATTCGATGAAGAGAACCTTTTTAACATTTCGATGTTTTTTATTCAAATGTATTACACTATAGAAGGTCAGAAACAAATAGTTTGGAAAATCACACTCCTTCATCAACAAGATACTGTCAGACTATTAAGCTTTTATATATTTGCAAAGAAAACAACAGATTTGATAGAATACGAAGTTGATCAAGTTCTTCAACAAGTACTCTATTAATCAGCTGTTAAAATTGACGAATATGGTTTTGCAGTTGCCGTTAAACCTGCGTTTTTACTCTCAATGCTAGATGGTAATGTTTGTACTGCCCTTTCAAACATAACATCATCTTCTCAAACTCGTTACACAATATTTGCGGAGCAAGGCCATCAGAGATGAATAATCCAAAAAGTATATCCCAAAAATTTGAGAATCAATTCGCAATGTCCTTTGGTTTATCTCCACTGCATTCTTAGATTAGATTTATGAAATGTGTCCTTCACATAGCCTATAGGCTTGAAGTAAAAGTTTGGCAAGTGAAAAACCAAGAGCATAATTACAACGTGAAAACCAGGAAGAAAATGATTCAAGAGAAATTTAGAAAAGAAACTGGGTTACTTGTTAATATACCTACCCAACAAGCTGATAACACAAACGATGGAAATACAGCTAGACGTTTCTTCAGAGATGAAACCAAAACAGCTGAAATTACAGCTACAACATAGAGCTTATAAGAGGGTTCCACATCGTTTTAGAAGCACTCTCTTTTGGATTTCCTATCATATCCTATCAATCTTGATGCACTCAATAATTTTGTAACCAGATTAAGAACTTTGTGCAATGAAAAATGTGACTGGTATTATATGCCAGTTAGCGTGCACAAACTATTATTTCATAGAAAGCAAGTTATTGCATTTTGTATCCTTCCGATTGGCCAAAAATCGGAAGAAGCGCAACAAGCCAGGAATAAGGACAACAGAAAATGTGGGGAAGGGAGTAATATGTAAAAAATTGAGAATATAGGGAGGAAAACGTCAAACGGACACAATGACAGATCTAATTCATAGACTGTTAATGACTTCGGACCCTTATTTAGCTGGTTTATGATGCGTTCTAAAAAGAAAAATAATATGCTTAGAACCTGAAGTTGGGAAACTTTTGGAGTTAATAATAAACGAGGGGAGATAGACGCCCCTCCTCACACAAGTTTTTGTTCGTTTTAACGCAATCTATCGATGTAAGACATTTAAAGGATCTTTTAGGACAAATCTAGTTTATGGTGATTTCGGGATTTATTTTCCAAGAATTTTGACCGAATAAGAAAAAAAAAATTATAGCATTTCATATTATGGATAATTAACACTAAACTAAAAAAAAAGTTTAGCGAAAAGTTCAAAGCACAAGCGTTAATAATTTAATTCGAATTCCCACGCTGTGCGACGCCCTTTCTACAGGACTTCTAGGACTTCGGACGGTTTTCAAGGAGAATATCAAGAGCAGCGTTGCACAAATGCTCTATGGAACCAAACTAACTATTCCTGGTGAGTTCGTACTCCGAAACCGAACTAAGTGACATCTGATTTTGTCACAATATTTACGCTGTGCAATGCCTCAAATCGCGTTTTCTCCGACAGCGGGGCATTGCAAGAAACCAATTTTTATTGAAAAAGACCTCAAGCAAGCAACCCACTTCTTCAAACACGATGATACTATCAAACCGCCTTGGCATCCACCATACATTTGACCATTTCCCGTTGTAAAGCGAACGACGAAATTTTAAATAGTGATCATTTCTCTTCATTTCTCTATAATCATCTCGATTAATTTGGACACAATGCCTTCCAAAATTGCAGTTAATTTAAAATTTAAAAATTCAAAATTAACAAGCTCATCTTAGACAATTCATTGGCACACCCTTTTTTACCTAACAACAACAAAGAGGATGCTGTGTTTGTGAGTGCAATTCGAACGGCAGCAAATATTGCGAGTCGTGTCCCCTGATGGAACGGTAAATTTAATATCTTAAAAAAAGAGAAAACGGCAGCTTGGAAATATTTTAAAACATCTCCCAATCAAAATAACCTCATTATAAATAAAAAAAGTCAATCCCAAATTTCATAGAGAGGTTAAAAGCATTAAACTTCAATCATTTTTCCTGTATACATTACTTCTCTCGAAACTCCCCAAGGTACGGTTATTTCTTCGACATACGTCTGTAATCATTTTGCTTCTACCTGGTCTAACCAGTCAAGAGAGGAACGTTTTTCAATATATTTTAACAGAAAAAAAGAGGTTCATTAAACTTGTTAGTTAACCCCAATAACGTATCTCCTAAAGCTAAATTTATCAAGTTCCTATCTTTAAATTACAACTTGAATCCTTTCTGTCGAAGCTTAAAGGAAAAACTCCTAGAGATAGAGTTTCATTCCCTATGATAAGGAATCTTTGTTGTTCTTCCAAATCCAGACTCACAAAATTTTACAATTGTAAGGATGGTCACGCTATGCGATTAAATAATTGTTTTCATACCTTCGTTTTGTTCTCTTATTTATTACGGATCTTAACTACGTCCGCACGCTTACACGACTTGACTTGTATTGCCGTTTCCCTATTTCTTGTGTTCCTACCTATGCCCCGACAGCCTCTCATTACTTCGTAGCGCGTTTGGAAGCTATCGGCAATTTGTTCGATTTGTAATGTAATGTATTGTAATGTATTTACTCCGAATGGGTAAAATTTATTTGAGATTATGGTTTTCTTGCACGAAATAATAATTTGAATTATGTGTTTGTTGTTTTTTCTTTAATGTCTAAGTCATCGTTTGAGTTAATTTGCACAGATTAAAAATTTTTGCCAATTTTCTTTTTAAATTTAATTTATTTGACGTTTTTTACAATTCCTGCCCAAAGAAAAATCTCGTGTAGAAATTTACATGGCGTTTTCGGTTGGGCAGTCAAAAAGCTTTTTTTTTGTATAATCTGGTCTTGATTTCAAATTAGCACTAAACACTTTTTCGTAATTATTTTTATTATTATCTTTGATGGGGATAGTAAAATATTTATTAATTGTGTCTCCATCTTCTTATATTTTTAAATTTTATGTGCTTGCGAATCAATTTAAGAATAATAAATTACCCAAAACACAACCGATTTTTCGAAAACAGTAATCTAGTTTGATACTATTTGACGTTTATACATTTTGACATAAAATCCAGGAGAAAAATTTGATTCTGAAATGTAAACGAAAAGCAAAATTTTTGTATTTGAAAAAAAAAAAAACCAATGGTTTTACGTCACATTTCTGCTCCGGAGGACGAAAATAGCCCCAATCGAAAACGCCATCAAATGCGTTCTCTTTTACAATTTTTTTCTCACGGGAACAAGAATTTGCACAAATTTGCAGTCCTGGAACAGACCTATTGTCAAATATGATATTTGACTCAAAAAAAAAAAAAAAAGAATTTAATACAGATGTTACCACTCTATGTCAGATAACAAAGTCCTTAATCTTTAGTAAAATAGATTATTCCTTATTTATCTTCATGATTCATGTTCATCGTTGGCTTCCAATGACAAAATGAAAAATAGACGCTGGACTTTAGTCTTTACAGATGGCTCCAAAACAAAATCTGGTTCTTCTTTTGCCTCCATATATGAAACTGGTAATTCCATTCAGATAACTCCATTCTTAAAACACTGGCCTACTTTTCGAACAAACAAGGGAAATATGTAATTTGTTCTGATAGTCTCTTCTGATGGGCTCACAATAGCCCAGTCTTCCTGTCAGTCGGAAGGATTGCCAAATAATTTGCCCATAATGAGGTCGCTTTGTTATGTTAAATTTCAAACAGCTGTTTTAATACAAATTGTGCTTTTGCTTTTGCTGGAAAATTCTGAACTTGTTTGAAAATGGTAAAAATAAAGTTGGGTAAGCGTAATAAAATTCGTTTAATTATGAATTAAATGCAAACTAATACTTGGCACATAAATTATTAAAAATAAAAAACATTTAATTTTATAAAACAAAATGATGCTAATTAGTTTTTTAAAGCAACTCGTATGACGAAAGTCCAAGTGAAAGTGATTTGTTGGAACATAATTGTTACTTCTTTGCAGGTATTTATCTTAAGGTGTATCTCCACATTATTTGGCTTGATCGTTCCGAATGGGTGTTTCAACAGTACTGAAAATAATTGTTGAAGTGTGCAAAGCCCTTTGGAAAGTGTTGTCTCAAGTGTACATGCCAGAACTTAACACCTCGGATTGGAAAACCACATACAGTTAGTTTAATAATAAATGGAACATGCCGAATTGCAAGTGATGCAGGAATTTTTCTTCACTCTGTCATTGGGAATTTATGACAACAACATCAGTCTACCACCCGAAGAAAAGCTGCCAAATTCACAGAGAATAGTACAACTTTATTTCGTTGGTGACTGTGCTTTTCCGCTCCGAAAAAAAAATTAATGCGGCACTACTCTGTAATTCTGCTGAACCACGCTGAAGAAGTATTTAATTTCAGGTTTTCTAGAGCTCACCTAGTAATAGAGAATAACTTCTGCATTTTAATTGCTGGCTGGCAAATCTTAGCGAAAACTATAGACACAAAACGCGGACAAAGTTGTGCCTTCCTGTACAGTTTTACATAATCTCATTAAAATCACAGATGTTGTATACAACTGCAACTCGTACTGCCCAGACAACTTCTGTGATTTTTATTATGCTAATGGAAAACGCATATTTTGTTCTTGGCGTTAGGAAACCAAGGAACTGTTACCGAAGTCGAAGACGAAGTCTTCAGTGTGAGCAGAACTTTATCAACTTCAACAACAACGAAGGCAAAATAGCTTTGCAACCATCAGAATAATACGCAAAACTTCTTTTCTTTTTCTTTATTTTATTATTCTTCATTTTTTATTGTGTTGTCTTTCTTTTTTGTATTACTAAAAAACATTAAATACAAAAAAAATTATAAAAATGAATTCAATAGCAAATAAAAAAAAATTAATAACAAAAAAACTTGAATTCAATAAAAATAATAAATAAATAAAAAACTTCCAAAAACAAACAAACTTTCAACTCATTTAAAATGCATTTATAATTAACAAAAATAAATAAAAAGTGAGTTTTTTAATACCTCGAATTGCACCTTATCCACATAGCGCAGAATTTCCAGCTTTCAAGTACGAAGGAGTACGAAAAATTTATTAAAAATCACCAGGAAAATCAAATAAAAACAATTACCAGGAGTTCCGAGAATCTGCGACATTTTTTGCCACTCTTGTGCCTTCCTTTTTATATTTTTATATTGAGGATGGAAATGACTCCACAGAATCTCCCTCTCCTTAACCAGCTCAATTAAATGTTCCTCCATTTTATCTGTTTTAATAAAGAATTAATATAACTGAAATATAATAAATCGCACAAAACACCACTTTTATTCATTTACTTATAATATCATACAAAAAATCCAATTAATTTAATCCAACTACAAATCACAACAAACTATCAAATGACCGATTTGAAAATTTCTTTGTTTTTTTTTTTTTTTTCTACACAGCTGTCACAACGTCGTACGACCGACTTAAAAGTTAGCCAACTCTTATGACATAGCTACCGACAACGACCGAGACATCATTGTGTTCACACTATGTGACTTACTTACATTTAACTTTTGACATACGATCGCAGCAGCGCCTGTGACCTCATTGTTCCAGCAGTTATATTGTTATGTGCGAAAGAGCGACGAAGTCGGGTGAGCGTCAGTCATTCAATGCAATATTGTCGTCCTTTTTGTAGACAATACATTAACAATAGCACTAAAGTGTTTACCTACGTATATTATGTAAGAAAAACAACCGTGATTAAGGACGATTTTGAGTGGGCTTTAATGCCTATTCCAAATGGCAATAACAACTGTGGGCCTTATTGCTTATATGTACCGCGTTTTCCAGGGGGGTCTAGCCGCTCACTCGACTTTGTCTTCGCTCCACGGTATAATTTCAACTGAGCCTATAGTCATCACATCACCGTGAATTTCGACTTATATATAAATTAATTAATTCCAATATTAGAAAACTCCTTTACTCATTTCTGTTTTTTGGATCGCCTATAAAAACAACGAGTGCAATCGAAGGATGTAATAGCCATCTAAGTGGAAAGCTTTCAAAACATAGGCATTTTTTTTTTAATTTCTTGACGCCTTGTTGGAAGAAGACCGAATTAAATCGAGAGAGTTTCTAATGTCGCTAGATGGAACTTTTGACATTTTTTAACGTCCAAAGAATAAAACTAAAGACAAACATTCCTGCTCACCGAAGAATTTGTTAGATTAGAGCAATGTCATAAGATCGAAGAAGTTGAAGACCTGGATAATTTGGACAACCAACAAAATTTCCTCAGCGAAGCGCCGATTCTTTATGTTATTTAATGTGAAAATACTCTTACCATCCTCTTGCAGCCATGTAACCATGTTAAATTATGTTTAAATTGTTATAAACAGCTGTCGGAGAGATATTTTAAAAATAATAATCCCATTCTTTGTCCAATTTGTCGACAAATTGTGGAAAACAGTACGCATATCTATTGTTAGATTCTGTGGCCAATTTGCAAACAAATTATTGAATAAAACTATTAAGAACAACAAGTTAATTTGTTGTTATTTTGTTTTTAATCATATTAAATTTCTCAGAATGTTAAATGTAGATTATACGAGATAATGCAAAATGTTTGTATAGGTACAAATGATAGAACTTATTGCTTCCAATGCAATTGCTTTATTTAATCCAATTTAATCGCTTATATTAACCTTTTTACTCTTATTTAATTCAAATTATTAAATTCGATTTTACTTTCCACTCAATGAAAGTTGATGCTTCTGCTATAGAAATCTTCTGCTATGGAAACATAGATGACGCTGCTCGCATTTAAATGGATATCACAATATTAATCAGGTAAGCAAAATTAAAGCCCAAATTGGCCTTATGTCGCTTTGTGAAAGAAATGCTGGAATTTGGCCTTCTGTCGCTTGGCGTTATGTAACGGCACCGAATCATTACGAGACTTTTCACCGGAAAACATTAACCGTATCTGTAACATAGTTAAAATATGCAATTTGAATATTCAAACCGCTAAGAATATATAGCCATCCCAGCTAGTGCTTATTAGTTTTAGTTAGCACTTAGTTTGAACTAATTGTTAACAAATAAATAATAACTATAATAATGGAATTTAGGACAAGTTAGTCCGAAAATGGTCAAAGAACGAGTTAAGCCTTAGCGGATAAACTTAAAAGGTTTTGGAAAAGCTAAAAAAAGTGTAACAGCTGGGTTTATCACCCTTTTCTACAAAGCAAGATAGAGTTGAATACAAACTACAAGTGAATTGGAAAATAGCTACGGGACTTTAACCAAAAGCTTCAATTAATGATCAAACCTAAATATACGAGTATTCAGTCTATTTTGGAACATTAGACCTTGGTTTGTGCGTAGTAACATTTTTAAGTCTTCTTTTGATTAAAGAGATATGGGAGATTGTAAGGTTTGTAATCAGTCTTGTTAACCGTGGTTTTTGTACGGTTAGCCTAATGTTTCAATGTCGGATCTCATATTATGAAGCATGCAGTTCTTGTTTTATTTAAAGAAATATAATTCAATTTTGTTAAAAGTATAAGGTCAGGTCTGGCATAATTTGTTTTAATGAAGTTGTAGGTTGTACCGCATTCTCGGTTCTAAATTACTGCTATTTCTTGCATAACAACATAGACCCCTTCCGAACGGAGGCGTAGTCTGGATAAACTTGATGATTACATATTTCATCAAAGGCACCCCCCAAAACGCAGATATTTCTTGGATCACAAAATTCCTCGCAAAAAAATACAGTATCATCTGCCAATGTAAAATGTTCCTGCCATTTCACCACAAAGGTAATCAAAACTTTAAATTCGACCTCCTTGCTAGATACGAATGGTTATTTAAAAACCATGCTGGTACTAATTTCAACATTGGAAAAATGCGTACCTACTAAGAAACACGGTAGAACTAATCTTAGCATTAAATCTAATTCTAAGTTATCAAATCCCATTTTTGACTCAAACCAACCTAAATCTGACTCTAATACTATTAATAAGAATAAGAGAAAAGTTAGCACCCACAACTTTTCCCTATCCCATCAACATCCCGACCCAAACTGGTCATTTAAGACCCAAATCTTTCCAAGATTTTCCTTAATCCTTCCCCTTTTGCTCCATCTATAAAACACACCAGCCGTGACACCAACAGACTTTCATTAAACCTTGCTTCTGCGCAATCTAACCAAGTTCCAACTTATGTTGCTCTATCGGACAAATATCCTAATTTTATTAACTTCCATATACTAAAATCAACTATCTTTCCTCATCTTCATCTACCAATCTCCCTGACCCAACTTCCCTCACTAGTCAAAATTTTAGATACGAGGTGATTGACCAACCTGTTCCTTCCTCATTCGGTCGTTCTCTTAATTCGCCACCGGAATTACCTTGACCCACTCCTTCCACTATTGCATTGATAGCATAACCAAAACCAGTATTATGGTTTCAATCTAAGGAGAAGGTCTTCCTATCCAGCCAAAGGAACATGCAAATTTTTGTTCGCTTCCAACGAAGCTCATAATAATATTTCTACGCTTTGTTTCTTACTGAAAAAAATCTAATTCCTTACATTAAAAACCATGAGGTGTTTCCTCCAAACTTGAACGTTGGAAGATGGATTTGAAAGACCTGATAATTGTTGTTGTTTTAATTTAGTATTGGAAGTTATTTATTGTAATGATACTAAAAGAAACACATTTATTTTAGTATTTAAAATATTATACAAGTGACAACTTCATAAAGAAAGCGTGCAATACATAAAATATATTATAAAAAAAGTAATAGATTATTTAAAGACTTTATAGATTTTGAAGATTGTTCGCATTCCAAAACTCCCCTTTAAGCTTTGGAGTCGATCAGTCTATGAGAATCCCATATTGGTAACGAATTTCTGGTGCTTATTCGGGTTGAGTGCTTTCGTTAATAGGTCGGCTTCCATATCTTCAGTTGGTTTGCATATTAAATTGATTTCCTTTGTTTTTATTTTGTCCTTGATGAAATGTTCTTTGATGATGAAGTGCTTTGTTCTTGAATTCACTACATTAGTTTCAGCTATAGGTATCGCCGATTGGTTATCCGCATAAAGGTTTATTTCCTTTTGATCGATCCCGATATCATTTAATAAGAAGATTTTGATATGGATATTCTAATTTTTATGGCTTTTTTTTTTTTTTTTTTTTGATGAATACAATTTAAACCTGTTATCGTAGGTCTTTTATTTGATATTCAACTCCAAGACAGTTGACCTAGGTCTTTAATTTCAAAGAACTTGTCTAAGTCGTTTCTTAACTCGTTAAGTAAACTGTCACTGGTTTAAGCTACTATTATATCATCGACGTAGATAGCTAATATTATTTTATCTTTATTTTTGTTGTATATGTAGACTCATGGGTTAGCTTTCGATTGCTTAGTTTTAAGTTTGACTAGCTTTTCGTTTACTTTTTAAATCCATATATTGCCTTTTTTTAGTAAGCACACTTATTTTGTTTTTGACGTTTCGATTTAGTGAAGCATATTTTTGGCTGTACGTTTCACGTCATTATTGATATTCGCATCTTTTGCACTAATAATATCGTTTAAAATATTCTTTAATTTTTCTGATTTTTCCATTATAACTCTTTCCTTCATATCACTGTTTAAGAAAGCTGTTGTGACGTTTAGGTGGCTTAATTTCATTTCTTTATTTACAGCTATTGCAATAATTAGTCGAATCGAGCTGCTTTGCTATGTTTAAAAAATTCTACCCTGGTATTTGGTAAAATCTTTTAGCTACTAATCTAGCCATTCTTCTTGATTGTCCTCTTGCGTCTGTCTTATTTTTAAGGACGAATCTATTTTTAATAATGTAATCATGGTCGTTTTTGTCTATTAGTTCAAACGTTTAGTACTTCAAATGAGCTACAATTTCCTGCTTTATGACATCAGCCCAATTTTTATAATGCTCAGTATAGTTTTCATAAGTATTAGAGAATGACAGCATTTCATAATCTTCTATCCATGGGGGTGGTTTTGTATTTCTTTTCAGCCTTTGGGTTTCTGCAATTGTTTGTTCAATTATGGTCTCGTTGTCCTCCTCGTTGATACTTGGTACAGTGTCGTTCCAAATACCTTCTTCATTTAGCCTTTGAGTTTTAGATATTTCGACGTAACATAATTTTCTTCTTTGTTGAGTTCCTTGTTATAGCTATTGTTATTACCATATTATCCTCTTCGTGATGAATTTTCTTTAATATCTTGATGTCTCTTGCTAGTACTACCTTTTTGTTACTTAGTAGATAAATACGGTATGCTTTTGACACATCTGAGTAGCCCATAAATATCACTTCTTTTGCTCTTGGTGCAGACTTAATCTTTCCTGGATTTTTATCTAATATAAATGTTTTTCGACCGAATATATTTAAGTGTCTCGCTGACGGTAACTTTCCTACCCATAGCTTAAATGGAGTTTTGTGACATATACTACTTGATGTGACTCTACTCCTTAGGTAGTTAGCTGTGTTTATAGGTTCGGCCCAGAATCGGTTAGGTAGATTAGATTCTAACAGCATGCATCTAGCTTTGTCCATTAGGGTGCGATTTATTCTTTTAGCAAGTCCATTTTGTGTTGCGAAGTCCGTCTTACTGAAAGCCGTCTCTGAATTCCATTATCTTCTAGATATTTTTCACTTCAAATATTTAAATTTTTCATTATCCAATTGTAAATATTTTAATTTCTTTCCAAGAAATGTTTTTACTTGATTTTTATATTTTTGAAACAATTTAAGACTCCATTCTTATGAAGTTGATTCAAATATTGGTTTCGAGAGTTTCGTTGTGGCCGCAACTCTACTACCGATCAAGTCCGCAGCGGCAGGCCCTCCAATGCGGTTACAGAGGACAATGTCAAAAAAATACATGAAATGGTGTTGGCTGACCGGGAAGTGAAGGTACGCGAGCTAGCAGATACCACGAAGATTAGTCCTGAGCGCACATGCCCTATTTTGGGCAATATTCTGCATATGAAAAAGTTATCCTGAAACATGAACGCGAGAGCACTTCGAAAGAGTGTTTGGACTTGCTGATGCGGAATCGGGCGTCAATTGGTAACTGTTGATGAAACTTGGATCCACCTTTACACACCAGAGAACAGAATGAGTGCCTGGCGATGGACTGAAGCCGGCACGAGTGCTCCGAAGCAGCCGAGGGAGGCTCGATGGGTTGGAAAGGTTATGGCGTCGGTTTTCTGGGATTGTCATGGCATACTCTTCGTAGACTACCTCGAAAAAGGAAATCAATAGCGGGTATTACTGTGCATTATTGGAGCGATTGAAGGCCGAAATCGCTGCCAAACGGCCTCACATAAAGAGCATCGCAAGCATAGCTAAAATCAATGACTTACGGCTCCAATTGCTGTCGCATCCACAATATTTGCCCAATTTGGCTCTCTCGGACTATTATCTCTTCCTAAACCTCAAAAGATGGCTCATCAATAAAAAAATTAAGCTCACACGAGAAAATCATCGACGCCACGGAGGAGTATTTTGCAGAGCTTCCGGAAAATTACTTTTCGGACGGGATCAAGAAGTTGGAAAATCGCTGTAATAAGTGTATCAAACTAAAAAGGGACTATATTGAATAAAATAAAAAAAACATTTAAAAAATTTAATAACTTTCCATCCCACCTAGATTTGTGTAGTACAAACCATTTATCTTGTTTGCTTTGAGAATGGCTTTATTGTTTTTATTTGTAGTTATTGTCTTATTTTCCACAAAAGTTATTTTGTGCCCCTTTTTGGTCATTTTTGAAACGGATAGAAGATTCGTCGTAAGGACAGGTATATAACATACATATGTATAATGTGTCGCTTATTTTTAGATTTTGGTCATGAACTGTTTTGAGATTTACTACTCCTTTACCTTTTATTTTCGTCTAATGGTTTGCAGTGTCTTTAAAATACTCTTTTTTTATTACACATGTGAGAAGTACATCCACTATCTGTGCACCATTCATAATTTTGAAATGAATTTTTATCTGAAAATAGGCTGGATTCTTCTGTTACTAAAAAAGATTCAGACTCCTTGAAATCTTTGTTTTTAAACTAGCAATTTTCAGACTATTGATGGTTGCATTCTAAGCGATTTTTGTTTGATTTATTAAATTTGTTTAGTTTATTGTCATTCGGTTTTTTATTGCCATACAATTTTTGATACATACCTTGTCTTGAGGTTTTATCATATAACGCATCTTCATTTGATGGCACAATTTTATTTCTTGCATCGTATTCTTCGATAATTTTTACATTAAGCTCATCAGGACTTGGTAATACGTCCCTGTATTCGATGGCTACCCTAAAGTTCTCAAATGCTTGCGATGAACTAAAGCATTATTATGCTGACTAAATCGCGATTAATTGATATTTCCAATTCTTTCAAACAATTTACGGCATCGGTAAATGAATTTAAATGCTCCCGAACATCATCACTTTCTTGCATTTTGTGCAAAATTAATTTTTTTAATAATGCTGCTTTTCCTGTAGGCCCTTTGATATATTCTTTGTAATTCTTACCATATTTCGTTTATCTTTTTGCAATGTTTAATGTACCTAAACTCACCTGGGGAGATGATTAGAATTAGGTCAGATTTGGTTTATGAGTCTTGAATTTCCCAATCTGTTTTTTAATTTTGTATTGGAAGTTATTTATTGTAATGATACTAAAAGAAACACATTTATTTTATTATTTAAAATATTATACGTGTGACAACTTCATAAAGGAAGCGTACAAGACATAATATATATTAAAAAAAGTTATAGATTATTTAAAGACTTTATAGACTTTGAAGATTGTTAGCATTCCAGCAATAATCCTTACGGCAGAGGTGTTTTACTAGCAATCATGAACTTTTTTTGAGCAACTCCTGTTGAAATTCTTCGCACTGACAACTTTGAATTAGTATGTGTCAAAATTAAGCTCCCCAAACGCTGCCTTTACGTATTTTGTTGTTATATTCACTCATCTCAACCAACTGAGTCTTATCGATCTGTAGTTCACGCAGTGGATTTTTTGATTGATGATGCACAACCTGAAGATAGTATTATTCTAATAAGTGATTTCAACCTTCCTCACCTAAAATGGGCGCCTTCAGACGATTCGTCTCATTTTGTCTCTCTTAATTCGTCCTCTGAAATAGAAATATTGATGGTGGACTGCCTAACCAAATCAAGTCTATATCAGATTAGTGGAATACCTAATACAATGAACAGACAATTCGATCTTGTCTTCACATCCGATTCGGATAACTATGTCATTTATAGAAGTGTTCATCTTTCTTCCACCCCAGATCGCCTTCATCCCCCCTTATCAATTGCATATATGTATGCTCATATGAAAACGGCAACACCATGAGTCGATTCGGAAAATTCATTTTTATTTATCTTCAGAAAAACCGGCTTTAACAAACTTAAAAGCCTCATCAGCAACATTAACTTTGACTTTATTGCTGAGACAACTAACATTGATTTTTCCCTATTAACTTTTTATTCATTAATTTTCTCCAATCGGTTCCATATACCTTCCGAAAGGACTGCATGTCAGCTATTCCTTAGTACAACAAGGAGTTCCGCTCTCTCCGTAATAACAGAAACAAATTGTGGCACAAATTCCTAAGAACTCGATCTAATTCCTACTATAGTAATAATTGATTTGTACATAATCGTTTCTCTGAACTTTGTGAGTCTCTTTACCTTGAGTACCTCTACCGCATGCAATTACCTTGGTCTCGGACCCTAAACGCCAGTTTGTTAATACCAAAAGAAAGTCAGACGGGTACCCATCTACTCTCAAATTTCTTAGTGAATCTTCTGCCGACATAAAAGCATTGCAAATTTTTTTGCCTGTCATTTTAACAAATCCTTTTCGTTCGGCCCTGATGGCCTTCCGGCTATTGTAATAAAATAGTGTGTAACCCATCTCAGTCCTCCCCTAACTGCTCTATTTAACTTGTCTTGTTTCAAAGGGTACTTTCACTTTCCTATGGAAGGAACCTTATATCATCCCTATTCACGAAAATGAAAGTAAGGACGAAGTTGATAATTATAGACCCATAGCAAATCTGTCTTGCATACCCAAACTTTTCGAAAACATAGACTATCAACTGCTTCCGTATTGTAGGCCAACTATCTGCATAGATCAGTACGGTTTCATGAAAGGTAAATCAACCACCACTAACCTAACTGAGTTCGTTTCTAGGACGATTTGTGTTTTACAACACGGTGATGAAGTGGATTCAATTTCCGCTTCAGCAAGACATTTAATAAAATTTCTATCCAACTTATTGTTTTTAAACTAAAAAAACTTGATTTTTTCCCTCATTTTGTGGCATGAACCAATTCCTATTTAGAAGATCGAGAATACACAGTCATCTTCAGATCTTCAATATCTAACCCCATTAAAGCAACATCTGGACCAATCATCTTTATCCTTGCGATTAACGATATAAGGCTCATAATAACGAATTCTAATCTTTCTATTTTCGCTGATGACATGAGATTTTGCAAAGTCATTTCAATACCTTCTGACTCACATTGCCTGAGAGATGACTTAAATATGTTTTCAGTATGGTGCAGACAAAACTTTTTGGAACTTAATGTCAACAAATGCCAAGTTATAGCATATTCCCGCAAACGTCTAGGACACCCTTCAGGAAACTACTTCATCTCCTTCCACTAGCGAGGTAGGGGACCTAGGAATAATTTCGACTCACATATCGACACCATTATAAATAAAGCTGACTGCACTTGACTGGTCAAAAAAATTTGCCAACCCTTACGTTAAAAGGTTCCTCTACATTACTTTTGTAAGGCCTCGTCTCGAACATTGTCGCCAAATTTGGTCACCCTATGAACAAATCCACATTTAAAGAATTGAAGCAGCCCAACGGAGGTTTACTCGTTTCGCACAGCAGCTATTGACTGGAAACATCGATATTAAGAATATATATACATTACATAAAAAACCCGAAATAACCCGCTGCAATATTCATGGCGATGTGTGCCAAATTATTTTATTATCGAGCAACAAAACGCAAGTATTATGTAAAGGCGTTAATGCCTCAAAATATGTAAATTATTTCCATAACGCAACAAAGTCGTTGATACACATATTTACGTTGGCAAGTTTGTCAATTATTTAATCCATTAAACCCAATCTGTACATACATGTATAGCTAACCAGAAAAAAAAAGAAATTATACGATTGGAAAAAATATCGAAATATATTAAATAAATGATCGTTTAAAAACTAAGTTAGGATCCCAACGTGAAAAACAGGTTTACATTTTTAAAATCCATCATCGTCATCTTCCGCCATTTCTTTAGCCAATTCCAGATCTTGCTGCTCGCGTTCACGTCTTTCTTCGGCACTTTCCAAGTCCTTTCCGTATGACTTTGGCGGATAACGCATAGCCTTAACACTTTGATTACGTAAATCAAGGCAGAAGGAAATCCTTTCGTGAAAAGCTAATTGTGGTTCCCTTGTGCTATAAATGTCGGTGCTTTCTCTGCTGCGCATGCAACCCATATCAGGATCTAAAGTAGCTTCGATAACTCCGTCACGAATTGCTTTAGCTACAATAAATTCAGCATCTTCTACCGAATCGAGCATAAGACGTTCCGCAATGTTTTTCGGCGAAATCCTCGAATATGATAAACCAATGGAACGAATCGCCGTCTTTATAACATTATGCCGCAAACGTATTATCAAAATATACGTATGATCTTGTTGAAATTGTGGACCAAAGTTCTCAACGACTTCACCAAAACGTTGTAAATTGCCCATTCGAACAGCTTGAGTAAGTTGAAAATATGGTCCCAATGATTTCCTTAAAGCTGTCTGACGAAATACTTGGCGTTCTGGTATGTTTCCAAGTAAAAGTTCCACGACGATAATCACTTTCTGAACAGTCTGACGAAAACCAACAGCTGTTGCTTGTGGTGCTTTACGAAGGGCTTGAACAAGATGTTTTTGCGCTACACTATACTCCAATTTGGCAGCTTTAATCCTGCCCAAGTAATAAAGAAAACGAGCCCATTCATTATTCCCGGCAGTTTCAGGAAAAGCAGACTTCTTAACCAATTTATCGGCTTGATCGTAAAGTGAGTAGTGAAGATAATTACGAAGTAGACAGTTAATTATAACTGCCTGCCCCTCAAAATCATTCCGCAGGGTGGCGGTCCGCAAACGAGCATGCAGAAAACTCCTTATGCTTTCTAAATCGTTAGTTAGCTCAGCGACCCGAGAACGATAAAAATACGATTTTGCTGCAATCAAATCAAGCGTCCTACGATTCTGACAAAGAATTTTGCTCATTAGTATCTCAGAGCATTTGGATGCTTTCTCCAAACTATTTTCATCAATAAGTTTTAATAAGATGAGAAGATAGAAGTAAACGTCGACTTCGGGAACCGGAAGCTTGGTTGCCGCACGACCTTTCAAACCTTCCAACTCTTGCAGACCTGCTTGCACTGTTGGAATCAAGCTTAGAGCGGAATCTCGCTCCGGTCCAAGTGGATATATGTAAGTTGCCACATTTTTTAAGACAATTGAGTTTATTTTTCTACGAGTATTGGGTAAACTTCTAATTACTCGAAGGATAAACCTGCAAATAAGACAATCGTAGAAATATGGAACATCCGTAATTTCTTTGCATAAGAAAATATAACTACCTTGATTCCTTGCTGATAATTGATTTTTCAATTTGCCGAATATGTTCTCGTATTTCTAGAATAGTTAAAATATCTTTATCTTTTTTAATTTCTTCGGAATTTTGTGTGAGTGTATCACAATTTTCCATTTCAATATCATGAATAGCTTGATTAGAAGGACCACCCATTGTTTAAGTTTTCTGAAAATAATTCCTTTATTCGACAAACTTTAGTTCGATCTTCGGCTTTGATAATGACGAAGTGAAAACAAAATGAACAATTCATTATACTTCATTCATTCATTTTGAGTACTAGCCTGTGGAGACACTTCGTGGTTACGTTCGAGTCTCTTTTTGAAATGGACATAAACACAAGAACAATTAAATTAAGCCCGTTATAACGTATCTAAACGAAAAAAATTATTTTTTTTTTAAATTTTTGATTTTAAAATTGTTTGTGGCGGTGCAGGAAAACAAATAAGTAAGTTATAGTAGCATTAGAGAGCGATTGAATTATACCTCTTTAATAATATTTTATTTTTTAAGATGGTTTGTTTTTGTTTTTGGGAGCGTTCAGAAAAAATGTTCATATGTAATACTATGTAAATACTAATATCGATGGACATACCATATTATGTTAATATTATAGAGAATAGTTCGTTCTATGTTTTTGATCGGACGTGTTCTTATCATTTTGAAAACCTTGTTTCTTAAAAGTTTTTCAAAGGTTTAAATTGGCAATGTTTCTTTGGTAAGTAAAGCATTAAGATTGGCCTTAATCGCTGCTTTGATTTTTGTTTCGTACATTCGCTTACAATATTTTCTCGGATCAACATTAGTTCTGTGGATTTCCTTGCATTTATTCTCGACCTCATTATTGGACAGCGTAGCCACATTTCAGCACATGAACAAGCGACGCCAGGGCATACCCATCGAAAGCATAAGGCAAAAGGAAAAGAACCGGTTTAATGAGAGGACCTGCAATGTATGGATTTAAATTAAAATTTGTCAAAAGGTTAGTTATGTCCTCCTATTATTGTATCTAATATAAATTTACATAAATAATCTAAGAGAAAGTGCTTAACCGTTGTAGGAAAACTTCAAACATGATTAGGGGCAGTGAGATTCATCAAGGTTTATTCGAGCTCTTTAGGAGGAATGATGAGGCGAACGCCTATTCATTTACGATTGAGCAGGACAAATGTATTAATTTAACCCTAAAAGGCTTAACGCATGAGTGTTCTGAAAAGGAGATGCTTGATGAGCTTAGATCTCTCACCCCAAAAATGAAAAAAGTCATTCGTTTCTAACTGTCAACGGAACGTTCCTAACCTATTCCTTGTCAGTTTCTCCAGGTTTCTCTCCAGACGACCTACTGAAAATTAAGTTTTTATTCAATACCCACGTTACTTGCGAAAAACTGAGGGACAACGATGAGGCCCTGCAATATAAGCACTGCCAGCAGTTTGCCCATCTCGCGAAAAACTGCGCATACCAACTTGAATGTGTAAAATAACTCTTACAAACTCTGAGCTTCATCTCCCCTAAAATATCGTTTGCTGTTCCAGCAGCCCAAGACTGTAAAAAAGGATATTCTTTCCAACCGTTACTCGAACACGGCCATCTAAACCAGTTCTTTGAGCTCTCCAAGGATCTTTTGGTGTGGGAATTACTGACCTCTTGTGCAAAACTAAAAAATTATGGCTAACCTAGACAAGATTGAGTCGGTGTTTGGGAAGAGAATCGCATATCTTGACCTTATAAATCATATTAAGCTTGCAACAAATAAACATAATGACTTTTAAATTTTTAAAATTTAATATCTCATCACTCGTTGAACACAGAATGCGAATTAAACTTCAGAAGATTCTACTAGACAACAATACTTCAATCGCTTTTATCCAGGAAATACACCTCAACTCCAGATTGAAAGTCATCCTTAAATATTATAGCTTTATCCCACGAACAGCAAAGAGTCGCTATTCAAATTAAAGAAAATATCTGGTACGACTTCGTGGAATGGAGTTCTGATCCTTTTACATTTATTTTTCTAAGTATTAAAACAAAAAGTAATAGTTCGTTCAAAAAGTTCTTATTGTCTACATATATATTCCCACTAACAGTCCTTCCTCCCCTTTAATTGAGGAGCTTAGCAGGTTGAATACTCTAGTTAGCTCTTCTTTTAACGAGACTATCCTCGGCGGTGACTTAAATGCCAGAAGTCCAAACTGAGGGGGACTCCAGATGCAATGCCAAATCATGCTGTAGTCTTGAGGGCTGGCTTAGATCTTAATCTTATACTCCCTCAACGTCAAACTTAACTAATCCTACCCCAATTTTTTCTCGGAGCTCCTCCTATTTTGACCACTTTCTCGTGTCTATTAAATCGCTTTAACTCAAACTTTTGTATTTCGTCACTGGCCTCATTTACGGAAAATTTCTCTATCTCTCTCGAATCAACATTGAAGGCGCATAGATAGTTCTTCGCAAAAGCAACACCAATAACTCATTCAAAAACACTAATTGGATAAATTTTAGGGAGGACCTTAATAAACTTCTCTATTAAGACTTTCTTTCCTCTAAGCTCAGCAACCTAGCCAATCGTGATATTGATAGGTACATTGTGAAATTTACCGATACTCCATACCGTTCGATCCGACTTCACTCCTCCAGAAATGCTGTTTGCAACAAGAAATACAAAAACAGACGTCTACAGAGAGTTCTCTTTCAGGATTGCACTTATTATTATTATTCAGGATAAAGTCAGAATAAAGTTATTATTGGCAAAAAAAGTTGTTCAACTATGGGAAGGTCGTAGTTGAAAACAATATCCTGACTTCCGAAAATAACATAATATATAGAAAATAGAATAAATTTCTTCAGACTCACCCGACCCGATAATATTATCGAATTTGGATCAGACAATTTTGCTCCTACTTTGTCATAACAACTTTGAGGCTCAAGACAATCATCAATAAGTTAAAACCGAAAAAGTCTGGAGGCCCTGATGGTGTCACAAACTTTATCCTTCTGTTTCTCCGGCGGCCTCCTCTACCTCGATATGGAATGTCTAATCCAATTACGATAGAGACGTTGCACATGGAGTGCGGAGCGTCTTCGGTTCGGTAGGGCGGCAAGGAGTCGCGATATGAGGAATATTGCTCGGCATCACCAACAATTTTGGTGGCTTGTTGAAGGAGAGAAACCTTTTTCGTCTAATTCCTCCAATACAGGGTAGATTCAATGGGAGAAAAGTTAGTCAGGCTAGTTTGTTCTTAGCTGTGGTTGGGTTACATAGCTTTGGGTAGGATTAGGTTAGATTTAAGGAAAAAAAATTATACGCTCCACCCACGGAGCGAAATAACCAAAATAACTGAGTCCAAAAATGTTTCTTTCTCTCTCTGTCCCATTTCCTAAAAACTTAACACGTGCTCAGGTATTTTAAGTGTACTGATACCTTGTGGTAACTTGAGTGGTAACTTCTTAAAAAAACCATACTTTTTAATAACCCTTTAATAATGGTTATTTTCCGACCATATTAGAAGGAGGCAAGGATAATTCCTATTCAAAAAAATCATACCAATTTCCAAATCAGGAACTTTAGACCCATTTGTCTCTTTTTTAATATTGGAAAACTTTTGGAAAAAATAATTATCAATAATACGTTTGTTCCAGGAAGTTTTTTGTTACAATTTGTATAAGAGAATTTTTTGCTTAAGTTTGAGAAATAGGAATAAATTTTCTCTTAAATCGAAAATCTGGCGGGAACTAGTTTTTGTAAAATGTGTTTGAAAACAAAACAAAAAAGAAATTGTGAAACAGAAAGAAATTTTTTAGATTGATAACGATCACTATTTTGTTGATGTAATATGCATTTAATGAGTTCTACTGTATTAAGCGAATAATTTGCTTCAATATTAAACTCTTTTTTCTCCTCTTTGCCAATGTGCAAGTCGTATTTCAGTTACTTTGCTTAAAGTTGTTGCAATTCATACAAATTTAAACTTTTACGAATTTAACAGGTTTTTTTAAATTTAATTGAATTGCCGTTTTTTATAAATCCTGCCAAAAAAAAAAAATCGCAAGTAGAAATTCATAAGAATTAACAGGGTGGAGAAATGAATTACTCTCTCAAATGCATTCTCTTTTACAATTTTTTACTCGCGGGGACAAGTTTTTGTACAAATGTGCAGTTCTGAAAAAGACCTAATATGTACTGCTCTGAGGCCAACCCCATTGATTTTTTGCCTGACTTTCAATTTAAATTTAAAAAGGAACATTCAACCCTATATGGACTATTCAAAATCCATAATGATATAATCCTTAACCCTAGACAAACAAAATATAGAAAAGACATTTGTCATTGTGTGGAGAGATGGTCTAGTTTTTAAACTTACACAGATACCTTACATTCTCCACCTTTTGGGTAGTTATCTTAATCACAGTGCATTCTTCTAGATTAGTAATTCGTCCATGTAATAGCTTTTTTCCGGGTAACTTCCTATATAATGAGTTTTACAAACTATTGGGCATCAATATTAATATGTATAAATCTAAACTTATTTGCTTCAGAAACGACATTTGTAAGGGAGCTAAAGGATCTGTTAGTAAAAGTAAGGACATTGCACTTAGACTAGATGGCAAAATTATTCGGAATAAAAATAATCAATCATAATCAATTCAATCACGTCCTCAAATTTAACAACCACACACACTGGAAAAGACAAGGAAAATCTTCAACATACTTATGCCTCTCCTTCAAAACAATTTCTTAAATAACATTTGTCTCTCATTTGCCCTTTCATGACCTACGAATTTGGTTTAACATATCACCCTCTGTTACAATGGAATTTGAAATCTTTGAGAGAAAGATACTGCGACTCTGTGCTGGCATAAATTTTGACCCAAGAAATAAAGGACATTCCAATTCTGTTATATACTCTGATACGAATGTAATCCCTTTCATTAAATATTTGACCTTCCATATAAAAAAGAACGTCGACGACGCTGCTCGCATTCAGATGGATCTCACATTAATCACTCATTCGCAATCGGACACAATTTGAAGTACAAAACTTATCTTATTTCCTAATTTTATATCTTTTTTTCTTATTTTATCTACTTGGATTTCGGTGTCACACTACCTTTATGAATAATACATACATATCTCTAGTGCACATCGAACTCCAACTTAATGCTCAAAGTGCCTGTTTATACTTGTCTACCCATGAACGTTATTCCCATGAACCCAGTGGCTACACACACAAAAACGCTTCATTGTAATGAAAGCAACGCTGACAGATGGGCAACGCTGAAACCTAAAACTAAAGATGCCGTGGAAGTAGTAGGTTCACACGAATAAAATATTCTGCAGGTAAAAAATAAAAAGAATGATAGTGAAGGCGCTTTATTAGCAGGTTAATCACTAAATCTACTGCCTAACAACATGTGCCTGATTTTAATGAAGAATGGATTTCTTTCTGTAGATTTAATTCCCTTTTTCGTTTATTCTCCCTCGCACTCTAATTTTCGACTTCCGCACACTCTTTACCTTCCAACGACCGATAAGCAATTAAGAAAATCTATTGTAAAATGCTTTCAGAATTTGGCTCCTGTCCGATATAGGTTCGATGTCATTATCTGCCTGTTTTGAGGAACGGATTTCATCTGTACTTTAACCCACTATGGGCTCGGACCTGATCATGCGGATAGTGGGCTGTTCTTTCGCTTCTTTACGGTTGCTGTGTTCACATTTAATTCTACACGGTCGACGAGAGAGAGAGCATCAGCATTTGAGTGGAGTTTTCTCTTGCGGTCTTGCACTTCAAAGTCGTAGCCCTGCAACTGCTCGATCCATCTCGCAACTTGGCCTTCAAGGTTCTTAAATTGAAGTAGCCATTTCAGAGCTGCGTGGTCTGTCCGAAAAACGAACTTTTGTCCATAAAGGTACCTATGGAAATGCTTCGTAACCAGAATTAAGGCCAGAAGCTCACGCCCAGTTACGCAGTAGTTCCGTTCAGGTCTAAAGAGTACCTTGCTGTAATATGCGATCACTTTTTCTTTTGACCAACATTGCTAGCGTTCGCGTCAACGATGAACATTTTCCCGGGCTTAGTGTATCTTAAGATGGGGGCATTGCACAGCTGCCGATTGAGTTCTTGAAATGCTCTCTCACAATCTGTAGACCACCTGAACTGTTGGCCTTTTCCCGTTAGTTGATGTAGGCTCTTGGCAAAACCAGCAAAATCCCTTACGAACCTGCTATAGTACGTGGCAAGTCCCATGAAGCTTCTCAGTTGGTGTTTATCTTTGGGTACAGGCCAACTTTTCACGGCTTTGATTTTGTCAGGATCCGTCCTTACTCCTTCCGTTGATATAATATGACCAAGATATTTCACTTCCGGACGGAACAAGGCACACTTTTCTGGGTTCAGCTTCAAATGAGCACTTCGCAGCCTCTCAAATACTTCTTTTAAGTTTTCTCGATGTTCCTCGAACGTCATGATGATAACGTCGTCCAGATATACTAGGCAGATCTTCCACGTGAGTCCTTGCAATGTTCATTCCATTAGTCGCTCAAATGTGGCCGGAGCGCTGAACAGTCCAAATAGCATCGCTGTAAATTTTCAAAGACCGCTTCCTGTAGTGAAAGCCGTTTTCACATCCGTACAATTTATCTCTACCTGCCAGTATCTGCTCTTCAAGTCAAGAGTTGAAAACCAGAAAGTGCATCCAAATCCCACTATTTCCCCCTTTTCACCTTTACACTGAACGTTTTGGGATTTAGAATCCTTACAGAAACCAGGTTGTTTTTTGCTTCCACTAAGGTCTTCCCCACCATGAAGTTCTCCTATTTATTGGCTTCATCAAATAAAAATGGTGGCTACCAGGACCAGCTTCCACTTTTGCCCAAACAATTCCTTCCGATGAAGGCTCTAGAATCTGATTTCTGAAGATAACGACTTTTAAGACTGAAGTATTGGCGTTTCCGTATATCATTGGTATCTCAATGTTTTCGTATTTCAGGGTTTGTGTTCCAGATGCCACAACTCATCCATGGCACCGGTGTCTATTGTTGCCATCCCTTTTTTCCTTTCCACTGACTATTTCTACTAGAAGGCTTCTGCCCCAGGAAGTTGGTGCCTAGGTATTTTCCGACTGATTTCTTCAGAAAGATTGACCGGCTTCTTGATAGGCATTTTTGCCCGTTTCTTTCTCTGTTTGCACCGGTTCCACCGGTTCGTCTATCCCATGGAGTATCTCGTTCCTTGGCACTAATTGTTACGCAGGAGCATTCAACAGATGCTACTTCTCTGACAAAATGTGTTACCTCGGAAGCCTGATTGACTGCTTCCATCGCCAGAGCGAAGGCAAGTGCTTCAACAAGGGTTCTTTTCTCGGGTATCCTTACTGCTGACTGTAGCTTCGAATCTGCAATTCTTCTGATGAATGCGTACTTTGCCATTTCTTCGATAATTTTCTGGCTAGCGGTGGGGTATGAAGAATGTGCCAGTCTACTCACGTCTGCTTCGAGCTGCTACAGTGTTTCTCCTCGTTGTTGCTGCATTTGCTTTGCAATTGGACCTTGTAAACCTCCAGCATGTGGATAAACCCAAACCGTTTCTCGATAGCCTGTACTATAGCCACATAGTCTTTATGCTTTTGGATGTCTATCGTTTGCGACAATTTTCCTGCTAGACCATGCAAGGCCAATGTTAGGGCAAAGCACTTCTCCTCCTTGTTCCAGTCGTTCGCACAGGCAGCCATTTCAAACTGTTTCTTATGAGTAGACCATGAGATCTGTCCATCGAATGGAGGAGACTTCAACTCTTTTTCTTCGGACAGCTTAAAGAATATTCTCGAAGTTTCTGTTTCCGCACGGTGTCACGCTCTTTTGACAGTCTCTCAACTTTGCTGTCCATTTCTTCAACATTCTTCTCTTTTCTTTCAAATTAGTCAATTTCTTCGAACTTTTGTTGTAGAACGTTCTTTTGTTTCTCCAGTTTTTGTTTTAAATTTTTTTCGGGGCTGTTCTTCTGTTCGTCTAGAGTTTTCTTTCATTCATCGAATTTGTTCTTCAGATTTTGTTCGAGACTATTCTTTTGTTCGTCCATTCTCGACAGGAGAACTTTCCATTCTCGGTATGTGTGTCAATGACAACTAACGTTAGAATGACCAGATGATTTAGGTTTCCTACCCCTCTGATCTGGCCTCAAAATATAAAGCATTTATCCGCCCAAAATTGGTGTATAACACCCACATCTGATCAACTGCCCCCAAAATCTCTTTGCACTTGCTAGATAAGATTCAAAACCATGCAATAAAACTCAAAGTGACCTCAATATTGTATGGTCAATTAACACTCTTGAAGATAAATTATTATTATTTTCATAAGTTAAAACAATATGTTCCTCTCTTTAAAATAGTGGTATTTTTTATTGTAGCTTGTAGAATAAAGTTGTGCAATAAAACACATCATAATAACTATTTTCTTTAAGATTTATATCCTGTGATGTATTTTGTTTAAGCATGATGTTTTGAATCTTCCACTATACGAGTATGTGGTAAAAATTTTTTGATTACTTTATTATGATTTTTACAGAAATTTTAACTTTTAAACAAGCAAATAAAAACTTTATTTGTGACATTTTGATTAAGTGTGCAAATTGCAGGTAATAAGATAGTGTAGATGTCTTAAAATATACATTGCCCACTTAAGAGGTTGGAATGTGATTTTTTTCATTCGCTATTAGTTTTTTTTTTTTTTTTTTTTTATTCTATAAATAAGTATAAATCCAAAAATTGCTACCATTCACCAAAACTTGATTTTTTTTTATGGTAAATTCAAGTAGTTAACTTAACGCATTCTATGCTCTGCTCCAGAAAAAGAAATGACTTCGCAAAAACAAATATGATACTTCAAATATTGGGATAGTTGCAAAATTTTCTTATAAGCAAAATTAAATCCCATATTCAAATAAGAGTGTCAGTAAAATATAAGTTATTAAGAAAAAAGTAGGAGAGCTATGTAAAAATCAACTTTGTGGTTTTCTTATTTAGTTCTATAACAATAAATGATTAAATATACAATCTATTTGATTGGATTAAATGTTTTTTTTATATAACTGATTTTAAATGACAAGTTTTCAACAATATTCAAGATTGCAAATTATTTGTAATATCTTAATTAGATATATGCAAGAACTTGCAATTAATTCAAAAGACAACAATAAATTAAGAAATTAAAAACAAATTTCTTCAGATTGAAATTTATTTCTTTTTAAGAAAATTAAGATTTTTAAACTTATCTTAGGTAGGATTAAAACATATTTAAAATATTATTTAATCAAAACAGTACACATGTCCTTATACACAAATTTTTTTTAAGTCCAAGTTTAGTTTTTCTTTATTTTTTTCAAATACTAAGACTGATTGTACAAGGCTTATATGAATCTTACACTAATAAAATAATTTAGGGACAAAAGTAAAGCGTATACATGATTTATCAAATATAAGGATTAAGCAAGTTTAACTTTTGTTAAATACAATACTTTTACTTCTATAAATAAAAATCTGACTAACTGGGAGAGGTTGGATGGAATTTTTATGTTTCACCTCAGCTGGTTTGCTTGATTATATTTATAAATATTCATATTATTTTTTCTTAATAAAGCATTTTTTTACAACTTGCAAATTACAGTTTTTGCAACCAATGTTTCGTTTTTTTTTTTTCTGTTATGCCGTTGTTTTGTTTTGAACAAAGTGTAACATTTTGTTTAATATTAGTTTTACAAGTAATTCAATTTTATTTCAAGTTCTGAATTTCTAATTGCAAGCCTAAGAAATGTTTGTATGCTCTCAAGTGACCACTCTTTCTTACTTTATTTGTGATCTTTTTTTCTCAAAAATATTATATATTTTGTTAAATAGTTTATAATTTTTAAGTCTTATGAAGTAAAGATCTTACAGTTCTATTAGAAAAAATCTGAGCATAATAATTTGTAAAAGAAACAAAACATGTGCGACAAAAAAATTTGTACATAATTTGTTGTTACATGATGTACATAAGTGAAAACGATACATACATATGTACGTACAATGGATAAAGTAGGTAAAGAACATACAAATTAATAGAAGTAACGTCATATATATGTATATAATAGTAATAGCACATCAACATTTTTTTAAATATACAACCCTTCTCTCTTTTTATTAAAAAAAATATAGCGTGTAACACGTTTTTCTTTTGGCAAATTTAAATATTTATTTCTTAAGCTTAAAGCTCTTTTAATTAAATTTATAATGGCCTTGTTTTTAGACATAAGATATTTTACAAATACGTAGTCCTTCAAAATTTATTCACGACGAGTTCTTTTTGATCGTGTACCTATCAGAGAAGTCTCTTCAGCTTGTACATTCGTCTGGTTTGGAGAAATAGCTGATTTCTCCATTCCTCTGCACTTCCTATGTGATACAGATTGAGCTGTAACTTGAAGCAAAATAGCATGTGTATTAAGTTTTTCAGCTAAAAGCAATTTATTCAGACCCAGCATTTTGCGACTGTATAAATTTACTATAGGTTGCTTTGGCATGAATTCATAATCAAATTCATTTGGTGAAATGTTTGAGGGTATAGTTGATACTGGTAGGCTAACATTTACTTCTGGGAGTGGATTTAATATTGGTGTGAGTGTAGGTTTTTTCAATATAGAAACATCTTGAGTGGAAACTGCATTCTCCCGCGCGGCATTTTTAGAATCTGTAGCAAAGAGTTGACCACCTCCCTGAAGGAGAAAATCTGGATTTAAAATTTTTTCACCACAAGCTGCTGTTAAATCAGCTAAAGTGGTTGGCATTTCATTTTTCTTTTCATTTTTGTCATTAGCAAAAGTAGATTTCTACAAAAATAGAGAAAAAATAATAATGTTAATACAAAATCTGCATATGTCATTTATATTTTAACTATAGGTTGCCCTAATTAAACTAAAAATATCTTCTGTCTTCTTACCACTAAACGTGGATTTTAACTACGACACCTCATACTACCTATTTATATGTAACGGGGTATACATTTTCAGCTCTAAGATTTGTTTAAGGTCATATAATTTACCTGAACAATCTCATGAGACCTCTGAAGTCTTTTTCTTTTAATTTCCAGAAAATTTCTTATTGGAAATTTCTTATTTTGGCTCCAGATAGTGTTGAATTGATTGTAAATCGAAGAATAAGTAACTTTTCACTTTTTTATTATATTTTGATACATTTTTTTTTTTTCCAAATGTAATATCCCTTAAAGATTCACTCACTATAACCTTTGGCTTTTGAGATTTTTAATAACGCGGATTGTGTAAAAATCTATTTGACTGTTTTCCTTTACGTCACCGTCATCTACAAGCGGTAATTATTATCATATTTTTTATTGTTCTAATAATAAATTATGCAGTTTCCTTTAAATTAAAGAACTGAAACTGACCTTATTGAAATAACATTTCAATTGCTTTAAAAAGCAATATCGAATCACGCATGCTTGTATCTGGTTGAAAACTATAGAAATTTGCGGCATGATCTTTCCCATTTATAATATGATGTTCATTTTGTATTATTTGGACTGACCATCTTCACTTAAAATCTCAATATGGAAATATTTATTATGCTACTATATTTTACCGACCTTCTTAGGTTCACAGAAATCGCTTTTTCTGATGTTGGTTTTTGTTTTAAAACTTTTTAGATCTTAAATATAAATTAAGAACAATAAAAAAAAAAATAATAATAAAGTCGTGCAGAAATTACCTTGAGTTCTACACACTTTAATGAAATAATATGACTATAAATTTTTTTCAACTGATAAACGAAATATTCTCAATGATTGTATTATATTCAAAAATCTATTATGCACTTATAGGAAAAAAAAAGTAATCTTACCTTGTTGCAGTTAATCGAATTATTATTTCCTTCGATAAGTTTATTATCTGTAGGTGTAACATGTTTTTTAGCGTCATTTGTACTTTTATCACCATCTTGATTTATCTCTTGAACTTCTATAATAACTTGAGACCGAACATCATGATCAAATTTTGAAATAGTGTTTACGAGTGGCTTTGCCCACCCGATGTGTAAAATAGGAGTTAAACTGTCTTCTTCCCATTGACAAATTCCATCATAGAATCTAAGAATATTAGCAAAAACCTCAGAATCTCGTAGTACACTTCTACCCGAATGTCCAGAACTCTCTGTTTTCATGATATATGGTATAAGTTCATTTGCAATTTCTGAAAATTCTTTATAAACCTCCTCATCATCACGACAACTGTAGGTATATAATCGGATAACATCGGCAGCATTTGCCCATGATCGGAAAGCTTCCCGATATTTTCCCAATCGATTATAATAAGTACCCTGATATGTATATGGGTAAACGTGCTGATTTTTGTAATACAATTTAGCAGACTGTATTGCCTCCACATATAATGCTTCGCAACTTTTTTTTCCAGGTGTGGGACAAACTTCTTCCAATTCCCCAAGGTTTCCTTAAAAATATTAAAATAAACAACATTTTATATTGAAAGAAAATAGTATAAATGAAATATGTATGAACAAATTACAAAAAATATCTAAACATAAACTTTTACCCTAAATTAAACAAATATTTTGAAACTAGTTTAACGGTGAAATTAAACTTGAATGTCTAAAGTTGACTGGTCGACTTTAAAGACTGAAGCGCTAACTTCATCAAAGGTTTATTCCAGGAAGCATGCGCATTGTAGGGATTTTGCTGTTTTTTTTAATAATACTATGCTGAAGATTCATATTATTAATTTATATTTTAAAGTCAGTTTGTTTTTGACATTTAAAGTTACATCCTTTTGCTTTTTTGTATTTTTACATCTTACAATTACACACTTTACTACTATTGCCCACAATTCGTAAAATAATTGTCATCATTTAAACTTTTTTCAACGAAAACTCAAAATTGTTCAATTCCGAAATAGGATTGCATTTCTGCAGAGTTTACTCATTTAAAAGTTTTCGTTGTGCATTACAATTAAAATAATTATAAATAGGAGTAACTGCTCCAACACCTTTTAGGCTAATTGAAATCACATCAGTCTAAAATCAGGAATCTAGTTCACAATCTGACTGTTGGTCTTTTCACAGATTTAGAATACTTCGCGATCTTAAAAGATTATTTTTATTAGATTTGTATTGTTAAATGAATATGCGGTTTGATATACTAAAATAAAGAAGCACATAAAAAGCATAACATAGAAGATAGAAGGATCATATCATAATGGCATAGCTTTTAATTTTCAAGTTATAGAAACATAAAAAAAACATCCATTTTATTTTTCCTAGATTGAGACAATTTTGTCTATTATATTTAAAATAAAAACAATTTATAATTAACTAACGTTTTGCATTTGAAAAATTTGCACAAAAATTACATTTATACCATAAAGAAAAAGTCCCTAAGAAATACGGGTAACGCCACCGCAGTAGAAGTTGCGCTAATACGCCAATAAAGAGCAATCTTGTTGTTCGCACGGAGAAACCTTGTTCTCACGCGCACGCAGTTATCATTTGGATTCCTTCTTACGTTGTTGTTTTCTGATTTTTGACCCCATTTTTTAGTGCTACGAAAATGCGTTTTTGGGGTTTGCCAAAAACAGAACAAGATGCAATTTTATTTTATAAATCTGTAGCTGCGGTGGCGTTAATACGTTAGTACCGCGGTGAGCTACTTTTGTGTACTCACTTCTTAAGCAATCATGTGGAATGATGGTTTTTAATCAATGTGTTCTAAAATTTACAAAACAATGCTAATACAAAATGATTCGTTTATATGCTGTCGATGTCAGCAACAATTTTACTTCAACTTTTTATTCGGTATTTAGTCTGCAAAAATCAATTTGCAAAAACAATTCAAAAATAAAGACTACAACAAAAAAGGCTTTCAATTAATTTTTAAATATTTTTAAAAGCACCCTTAGTGTACATACATAGTTTAAATCATTCTAGTTTCTATAAATGTCTATGATAAATGGGAACTTAAGTCGGCTTATTAATCAAATTGTTTTTGTTTATATTATTTTAAATAATATAAAATTTATTTACCTAATGCCATGGGATATTTATCCAAGTGCCCCATATCATATAATAGCCATAAAAGCCGCTGTTGTAATTCCGCTACCTCCAAGCAATCAACACTTGGAGTAAGAGAAATATTTATTGCTGATACAATTGAAGCTACTTCCATATATCGATCACAGATAACTGGCATACCACCTAAATACAGCCAAGTTTTTGCATCGATTCCAGCTGAAATATTTTGTCCACGCTTATGATTACTACCCTTTCCGTGCCATGTAACCTCGACAGCTTCTTGACGTTTTTTACCAAACACTACCCACGCATGGTCTTCCGAAATAGCTAGGTGTACATCCTTGTATCCAAGCAATTGACAACCAGCGACAACACCAAGAGCTGCTCCAAACGAATCCAGCTTGTTAAATGATAGGTAACTGTACAAATTTTGCAAGTGTGCTCGATCTTTCTGACTGCTCCAAAACAATGAATGCCAAATAATATCAGATACGCTTTTGATCACATCACGATTTGCGTAGCGACCAGACTTAGGCTTTTGTACTAAGGTAAGTATGTTTTGATACTTTGTGTATAATGTGTTAACCATTTCATAGGTAACAACGGGAAATTTCGTGCATTTTGCATCAGCTGGATCCAAAGCTGAAGAGGCAGAATTTTGAGTAACAGCTGCTACAGCCAACTTACCCGTGGTAAGAGAAATTTCCACAAAACCGGCCACAATAGAAAGTAAAGTGAGATCTGGTTCACCATCTGCAAAAGGAGTTTCAAGGCATTTCCGAAAAAAGTCCACAACGTCAGAGATTGATTTCAGAGGAAACAACGTGCGGCTAACACAAGAACGCGAAATTCCCGACGACATAGTTACACATGCAACAGATCTTATATCAATAATTTAATCTATTTGCTTTGATGAATGTGCAATTTTTCTCTTGTCATCACATTAAACCGGCAATTTCCCTTCATACTATCTTTATATTTCACTGTTTACTTATTCAAAGCAACACTTTTGTATTTACAAACATTTAATGCGTAGCAATCCGTCACACGCTTATTTCACCAGGAATCAGAAGCGAAATTAATTCAAGAGAGCCTAAATTCATAGTAGAAGTGTTCAATCAGAAATTCAACTTAGAGAGATTTCTTTATTCACCACAGAATTGAGGTAAGATTTTCAAATGTCATGGCATTTTCCAATGAGTAAAGTGAAACTTGTTTTGTTCTCCGAAGGAATGTCCTCTTCTCTGAAAATGTTTCCAAATTTGACTATTAAACGTTTCAATTATCAATGGAATAGGGGAATTTCGTTCTGAAAAATTAACTTAATATGTCAGAAAACACTTCAACGTTCACGAAATAATGCAAATTTTTTTCTTATGCGAAATAATTTTATATATGAAATTATTTTTTTCTAATTATGCCAAAAATTGTGGACATTTCATAAACACATACATACATATATGTGTGTATATACAGCTATTTATACTTTTAAATTAGCTGATTTTGATTTTCATTGTAATCTGGAATGTGTGAAAGCAATTCCTATTGCAATATATTGAATACTGATAGAATCAATCGTCCGAAATCGCAAACTTATTTTATCCCCAAGAAAGCTGTTATGACCATCATTTCAAAATTGTTTCCGTTTATATTAATATTATCGCAAATCAATTTTGACCAAAAAACTATTAGCATAACAAATATAAAAATTAAAAATACTTGTTTACATTGTATAATTCTACTGGGGCCATGGACTAGCTTCTCGTACCCATTAATCATTTTACAATCCCTTATCAGTACAGGAATGAGTACTAGATGTATTGTATTATTTGAACATAAATCATATCACGTTAAAACCTGTACTACGAACAGGTTTAAAACTATCACATGACAATGACAAATCATTTAAATATTGCGTTTTCAAATTGTCGAGCAATTTGAACTCCAAAGAAATACTAAAAACTTCTTCTGGTTTTTCTGCCAAAAATGTTTATGTGTATTGGTTAAATGTCAAATGGCAGAAGACCGATTTATTAATTAAAAAAAAAAAAAAAAAACTATAAAGTTGTGAAAGATTCTAACAACTATGCTAAACAGTCGATTATTCGAAAACAAAAATCAAGTTTGACACCATACAATACTATTTGACGTTTATATTTATGTGTAAAATGTTTTGACATCAAATTCAGAAGAGAAATTTTGCTTCTAAAATGAAAACCGAAAGCAAAATTTTGCTTCTGAAACAGTGAGATGAGTACCAATAGAACATTTTATATATTATTTTTTCCTCTCCGGGGTGCAAAAAGAAGTTTTCTGCCGGCCAATGGAAAACGGCACTATTTTACTACGGTAAAATAACAACATTTTCAAACTGCACAGAGTATGACACATTCGTACGTTTTGCCGGTATAACAAAATTTATCGCTGTCGTCTTTCTTTAATCAGCTTTCTTGTCTTTTTCAAAAAGGTCAAATTACACAATAATCAATGGTAACCACATTCACACTTGTTCATAAGTATGCAACGACTTAAAAAAATGTTTGTATATAACTGCAGTCAACTTTTTAATTAAATTCTGCACTGCCAACATTAAAATATTAGAGTATGAAATGAAAATGTAATTTTCTGTTGTTATTCTCAAAAGGTCTGTTCACGTTCTTTCTGCAAAAACTATAAAAACTGTTGAGATGATGGTATAGGTCCTTGACAGTAGGAACGGTTGAGAAATAAGTAAACGGTATTTAAAAAAAACTGTGTTCGGCAATGCCAAAATCTAAAATGTTTGTATCAGCATTAGCAATTCAGAATTTCCTGTTTCATGTTCAAAATAATTGCCTTTACAGAACAGTATTTAGTACTTCCTGATGTACCTTTACATATATTGTACTATTCTTTAAATGGTGGTGTCCGACAGGGATTCGTACTAGGTTCTACCCTTTTTTGATATTTGTATACTTTTTGTTCTTGCAACTTTTAAACGGCGAAACTACCGCTTTTCCTGATGATACAGCACTATCCTACTGTAATACTAACTATCTGAACCTATTCTCAGACTTAAATAATGACCTGGATGTATTGCGTATATGGTGCAACCATAACAGATTGATCGTCAGCGAGTAAACAAAATACACGCTTTTTAATAAAAAAGGGCCATAATCATACCCACATACGCAATTGCTCCGCGCTTATTTAATACACTACCAGAGTGCTTTGAAGTGTGAGAGAGAAAAGAGAATTCTTATTTGAAATTAAACAATGGCTATAATCAGCGTAAATTATGTATCTTCTTAGTGATTTGAATTCATATATATTCGATCTACAGGGTGTCCCCTTATTCATCAAGGATAATTTGGGAAATGATTCTTGGGTGTATTCTAAGAAAAAAATCGTAAGGATCTATCTTCAATGTTGCCATCATTTATCGAGGATTTAAGAAAAAGCTTACTTTGGTATACCCTGACCCATATTAAAGGAAATTGCTCTGTTAATACTAATAGTAGAAACTTCGTTTAGGACTTTGTTTTTTTTTTTTTTAATTTTCTCTATTAATATCCCTTAAATTAACAGTGAAATATTAATATTATAAAATTGGTCCTTAAAAAAAGATTTAAATTAGTGATAAGTTTTGTCCTTAGATTTGATTGAATTTCATATTATAAACTGCTAAAAATATAAGAAGATTCTTAACGAACTAGAGTGTTAGTTCAATTATGCATAGTGATTTCTTTTCCAAATTCACTGGTTCCAGATTTTAATGGAATTAAAAAGAAAAACATCTGCTTTTGCGAAAAAATGTACCATGTATATATGTGTTGGTGAAATGGCTAAATGTTAATCTGCTGAAATTCTCTTGAAATTATTGGCATACATATAGATACTCTCCTATTTTATACATAACGGTAAAATTCTTCAGGACCGGTGTTTAAAGTGTAACGAGAAAGTTGTTAATACCATTAACTCCAGTTAATTATAATATTCAGGCGAAATGTTTATTTAAGAAGAATCAGTGACATTTTTGAAATTCATATAAAAGAAAACATGTTGGAATCGGGTAATATCGAATACGCACATATTTTTATTTTGTAAACAAGCATACTATCTGTTTTCATATCTATTTTGTCAGCATTTGAGAAATGAGGTGCTGAGTAGTTAGAAAATATGTTCGTTTTGACTTCCGCTCAGCTATCCTCCGTGCAGATGGTCTTCAGAAAATGCATTATCGAATATTTCTTATCGAAAATGAATTTTATATATTTTATGCATGTCAGATATTTATTTGTTTTTCTTTCCATAAATTTGTATTAATAATGTCATTTTGTTTAAATGTAAATGTTTAGATACTCTTAAGGCGGACATAACCCTTTTTTTGTACTCCGAAATTTGGCGATTTTGATTCCAAATTAACACTAAAAACTTCTTCGAACTTTTATTTTTTTAATATATTTATTTGTGAATCAGTTTGAACATTTAGAACAATAAATGACACACAATACTATTTGACATTTATACATATTTATATGTTAGTACATTTTGACATAACATCCAAGAGAGAAATTTTAATTATGAAATGAAAACCAGAAGGAAAATTTTGATTAAAAAAAAAGAGGTATAACAGTTTTATGTCACTTGTTTTGCTAAGAGTACCCCATGTAATACTAAACTAAACTGCCATGACAGTACAGTAAGAATAAATAATATGGGCTGACATGTGACAGTGATTTATTTAAGTATGTATGCGCGCAATAAGGTGGAGCTGCCTGGGAACCGATGAAATACGTCGAAGCGTAAAACACTTTTGCACACCGCGAGACAAAAGTAGAACCTTCATTGTAATTACCAACATGTTAAAATGTTCACAAATCATTCATCAAAGCGTTTTTCATAGTTTGTGTGTAACAATTATCAATAGTGACATTATATTTGATACCAAAATAATTTGTTTATTGAAATGAACTCAATTGTGTAGCCGTACAGAAAGTAGCGTCATTAGTTTCTCAGCTGTTTCCCGCCACTCAAGAAATGTTGAACAGTCTTTAGCTTCCTTGCATCTGTGTGTTCTGCCTCTAGGACCTTGATAATAACTAGGCAATTTATTTGGTTGGAAAATAATTCAAATTGGATTGTTATGAAATGTTTAAGAAAGTTCTTTAACAAACTAACTTATGGACGGATAATATTTACAAATAATTTAAATGAAATTCAATTCTTGAAGCTGTAAAATTGAAAGCAGCTGATTCGGACAAGACCCTCATATTGCAAGTGTTATTATTGAATGTGTTTTGTGTATAAGTGTGTTTGCTTGCTTAAATGTTAGCAACAATAAAGTAAATAAAAAGAAAAATTTATATGATAGAGTTTACAGAAAATCATGAACTATATTGATGGGGTGTGAAAAATCCTTAATTGTTTGAGGTTTTAAGTGAAAGTTTGTTATTACACTGAAAAGAATACAACTGCACCCAGGCAAAGACAGCAAGATTAAGTCACATTATGTCCTTAGCGAAAATTAAAACTGAGGAAATCATTATAGATACCACCGAGTATAATAGTGACGAGGTGGAAGAGGATCTTAAGTGAGTATTATTTGCTTTACGATTTTTCCTAGTTGAAATTTATGTACTTAGTACAAATTGTCCAAATTGTCACAACATTGACAAGGGAGGCTTGACGTTTGTCGGCAGTTCTGTTGCTTGCGATTATCATTTTTATTTTTTAATTTTTTTTCTGGAAGTGGGTTCGTGTTTGTTAGCTTTTGTTTTTAAAAAGTTATTTTCAAGACGGAAAACAGTCAATCACAGTTTAAAGGTCTGTCTGATTTGGCATGCAATTATTATATTTTCTAGTACTTGTGCAGAACAAGGTAGTCATAGTTGTGTTATAGGTATGTTACTCGGCGCTATTTTTCTTCTTGTTGATACATGAATTTTGGAGTAATGGCACACCGTCAAAGAGGATTCCTTCATACGATGATAATGCACATTCTTTGATTTCGTATCGTCTGTTCCAAGTCCAGTGTTTCTCAATCGGTTTGTTCCTTAATTTGGGATCGTTTTTGAAGGAATTTTATTGTGATAGAATGTTATATTTTCTGGCCAAAAAAGATTTTTCCAACATGACTTTCAAGCTCATCAGAATGACTGTTGTCCGTTTCGTTTATTTTTAACAGAATTGGTCCAACATAACTAAACCTTGTTTTATGCATGCATATACATAATATAAACATTTCTATTGACGCTCAGGAGTTTCCGAATCGATAAACAAATAGTAGCTATCACAAGTTATGTGGCCCTGATTTTTTCCAAAGTAACAAATAACAATCCGTTGATTAGCGATTTGTTGGTGTAATATTGGTTCTGCATTTGCATGCCAGAATTCTACGTCGAAAAATAGTTTGAATCAATAATTTTAAAATTTTTGCTATCGCTGATAGAAAATTTAGAGGACATGAACACATTTTTATTATTCGTTTTATGACCTTGAGAAAGAAACATCAAATTAAACGAATGGTTACAACGATAGGGATTAGTTGGCATATTGCCAGAAATTTTGGTTAGTACATGGGTAATAAATAGGATACCTACCTCCGTTTGTTTTTTCACTAAGCCGATAAAATACGTCTAACTTTCGGGCTCTATTTTAAGCCAATATTTAAGGCTTCTAAGCCCTGATAATTTGTAGTTTATTAGCATGCACTTTTAAAAGATTTCCGAAATTTTGTTGAGGAAGTCTGAGCTTCCAAATTGATTTTATTAGTAGAATTAGTAGATAGCCTGAGAAGCAAAGTGAAAGCAGTTATCCGAAAACCGATGAGAGGTGTTGCGCAGAGTTTGGGATATTCTTTATGAAAGATAGTCTTTTTCTTTCGTAAATAGGAACACAACAAATTTCCCAAACACCCACTCTAAATCAATAAGACATTTGATCTTCATAAAAGAACGGTTATGGGTTCATATCGTGACCATATAATAATTCGGAATGGGCTGTGTAGGTAGCTGGACCCCAGTTATCACCCATTTTTCATCTTATTTCTTTTCGCTTCTGGAACATAATTACTCAATACTACAATATTCTTTTTCAAAATGGTATTTCAGATCATGAGGGAGGATGTGAAAAGGTCAACGCTTGCTGTTTACATTGATGAAAGTAATTGGGATGGTGATATCAATAACATAGATGGCGACTCTAATAACATATCTATATGATTTTTAGCTGGTACCAACCTTCAAACGATACATGTCAAAATTTGATGACAATTTGACAATTAGTTATAGTGATATGGCAGTTTTAGTGACGCACTTTTTGATATTTTCAAGACACTTATTTAATGACACAACCGCTTAAACTCAAGAATGGCTTGAAAAGTCATTTGTCACTGGTTTGCAAACGCTATGTTGGAAGTGGGTACCGCGTTTGGACCAAAAACAACAGCGTGTTGTTAAATCAGAGCGCTGTTTAGAGGGGTGCAAGCGAAATAAAAAAAGTGTTTGCATGCGATATGGGACAATGAATGAAGCACTGATCCTACTACATGTTGCAAAACCTTAAAAAAAAAAAAATCGTTACTTATGACATCAGAGCATGTTATGTAGCATACTTTATCGGTAATGGAGGCCGGCATAGCAACTATAATTCTATAGCCTGTTCCTTATCCCTTACTTTTTGTAGTATGCGATAATAGCAGCCAGAACTATCATTTACAGGCAAATCTCATTTTTCGGCTTTTTCCAATAGTCATGTATGACTATGAAATATCCACCAAAAAAATTTGATAGCTGCTCTGCTTTGTGCTTTTTTTCTACTATTGCTGTATGCTATGAGTTTATAATTATTGGAGATGCAGTGTAAGAATAGAAATGTTTCTTAATTTCATTCGGATTAGCGATCATAATGGTCTAACATTATTCCAAATCAAAACTTTAATAAAATATAATAGGAAAAAGTGGAAACTCAGGAAGTTTTGGAAAAAAATTAATTGCTCTGACTCAGGCTTGAATAGAGAACCACAGCTTTTCACTCTATTGCCATTTATTTTAAAACAATTAAAGTACTCATAATTTTGAGTTCAACAATACCCCATCGATAAACACATAAGTTTGAAAGATGTTATTTTCAATAGAAGTCAAAAACGGGCAGCTTTAAACCTGTGTATGTTGGAAAGAACGCGATTCTTGCCCATCTACCCATGCAATTTTTCTCAAAATATGTCAATGATTCTCCCCTTAAAGTCTTCGACACAATATTTGGACACAGCTTTGTATTCGTAGAATCTGATTCCAGTCATAAATGCGTTGAGCATTTTTCGGAATGGCAGCCCAAGGAGCTCTGCTGTATTCTTAGATGTAACAAATATTAACTATAAATACGTATTGCTCTGTGAGCACTTATAGGAGCTCAGGGTAAATTTCTTGTGCAATTCGTAATGTTTTCATTGGTTGCTTTGAAATCAATTATAAAGGATATAGGGCAAATCTATAGATGAACAATATTATTGATTGGATAGCATTATTCATTTGATTAGTATAATTATTTAATGGTTCCATGTTTAAAACACTCAAAAAATTAATGTATAAGCAATCAGTAAAAAGTACTAAAATGAAAAATAGAGTATTGTATAAGGTTGATCTAAAGCCAGACAGAGCGACTTCGATGTCATTTACATCATAAAACATCGATGATTTGTAACATCCAGACCGCCGCTGCAGACATTTGAAATATAAATACATTAGAGCACTTGCAAAACACAAACATAAAATATATTTTTTATTTATTAATTTAAATTTATTTAATGATTTTTTTTTTATTTATTTATTTATTTTTTTTTTTTGCAGCCCAATCTACGAAGAAGCTGAAGGGGAAATATACCATCAGAAAATTCACTACTCCAACTCGTTTTCTAAACGTCAAGATTTGTCATCGCCAACATCGGTATCTTTACAGCAACAAAATCGGAATGCAGTGAATATCAGCACTTCTAGAGAGCAGTTGGTTGTGGGTGGTAAAAATAATTTACCTAAAAATATTTTAGAGAGTGAAAAACGAATTCGAAGAGAAATCGCAAATAGTAATGAGAGACGGCGCATGCAAAGCATTAATGCTGGATTCCAGAATTTAAGATCATTGCTACCTAGGCATGAAGGAGAGAAATTAAGCAAAGTAAGTTTTTTAAATATCTTAATGAATATGTTACAAATAATTAACATACCAACAAGTTAAATTCTTTAAGAATGGCTTATGTATTCTTAGTATTATAACATAATTTATTAACATATAATAAAAATTAAACATGGTAACAATATATGAGCGCTAGCGACGAAGGCTTCCGGCTCTATTGTAACTAAACTTATATTTTAGTACTTAGTACTTTTAGGTGGATAACAAAGAGAAACAGTTTTTTCTGCGTCCGTAGTTTTTATAGTGGATTTAGTTTAAATAAGGTTATTAAGTACTCTGAGGATATTTATTTTATTTGATATTTAACACTAAGTGTTGTTATTACAAAAAAAGATGAATTCTTCACGGAAGTCTTGTATTAATAACCCTGACCTCCGACATGTTACGTATGTTGTAAACTTTGTCAAGAAAAATAACGAAGAAATATAAATGATTTTATAAAAGAAGCCTATCAAGCATATTTTGGAAAAAAATCTGCGACAACAGGACAAATATTGAGTGCCACTTTTAGGTGGATAACAAAGAGAAACAGTTTTTTCTGCGTCCGTAGTTTTTATAGTGGATTTAGTTTAAATAAGGTTATTAAGTACTCTGAGGATATTTATTTTATTTGATATTTAACACTAAGTGTTGTTATTACAAAAAAAGATGAATTCTTCACGGAAGTCTTGTATTAATAACCCTGACCTCCGACATGTTACGTATGTTGTAAACTTTGTCAAGAAAAATAACGAAGAAATATAAATGATTTTATAAAAGAAGCCTATCAAGCATATTTTGGAAAAAAATCTGCGACAACAGGACAAATATTGAGTGCCATACAAAGTTTTTAAAAGTCGAGTCATTTTATTATTGAAGCCAAGTAGGATAGAAAGGGTTTCCATTAGAAGTATCGATGACATGGAACAATTCAAAAAACCACTTTGATGATTGGTACTTCTGTACCGTGAAAGTAAGAGGCATGAACTATTACAAAAAGCGTTTATGGTCTTATCCAAACATAACATCGGCTAAGGCAGTAACGTTGCATAGTGAAGACCGATATTTCCTGCCTTGTCGAACATGAATAGTGATAATATTGAAATGTAAGATACACAGTGCCAAAGCTAGAGCGAAAGTGAATTTGAAGGATGCAGTCCTACACTTCAGGGTTTGTCTCAATGTGCACTAAACGACTTGATTAAGACTTAATGAAAAATATTGTCTTCAGCCTGTCTTGTCAATAATATTGTACCGGATTAGAGAGTGAGATATTCTTTCATATTTTACTGAGAACTATGCTATCGTATATTGTGCGGGTATTCCTGGGCTTTTAAATTAAATGGGCCTTTCTGGGTACCGGCCTGAAGATTCGCAATACTTCATTATATCTCAAAAATAATTTTGAAATGGGTGTTTTTGTATAATGGGAATAAATTAGCTCTGATTCCGATAAGTCATTCAACGAAACTTAAGGAAGAATATGGAAATATCAAACTTGTTTTAGAGAAAATTTCATTTGTTCAACATCAATGTTCAGTTTATATAGTATCGATTTAAAAATGGTATAAAATCAAGAATCATGATAAAGCTTTAGACAAGATTGGTGATTTCCTGAAATATATGTCAATATGAGTATCAAATTACACTATTTGCATAGACATTCTTTCGGAGGCTTAAAAATCCGGAACAACTTTGTATATTGTAGCGAATGTGTTATTGAATGTAACATAACATACGATATACTATATATGTATATATGTATTAAGTACTTGAATGAATGCAATTTTTTAATTTAATTACAATATTAATTTTTCTTCTATTTGGCTATTTGTGCCCCATTTTTAATAGATTGTCTGTATCACAAAAAGTACAATCAATGCAGAAAATCTGTTATTATTTTCGTAATAAGTAGACCAGTATTACTCAGGTTAGGATTTCTTAATAACTCATAATCTGATTTTTTTAGATTGAGTAGTTGGTTTGTTTGCATGCAACTTATATGTTGAAAACACGTTTGCACAAAGAAATTTCAAAATATTTTGAATTCGCGCAGATCGTCGGTGTATACAGGCGACAGTGGTATACACGAAACAGACGATTTGTACAGACATGTGTTCATCTACAAAATATATATACATATATGCACAGACGTTTCTGTGTAGTTTATGGGGCCTATCAGTCCCTATGCGGGTTTTTATAAAACAGGCTCTGATTTTGTTAACAACCAAATGGTGATTTGGAACTGTTTGGAAAATTTGTAGACGTTGGGATAATTCGACCAGGTACAACCAAAGTAGCTGGTAATCTCAGAAGTGAATATTGGACCTTCATGTGTCTCAATAGGCTCGAATTGCTATTTAGAGTATCGCAGCTTCTGTTTTAATTTTTGATGACGGTGTTTTATCTGATAGGTAATCTAAAATGTGCTTGTCAAAACAGTCCAGTTAGCGGAGTCATTTTTAAAATTGCGATTTATCATTGTATTTGAGTATGGTCGGTCAGTAATAGTAGTGGAAATTATAGGAAAGGGATCGCTGTTATAGAGATCATCTATTGGGTTGTTCGGAGAGTAATTTGGTTTTTTTTTTTTTTTATGAAATTGAATTTCATAGTGAATAAATATTTTATTGAGTTATGTATATATTATCCATTCTGGTCCAATATCTTTTGCCATCTTTCTGATAGTAACATGATTTCACGCACATAAAATTTTTGTTCTTTGCTGATCTCCGTGATTTTTGACCTCCTTATTTGAAGTAAAGGTTTCACTTTCTAAGTTGTAGAGACCGAAACACTTTTCTGTTTAAGTGAATCATTCAATTTGTCCAGCTGATGGCAGTACACTTCAGAATTGATCGTTGTGTTGTTCGGTAGAAGCTAAAAAACGATTCCTTTGAAATCATACCAAACAGATAGCATCACCTTTTTTTATGAATATCGGCTTTCGAAGTGCCTTGATTTATTTTTTTTACTCCATGATCACTTTTGTTTAACATACATTTCTTGTACCCAGTGATGATGCTCTTCAAAAATTGATTATTTTCTTGACGTTTGAGAAGCAAATCACGACAGCACAAATTTTTATCTCTATGAACATGAGTTACCTATTTGTTGAGCTTTGAGATTAAATAATCATGAACGGTCGAATTTGATAAATTTTGTCTCTCAACGATCTCACGAGCTATTATTCGGCGGTTTGCTCAAAAAAATGCCTTATTGTGGGTTTATCACCTTCATCCGCTGTTGGGAAAAAACGAAATTGTTTTCCAAACAACCCAATAAAATTTCTCTTGACCTTTTGTACAATTCGAATGTCCAAGAAGTCAAATCAATGTGTTTAAGGGAGTTATGGGTGAAAAAGTGGGTTAGGGAACCATCATTAAGAATCCATGGGGTGGCCGTAGTGTAGTGGTATATGAATACACTCCTCAAGCAGATTCGAATCCCGTGCGAGGCCTGACATGAAGGCATAACACTGATGTTGGAGTGGTTGCTGGCTGGGCTAAATGTAACGAACTAACAACTAGCACGTACTAAGACCCACTGGTTGAGGATGCAATGGCTCGTCCCATCCAGTTTTGACAACCACCTCTGGGAAAAATATCGAAACCTAATACATCTAAGCTTCAAACTACTACAGCACCCTCCCGTGATCTGGAGAAAAGCCAGTAAAGGGTATTCATATCCCTTATAATCCGCGCGCGCAGGATTATAAAAAAAAGTAATTTAAAAATATTTCCAGTATAGCCCGTCTGGGATTAGCGGTGGGGGAGCCTCACAGTATGCTCCAGGCGTTAATGTCACTGATATTTAGTACGGGGTGCGGATCTGGTTAAAAGTAGTTTTTTGATCACTTAGAAAGTATTGGCTGGGAAGAATATAAATGGAGACAACGGTCAACTTTGGTACAAGTTGAACCTCGGCCGTTACGGTTAAAATGTTCGAGATGATGGGTATCTGTCTATGTGCTATGTTTTGCCTTATTAAAATACCGATTCCTTGTTTAGCAGTTAAGTTATCGTAAAAATTATGAAAATAGTTTTTGTTGGATTTAGGTGTGCTAGTTTAAAAAGGTCCGGGCAATGTGTCTCATGAAGAGCAATAACACTGGGTGACATCTTTTATAAGAATGCACAACTCATTATGATTATTAACGAATTCTTACAAGATTTTAGATTTCCTATTGATGTGGTAAGTTGAATGAGTGTGGGTAGCGACTTTGACATCTAGGTGTCGAAGCATATAAGATATCTTGTGAAAAGTTTGAGTTCGGCAAAAAATTAAGATAAACATACTCACATCGCTGTTTAGAGAATAAACCCTTTGATCTCCGTGCGTGTTTTGATCGAATAGTTATGTTATCGAATAACATGATTAGGATAATTATGATAATTGTTACATCGGTTTTATTATTATCCAGTTCTGAGGTAATTGTGTAGTAGCTGCTATTTTTTATTAGTGATTATGTGATACTCATATATGAAATTGATGATTGTGAGGTCTTTGGTCGTCGTAAACAATAAGCTTGACGTGGCCTTGATACCAGCCAGCATTGTTTGTGATCAACTGCCACCGTTCAGGTGTAATTGGTTCGTCGGCGTCGCTTTTGCACCTTTTAGGATTTCGCTGAATGACCCCAGAGATGTGACGTTGGAGGGCCCTGGAATGGTTTTAACGCTCTTGATTTAGGGGCTTTTGTTAATCAGCACGATTTCATCCAACGATATCTGGCGCTTTGGGGAGTCATTCAACGTTTCTTCATGTCCGCAGTTCTCTCGACTTCCGGAATCGGTCCGAGAGTTTTGATAATGTCAGCGGCATTTCGGGGTCTTATGTAGAGCACATTGGATGTGGCTTTCCAACGCGTCTGATTCCTTCTTTAAGGGCGGAGTTTTAGTAGGAGTAATAGAAGGAAGACCATGGCCTGCCACAAACCTGCTGCTGCAAGAGGTGGAGGAAGTAGTAAGATTACGGCTTGTCAGAGTTTTGCCACTTGAGAGATTGGGGTTTGGCTCCGTGTGCTTGCCTTTAGAAGGTGCACCATGGTCTGTCAAAGTTTTGCCTTTGCCCAGCATTGCAGGATCTTTGTCCGTAGTTGGTGTTGTCACCATATTACCGTTTTAAATTTTGTTTTTGTTTTAGAAATTTTAGATTTCATGTGGGTCCCGCAAATAAAGGATAGAGGGTAGTAATTCGGAGGTCACCAGGTACCCGGATACTCCATTCACGACTGAGTACTCAGCCAGGCTGATCTTCGGCACGAGTCGTATGACACCTTGATCCAGCTTAGGGTTGAAAAGGGTGGGAAGGAAGAAAAAAGGTGATGAAAAAAGAGGGGGTGTGGGGGTGAGCAAAACTCGACAAGTTCGATGCTCAGTAAAGATCAGTAACCACCATGCCCAGCATTATTTTGAATGATTTTTTGCATTCTGTTGGGAATAGAAGAGATAATCTTACGACAGGTCTCTACAGAAATGTCATACCAATCCTCCTTTTTAAGTCTCCCCAGATTATCCCAAATTTTGTATTGGGTTTAGAAACCAATGAATTACAAAATTTGAAGAGTGCTTAGGATCAATGTCTTGTTGGAAACACCACCGAAGTGGCATTTCCTTTCTTGCAGCAGGCAACATGACATATTCTGGCATGGCTATTCTTCTACACAAACTTCGCCATGGTGTAACTAATGAGATGGACTGTGCTTACCCCATATCACGAAAAGCATTTGCAAATCATTACATATATTGCCTCCTCCATGGTTAACTGTCTTCGTGTATCGTGGATTGATTTGTTTTTCCTTAGAACGTCTGACATTGCATCTAGCATCATTCCCAATAAAATTGATTTTAGTACCGTCGCTCTATAATATATTCCGCCACTATTTTGAACCCTCTAGATCACACCAAGACTTTTTTTTAAGGGAGTTACGGGTTATTTGATCTGGTAGATTCGCGTTATGTTGTCGCTGCACAGTTCTGCGCTTTAGAATATCTCATAGAGTTAAGATTCGGAGACTGTTGCAAAGTGCGATCTTTACAACTCTCTACCTATATTATACATAATCCATTTTAATCCATTGCCCTTTAATTATTTCACAACATCCACTCCAAATTCCTATGATCATCATTTACAAACACAAAATCCTAAACATTCAACTCTGCTCCACTTAAAGTTCCGCTATTCATTCACTGTCTCCTATTTCATTGTCGATACAAACCCAAACCCATTTAACTCGCCCATTCAACTCCGCTGATGCACTTATATTTCCGTTGTTAATTTAATGTGTCTCCTATTTCATCCTCGACCCAACACACTTTCACACACATTTTCCGCTGATGATACTGACTGATTACGCGATGACCCGATAGATAGTCATCGATTGAGTGAAGCGGGCAGTTCTGATTCGGAACCCTGAATCGTGCGGTTGACGCAATCTAAACCGTTCTTTGGTAAATCCATATTTGAAATAAAAGTGAATGTAAATAGATACTAAGTTATAATTCAATAATTAAAAAAATAGAACCAAGTAAATAGTATTTCATTTTCATTTTTATTTGGGTTAAGAAAAAAAGATCAAGAAATCTTCTTTCAAGCCATTCAAGCAAATCTATGTTGTTGTCTTCAAACCACTTCATATTCAGAGCTGATTTGTGAATTCATTATCCATTGTCCATTCGACGTACCTCCAAACTCCACCAAAATGTAGCCCCAATTCCAATCCGGAACTCAATTTCATGTAGTTAAAATTTTATATCCTTAAGCAAATTATCCACAATTGCTTTATTTACAGATGCCCCAAACTGGACAGCAATTTGACCTTTAACGAGTTTGATGAGCTGTCTGACTCCATACAAAAAATTGTATCCCTGTATCCTCATACTGACATCTTCAATTACTGGCGATTTCAATATACACAATTCTGGGGCTTCAAAATTTTGGAGAGACAATACAGGACGGTGTGCTGAGATCTTCGCTGCGGAAAATAACTTAAACCTGCTTGTAAATGAGACGTTGATAGTCATACCGCCAACACCCTAGGCATGTTTTTAAATTCTCACACCGGCATGTACAAGTTCAATATGCTATCCCCTCTAGGCTCGTCGGGTCACTGTGTCATATCAACTAATTTCTTGTACACCGAGCACACAGTTAGAGAAAAGATTCCTAAAAACCATATTGTAACACGAGAAATCCAATTGGAGCGGTCTTAAAAGCTTGTTTAAGAATTTTAACTAGTCGATATAGTTCCTCGACAACGACGTGAAAGCCGCTGTTGATATGATCACAGCCATTATTCTCTTTGGAATGAGAAACTTTGTCCCATATCGGATGAAGAGTATCAAAAGAAAAGGCATGTAAAGAGGCTATCCAAACATCGAAATCAAAACCAAAAAAAGTTTAAACGAGCCAGGAATGACTGCAACGTCTTTCTTAATCATGTGAAATTTCAATATGACCAAAGGCTGAGACATAAAATATTAGGTTGTTCAAAAAATGATGTCGGTTTTTAACCTTTGACTTTAAAAGCATAGATCTTAAGTGAAACAAAACTTTATTAATCATAATAGCAACCGTTGTGATCAACACACTTTTGCCAACGGGAAAGAAGTTTATCTATTCTTTTAGCATAAAACTCTGGAAGTATGGAGGCTATGAACTCGTTGAATACAGTTTTGGCTCCTTTTCTTTTGACCAAAGCCGGGCGCATGCGTCTAAATTTTTCGTGCATTTCATCGATAGCTGGCAATATTTTTCAGCCGCAATGGTTTCGCCAGGATTCAGAAAGCTGTGATGGATCAAATCAGCTGTGGCCTAGTTTGAACCGAAAAATGCACTTTAAAATGATATATATGTATATAAATAATAAAAATTTTACTTCAAAACGACCTAATACTACAATGTCCCAAAGGTGGCAAAAATTGTTGGTCGTTCGTCAAAAATATTAGAAATTCTGCCTCATCCGCCTTCATCGCAACGCTCATTTATAACAACATTCTAGCCGTCAGCTCTTTGGATAAGGCTAATCTGCTTGCAGCACACTTCGCGACCAGATTGTGCTTTGTTGCAAGAGTTCTTAAAGATCTTAACATTTACAATTCCGCTGGTCCAGATGGTATCTCTTTCTTTCTTCTGAAGAGGTTTTCTTCCTTCCTGGCAATCCTACTCTTAAGGACTCTTCCAGCATATGGAAAACAGCATTTGTTCAGCCCGTCCCTACAAACCCATTGCACATACGTCCCTTCTTTCCAAGGGGTGGCCGTGGTGTAGTGGTATATGTATAGACTGCTCAAGAGAGGGTCGCGGGTTCGAATCCCGTTCGAGGCAATTCTTTGAAAAAGTTTTTTCATGGAATTTGTATGTAGTTATTTGTAAAATCCCGTCGGTGTCAATTCTGACATGAAGGCATAACACTGATGTTGGAGTGGTTGCTGGCTGGGCTAAATGTAACGAACTAACAACTAGCACGTACTATTAAGAACCCACTGGTTGAGGATGCAACTGGCTCCAGTTTGACACCCACCTCTGGAAAAATATCGAAACCTAACACCTGAGTTTCAAAAGAACTGGCTTGTGAAAAGCCAGTAAAAGGGTATTTATATCCTCTTAGTGCGCGGGCGGAATTATAAAAAAAAAAAAAAAAAAAGGTTATGGAAACGTCGATGAACTGTCAGCTTATGAAATATCTCGAAACATGAAAACGATGACTTTTCTTCAATTGAGTAGAAATAACCTTTCGAAAGGTTCAATTTAAGTTGTTTTGGATCTTATATTCACAAAATAAATGCTGGTGTGCCACAGGGCTCCGTTCTGTCTCCGACACTCTTAATTTTCAGCAACGATTACTTGTCTGCCAATTCTAATCAAATATATATTTCTTTGTTGACGACTCTGTTTTTCATATTCGTTCTCTGACGCACGTCCTTGTTCTTCGGTTGTAGAACGGGAATGACAGCGTATGTTAGGTTCATTAAATTCTTATATTAACAGCATAACCAATTGGGGAACAACTCGCAATGTAGAATTTAATGCTTCCAAAATACAATGCTGTCTGCTGTCGTTAAAGCGAAATTTAAACAGCCAGCAATTGTCCATGAATGGCAATTGCATCGTCGAAACCGAAAAATTTTTCATTCTTGGTATATGTGTCAACGACAATGACATTGGAAAGACCACATATTTCATGTGGAATGTTGTTGTAAACCAACAATTTTTCATCTCCCGTAACCACTTTTTTAGGAAAGCCTCAAGCGAATTCCATCTCAACAAAAACTACCATTATGCAATTTGTAATGTAAGTTTTGTAAGTTCGTGAGGAGCCCCAAAAAACATCCACCTTTTTCGAAATTCCAAGCTTTTCCGTCTGCGAAGCGGTTGTATGGGCGATGTTAAACCGCTGAGCGATCTCCCGTGTCATCAAATGCCTGTCAACTTTTTTTTAAGGAATTTTACACTCAAGTGTGTATGAATACATTTATAATGCCTCAGCTTGTGTTAAGTTTTTCGAAAAATTGGATAGAGAGAGAATAAAAAATATGTTTGGGCTTAGTGGTTATTTCACTCCATGACTATCATCCAACATTTAATGTTGTTGATTCCGAGTCTTCTTATCTTATTTGATTTTTGTTAGCTGAAAAAATTATAGTCTTTCGTTCGAGGGTGGGATTCGAACACCGAACCTTCCGATTTGGAAGTCAGTCCACTACAACTTGAGCCACGGCCACCTGCTGTAACTGCAGCCAAGATTTGATTGTCGCCTGTTGTGGGTGGACGTCCAGAGCGAATAGCAAGGTTTGAATTTCCTGAACGAAATCGTGTAAACCAACGCCGACAAGTGTCAGTGCTTTAGCCGAATCTTCATACGTTTTGGAAATTTCCCGTTACACCTCTATTGGTTTGACACATTTAAAAAAAAAAAAACAAAATATACCGAAAATGGCTTTATTATCCTCCATCAATATATATATTGACCACTTAAAACACTTCCAATCAAAACAAATTCTCATAACAATGTAAAGGATAACCCTCTCTATTGGAATAAACTACAAAAATTTCATAACGGTATATACAGAGATTTTCTGAAACGATAAACACTTCTTCCAAGAAAAAAAACCACAAAACTTATTGAACAACCCCAACCCTAACCCCAAAACTTCTTTGGACTTGCTAGATAAGATTCAAAACCGTGCCATAAAACTCATGGGTGATGCTTATATCTCTCAGACAATGGATACCCTCGAAAACCAAAATAATGTTTCGTTTCTCATTTTATTTTTTATCGTTTTTTTTCACCATCGTTTTTTTCATCACCAGTAGCGATCAAATTTCAGATGGCATGACGTTAGGTTCACTTTATAAGTACAAATCTATTTGAAAATAGATGCCGCTAAAAGGCGGAGGAAAAGGAAAAGGTAAGGTAGCAACCAAAGGGAAAATAAAAAACGGGCATAAGGAAAAAAATATGAGGCCGGAAGCTTCATCTTTGTGTAAAGTTGTAGAGTAATTAAGAAGTAATTACGTTAATAAAATTGTTCCTTTGTAAAAGTAAAAAATAAAAAATAAAGTTGTCTTATTTGGCGTGCTCATTTGCACGCTCTCAAACAAAGGATATTGCTGACCCCGCACGTAAAAGTTGCATCAAATCGCAACCAACAAAATTTTTATCAGCACGAATATCACAACGATGTTAAGAAAAAAAAAGTTAATTTCCAAACGACAAACTTAAGCAAGCGTTTTACCAAAGCAGGAAATCAAAAATCTTAAATTTTCTTACAATTTGTAGTACATAAATTATTTGACACAAGTCACGTGTTTCGCCATAACCTCAAAAGCACCACGCTTTGTATAACTGTTATATACAGCACCAAATCGGCAACGAATACTGCCGAGAGTAAAAAAAAAAACTTTATTAGTGCGCAACGCTCACAAATTGCCCTCGCCACACGAGGTTTCGCCATTCCCTTCCTTCAACTTCATCTCCTCAGCTCGATCCATCAGTAGACCATCAATAGCACAAGTTTCATGACAAACAAGTCATCTACATCTCGCCAACAATTGCCACTGCGCAACATGACTCAACAACTGTATCAGCATCCAGCATCAACACTGCCAGCACCATCGTCATCAGCATACCTTCAGCGTCATCACCAGCATCATAGCAGACAACAATTATGATACCATCAAGTACATTCATTCGTTCTAAAAATATCTGAATCACATCTTAGTAGTTGTATTGTATTGTAGATTTGTAGATTTGCATTCCTCCTTACGTTTAACTTTAATCTAAGCATACATACAACATCTCTAAATATATAGCTATTTGGTGCTTCTTATATTGCTTAAATAATACTCATCATTTTATTCGTAAGACCAAACCCTTTTCTTCCAACCGCGCAAACATAACCTTATTAAAATATAAAATCGCGGCAAATCCCTTAATCACGCGTAATCAACCAGTACAACAAAACCCACTAAATGCACCGGTACAAACCGGAAGCCCTTTAGGATTTCCACCGGTTGGGACAGTGGACGCGGTTGCAATCAAACTTCCAGAATTCTGGAAAAGATGCCAGCGATCTGGTTCATACAAGTAGAATACCAATTCGCAATCAGAAAAATAACCGTGGAATAATCCAAGTTTCATCAAGTCGTTCAGTCGCTTCCCCATAAAGTGGCTGCAAGTGCATAAGACATCCTAGTCCAAGAATCCCAACGCCATATACAAATCTGGAAAAGGCATTAATAGAACGTCATTCCATGAGCGAGGATAAAAGGATAGTGATACATTTGTCAGATAAGGATATGGGTGACAAATGGCAATCAATGATTGTAATAGAAAGCCTAATCTTAGAGTTATGGAAGCGAAGCCTTCCAACACTGGTACAAGGTTCAATTAAAGGCAGTTCCAAATCTAAGATTAAAGATCTGCTTGAGGTGGCTGACGGTATTTTTGAAGTTTATCAACAGAAAAATAACTCTGCGCTTTCCATTGCGTCCCAATGGAAGCTGAAATCCATGAAATAAAAGCGATGTTTTCAAATTTTAACATCAATAAATCTCGTTTTCGAAACTCTACTAGAGATTTCGTTGAAGGAATGAAAATAACAAGTCCATTCAAAATTTGGCAAAAATGCACAAAAATGCAGCAATGCACCTTCAATCACCCAAACTAATTTCTACTATTATCATGGCGGCAAATGGTAGTATAATTCATAAAACACAAGGTCGTCTTTTCATAAAAGATCCTATCTCGGACATCACATTTATAATAGACTCAAGTTCTGAAGTTTCCGTATTTTATCATTATATTTTCCAACCCAAAGCACCAAACCAGAGCAATTTATTTCCGCTGCCAATAGTTCGTCTATCAAGGTCTTTCTAACAAAATATCTTCAAATAAACCTAGGTTTTAGACGAATTTTTACAAAATTTTCTTAATCGCATTAGTCAAAAAGCCCGTCATTGGAGCTGACCACTTAAGACAAATCGGTGTCGTAATTGATGTTAAAAACTCGAGGCTTATAGATCCTCTCACAAGCACATGTGCCAAGGGCACACCTTGTCAACAAACAGTGACTAGATCACGATTCTTTGGGTCGGAACAAAAGTACATCTCTATTCTAACGAATTTTCTTTCGCTGATGGAGCCCCCAGACTTCAACTTCCCCGTCAAGCCCACTATCGTTCACACAAGGCCCATTGCCTCACTCTTGAAATAAGGGGTTTGAACAATGCCAAGAAAGGAAAGCGCCAAATTACTGCAGCTATTCTTAAGATAATGCTAAACTTAGCATAACAACCGATGTATCTTTCAACAGTGGAAAGGAGAATGTTGGGTGCCAGTAGCCTTCTTTAGCAAAAAGCTTTCGCCTACACAATCGCGACATTCTGCAATCGAAAGAGTGCTACTAGCAATCTACTTGGCTATACAACAGTTTAGAAATTTCGTCGAAGGGTAAAAGGTCATAGTCTTCACAGACCATTAGCCTATGACAGCTGCCCTTACAACAAAGAACAATCGTAGTCCTAGAAAGGAGCGACAATTGGACCTGATATCGCTATGTATGTTATGTCGAGTCTCCGTTAGACGTCGTAACAGATATCCTTTCACGTCCAGATGCTTTTTCACTCGAATTCACCATTCCAGGGATCGAGAAACTCGCATCGCGAGTGGAATTTACAAAAATATCTTTATAAATGCTTTTGACATCTCTCTATGGTGTGAAACATCTACCGATGCCGATAGACCATACGCCTCTCAAGGCAAAATGAAAACTATCTTACAGACAAAATATTCTCTTGCGCATCGAAGAATCAGAGCATCGTGAAAGAAAATTGGAAAAAATGTATTTCTGGCCTAAAATGAATCACGACATAAACACATGGGCGAAGAAATATAAGATTCTCCAGATGGCCCGAAGTGTATTCTTTTCGAGTCCAAGTTATTCAGTGAACTCACAAAATTTCTTGGTGCTATACGCATTCGTACTACAGCTTACCACCCACAGGCTAATGGCATGGTAGAAAGGTTCCACCGACAATGAAAAACATCGATACGGGCCTCCTGAGACAAAAAAAAAAAAACTGGTCACTGGTACATGCAAATCGGATCAATAGTTTTTCAAATATTGTATGTTGCCAACCAAGTTGAAAAAAGTGTTTAAATTTTGCTGAAGGAAAATTCGACATGCAAAGTAAATTTTATATCTGTATTTTATATGCTGTATTTCCGTCAATTTAAGGAATTTCTTTACTAAATTTGTTGTTAAGCATCTTTCAGAAAATTAAAAAGAAAAAAAAAATTAAAAAAAATGTTACCGTTATGTGCCTTATTTTCCATTATTGATAAATAAATAAAATATATTTTGTTGACAAAATAATGAACAGCCACCAGTGCACAGCACCACTCAATACGACTTTTTCAATTATTTGTAGTCTCCAGTATCCTTGCCACACTTAAAAAAAAAAAGTATAAATGTAACTATTTTCTCAAACACGTACATCGACTAAAATGGATAGTTTTCCTTACCGATATCTACCTATTTCCAAAAAATTTCTCTTGAGATGTTCGATGCGATTTTTGATTTGCACCCTATTGTCAATACAGAACCAATTTTGGCAGTTGGATTTCTGCAGCTCTACATTAATTTTTCATATTTGTATATGAAAATTTCAAAGTTTCTTAATACTCAATGAAGGCTATTGCGTTCTTTGTGAAATAGGATTTCGATATTTTTCCCTACTGCCAATACACTACCACTTGAGCCACGGCCACCCACAAGTTATGCTCGTTCTAGGAGATATTGATATATTCATGTATATATGACATATGAAACAATATATTAATTCATTTTCCCTTAGTAAAATTATATATGTACTCATTGAATTTTTTACATGATTAACTAAAAATTTATTTATTTGTAGGCGGCAATTTTACAACAAACATCGCAATACATATGCGATTTGGAGACTCAAAAAACTCAACTTCTTGCACAAAATAGTCAACTAAAACGAACATTAGGCCAGCATGAACTAGCATTGAGTGGATATGGCATTGGTAGCGGAAATGTGGAAGACGGATGCAGTGCAATTAAAAAACACAAGCTTACAGATAATGTTTTATCATTGCAAACAATATCCGATTCCTCTGACGAAGGCCTTGGATCAGTTTCACCAGAACCAACGACTCTGTTACAAAACAGTAATACTACGAGCGGAATATCTTTTAATTTAGCAAAGACTGCTCATGGAAACGCTTACATAACGCAAAGTTCCAAAGAGTTGATAGAACTCAAAAAACAACTGGAAAAAGAACGTCGATCTCGAGCTGTCATAGAAGAAGAACTTCGATTAATTAAAAGACAGTTGTGCAGTGAAAATTATATCACTCGTGAATTTATAGAACAAACTGACAATTATCAAGAAGAGGAATGTCCTGTTTCATATATATCTCTAAACGAGAAAAATGAGACAACAGGAGTTTTAGTGTGCTCTTCTATTGAAGAAATAAACGAGGACTGCACTGAAATCATAACTGATGATAATATTAAAGAAGAAATCATTTTAACAAAAGAATCCCAAGGTAAATATGCCGACAGTTCTTCTTTACAACCAATATTACAAGCAGCAATTAAAGCCCAACCCAAAGTTGAGGTAAAACGCATCAATGAGACTGTTATGAAGATTAACGGAGAAAAAGAACAGCAACCTAACCAAAAAAAATCGGGCGGCAATCCAATTGGGTTAACACGATCACGGCAGAATTTGGAAACAATTGTCGAAGCTATTCGACACCTTGAAGGTGATCATTTATTTGGGGATAGTGCTGGTCAACAAAAAAAATCCCAAAAATCACAAGAATCTCCTTTGGCTTTGACTACTAAACGAATGGTGTCTAAAACTGTTCAACCACTTCAACAGCAACAGCAGCAGCGAAATACAATAGCTGAACTAAGTCCGTTCCTTCAAATAAAAAATCCAAAAATTGGTGCAGCTAATGTCGTTACTGTTGTTAGGGGAAGAACTGTTTCAGTAACACCAGCCGGCGATAATTCTTTGACAACTTCAACTGTAACGAAACCATCTAATAGTACTACAGCAAACACAACTATTTCTAGTAAAAATAACAGCACCAATAAGATGATTGCCAATAATAACAACCCAACAAGCAGTGTAATATCAACAAATAGTTCTGCGATACCTACCGCGATTGTTAAAGTGCAAACAGCAGTACCACCAACATCCGTACCCATAGCTGCTTCACCATCACATATCACAATAACAACAGCGTCACTTAAACAATGTCGACCAGGCGTTATTGTTGCAAAACAATTATCTTGATTGCATTGCAATACGAATAATAAATATAATAATATTTTTACCACGAATCAAGAATATGGTAATATAACTGGCATGAGCAATAATATTGGTATTACAAAAAAATATAACACTTCTTTTAGTAGTAATACTAAATCAAGAAGCTATAAAAATAAGAATGTCAGTGGTAATGTAAAATTCACTAATTTAATCAAAAGAATTGCCAACAATAAACAAAGCAAAATGAAAATATTTGTAGTTGTAGTAATGCTTTTAAAAAATGTATGGAATATCACTTACTCAACCATTAAGCCGGCAGAATCGGATTTTTTTTCTAGTTCTTCACTTAAGAGTAAACATTTTACGTTACGTTATTGTCAAGCAGGCATATAAACTTGGCATCTTTCATCGCGTTTTATTTCAAACGAGTCATTATTAAACAAAAAAGAAAGCAAAAAAAAGATAGAAAACAAAATAAGATAAAATTGTTAATACATTTAATTTACATAGAATAAAAATTAAAACGAAAAATCCTTGCCTCGATTGCCAATCACTTTGGCTAAAGTAATTAAAATATTAAATGAAAAAAGAAACAAAAAAAAAACAAATGAGTAAATGGATTTTTTTTTTTTTTGCATATTCAATAAATATTTCTCTTAAGAATTGTAAAACTTATTAATCTTTTTAAAACACAGATATTAGAAGTATACACAAATTTAATAAAGTGCAAACAAATTTGTTTTTGTTAAGAAGTACAAATAAGGTTCGTCTTACTTTCCCATTTATTATTTTACGCGTTTGAGTTGCCAACATACAATAACCTGTGTCATAAACAAACGGTTGGCAATGGTGTTAATTTCACCATTTTTGTATACAAAAAAAAAATAATAATAATAATAATAATATAAATAAATAAATAATGATATTTAAATAAATAAATTTAGTAGAATACATCATAGGTCAAGTTATTTTGGATTTCTTTTTATTTACTTTTGAAAAAAATTTAAAAAAAATAAAATTAAATTACATAGTTTTATTCTGAAATTTCGAATTCTATATGCATACATACAATTTTTTTTTTAATTAGAAAAACAAACAAAATATCCATTATATGCTAAATCATAAAAATGGTGTCAATATAAAAACAAAAAAAAATATTGTTTCGGAAAGACATTTATCATTAGTTTCATTTTGATTTTATTTAAAATGTATTGTGTAAAAATTGGTGAACTGATTAATCTTTCATCAGTTTTTTATGTGCGGGAGGAATGTGAGTATTAAACGTTATTAACAGATTTGTTTGTTTTAAGTGAACATTATTCAAACCGCATTGTGTTTTACTAACCCTTTAAAATCTGAGATTCATGGTCTCGTCAATAGCCAGGATGGACTGTGCGGAAGAGAAATGTAGATTTTTCACTTTTTTTTTTCTAAATGTAAGTACATGACCTCAAGCTCTGCTATGCACTTACTTAAGCATGCACGAATTTTGCTGAGTTGGACGAGAAGCTTTTCAAAACTATGGCATAACATTTTCTTTTTTGTGATTTCCTTTTTTTGAAAACTCTTAAAAAGACACAGGAATTTATTATTTTTAAAAAGATTTAAGAAGATCTGGCCAATTAGAATTTAAGGTAGTTAAAGAAATAGTTGCATTATTGCCAAAATCGGATAGTATGTAGTAAAATTATAGCCAAATAGAAGCTTGGACAAGGATCAGTTTATTTTATCCTTTTGAGTAATACTTTGAGGTTGGTGTCTTTCTTTTTGATCCACATTTAGTCACAATTTTGTTGCAAAGCCTTTAAATAAGTACTGCCACATTTTAAAATATATGTATACATTTTTAAAAATTTGCATAATTCCATACACAATTTTTGCTCTCACAAGTCGATTAAAAACGAACGAAAGAACAAAGAAAAACCATAAATTTGCAATATTGCAAATGTGCTTCATATCGTGGACTTATTCTGAGTAGAAATGCATGTTTCTTAAAACAATATCGATTAACTGAAGTAAAAAAGAGAAAGGTTTACACCGCCAGGGGTTGCAATCTATGATATTTTCAATAATTGTTAAGTAAAAACACAAATCGGTCACACGCTGATTCTTCGACATTGAGATACACGTATACACCTAGAATGAAGACCGGCATATCTTTTATTAAAAGTGAGATTAAGATCATCCCTAATATTAATTGATTGGCTGAGGTCAATTTCAACGATGATTGCAATTAATCAGTTCTCGTATTCTAAGATTTTATAGAGTAAAATCCAGTTTTGTGGTGTAGTGGGCTATGTGGCCTATCTCGGATCACTTCCCTTTTTGGAAGGGAACGTGTTCATAGTTCCTGTTTACATTGGCGACAGGATGAAAGTCCTCACCATGAACGTTGTGTTCACATTGCCATGGGGTTGAAAGACAAGGGGAATCATTTGAATCAGACCAGTTTTCATTTTTAGATGTGAGCAGTCGGCCTGAAATAAACCTCTTTTGCTCTCCTTTATACTTCCTTGCACATCAACGATCAAAACCAAAATGAACAAATATTTCAGAAATGGAACGATATGGAAAAAAACGATGTACTGCACCCGAGAATCCACTTTAGAAATGGATTTTCTTCCCACTTCAATAAAAAGCGTTCCCTCTCTTTTGGACAATCTTTCTGCCCGCGCCAATGTAAACAGGCATATAGTCGTGCAGTCAGGGGAAAAATGCATATGTTTCGTCCTGTTTGAAATCCTTAAATTTTTTGCGCAGTTGTTTTTAACGTGTCGAGGCAATAGGTTGATTTTTCATTTACCGATGGAAAAAGTTAGTTTTTTTTTGTGTGAAATGCTAACGTGAGTTAAATAGTTAAGTTTTCATCGAACTCGGAAAAAAAATCGAAATAGGAAGTTGAAAATAGGAAAAAGCTGATATGGAGAAAAGTAAGAGATGGCGATATGAACATATTGCTCGCATCTAAAACATTTTTAGTATCACATACGACGCTAGAGCGAATGGCTGAAAGTGAATAAAGCATTTAACAGCTATTTTTAAGCAAAATATATATACGAGAGCTGTTTGGTGAATACCGGGATTGGAAGATATGTAGCGCTACTAAGCTAAAATGAGTGTACCATCGTTTAGTATAAACTCTTACAACCCGCCTGTGGCGAGAATCCGACGCTTGGTTTTGTTTTGGCACCTATTTCAAAACATCGTGTGTGTTTTTTGCGACCATGGAGAAAGAGCAGTATCGTTCCGTGATCCTGTTTTTGAGTGGCAAAACCTGCGAGGAAATCAAGTCCTTTCTTGACGGTGTGTATGGGAGCCATTCACACAACTGTTTATCATTGGTTTAACGTGACCACACGTCCGTTTTTGACCAGGTGGCCCAAAAATGGTTACTGCAGGGGAAACCGTGGACAAAATTCATGATCTTTTATTGGCGGAACTGCGATTGGTGCCGTGTTAGCTCACACCGGAGAACAAATGCAATCGTGAAACCACTTCAAGACGTGCTTAATCCTGTTTCGAAATCCAGAGGAGTTTCTGCGCCTGTTCCTGACCATCGATAGGCATGGAATCATTGGTACACATCAGAGGCGTAGACCGTGTCTTCGGCCGGAAAGGTGTTGGCCGCCGTTTTTTGGCACGTGAGAGGTGTGATCTACGTTGACTATTTGGAAAGAGAAAAACAATCACAGGAGCATACTACGTAGATTTATTGGGCCGATTCAATACCGATTTTAAGAAAAAACGATCACATTTTGCTCACACCTCCGCAGTGAAATCCAATTTGTATCTATCAGTTGTTTAGTTAGGCGTCCAGTATAATGGGCGATTCTCGGGATGGTATAATTTTTGGGACGAGGAGAGACGTGATGTAGTCAAGTCTATCTTCGACCTTTGGACATTTACCATTTACCATTACCAGGCCGAAATCAATCTTTGACAAAATAATTGATTTGATGACTCTGGTTAAAGTGTTTGTGTTTGAACAAGAATCCTTAGATCTTAGATACTTAATTATATTCAGTCTGGTAGCTAGGCTTTTTTTTTAAATATGTACAGTGGTCCTTTAAGTTAAACTTACAGTCAAACATATTGCCTAATATGCTTGGTGAATTAACATTACAAATATTGTTGTTCTTAAAATTAAGTGTTATTTATTTTGTACCACTAAAGAAGTTTTTGAATCAAAGAAATTACACCACTGGTTTATATCGGTTAGAATATTAGAAGTCGATTGACAAAATTGAAGTATTGGTTTATATTTATTAGTCTGTTTTTTTTTTTTTCAAGAACCAAAATAATTTTTTAAATATGGTATTGTCCAGAACTTTTTTGAGGCATACTAAAAGAAATATAGGTCGATATCCACCGATTTCGTTTGTCGTTTTATTTTGCTTTTGTATTGGTACCACGTTGGTGATTTTCCACATTTGGGGAATGATTTCTTTGTCAAAAATTAGATTGTGAAGAGATAATATGCGTTCTTTTAGGACGATATGTTTTATCTTTTGCCGTGCGAGGGCAGTCAACCTTTATTTCCTTTCTATTGATTACGTTCGTTATAAAGAAATCTATAAGATCGGGTATTATTGTTATTATTAAAATTATTCAAAAATTTAAAAAAATTAAATTAAATAAGGTTCAAGCAACTATTGAATAACTATTATTGCACTTGCGTGTTTTTTTTTGTAAAAGTTATTCCCAGTAAAAAAAAAAATGGTAAAAAGTTTAAAACCAAAATTAAATTACGTACACATTTTACAAAAATAAAGTTTCTTTAAGTCACAAAAAATATAAACTAAAGAACTAAAGTAAGGTTATGGAAAAAGAGTGTTGCCTTATGGTGCCTTGTATATGATCTAACGGGCCTTTATTTTGGCAAAATCTTCCACTAGAAAATTACTTTCAAGCTCCAACATAATTCTTTTTCAATTGATATGGTTGCCAAAGATACCTATCGTTCCTGGGACATTGAAGACTGTAAGTAGTTTTTTAATAGTTATATCAGTATTTGGAAAAAGAATCTTCATATTTCTGTTATGAATAAAATTAAAAATGTCTATCGCGGAATCATTTTGATTAATCAAAATTGACAACATGATGATTTCTCGATAAAATTCTGAGCTACTTAAATCGGAACTGCCATTATAAGCTAGAATTTTTTCTAATTTGGAACCGTCTTCAGCTGAAACTAAACTTGGATTCGATTTGAGCTTTCCAATACTATATACACATTTATATAATTCATTGTGCTCTTTTATCTGCTCAAATCTTTCAGAAATTGATGAAATGGCTTGATCTAAAACTTTAAAATAAAGTTCTACCTTTAATCTTTCTTGCGGTTCTACCGGGTGAGCTTTTTAACTTGTGACATCCAAATTACTCGAAAAATACGCGATATCGCGAAAAATGTTTCAGACAAAAGTCACAAGGTTCTGAACGGAACATAAGATGGTGACCACGAGTTTGACTTTAAGCCCCATTTTCAAGGTCAAACGAAGGTCACTTTTGATTTTTTAATGGGAACCCCTATGAAACACTTTTTCCAAAAATGCGTTCTTTTCCCATCAGAGGGCGCCATTAAACTTACGACGTCAAAATTACTCGAAAAGTACGAAATATCGCGAAAAATGTTTCAGACAAAAGTCACAAGGTTCTGAACGGAACATAAGATGGTGACCACGAGTTTGACTTTAAGCCCCATTTTCAAGGTCAAACGAAGGTCACTTTTGATTTTTTAATGGGAACCCCTATGAAACACTTTTTCCAAAAATGCGCTCTTTTCCCATCAGAGGGCGCCATTAAACTTACGACATCAAAATTACTCGAAAAGTACGAAATATCGCGAAAAATGTTTCAGAGAAAAGTCACAAGGTTCTGAAGGGGACATAAGTTGGTGACCACGAGTTTGACCTTGAGAAACATTTTCAAGGTCAAACGAAGGTCACTTTTGATTTTTCAAATAATTCCTGATTTTCATTGCTCAGTCGTATTCCTCAATAGGGAACACGACTTTGTCTCAAAGGTCTTATTCATTCAGTGCTAGAAACCACTGTACTGGCACGCCTAAATCAATCGGTTTCCAACGTTGTTAGGGTGTTAGAAGGTCGAGATTTTGAGGAAGTCATTATTGCCTCTAGTGAAGTTAAAACTCAAATAAATTTCAGATAGAGACAAATTTTCCTAAACTTATCTGAGAGTGTATGATGTGCACTCTGCCCTTTTTTTCTACTTGAACGGAACTGTACTTCATTTAGAAGTTCGATATTTGTTTTGAGGAACTGATTATTATTAGTAACGTTTTCCAGATTAATAATGCAGGCTATTTCAATTCAAGAGAAAATTGAAATGATATTGATTTATGGAGAAAGTGGAAGGAACATCGATGGTGCTGTTGCTCTTTACGCTCAACGTTTCCCAGACCAGATACGATCGCGCGCTTCCTTTTATCGGGTCATCCAACAATTCATTGGTGAAGGAAGTGTGCAACCAAGGAAAAGGAGTCGGTCAGACTGTTGAGGACAATGAAATAGCAGTGTTAGCTGCCGTTGCACACGATCCTCAAATTAGCACTCGTGACTCAGGAATTTCTCAAACGACTGTCTGTAAGATATTGCATGGAATAAATACCATCCTTATCATGTTTCAATGCATCAAGAACTTTGTAGTGAGGATTTTCGCAACCGGGTTTCCTTTTGTCAATTCAGCAAATTGAACGAGATCCCATTTTCTTCGCCAAGGTGTTATTCTCTGATGAGTCGACTTTCACCAATCACGGTACGGTCAATCGACATAATGTGCATTACTGGGCTACCGAAAACCCCTTTTTGGTTTCGACAAGTTGAACGCCAGCACCCATGGAATGTTAATGTTTGGGCGGGAATTATTGGGGATAAATTAAAAGGTCCATATTTTATTGAAGGCAACTTGAATAGCGAAAAGTATGCAAACTTCTTGCGGGACCATCTTCCAGTATTACTAGAAGAACTGTCATTGGAGTTGCGACAAACAATGTGGTTTCAACATGATGGTTGTCCAACCCATTATTCCCAAGTAGCCCGGGGCGTATTAAACAATGTTTACCATCAACGATGGATCGGACGAGGCGGTCCGACTTAAAAAGTGAGGTTTACAGAAAAAAGCCAACAACACGTGAGAACATGAAAAGACGAATAATTGAAGCTTGCCGGAAGATTACGCCAGAAATACTTCTCAGTTCTGTTGGTTGGTTGGTTGGTGTAGTGAATGAAGTGAATGGTCACATTTTCGAGCATTTGTTGAAAAAGTCTCGGAATAAACGTCGAAATGGGAAGAATTCAATGATTCAACAGTGGGAGACAAGGGGACCCACTCTTATTAAATAACCCGAAGGTAACAAAATACTGCTACGTCCACTTTGTTGTTTCTGGGTTATGCTAAAATGTAAAAACAAATGACCTACGAGCCTACGAGCAATACGACTGAGCAATGAAAATCAGGAATTATCATTTGAAAAATCAAAAGTGACCGCGCCGACGGGACTTTCATATACCTACATATAAATTCTATAAAAAGACTTTTTCAGAGAATTGCCTCGCACAGGATTCGACTCCCCCAACCAACAAGGGCTTTATAAACTTCTCCTAAGTAAAGGTATAATGACATGACCGCATCTATTCTGCTCTCCCATCTGGCCGTACATGGGGGTTCCTAGTGTCAAACTTATAAGATGTTTTTTCAGAGCCGACCATCTGTTTACAGAGCTAGAGAAAAAAACATATAAGCTCTTAACCGTGTCAAAAAATGCCATTGCGTCAAAATAACAAAGTTCTTGGTTCCGGAGCTTTAATTCTAGCTTGCATACCACCACTTTTGCCTTTCATGTTTGCACCATTGTCATATCCTTGGCCCCGGCAATTTGATAAAGCAAGATTCAAATTTGAAAGCTCACCTAATACACTAGCTCAGTTAATCCATACCTGGTTGTCTCTTCTGCAACTTAAGATCCTAAGAAGTATCCCTTAACATTATAGTTTCTTTTGTTATGGTCAACTATTCTACTACCAAAGTATGCTGTTCCTTCCTACTAATATCAGGCGTACAATCTACAATTATCGAAAAATATTTAACTAGTTTTATTTTGTCTAAAATAGCTTTTCTAACTTCGCATGCCAAAAGTTCTATGAGCAATTACTTAGGTATGTGTTCTTCGTCTCTTGACGATGGATTCTGCGTAGGTGTTCTGCTGGAACCATGTCGAATTGGCTTACAGCTTGCACGAGTTGCAGAAAATTGCCGTTGATTGCTTAAATAAAACATCGGAGAATTGCACAAGAATTATAAGCCATTTCAAGACATTTCTCCAATGCACAGTTGTCCATCTGGTTTTGCATTCTAGAGTCTATTGTTTTGCCTTTTTGCAAACCTAAACCTAAATCTCTCCAAGCCCGAAAAGTTGTCATATGTAAGGGACTTGTATCATGCTCTTGAATAGTCCTTGACAAGTGACTCCAGTCACTTTCGCTCGCGAAAATAAGAGACAGCAGAAGTAAAATGCAGAGTCCGAAGATTTTGAGTAAACTAACCAGGCCCTTGATGTTTTCTCACCATATTTTAAATCTCTTTGGTAAAAATGGATACAAAACTTTTTATTTACAGGGAAATCAAAATTTTCTACTCGAACAGGAACCTGCTCTAGTAATAATTGAATAACTTGATCACCTAAATTTGGCCATAATTTAGGATGTTCAAATGCTAGTAAAACATTAATTGCACTACATTGTTCAACATCATCTAACACATGTAAGGCTGAACTGGCTTTGCAATATTTTCTGAGGCAATAAATTATTGCAACTTAGACTTACGATGTTGAAGAACACACAGCAAAGTATTTTCTGAACTCCAGCGCCTGTTTTTTATTGTCTGCCTCACCTTCCGTTCGCTTCTACACTCACTACTTAATAGTTTTTCCTTTCCTGAATACGTTTCTGAGTCCCGACTACAAGGCAACAATTTTTTAAAAATATTCTCTAACCGACTTGACTAAGTTGTTACAGGAACTTGTTTTTACACCTTAGAAATAAACAATTACAAAAAAGATACAATCTATTGTATTTACATATTATTGATGTGTAAACATCTTAGCTCTCATTATGGGCTTAACGGATTTCTTGCCGTCACGCGTAGCCAAACTTAGGATTAGTGTATTCACACAGACAAAGAGTAATAGCAATAGCATTGTAAATGTCAACATTCCCTGCATACGCTTTACTGAGCGAAGACGAAATATTGTATGTATGCACACAGCGTTGTTGTTGTAATAAATGTAATTTAAAAATTTAATTTTACCTATTTTGTAAGCGCTCGCCGCTCGCCCACACCACAAACACACAGAAACGTATTTCATTCTTTCCACATATAAGTTTCGTACGCTAGCACTACAAACTGAGCACCGGGCACACAGACTTATTAGCATTCATAAGGACTGAGACGTCAACATAGCTACGGAGTGAGAAGTCAACAGTCAAAAGTGATTTTGTTTTCAGTTCAATTATATCTACAGTTTTGTAGATTTGATTTGAAATTGGAAATGAGTTAATAAATTAAAATCAGAAAAATGAATAAAATAAAATGAAAAGAAAAAAAAATTTTAACTTATATAATTGAATCACCTAAGGCTTTGCCGAGTCGTATGCGCAGATGTTTACACATTAATTTCACGAGTACCTGGTACTCACGCCTTTTTTATAATACTGACTGGGTTTTATAAATTCTCAAAATCAAAGGACAATTTTAAAATTATCCAAAAACAAATCTGTCGTTAATAAGCTGACACAGGAACTGGAAAAGGTTGTAAACTGATGTTAGGTATCAGTGTACATTTGGTATGTGTATTATTATTATAGGGATGTAAATTATGAAGTGTTGCCGAAATGCGATTGGGTTAGTAGAAAAAAAAATTTAATGTAATGTATTTAAAAACGATGTTTGCAAAGCACTATTTAACGAATTAATAAAGTCTTGGATCGGTGCGGCTGTTACACTTGCTTAAATGCAAGGTCCAGCCCTGCTTACAAGGTCGGTGTATCGTCCATTCTGAATAACATTCAGCCAAAAATATTGCATCAGATCTGTTTATGATGCAAATATTGCTTTTGTTTGCGCAGTACACGCGTGTACACTGCGATTTGAAACGTTATACATTGTATTACTGCAGTAATTTTGCGTTACGAAACGCTTGACGTTGAAGTACTGTATTAAGGAATTCAGCCCTTAATACTGGGGCCTTACAAGATGCGGGACGTGTTCACTGGTATTTCAATTAACTAATTGAATAAAATACCTTACGCGTTCTCAATTCTGAAGGTATTTGCTGGGAAAGATTGGTTTCACAGCTTTTGCCGAAGACAAAGTAAAGTTAAGCTAAGCAGGTGGAAGTTTCGTTCCGTCTTACTTTATATTTCCCAAACAAAAAATCAATACCTCTTCTGAGAAAGAAAACTCCTCCTGGCGCCAAGTCTAAATGCCGTATAGGGATGAATTTAAGAGACCATATTACGGATCACTTTTTGTCATATGTCAAACCTTCAAGAGAAGACCCAGTTCTTACTTTGGATGGGCACCAAAGTCATACCCGAAATGTTGAAGTGTTGTATCTTACAAATGATGACGGAGTAGTCATCACCTATTCAAACTATGAAATGCAATCTTTAGATAAGACATGTATAGGTTTATTAAAAATGTATTATAACGAAAACAAGTCAGAACTATCATTGACGTCATTTAAGAACTCCTGAGCAATGCTTATGCGACTGTTCTTCTCATCAAAATTAAGAAACTTCGTAACAAACTCCGCTGACACTTTTTTCATACCCTAAGCATCCGAAAAAATTGCATGACACGAGCCGACCGATAGGGCAACATCATCAGTTACTTCTCTTATGATAATTGGACAATTTTTCGAAACAATTTTCTTCACAGCTTCGACGTTATCATCTTTTGTTGATATGTTGAGATTCGTTATTGGCATCTTTTCGGCCATCTGGGACCATCTGTACCACCAGTAAACATTTTTTTTATTAAGAACAGACTCACCGTATGCCATGTCAACATTTCATGTATTTTAGAGCACTTGATTCCATTTTTTTGCACAAAATTTGATACAAATTCTTTGATCCATTTATTTTAACTTATAACCTTAGCGGCTGCTTCAGACAAAATAAACAATGAACAGCTGAAAATTTTGTCATACTTTAGGGGCATGTATACCAACTTAATAAAAAACCCGTAAAATTTAAAAATTCCCCTGTATTTTTTAAAAATACTATTATATATATATAAACCGCTTCAACCGAATAGGTACAGCATTTTTCAAATAATGTGCATTACTTTAATAGTTCATGCTGGTAACTGTCTGTCTATGATGTTGGAAAAAGAAATTAGAAAGAATGATTCAAAAATCACCTTTATTTTTTCTCTGGCTCTCTTGCAAGATATTCCATATTGAAAAATTCAGTTTTATTTTTGCGTAAATGGATTCAATATGAAATATCTTGCAGGGGAGCCAGAAAAAATATAACGGTGCTTTTTGAATTATTCTTTCTAATATCTTTTCTGAATATCATAGGTAAACAGTTACCTGCATGGAATATTAATGGTGTTTTTATTTGGGCAGTCAGGAGCCTGTTTTTGTGTACTTCAATTTTATTTTCAATATAACACTAAAAACTTCTTCGGAATTATTGTTATTATTATCTTCGATGAGCATAGTTATTTATTAATTATGCTTCCATCTTCTTTTATTCTTCAAATATATTTGCTTGCGAATCAATTTGAACGCTTAAGGATAATAAATTACCCGAAAACACAGCCTAGTTTGACACACAATATTATTTGACGTTTATACGTTTTGACATAAAATCCAGGAGAGAAATTATGTTTCTCAAATGAAAACGAGAAGCAAAATTTTGTTTCTGTAAAAATGAGGGGAAATAGTTTTATGTCAGTTTTCTGCCCAAACAAAAACGCCATACATTCATGCACATTATTTGAAAATAATAAAGCACAAACCTTTGAAAAATGTTGTACCTATTCAGTTGAATCGGAGTATATGTGAGTGTATGACGGAGGGAATATCAATGAAAGAGATCACATACATGCATCGGGAAGTTAATGCAATATGCATTAAATGAAAAAGCATACATACTTTGTTTGACGATACGTCTGTAATACACCTTCCCCTCAAAATTACCTAATTTATTAGCTATACAAATTGATGCAAAAAAGGACTTAAATTAATTAAAAGAACGTTTATTTTAAATGACAAAAGAAAAAACAGTGCAATTTTTTCACTCGGAGCAATCTTGACACAAACTCCCGCAATGCTCCATGCATATGTGACGTTTGCAAGAGGTGCAGATAAACCTGGTCACAGCTTTTTTATTTGTAACAAAGTTTTCTAGGTTGATTTTTAAAGCTTATTGGAAGATTTGAAATAATATCACCTAAAATAGCAATAATATCAATAATATCAATAGACATCGCCTCAAAATTGGTATTTCGCGACGACGACGCAACCATGGCTCTATTAATTTTTTGTGATACGTCTTTGACAAATGCTCGTCTTGTCACTGATTTTTGTTGAATACGGTTTTATTATTTACGTGAATGACAAAAGAGTTGACTATAGACAAATTCAATATACCGAAAAAGTAACATCATCTTTGTGTTTATCTATTAAAAGACAGTATCTGCTGCGTATTGAATTATAAAATTCAATATCTGGCTTATCAGATGGTGCCAAAGTTCCATTTCCATGAGCTGGAAATGGCTAAAATGATACTAATGTACATTTGCCATTGAAGCAAAACATTGCAGGTCCTGTCGGTCTTGGTTGCAAAAGTTGCGGAGAGATCTCACGTTTGTAGATCTAATTGTACCATCAATTATTAACTTGTATAGTTCCTGCAATAGCTTGTTTGCTAACGGCACTGACGTAAACCAGTGTTCCATGGTCACGTTATGATTACTACCTCGAAGAGATTCCGTAAGTTGCTTCACAAAATAATATGCCAATGGTTCTCTATTCGAATTTGTGCCCTTTCCCATATATAGTATCGCATCCATCATATAGTTTGTCTTCGAATCACAAATGACTGCTATTTTTATCCCATACTTGTTTTGATGGTATGTACCTACATGCGAAATGGACAGTGTCTACGAAATTCCAATAGCTGTTCATGCACGGTCACTCTTTTAGTGGAAATTTATGTATTGGTGTGTAATGCAATTATATTCACCATCGAATCGGAAGCAAACAATTTGAATTGGTCCAGTGTAGTAATTGCATGTTTTGCTTCATTTTTGGGTCCTTGAACAATGTGAACAATGCTTGGATTCGGGTAGTGCTAGCTTGGCATGGCTTTGCTGACCACTTGTAACCCTTCTTGCCTCTCAAATTTTTAGTCGCTGATATAATTATTCGAGCTACTAGTTGTCATTTGCCTGAATTCACTTATTCATAAAGGAGCTGCTTACTATCTGATGAATCGAAAGAATTGATATGACGGCGGCGGTTTAAGTGACAATGATGAGTTCTAGCTTATCAGTCAGGTAATTTAAAGATATCTCTGAACTTATCGAAAAAATAAAGTTGTTTACCAGCATCCGAGGAAATTAGGGATAGGGACTGCCCAGTGGCAAAGCCAAGACCGCATACACTAATCGCTCAGTTATACAACGTTAAACACAATGGCAATCGAGAGGCATAGCGCAACGCAATGGGAGAGTTACCTAGTTACAAGTTACAAGTGGCAGTAAGTAGGGCATTATTTACAATAGAAAGAGACCATGGATACCTAATTGAGATAACTTTGGCCCACCAACAAATGAATTAAAACCGGTAGGAAAGAATTAACTCTATATATGTTGTTTATACCGACTGTTATTTAAAAACAGTCACTATTAAAGAAAAGCAGCTCTCCTTGACTCAGGTAGTGAGCGTACAATAATTGGCTAAGCCGTTTTAAAAGAAATCTATATGCCTATTGACAAATGCAATGTTACTCTTAACGGTTTTGGAGGTGGCAACTGCAAATTAATTGGTAGTTTCTCATTGTATATTGAAATAGACAACACCATTTGTCTAGTATGTGCTTTAGCCGTGCCAGATGACTGTCTTATCGAGCCCGATTTAATTGATAAAGATATACTCAATAATAATCCAACATGCTGCATGGAAAAGCAAGGCAGGACTCTGATCGTTAATAACACAAATAGATCAACGGAGTGCGATGTAAACGTACATAATTCTAGTATACAAAAGAAAACGTCAAATATTTCTTCAGACATCCTTCAAGTGAATTCGGACATTGATTTAATAACACTGGTAGATCTCCTTATCAAGTACCGAAGGCTTGTCGCTCTAACTAAGGAAGACCTCGAACGTACGCAGCTCGTTTAGATAAAATAAATTTAATTAAGCAAAACCCCATAGCTCATCAATCATATAAGGTGCCAAATGCCAAAAGAGTAAATTTCCCAATGCATCTTATCGATCAACAATTAAACAATTTGGTTGGATATCAGTATTTGATTGCTTTCGACTTAGCATCAAGATACTGTCAGATACCCATTACACAGCATTTATCACCTCTGATGGTGTAAATGCTCACCCTGTATTCCGAAAGCTAATGAACACAATAATTGGGAGAATGCGGCCACATACTTTTGTCTGTTACATGGATAATGTAGTAATTTCAGCAAAAATAGCTGCAAAGGGAATGGAGAAGCTAGAGGCATTTTTAAAAATTCTAGATGAAGCAAACTTAACACTTAACTTAGAAAAATGCCATTTCTTTAAAACTGAAATCAAAATTAAAGATGAAATCGTGAAACCAGGAAAATCCAAAATCGTCACGAACGACCAACGAGTAAACATGAGGTTCGACAATTCATTGGGCTTACTGCTTATTTTAGGAAGGTTATTAAAAATTATTCGCTCTTGGGTTTTATATTGACTGATTCGACTCGGAAAAACTGCAAATTCACTTGGACTACGAAGCAATATGTTTTTAATAAATTAAAAAAAAGCCTTATTAATGGAATAGCTCTCTTTGACCAAAGGGTGGAATAAGAATAACACACAGACGCCAGCTCCCATGGAATTGCTGGAGTTTTGCTTTAAAGGAATGATACAACTTTAAGTCCGGTTGCTTATTGCAGTCGGAAAGCTACAAAAGAAGATTCAGTATATCATAGCGCTTGGAAGCTCTTGGTTTCGGTATCCTTCTGGGAAATCAGTATCTTCTAGGAAAGCATTTTCTCGTTGTCACCGACTGCCAGACTTTTAAGACGGCGATGAAGAATCGCAGGTAGGTGAATGAAATATGAAGTTATGCATCGGCCAGGAAAACAAATGGCGAAGGTCGACTCGCTTTAGCGAAACCCTTGTGAAGAAGCCAAACCTGCAAAAGTAGTAGATATGAGAATTTTGAAAATAACGGTTGATGAACCAGACTGATTAAACTGTCTACAGCTGGAAGATGCTAAAATTTCTAATATTTCTGATTTACTACGCATATTACTAGCCACTATAGATAAACTAAACTAGATTTCAAACTCTATTTATCACTTGCAAACCCGGAACTTTCGCACAGATACACTGTAAGTGAATTACCAATCCATTCTCCATTTCTAGAACCTATCAGAATGGCAAAATAACAGCAAATTTCACGTAATGTTCACTAGTTATGTGTAATAAAAACAAAAGTAAACGCAAAAATATTTTGGCTGGTGAATATTTATTCCAACGTGGTGAAAAGGTGAAGGTAATAGAATATATGGAAAGAAACCTTTTTTTTTTTTTTGTTTCAAGTGCACAAAAATTGGATAGTATCAGAATAAAATTAAAGGACCTAAGAATCATATTTTGAACGATTCATTTGAAGATATAAATGGATTGCAACTACTACAATTTTGAATCTTGTATTGTTAGTCATTTGTAATAGCATTTTTCACGTTTAGGCACAAACTTTGGACTCTGGACATCAATTGAAAGGTTTTTTAATTAAGGGCATCTTATAAATTTTATTTCCCTGTTGTTCTTTTATTTTGATATATGTTAAGTAAAAAAATTAATTAAATAATACTAATAACTATTATATAAACATTTTTGATCATTTTTAGTTTTTTTTAGGAAAACATTTGTATTTTTCATTGAGTTTAAAGGTTTTCCAAAAATTTCCAGAATGTTTTCTTTTCACACATTATAAAGTACAAAAGGAATGGTATTTTAATGGCTTTTTTGTTGAAAAAAAAATTCCAGAATAGCCGACACACAATGTGCAGCAAGACTTTTGATATCCAAACTTTTGTCGGAGGGAGTTAAGTTTATAATTGTTTTCAACAGATCTGTTTCTTTACAAGCAATCAATGTTTATTTGTACTTTCTTAGAGGCAAAAATAAAAACAGTAACATTTCGTTCAGAAAAATATAATATAGAAATAAAAGTGTTCCGATGCATGTAAAATGTGCACAACTAAACTATTGATTTTCCTAATGAAAACGTTAGTTAATACCTTAATTTTGAGGAAAAAGAACGCTCCTAAAATTTTTTGAGTTCCCTTTAATCCTTTTATCTTCTTTAGGCTGGTCTGGCATGAAATGCGTCAACTTTTACATATGTATTGTATATTCACTTGTTATTTCTTACCATTCCACTAAAATTAAGGCTTTTAACTAAGGCTTTGATGTGTTGACATATTTTCGTAAGATCTTTTGTAAATGATTCCAAGGACGTTCTATTGGGTTAAGATCGGGACTTTGTGGTAATGTTACTAGCAAGTGAAGGACTTAATGTATCAACCACATCTTCACGATTTGTGCGACATGCTTGGGATCATTTTTCTATTGGAAGTAATTATCTTTCGCGATAACCATTTTTTGTGTACTTTGAAGCAAATTTTCCTGCAAATTTTTTTCATATACTTCTTTTGTCATGATTTCAATGACTATGACTTATTTTCCGATTCCAAAAGTGGACATTTGGCCCCACATCATAAAACCATCATACCCGCTTTACTTTACTTTACTTCATTTGGTTGTCTTCATGCTTTCGAAAGCCTTTTTGATCCATAAATGTCAAGTCAATGCCTATTTGAATCTTCTAAAAAAAATTCTAGAAGTAAAATCCTTTGTTTTTGTATTCATCAGTCAAATCTTCGCTGACGAAAGCTTTCCTTCTAGCAATATAACATTTATATTCAGTTCGTTGTGTCCATCTACGTACTGTGTATGCTGCTTTCGTTGGGCCAATTTGATTTCGTTGACATTCACGACAATCCTGCCAAATATTAGCATTACAACAGGATCTTTGTGAAAGGTACAGCGTTGTGCTTAAATCGACTTTTTTATTCTTGGAAATTTTTGGATGCAAAAACTAAGCAACGAATATGGAAATGTTAATCTAGTTATATGGCATACTTTCCAGATACTGGGAAACCAAACACGGTTTTCTACTGATTGCTCTCTATACATGAGAATTATCAAAATTTGAGAAGTTTTAGGAATGACGTCTTCCATTGTTGCAAACAAATTTAAATGTTGGACAATAATTCTCTTTCTTCTCTCTAGGACACAAAAGAAAAATCAATACATCTGGAGCAATAAGAAAAAAAATTCTACAAAATACTGCTGTCATTAATAGATTGCTTTTATGTGGATTTGGCAAAAGCAATTGGAATGGTTTGTTTACATTTTCTTATAAGTACAAAACTTTTAATTTCAAAATAATTTATTTTACGTCTTTTTAAAGAAGGAATAATAAATGTAAATATGCTATTCAAGAGCTTGAGCAAATGTGAATAAAGGATGCTAACTAAAGACATGTGAGTAACAAATATACATTTCAGTTTACTCACACAGTTAATGCCTTTTTCTTTGTAAGTCCAACATTTCGAGTAAAAAAATTTTGACAAAAGCGTTTCAAGAGTGGAACTATCAAATTCTGACTAAAGACATGTGAGTAAAAAGTAAATATTTTAATTTGGCCATATATTTAATGCTTTTTCTTTGCGTATATGTTTAAGGTATAAGGCCACTCTAGAGTGCGTAATAATAGGCTTTTTGTGATTCTTTTTCAGGAAAAATATAAAATAAATCAAGTTTAAAAAGTTAGACGTATATTGTTTATATGATTGGCTATAAAACATAATTTTTATAGAATAATTTATTTAAAAATGGCGACTGTGCAGCATTTCTTAGCTTACCTCTCGTTTTTAAAAGGTTCTACGACCTTACCAACAGCTCCTGAAAAATTTAAAATATGATTAGTCACAACATTATTTTTTTTAATTGTACATAAAAACATCTAGAGAAATACGTAGTATTATCTTGATATAGTGATTGTTGGTCGAATGGCGCACTTCCAAAGTCAAACTTAAAAAATTCACAGAAAAATCACCAGAAAGTTGTCAATTATAAATGAACTATGCCATATAAAGAAAAAATCCTACGTACTTAACATATTTAGACAATAGATCTTTAAAAGTATCTAGTTAAAGTTTAAGGTGAATTGGTTAAAAATTGTTCAAGTTATGGGTGCCGCCAAATTAAAACATGCAGGTTTGAGGTGAACACGTTTAAAATTTTAAGTTTGAAAAAAAAGTACTTCGAAATATTTCCCGTTTATAAGTTTTTAGGATATCATTTTTGAGATCCCAAGGACCATTAAAAGCAATAAACAAATCGATTTTTTGAAAATCTTAGAGCGACCTACACCCTTAATAATAATACTTAATGCCTTTCCCTCGATTTTTTTTTTGATTTTATTTTATTCAATAAATTTAGAGTTTTTATTTTCTCGGATTATTACACCTATTTCAAATCAAAGTCAAATTGAAAAAAAACTTTTCTGACACTTTAGAATTTAAACCCATTAATTTCTTGAAAAGTTTTCATCTTACTTATATCCTATTTTCTATTTTTCTACTTTGCTAGACTTGAAAATGTCTATTCTAGGAATTTTTGAGTACTTTCAAATTTTCCGAAAAGTAGAAAAAAACCGCTCCGGTGAAAAATATATTCCAGATTGTGAGTGATCAATTTAGTGTAGATCTAAATTTCAGTATTCTTGCAAGTGGCACCTGGATTTTATATGTCACGGCAATGCTCTCGGTTGCAACGTGCGTGTACTACTAGTACTTTGAAAAAAGACCACAAGTGTTCAGGAAATTGAAAATGTTATGGTGGATAGGTGAGAGAAACCTGAACGATTTTTTTTTTTTCATTTTTATCGCTTTATGAAATAAAAACTAATAAGTTTTAATAAATTAAAACAAAATAAATCTTTTGAACTTACATATTTGCTCCTTCCTCCATAAATAATTGACATTTGTTCATTTCACCACGGTGTGGTTGAATTTTTCGCTTCACCATGAATGCTTTTATCAGGATAGTATGTTCCGAAAAAATGTATGTCACAATTCACGAATAGACGGAATTATTAGATTAGATGTAAAATACAATATATATATGTGATTCAATTTATTGTATTAATAAGAAGTAATTGAAAAGGATTAATGATCCTTTTGCAAAATTGAATTGAATTTAAAATATTGGTATCTCATTACAACAAGCAAAACAATAAACAAAGTAAACAAAATGTGTGCTTTTTAAGTCCATTTGGTTGTAAAGGGATACGTTTAGCTTACAATGGACAAACAAAAATCTGAATTACATTTCAAATGGTATTGAACTTACATGAATTTCTAAATTTCAAAAAAAACATCTACGGTCAACAATTTCAATTTTGAAACACTTTTTTGTATGACGCTATCGTTTGAACGATTTTAAATCCTGTACGACTCGCATGCCCGTTTCAAAAGTCGTCGACAGTTTTGTCAGTCCATCTACATATCGAGGGATTTGAATTTTCTACAAAGAAAAGTAGCACATGGACATTGCAAAAGGCATGATTTCGTAAGCAGATTTTCAGATTAGATAGGCGTTGGAAAGTATGAAGACAACCAAATGAAGCTGTGCATCCAAAAAACACAAGGAAAGTAAAGCATGGAGATAGCGGTGCTATGATGTGAGGCTAAATGTTCACTTTTGAGATCGGTAGTTTAGTCATAGTCATTGAGATCATGATAAAAGAAGTACACTCGTACTAAACAATTTAGCAGGAACATTTGCTTCAAAGTACACAAAAAGAGTACTCAACAAAGTATTAGGTATGCCTTTTTTCGCGAAATTAAAGTTTAGACTAACACCTTGGTTTAAAGATATCAATACTTTAGCTGTGTTCATTTTACATGCAGTGGAACATTTTTGTTTTTTTTCGAAATATTTTTGTTTTTGCCACTAAGAAACATTTATTACTTTTAATGAAACATATCTGTTGAAAACAATTATGAACATAATATTCTTCGACAAAAACCAAATTAAGTTGGGATATCAAGAGTTTTGATGCACATTGTATGATAGCTATTCTAGGAATACACAAATAACCGTTAAAAATATCACTCCTTTTGTTCTTTATAACATGTGATAAAAAAAACATTCTTGAAATATTTTGGAAAACCGTTAAATTCAATTAGAAAAATATTTCCCTAAAACACTAAAAATTTGATCAAAAATTTTAATTTATCTCTTATTGGTATTGCTTAATTAATTTATTTACTTAACACATATCAAACTACAAGAACAACAAGGAAATTGATTTTTAAAGATACCCTTAATTAACATTTCTTTTATTTGATGTTCCGAGTCCAAAGTTTGTGCCTAAATATGCGAAATGCTTATTCAATTAACCTATACTATAAGCTTTAGATTTTTGATAAACTGACTTCAGAATTGAAATAGTTGCAATTTATTTATATGTTTAAAATATGATTTTCTTTTTTTTTTTTAACTATATTCTGAAATAAAAAGAAAAATAGGTTTTTTCATATATTGTATTATCTTTCTTTTTCGGCACGTTGAAATAAATATTCACCAGCGTAAAATTTTTATTTTTTTTATTTTTGCCTTTATTATATCATACATACCTAGTGAACATCACGTGAAATTTGCTGTCATTTTAGCTATATCTGACTTACGTTGTGTAGTCTGTGCGAAACTTATGGCGTTTTCGTTTGGGCAGTCAGAAGCTTTTTTTTGTGTACTCCCATTTTATTTCCAAATTAACACTAAAAATTTCTTCGGAATTATTATTTTTATTATTATCTTCGATGAGGATAATAAAATATTTATGAATTGTGCTTCCATATTCTTTTATTTTCCAACTATATTTGCTTGTGAATGAAAATTTAGTTTGTGAAAAATGAAGGGAAAAGGTTTTACGTCACTATTCTACGGAGCACAGAGAAAACTCCAAACAAGGTTTTGCAAAGGTTTAATAGAATTTGCAACTTTCGTTTGGGCTTTTCTCCGTGCTCCGGAGAAGAAAAGTGACGTAAAATCATTTCCCCTCATATTTTCAGAAACAAAATTTTGCTTCGCGTTTTCATTTGAGAAACAAATTTTCTTCCTGGATTTTATGTCAAAATGTATAAACGACACAATACTAGTGTCAAACTAGATTTCTGTTTTCGTGCAATCGGCTGTGTTTATTATTCTTTAGTGTTCATATTGATTCGCAAGCAGATATATTGGAAAATAAGAGAACACGGAAATACAATTAATAAATATTTTACTATCCACATCAATAATAATAATAGTTCCAAAGAAAATATTAGTGTTACACTGGAAAATCGGAGTACATAAAAAAAGGCCATAATCTATGGCGTTTTCGTTCGAGCAGTCAGAAGCCTTTTTTTGTGTACTCCGATCAATGCTCCCAAACAATAAAGACGATGAAACAAATTCCTTATACTTCGCCATTCATATGAATCAATGATTAAGACTGCATCAACATCAGATGAGCAAACTTCAGATCGTACACCGATAAAAACTACAAATTATTTATATCCATTAGTTGTAGAATATAAATGAGGGGAGTGCTGAGGCTTTTAAGTTTCGTAATATCGAGACTAAAACGACTGCAAAATTAAATGATACGAGTCGAACAATTTAAACGACTTTTGTAATACAGTCGAATATGCCAAGGTTTTGAAAAGACTGAACTAGAGGAATTGAATACGAATTGAACTAGCCTTGTGGTAGAATAGCTTTTAGAAAACCGTTTTGTTGGGGTGAAGTAAAAGGCTTGCATTTAAAACTTAGGTTGTCGTAAAAAATGCTTTTAAAAAGTTTGGGTATATGAGAGAGCTTAGCAATGGGACGATAATTGGTAACTTCGTGCTTAGATCCTTTTTTTGTATTTGGATTATAAAAGAGGTCGTCCAAATCTTGTGAAATTCTCCCTGTGTAAGGGATGTTCTAATCACAACCGCGCCTCAAATACATTCATTTTTTTTAAGTTAACAAAATTCAAGTAAGATGAGTAATTGACTAGAAATCAACAACAAGCCAACTCCCATTAAATTTTGGATGTCACCCATGATGCGAAATAACCACTAAACCCAAACATCTTTTTTCTCTATCCATCCCATTTTCCAAAAGAAATTTACACATGCTGAGGTATTATAAGTGTATTCATGCTCACTTGAGTGTTAAGTTCTTTAAAAAAAAAAAAAAAAAAAAACGTAATAGATAGGAAAGGTACCATCTGAGCAAGGTAGAAATTCGTCTTCAGGCTTTAGTAACTTTTCTCCAATAACTGCAGGATCAAAATTTTGAGTGAAAAAGGGACCAGGGGAAAAATCTGGTAGATCAAAAAGTTAGCGATGTTAGGAGGATCACTTGAAGATTTGATTTCGAAAGCGAGGAGGGAAGGATAACCATTAACCTTACTTTTGCATTTGACAAATTGAAAAAAGGGCTTGGGGTCATTTATAGGATTGGCTTGGGCCAATAAAATAGATATGTGCCTAGATAATTTGAATAGTTGAAAGGGGAGTGACTGCGAAGGAATACAGCATATATTTTGTTTATTTTATTTCATAGAGAGCGGAGTCTACGATTGTACCAACATATAAATATAATTTCATGTAATGCTATATATGTACACATTTCTCTCTTGCATCTGCACTGCTACTACGCCGCTTGTGGGGCGTAAACATGCTACAGACCACCCTCGGATCACAACGTTAGTAAGAGTAGGAGTTTGATGTTTTTGCTTCTAAGTAATAGATTATTTTTGTTTTGGTTCCTTCTTCGAACCTCGGCTAGAACTTGAACCTTTATTGCTTTTTAGACCGGATTATCCGACGGCCTTTGTTGGACCAAGTGATTTGCTCAAACACAAAAAAAATCACATATAACTATATCTGCAGACATTCGTAAGTAAGTCCCTGTAACTTTTCCTTTATGCTTTTCATACATCATCCAACATTTAAATGTATTTGTTAAAACTAGACAAATGACAGTCGTTTATTTCCGTCCCTGTAACTTTTTCTTTATGCTTTTCATACATCATCCAACATTTTAATGTATTTGTTAAAACTAGACAAACGACAGTCGTGCAAAGTAAATCTTTAATTTAAAGAGACATTTTTCAGTCACAAAACATTGCGAAGTTTCGCTTCACTTGAGCCACTCCAAGCTGACTCGTCATAGCAATTACTTTTATGGTTAACGTTAAGCCCCTTAGTAAATTTTGACACTTTGGTATGGCTCATTCTCTTGGGGATTCAGAAAAAGGGCAATGCAGATATTCAATTTTAGTAAGACTGACTCGCAACCCGATATCTTCGAGCACCTTCATCCAATTAACAAAAGTTGCCAGTAATGCTGACACAACGTTGTTTATTCAGGCGCTATCATCGGCGAAAGGAAAGGAAATTTCATACTCATAAACGGAAAATCTTGCTCGTTAAAAGGCTTTGGACTTTGTACTCTGACTTGTTGTAATCGAACTTTAACTTTAATTACTCCGGTCATTCTCACTGTGTACTTACCTTTGTACATCGACTTGCTTCCCCATAAAGTGACATTGGTTACCATTAAGTTTTTTACTATAAGGTTACTATCTCCCTCGTTTGTTTTCATAATGTGCGACATTAGTTTCACCGATCAGAAGTTGTTGCGATTTTTTGTGTCCCATTTATTAAGTATTATATGAAAACTTTCCTCCACTAATGAGGCATCCGATCGCCTCTCATAGTTTTATTGAACAAAATGTCGCACAATTTAAATGCTCGCCTATACTCTGGAGGGTATATTTTTGTTCAATCGTTTTACTATTTCTCTAACTTAAGGTTTCATAAAATCTGTGGAATATTATATCTATTGGGCATTTAATTTCTCCCATCAGGAGTTCATGTTCGTCTTCAATATATTTAAAGGATTGAATCTTTTCCTTTCTTTTCATTATGCTCGCTTACTCGTGCCTAAACGTTGCATTTCTTTTGCTTGTCGTTTACTTATGAGTCGTGGGGATAGTTTCAATTTTCTTTTTTGGTGCAATTGCTGTACTGCTATAACACGTACTCCAGATACCGTTTTCTTTGTCTCGTTCATTGAAACGTTCATAGTCTAATTAAAGACGTATTTTATCTGCGGAACGTCGTCGTAACGTTGATCCTTTTTCGCCCTAGCAAGATGTAAGTCTATCGACTTTTTCCACATTGATCATTTCTTTCTCAACCTGGAAATTATCCAACAATCTAATCTAGCTTATTTACCATTATCGTGGCAGAAAGCGTAAACATGTCGGCGTATTCTTGTGTTGAAAATTCTGGCAAATATTTTGAATTGTTTTAATTGCACGTAATTGTTTTGTTTGGTGGTGGCGATAGCGTGATGGTTGACTCACTGGCTGTCACACTACCTACCTGGCTTCGAATCCCGTTAGAAGCACAACAGCAAATTTTTCAAAAATCATCATCACCCTTTCCGCGGGCAATGGCAAACCTCCGAAAGTCAAATTCTGCCTATGAAAAAGCTTCTCAGGGGAGCCGTTTAGATCCGGCAATAAACAGTAGGCCCTGTTCAGGAGTGTAAAAATTCACTAAGTGAGAAACGCAAATGAGTGCGAGAAGCTAGGCCTTGGCCCACACCGTCGCGCCATTTATTTATTTATTAATGTTTTGTTTAACAACTATTGATCGTTTTTTCCTTCCCAAGACCCAAATCCATTCGTACGTCAACTTGGTAGCTTTCGTACGTAATTTCCACTCGATCACGGATGGGATAATGTCAAGTTACAACACTCGGATCTCGATAGCGAATGCTGTTATACCAAACGTGTATTTCTCAGTGACGAGTAGCTCAATCACGTGTGAAATAATTTGCCCCTGACCTTACGACCTTACTGCGTTCTTCGCCATACCTTCAGCACAATTTTTAACGTAGACTTTGCTTGACATGTACAGCTGACAATATCGTTTTCAGTTCTGCCGTCAGTCAGGACAGTATTTTCAAGATACAAGCTCTATTATTTGGACGGGTTATCCAATAATGCCCAACTTAAGATGACTTAATAAGACTGAAATGTTTGTTTACTGGCGTGTAAATCGTCAGCTCTTCAATGTCTGTCCTAAATAAATAATGAGGCAGGACATTTTCCGTTTTCTATTCTTTTATCTATCTATTACAGATCACTTTACGCCAATCATTCAGTCTCGCCGTTACTCTCTTCATCATTAAATGTTTTTTCCACTTACCAGCAAATTTTGGATATTATAAAATGCTACTCGCAGTGCATTTATTATATGTGATTGAAATTAAACTATCGCAATTATATTTTCAAAAGCGAAGCGACATTTAAAAACAAAAAATATGTAGGTTGAATTTCAAAAAATAAGTAGGTTGAATCTCAAACATCCTGCCCAGTTGAACAGGATTCCACAAGTCCGCAAAATTTCTGCACTGCCCGGGTACAAACTCCATGTGTGATTTTCAAAGTTGCGTTTCGAATCAGTCCATCTATTCTCTGGTTCGCTAGTTGTTTGCTGATTCTGTTCACCACTCCAACCGTCCAAGTCTTCTCGATGAATGCGGTTGGCACTTACAAACGTTGTGCCATTGTCACTATACAAGTTATACATTGCCACTATATACAAGTTTTGACCGGCTCCACGACAGCCGGTAAATCGTATAAAAGAATCTAAGAATGCTTGCGATGAAAGTTCATTTACCACCTCGATGTGTACAGCCTCCGTGACCATACATATGAAAACTGCCATATATGTTTTGACAGTCGCACGTGATCTTTTCGTTCCAGTGGGAAGTGTAAAGGGACCACAGTAGTCGACACCTGCTAATAAAAACGGTCGATCAGCAACAACTCTCTGCATAGGCAGTGATGCCATTTGTTGTATAAGTGTAGCTCCACCTTGACGGCGACAAACGACACAATAATAAAGATAACTTCTTCACCGCTTGACGTCCTTGTAAAATCCAGAAACGACTGCGAAGGGTTTGAAGCATTAGCTGGGTACCACCATAGATTGTACGATCATGAGCGTCTTTGATAATAAGTCAAGTGGAATAAGCGGCCCTCGGTGGAAATATAGGAAAGCGATGATCATGTGTCAATGTTGCTCTGTTAATTCGACCACCAACCTTTAATAAGCCATGTTCGTCCAGGTAAGGATTTAGCGGTAACTAGCCACAGGAACTAGACTAGAACTGTACGGCAGAATGAATGTCTTTTTTCAATGCGCAGAAGGACCTTCAATTCATCAGCACCGATAATGGGTTTGCGTAATTGTCGACGGTGCGGACACCAACGTAAGATAAACACTAGCGTATAAAGAAGTTGATCAATGTTGCTAAAACGGTCGTTGAGTGGTATGATTTGACCATCTTGTTTTTTGGTGGTAAGTTCAAGTGCCACTGTAGTCACCATTGCTCGTAGAGATATCTTCTCTTCATCATTCATGGGAAGTTCTCGTTCCTTGCTGAGGTAACGGTCATCTTCAAAAGCGAAAGAGTTGTTTATCAATCAATCCGATCCATGTAGCCACAAATAATCTTTCAGTAGATTCTTCTGCCCCAATACTACGACAGGATTCTGCGCTGATCAAACATAATTCCAACGCTCAGGTGTTGTAAGTTCCTGAATGGATCGAACGCGATTTGCAACATGTGGCTTAAGTGTTGGGGGATGTTCATGAAGCCAACACAGCACGATGATAGAGTCTGACCACAAATAGTGTGATGCATTCTGAAGCCCCAGTGCTACACATACATTCTGAAGCGTTGATGCCAAAAGCTGTCCTGCCCTAAGCTCCAAGTGAGGAACGGCAGCGCACTTCAGCAGAGCGACTTTGGTGCGAGCAGTTAATAATGAAATACGATAATCCTCATTCGGGCGAATAGTCTGTGTATAAATCACAGCTGCATAAGCCCGAGTGCTGACATCACAAAAGCCAGCCAAAGCAACGTCGCGTCTTGGATGGAGTTGGAACTCGTCAAAAAGTCGTCGCCATAAAACAACCTTAATATTGAGTTCCGCGCTGCTAAAGATTGATTACGGTCTACAACCTTACTGTAATTATCATGTGCACATTGGTGGAGAGTTCGCACTGCATTAAATGGGCTGCAGGTCATCCCATAGGTGACCGTGTTCAGTTGATAAACACCAATGTCCACTTTAGATGATTCTCACCACAGAACGCGCTGGAATTGCCGATGCTCTTGGGCCACTAGTATTTGGCAGAACATTTTCTCAACATCCGCAATGAAAGTGATGAGAAGGCGAAAAACGATGTTAAGTAACGAGTCCTGGATCGTGGGACCAACCAACTGCGTATCACTTAGTGAGACACCAGTACTGGTAGGGGCTGAAGAGTTAAACACAACTCGAAACTTAGCCGTAACTGCGTGGTGTGGGATATAGTAACTGCCACAATGGTCTCCAAGTTGCCCAACTAGTTCCATACGTCCAAGAGCAATATATCCCTGGATAAAGGCTACTTACTTCTACAGCAATTCATTGTTTCCAGCCAACTAACGCTCCAGACTGTGAAATTGTCGCAATGCCTCACTAAATGAAGCTCCAAGGTCATGTGCGTTATGTGCGGTATACGAACGATGTATCGACCATTCTTGTTTCGTGAGTGAGTTGTTGAAAAGAACTATTCACATTGGTCATCGATATTCATCCAAATTGAATTATCTGAGCATGTGGTTCATCTGCATTACCACTGATGACGTCACATTTGACAACCAATTGTCACACGTCAGAACCAATGAGAGCATCTATAACACCAGGTGTACCAAAGTTTGGATCCGGCAGCTACAACCCCGTCAAGTGCTGCCATTGCTGGACGTCGCCGAGGACAGCTGGAGTGACCCATGTTATTGATGGAGTGATATTATACATTGATGTCCACAGAAAATTCGGAAAAAATGGATTCAAACGTAAGCGAAGCGCTCCTCTTAGAAGATGTATGAGGTTGTGTACCGATTCCCTTTTCGCATTTGGTTCTGCGAAGTACAATTGGTTAGCTAAACGATCTGAGATTAAGCTTACCTGAGATCCAGGATCGCAGAGGATACGAGCTAGGTACTGTTGCCGGATATCACCAAATGCATAAGCATGCGCTGTTGCAAGTAAAATCGTCTAGTTGCTGTCTTATCGACAACGATAGTTTGTTGAAAACCATAAATAATATTTGTAGATAGACTGTGCGCTCTTTTCTCTACAAACGCAAGAAGATCCCTTAAGCTTGGAATCTTATTATATTGTAGTTACAGTTCATTATCCACTCTCGACGGCTAGTGCCAGGTAACTTTGACGCAAAAATCGGCACTGCTAATACATCCCATTTATCAACAGGAAGTGCACTGTATTTATTAGCAACAAAGTTTTTGCAGACTCCTTGGTGACTGTTTTTATATTGAGAAACCGGGAAACATGTATTTCGGCCAGCAACTTTTGTTGTTCAAAACGCTTCTTTAAGCCTGTTCACACTTTCTCATAACCACCTGAGTAAAGTCCACCCAATAAGGTTACAGCATTAGCAGTGACGGCTTGTCGGAGCTTGCTGAGCTTGTAAACATCCGGAAAGTTTGCGTCGTAGACAAGTGTTCCGAAGAGATCTTTGAATGCAAACCAATTAGAGTAAGAACCGTCAAACACTGGGATAGATACTGGATCCAACTTTATATCTAAAAGTGATGTATGTAGTTTCGCAGTAGATGAAGCCTTGCACTCCAACAATCCACGATTAAGCACTACGCATATCTCGTTGAACATGATTTCCGTCTGCGCCAACAACTGATCATTATTAGATAGTTCTTCGGCCTTAGATGCACCACTCCTTAAATTCCATGAATAATGATTTCTAAATCATAAAAACCAAGCTCCAAACTTAAAGCTCCGAAAGGTAGCTTCAGAAATGAGTTCAAATGATCAGACTTTTATTGATTAACTGACTGAAGTATACAACCATTGCAATAGAACTTGAGCTTATACTTAAAAATGTTGCTTAAATAGTCAAATTTAAGTAATAAAAAACTATCGATTCCACACTTGCGTCTTTTTGTTCCTATAGCAGACTGTCCAAAAGCTATCGGTCTAAATTCAGCGCGTTTATTTATTTTTTGTTTAAGGCGGTTAAGAACAAGTTTATGCTTTTATTGTACCTTGTAAAACACACTTTAAGTAGTACATAGTAAAATTTCCGTAGCGTCGAAGTTGTAATTTCATATCCCTCTTTCATTATACACACGCAAGTGCTTCTTAAATCTCATCGCAATCAAATTAATGTAATATTTTACTTTATATTAAGCTAGGTTAAGTCTAAATAGTTCCATAAATTAGTCGCTTTTAATACTTTACGAACATTAAGGTCAAAGTACTTATTAAATACAAATATCTTGTACTTAACACTTTTTTACATAAAAATACAATTCCTCAGTATTTCTACTTGAAAGTGTTAAGTATCAATCCTATTACTTGAACTGTAATTATAATTAAAAATGCGGTCTCAAATACTTTACTACTTCTGTTTAATTCTTTTCAGATTCTAATTATTTTAAGCCCAATGCAAATATTTTTGCATTAAAAAGAATTAAAAAGTAATTCAATTTTATTATATCTGCATATTAAATTACTTTACGTGTTTATGTACACATGTATATATGTACTTGTATTCAACTTTACTGATCTCCTCACAACCGATACACCTATTTCAGTCTCTTAAAAAAATGTATATATATAAAACTTAAAAACGCTTTTTGTAATTTAAAAAAAAAAAAAAGAAATATTGTTTATTAAGCTTTCACATCATTTTTTCGAGAAGTTTTATACAGTTTTATGTTCATCTAATGTTTGATTCGTGATCAGTAGATTTGCACAGATTTGATCTCTATCATCTTTTTATCCAAATTAAAGAATTACACCACAAGGAATTGGATTAATCGAGCTCTTTAAATCTCTGCTTGATGTTTTCCTTAATTCCACCATCGAGTGTTTTAGTTGTAGAATACATTCAGGATTAGTGGAATTTGGCAAGGCAGCAATTTCTCTCTCAAAAATATTCGCTAAAATTTCCATTAGTTCAATAAAACCAATTGATAGTGCTGCTCTTCGTATTCGATTTAACTCCTTATAAAAGTGCTGAGTTTTTTCAGGAATTTTTTTCGCATGGCGTAGAACTTTTTGTATATCACATTGCAAACTAGAATGTTTTATCCATGTAACGAAATTTTGCGAATAACTACGTCTTTCGGACTTTACCGGAAAACCGGTTTTAAGTAAATCATCTGCCATTCCAAACATCCGTAAATCACCTAGCCATGGAATAACATTGCTTCCTTGCGGTAATATGCTCAATAATAAATTCGATTTTTTTTTACTATCTGCGTACGGGTATATGAAACCAAACCAATTTTCAGCCAATAGAACAAGAGCAGCCATATTTTCTACTTTTAAGGCCCCATGTAGAAGAACACATATTGATTCCTTTAGACTGTCGTGTTGAGACGATGGCCTTACGATATCATCATCATCATCACCGTCTGTTTTGAAATAAAATAAGCGTATTTCATTTTCAAGTTTTTCAAATTCACTTACGACTAAATGGGGATCTTGTTTTGTTGTTCTTGAAGACTTTTCTGACCGCTTACTAGATCTTTCTTTCTCCAATTTTGGAACAATCAAATGACGGCTTATTGATGTTGGAGATCCAATATCTGACAGATTTATGTAGCCACAAATCAAAATATGACTTAAAGATATGAGGGGCTTGCTATAGGTAGAATATTTATTCCAACCGCACATCAGTGGAGGGGGCCATATCAGTACAGGGCTTTCCATACGAAGATAGCTTCCACATTTTAAAACCATTTCGAACGGTTTATAACTCGATTCGCACAATTTTTCAATCATTTCATACATGCTGGTGCGTCCCAACTCATTTTTACGAATATTTACACTTACATTTTTTCCGTCTTCTTGCTGTGTGGATTGTTCATTACATTTGGGTAAAAATAACATACCTTTTAAACCACTTGCATCCAAAAACGTTTGATACTTTTGGATAGCCTTTTCAAAGTAATATTCGCTACTGACGCCCATACACATTATATTTAATCTTATATTTGTTAACCTACTCAACCATAAATTAATATCGGCTCTTTTAGACACAATACCTTGTATAATACGAGGTAACGATTTTACACCGAAACCTAGGCCACAATCAGTGAAAACAACAACTTGACAAAGATTCTGGGTGGCCCAGTTGGTTGTGAGTATATCATTGACGCCTTTAAGCATTGTTTCTATACTAGAGCTATCAAAATGCACGAGCTTCTTTACTGCCTGCCGAATTTGATCATAATCACGAGTAAAATCAACACGTACTTCAAAATCCGATGAATAAGTGAGATAAGAGGCAAACTCTAGTTTAGAGTTATTTGTTAAATGGTCCAGAAATTGATAGATTCCTTTAACGGCAAGCTGATGGTATGAAAGAGCATTGTCTTCGCTTCGACCAGGTATGAAGCGTTGCATTGACAGAGATGCATCAAGAGCTATTATAGTAGGCATGCTGGCTTAATACATATTATTCACAATGAGTAATTATTTTTGTTTAAGATGCACATAACTCATTAAACATATAATCAAAATATATGGATATCACATAAATTCAATTTAGAAATATTTACTAATATAAGTTTGCAATATGGCAGGAAATAAATCCCTAATAACTGATAATTGTAAATAAGAAACTGACGTTCAGCGGTACGTTATATACAATTACACAAAGAATATAAACCATAAATGAACTAATATAGATAGACAGCTTTCCAGATTTTGGCCCTTCCAAAAACCGCGTAAGTACGCGATGAATACGTGTGAATTGTTGTAATGACAGTTCGTCTCAAAAATTATGGTGTTTTAAATTGACCGACAGATGCATTCTTTTTGCACACCGGAGAAAAAATTACATAAAACTGTTTCACTGGCTTTCTTTAATTTTTTTAGAAACCGTATTTCTCTTTTGGATTTTATGTCAGAATGTACTAAACATATAAATACAAACGTCAAATAACAATTGTGTGTCTCTATGCTAAATTTATTGCTAATTGAATCCGCCACAGCGGTTAATCTGCGACTGAAGAATAGTATTCGATAACAGCAGAGAGAACTGCCATTTCCAATCAAATATCCTATTTCGGCCTTCTGCAATAGTCATTTTGACTATAAAAATTATGCTATGAAATGCCCACCAAAGAAAATTTTACAGCAGTTCTGCTTATGTGCTTTTGGCTTCTGCTGTTGTATATGCTATGAGATTATAGCTAGAGGAGACGCAGTGCTAAGATTGATGTCATCCATATAATAATGACGAGCTAAATTCCTGTTTTGACATTTCTTATGTTCACAACTTTAATTAAAACAGGAAAATTTTAATGTTTGTAGCGGGAAGGAGTGCGAAATAACCAGAGAAGGAGATAACAATAAGGCAAAAGGCAGTTATAAATTTATCTGATCTGATTTAACAAAGGTCTACTGAACAAGACGAGATCTAAATGAGTGTAGTAACACAGTGGGCGAAATAAATAAAGAAAGTTATTTTTTTTTGAAAACAGCTATTATTTCTTTAGAAGTTTAACAATAATTTGTTTTCATATATTTTCTAGGACTACAAAAGAAGCGAAGTAAAGTTATCTGGAGCGAGAAGAAACAATTTTCTACAAATACTGCTGCCATCAACAGATTGATTTTGTATGGAAGTGATAAAAGTAGAAAAAATTGTTTGCTTACATTTTCTTGTGAGTATAGCTGTCGACAAATGAGCCATGTGAACATGTTATTTTGGTGGCTCTTGAAAGGCTGTCAAACAGACAGCTTAAATTAATTAGCTTTGATTTTTTACTCTTTGTTCTTTTGTCATCGCCAGCCGCTGCCGCCTGCCAAGAGTCACCAATAAGTAAATATTTAAATATTGTTAGAATTGGTTTTATGAAGTTTCCTTTTAAAAAAATAAACCCAAAAACTCAGAGATAAACTGTGGACTACGGAAAAAAGGGCGTTTTATTTTGAACGGTGAAGAGCGGAGAGACGACAAACTATTTTTAATTGCTACCCCAGATGGGACGAAATTTAAAGCAGCAAGCAATTGCCAGGGTATTCCTGCAGTATGCGGACGGAAGCATCCTTCAACTTTGGAATTCCCGCAGCCAGCGGACGAAAATTTTCTGGAATACCCGCAGTCAGCGGACGGAACGTGAAATCCATACATGCCCGTATCATCGGAACAATCATTAGAGTCCGCAACAAGCGGAAAAAGTTGCCGTTACTTCAACAAATTATAAATTCAATAATTCGTCTAAGCCAATGCCAACCGAAAGGAGAAAAACAAAGCAAACTTCAAAGTAGAGCCAGGAATCTGACGACCAAACGGATTTCTTCGACGATTGCCCTTCTCAAGACGAAGATAATAGAACAGTGCGTGAAAGCGAAGCCCAGGATCAAACAATGGAGGAAGAGTTGTTGCAGCTCCGAAAACAGCTTGAAGCAGCTAAAGCCACCGCCAGCAAGGAAAAACAGGAATGCCTGACAACTTTATTTTTCAATAAACCGCTACGACAGGGAACATGGCATGTACTCACACTGCATATTCTTGGCAGAACTTGGCTAGCCTGAAGTTTCGTTTCAGACGTCCGGAGTGCCTTGTTCAGAGCTAGCTCAAGGTGAGAGGATTCACACCGATACCAGATAACAAACTGGAGTTAATAGTGCCATTCGCCACAAAGGTAGAAAACCTTACAGTGTTCCTAGAAGCCTGTGGAATGCACCAGCACTTGGCAAACCCAACCTTATGGAATGAACTGGTCGGAAAACTACCGATGAATAAGAGTGCAGCGGAGTGCAGCGTTTGTATACGACAGTTAAGCACTTCAGCGATTGGATAAACCGGGTAGCTAGACTGGTCTGCTTCGTATCCTCGACTCAGCTGTCGTCGTCAAGATAGAGCGATTCATCAAAGAGAGGCAACGTTCTTCATGCCGTCGAAGTGAAGGAGAAGATTGGAAACAGCAAGTGTCGTTACTGCGAGGGAACGTCGCATGCAGTGACAGGATGTAGCAGCTTCACCAAACTAGATGCGCCAGCTAAACGGGATTTCGTGAAACGACACAACCTATGCTCCGGATGCCTGAAGTTTGGGCATGACATAAGGACCTGTCGCACAAAACGATCGTGTAGTATTGGCGATTGCCAAAGAATGCACCATCAGTCTTCACGAAAGCGAATTACCTACGAAGTCATCAGCTGGAGAGAGGGTAGGTTTGGGACCTCGAAGGCCTTTGTTAATCTGCGACGACACCAGAAGCGCACAGATCCTCTTCAGAGTTTTGCCTATCAGGATATACAATAAAGAAGCGATGGTTCGAACTTTTGCCCCACTCGATGAGGGGTCATCCGTCACAATCATGAGCTCAGAACTAGCCAAACGTCTTCGCCTCAGCGGAAAGTCCAAGGATTTGCATCTGCGATGGATTGGAGACAAGACAAAAACCAAGAAATCTTTTGCTGTCGATGTGGAGGTAAGTGCCAACCAAGAAGATGCCAAAAAATTCAAACTGTGTGAAGTACAAACTGTGTGAAGTACAAACTGTCGAGGAACTTTGCTTGCTCACTTAAACTTTCGCCAACTCGGACTTGTTAATGTATAGCCGTCCCGGTATCTCTCTACCCAACTACAACAACGCCAGACCGGAGATATTAATACGACTGGACAACAATCATCTCGGAGCGCCAAAAGAGGTAGTCTACAGCCAGGGAAAGGGACCGATAACGGGGCGCACGATTAGATAAGCTCGTGGAAGAATACTTTTGCATCGAAAATTATGGTGTAAGAAAACCGAAGGAGAAACCAGTATCCCAGAGCGACAAAAGAGCGTCGGACTTGTTAAGCAGCATCACGAAAAGTTTGAATAAGTGGTATCAGACTGGCCTGCTATGGAAGGAGAATGGAGTCCAATTACCGAACAGCTATGAATTAGCCAAGAAAAGGCTTTTCAACCTAAAAGGAAGAATGCGGAGGGATCCTGACTTTAGTTCCACGTATAAAAATAACTTCGCAAGTTATGTGAAGAAAGGATATGCAGTGAAGCTGACGTCGTCTGAAGAAGGTTCATTAACTTAAGACGGTTTGGAATTTTTTTGGCTTCGAGTCTTAACTCTTTCTTTGCTCCTTTGTCATCGCCAGCCGTTGCCGCGAGTCACCAATAAGTAAGAATTTAAATATTGTTAGAATGGATTTTATGAAGTTTCCTTTTAAGAAAATAAGCCCAAAAACCTAGAAATAAACTGTGGACTACGGAAAAAGGGCGTTTTTTTTGTGTTGTGTTCATTTGATCCGAAACGAAAAGTTCCATACAGAAATGAAATAATGAAGTCGCAAACGTTTTATTTACTATTTCGCAGTGCGCTCTTTTCTAACGAAATAATGTTAATAGTTGCTCTAGTACAACGATCGTACTAGAGTAATATTTAGAAGTCTCTATTTACTTTTTGCACATTATTAATTGCCCGGGCATTAAAAGGCAACGAAATTTTGACATTTCAATATTGTTAAAATTTTTGATAAATAGGACGTTCAACTGATAAATGTAGGTAAATCTTTTGATTTTTGTTTTTTATTCCGAAGTACGTTAACATATGTTAAAAATTAATTTTTGGTTCAACCTGTTCTCGATAACGGGTGTGTGGTGAATAAGTGTATAAGTGAACCGCAGCCAACCTCGGATCGGGGTCTGTCATTATAGAATGTAAGATTGGCGGATAGGCAGAAGCGGTATATACAATAGGTTGTGACAGCAGGATTGAAAAGAAATACATTTTTTTTCGCTTCAAATAAGATTATTACAGTTCATTACTTATTTCATTTTTTTGACAGCTGATTGAACTTCCACGCAAATTGTTTTGATGAAGAATTTCCCAAATGTTTTTTTGGTTGTTTGAAAACCACGAAAAAAAATTGTTTACCTTCAAAAAAAAATTGTTTAACAATTTAAATTTCAAAATAATTAATTTTATTTCTTTTCTACAGTGAGAATAATGCTTCTATTTTACTATTCAAGAGCTTGAAGAAATATGGATCAGTGATGCAACCTTAAGACATGTGGGTAAAAAGCATACATATTAGTTTATCCGCTTATGTTTGATTTTTTGATTTAATAAACTTTAAAAAATTGTGCTTTTTTTCTTGTAATTCCACTCCACCACCTTTGAAGTATGCATAGCGGTGTGGTAACCGATTCTTTTTGATTAGGTGTGCGGCTTCTCGTGGAGACCTATTGCACCCATTCTGCATTCTGGAAAATAGAAAATAAAAAGGCAGTTGCACAAAAATAGCCATCAGTTATAAATGCATTATTGAAAGAAACTTGTTCCTGAAAGAGGGATGGGTAATGTCTCTATTTCAAGATTGATAACAGGCAATGAACACTGGGCCACATATGGCAAAAGAAAAAGATCGCAGTCTAAGGTGGATGAAGCTGAGCAAATAGTTTCAAGGCCTGGATTGATGCCACATAAGGTAATGCTTTGTGTTTTGTGGTATTGGAAGGAATTCGTTCATCATGAGCTGGCCATATGGTTAATTCAGCGCTCTACTGCCAACACCTAATGTCATTAAAGCGCGCAATTGAGATAGAGTGGCCAGAATTGAACAATAGGAAAGGCGTTGTCTTCCATCACAACATTGGCAGTTCACACATATCTTTAATGAGTGGACAAAAATTGAGAGCCTGGCTGATTCAGTCGTCACAGTACCTGATATCCAGAAACTATGGAGCCGTCAGCTCTCCGGCACGACCGAAGGAATTAGGACGGTTTTTTCTGTTTACTTTTACCAAAACGAAAAAAAATTGATTTTCCCGGATAAGTATATTAGCTTTGTTGAATTATAATAGATAAAATACTGACATTTGTTCAATTCACCCTGCTGTGGGCAAATTTGTCGTTTCACCATGAGTGCTTTTATTAGGGTTTCCGGAGAAATTTAAATTATAATTCAAGAATAAGTAAGCTATCCGAAATATGTACAGATTAAAAATACACGAAAATCGATTATTGTATTAACTTTTTATAAAAAACTAATAAAAAAGGTAAAATGATTATTTTGACTATTTTTATTTGTGGAAATTTAATTTGCACAAGCTTTTGCAAAATTGATTTTAAAGTACTGGTATTAGTAACAAAAAAAAAAAAATTCAAATTTTGTAATATATAGAATTAACCAATCCTTTTAAAGAAAACATAAATGTGTGACTGGATACATTTAGCTTACAATTTAAAAAATAAATTTTGAACTACACGCCATATGGTAATTTACTTATTTGAATTTCTATTTTTGAAGAAAATAATCTACTCTAGACAATTAGAGTTTTAAAATACTACCTTACTAATGTTTCCGAAACGGCCACCATGTAACGCTTTCATTTGACCGATTTTAAAGTAAATATTGCTTTACGATGGCATGCGCATTTTAGAAGTTATCGTAAAGTGTTCGACCGTTCTGGGTGTTCATCGACATAAAAAATCGTTGCCGATGCGACGTGGACAGCACATGGACCTTGCAAATAGCATTCTTTCCAAATGCAATTGCTGTTCTCTTGAGACTATCGTTGGTAAAATAAATTTTTAATATTTTCAATGTTTTTGTGCCATTAATATAATTCCATTATTAACAACATTTCCAAATTTATTGCTCACTTCTTGCATCTATTTCAAAAATTGGTGCCAATTGCCAAGAATGTCAACGAATTTAAATCGACCAAACGAAAATGCCACATCTTAGCTACTCCGGGAACTTTGAACAAGGTAGGGTGTTACATTAAAAGCAAACCGTTTCTTTTATTGCTTATAATATATTAAAAAACCTTGAAATATTCTGAAAAAACTTTAAATTCAATGAGAAAAATAAATATTCTCATAAGGCACTAAAAAACGTACCAAACTGAAAGTACAATAAAGAAATTTTTATTGATAACTTGCAAAATGCTTACACAATTGACATGCAATACTAGCGTAAACTTTACCCTAAGCTGATTTTAGAATTGCTATAGTTGCAATTCATTTATATCATTAATTGATATTTTCAAAATCTTGTAAAATATTTGTGTGGGTGCAAATGATAGAACTTATTCTTTTTAATACAATTGCTTTACCCAATCCAATTACAATTAACAATTAAATCGCTTATCTCAACCATTTTTAATTTACTTTATCTTTTACTTAAACCACTTAATTACTCTTCAAATTTCATCTTAGAATTTTCTTGCATACCTTGGAGAATGTTGATATTTATACTCCCTTGACTAATTTCGAGAACAATCTGCATCATTCAGCGATCCATACAATTTACCATTTTGCTAGAAAATTCGTTTAAGCCGGAAAATTTCTTCATGCGGTAGCTCGCAACCTTCATCTTTTCTCGGGTACTTTTATGCAACTTACTAATCGTGCTGCGCAAGGTTCCGAATTTCCTTTCATTTGTCAACCGAACTGTTTTACCAGAGCTCGGATGATGTACTCGGATGTGGACCCAGTTTCGGTAGTCTATTAAGAAGATGGGTATGTGTCGATTCCAGTTCCGCTGGCAGCTGCTGACGACCATAGAGAGAGTATGCCTTTATGCATTTAGAGTTTAATTCCAGTCTGATATCTGCTGCCAGTTTCATCTTTCTTCTTGTTCCTTCCAGGCCAATATTGGTTTGATGTCATTATCTGCATGTTGGGAAGACCAGATTTCGTCTGTACTCGAACTCACTATTGACTCAGTCCTGATCATTTGGATAGTAGTCTGTTCATTCGCTTCTTTACGGTCGACAAGAGAGAGAATCAGCGTTTGAGTAAAGTTCTTTAATTGTAGTAGCCATTCCAAAGCTGCATTGTCTGTCCGAAGAATGAACTTTTGTTCAGGGAAGCACTTCTGGAAATGCCTCGTAGCCATAATTAAAGAGAGAACCTCGCACCAAGTTACGGAGTTCCTTTCAAGTTTGGAGAGAAGCATACAACCTTGCTAGCGCCTGCTAGAAACGACGATGAAATTTTTTCCAGATGTTTGCCCCACATCTCCATCCAAGATGGAGTCATTGCACATCTGCCGCTTGAGTTCTTGGAATGCTTTTTCACATTCTTCAGACCACCTGAACTGCCGGCCCTTTTCCCTAAGTTTGTGCATGCTCTCAGCAATACCAGCAAAACCCTCTACTAGCCTCCTGTAGTACGTGGCAAACCCTAAGAATATTCTCAGTTGGTGTTTGTCTTTGGAGGAAGGCCAGCTTTTTTTCGCTTCGATTTTATGAGGATCTGTTCTTACTCCTTCCGCTGAAATAATGTGACCTAAATATTTTACTTCTGGATAAAACAGGGCCACCTTTTTTTGGTTCAGGTTCGAATGAATAGTTCGCAGACTCACAAACAATTCTTTTAGATTTAGGCGATGCTCTTCGAACGTCTTGTCCTTGCAATTTTCGTTTCATTAGTCGCTCGAAGGTAGCCGGAACATTGCATAGCCCAAACGGCATCACCGTAAACTGCCAAAGACCACCTCCTGTAGTTAGACCCGTTTTTTTACAATCCTTACGATTAATCTCTACCTGCCGGTAATCGCTCTTCAAGTTAAAATTGTAAACCATTTCGCTCCAGAAAGCGTGTCCAAAGTATCATTGATCCTCGGAGGTGGGTAGCTGTCCTTTTTCGTAAACATCGTTGAAAATGTCTACACAAGATTTCTTGCTGCCGTCTGTCTTCTTCGCAGAGACCACTTAAGAAGCGCACGGACTCTGCGATACTTCAATTAGCCCCACAACTTTTATCTTCGACATCATTTCCATAACATCTGTTTGCTTTGCCAATGGAAGACGCATTGCAGATTGACGGATTGGGCGGGCGTCTCCGGTGTCAATGTGGTGTTGAACAAGTTGCGTACGTCTATATTCTCCGTCTTTTATAGCATATATATATCAGCGTACTCGCCGATTAGTTTATCTGCCAGGATACGCTTCTCCTGGTCAAGATTACAGAGACTGAGAATTTTGTTTTTGATTTTCATACTCTGGAAACTCGCGACCTGTGATGCACGACATGTTTAAATCTGGTCGATATAACCTCAATAGGTGCACATTTTCCCACTTTCTCTCCCTTTTTCACCTTTACACATGTTGCTCTTTGGTTCCACTAAGGTCTCTCCTTCCATGAAGATTTCTTATGTATTTTCTGGCTCCATCAAATAAAATCGGTAGCTACCAGAACCACCTGCTTTTCCCCAAACAATTGCTTCCGACCAAGGCTCAGGAACTGAATTCTGCAGGTGACTTAAGATGATTTAAGATAAAAGTGTAAAAGTTTCCGTATATCATTGGTATCTCCATGTATTCGCATTTCAGGGTTTGTGCCGCCAAGTCGACTACAAGTCCATATTCTCTCATAAAGTCTGTAATGATACACTCGTCGTATATGTCAGCCACCAGAAAAATATGAGAGAGAGCTATTCCGGCCACGTCGATTTGTATGCCGACTTCACTATATACCTTAGCCGTTTCTCCCGTAGCTGTTCTCAAGCTGTAACTGTTCGTGTTGTGCAACCAGGGTGTCTGCACGATATCCGTCCTGATGATCGAGGGCGTGGCACCGGTGTCTGTTGTTTCCATCCATTTTTCCTTTTCACTGAATACTTCTCCTAGAAGGCTTTCATTGCATCGTTGTGCTAGCAAGACTTGGATGATTGCCCAGGGGCCGCCGAAGCCTACTACCGATTTCTGCTCCGCGAAGCAAGCAATCAAGCACGGTTGACTGGCTTCTTGATAGCCGTTTCTTCCTCTATTTGCTTATTAATTTAGTGAGGGAAGTCTTTTCGTCGCACCGGTTCTTTACATTGCCTTAAGTCTTCCGCAGGAGCACTCAACAGATGTTATTTCCCTGTGTGCGTTTGGAAGCTTGATTTTCTGTAAGTAAGGATTCTTTTCCCGATCATACTAACTAGTGATTGTATCTTCTAATCTGCAATTCCCTTGATGAATGCGTCCTTTGCCATTTCGTCAATAATTTCTTGACCTGCGGTGGGATATGACAAATGTAAGTATACTTCACATCTGCTGGCAGCTGCTGCAGTGTTTCTTCTCGTTGATGAATTCGGTTTTGCAATTGGACCTTGCAAACCTTCGCATGTGGTTATCCCCAAACCGTTTCTCGATAGCCTGGTCTAAAGACAGTGTTTCTATTCGTTGCTGCATTCGGTTTTCCAATTGGTTCTTGCGAACTTCTTGCATGTACCTATCCCCAAACCGTTTCTCGGTAGCCTGTAAAAAAGCCACACAATCTTTGCGCTTCCCAAGTCTATTGCTTGCAACAATTCTGCTGCAAAACAAAGCAGTCCTTCGCACAGGCAACCATTTTAAACTGCTTCTTATAAGTAGACCATGAGGTTTGGACGTTGAATGAGAGGGTGTTCAACTCTTTTCGCCTTGGACTGCTTAAGAGTTGGAGTTTCTGGTTTCGCGCTGTGTCGAGCACTTTTGCCAGTTGCTCAATTTTGTTTCTATGTTCGACATTCTTCTCTGTTCTTTCAAAATTGTCATTAATTTCTTCGAACTTTTGCTGTATAATGTTTTTTTTACTCTTCGATATCCTGCTTTCATTCGTCCTTTTTTTGTTGAAGATCGTGCAAGCTTTTGTTATTTTGTTTATCGAATTTTTGTTCGATCCTATTTTTCTGTTCGTCCTGTTTTTTTGTTCATCTTGATTTTTCTTCTGTTCATCAAGCTTTTGTTCAAAGCTGTTCCTCTGTTATTCCAGAGTTTTTGTTTGCTCATCGAGGCTGTTCTTTTGTCCTTTAATAATCTACAAGAGGAGTTGCATCATTGCAGCCATGTCGCTGCCAATACTCATTTGATCTCCCTCGTCAACATCAAAAGAGTATGTACCTGGGTCATGACCCTCGTTGTTTAAAGCGCCATGAAGTGAAGTCACTTTTTCCTTCACTGGCCCTGAGATTTTTCTTGTTCAACTCGTATTTGAGTTGGACGAGAATCAACTGCAAGAGTTTTCGACCCATTTTCAAACAATTACAAACCACTTTTTTTTACACACAATAAGTCTTATCCCATTTCTGATACCAATGTAAAATGTTTGCGTGGGTACAAATGATAGAACTTATTTCTTTCAATGCAAATGTACCGAAAGGACGTACACACAAACATTTTTATATCGGTATCATAAGTGGGATAGTCCTTAATGAATGTTAACAAAAAAAAAGAAGGGTTTTTGCTATAATGGGTCGACAACTATTGTAGTTAACAATCGTCCAACTAAAATCCGAGTTGAACAAGAGAAAATTTAGCGCAAGTAGAGGAAAAAACGACAAGGTGTCCCGACTTCAGGACATAGCGATACCTATGATATATGGAAACGCCAAGACTCCCTACTTTAAGATCGATATCTGCAGAGATTAGGTTCTAAAGCTTTCGTCGGAAGCAATTGTTTTAGCAAAAGTAAAAGGTGGTCCTGATAGTCATCGATTCTATTTGGAGGAAGCGAAAAATAGGAGAGATTTCATGGTAGGATTCTAAATCCAAAGACATTCAGTGTAAAGGTGAAAAAGGGAGAGATAGTGGGAAAATGTGCACCTATTGATGTTATATCGGCCACAATGGAAACATGTCTTGCATGTTTCGCGAGTGTCCAGAGTATGAAAATTATAAAGAAAGTCTTCAGCCTCCGTGATTTGGATCAAAAGTGTACGGTGAGTGTGCGGATATATTTGCTACATAGATGTACACAGCTTTTTCAACACCACATTGGTTCCGGAGATGCCCGACCTATCCGTCAACCTGCATGGCGTCTTCCAATGGCAAAAAAACAGAAGTTTCCGAAATTGTGTCAAATATAAAAGTTGAGGGGCTAATTGAGTCGCAGAGTGCGTGGGCATATCCAGTGGTCCTCGTGTTCTCAACACTAGACCTGAAGAGCGGTTACGGGCAGGTGGAGGTTGATCTTGAGAAAACAGCTTTCACTACAGGCATCGGTCTTTGGCAGTTTACGGTGATGTCGTTTGGATTGTGCAATACTCCGGCCACCTTCGAGCAAATAATGTAACAATACTTGCAAGGCCTCACGTGCAAAACCTGTCTAGTGTATCTGGACGATGTATCGTCATAAGCAAGACGTTCGAGAAGAATCGCCGAAGTCTGAAAAAAAGTGTTTGAGAGGCTGCGAAGCGCTCACTAGAAGCTGAACACAGAAAAGTGTGTATTGTTCCGTCCGGAAGTAAAATATCTGTGTCACGTTATATCCACGAAAGGAGTAAGGACGGATCCCGACAAAATCGAAGCTATGAAAGTTGGGCTACCCCAAATATAACAGCCAACTTAAGCTTCTTGGAGCTTGACACGGGTTACAGAAAATTTGTAAAGGATTTTGCTGGTATTGGAAAAAGTACGCATCAATTTACGGAAGAAGGCCTACAGTTAAGATGGTCTGGAGAGTTTGAAAAAGGATTTCAAGAGCTCAAGCAGCAGCTGCGCGATGCCCCTATCTTGGGTTACCTCACACCCAGAAAAGTGTTTATCGTGGAAGCATTTCTCAAGTTTATGATGGCCAAAATAAAGTGGTTGCTTATTATAGCAAAACATTTTCCACATCTGAAAGGAACTACTGCGTAATTCGGCGCGTGTTTCTGACTTTGATGCTAGCAAAGAAGCATTTCCATAAGTACTTCTCTGGAAAAAAGTAAGTAAAAAAAGCAATGCTGATGCTCTCTCTCGTCGACTGTCCGGAGTCAAATGGGAACACTGCAAAAATAAGGAAGCGGAAGAATAGGCCACTATCAAAATGATCAGGGATCAGTGGAGGGTTGAATCACAAACTATCCTTCAGACCGAGCTCTGAAGTCATATTAGGGACAGTGCGACTGGCTTTTGTATGCAAGATGGTTTGCTGAAGAGAAAATTGGAAAGTGTGTATAGAACAATATCTCGTACATAGCTAATTGCGCTGTGGTCCAGAGTCAGCCAAGTGATGGATAAGATAAATGACGGAATCTCGGGAGGCCATTTAGGAATAAATAAGACGTTAGAGAAGGTAAAGGAACGTTTGTATTGGTTAAGCGTAAAACAAGATGTCGAGAATTGGTGCAAAATGTGAATAACTTGTGCGGCTACCAAGAGCCCAAAAGTAAAATCATAGGGACACATCGACATCGCTGGCCCGTGTCCTCAAACCTTTAATGGCAACTGACACACCCTTGTAGTGAAGGATTACTTCAGTAAATATGCGAAAGTGTTCCCAATCTCAAGTTTAAAGGCTTAGAGCAGATAGACAACAGTGATAGACAGGGTGAGCAGGATTGGGGTCACAATAGAACTACACTTTAATCAATTCCAATACCTGTTTGGCTTTTCCTGACTCGTCCATCCTTTGCAATTTTAAATGTCTCTTCTCGATTTCTTCTGTCCTAATTCTGAGGGTATTCTTTCAATTAAGAGAAGTGATTAAGTGATTTAATTTAAAAATAAAGTCAAGTAAAATAACTGGTTTAAATTATAAATTGTACCGTATTGAATAAAACGATTGTGGTGAAAGATATAAGTTCCACTCATAACATTTGTAGACACACAAACACATATTTTAAAATATAAAGGAAGTTTATTTTGACAGTTATCAATGATATCAAATTTTCTTCTGCATATATATGATTTCAAATCAATGCAACCCAATAACTGTATTTAAACTTATAAGTATAAAATTAAATACAAATTTCAATGTTATTTATATCATATAGTATTTTTGCTTTGCATTACTTTAAGTATTTGTGTTTTTTTTTACTGGTTTCAGTTATATAACAAAACAATGCAATTTGCTTTAGATTAACAATTGTCCTATCAACAAGATTGTGTCATTTTGGTAACGCAAGATATTTAGTTTAGAAGTCCTCCATTTGATAAATGCATCAATGCGATCAATGAATTATACGCCAAGAGCCAGATGGACGGCTCTGCGTAGATAGACCATCTACGACCCATACCAATTGCCTAGAGCCAGGCAACAGAGGCAACACACCTACAAAAGCATAGGCGCCATTGCCATTACCCGCCGAAAGGGTGATAACGATTTTTGAAAAATTTGCTGTTGTGCTCCTACAGGGATTCGAACCCAGGTAGGTGGCGTGACAGCCAGTGAGTCAACTATCACGCCATCGCCACCACCAATAATTTATCCAAGGTTGTGAAAAAGTCAGAAAGGATCAGACATCTAGATCCTAAACTGTTTTCGCTTTCTTAGTCCAAATCGAAAATAAACATTCTTTGTTACTTTGTCTTACTCGTACTTCAGAGATCAATTGTGGGGAAAGGAGTTGTTTGAACCCAAGACAATTCAGGGGAAATTTTCACTTTCACTTCTCAGACCTCGGAAATTTCCCCGATGATCGGCTTAGTGAAAGTGTCATACTTGGGAGCATAGCGAAGCTCTTAGACATGGTTACACACTCCAGTCAAGCAGCGGAGCGTTTTATGCATATACCAGATATTGAGCTCACTAGAACCGTTTGGATGGAATGAATGAATGTATGTGTGGGTGGCCAATGGTCTGTGTGGACATAGCTTGAATCAGGACGGCCACTTCTTCGTTGACCACGACAAGTACAAGAGGTTTTATTATAAAGAAGCTAAGTCAAAGTGAAAAAAAAAATAAATATATAAGAGGGAACAAAAAATAGTGTAATAAAATTACATTTTATTTGATTTTGAGAGGCAGAAAGAAAAGGGAAGACAAAGACAAGATAAGGGAACAATAGGGAGAGCCAGTAGAACTTACCTATTACATAACAGCTAAGTATATTGTTAAAAAAAATTTTTTTAAAGTGAGATCCCGGTTGCCTTTAGTCCGCGTAGAAAAACAAATAAAAGCAACTCCTGTAGAAAGAAGAAAAACGGGACTCGCGCCAATGAACAAAACTTTTCAACCGTTCGGTTTAATGTACTTAATCTAGGGAAAAGTAAAAATTTTGAAATAGTTTTTGATAAAAATTGTACCCGCATTGAAGCGTTGAACGTGTTTCGAGTTCTAGAGAAGCATTAGTCAAACGATTCTGACCGAAAATTAACTGCAAAACTATGTTACATTTCGTGAGGTAGTGGACTGTATTTTAGGGCAAACAATTACTTTCTGAAATTTCAAATTACGGATGAAGTAACGCCAGAAAATAATTTTGTAAATTTAATAGGTTAAGTTGAATAAATTTCTGGAAAAAATAAATAAATACAAAACACATATTCCCTCAAAGTGAAATATGCAAAGTGTCGGCGATGTTCCGAAGTCCGATTTGGAAAAATTAAAAAATTATTACCTGGTAATTCAGAGAAATCTTTTATTTAGTATAATATAAATAAATGTATGTAATATATCAGACTTATTTACATATGTGTACATACGTACGTTTGGTCTTTTCCCAATAGGCTTTTTGTTATTTTATTACTTTAATAATTATTTAACTTACTAATTAAGATATATAATAATGGCCACATCCATCAAATCTGGAAGAAGAACAGCGTAGTCCCTATTGAGGTGGTTTTAATGCTGCTAGTGCATAACTTTATAGCGTAGCCAGTGAATAACTACACATGCCACTGCAAGCTTGTTGAGCATATTAGGATTTACTGCGTCGATATATCCAACACAACTGTCTAGAATCGACATAAAATAATCATTATCGTTCATACCAACGGCAATTGAGCAGTCTACAAACTAGCAACAAAACAGCAGCGTGCGCAAATTGCAAAGAACAAATGACTCGCAGGTGGCCGTAAACCACATTTGCAGAGCAAACTTTATTGCAGGAAAAACAACTGCCATGTTCAAGAGGCAGTCGAAAAATCCGTTTCACGAGGCGCGAAGAAGGACACACAAAGAATTGCAGCCAATCCAATTCAACTATCTTCCCACCATTTGTATACATCTGACGAGACGATGCTAACGGGACATGCGACCAAAAATTGTGCTGTGTCGTATATAATCTTGTGGGAGTTATTTTTTTATGTTTTATATGTTTTTATCCGTTTAAGCTAAGTGGTCATACAGTCCACAAATAAAGACATTTTATTTAATTTAAAGCATTTCTAATTTTATTGGGCTATCTGAACAAAGACGAAATCTGTCCTTCAGCAACGCATAATTTTGCTAGATTTAGGAATCGTTTGCAGGAAAAAGCATAACTTTTTGCAATTTTGTTTTGATAACTGCTCTGTCAGCTGTTTTGCTAAATGTGCTGAATATTTCAAAAGGTGTGTCTGCTTCAACCTCAGGATTGCGAGTAAGTTTAAAGGAGTCTAAATCAAAAACCTGTTTTACTGTGCGGTGTGAAGAGGGTATTACGCTGCTCCGTTATGACTACTATTGAAAATAACATCTCTCAATTTTAAGCCCTAATTAAGTGAAACAGGGAAAATATTTAATTTTAAATCGTTGACAGTTTTTGGAACCAAAAATACAAATATTGATTTTACATAAAACATTGTATCACATCAACTGTTCAAAGCGCAAATCATTGCTTCGTATGGACGCCAGAGTTGGCGAATGACGAATGTAATTGAAAACGTCTTCGTAGCTGCAAACGCCTTCTGTTCCTGTCTCTCTCAATATCCAAAAAGCAATAATTATAGCATCTTCAGTGGATTGCATACAACAACAATACAACTCAATCGAGTACGAGGAGAGAACTCGTATTAAAGCATAACCTTCAATGAGCGCATTGTATCTCATCAATCCAATCCTCCTACCGAGGAGACTGGAACGACCGTTCATCCGGAGAAGAAAAGGCGTTGTTTTGTATGCGGTTATTTTAATCATTTGGCGAGTGAATGCATTTAGAAATTATACTTACAACAATTGCAAAACAAAGGGTCACTTAAAAAAAATGTGCACAGTAAATATAAAGACAGTGTCGAATACCAATAAAAAAAATTCTGTTAATTATATGGACGATAGTAGTAGTAGTGATGAATTCTCTCTTTTCTTTTTTAGTAAAATAGATTCTAAGAATGAACCAATTACGGTTAAGGTGTTAGTGAATGGAGTTGGGATGGTTATGCAGATCGATAGCTATCAGCTATCTCTATGTCCACTTACGAACAGAATTTTGATTATTGTAAAATGTTAAAAACGACCAAATTATTCAAGAGCTATAGCGGAAATTTAATAACGCCTATTGGGGCTTTTCAGGTAACAATTGTTTACAAGAATAGGAGTGTACGGCTGGAAATATTAGTGCTAAATAATGGGGGTCCTCCAATCCTGGGCAGAGATTTTATGTAGAAATTTAACATACAATTTCAGAGGTTATATTTTTGTGAAGAGGCGGGTTATGATTCGATTAACGTGATGGAGTCGTATCCGGAAGTTTTCGATAAAAAACTAGGCATAAGGTATCGTTGAAACTTAAGGAGGTTGCTGAGCCAAAGTTTTTTCGACCAAGGTAGAATGCGAAATTAAGAAACTGGTTAACTTTGGGATACTAGAGCCGGTAAACTACTCTGAATGGGGTGCACCAATTGTACCAATTCTTAAAAAAAAAATGGTGATATACGTATTTGTGGAGATTTTAAGATTACTTTAAATCCTCAGTTATGTGTGGATCAGTATAGTTTGCCGAAAATAGAAGAACTTTTTGCTGAAGTTCACGGGGAAAATGAATTCTCTAAGCTCGATTTGTCAATGGCATATCAACAAATTGTCTCTGCAGATGATTCAAAAAAATTAACCACTATTTCGACGACCAAAGGGTTATTTCTTTATATCAAGCTAGTCTATGGATTAGCACCAGCACCAACAATATTTCAAAAAATTATCAAAAGACTTATCGGGTATTAAAGGTGTCATAGTGTTTATGGATGATGTTTTGGTTAGTGCTGGGAACAGAGGTGAACATTTAAAAATTTTAGCAGAAGTTTTAAATAGGTTGCAGAATGCAGGGTTAAAAGTATCCAAATCCAAATGCGAATTTTTTGTAGTCGATCAAATACCTAGTGCACGTGATCGACAAGGATGGCCTTCACATGGACGAACAGCGTATTGAAGCCATGTTAAAATCACCCAAACCAAAATCGCTTGTAGAACTGCAGTCATTTTTGGGTGTAGTTCATTTCTATAGGAAGTTTACTCCCAAATTGGCTTCAAGTTGGGTTATATGATTTATTGTCGAAGAAAAATACAGTAAATCTACTGGGGTCCAAATCAAGATAGCTGTTTCGACAACATCAAAACAAGTACTAGCCCACTATGATCCAAACATTCCACCTAAATTAATAGTGGATGCAGGCCCAAAGGGTATCGCTGCCATATTGGTGCATACGTATGATAGCGGAATTCAACGCCCCGTATCATTTGCTTCGCAAAGATTATTAAACACAGAAACCAGATATTCTCACATAGAAAAAGAAGCTTTAGCTATTATGTTTGGTGTAAAGAACTTTCACCAATATCTGTATGGTAGGAAGTTTACTTTGGTATCGGATAACAAATCGCTAATTACAATTTTCGGATCAAAAAAAGGAATACCGCAAATGTCGGCGAATTGTTTGCAGCGTTACGTTATGTTTTTATCTGGGTATCAGTTCGATTTAGAGTATGTTAACTCAAAGAATAATATAGCGGATTACTTATGACGTTCACCGATAGACAATCCGAACATCGAAAAACTCCACTCGTCCGATGTGTGTTTAAATTATTTAAAGGAATGGGGTGAAATTCCAATAACGTTTGATGAAGCTAAAAAAGCAACGGAAAAAGACGTACTTCTGATAAGAATTATTCAATATATAAAAAAAGGTTGGCCTGGTTATTTGAATGATGTGAATGTAAAACCATATTTTGCACGGAGGGATGAACTTTCCATCGAGTCAGGTTGCATATTTTGGGGTTACAGATTAGTAGTCCCCTCTAGTTTAAGGAAGTCTATAATTAACGAGATTCATAGGATTCATAGGTATTGTTAAATTAAAAAGTTTGGGTCGCAGTTATTTTTGGTGGCCTTTGTTTGATAAAGATATAGAAGAGGTGGTTAACAATTGTTTAATGCATAGAAATAATCCGGGTAAAGCACCATTAGTAAGCTGGGGATGGCCTGATGGGCCATGGACTAGACTACACATAGATTTTATGGGGCCAATTTTTTCGAAGAAATTCTTGGTAATAAGCGATGCGTATAGCAAATGGCTCGAATGCATCAACATGGGAGACAATATTTCCAAAAATGTTAAGGCATGCAGAAAAATTGATTGGAAATAGTTTCAGGATACAAACAGGTATCCGAAAAGAGAGAGAGAGAAAAAAATAAAAATTAAATTAAAATAAAATTTGAATTTGAGGGAGATATTGTACTATTGTACTATGGTATTATAGTATTATACGTATAAGGTTCATAAGTATTATGTATAACTTACATTATCAGTTGGAATCTGTCCGCGACAGAAGTAACATCGCGTCTTCATATACAAATGTAGTTAATTAATGAATAGAGTTCCGAGGTAAATGAACAGTGCCTTTTATTTTAGCTGTACAGACATTACAGCTGTGCTTAAAACACTTGTATCTTCATGGGGATGCATTCGTCGAACTCCCTGTATATGTATTTATGTCGAATGTAAAGTGGTTAACCATTATGATGTTTCCTTCAATGTTCGTAGATTCAGTCATATCCTATCTTATCCTTCCTTTATTAATTTTTTTTACAATAATTATGCGTCGATATTCTTAGAATAAATTACATCAAAGTTTGATAGTTAATGTCTTCGACTTGAAGACAACATGCTTTATAATTTTTGTTCAGTATCGTTTGGCAAGTCATCACGAAAAGACTCACATTCCAACGCCGTCTCCAAATTGTTCTGCTGTATTACGAAAATCAGCGTTCTGTGAGATTCGTGCGATTCGATTAACTTATGGTGCGCTCTATCGACTTACTGAAACCACTATTGCAAATACCACTCGAAAATTTGAGTCCCAGTTTACATTAGTGGATCATACTCGACCGGTTAGACCACATCCAGCACGTAGTGAAGAGACTATACAGCTGTAGCTGAGAGTGTACGCGAAGACCGTGACGAAACGATTCGTCGTCGTTCTCAGCAACTTGGCGTATTCAACAACTTGGCATATTTTATGTGAGTATCTCGGCCTAGAAGCGTACAAAATTAAACTTGTGCAAGAATTGAAGCCAGGCGACTTGAATCTGGGTCATATTTTCAGTGAATGGCCTCTGAAAAAACTCAATGAAAATCCGGTGTTTAATCGTGAAAATTTGTTCAGATATGAAGCCCATTTCTGGCTCAATGGATAGGTTAATAAAAAAATGCCATATTTGAGCTGATGAGAAATCTAAAGAGTACCAAGAGCTGCCATTACATCCATTAAAAACAACGGTATGGTGTGGTTAATGGGCTGCTGGAATCATTGGTCCAAATTTCTTCAAAAATGAGGCAAATCAGAATGTTACCGTCAATGGTTACCGTCACCGCGCTTTGTTAACGGACTATGTGCTTCCTGAAATTCAAGCACACGGTCTCGGTGAGCTCTGGTTTCATCAAGACGACGCTACGAGCCATACAGCGCGTGAAACAATGGACTTGTTGAGAAATCATTTTGGTAGGCACTTAATTTCACGTTTTGCTACGGTAAATTGACCGAATAGATCTTGCGATATCATACCTTTGGACTATTTTGTCTGGAAATATGTAAATTCTCAGGTCTTCAGGAATAAGCCAGCTAGGATTGACGCTTTGGAAGCCAACATTACTCGTGTTATCCGCGAGATGCCAGGCGTTATGCTTGAACGTGTCGCCCAAATTTAGACCTTCCGAATAAACCACCTCAGACGTAATCGTGGCCAATATTTACATAATATCATTAGTAAATGCCATGAATTGTTCTTTTAATCGATAATAAATATTTTAAGCTCACTTTCAAATTTATGTGTTTTATTTTCCATTATAAATCACACCTTCCGATGAATTACCCTATATTTTCACAAATAAAAACAATCAAAATAACCATTAATCCTTATCTATTAGGTACTTCCTACGAAAAATTTATACAACAATTGAATTATAATATATATATGTACTTCCCATCTAATCTAATAATCCAATTTGTTCATGAATTGTAAATTATATTTTTTTCGGAACATGCTCTCCTGGTGATGCCCAGTATGCGAGCAAGCCAGGTAAGATTGTATTATGCATTATTACGCAAGTTTCATTCAGTGAGTCGTCTTAAAAAAAAAAAAAAAAAACTGCTGTCCATATTGGTGAAACTATTTTTCTTTCTTCATTTTTCAGAATGCAGAATGGGTGCAATAGGCCTACAGGGGAAACCGAACACCCAGTAAAAAAAAATAGGTTAACGCCCCACTATGCATACCCCAAAGGTGATGCGGAATTGCATAATCTAAGAAAAAAAGCAATTTTATTATTTTTTTGATTTATTGAATAAATAAATCGAAACAAAAATGGAAAAAAGGCTTTAAAGATTTATATTAAACATAGCTATATGTGCAGTAAGAAGAATGCATTCTGTCGTTCTAGTCCAAATGTTGAATCTGCAAAGAAAAAGCCTTTAAATGTATTACTAAACAAAACAATATAGTTCTTATTCACATGTTTTCAGTTAGTATAATTTATCCACATTTCTTCAAGCTCTTGAGTATCACCTTTACATTTATTGTTCCTTCTGTAAGAAAGAAATAAAATAAATTATTAAACTAAAATGTTTTTACTTACAAGAGAATGTAAGCAAAAAATTACAACTGCTTTTGCCACAACCTCCTTAAAAACCGTGTGTTGCTGGCAGATGTATTTTGTAGGAAATTATCTCTTCTTACTCCAGATGTCTTGATTCTTCTTCTTCTGTAGTCCTAGAAAATACAATAAAGAAAATTATTGTACAACATTAAAAATATTTTGCAACTTACACGAAATTAGAGTTGTAAACATGAGAAATGACAAATTAGGAATTCGCGTTATTTTATATGGAAGAAGTCAGTTTTTTGGCATTGTTGACAATTCACACGCATTCACGGACATGTTCACAAGGTTAGGGCGATCAGGAGAACACCGGTTTTGATTTTCCAATATCTGGAAAGTTTGCCATCTATGTTTAGTTTATTTTTGGTTAAATCATTAAATTTAACTTTTTCATAAGTGTGTTATATTCACCATCGAGAGGTGGATAATTCTGTATTTTCCAAAAGGCATAGAAATGCTTTATTGTTTTTATACATATATTTCAGAATCAACGTCTGATGATCAATTCTCGTACTGAAAAATCGCATTCATGTTTGACGTTTCACTTATTTTGATTTTATCAATTAGGCAAAAGCAACCAAGCATTATTGGATTATATGACTTTTGCTACTACATTCTTCCTAAAATCACTGAAAGAAATGGATCTTACACTTATTGCTAATATTGGGATATCAATATTGGCGTATTTTGTATCCCTACAGATAATACCGCCATTTGGAGAAATCCTTGCTAAATCAAATATGTTTGGGCATGATTTATGTAAAAAGGACAAGACTAAAGTGTGAGTGAAAAATTACTTAACAATATAAAAAAAAAAAAAATGGTCGTAAAAAAATAAGTTTACTACAGACCAGAATCACTAGGCGTTGTTACTGCATGCGTGTTCTTGGTAGCAACTTTCTTCTTCATACCTATACCCTTTATGTTTTTCCAAAATAAGCAAGTTAATTTCCCACATGAAGAGGTAAGTATTTGTTAGTTGATTTGAAGAAGCCAAATAACATTTTTTTAGTTCGTAGAGTTGATAGCAGCCCTCTTATCTATTTGCTGCATGATATTGCTCGGTTTTGCTGATGATGTTCTTGACTTACGATGGAGGCACAAGGTCTTATTGCCAACTATTGCTTCACTTCCTCTGTTAATGGTCTACTATGTTAATTTTAATTCCACAACTATAATTATTCCTCACTTCGCGAGGGCTCTTATTGGAACTTCTTTAGATATAGGTTTGTATAAATTTTTTTGCTGACGTATGCAACTAATGTTTATTTTCATTATAGGTTTATTTTACTACATTTATATGGGTATGCTAGCAGTTTTCTGTACGAATGCTATAAATATTTTGGCTGGAATTAACGGATTAGAAGTTGGTCAGTCCATAATAATATCGATTTCAATTATTTTATTTAACTTGGCTGAGATGTTTCTTGGAAACCAAGTGCAGACACATAAGTTCTCAGTTTGCTTAATTTGCCCATTTTTGGCTACATCATTGGCATTATGGAAATACAATAAGTAAGTTTATTTATCCTTTTGGATTAAGAGTTCATTAATTTTAAGTTAACCCGATATGAATATTCACTTAATTAAGAATCTCAACATTAATGTTAATGTTAGCTACTATTTTAGAGTTGATTTTTATAGTACCAACCTGTCACTCTGCTACACTATTGAGTAAGTCCACAGTGATAATATTTAGAAAATGAACGTTTTGCCTGATGAATATAGAAAGGGAATATGTTAAAGCAATGATCTGTCTTGATTTAGTGGCACTAATTTCGGGTTGAACCTAGAACTAAACAATAAAATCTCTTGAGTTTCTCCGATCTTTTGCTAGTTAGTAGGCATTTTTACGATTTTTCTTGGTAATTGCGTGAGCTATCTATCTTTTGACATGGATATGCCTGCGCTGGGGCTAACATTTTTTCTGTACATCGTTATTGCGTTATCGTTTTATTTTTTTACATTGCATTGTTCAAGGGCTAGTTTCATTACTCGTGTGATGATACGGAGGCAAAATGCCTCCTCAAACTAAGGATGAATTAATGTGGGAATGTCTAAGCGTAAGCAAGACCAATTATACAACGGCGAAAAGTCTGCGCCAGAATCACGTAAACGACGGACAGATGCGAAACTTGAAACCAACAAACGGCAAATGCGAGACGTTAGACTTAAAGTAAGGCTCGAAATGGAGAAGTAGAAACGAAAGTCCGTAGAATTACAAGTTAAAGATTCCATTTCCGAAACCCATTCGAAAAGGTGTTGTAAGCGATCGCGTTGCTGCTGATATATAATTTGAACGTCACTACGTCCAAAACAGTTTTGCGTCGTTTGTGATTTGAACTCGATGTGAAACACATGCCGGTCAAACCGGCCGATTTGATGTATGCGCGATTATGATACTTGCTATAAATAGCTACTTGATATGAAACTTCCCCGGCGGTACTCGACATCAGTTTGTTGATGGCAAAAGTAACCAGTTGAGGAGTTTTGTTTTGTTTTTGTTAAAATTGATACCTTGATAAATTTTTTTTAATTTTCAAAACCCACAGTATAACTGTATTTTTAATATCTTCCGAAGAATCTTCCGATTAGACTCCGAATTCCTTCATCCCCTTGTGTTTTTTATAGCTTCGACACGATCAGATCGATAAGGTTTTTTTCAGAGCATCATCCAATTTTTAAGTGATATTCTATGAATGATTTATAGAGATCAAATTTAATATCGATTTTGAAGTCAAATCACCAAGTCTGCCGTAGGTTTAAATTTTGTTCACTGTTTAAAGAACCACTGTTGAGTGGCTTAAAACTTGTGGGCGCAACTTCAACAGCTTGCTAACTTCTCTTTCGTTTTCAACACTTTTGTGGATGTTCTTTCCGATTTTGATGAGCCTTTCCCCGTAGTTTTGAATAGATAGATAATAACGATACTCATATTTAATTTATCAGATAGAAAAGAGTTGTCGAGCACAGTGAAAATTTATATTATTTATATTGTAGTTCGCTTAGAATGCTAAGTAAGATTTTTTTATTACGTATATACGTATTACATATAACATAACATACTCGTACATGTATATGTATAGGAGAAACGGTTTTAGAATCAGAAAAGAAAGGTGACGCTTTAATCTAAAGTTTGTTATGGATCGTACTTCTTCATCCAGCTTTAACTTATGAACCGCAGTGTTGGTGGTTTTCTCAGACTGCAGTTAAGGCTGAGAGGAAGGGCCAAAGGAAGAATTAAATAACACACATATTAAAACAGTGGCCGTAATTCAAAATAACAAAAAATAATAACATTTAGTTTCCAAAGCCTTAATTGGGCTATCTTTACAAGTATAAGTTTTAATAATAAAAAAAAAAAATGCAATTACGTATTAGGTTTTGTTAACTAAAATATTCTAATCTCTCGAATGTTTTTTATTTTTGTTTCTAGGTATCCGGCCAAGATATTTGTTGGAGATACATTCTGCTACTTTGCTGGAATGACATTTGCCGTTGTCGGAATATTGGGACACTTTAGTAAAACTTTACTTCTATTCTTTTTGCCACAAATTTTTAACTTTTTGTATTCTATACCACAACTATTTCATTTTATACCATGTCCGCGACATCGACTCCCACGATATGATGCAAAAACTGATCTCTTGCATATAAGTACAACTAAATTTAATAAAAGAGATTTAAGTCATTTGGGAAAATTATTTTTAGTAATATTTCGTACATTTAAGGTTATTTCATATACAGAAAAAATTGATGGAACTGTAATTACAAATAACTTTACCCTAATCAATTTAATGTTACTTGTTTTTGGTCCAGTGCATGAATCAATCGTCACGAAAATGCTACTGGGTATTCAAATAGCATGTACTATGCTAGCATTTATAATTCGATATCCTCTCGCAAGCTTTTTCTATGACACATAATTTTGTTTTCAGAATTGTTTTAGAAAAACGAATTAGCGATTATTTAGAATTTGATACAATAACAAGATAGAATTTTCAATATATTAAAAAACTATACATAGCATAGTAACACTTATATAATTGTAATATTTAATTTTTAAATGGAAAGAGATCAAATACATTTCATTTGTTAAATTTACAAAAATAAAGATAAATTTAAGTATAAATCAAATGAAAAATGTTGCTTATATTTAAACTGTTCAATAAATATGCGAACCTTTAAATCTAGGAGGATAGATATTGTAGACACGTTTCTTACCAGTGATTAATAGCTTACTCTCATAGATCAACGTTTTGTGCAGAACTTGGAACTGCTTATTTTAATTTTGATAATTTATTTGCGGTACTACTCGTAATTGCTAGAGTTAATAATAGCGGACGCACAATGAGCGTAATTCATTTACCACCGAGCCTCTACTCATTTACCACCAATAAAAGATTAAAGGTAACTTTATATGCAAGTAAAGTAAGAATTAATATTTCGATCTTTGATTTCTTATTATATTGTTACAGACCCATCACCATAAGTTCAAGTGAACATAAACTACAGACGGATTGCCCTTATCAAGAGCTGTTTTCTGTAAAATAATTTAAAAGTAAAACGAATAACGTTTTATTTGAGATTGAGATGAGTATGTTAAAGAATATTAGTTCCTTTACGCCTAGGAAGTAGCTCAATAACCTTCTAATCAACGATAGGCTCGTAGCAATAGAAGTAGCTCTTAAACCAAAGGCCCGATTACTGAATGCTACTTCATGAGATAAATCTAGCAAAGTTAATATTTTTGTGAAATATTGTATGTGAATACATCAGAATTGAACCAAAATATGATATTTTTTTTATAAGTTACTAAAAATTTCTTTGAATGGACACCTGAATAGATCATAGTTCACTTTAATATTTACATATAGATATTATATGTATTATTATATATCTATATTATATATAGATAATATTAGCAAATTAGGTAAAGAAATTAGGCCCGCAACTTACCAAGGATCGGTAAGAGTGGTTTGTATACAAATACGTATAAATGTTTTCGAGGCCATAGATAAAACTTTATTTTTAAGACTGCGGCGATGCGGAAAACGTTTTAAACAATCGGAAAAAATAATGGTTATAACGAGTGTTATGAAAACAGGTTGAAATATTACACTTTCATCGTAAGGCACTGATGTAATCGAAACTTTTGGTAATAAGATGAAGATAAGATGAAAACTTGAGGACTTTAGCATCGAAATTTAAACTTTTGAATTAAGGAGGCAATATTTACCTACTATTTTAAATCGGTGAATAGGCGTGCACATAATGGGCCCTATAGTTAATAAAATTCCGATGCCGATTTTACTAAAGTTTACTATATTTTAAAAAAATTTACCACGAATAATCGGTACACGAATTCCGTCCCGACGGAAACTACCCCGTTTTTTGTGGGAGTTTTTGCTCGGGGTAACAATGGAAAACAGGACGAAATGCCCAACAGGTATTAGATTCCAAATTTGTGAAATGGGTGATTTGATTAAGGAATTCAAGCTTCAGTAGTTTTGATTTGCCTTCATGTTCGGCAAGTACCCAGAATAAGGTAAATGAGGCGCCCGAGCTAGATTGCGATATAGAAGAAAGTGGAATCATATATCGAGCAAAATATTATAATTTTACACCCAGTTGTACAAACAAAAGTTTAACAACAGTATTCAAATTTTAAAGGAAAAACTCGAGCTGCTGCAGAAATTGTGCGATCATGTTTTTAATGCGGTTAAGACAATGCGAAATAACCATCAGCAACGGGTTCGATCATTATCTTCCATAGAAGCGATAGATACCGATAACTTTTTTATTTCCTCATTCACTGAAAATCTCCGTCCTTTCATAGGTCTTATCAGTTTTGGGAACAGAAAAAGTCGCATGGGCTAAATCCGGTGGCTGAGGCATGGTTGTCGTGTTGTTTCTGGCCAAAAAAACTCTCCCAAGCAATGATGAATAAGCAGGTGCGTTATCGTAATGCAAAAGCCATGAATTGTTTTCCACAATTTCGGACGTTTTTTTCGTATTGCTTCTCGCAAATGTCGCATAACTTCAAGGTAATACTCCTTATTGACTATACGACCTTGATACTCCAGATACGCCACGGTAATTGAAAAAAAAAAAAACAGTGAACAAAGCTTTGACATTTGATCGAACTTCGCTTCACTTCCTTTGGGACGATTTTGCTTTGGTTTCGAATTTTTCTGACCAAATTTAAGAAGTTTTGGAGCAAACTTCGCTGACACACACGAGCCGATAGATATCTCTTAGAAGCTTTTCTTATGGTAATTTGGCGATTTTCCAAAATAATTTTCTTCACAGCTTCAACGTTATCATCTTTTGTTGATGTGCTGGGGCGTACAGATCAAGGTTCGTCATTGGAATTTAATCCATTTTGTATAACAATTGAAAATCGCCGAGCAAAAAGAAGCTAAGTATGATATATGTATATAGGGTGATTCATCGTGAGGTTTGATTTATAATGAAAATAAAACACATCAATTTGTAAGTGCACTTAAAATTTTTATTATTGGTTAAAAGAATAATTCATGGCATTTACTTTTTGAAAATGATATCATGTAAATGACTACGTCTGAGGTGGTCTATTCGAAAGGTCCGACTTGTTCTAACATAGCGACTGGTATCTCGCGGATAACACTAGTAATCTTGGCTTCCAAAACGTCAATCGTAGCTGGCTTATTCTTAAAGACCTGAGACTTTACATATCCCCAGAGAAAATAGTTCAAATCGCTCGATGTAGGCGGCTAATTTACCGTAGCAAAACGTGAAATTAAGTGCTCACCAAAATGATTTCTCAACAAGTCCATTGTTTCACGCGTTGTATGGCGCGTAGCGCCGTATAGTTGAAACCAGAGTTCACCGAGACCATGTGCTTGAATTTCAAGGAGCACATAGTCCGTTAACATGGCGCGATAACCGGTTACCATTGACGGTAAAATTCTGATTTGCCTCATTTTTGAAGAAATATGGACCAATGATTCCACCAGCCCATAAACCACACTATACCGTTGTTTTTAATGGATGTAATGGTAGCTCTTAGTACTCTTCGGGTTGCTCATCAGTCCAAATATGGCAATTTTCTTTATTAACTTATCCATTGAGCCATAAATGGGCTTCATCACTGAATAAAATTTTACGAAAAACACCGGATTTTCATTGAGTTTTTCCAGAGCCCATTCACTGAAAATATGACGCAAATTCAAGTCACCTGGCTTCAATTCTTGCACAAGTTGAATTTTGCACGCTTTTCGGCCGAGATTCTCACGTAAGGTACGCCAAGTTGTCGAATACACCAAGCCAAGCTGCTGAGAACGATGACGAATCGATTCGCCACGGACTTCGCTTACACTCTCAGCTACACCTGTATAGTCTCTTTACTACGTGCGGGATGTGGTCTAACCGGTCGGAGTATCATCCACTAATTTAACTTGGGACTCAAATTTTCGAATGGTATTGGCAATAGTGGTTTCAGTAGGTCGATTATACGCACCGTAAGTTCCTCGAATCGCACGAAAAGCATTTCTCACAGAACGCTGATTTTCGTAATATAGCTGAACAATTTGGAGACGCTGTTGTGGTGTGAGCCTTTCCATGATAACTTGCCAAACGATATGACAAGGCAGTTTGATAGGAATCACGCGTGATCTCTAAAAAAAAAGCCCATTGAAAACCAAACCTCACGATGAATCACCCTATACTTGAAACTATGAACACATGTTCGGGACATGTGTACCAATAAAAAATTTAAAAATCGAATGTACGTTGCCCGCGAAATTTCTTACTTTTTGAACACACCTCGTAAGAAAAAAAAAAACTGCCTTGAATTTAACATATTACAAAATCTATCTGGGAACCAAAAACCAAGTAGAGACCAAGCAACGAAGAACCTCTTTCTCCTTTTAAATATCCCTATTTCATCCACGGCTTTATAATGCCAAATATCAAATGAAGGCATCGTGGGATGATCTCGGATGTACATTTTGATATCGCAAATCTAACCATCAGTGGAAAACGGGTTTTGGTTTTCCAATATCTGGAAAATTTGCCATCTATGGTATTGCGATTGTCAATTACCAATGAATGATTAACTGTCGTCAATTTGTAACATTTTTCCATTTTGAATGGAGCCAAAGTGAAGCAATAAATAAATAGAACTTCCTGATGTTAGTGAATATCTACATTTGCCTACACATGAATGTCATTCCCATGAACAGTGGCTATACACAAATAAAGGTTCATTGCAATAAAAGCAATGTTGACAGATGGGGAACAATGTAATCCAAACCATAAGATCCGTTGAAGTATTTGGTTGACACGGCTAAAATTGTTTCTAATTAAAAAACGAAAAAACGGATGATATTGAAGATGCCAAGTCTACCGCCCAACAACAGCAACATAATCTCCATGTGCAACACGCCTGGTCTTAATCAAGAATCGGTTTCCTATTGTATAATTAATTCGCTTTTCCCTTTAATCTTTGTCGCTCTCCACTTTTCAACTTTCACTGGCCACCACTCCAACGATCCGCAAAAAATTAAGAAAATCTATGAAAAGAAATGCATTGCAAACACCCATACCTCCGCAGAGAATTATATTTTTGAGTATTCCTTGAGTGCAAACCCTCCGATGTTTGGAAAAATATGAAAAAAGTTCATTCTTCCACCGAGAATTATCATAAATTTTGGAAAGGACTTTCGGTGGATTTTGGGGGTAATCATACCCCTCTTTTTGACTCACATAAAATCTACCCGTCTCGCGTGACACAACTTTCCCTTCCATCATAATGTAAACATGGGCATTAATTTGTAAAACGATAATCAATGAAACGGAATCGTTTCCATGTAAACACGATTACGTAAAACGAGAATCGTTTAAGATTTAACGATACTCGTTTTTTCATACGACAGACATTTAGCTGCCGTATGGCTTTCGTTTTCGTTCAGCTTTCATAAATATTGTCTCCCGGTGAATTCTTATCAAAAATCACATAAAATGTAAATAAGATAGAATATTAAATGATTAATGAAAATTAATAAATCATTTCGTTTAATTAATAGGCCACCTACACACTGTAAAAATGGATTTGCTCATTGGCTTTATGGAAAGCAATTCAGATATTGCCAAAAATAATTTCCCCAACAGCCAATCAAGGCCAAGTCCAAAATACTTTTAGGTAACTTGGCAGGAAAACTTGATGATGAGAAACCCGTCATTGCTCGTCATCCTCGACCCGAATGAAGCTGTATCGGGATATTCATTGGGGAAGCATTTCGGTGCTCCTGGTTTTTCTCGTTATTTGACTAATTTAAAGCACGATTTCGACGCAGTGGATATAGAAAATTTAATGAAAGATATTTTCACGGAAGATGGAATTTTTTATGAAAGTTCGGCTTCTCCCAAAAAATTCAAAAAAAATGGGAACCAATAGTTCTTTCTACAACATTTCTACATTTAGAATGAACGGTGTTAAAGTGCTCTTTTCGGCATCCTTCTTCTGCGAATCTGTAGGGTGTCATCATCCATGGCTCTAATGTGTATTTAGAATACCCTTTTAAAAGAAATAATGTTAAAGTCTCAATATAGGTACTTTTAAAAAATATTACAGAGCCAACTTCGTTTATTACCGTTGTTTCATATTTCAAGGAGATGGCGAGGGTATTCGCTTAGACTAAACACAAAAGAGTCGTGGGATGCTCCCCCATACCTCGCGTCAATAGTCCGAATTCTCATTTTATAGTTGCAGACCTATGAAAACTAGAAGCTTAAAGAAAAAATAAATCTAAAGGTTAGTATTTACTTACTGTCATTGCGTGATCACTTTTATATTGAAATAAATGTGTTCATTGCCAAATGGTGTTATTATTTTAATATGTGTGCGTCAACACATCTAATTATGCCTGGGAAGCGGTACTTCTCATAGAAATGTTTGCTCAAAAACATTTGATCCTCCGTCGTAAGAAATGATATTGTAGTATGTTTGTGTGGGTACAAACGATAGAACTGATTCAATTTCTTTATTCAATCCAAATAGAGTTTACAATTTAATCGTTAAACCATTTTTATTTATCTTTTGCTTAAAACACTTAATTACTGTCCTAATTCCTAAAATGATGAACCTCGGGGATTTCGAGAAGAATCTGCGCCATCCAGCATTCCATACATTTTCCAATTTTCTGGAAAATTCGATTCTACTCTCCACTCAATAATGGTTGATGGTTCTGCTATCGAAATCTTCTCCTATGGAAACATAGATGATGCTCAAATTCATATGGATATGGGTACATTTTTCTGTTGCCCACAAAAAAAGAATGTGCCCTAGATTGCGTTTAGTGAAAAATTTATTCTTTTTACTTATCAAATTCTAAACTGTAAACTTTAAAGAAAAAACAAAGCGCGGCTAGTCAACCTATAATAGAGAGAAGAAAAATCAAAAGTAACAGCTTGAAAAATCGAATTACTTAAAATATTTCTTTGGTTGGCGCTGTTGTTCTTAAAAGTGGCTCTTGTCATGGATATCACAATAGGTGTTTTTTTGTTATTTACAAATGATCCATTTGCATGCATTACAACAACAACACGTGATGCAGCTCTTGATCTGGATCAATTTTCATGATCCGAAAATTAGTTCATTTTTCTCGCTACTAGGTTTCAATTTCATTCGTGAATGTTGGTATCATAAATGGAATCATTCAAAGTATGTCATGATATAAACATATTAAATATTGTTTTGTAAATTAAATTTTGTTAAACAATTTTAAAGTTCGTTTAAGGACATGTTTTAATCATAACAATCGAAAAAATTGTGAATTACTTTAAAGTTCTAAAACCTTTAAATAAATTCCGGATGTATTACACTCATTAAAATAAGAATTAAAATCAAAAGCATAAAAAGACAAAGGTATCAAATTTTCGTAAAAAATAATATTCAGTCACATGGAAACTTCGGGCTAAACGTCAAAGAGCAACTCAGCTGTACAAATATTATTTAAACAACGGAGTATCAATGGAGTGGGCAAACAATGTCAATCAGTTGACAGAAATAAACGTCAGTCTGTTACCACAACACGAATCCAAAATTATTGATGGTCCAGGCTATTTTATAACGCCAATGATCTGATCCGGATCACGTGGACATAATAAAAAAAACACCTATTGTCATAGTATAGTCGTGTTTTTTTTTTCAAAAGTATTTAGCCACTTTTCCACACGAATCAAAAACAGAATCAGAAGTGAGGATAGATTTAGGAATGTTTTGAATTATAAATGTCGTAACATACAAATAGAGGGCACTTATTCGTTTCCTGATGATTGGCAGCATCCCTTTTCTGCCTGTTCTGGGATGGGTTTGTGGATCAATTTATGTTTTGAAAGAGAAAGTCAATAATGAACATTCTTTTGTACTTTTTAAATTTGGAAAAAAAATAGTTATTTTTATTCTACCCAAAAAGGAACTTGGACTTTTTTTTTAAAAATTAATGTGTGCGAAGGCCAAAATGTCACCAAAGCTCCAGTTTATCGGGGAAAATATTAAGTAGAAAGCAACAAATGTTTGTGAAAAGCAATTAAATGCGTTTGCCTTTGATTTCTATTGGGTTAACTAGGTTGGGTTAATTTAATTTAGTTAATTTCCTTTTGACTTAAAATTTAATCTTTAAAACTGAAGCAAACGCACTAAATGAAATTTAAAGTACGACTGAATTCGCCCAATGGAAAGCCGCTCAGAGCATTTTGAAACCAACACCAACGCGAACGTAGTAACGAGATTTTCTGTAACTTCAAACCGCAATAATAAAAATTTACTTGCGACTGCAAACAAAAGAAAATTGAAAACAAATTATCAACTAAATGTCGAAAAGGTATAATTTGTTGAATAAATTTTTAAAGGTATGCTATTGTAATATTTTTCCACTATAGGCGCAAAAAAAAACTGAACAAGAGAGGAAACACAAGCTTTCTTGCATTTTTACAATGGAAGACATGATTTCTGTTGGCTTTATAAGTACAAAATATTAATAATTTTTTTTTCGAAAATAAATAAAAAATTAATTACAAAAAAAAATTAGAATTCCAAACAAGCGTGAGCCACTTGGAAGTCAAAATTCAGACTTTATTATTTATTATTATATCTACTTTTTGGATTAGATCATATGTTGTTCACACAGGTAACCAAATAGAACCTGACGGCAATCATCGAATTATTTGTTTTCCGGATTGATGTTATCTTCAGAGGAAACTACAGGGTTTAACCTTTCATCTTTTACATCATATAGGTCATTATTGACAATGCACAAGTTATGCAAAATGCATGCACTTACAATAAGTTTATTTACTGAGCTGAGGTTTCGTTGTTCAGTAAATTGTTGAATATCCTTTGCTGATCTGTAAGTCGGTTGTAGTCTTTAAAAGGTGGAACAAGTCACTTTGTAGAGACAAGAGAAAAGTATTTAACGGAAACAGTTGGGTGTAATTGGTGTACACTGCCCTGTATAACGCAGATCTCCTTGACGCTCTACTATCGTGCAAGGACCCTGGTTCACCACAACATACGTCGATGAATTTTCTGTCGGCAACAACAGTTTGTAAAACGAGAGTGAAATCGTGCTTGAGGTTGTAATAGCACTCCTTGTTTATGTAGTTTAGGAGCGGCTATAGTAATACGTGTGCTGTTCTTTTTTGTTTCGAACTTGTTTTTTAAAATGGCAATTCCTTCAGGCTAATCGATGTGTACGTTTCCTTTTGAGACTAGCTAGCTACTCACACGACCAACTGCGGCCCAAGCTGAAGATTTCGCCATCCCGAACAAATTGTTCAATTGCCTAAATGTTACGGGGTTTCTGATATACCACACGTATAGGTACATTTCTCCGAATAGGTACTGGCTCCGATTTTTGGTTTTCCTCCACGGTGTAACATGGGGGTGATATCCATTTGAGAGTAGTTTGCTAAAAATAAACATTTCAATAGTTTCTGAATTTATTCGTCTTTATGAATTTGCCTACTTGTTATTGCTCTACAGTTGAGCGGTTGTTGTTTACGGTGGCTGTTTGCGATTATTTTGACAACAATTTTGACATCTAATTTCAAACTGAAATCGGGTTTGCCAACTCTGAAATTATATGTAAGAGAGTATAAAAGTGAGTTGGAGCGTTTTTTTGGAAAAGTGGTTACGCACTTTTGAATAATGTTTCCATATGTTTCCATAGCAGAAGCATAAACTATTATTGACTGGAGAGTAGAATCTCACTTTCTAGCAAATTGAAAAATGTATGGAATGATGGATAGAGCAGATTCTTCTCGAAATATGTCATTAGAGTATATATATCAGCATCGCCAAAGATCAGTTCATCAGTTGAATTTAAAGTGTGAATTAAGACAGTGATAACGGGTTTAAGTAAAAGATAAATAAAATTAAAATGGTGAAGATAAGCGATTGAATTGTAAATTATAATCGGATTGAATAGATTGTATTGAAAGTAATAAGTTCTATCATTTGTACCCACGCAAACATTCTATGTACATTGGTGTCAGAAGTGGGATAGGACTTATTGTGAATAAAAAAAAGTTTTGCGATTGCTTAAAAAGCTATAATGAGTCGAAAATTATGGCAATTGATCCTCGTCCAACTCAAATCCGAATTAAACAAGAGAAACTTCAGGGCCAGTGGAGGAAAAAGTGACTTGGTGCTCCGACTTCAGAAAGCTTTGAACAACGGGTGAAATGATCCGGATACATACTCCTTTGACGTTGACGAGGAAGATCAAATAATGACATGGTAGCGATGATGCAGTTCCTTTTGTCGAAAATGGACTGACAGAGGAAAAATCAAGATGAACAAAAGAACCGTCTCGAACAAAATGTGGATGAACAGAAAAAATAGCATTGAACAAAAACTCGACGAACAAAAGAATAGTCTAGAACAAAAACTGGAAGAAAAAAGAACGTTCTACAACAAAAAAAACGAAGACACTGATGACAAATTTAAAAGAATAGAGAAGAATGTTGAACAAATAGAAAGCAAACTTCAACAACTGGGAAAAGAGCTCGACACAATGCGGAAACATTCTTTAAGCGGTAAAAGGAGAAAAGAGTTGAAGCCTCCTTCTTTCGATTGTCAGACCTCATGGTCTGTTTATAAAAAACCGTTTGAAATCGCTGCCTGTGCGAACGACCGGGACAATGGGGAGAAGAGCTTTGTCTTAAGAATGCCTTGTACGATCCAACAGCAAAATTGTTGCAAACTATAACAATCCAAAAGAATAAAGATTTTGTTGCTTTAGTACAGGCTATCGAGAAACGGTTTGGGGATAGCCACATGCAGGAGGTTTACAAGGTGTAATTGCAAAGCCGAATGCAGCAACGAGGAGCAACACTGCAGCAGCTCCAAGCAGACGTGAGTAGACTGGCACATTTGTCATACTCCACCGCTGGCCAGGAAATTATCGACGAAATGGAAAACGACGCATTCATCAGAGGAATCGCAAATTCGAATCTACACTCGGCAGTAAGGATGGCCGGAAAAAGAACCCTTGCTGAAGCAACTGCTTTCGCTCTGGCGATGGAAGCAGCCAATTAGGCTTCCAAGGGAACACATTTCGTCAGGGAAGTAGCATCTGTTGAATGCTCCTGCGCAAGAATTAGTGCCGAGGAACGAGATACTCCGCGGGATAGACGAAGAATGCGCTGCTGGAACTGCAATAAAATAGGACATTTTCAAAGGCAGTGTAAGGAACCCGTGCGACGAAAAGGCTGCCTTCACTGTGGTAACAAGCAAAAAGAGTAAGAAACCGGCCGAAGCGCCTACCAAGGAGCCGGTCAATCTTTCCGAAGTCATCACTCGGGAAATGCTTAAGAAACAACTTCGTGGGGCAGAAGTTGGTAGCAGGAATCGACGACTGCAGGACCATTGTCCAAGTCTCGCTAGCAAAACGATGCAATGAAAACCTTCTAGTAGAAGTAGTCAGTGGAAGGGAAAAATGGATGGCAACAATAGACAAAGGTGCCACGGCCTCAATCATCAGGAGGGATCTGGTGCAAAAATTGTGGTTGCATAACACTAGCAGTTACAGCTTGAGAACAGCTACGCGAGAAACAGCTAAGGTATATGGTGAAGCCCGTATAAAAATCCAACTGACCGGAATAGCTTTCTCTCACGTTTTTTTGGTGGCTGACATACACGACGAGTGTATTATTGGTACAGACTTCAAGAGAGAACGTGGACATGTTGTGGACTTTGGGAGCTTTCGTCGGAAGCAATTGTTTGGGCAAAAGTGGAAGCTGGTCGTGGTAGCCACCGATTCTATTTGATGGAACCAATAAATAAGAGAGACCTCATGGTGGGAAAAACCTTAGTGGAACCAAAGACCAACATGGTCCCTGTAAGGATCCTAAATCCAAAGACGTTCAGTATAAAGATGAAAAAGGGGGATATAGTGGGGAAATGTGTACTTATTGAGACCATATCGTTCAACATCGGTCGCAACAGCTCAGAGCATAAAAATCAAGAACAAAATTCTCAGCCTCTGTAATCTGGATCGAGAACAGCGAATCCTGGAAGAAAAACTATTGGGAGAGTACGCTGATATACATATTTGCTACACAAGGTGGAGAATATGGGCGTAAACAACTTGTTCAACATCACAACCAGCGAGACGTTTTCTATTGGCAAAGCAAACAGAAGTTTCCGAAATGGAGGCGAAGATGAAAGTTGAGGGTCTGATTGAAGAATCGCGAAGTCCATGGGCATCTCCAGTGATCCTCGTGAGGAAAATGACGGCAGAACGATGTTTTGTGTAGCTTACCGATATTTTGACGATGTAATTAAATCATATGCTGATGTTCTCTATTGTCGACCGTATGGAGTTAAATGTAAACACTGCAACCGTAAAGAAGCGAAAGAACAGGCCACTATCCGCATGATCATTACCGAGCTAATGAGGGTTGTAGTACAGATGAAAGCCGTTCCTCCCAACAGGCAGATAACGACATCGAACCAATATTGGCATGGAAGAAACACGAGGAAAGACTAAACTGGCAGGAGATATCAGAGTTATGCACCATTCGAACGAATAGCCATCGACATCGCTGTGCCATTTCCCGAAACCTTTAATGTCAAACGATTCACCCTTGTCGTCATGGATTACTTCAGTAAGTGGAAATCAAGAGGGTAAGACCGTAACAGAAGAGATTGTTAACAACTGGGTGAGCAGATTTGGGATCCCAATGAAGCTACACTCCGATCAAGGGCGAAACTTTGAATCAAAAGTCTTCCAGGAACTGTGGCAATATCTGGGAATAAGGAAAACAAGGACAACGCCACTACACCCTCAATCTGATGAAATGGTCGAGCGATTCAATCAACTTTGAATGGACATCTGTTTAAGGCCGTCAGCAACTACCAGCGGAACTGGGATCGACATATATCCCTCTTCTTAATGGCCTACCGAAACGCGGTCCATAGTTCAACAGGACACACACCATTCGAGATCTTATTTGGTCAAACAGTTCGGTTGTCAAGTGAAAAAACCTACGGAGCCCAAGGAGGTGAACGACTACGTGGACGATTTGTGCAGCAGAATTGGTAAATTGCATGAAAACACCCGAGAAAAGATGAAGCTAGCGAGCAACCGCATTAAGACTAAGTACGATAACAAAGCAAAATCTTCCGGTTTAAACGAAAGAGATCTGGTGTGGCTATATAATCCTCTGCGTAAGAAAGGAAAATCACCAAAATTGCAACAGGTTTGGGAAGGACCATACAAGGTGATAACCCGAATTAATAACGTTGTCTACCGTATCCAGCGTGGGGATCAAGGAAAGTTGAAGGTGGTCCATTTTAATAGTATGTACCATTTCAACGGGATGATAAATGACGAAGAGGTTCGGGACGTTCAACTTTAGGGAGGGAGCAGTGTGATATCAATTTGAATTTGAGCAGCATCGTCTATGTTTTCTTAGCATAAGATTTCGATAGCAGATCAACCATTATTGCATTTTCTAGCAAATTGGAAAATGTATGGAATGCTGGATGGCGCAGATTCTTACTTAAGTCAATTCTTGACATTCTAAATTGGCATGAAGTTTCGGTTTCTGTTGGCAACATCCTTCTTACAGCTCTATCGTTTTACATAATCGCACTTTGTTGTGACTAACGTTTACTTCATTATCGTTTGCTTGCAGCTCGCTTAGTAATACATAATATGGCTCCAGGCACTTAGTTTGTCAATAAATCATGCTTCATTCAAAACAGTCAATTTATTGACAATAGCAACAAATTCATTCAAATAAATTACACAATACACAATTGATTGATAAATTTGTCAATTGAATCTTGCAATAGGGGTGTAAAACTATGATATAATGGTTTTTTCTATTATTTTCTATTGGGTTATTCCACGATAAATCGCCGAAGCTATATGGGGAGCTATGAACGACTTCCCTCCGATTTGGCTGAAAAGTGGTAGAAATACACCAAACTTGTTTTGTTGTCTTTGCTTTCAAGAGAATGGAACGTCGACAAAATTACAGAAGAGTTTCCAGGATCGACAAGCTATATGATCAAGAAATCCAGAAAACTTCAAGAAGATCAAAGCGTTCCATCAACTTATGGGAAAAGATTGGATGCTGATATCAAGCAATTGGCAGAAAGTTTTTACTGTGAATGCCAGGAAAAAAAGACTACGTCAGGTTCAAAAATAAAACTTTTTTTTTTTTTTTTATTATATTGAAAATAAGAAAAAACATGTTCAAAAACGCCTGGTTCTGGCTAACCTTAGTTAGATATATTATAAGTTCAAAGAAGTTCATAATAATGTTAAGATTGGATTTTCCAAATTCAAAGAACTGCATTTTGGCTGGGGCATCATCCATCAAAATATCAAACTCATGTTTGAGGGTGGCAATATATCAAGGCTGATAGAAAACGAAGATAAGCATCTTAATGACAGCAGAGCCTGCTTAGCTTTGGTAATTTGTAACCCTCCTGATATAAATTGTTACTTGGGCAAGTGCCTTAATATGTCAAACTATTCTAAATTAAGGAGAATCTTTGACACTGCTTTTAGTAATCACTTCATAGAAGACGTAACATACTATTAGTGGACCAACACAGACCGATCAAAATTGGAAGTGAGAATTGAAAACTCTGAGGATTTCTTTCAGAGCTTTTTAAAACAGCTTGGTGTTTTCATTCGTCATTTTTTTATAACTGATCAACAAAACAGGTACATGAAGAAAGTCAAAACTCTCTTAACGAAAACGGACGTACTTGTTTTATTAAACTTTTCCGAAAATTATGGTTTTGTTATGCAAGATGCAGTGCATGGATATCACTGGACTAACGAACAGGCGGCGATTAACCCTTTCGCAACATATTACCGGAACCAGATATATGATATTAAAAATGGAAGTTTTGTTGTAATCAGTGACGGCTTAAAGCATGACACTATCGCAGTACACTTATTTCAGCGCCGTTTCTTAGAGTTCCTGTTATTTATTTTTCCAATGGATCTGCTGCGCAGTTCAAAAACAAAAAGAATTTTTTTTTAATTTAACATTGCATAAACAGGATTTTGGAGTGAATGCTGGAATGGAACTTCTTTGCGCCCTCACATGGTAAGAGCGCTTGCGATGGACTTGGTGGTACAATAAAAAGACTGGTTGCCAGAGCTAGCCTACAAAGACCATATAGGGAACACATAACAACTCCCTTACAGTTATATAACTGGGCAACTGAAAATATAAAGAATATGGATTCCCCTACGTGACAACACAGGAGTATAATGAAGAAAAATTATTAATGAAATCGAGATTTTCTAATTTAAGAATTGTGCCGGAAATAAGAAAACTTCATCATATATATCTGTTTCACAACGAGTAATTAAAGGAAAATATTTTTCTTTTTCATGTATATACTCTTAAAAGATAATAAATAATGATTTTTTTTTTAGTTTTTAGGGCCCCCGTGTGACTTTTTTTAAATGAAAATATTTATTACAGAATATTCAGCCGCCTATAGGGATCCCAACTTGAAATGGAAATAGAGGACAACTCTCTCTAGATTATACGATATAAAAAAAAAAAAAAAAAAAAAAAAAATACCTTTTTTTGAGTTATTCGAGGATATATTTAAAAAATATATTCTGGAATATCCTTCATCAATGAAAATAAAAATTATTCCAAATTTTTGAAAGTTAATCTTTTCCTGAATTCAACAAGATATATTTTATCAAATTCTGATGAGCAGAGCCAAAGTAATTTTCATTTTCTGCCAATTTTTGAAATTCCGTTACACGCAAACTATATTGAATTCTGCAAAACTTTTGCCTTATGATTCATACCACTCCAATGAGTATTTCTACCACTTTTCAGCCAAATCGGAGGGATATCGTTCAGAACGTCGGTCGATCCTTCATGGAATGACCCTATTGTAATTTGTTAATTTGTGGAGCAATCAATCAATTTTGAGAAAATCAAAAATTTATCATCGAAAATGGGTTTATTGTCCATATTCCAAAATACTATCCATAAAGATCAATCCTTTTCCAAATCGGAATGAGGTAACCTAAAAACATGCGTTCTAAATGCATTAACCGCTTCTTCAAGCCTCAAAAACGTTGACTTCGCAATTTATTTTTGATGTGCGCAAAGAAAAATAATTCGTTGGGTGCCAAAACAGAGTTGTACGGCAGATGGCACATCAATTCGATGTTTTGAGTACTCAAAAAGTCGCCTGTGACAGTTTGCTTTTTTGTGGTGGAAAATAATCCGTGTTCAGGTGTTGCTTTTCTTTATTTTTCGAAAGACTTCTGTCAAACAAATGGTGATGTACCATCTCGAATTAATCATTTTACGTTGCTTTAATGTCGACCATTTGCTTCGAAGTGCTTCTGGCACAACAACCGCTTTTAGACGACCATGATTGGATTCGGAAAATCTACGAAACACGGTGGGTCGAGATGGTTTTTCATCACCGAAAGTCAACGCGAGTTGATCGACACACTGTTGTTAAGTTATTCCACGTCGAAAATCATTTTCATTGCGTGAAAATGTTCACATCACGATGCTGATGTCATTTTTGACGAATTTAGACAGGTATAGAAATATATAACATATATATGTGGAATCTGAATACTCTTCTCGCCTTTGCAAATTCTCATCAGTCAGATCTGGATTAACTGATTGCTCTATAAAACTCATCATATCAAAAAACTGCAACTTTGCTTTCTTTCCTTGTGTTCCGGATCCAGAAATCACTTGTAGAATTTTTGAAGATTTTCTCTAAGTCTTTTAAGCTCTTCCACTTTGTTTTAGCTGTTATTCTGAATTGACAATTTTTGTTTAGGTTTTTTGCTACGGGTCATTCACATTCATATCGAGATCCAGCTTTGCTTTTCACATCGGCAGAAGCACAGTCAGTAACGTTGTCTTGAAAACAAGTGTAATCATTTGGGAATATCTTTTAGATGAGTATATGCCTACAACAACAGCCGTTCGCCTTCAAAAAGTTATAGACGATTACTACAGGCACTGGAAGTTTTCTAACTGTTTTGGAAGTATTTTCTATTACACTGCACGCTGTGGTTGACGCTGATAAAAAAAAATAATAGAGTGATGGTGTTATTTTTTTTGGGTAGACTTTCTTCACAAGCGTTACTAAAATACCATGGTATCATTCCAAACTTTTAATTGGTGACAGGGCTTACCTTGTTAAAGCTTATTTAGTAAGGCCATATCCTCGTAGAAATTTAAACGCACAAACTAAAAAATTTTTTTCTTCCAAAAAACTATTGAAACAAAACCAAGGGGTGGCCGTGGTGTAGTGGTATATGCATAGACTCCTCAAGCAGATGATCGCAAGTTCGAATCCCGTGCAAGGCAATTCTCTGAAAAAGTCTTTTCATAGAATTTGTATGTAGTTATATACAAATCCCGTCGGCGTCAACTTTGACATGAAGGCATAACACTGATGTTGGAATGGTTGCTGACTGGGCTAAATGTAACGAACTAACAACTAGCACGTACTAGGACCCACTGGTTGAAGATGCACTGGTTCGTCCCGTCCAATTTGACAGCCACCTCTGGGAAAAATATCGAAACCAAACAAACCTGAGTTTCAAACTACTACATCACCCGCCCGCGCCCTGAAGAAAAAACCAATAAAAGGGTATTCATATCCCCTTAGTGTTCGCGCGATTCATTACTCAAATAAATATGTACGAGTACAGACAAGAACAAAACAAAAATCGTTATAATAGAAGCAATCACACAGCTTTGAGTATGAGAAAAGAGCTAACAAAATATTTTTGTAGTTTGGTCATTAAAAAAAGAATTGTATTATATTTTACTTAAATAAAAATTTACTGGAACAATTACAAATTTCTCTCACTTCATTTCACTGCTTTTCTGAAATATTTTTATTCTTGCGATCTTTATGGTTATCCTTAAATAAAACCGGACGACTTTGTTCAGCAGGAAATAAAACTTCAGTGTTTATTATATTTATGTTTTAGCTTTGTCGCTCAGCAATTCAATTAAAAATTAGAACAAAATTGATGGCAGAGAGACGTGACTTTGTCGCTTTCAAAAATTTCTCGCCGCTAAGCGGCTGCGTGGCCACCTTCATATGATTTTATATTTAAATTTTTTTGCGTCACGCAGTGCCTTAGGCTGAATCAATGCGTTTTTCAAAACTTACAGCAAATATTTATACACTTTTTCATTTCAGTGCTGTTGAAATCTTTAAATTAAATTACAATTAAATTACAATTAATGTATAACGAAAAGAAATTAGGTTCTTACTTACAATTCATTTGGTAATTCAATGGGTTAACTCTTATTCCCCAACATTTGCCGTACTAAGTTGTCTTCATAATACTGCACCTCTTCTTCCTCTTCAGCTGCTAGTACATATGGTATTCGAATCATTTTTATTTTATTCACAAAACCATTTAAAATGAAAATCAATCGCAAACTTAGATCTCAATACGTTTCTTTGTTTGGATATTACATATAGTAAAACTGATGCTGTCAAAATGTTCACTTTCAACTTCGAATGATTTTTTTCATTTTCGTAGTGGTGGCCACTGATTCCGATTAAAGCGCTTCGATGGAAGCGGTGAATGTTAATCGAGGACAAACAATATTTAGCATAGGAATTATCCTACTCAACATTGCGGGATAATATGTATTAAATTGTTCTAATATCACAACTAAATAGGAAAGGCGAATTTAAGACCTATTACAATTCATTGTTGAACTCGTTAAATCACCTGAAATTTCTTGCTAACTTTCGGTGCTCTTCGTCCGATTATTTCATGCGGAGCTCATATATCAGGGATCAAAATTCGGCATCATAATTCGGAAGTGCAGGTGATAATGAATCGGACATCGAAAAGGCAACATACTCTTTGACATTCGTATCATATAATGGAACCCAGGATGGAAGAAGTGTAGATAGATCAAATCAAACTGAAATGGTTCAGAAATGTTGAACACAAGCTATGGAGTTAAGGAAAGTTTTTCAGCTTTCTGACATATAGCACACGATGGAGCGCATTAGCATTGCTAGTAAGAGGTCGAAGGATATAAGTAAGTAATTGTGTGGTGGGTATAATAATTTAGTCCTTGCGTTTAAGCAATAAAACAGAAAGATAAATAAAGACCTAAGGCTTAACAGGAAATAAAACACAAATTTTACTTTTCATTTTTTATATTTTCAGATACTGGAAATAGAGCTTTAAGAAAAAGATAATTACAGCAGCTTTGTCAAAACTTATAGGGCACTATTAGTTTAACAGCATCCTCAATAAAACATATGTAGTTAATCTTTATATGACAGTATACGGAAAGGAAGTTATAAAATAAAAAAGGCACTATAAAAATAATTTATTTGCCCTTAGGAGTCTAGATTTGCTGGGGTTTAGCTTACATTTAAGCTGCTGTATTAAATCAAATATTTTCAAAGCGGGTCCTACTTTCATTCCAAGCAATGTTATAATTTCATCCTTTGACAGATGCAATAATAATCTGCCGTCGATTTTATTTCGGCTGAATATGTCACAATGGGCTATGCAGTCGTTTACACGCAGAAATTGAGAAACATCGTAAATATTCCATGCTTCTGGCATTAGGTCGCCGGTTTGCTGATTGCATATTGAGTCTTGTGAGACATCTATCAAGCGTGGAATGTACTTAGTATTTGAGACAGTTGAATTCTAAAAGAAATTAAAAAAAACAAAAAAATACATTTTATAAGTATATAGGTAAAGAACATTAAAAAAATTCACAGACAACAGCTATATATTTTTATTTAATTTGATGAAAAATATTTTAGTGAAATGTTAAAATAAATTATCTATCTATCCATCACATCATTATCACTAGCTGGTAAAACAGATAATGCGTATTATACTGTTTTATTTAAAAAAGAATGTGAATGTTTCTGTTGCAATCAAAACAGTGTCAAATGTTAAAACTTTTTTTTTTCATTTAAATTAGGTCTGCTTTTAAAAAATATCTTAAAGTGATATCTACTCGTTTTTGAACTGGAATAAAAGATTTATTTTTTTTTTACTGTTTACGAGCACAAATTCATATTGGTGTTTGTAAGTATTATGTAGATAAAATCTTACAATAGATTGAAACTAAATTCATTACTAATTACTTTCTCTACATTTAATATATGTTAAATGTACATATATAAAATTGGTAAAAAGTATCTTACCCCTATATAGCTAGTCGCTTTTCGTTCAATTGGTGGAGCTAAGGGATTAGCATTCATATTAATGTTAAACGAAGATGTTCTTTCTGAGCTTGAAATTTCATTTTCTTCTTCCAATTCATATGCTAACGCTTCATTAGACTGACTAATATCATTATTCTCATTTTTCTTTTCACATATTTCATCATCGTAAAATAATGGTTCTGTTTTCATTTCAATTTTTACACCCAAGTTATCCGATGTAAAGTTTCTTTGTTGGCATTGATCGTTGCCCTCTCGTTTAATGTTAATAGAACGATTAATATTTCTCTCACCTGGCAAGTAAAAAAAGACTTATATAAATTAAATTGCCAATAAAAAAGAAAAACAGTTTTAACTATACCGAAAGATGTGTCCGGTCGAATTATTTTTTTTCTTTTCTTTTTATGTTTGGGTTTGATAGTCATTTTTAATGCTATCTTTGATTGCACGGGTGGACCCTCCAATTTGTGATTGACTAACACACACCAACCCACAGGGTATACGTCAGGTGACTCGCAGTCCAGCCACTGATCATATTCGTCAGTCCAGCCGTCAAAATGAATTTTCAGCAGGCGTCCTACAACCTTTGCTACAGTTGCAACGCAAACTAAACGAGGATCCATTAAGTCAGCGCACTCTAAACTCATCCCAACCTTGAACATACGTATACATACAAATCGTTTCACATAATTTTTCGCTAAGTTAATAAAGAAATTAAAACATACTTCAAAGCCATGATTTGGTACAAATCGATGGAATAAATGTTCTCCAGCAGCTATACATTTTGTTTCCTTAAGATATGCATTCCAACTAAATGTTTGTGAATCATAACCGTTGGGTGGTGTTAAATATATATTGTGCTTTTCGCAGAATCCTACCGGGAATATATTTGGAGATTTTTCATGATAACAAAACCTGAAAAATAATATTTTGATAATTTTAGAAATAACAACATATAAAGTTTAATTAAAATAAATATAAATTCAATCTAAGTTTTTTTATAATGTGAGCTTGGGATCACTCAAGATCGCCCGCAACTTTCTTAACCGCAATGCCGTTGGAATACGGTCAAACTTCCCAATATTTAGAACTCAATAATAAAAAATGGCGTCATTGTTATAATTGATGGGTGTTACGGATACTGAAGAAATTCCTCGACATATTTTGAGAAAAAAATGCATGAGGTCGGAAATGCATCCCCTCCGAGATACAGAGATTTTAACCAAAGCCTTAAGCGACCCTGTTTTGACTTTTATCGAAAATAGGATCTTAATTTACCCGGTAACAAATCGGGTTATTGAAAATGTAAATATGAGCAATTTAATTTTTCTTATATAAAATATGGTATGTGCTGAAAGTTATTGAAGATCGTTTTTTTTTTTTTAACAAAATTTTGATATTAATTGCACATTGTATTTTCATCAAACCTTGTATCACATCAACTATTCAAAGTGTAAAGCATTGCTTCGTATGCACAGCAGAGGTCGTCTCAAAAAGGCTCTAGCAATGTTTATTCTTCTGAATTCTTTTCGGACTTTCACAGCTCCCTCGTCAATCCTGTGGTTCATGTCATCCAATTTTGTTATTTCTGATGAATAAATAATGTTCTTCATCCGTTCCCATAAATGAAATCCCACTGGGGTCAAGTACGGAGACCTTGGTGGAGAATATGTTCATCCAACCTATCCACAATTGTTCATACACAAGATCTAACGACTCCCTAATTGCATTTGTGTGCAGTACACAAAAGATTTCGTTGTGGAGTGGTATACGAGTATTAACTTATAGTTCTGGGAATTTGTTTCGCAAAAATTTCAGGTAGAGATTCGAAATATGCCTTGGAGGAAGCCGATAGGATCCGATCAGTTTGTTACCCAATACACCTGCCCACACATTGAAGTTTAACTTACTCTGAAAAGTTCTGTGGGTTCCTTTCTGCTTAGGTATGCAAATTGTGGAAATTAGTGATTCCAACCCTGATGAATTGGGATTCATTCGTCCATTAAATCCTGCCAGTAAAGTTGTCTTCCGCGAATTGTATTTCCAGAATGTAATTAGAGGATTCCAAACGCTTCTCTAATTTCCCGCGTTGTAGGTTCTGTACTGATACCTATGTAGCTGCGAAAGCCCTATTACTAAAGCAGGTTGTGAGTATCTCGACGATTTCCACGTTGTTCCCATCTCCCTCAACCTGGTAAAAGTTCTAATAAATGTCCTGCCATTTGGGCAGTCCTAAAAGGATATCGTTTCAGATATTCCAATCTCGCCCGTTGACCGTCACCGTTGCAGAAACTATAAGCGTAAGCCATGTCCTCGTATTTTTGTGTTAAAATGTCCATCATTGAGGATATTACGGATCGAATGTCAAAATCTCGGTTAAGAACTACAAATTGGTTATGCAAATGAATTTGCATTGTTTTTTGTGATCTGATTATTTCTTTTTCAGAAAAAGGACCTGTACCTTTTTTACCAAAAAATGGGGGTTTTCCTACTCGTCCCTTTTTCCCTTTATATGGGTCGTAAAATGAACCTTTTTCAAAAAGAAATTATTGAATTTACATTGCGCAATAATAAACTTTTTGTACAGGAAAAAAATTATAAAGTCGCTGTTAACTACTAAGCATTTTTTTTTTTAGATTTATACTTTGATAACTACTGACAAAATGAAATGACATAATTTTCTTGGTTGTATGATATTTACTAGGTGCACGTTTCAAAGTAGCAAAAAATGGAGATAAAAAAATATTTTCAAAAAAAAAAAAAAAAAAAAAAGTAGCAAAATTGTAGTTTTTTTTTTTTTTTTAATTATTTTAGGGCAAGGGATACACACACAATTCTCAAAATATGTCAAAAAATCTCCCTTTAAAGTATTTGACATGTTATCCGGATAACCCTGTATAATCGATTTATCTTTTCTCTTTATTGATGCCTGTTTCTTAAAGTTATGTCTGGAAATGTCAGTGCTGACTAGTAAGTTGTCTTTTTTAGCTCGTTCAAATTGCGCCCAAGCATAATGTTACTCGCCCCTATTTCTATTCGTTTTAGTATACTTAGGGGGTTAGTGTATTCATATACATTCACATTTATGATGCTGTATTTTTGAATTACTTTCGTTTAATCAGTATGGTGCTGGTATGCATGAATTTATAAATTTATATCCGTCTTTTTTTTACCCTAGTGTTTTCTTAACATCAGATAAGGGACAGTTTTTACATATTCGTTTCATCATCGAATATCATTGAAAAACATTGTTTGCAAATAATTTTTGTATTTTACAACGAAAATTCTGTTGACGTGAACAAAGCAAAAATCACAAAACATCAAACATATCATATCGAAGAGCTTAAACCATTCTCAACTTCACGTAATACTAAAGTAACGGTTACCAAACAAAAATGAAAAATCACAATATAATTTAAGCTCTTAAAGTTGTCATCCGTGCTGAAGGTGTTTTAACTAAGTCAGGGTCGGTAACAGATACAATATTGTATTTATGCACATGCAAATAAAAAAATTTAATTCTAATGAATTTTGATGAGTTATGTTCTTTTAAATCGCTTAAATATCATTAGCTCTTTCAGAGCTACCCTGTTCCGACTCCAATTTTATCTATTTTCTAATACGTCCATGCGCTACATGCACCATGCAAATACCACTGTTGTCTGCCAGTAATAAAGCAATGTACATATTATATCCATGCAACCATTAATTGCTTTCTTACGCCATTTCTTATAAAGACTTAAAAACAAAATTTATTTAAGAGGAAAAATTGTTTCTTTCAGTAACAGATCGAGGGTACGAAATGATCGGTAGAATAAATTTTAAATTTTCAAAATGGTATAAGGAAATAAACATATTTTAATTTAAGATCTACTTTTACCAATCGGATGCTGTTGCATCAGCCTGGTAGGAATCAATCCTTATCATCATATATCCAAATTTAAGTACGGCCATAACAGTAGCAGCACATATTGATGATAAATTTAGTGGATCAACAGCTTCTAATTTCATGCTTTCAACAAAATTATTCCTTTTGCCATCGATATAATATTCTTCGAAAGTAAAGTTCATTTTGAATAATTCTATTGTTGCATCATCATCATGCACTTCAATCATGTGCTCTCTTCCAGCTATAAAAAAATAATGTATATTTTGAAGTTTTCTTTTACTTTCATAAATTCGAATATTTACCTAGCATTCTCTCGAGGTAATCTTGAGGTGCAGCAAGATTATGTCCAACTGTTGTAGCCCAACCTACTGGATGTATGATAGGAGAATCTTCATGACACCAAAAACCATCATCCGAATCGAAATATTTTACGAATAAACGTTTGCCCACAATTTTATTTACAGTTGCTAATTTCACTTGTGAAATTTTGTTTTTATCCACACATTCTAAATTGAGACCAAGACGAAATCGAGAACTCATACTTTCGCTGATTTTATTATAAAAATTAGAAGGAAGTGTTCGCGCTCCTGAAAGTCTCTCCACAAGAAAATCTTTCCAATCTTTGTATTTGCTTTCAATCGTACGGGGTGGTATTAAGGGTTTACCGCGTGTTGCACACCATCCAACCGAATGAACTTCGGACGAACATAAATTTACCCAGAAATCATGTGAAGATTCATCAAACCCTAAAAAAACATATAATTTAGCAATAGAAAAATTATACGGTGTTGTCTTTACCTTCATATCTCATTAAAGCTTTGTACCCGCAAATATTTAAAATAGTTGCTACCCAAAAAGAGTGCGGTGTTTGCCCTGATTGCACCACTTCTTGGCTCTCGCAGTCTGTATTCTCGACTTCCACTTTCATGTCAATGCTTATGTCATCCCACATATCATATCCAGGAGCATGAGGAAAACTTGTAACTGGTGCTACATAGGAGTCTGGCTGTGATAATTTTTGTGTCCAATCATATGAATGCAAGGGATCGCCTTGTCTTCGACGAACACTACAAATCTTTTCACTTTGGGGGCACGGATATGGAAGACATTCGTATTTTGGTATTTGAGGTAATTCATTGTGCGGAAGAACGTCTCGGTACATAAACTGCTTCTGCGCTAGATATTTATCACTATCAACATTATCATCATTGTCTGTTTCATCTATAAGTTTGTTATCATTTATTTGTGTTAAGGTTTGATTAGTTATTTTAAAGCTGTAATTTGAATTTGGACTTTTCACACATGGTACACGTAAATCAAAGTCTATCCCCGATCGCTGATGGTTATTAGAATTCATATCATCAGAAAATGAGGGTGAAGATGATAAAGGTAATCCAGGTGTTGGTAAAGACTCAGCAGCCGTTGACCCCACCATTTTGTTGCACACTAATGAAAATAATTCACCTCTTGCACAAGCCATACTGCAAAATCTTCTAGATTTGGTATAAAATGTGTGTTTCACTCCAATGGCTCCACATCTTTCGCACACAGCTGAAAAACAAATAATTAAAATTTAAAACACAAATCTTAATACCGATTTCTTATTAAATGTTTTGTCTTTCAAATTTAAGTATACTCAAAAAACGATCTTTAACTTTTAACTTTATTTTTATAAATTCAATAGTGGTTTATATATAGTTATTGTTATCAGCTTATCAGCTTAAAGTGTTACTTTAATAGTATACTCGAAAGTCGCTTTTTCACGGAACTCAATAACCGACAAAGAAGTAAACCTTACGCTGGAACGTACACAAGTAAAGAAGATTCCATCAGCCATTTTCAACATCCTTAAATTCAACAAAGGTGCCGAGCCTTCTAAACGAGACTTTATCAATCCACATACACTACACCCACCATGGCTTATACACCCAGATTTTTTGTATAATAGACCTAGCATAATACAACAAAACACACACAAATAGTAACATATTCCGGAAACTTTTCCAGAGCATTTCAACCTATCTCAAAGCTAAAAACTGAAAATTCTTGTTTACAGACGGTTCCAAAAGTGAATACAACACGTCGTTCGCAATAGCATTCGAGAATGGCAGTGTATTAAAATTTGGAGGACTCTCCCGATTTGTGTCGACCTTTACTGCTGAGGCACTTGCTATCTTTGTTATAAGAAGGCATAAAAGCAAAAGAGGAACATGTAATTTGTACTGATAGCCTCTCTACCATAGATGCTATCAAAAATACATGCAACAACACATGCATATATAGAAATATCCGAAGCTTACTGATAAGATATTCTCATGGTACAAGATTGATGTGGATTCCTAGTCATGCTGATATTCACGGAGATCAGATGACAGATGAAGCTGCCAAATTTGCAACAAAGCTTAACAATATCTACACCAAAAGAGACCTCATCGAAAACATCAAGAAACGACAATCTTGTTCCGAATTAGCCGAATGGAACTTGTATAATCACCACTACAAACAAATTAATCCCACTAAATCGAGGCCTACTCACCCAACTAACATTCCAAAATTAAAGATTTCGATTGTGGCTAGGCCACATTTCGGCAACCCAATTACATATCCAACCTCTCCTATTTGCCACACAACCCTAAACCTTCTGCACTTTCTTCAAGACTGCAACTGAGCCATAATCGAAATTCTTAAGAAACCACCATATTTACCTTTAAACAACATTAACGACTTTTTATAAAAAAAAAAACAGATTATCGTTTAATTTATTTATATTGTATTGTAATTAAACTTGAGTAGTTTTTGTTTTCATTTCTTTTAAATTAATATTAACTTGTAATTAATAATACTGTTAATAAATAAGGGGTGATTCATCATGAAGTTTGATTTTCATTAGGCTTTTTTTTGACAGACCACGCGTGACTCTTATCAAATTGCTTTGACTGTTTGGCATGTCATCATGGAAAGACTCACCACAACGGCGTCTCCAAATTGTTCAGCTGTATTACGAAAATCAGCGTTCTGTGAGAAATGTTTTTTGTGCAATTCGAGGAACTTACGGTGGATGATACTGGTTAGACCATATCCAGCACGTAGTGAAGAGACTATAGCAGCTGTAGCTGAGAGTGTAGGCGAAGACCGTGACGAATCGATTCGTCGTCGTTCTCAGCAGCTTGGCTTGGCGTATTTTACGTCAGGATCTCGGCCTAAAAGCGTACAAAATTCAACTTGTGCAAGAATTTAAGCCAGGCGACTTGAGTTTGTGTAATATTTTCAGTGAATGGGCTCTTAAAAAACTCAATGAACATCCGGTGTTTTATCATTAACGATTTTGTTCAGTGATAAAGTCCATTTCTGGCAACAGGAAGAGTACCAAGAACTACCATTACATCCATTAAAAACATCGGTATGGTGTGGTTTATGGGCTGTTGGAATCATTGGTCCATATTTCTTCAAAAATGAGACAAATCAGAATGTTACCGTCAATTGTAACAGTTATCGCGCCATGTTAACGGACTATGTGCTCCCTGAAAAGTATATGGTCTCGGTGAGCTCTGGTTTCAACAAGACGACGCTACGAGCAATACAGCGCGTGGAACAATGGACTTGTTGAGAAATCATTTTGGTGATTTGATATTTCACGTTTTGATATGGTAAATTGGCCGCCTAGATCGTGCGATATCACACCTTTGGACTATTTTCTCTGGGGATATGTAAAGTCTCAGGTCTTCAGGAATAAGCCAGCTCCGATTGACGCTTTGGAAGCCAACATTACTCGTGTTATCTACGAGATACCAGTCGCTATGCTCGATCGAGTCGCCCAAAATTGGACCTTCCGAATGGACCACCTCAGACGTAGTCGTGGCCAACATTTACATGATATCATTTTCAAAAAGTAAATGCCATGAATTGTTCTTTTAACCGATAACAAAAATTTTAAGTTCTCTCAAATTTATGTGTTTAATTTTACATTATTGGGTATATATTTTAATTCGTGCGGTTTTTTTTTTTCAAAATTTGAACGTTTATTTAAGAAAAACATGTGCAATAGTATTATTCAAAGTATTGCCCATCTGAAGCTATGACTTTTTCCCATCTTTCTGGCAATTAGTGGATCCCATCCCAAAAGAACTGCGCCGGCTTGGCAGCCAAGAATGAAATAAGCCAATTTTTGATATTCTGCTCTGACGTGAACCGTATTTTCAGTGAGGGCGTTCTGCATTGACCGGAACAAATGGTAGTCAGAAGGGACAAGGTCTGGGCTAAAAGGCGGGGGGAAAAAATTCCTATCCACTGTTTTCCAAATAGTTCTTAACCGGAATAGCAACGTGGGGCCGAGAGTTGTCATGATGGAAAATATTGCCTCGTGTCTGGTCGCATATTCCGGGCGTTTTTCGGCTACTGCTCTCTTCAAACGGATTAATTGTGTTCGGTAGCGTTGTCCATTGATGATTTCACCCGGTTTTAGCAGCTCATAATACAGCACACCCATTTGATCCCACCAAATACAGAGTATTACCTTCGCGCCATGGATATTCGGCTTTGCTGTTGATTTAGCTGGTTGGCCGGGTTTCACATATGGTTTTTTGCGCTTGGGGTTGTCGTAATGGTTCCATTTTTCATCACCAGTAACAATCCGGTGCAAAAATGATTTCCTTTTGTGGCGTTCCAGCAGAATTTCGGACATGCAAAACCGCCTTTCGACGTCTCTCGGCTTGAGTTCATGTGGAACCCGATTTCCTTGCTTTTGAATATATCCAGCTGCTTTTAAACGTTTTGAAATGGCTGCTTGAGTGACACCCAAAGATTCTGCGAGCTCTTCTTGTGTTTGGCAACAATCTTCATAGAGTAATGCTTTCAGTTCTTCATCTTCAAAATTTTTTGGCTGCCCAGGACTTTCATCGCCTTCCAAGCCAAAATCACCACTTTTAAATCGTGCAAACCACTTTTGGCACGTTCGCTCAGCTAGCGCATGTTCACTATAATCTTCCACCGAAGTATGATGACTTTTGGCAGCAGTTTTTTTCATATTAAAGTAATGAAGGAGAACTGAAGAACACTTTTTCAAGCACAAAGTTCGACATATTTGAGTGAAAAAAAATTATTGTTGTTTACGCTTCAAATGAATGACATATATTGAAATGACGTACAATGACAGTAGCTTTCCAACTCATGTTCCAATGGAATAATACAAGTTCCGCCATCTCTTAGCAAACCGCTAAGTTATAGACCCAATAGTTTTAATTGCAAAAAATATAAATACTGTCAAAAACGTCGAAAAACATACTATAGTTTGAGCGTTAGGTTTAACTTAAAGTGCCCGTAAGTTACATAGAAGTAAGTTTATTAAGCTAATTTTTAAGCATTCCTTTGTCTAGCATGTAAGAATTAATGAACTAACTGAAATAAAAATGCATTTGAACTGAAACTGACTGACTGCAGTATTAAAATATATTGTAAAATTTTTGTGTGAGAACTTAATTTCTTTCAGTACAATCGCTTTATTCAATACAATTACAATTCACATTTCAATTGCTTATCTCAACCAATTGGATTGGATAAATTTTGTCGAAAACAGTCGTGAGCTTGGCTTTGTAAATTATTCTTACATTATTGTTTCTGAAGAAATTTGTTCCTAAGAGTCCGTCAAAGAAAATGTGATATTTATATAAAAAGAATGATACTGGATTTTCTGATTCAATTACAAATTTCTGGGATAGGATTATATTTTATTTGTTAATAGTTAATTTTCTTGTTGCTGTTTTAATGAGGATAGGATTTTTTAGACTTTTTACCAGGTTTGGGGGACAAAGCTCTTCTGAAATTAAGTTGTCAGTGGAACCTGAGTCTAATTATATAGTGAACTTTCTACAAGGTGGCGCAAAATTAATAAAAAAATGATTTTGAGTGATAAAAATCTTTATTTGAATCTTTACAATTGTTTTTGTTAAGTGAAAAAGATGATTGACTATCTAGATGTAAATGAGACAAAATCGTGTAAGTTAATAATATGGAACATTAGATGTAGGTAACAAGGATAGCGACATAACAATACGGGCAACAAAGGAAGGTGAAATGTATGTAATTTTCTTGTTTGCAAAAGTGCAATAATTTATTTTGAACCCAATTTCCTTGCTTTTGAATATATATAGCTGCTTTTAAACGTTTTGAAATTGCTGCTTGATTGACACCCAAGGATTCTGCGAGCTCTTCCTGTGTTTGGCAACAATCTTCATAGAGTAATGTTTCCAGTTCTTCATCTTCAAACTTTTTTGGCTGCCTAGGACGTTCATCGTCTTCTAAGTCAAAATCACCACTTTTAAATCGTGCAAATCACTTTTGGCACGTTCGCTCAGCTAGCGCATGTTCACCATAAACTTCCACCAAAATACGATGACTTTCGGCAGCAGTTTCCTTCATATTAAAGTAATGAAGAAGAACTCCCCGCAAAAACACTTTTTCAGGCACAAAGTTCGACATATTTGAGTGAAAAAAAATATTGTTGTTTACGTTTCAAATGGATGACATACTGAAATTACGTACAATGACAGCAGCTTTCCAACGCATGTTCCAATAGAATAATAACAATGGAATAATACAAGTTACGCCATCTCTTAGCAAACCGTTATATCACCCTTTACATTATAATAATAATATTGGGTTGGCGACTAAGTGATTGCTGATTTCACACAAAGATGTCTTTAGCCATATTATTTAGTGGCTTCTATCAATGACATATGTTTTTCCTTTTGACATTTGTTAGCTGTCTGTCTAACTTTGCTTTAGAAGCAAATTGTGCGTTTTTTTTTCACAATAGAAACCTCGGGTAGAAATTTCTAGACGCATTGTAACTTGGCATCTGTTGAAAACGAAGTGTTGGTTTTCATCAGTTTTATACAGACTTTATGGTGCTGGAATAGCAGTTTAACATGTAAGTAATTTAAAAAATAGTATGACCGCCTTGTCTTTGTTTTTCTTGGTACTATTTTTTCAAACGCCTTTTTCTCAAAACAACTTTTTTTGAACTTGTGTACACGTTAGTTTGAAAAGTTTTCAACCAATCGTTTTGAAAATTGGCACTCCTGACCAAAAACACGAACGCGAGAGCTTTTCGGAAGAGTGTTTGGACTTGCTGATGCCGAATCGGGCGGACTTTTGGCGTCGATTGGTAACTGTTGAACATCAGAGAACAGAATGAGTGCCCGGCAATGGACTGAAGCCGGCACGAGTGCTCCGAAGCGGCCGAGGGAGGCTCGATGGGTCGGAAAGCTTATGGCGTCGGTTTTCTGGGATTGTCATGGCATACTCTTCGTGGACTACCCCGATAAAGGAAAAAAACATCAACAGCGAGTATTACTGTGCATTATTGGAGCGATTGAAGGCCGAAATTGGTGGGATTGGAAAGGTGAGCTGTATTTTGAGTTGCTTCTAAGGAATCAAGCGGCCAATTCGGATGTGACTCTCAATAACTGGACAGATTAAATAAAGCGATCAACGAAAAAGCCAGAAATGGTCACTCGCCAAAAGTTATTGGAGCTTAGTTGGGAATTGATGATACATTTACCATATAGCCCTGATCTTGCTCCATCAATGGATGGTATAATTTTCAATGATGGTGACGCTGTGAAATCACAATTGGATCAGTTTTTTGCCGACGAAGATCAGAAGTTCTAGGAACGTGGAACTTGCCAGAAAGATGGCAAAATGTCAATTAAAGTTTATTCGTTGTGTTTAAAAAAATGTGTTTTATTTATATGAAATAAAAATTATTTTCATTGCATAATGATTTACCTAGTGTTCTTTTTTTTTAATCTGTGGAAATATCGTTTCACAGAAGATTTAAAAAATTTCTGGTTTTATACGATAATATGAAGATTTTTTTATTTTCCTTATTGATTGGACGCCCTTTATTTTTGAATTTTTTTTTCCAACCACGGCTGCTTATCGCTGAGTTTTTGGTGCACAATACTACAAATTGCCACTGAAGTGCCACTGGTTTACATTGAAAGTGTTGTTGCAACTGCTCCACCAATCCCATACAACCCCAAAACGACCAGGCTGCCCCGAAGTCGGAGAAAGAATGATCGATTGCATGTGTATCCGCAATTGATATCCTCTGAATTTTCTCACAGTTTCAGGGTTAACAGTGAGTTTTTGTTATTTTTAAAAGCTATTACAAACTTTAACTAATCGAAAAGAGCGGTAAGTGCTGCCATATGTAATTGTACCATATGTTTATTTGGTTAAAATTTTATATATGGATGTTAAAATGCGTGGCATAGAAGCTCTTATATACTTGTATTAATACGCAAACGCGAATCCTGTGATTAATTATACGACTATTCGTCAGAACCGATATTCATAAGGTATATAACGGGCCCTTTTTATGTAGATGTGTGTAATGTTTAATATTTTTAGAATAGGTAAATATGATTGGCTTAAGTACATTTAAGACACAAGAGGAAATAGCTACTTAAAAATAAACTGAAAAACTTAAAAAGAAGGCGTTTTTGTTTTCATTCATATATAGGGTTTTCTAATAACGACTTGACAACTGCAACACAAAGTGATTCCTGGTATTTAAGCAAAATTGATAGAAAATATCGGATTAGAAAAACCTTTTAAAAGAGGGTGTTCAATCAAAATCTTGGGTTCTTCCATAAGTTCTGCGTTTTTTAGGGTTAAACACAATTTTTGGTATAAAAGCTTATATTTAATCCAACAGATATTGTTTATCAAGGTCTATTACTTTCTTCCAACGTTCTTGAAAAGATATGGCATTTATTATCTGATTGCGTGTAAGTAACTCGAAGTAAAGGACACCTCGCTGGTCCCACCAAATGTGGGACAGCCCATCATGACCTCTTACGCTGAATGTTGTTGTATCCTACCCATTTTTCATCTACCGTAACCACTACTATTTTAAGGAAAGCCTCAAGCGAGTTCTATCTCAACAAAGATTCACGAACCATTATGCGATCCATATTGTTGTTTTCACTGATTTCATGAAGAACACAAACATCCACCTTTTTCGACATTCCAATCTTTTTCAGTCTCCGCAAACGGTTGTATGGGCGATGTTTTATCGCTTAACGAACTCCTGTGTCGTCAAATGCTTGTCAACGTTAATTGCAGCCAAGATTTGTTTGTCGTCTGTGGTGGGTAGACGTCCAGAGCGGACAGTATCAGCAAGGTCTGTATTTCCTGAATGAAAGCGTGCTGTGTCAAATGTCAGCGCTTATAGCCAGATCTCCATAAACTCTGTAAATGTCCCGTAGCGCATGTCGCTTTGACATATTTTTTTAAAGAAAAAAATATTGAGAACTTGAAAACACTTCCGATCAAAATTCTCCTAACAATGTAAAGGATAACCCTTTCTATTGGAATAAACAAACAAACAAAAAAAAAAATAAAAATAAAAATAAAAAAAAATAAATAAATAAAAAAAAAAAATAAAAAATAAAAATAAAAATTCATAGCGGTATGCACAGAGATTTTCTGAAACGACAGACATTACTTCCAAGAAAAAAAAACCTCAGAACTTATTGAACAACCAATAATACTGTGTATTTCCCGGGTGGTTCAGTTAAAAATGATTCGCGGAGATTGGTAAACTTAAATGAAAATGTTTTTGATAGGATAATATGATCTGAATTGTAGGCACAGGAGCTGGGGATGCCTGAGAGCTATGCTTGTTGTAACATACTTGCTGATCTTAACTCTAGTAATCCATTTTATACACTTCTTCCTCCTCATCTTACATCTATTCCAAGTAATAATCGGTCAAACCCGTCTACCACTAGACCTTTTTTTGACTAATACGCTAGTACTTTTTAGCCAACCCATGTAAGTTAATTCGAACGAAGAAGAGACATTTTTATGATTTTTTTTTTGACGACACAGTTAAAATCTATTTATTAAAACTAATTACAATAAAAAAATATGGTGATTCATGGTGAGGTTTGATTCATAATGTAAAATAAAACACATAAATTTGAAAATGAACTTAAAATTTTTATTACCGGTTAAAAGAACAATTCAAGGCATTTACTTTTTGAAAATGATATCATGTAAATGTTGGCCAGACTACGTCTGAGGTGGTCCATTCTGAAGGTCCAATTTTGGTATCTCGCGGATAACACGAGTAATGTTGGCTCCCAAAGCGTTAATCGTAGACCTGAGACTTTACATATCCCCAGAGAAAAGAGTCCAAACGTGTGATATCGTACGAACTAGGCGGCCAATTTACCATATCAAAACCATGTGCTTGAATTTTAGGAAGCACATAGTCCGTTAACATAGCGCGATAACGTTAACATTGACGGAAACATTCTGATTTGCCTCATTTTTGAAGAATTATAGACCAATAATTCCATCAGCCCATAAATCACACCATACCGTTGTTTTTTTCGTTAAATAATCGCTTTCCCCAGGTAACTCTGGGAAAGTTTTCCGAAACATCAATTTTTAATTTTTGTAGAATCAACTAGTCAGAACATACTAAGATAGCAGTAATATGCTGCATATTTTATATAGAATTTAACTTGATGCGAAATTGGACCCTGATTGTTATTAAGGATTATATTATATGTGTACTTGCTTCTGTTTTTTTAAATTATATTTTTTATTATCGAAAAGCATAAAGTTACGAAAAAGTTAACATTAATTTTAAAAGTATTGATTCCAGTGTTTGTTTCTTATGATTAAGATATATGAAACGAATTTTTTTCGTTAAGCTTCATCATATCCATTCTTCTTGAAGAGATTTATTGTACTTAACATTCTTGATAAGAATACACTTTGTTTAAAACTCACATATACAGTGTGCGTTTTGAGGCTATTTTAGTTAGACTGTCATTTGTCAGTGTATTATGGAGCATCTATGTTAAAGTTATTAAAGATTGGGTGATTTTTGTGGTGTTTATCATGTTCCAAACAAATCAACTAGTCTACATATAATGCCTACAAAATTATAATGCCTACGTGAAAATATAGTTATAGTGCCAAACAGCATACAATTTTGTACAATTATTTAAATAAAATGATTTAAAAACTTCAATATATTCTTGCAGGGTTGGATCCTGGAAAATAAATCGTTATCGACCATTCCATAAATGAACTAAACTAAAAGCCATATGTAAACAAATAACAAACTCTACTAATACATTTGCAATCCTTGCCACTGCTTACAAAATCGCTGTAAAAAAAACACACTGTCTAAGCCTGAATATGCACTTCACGTGATTGGTTCGTTGGGTTTAAATTGCCACCATGACAGCAATTTATACGTATGCCTGTGTAATACGGATGATGTGCATGGGTAAAATGTGAGGCATATTTGTTGACAATTCGCACATATTCACAGGCAGGCTTACACGGTTGTGGGCAATGAGCGGTAAGCGGTTTTTAGAACAGCAAATATCTGGAAAGTTTTCCGTCTATGTAAAGACCTTAATTTTAGTAATAGGATGTTGTAAAACATCATACAACTGCATTCGTTGCGTTCAATAACGCGGATTTTCTGCAGAACTAACTTAATCCCAAACAGTGTGTGTTTCATGTTCTCGTAAACTATAACTGTTCATGTTCTGGTTTGCTGAGAATAGTTTGTCAGTGCAAGGGAATACTAAATATTGTACTACTTTAGCTGAAAAGACAGTTAGCACATGAAGTTGACACTGGCTGTACACAGTCTGGTTGAAAAGTGATAATGAAAACGAGTAATAAATACAACAATTAACGTTTAATGTATTTCAGAGTTTATATACTTATTCTCTATATTTTTATTCTGTAAGTGGTGTAATAGATATGCAAATATAAAAGTGTAGCAGTGCGTTTTTGGAGATTGATATTTGCCAATATATTGGACCGTTGTCATATAACGAAACTAGGAGAGCCTGTGTACATTTGATACTTAACATTTATTTCAGAAATTTTCCTTAGCCGAGATATTAAACATTATAGATAAAAATTATGGTAAAATTCAGAATGTTTTCATAGAGCCACCCCAAGTCAAGATAAGATTCTGATCCCCAGTTTTACAGTGAAAGTTTAAACTCCTTTTTTGGTTTAAATTTTAGTTCAACAATTTATTCGGTTTCACCGTTTTGCGTAACCTTTGAATTGAGTTCACATGTAGTTTAAGTTAAACGACAGAATTCTGCCGTTTAAATCTCAGTTCAATTTCAATTTGACAGTTGCCTGTTTATACACAGTCTAATGTGAAGGTAAATAAATTTACAGCTAAGCATTATTTTAAAATATTGTCAAGTTATGAAAGGGGGGGGGGGTGGCCGTGGTGTAGTGGTATATGCATAGACTCCTCAAGCAGAGGGTCGCGGATTCGAATCCCGTGCGAGGCAATTCCCTGAAAAAGTCTTTTCATAGAATTTGTATGTAGTTATATGAAAATCCCGTCGGCGTCAACTCTGACATGAAGGCATAACACTGATGTTGGAGTGGTTGCTGGCTGGGCTAAATGTAAAGAACTAACAACTAGCACGTACTAAGACCCACTGGTTGACAACCACTTCTGGAAAAATATCGAAACCTAATACACCTGAGTTTCAAACTACTACACCACCAACCCGCAAGAAACTTTGTACAATGAATCTCAGATTCAAACAAGAAATTGTGTTGAACGGTCTTATGGCGTATGGAAAAGGAGGTTTTCTGTACTATCAACAGAATTAAAAGTAAAACTAACCACAATTCAGAGCATCATTGTTGCAACAGCTGTCCTACAGCAGTGGACTTTTTACTTAATGAACCAACAGATTGAAAGCTTTATTAACAAGTGCGCTTGTTAATGAATATTTCAGAAGTCTTTTATGTTAATAAGATTTTTTTACGTTATGGTTTATTAAAAAAAAAAAAACAACTTAACTTCATTATTAGAATAAAAATAGAAAAAAATTAAAAACACATTATACATTAAAATATATAATATTAATCAAAAACAAGCCGTTGAACGCATTCAAAAGCATCAAAAACTAACAATTTTTTTCTCGTGCTCTTCTTTCATATATACAATTTCAAGTATATAGTTTACATTTTTCTGCTGCCAGCTCCTGCCACTTATCACCAATCATTTTTTTTTTTTTTTTTCTAGAATTTAGAAATTTGGACTTTTTTGTTGAATATATATTACTAGGGCCCTGGCTCTGATTTTCCTTATGTCACTGTCACATAAATCGATGGTAGGCCTTGAGCCTGATCACCAAGAATTTCAAAAATTGTTTTGTCTATCGCATCTGTTTTTATTTTTTGAGAATCACACCAGTTTCGTAGTTTCGCTTTTCGAAAGCAAAATTATGTTTTTTTTTTTTTTTTTTTTTTTTTTTTTTTTTTTTTTTTTTTTTTTTTTAATTTTGGTATTTTGTCTTCAACACATCTGATGATAGGTAATGCGAGCCACTCATAGAATTGAAATCTTTTGCAATGGTTTCCCATGCCAATTTTTTTTCTCTGCAATTAAGTTAAACTACGTTCAACTAAACTTAAACTCTGAAGCTCGAAGAGATGATCTTTAAATTTAAACTCAAATTCAGGTTCAGCTGAACTCAAGTTTAAACCTCCACTGTGAAAGTGGGTATGAATGTTTATCATCTTTATCGGAATAAACTTTTGGCGCCAGCAAATTTGAAGGTGGAAAGAACAGAAGTTTCATCCAATTTTAATAAAGAAACTCTGGTGAAATTCTTCCACCTGTAAATTTTCCCTTGTTGCTGTTGCTGATGATATTGGGAACATGATGGCGGTTTAATATTTTGAAATGTTTTTCGACGACATTTTGTTTGAAGCCATCATAAATTCCAGCAAGGAATACTACATGCCCAAAAACTGAACAGAGATTGAATTAAACAAACTGGAACTACGGACATTTTTGGCCATTTTGACCGTACCTGGCTACAACGAGTTACCAGAAAATAAAATGTACTTTCAGACAGATGGAGGAACAGATTTGATACTATGTATTATGAAAAGCCACTCATCTCGCATCTTCAAACAAAGTGTATGTAAAATTACCAACCCACAGACGCTATTACTCTCGGTGAAATGTAGCTATGGTGAGTTTTTCTTTCGATACAGCAATTCGAAACAAACCAATTTGGTTTGGATATAAAGTATGATATCGAAGTTCTCCATCTGGCTATTTGATAGCATTTGATCCATATCAGGGAAAGACGTAAAAAAGAGATGAAAAAATGGAAAATACTTTTCCAAAATGTGCCTCCATAATCCTTCATTTGTCTGATAGGTATCCTATAAGTAAATCCAAATTTCTTTATCACATTTATTGCGACAATATGTTCACAACATATTCCCTGCTAATAGAATTCAAGCAACGCGAATAAAATTGCACAAGCACTATGAGAGCTAACCGCTTGGGGATTTCTTATCCTCTGTTCGAAGGATTTTGAAACGGTAGAAAGAGGCTCAACTGAAGTTAAAATTTTGAAGTATTTTTGAGTGGGTGGAAGAATAATTTCGTTGTCTTCACATCTTTTGCAGCTGATCCATGAAGTTCTGTTAGGAAATACATAAAGACAAAAAAAAAAAAAAAAATCCCGATATCCCTTATGCTATTCGAAATTATAACCAGAATATGGGAGATATCGACCAAATGAACCAGAACATACTCGTAAATAAACATCGCATATCCATCCGTAAAAAAAAGGTGTTGGGTATATTCTCATGGATGTTGGATGTCTCTGTTCAGAACGCTTCAAACTCGACAAAGATGACCCAACTAAGCTTTCGTCGTGATTTGGCCATATCCTATTTACTGCAGTCAATAGGAACACAAAAGAACACAAAAGCTTTAAAAATGTTCTCAGAGTTCAAGTAATTTGTTTTGGTCAAACCAGGCACTTTGTATAGAAAACCGTTAACAATAAACAGGAAATGGACAGAATGTTGCAAGTTTAATGTTGTAGTTGTTTTCAATGTTATTACACTGTATAAATTTTATTTATTATTATTTTAAAAGCTGTAAAATATGTTAAGCTATTTTCGTGCTATAAAAACCTTATTCTTTATAAATACAAAAAAAATTTTAAAGTGACTTTTATTGTTCGTACACATATTTTCCTTGTGTCGTCATATGACGACATCCTTAACATCGTTATTCATCTATATTGTGAAAAATTTGACTAAATTACGTAAGTGTTGGTCGATTTAGAGACTTAGTATCAAATTTCATTACTTTTGAATAAGTGTGTAATTACTCCGGAGAATATGGGTTAAGGGCCAACAATAATGGACTTGGGTGAGTTTAAGCTTAATATGTCTCATTACTTATTGATAGTAATGCATGACCACAATTGGATTTTTCTCGGTTTCGTCAAGTTTCATTAACTTTAGTTGGCTTAAGCAAAGTTTCACAGTGCTTCATACTATGCAGATTGGTTAGGCATTTCAATTTTGGCTGCAAAAACAGATTTCAGTGCGGAATAGTTTTGTGTTTTTTGAAGAATTTTCATAGAAAAAGAAACTACTGAAATAATATGTAGTAAAAATAAACAACCTTGTCTTTTTGAAAAAAGCAAATCTAAAAATTGGCTTAATATTATTTTTATTTGTTTTAATAAGCAGTTGTCGCGCTTATAAAAAATACTGGATGCGAACGAAGATTTTCGTAGTTTTACAGTACGGTAACAGACCTTATGTTAGGCGTTTTCGTTTGGCCAGGCAAAAGGTTTTTTTTTTTTTTTTGTACTCCGATTTTAATTTCAATGGAACACTTAAAACTTCTTCGAACACAATACTATTTGACGTATCTACATATTTATATGTGTTATTATATTTTGACATAATATAATCTAGGAGAGAAATTTTGATTCTTAAATGAAAAAAAATTATATAATTAAAAAATTAAAAAAACACAACTGCTGTTAAATTGAAAAACCAATTTACCTAGGTGCCTACTTGACATAGTCAAAGCCGATCAATCGTTAGTTCGTATGGGAGAAAGATTAACGACAGATTCCCCCTACATTTTACACAAAAACGTCATTCATATTAACCATACATAGTGAAATTTACGTATAAATTGCTATCTCATTATAAGTGCCTGTTCATATTGGCGTGGGCTGCAAGAATGTGGGAAGAAGAAGGGTTTTCACCGAAGCATTACGTCCTTTCCCATATCGTTTAATTTCTGACATATTTTTTCAATTTTAGGTTTGATCGTTGATGAGCAAAGAAATGTAAAGAAGAGGAAAAAAGGTATGTTTCAGGCCAGCTGCTCAAATTTAAAAATTAGAAATTGTCTTATTTAAGTATTCCACTTGCCAAAAAATCTTTCATCCCCATGAAAATGTGGATTGATGGAATTTTTCTTATGGTTCTTTTCACTCCTCGGATAGAAATTGCAAGTTTTTTCATGCCTTAATATACTGAAGTATCCCGTACGTCGTTCGACACTGGGATGTCGTTTTAGTCGTGTCACCATGTAGAAATGTAAGTTGGAAGTGTAGTTTTTAAAACCCTACACTCTATAATTTATTTGATATTTGCGTTCCTTTATCCAACATATATTTCACTCTATTTTAGTGTACACTTACTTTATTCATTAATTCCCCAATTATACTTTCTGTGTTTTTTTTTGCCCGCGACTTCAAAAGCTTTAATCGCTTCGTAAGTAGATTTGCCACCAATAAAGCTATGTAAATCATCATCAGCTTTACCAGTCGGTAGCTGTCACAATTACTTCCGTCATCTCTTCCTTATACAGTCGAACAACAAAATTCTATTTTACATTCTAAACTGAAGGTCTCAAAGTTGTATAGCTATAAATATGGTATGTACTTTACATTTTAATGTTTTTGTTGTTTTTCTGTGGTACCATTGAAATCTTTTATATGCGGAAGGTGATATATGTTCATTAGTGTGTTTTGTTAATTTATTCCGAAGAATGCTTAAACTATGTAAGTTTAAGTTGTAAGTTTGAACAATTAAGCTATGTGGTTATTTTCCATCAAAGGCTTGCAGAGACAAGTGTTATTTTAAACAAATTTGAAAAGAAACCTATCCATAGTTCAATGATGTATCACCTCGCATTTTCCTAAAATTCAATTTACATTTAACTTACAAAAAAGCAAATATAGATATAAAAAAATCTTTTCAAGTTATACTTACATATTTTTATTTGGCTTACCGATTTGAACTTTGGTTGGAAGAATATAACTCTATTTTATATTATGCACTATGCATTAATTTTTTGTGAAAAAATAGGTCGCACGCGAACAAAATTTATTAAAACTGGTTATTTGAAAGAAACAAATGTTTAAATCGTTGGCGTTTTAATACAAATTTCTAAAAGAGATCCACTTCTTACTACTAAAATAATAGCAGTATTATTTATACTCCTAAGTTAAAAAGATTTTTTTAGAATTATTCACATTGATCAAAAAAACGGTTACATGAAATATTTTTTTCCAGCTTTCACACATGTAAGCACGATTTTTAAAATCGACACACACACCAGCTCAATTTAATACGTTGAGGATTCGAGTAATAATAATAATAGTAATTCAATGGTAATTCAAAACAGTTCAAGGATAGATTTGTCAACAAAAAGAAAGAATTTAGGTGTATACATATGTACGTAAACGTACACAGTTTATTCAAAAAGTTCCGGAACTAATTTTATATAAAGTATACAAGTGGCGCTACTATAATTTGTCGATGGAACTATGTATGTTGCTTTGTTTTTTTGTAGTTGCGATAATTTGATTGTTTTTTTTTTTTTGAAGTAGACAAAACCGCCACGGAAACGTTGCAAAAGTTAAAAACTGCATATGGTGATAAGTAATTGATCCGATGGAAGGTATTTGAACGATATTTATGGCTTTAAAGCGGTCGCCAGTCGTTTGAAGGTAGTCCAAAAGGTGGGCGCCCCTCCACTTTGATTACGGCAGAGGGTGTTGAACGCGTGCCGCTCGCTGTCTAATTACCGAGCCGTACTCAAAATGTTATCTGAGCAACTGTATATTAATGATGGAAATACTAATAACAATTTTTGAAACGGATACGGCGCGTCCCCCGAAATTGTACCGGACGGGCCCCTGATTCTTCCTTCAAGATAATGCATTCGTCACAACAAAAATAGTTTCTATGATAAATCACAAACAATTTTTTTTATTACCTAAGCTAAAGACTGGCAGGAAATAAGAGTTTTGATGGAGTGGACGCTATTCTGCAAAATGCGTCGAGTGTCCTGCGAAGCAGGAATGTTAAAAATTAAATGAAAAATTTTGTCCTAATTCGTTTTTTCTTTCTTAAAAAAAAATCAGTCACGGAACTTTTAGAATAAACCGTGTATATCTGTATTGAATGATATAGCGTATTTTAATTTTACAAACTCAGTGTGGCATACAAAAAAAGTAATATGTACTAATAAAAATAAATACATAAGTAAAAAAAAAAAAAATTAAAAAAATTGCATTATTTAGCAAAAATAGAAAGGAAAATCGTATTTTTTTTTTTAAACTACAGAAAAACAATGCATGGTAATTATTCATGTACTTAAAATTAAATTAAAAAGTGTAAAAGCAAAATAAATAAAAAAAACCTACCCATGCCATCCTTTTGAATTGGTATTACGGATGGATCTATATTTCCTTTATATGCAATTGGCGTTTTCAACACCAACCCAGGACGGCTGACTGGTTCTATTTTTCGAGATTTTCGTTGACTACGTGCTTTGTTTTGAGCTAGAACATCTTTTTCTCTCCTAGAAATTTCCATATCGCCGGTCATATTTTCTGTGCCGTCATATGAATTACTTTCCGTCATAATGACGAAATCATCAATGTTTATAATTTCTGATTTAGTCGAGAGACCTGATATATCATCATCTTTATTATCGTGAATTCCATCAAATACATGCGTAGCATATTGTGCACCGGAAATACTAATACTTTCTTCTTGGTCACTAGTTCCTGGATAATTTTGCAATGCAGACGATTGATGCAATACTTGATGGAGCCCACCTACTTGTGATATCCCAAACAAGTCATTAGCATTTGGACCTGTAATTAATGTGGGCCGGACGCGAAGCGTAGCTGATGTTCCCTGACCACTATAATCCCCTGCAACTACGCTCATCACTTGATTCATATTCTGCTTTGAATAATATTATTTTTACATATAGCATGATGGTCATATTAAATTCAAAAGTTATTTAACCCGTTAAGTGTATATGAACACATTATTTGAAGAACATAAGATTTGCAATTTTAAAGTTGGATTCATTATAAAAAGAGGAACGTGTAGGGCGTAAAAGAAATTAAAAAAATAAATAAATCAAATTAAAGATATGAATTTTGTTTATAAAAAAAAATAATAATAAAATTTAAGGTAAAGTAATTTTGTGTATAAAATGTGATATAAAGCATATCAATATGTTTTATACACTTACAAAATTACATATATGCATATAAATAAACTTATATACACTTATGTATATTGTATTATTATGTATTAAAAGACGTATACATATATTATGCAGTTTCCGTAGAATGCTCAGTTTAAAAGATTGTTATTACTTTCAATGGCTTTTCTAAATCAAGAATTTAAAAAAAAAACACAGTTTTAACTGTTCTTTCTTAAGCTTCTTCCTTAGAGCTGCTATTTACTATTAGTTTTAGCTGATAAAAAAAAACGAAGCACTTATCCAAGTTATTCACAAGGGAAGCATAGTATGAGTGCATAAATCAAACGACGCGGATATACATATAATAATAAAGAAACGGACACCGAAACAAAAATAGGGAATCGCGTCAATGTGTCGTTAGTTGCTCGAAGTTGAAATTAATTTAAAAATGTTTTTTTAACCAATAAAATACTGAAATTAATTTTTTTTTTTATAATTAAGTCGCGCTAACGGCATTTTGTGTAAAATGATTGTACGCAGATCGGTCGAAAAAAAAAAAAAATTAGGAAGCAAAAAAGCGAAGCACCGATGTACACTGGTTTTACATGTTTTACATGGCTATAACGACTAGGAAACAGTAAGCTCAACAGGGCATTTTATAAGCCAGTTGTACGGGTTGGGAAAGAAACGGGATTTTCCAGAGTGCGTCCGAAGATTCGCTTGATAGTTAATTGATGAGCATTCCCAGCGAGACGGGTGTCAGGTGGAAGGGTACTGGCAAATTCGATAGAGTATTGGTCGTGAAAATTGCAATAGATCAAGGTAAGGCTGGAGACATTTCGTCAGTGTTCGTATGTCATTCGACTGTGTAATATTAGCATTACTTATGAGTTATGTTGTTACTTATGTTACTTATGAGCACATTATGTCTTAGGAGCACCTGCCTAGATTTGGGCATTGTATTCCCATTTTGGCGAATAAATGCCTTAGGTATTAAGGTCAGATGAGAAGGGGGAAAAGTATTTCTTACATCGCTTGAGGAAGCCTTGATATTTCGCAGCATTTTTGGCATCACATTGACGTCGAATTTGTGTTAATTTCAACGAAACGTTTTCCGGTTTGGACAATGAAAGAGACACACGTAGAGTGTTTAAATTTCCTTTTAACGACAGAATTGTGTTTTGGAATCATTTAATTCTACTCTGTTGGTGGTTCCCCAATTAGTTATTCTGCTAATATATTATTTTAATGAGCTAAAAACAGCCGAAAACCAGGAACTTGAGTCCGGAAATGAATATAAAAAGCAGGGTTACTATCATCAGCAAAAAAATATATTGGGTTAGAAGTAGAAGCCAAAGGATTATTAATAGAAATGAAAAAGAATGCTGGTGACAGAACGGAGGCTTGGGGCACTCCAGCATTTAATTTGCGGATATCAGACTTGAAACAATTTAAGTCAACTTCAACTGAACGTTCCTGAGAAAGGTTATTTATAATCTATTAAGGAGAAGACTCGTCGATCCCAAATTCCGGATTTCCGACAAAAGAGCCTGCTCCGTCAAATGCCCTTGAAATATCAAAAGCAAATACCTTGTTGCCGACGGATTTTTATAAAGTATGGTCCCACTACTTTATAAGATTTCATGAGTTAACGAATTATCGCCTTTTTCATGAGAAGAAAATTTTACGTTTTTAGGGACGTACTGGACTTCAGAACATTGACGAATGAGAAAGAACACCGACAACTTGGACAGAAAAGAGCTAATAAAACGCATGACTGGGATATGTAGAACGTATGTATACCAACGATATGGTCTGAAGAATCTTCGATTCTAACAGTAGAGGAAAACATGCCTCAACTTTAGGGGGACGTCAAGCTTCTGGAGGCAGTTAGTTAAAAAATAAATAAATATTGGGTATATATATTAATTCGTGCGGTTTTTTTTTCAAAATTTGAACGTTTATTTAAGAAAAACATGTGCAATAGTATTATTCAAAGTATTGCCCATCTGAAGCTATGACTTTTTCCCATCTTTCTGGTAATTTGTGGATCTCATCCCAAAAGAACTGCGCCGGCTTGGCAGCCAAGAATGAATCAAGCCAATTTTTGATATTCTGCTCTGATGTGAACCGTATTTCAGTGAGGGCGTTCTGCATTGACCGGAACAAATGGTAGTCAGAAGAGCAAGGTCTGGGCTATAAGGCGGGTGGGGTAAGACTTTCCATCCACTGTTTTCCAAATAGTTCTTAACCGGAATAGCAATGTGGGGCCGAACGTTGTCATGATGGAAAATTATTGCCTCGTGTCTGGTCACATATTCCGGGCGTTTTTCGGCTACTGCTCTCTTCAAACGGATTAATTGTGTTCGGTAGCGTTGTCCATTGATGGTTTCACCCGGTTTTAGCAGCTCATAATACAGCACACCCATCTGATCCCTCTAAATATAGAGTATTAACTTCGCGCCAGGGATATTCGGCTTTGCCGTTGATTTGGCTGGTTGGCCGGGTTTCACATATGATTTTTTGCACTTGGGGTTGTCGCAATGGTTCCATTTTTCAGCACCAGTAACAATCCGGTGCAAAAATGACTTCCTTTTGTGGCGTTCCAGCAGAATTTCGGACATGCAAAACCGCATTTCGACGTCTCTCGGCTTGAGTTCATGTGGAACCCAATTTCCTTGCTTTTGAATATATCCAGCTGCTTTTAAACGTTTTGAAATGGCTGCTTGAGTGACACCCAAAGATTCTGCGAGCTCTTCTTGTCTTTGGCAACAATCTTCATAGAGTAATGCTTACAGTTCTTCATCTTCAAACTTTTTTGGCTGCCCAGGACGTTCATCGTCTTCCAAGCCAAAATCACCACTTTTAAATCGTGCAAACCACTTTTGGCACGTTCGCTCAGCTAGCGCATGTTCACCATAAACTTCCACCAAACTATGATGACTTTCGGCAGCAGTTTTCTTCATATTAAAGTAATGAAGAAGAACTCCCCGCAAAAACACATTTTCAGGCACAAAGTTCGACATATTTGAGAGAAAAAAAATTATTGTTGTTTACGCTTCAAATAAATGACATATACTGAAATGACGTACAATGATAGCAGCTTTCCAACGCATTTTCCAATGGAATAATACAAGTTACGCCATCTCTTAGCAAACCGCACGAATTATAGACCCAATAAATAAATAAAATAAAACAAATCGTAACCTGATGCGTGTTTAGATTTCAATAGGCAACTTTTAGACAAAGGTTTCATGCTTCCTGGGTAATCACTCTACAAATACCTCTCTTAATTAATTTATATCCCCTTTAACGTAATGAAAACAGAAGCCGTTAAAACAGAATAAAGGTACATTCATATACATAAATCTTTTCTTACATTGAAATTTAAATATTATTTTTTAAACTAAAATACTATTAGTACATAGTGCACTAGCATAAAAATGTCAACTCCTTACCATAACTGCTTCCTGTTCAGTAACATCTTCCATTACCGAAAGACCCACTGAAGGATGGCTTAAATATGATGTAGCATTTTCAATTGATAGCCGATCGGGATTATACTGATTCATCCAAAGCATTCTTAACTCAGATGGATTCATTTTTTATATATTATCTGTAAATAATCGAAGAAATTTGTATATACTGTATTAATTTACTAATTTATTAAATTTATCATTTATAGGCAATGTAATTTAGTTGTGTTCTGGGGGTTCATTACAAATTGAACAAAATAATACAGTATATTTCAATGTAAATTCTTTAACTGTTAATAACAACAGGTGAGAAACCCCTTGTTGAAAGGTGTGCAATGCGTGAATATATCGGAAGGATGTATTCCAATTGTTTAGCCTACACAACTTGCTTTATGTTGAGGATTATAAGTCCGCATTTGAAACTGATAATGAATTTTGAACTGCTTAACTAAGACAATGAGTGCAGTTACAAAATTCGACAACTTGTGAGACATATATTGTGCTACGAGAGACTTATAACAAATAAATTTGTATAGTTTTTATATGTAATTAAAGTAAAGTTCTTCATAAAACTACATACACTTCAGTTCAAAGAATCGGCTTCTTGACATTTTTTTAATCCTGCTTAATGTGATAAGCATTTAAGAAAAATCAGGAGAATCACATACATACTTTTAAGCATATAAGGTAAACTTTTCAAAAATCTGTACGATAAGTTTAAAACAGTACTTGTTTTTGGAAATGATGGTCAATACTTTAATCGAAATCTTTTTTTCCTTCGCATTTATGTTGTATTAATTTGATTATTGCCACTACCTTCTTCTACTTATAGTTCCACTCCGACCCAGAGGTTGGAAACCTCTTGTTTGTTACTTTTCTAAATATTTCTTTTGTTAAAAGACCATTTTCTTAAGAGGAACTCATTCTAAGAAAAGTTTGAATAAATCGACGTGATATTTTTTCTCACTGTCCTGTAGTCAGAATAGTTTTTTGAGAGATTATAAAGTTGTGTTTGTGTGTGGGGGGAGGGGAATAGGGTTAGGACAGCGTTTTCTCCATGATTTTCATGAATTTTTTTATAGTATAAAAAATGAATATAATTTATTTAAACTTTGAGAATATTTTATATAATATTTAAGTATATACTACAAAATTTTTGAAGAATTTCCTTGAAAAACACCGAAGATATTAGCGACCCCATATTACAGGTCACAATCAGATTCAGCAATTTGCGTACATTCTGGAAACCGCAATTTTAATCTAAAATCAAACGAGGTTAGAATTTACTTTTATTATATGTTTCTCTTCTATATGAACCTAAATACTATCAAATTTTTTTACAGTGCTCAAAACAAAAAAGCATGATTTTTTGCCATTTTTAGAAATTTTTTTGCAAAAAAAAAAAATATTTTAAATAATGATAATATTCCGATTTTAGGTTCATATAGAGCGCAATACTATGAAGAAAATAACTGCCAATTTTCAAAACAATTGGTTAAAAACAAAATTGGTTTGTTTTGAGAAAAACAAAGTCAAGGCAGTCACAATTTTTTTTAAATTACTTACAGGTTAATCTGCTATTTCAGCACCATAAAGTCTGTACAAAACTGATGAAAACCAATGCTTCGTGTTCAACAGATGCCAAGCTACAATGCGTCTAGAAAATTCCACCTAAGGTTTCTATTGTGAAAATACATAACAGGATATTTTCTGGCATTTTACGTAGTATCTGTCTAATAACAAAAATCTATTTTTTTAACCGTCTAACCCCATTTCCTCCCTTAAATGTTCATTTCAACCATTCATCTGCAATTTTGCCATATCTGTAAATATCCCATCAGGTCTTGTCGCATTTCGGTTTTTTGTTCCTCTCGGCGCTTTTTCGACTTTTATTTTATTATTTTTGGTCCTTCGGGCTGATTAGAGAGATTTAGTCGCAATTTAGTCTATGTACTCCTTCCCCTCCCCTCCTCCCCCTTGTATTAACAAAAATTGTCCTCTGTTTTTCAAAATATTAAATAGCTTTTTTTTAATACCGAAGATTTGCTTTGGTTTGTATAGAGGTTAAAGTGTCGATATCAGCGCTCATTAATTAAGGATCTTTATTTGTTTAATTATTTATCCAATGTCTTAATGTTGATTACATATCTTTCCATAGGTATTAAATCAGCTTGCAAATTTCACTTAACGACGGAAAGTCGAAAACATCGATGCAATTGTGTTGGTTAAATTTTTTAATAAGCCTAAGGACGTGTTTTGGATGGTTATTCAGTTGAAACTTCTATATAACAAGTAAATTGAGTTTTCCCCATATTTTTATATTATCCATGACGAGTAAAATCGCGCAGACCCAACTCAATTTTGGTGCTTGTTCACCTCAACTTTCTTGTGTGCAATGTGCAAAGAAAGTTTCAGTCAGTTTTACGAGCTCTACTTTTCCCTCCGTAATTCTACGTAAGTCCTAAGCTATTCAAAATATTTAAAATATATGTATATATATATACACTTGTGCTCATATAATTGAGGGGTTAGGTTACTCTAGGATTTTAAAAAAAAAATATTGGGACCTACAAAATCAGCAAATTTACGAAGAATTAATTTTGTTAAGAGCAACAGTAAGAAAATTTGTTAGAAAACCATGTAATAATTTTGAAGAATTAACATCTACCTTTTTTTATCTTAGTATTTGGTTGGATAACCTTTTTGTTTGATTACATACGCACATCTGTCACTCATTGCCTGGACCAATGCTGTATGTAAGCCGGGAGTGATCTTATGTCACTCTTGGTGTATTATTTAGCAGTGAGCTTTTGTGGTTGCATTTTCTTGCGGAAACTGCCCTTTTTAAACACCCCATCTATTCTCCATGGGGTTAAGGTCAGGACTTTAAGTAGGCCACGACTTAACGGCTCGAGAATAGCCCTTTGGATTGTTGTCTTGCTGAAATATCCACGCAAGTGGTAAACTAGCAGCAAAATCTCAATTTAATGGATCATTTAAGATGGTTTTGTACATTTTGCCATTAATCTGGAAAATTGGATTAGTCCAGATGAGGTCAAACATCCCCAAACCATTACCTACGAGTATCCAAGTTAACACGTTACACTACGTCAGTCCATGCTATTTGTTTTAACGGAAAGATAACATATAAGCCACAGCATTATTAGATTCAAGGGAAAAATTATACGAAATTCCTATCGAACCGTTCATAGGATCCTTTAAGAGATTCCATAATCCTTACTACTTTACACGACTCTTCATGAGATTCCAGAATCCTTATCTCACTATTCACACGACCCTTCTAAGCATACCTAAAAAGAACAGCACACAGCAATACTATACAGGGTGGGTTTTTTAACTTGAGACATCCAAATTACTCGAAAAATACGCGATATCGCGAAACGTCCAACGATGGTCACTTTTGATATTTCAAATGATAATTCCTGATTTTCATTGCTCAGTCGTATTGCTCGTAGGCTTGTCATTTGTTTTTACATACTGCATTTAGCATAACCCAGAGACAACGACGTGAACGTAGCAGTATTTTGTTTCCTTCGGTGTGATTAATTAGAGTGGGTCCCCTTGCCTCCCACTGTTGAATCATTGAATTCTTTCCATTTCGACGTTTATTTCCCGAGACTATTTCAACAAATGCTCGAAAATGTGACCATTCACTTCAATACACTTGTCTATCCGCGCTCTAAATGAACCAACAGAACTGAGAAGTATTTCTGGCGTAATCTTCCGGCAAGCTTCAGTTATTCGTCTTTTCATGTCCTCACGTATTGTTGGCTTTCTTCTGTAAAACTTTTTAAGTAGCCCCACAAGAAGAAATCAAGTGACGTAAGATCAGGTGATCTAGCAGGCCATTGCCTCGGACCCCCTCGTCCTTACCATCGTTGATGGTAAACATTGTTTAATACGCCCCGGGCGGTTTAATACGAATGGGCTGGACAACCATCATGTTGAAACCACATTGTTTGTCGCAACTCCAATGGCAGTTCTTCTAGTAATACTGGAAAATGGTTCCTCAAGAAGTTTGCATACTTTTCGCTATTCAAGTTGCTTTCAATAAAATATGGACCTATTAATTTATCCCTAATAATTTCCGCCCAAACATTAACATTCCAAGGGTGCTGGCGTTTAACTTGTCGCAACCAAAAAGGGTTTTCGGTAGCCCAGAAATGCATATTATGTCGATTGACCGTACCGTGATTGGTAAAAGTCGACTCATCAGAGAATAACATCTTGGCTAAGAAAAGGGGGTCTCGTTCAATTTGCTGAAGTGCCCATTGACAAAAGAAAACCCGGTTGCGAAAATACTCACTAGAAAGTATTTAAGCCGATGTAATATCTTACAGACAGTCGTTTGAGAAATTCCTGATTCACGACTTATTTGGCGAGTGCTAATGTGAGGATCCTGTGCAACGGCAGCTAACACTGCTATTTCATTGTCCTCAACAGCCATCCTATCTGACCGATTCCTTTTCTTTGGTTGAACATTTCCTTTACCAGTGAATTGTTGGATGGCCCGATAAAAGGAAGAGCGCGATCGTATCTGGACTGGGAAACGTTGGGCGTAAAGGGCAACAGCACCATCGATGTTCCTTCCACTTTCTCCATAAATCAATATCATTTCGATTTTCTCTTGAATTGAAATAGCCTGCATTATTAATCTGGAAAACGTTACTAATAATAATCAGTTCCTCAAAACAAGTATCAAACTTCTAAATGAAGTGCAGTTCCGTTCAAGTAGAAAAAAAGGGCAGAGTGCACATCATACACTCTCACATAAGTTTAGGACAATTTGTCCCTATCTGAAATTTCTTTGAGTTTTAACTTCACTTGAGGCAATAATGACTTCCTCAAAACAAATCTCGACCTTCTAACACCCTAACAACGTTGGAAACCGATTAATGATTTAGGCGTGCCAGTGCAGTGGTAACTAGCACTGAATGAAAAAGACCTTTGAGACAAAGTCGTGTGCCCCATTGAGGAATACGACTGAGCAATGAAAATCAGGAATTATCATTTGAAAAATCAAAAGTGACCTTCGTTTGACCTTGAAAATGGTTCTCAACGAAAAAATAAAGAATTCTTTAATAAGCCGTTTAAAAGTTGAACAGTTAAATGCACGATTTTTATTTCGTCAAAATACTTATACCGACTAGTGTAAATCCCAGATTTTATTTTTAACATTATTTGGACGAACGAAGCAATTTTTAACTGTGGAGGTTTTTTTCTACAGTCATAACTATCATTTCTGGGCTGCTGAGGAAAATCAGAAAGGGTCACGGGCTACACAATTTTAACATTTATTCAGTTTCGATTTTTGTGCGTTTAAATGATTTTTTGTTCACTAGAAAATACTTATAAATAGTGATAAAAAGATTGTACAATATATATCGCACAACTGACATTTTTTGAGAAACACACTTTTAGGTATCAATGTAATCTCCGGCTCAAATGCTACAGTTTGAGAGGTAATTTGTGGTGTTGACATCTATTTTTCACTGCTTAAATTGAGTTTGAAATACCAAACATCTTGAATTGAATAATTTGTTTTTGGAAATAAGACACATCTGCATCTTTCGCGAGCAATAAGACTGTCAAACAGTGGACGTAGTCCTTTTGTACACATTTGTTGGTGTTAAAAACATAGCAAAAAACAGCTTTTTGTTTTATGGGTGAATATATTTGTTCCATACACTAATTCTTTAATAAGTTTATGAATATAACTTTTAAGTACCTCTTATATAACACTTATGATTGATTTGAAGATGTGCGCTTCTGCATTTAAAGTTTTAAGTAGTTGTGCGATAATACCGTGACCGGCCTAATATGGAAGTAGATGGTTTTTCATCAGATAGTGGTCTTGATGTCAAAGATATTTTAATTCAGCTAGCTGATCAGGGAATAAAAACAAAAAAAGAATATTTTCTAAAAATGAAGCTGATGTAGAATATCATAATTGCTCAGCCATTCAGAACAATCAGAACAAACCTGACACCTATCAATGCATTGACATCCAAATGCCTGACTTTGAGGAAGATCTTCAAAAAATACTCCAGCCCCGGGATGTGGAGTCTGATTCCAATTTAGAATATTTGTCATCACCATCCGATAAGGAAGCCTTATTTTCAGATGTTGAAAATATTCCGAAGGAGTCGGAAAATGTGGTTTGTATAAATGTAAACAACTTTTTTTTTTGTCTATATCTGTATTACACTTCAGGAAGTTGAAGGAAGCAGAAACAAAGTCAGAAACAAAATTCAAAAAAGGGATTTGTATCTTGGGTACCGAAAGCCACAAGGATTAAAAAAAATATTTGAATACAGCGTTAAATATGAGCGAAAGCTTGGTCCAACTTGCCAATCTAATGCATGCTTAAAGTCGCGTGCACGAGGTTGTTCTAAATTTTCTCATACAGTTAGAAAACATATTTTGGCAAGACATGGGCTGAAAACAGCGCAAAATGTGTGTTTCAAATTTGGTTAAGGTGGTTGACCCAAATGAATGACAAGCGAAAAATATCAGACAGAAGACACTTCAGTATTATTTAAAAAATGATAATGAAACTTTGCAAGTGTGCAGAAATATATTCCTTAATACCCTAGGTGTAAAATATGTAACAATTCACGGTTGAGTAGAAAAACAAGAATATAGAATTGTGAAGCCCACTAATTTTTCCGAATGAACCAAGTTACTTATCCTTTAAAGAACAAAAGAAGTTTCTGTACAATTTTTTTTTTAAAATACTTCCAACTGTTTCATCACAATATTGCAGAAAACCATAGCAATATTTACAGCCACCAAGCCACCAATTTCGTCTATAAGTGTAGTTTTTGACGAGTATGAATAAAAATTAAATGAAGATAATGCATCCAAACTATCCAAAAGAAAATATCAGTAATTTTAGTTCTAAGAAGAATCAATGCGATATTTGTGTCGCACACAAGAAAGGAAATACTATTGATGAATAGTATCAAGCTCATTTAAAAGCAAAGGAGAAAGCTAGAGCTTTAAAGGACGCTGATAGAAACTAGCTCTTGAAATGAAAATCAACCTTAAGGCAGTCAAATTATGCCCACCTCTCAAAGCTAGTTTACTCTCATTTAAGACAAAGATGACTGTGCGTAATTTCACAATTTCTAATCTATGATCAAAAAGTGTTTAGTGCTATTGGTTTGACGAGACCAATGCGGATTTATCTCTAAATATTTAGAGGAAGTTTTGGACCAAGTTCTGGTCCAAAATATTTAGTAAAAGGACAAACGCGGATGGAATGTGATAGCGTCCAGAGCGCTATTGAAAAACAAACTCAAAAACAAGGAGATGTTTCTCCCATCGCAATATACCAAAAATGCAAGGTCAAAACCATTCCCCTATGATGCTGAGAGCATTGATTTCTCACAAATCCTGGATTATGCTCAAACTTCGAAATATATTTATAAATCAACAAGGCCTGGAAACCCGGTTGGGGATGAGACAGCTACCAGCTTAAAAGTTACTTTATACGACCCATCTGGAACAATATTTTACAAAATAGACTACAACAACGAATTTGAAGAGCTCCTCCAAAGAAAAAGCATAAAATCATTGACAGAAACAAAGTTTAATCATTTGCAAGAATTAAAGTTCGTCATACCAAAAAACTGTTATGGCTTTTGCCTTGTATGACAGTTTACCGTATAACGTTTCTCGAAAAATAAAAGACTTATTTTATTTTGTAAGACACTATTTTTTAATTTTTAAACCTTAAACTGTATTTTATTGTGCTTTTTTTTTTGTTTTTTTTTTAAGAGCGTTCCTATTAATTTATTATTGTTTTTTTTTAGGTATTTTAAATAATGCCATGTTAGGTCTTTATTCATAAAATGAAATACCGCATAAGTGTAACGATTTGCACAATAAGACAGTTGCAATACAACGCATCTGCAATTACTGGTTTTAAGTAATATAATTTTGAAAATGAAGTATAATAATTTGTTATTTAATACAAAAAAAAAAATTACGTGCTTTTTCTTTTAGTTCACACTCTAAGCTGCCCTTCGTAAAACAGTTTTTTGCTTCTCCTGAACACTTTTTGAAATGTCAGTTGTGCGGTATTCTCATGCACACGACGATATGTATGTCCGTTTTGCATACCTACGTGGGTAATAGAAGAAATGAAAAAGCAGATAAAACTGCCAACTCAGTAGCTTCTAACAATCCACTTCTATACATACAACAGACATACTCGTATAAAAAAAAAGAAGCTTGATATGTGGAAATAATATATCCACCATTACCAAGGCATCGATCCCGAAGCAAAATATCAATATATCCAAAAATTATCCAAAAATGATGGTACGGTGTTTTCTGCGTCTGCGCTTGTCATACGTATTTAACGCACATTATATTTATCAAGAACGATCCTCGAAACTAGTTTTTGCCACGACTTGCGTTTTTACGATGAGACATCTACTCACATGCCGTAAGTCCAACGGTACAACAACTATGCTTATGGAGTTTTCTATTGACCAAAGAAGCCTCCTTTTTGCACTCCGGAGAAAAAAAATTAAATAAAATTCTTCCATTGGCTGGCACTCTTCTCACTTTTTCAGAAGCAAAATTCTGCTTCTTGTTTTCATTTTATGTCGGTATGTACATATGTATATAATAGCACATATAATAATATAAACTTCAAATAGTATTGTGTCAAGCCATGTTGTGTTTTCAAGCAATCGACTGTGTTTTGGCTTCAAAATCAGAAGTTTTTAGTGCTTCAGTAAAGTTCAAATTGCACAACTTTCAGAGAGAAACCAATGGGAAACGTGATTAGAAACTCTACACTCAAATGGCGTTTTGGTGTGGGCTTTTTCCGTGTTCCGGAGAAGAAAGGTGACGTGAAACCAATTTCCCTGATTTTTTCAAAAACAAAATTTTGCTTCTCGTTATCATTTAAGAATCAAAATTTTTCCCTGGATTTTATGTCAAAATGTATAAACGTCAAATAGTATTGTGTGTCAAACTAGATTTCTATTTTCGTGCAAACGGCTTTGTTTTTTTGCAATTTATTATACTTAAGTGTTCAAATTGATTCGCAAGCAAATATATTTAAAAAATAAAACTAGATGGAAGCACAATTAATAAATATTATACTATCTTCGAAGATAATAATAATAATAATTTCGAAGAAATTTGTAATGTTACTTTGAAGTACACAAAAAAAAAAAAAAAAAAAAACGCTTCTTACTGCCCAAACAAAATTGCAAAAAGACTTTCGTAATACAAACTCTGAAGTTAATAACTTTCATCAATAAGGGTAGGATCGAAAGATTGATCGAGAGAGGGGCCAAGAAATTGGAAATTTACTTGAAATACATATATGGGGTCAGGTACGAAAAAGTGTCTGCAGATGATTGCTTGAAAAAATTTTGCAAAACAGCTGACAATGGTATGTGGATCGGTCGATGATATATTGTATTATCGAAAGAGAAAAAGGGACGATAACCATCTGATATATTTAGTTATAGAGCTAGGTGAATTGGAGGTAGGTTCGAAGATAGTAAGAGTAGTCAGAATAAGAATTAGTGCGAAGAAGAACTGCCCATAATTTCTTTTTTCTGTTTCGTAAAGAACGAAGTCTTCTTTTATACCAGGGAGGGGAAGTAGATGGTATATTATGCCAAGAAAAAGAAACGTAAAAAAAAAATGGAATTAATTATTTCCCTATTAAAAATGGTGACCGCATCAGATAAAAATAGATTGGTAAAATCAAAAGAATATTTGCTATGATAGATATTAATTTTGCAAAAATTTGTTTTATGGAAGTTGTAAGAAGAGATAGTAGGGGAAGAAGTGGACTGGGATGAGGAGTTATGAAAAAATGAGAGAAGTGGGGCGTGAAAATTGTCTATAGTTAATAGGATTAAGGAACAAAACGTTACTCTGGAGTTAATAAAATCGCTAGTGAAAATAAGGTCTAATTCCCTTAACCGATGAAATGAAGGACATAACTTACTTTGCTTAGGTTTGAGTCTGTTATACGATCAATAAATAGACATTTCTTGGATGAACTTGAGTTTGATATACACACATAAAAACGCGAATAAACAATTTCTACGTTTTCATCCTTTTCCATAGTTTTGATATGCAGAAAAATTTAATAACAGTAGCAAATTACGAAAAACTACGAAAATCTACGAAGAACAGTCAAAAATCCGTTCGCGTAGGTTCTCATATTTTTCGTAGTTTTTTGCAGAAGGGAACAGAATGAAAGCGATAATTTATTTCCACTCTTTCGACCATTTTGGTCCAAGAAATTTGTTCATTCAAGTTTGTAAACCCTGTCAAACTGTTTTTTTTTTTTTTTTTGTCTGTCATTGGTTTTGTTTTTATTTCGAAATGAGATTTGAATAGAAGATTAAATAAATAAATAAATTTTAAAATGAAAAGGCTTACTTTGGTGTACCCTGACCCATGTTAAACGAAATTTTTTTTACGCCTTCCAAGAAATACTAGCTTTTAGTTTTATAAGAATTAATAATTTACCAATAAGTTTTTTAAAATTGCAAAGCTATTAAAAAGTTTTAAGGCATGCTCATTTATTTGACTACCTTTACCCTGTTCCTTAAAAGTCCTCATAAAGAGTTAGGTTTGGGGTATGAAGGCCTATTTGGAAAATAGATTTAGAACGATTTTTTTCTTAGAATATACCCAAGAATCATTTGCCAAAATATCCTTAATAAATCAGGGGACTCCCCGTTTATTGAATTCGTCTACAAATAGCGAAATTATTAGAAGAACTCATTTTGTTTGGGCAGTCAGAAGCATTTTCTTTTCGTGTGTTCGATTTTATTTCAAAAATAACACTAAAAACTTTTTCGGAATTATTATTATTAGTATTTTCTTCGAGGAGGAAAATAAATTATTTATTAATTGTGCCTCCAGCTTCTACTATTTTTCAAATACATTTTCTTGCGAATCAATTTGAAAATTTAAGGATAATAAATTGCCCAAAAAAACAGCCACAGACATAAAATCCAGGAGAGAAATTTTGATTATCAAATAAATCAAAGTAAAACGTAAAGCAAAATTTTGTTTTTGAGAAAATGAGGGGAAACGGTTTTACGTCAATTTTCTTGTCCGGAGCACGGAAAAAAGCCCAAACGAAAATGTCATAAGCTTAAATAACCCTTGCCCTAGAGTTCAAGATTTTAAACAAAAAACTGCTAACTTCATTAGAACTTAGGTCTTACAGGATTTTAAATTTGTACAAAAACCTGTTCCCGCGAGAAAAGATTTGTAATTTCCACACATTGCTAATTATTACAAATTTTTATACACGATTTTCCTTTGCATAGGAATTTTAAAAAAACGTCAAACAAATTAAATTTTAAAACTACTGTCAAATTCTTAAAGTTTAAATTGTGTGAATTGCGACAGTTTTATGTAAATTAACTCGCCACTAGATCACCGAAATCAAGCAGTGTTGGGCGAGGTAAGTACGTAGGTGGGTGACCACATGGGAACTCAGTACTCCGCCTGCTGTTGACAAAACGCGCCACATGGGCATAGTACCCCGGCGTTAAATCCCGGACCCAACAAATTAATTTGTATCGTTCCCTTGATAATAATAATAATAATAAGATATTTAAATAATAATAATCGGAATTTTGTTAAGATCGGACCTTAGAAAATGCCCCCACGACAAATTATGCAGATTTTATAAGAAACAACCTGCCAGATTTAACTGACGACTTGTCCTTTGTGCAACACAGGATTATTTGGTTCATGCACGAAGGTGCCCCAACCCTGTCGCTGTCGTTGGGCGAAACGTCCTCAATGAGAACTCCTCGGGGCAATGATCGGCCGAGGAGGTCCTATCAGTTGGCTGCCGAGGTCATCAGATCTTAACCCACTAGACTGTTTCTTTTTGGCTCACGTAGTGCATGAGCGCCAAATAAATACATTGGAGAACTTAAATCACCATATTGAGTAAGCGTATCGAAACGTGTAACCGGATATGATCAAAAGGACCACCGCAAGTATTTTGAGGCAAGCAGCAGGGTGGTATTTTTTAACACTTTTTGCAGGTTATCCTACAAACAAAGAATCCATTTTAATTTTATATTATTTCTTGGATTTCTTTTGTTTTTTGTTTTTATTTTGTTAATAATTTTGAATATATTTGTGGCAACGTCGCACAGACTTGACAAAAACCACTACGCTAATAGATGCACTGGAAGTGAAAGCGTCATTAATCGTACGACGCACTAATTCACCACCCCCACTCACGTCAGCGTTACACTGCAATTAGTATTATCCAAATCATTATAACAGTCAGTAGTTCTACGTAGAATTTAATAAACCATTTTTCTGTTATTCTAAAAGCCTGTTTTTTTTTTTTTTATAATAGCTGTGGTAAAACTCAGTACCCACAAATGGTGACCCCATTTGAAAAATTTATAGAAAAGCTCATCACTAAAAAGATTAAAATAATATAAATTCGCGCATTATGCTGGAACAAAGCGGCGCTGCAGATAAAGAGACACACAACGAACCGTAACCGGTTGCGGAGATTGCACAAAATTCAGCAATAGCAGCGGCTAGAATTGCAATGCCTACCCTGTAGCACACGAATTTTGCGGCATGGTTAGGAGTCTGGATTTCTGGTTCCCAGCCACAGCAATAATAGAAGACACGCAGAAATATAACACCGTTTTGGCGTCGTTGAACCGAATTCTTCTCAACCAAATCGAAGAGATAATTAATATAACCCCAAACACAGGTAAATACGACTACATAGGCGCATAGCCAGCAATAGCGGCTCAACCTCAACCTAATGAGATGACACGCGGCGATCAAAAGCAGAGTCAGCTATTCCACGAAATGAGGTGAGTGGCTGGCACTTATATGTCTGATGACACATTGAAAGTTTTGTGGACACAGAGGTTACCCGATCATGCTTAAGCTTCTGTAGCAGGATCCACAAATAATGCCGCCGAATTCGTTAAAATATCTGACGCTGTAGTAAACGCTATAGGTTCGCGACAAGTAAGTCAAATTACAGCGACAAGTAAGTCAATTTACAGCGCCAATCCACACGACTCCGAAACTCTTATAGGGACCGAAGCTCAGGAATTCGAGAAGCACTCGCACCCAACGCAGATACCCTAACCAACAACGCACCCTCTCGGGGAACCTGCGACACCGTTCAACCAAACCCCGTAATGAGGGTAATAATAGTGACGACAGCACGATGTGTTGGTACCATCACCATTTTGGACCTAGTGCCGCGCCCCATGCCGCCTCCACCGCCAGTCGTCACAGGCGGGAGGAGCGACCAATGAACCGACCCGAGGCCAGTGACACCGACAAATAGCTCCAACGGTGTACTGGCTAATCGTCGCCTTTTTGTCAATGATCGGATAACGAAAGATAACTTTCTTATTGACACAGGATCCGACATTTCCGTTATCCCATAACATATCCCATGACCATCTTAACTAGATGGTGTTGGTGTCCATTTATCTGGAAACACTAATTTGATTGTGTCAAACGAACACGTGTTTGAAAGGTGACATGTCAGGCTACATTTTTTGTGCCGTGTAATTTGTGCAGCTTACGGTGAGAATGCTGTGAGTGAACGTCGGACCCGGGAGTGGTTTGCTCGATGTTTGGGTGCCACATGAATTAACGCACAGAAATTTAATTGACCGAATAACCATCAGTGAAACGCTGCTGAAACGTAACGAAGTGGAACCATTTTTGAAGCGATTCATTAAATACGAGAATATCCAACATAAGAGATCATGGTCAAAGGCCGGTGACCGACCATAAACGACTTCAAAGCTTATATTGACGGCAAACAAGGTTTGAATGAAGCTTTCAAAAAAGAGCGACCAGAATTGGCCGACAGGAAGGGAGTTGTCTTCCATCACGACAATGCAAGGCCACACACATCTTTGATGACCCGGAACAAATTGACGAAACTTGGTTGGGAAATTTTAATGCATCCACTGTATAGCCCGGACATTGTACAATCTAATTACCATTTGTTTCGGTCTTCGCAAAACTCTCTTGATGGTAAAAAATTGGCCGACCAAAGAGCCGCTGAAAATCACTTGGCCAAGTTTTTCGCCGAAAAACCACAGAAGTTCTACACCGATGAAATTATGAAGCTAATAATGAACAATATGTACTAGATCGAAATTGATTTTGAATAAAGAAAAATTTTTTTTCAAAAATGTACCAAAAAACCGCGGAGACTTTTTATATGACCCAATACGTTGTCTCCTCATTCACCTTGAAGTTGGAAAACAATTTTCTTGCAGAACTTTACACGGCAATTAGCTTTTTTTTTACAGCAGTTCAGTAGTTCTACGAAGAATTTAATAGGTAATGCTATTCTGAAAACCTTTATTATTTAATTTTATAATAACTGTAGTAAAACTCAGTATGCACATATTTTTTATTTGAAAAAATGTGAAGTATTTTTAAAAGAATAAATTGGGTTTCGTAATAAAAAATAAAAAATGCTACTTAATAGTGTTTTTGTGAGAAAAATGATACCAAAGCCGAAAAACGTCCATAAAATGCCAGAAGAATGGGTTTGATAATAAATTGCAGGAAAACCGTTATCCGCATAGAAAAAAGTTGTAAGACGGGTAAAAACTGCTTACTGCCCTTGTGTAAATAAAAAAAAATTAAGAATCGGTTTGGCAAAGTAAGTAAGCTAGTTAAAAGAAACAACACCAAAAATCATAAAAACCGTTTTTAGTCGAAAAGGAAGCGAAAACGAGAAAATTACCTATTAAGTTTTTTCACTTAAAATGACTTCAGGAACTCATGGTTTCGTCTGCGGCAGTGACTGTGGGACATCCTGTATATAATTATAATTAAAAATTGGTTCAGCGGTATATCGTAAAAGATTATAAAAAGCATTGGATTTACAGGACTACAAGTCTTATCGCAAATCAAAATATCCACATGTTGATCGATGTTAAGTACCCATGCAACAACCTCAAAGTGTATTCATTCAAACGTTTAACGTCAAACTTAGACCACGAATGCCCAACCTTTAGGAAATGACTAAATGTGTTTTTCCGTTGAGAAAAGACCAACTGCTATTATTATTAGTGCATAAATGTAAAACCTAAAAACTAGTGTACTAGTGAAGGGGATCCCATGTAGAAACAAGAGGACATCTAGATAAAAAGCAATCGAATTTATACCATATGTTCCAATGTTCGTAAGGAAAATATTAGTACACGCGCTGCAATGTTCAATTCGGACAGTGATATTTTAGCGGTGAGAGTGATAGAGTATATAAAAAAAAACCCACAAATTGTCAATAAAGAAAGTGCTTTACGAAAGTTAAAAAACAACAAAGGTCGAGAGTTCAATATTCGTAAGGATAATATTGTTCTAATTGTTATAATGTACAATTTTGAACAGATCTGCGGAACTTTTTTTTGGAGAAGTGCTTTCTTTTTTACGGACTTAGCAGATGATCCACAGGGTAGTATATACACTTGCGGTCATAAAATTGAAAAATTGTTAATAACTACGATAGTAATTTTTATAATAAAATGAAATGTTGAGTACTCCGCAGTAGTTTATAAGTATTTCTATTTAATTTCCATCTGTTTATTGAATGTTTGAAAAAAGATATTACCAAAGAAAGAAAAACCAGTTAATTTTCTTATTTTTTTTTTAAATATTTTAATACATACATAATATTGGTTAACAAAATCAAATGATACATTTTTTATGTATGTGTATATAAGATGTTTAGATATGCCACTTTTCCCAAAACTTTATCAATACCGAGTCGCTCCTCCTTTGGCGGTTATAACCGCTTTTATTCTAGAAGGCATCGAGTTTACTAGAAGTTGAGTAATATCCCTTGAAATTTCAGTATTCCATACATGTTTCAGAACTTCATTTTTGCTTGTTTTTACTCTCTGGTTTATGTTCAGCCACCTTACGTTTCATTACATGCCACAAGTGTTCGATTGGGTTTAAATCGGGCGAATTAGCTGGCCAGTGTTTAGCTGACCGAAATCTCACGATAGCCAAGCCCTTTTTCAACTAAAGTCAATATTTGAACTTTTTCGTCCCGAGTCAGTTGATGATATTTACCAGACATTTCACTTTTTTTTACTTGTCACCGTCACAACTCAATTCAAACTGATTTTTTTTTTTTTGCACATTACTACGAATACTTCGGTAAAGCAAAACAAATTTCTCACTCTAATACTGGAAGTTCTGCTTTAAGCAGCCGAGAAAGCGGCAAAGCTTAACACATACTAAACTTTTCTCTAGCAGAAAATTCTTTCTAGAATAGTACGCGTGAATGGAAAAATGAAGAGCCAAACTATACGTATGGATGCAGATTAAAAAGCCAAAACACGTCGACAAAATTGACTCGAAACACTCGAAATGTTATTGTTCTAATCAAGATTTCCTCTTTTTTTTTTTTTTTTTACTTATATCTTATTTCACCATGTAGGTTCCAGGGCCTCAAATACGCCTACACGTTATCGTTTACGGTTCCTAGCAATGAGCTTCAGCTCTCTCCAACTCTTCAATATGCAACTTCATCTGCATTGCGATTGATCGGGAAATTATTGACTGCTCAAAACTTAGATTTGAGCTAGTAGCGCAACAATCAAGTTCGTGATGTAGTGCTTGCTTTACCTCGTAGTGGTGGTCCCCGGGCAACTACATACCATATATAGATCAATGTAGGCTAAAATTGAAAGTGCGAACGGTTTAACGTTTCTAGTCTAACGTGGGTTAGCATCCTGCGTTATAAAAAAAATGCCCGCTAGGGAAACCGACATTACGCCTCGGATAAAGAATGGTCGAATAATGACTTGTCTATTGCACCCGAACTAAGATTGGTTTCTGTATTATGAGCACGCTCCTCGACTCTTCTAACCAAAGGATTTTTAAAATCCCCGGGCAACTACATACCATATATAGATCAATGTAGGCTAAAATTGAAAGTGCGAACGGTTTAACGTTTCTAGTCTAACGTGGGTTAGCATCCTGCGTTATAAAAAAAATGCCCGCTAGGAAAACCGACATTACGCCTCGGATAAAGAATGGTCGAATAATGACTTGTCTATTGCACCCGAACTAAGATTGGTTTCTGTATTATGAGCACGCTCCTCGACTCTTCTAACCAAAGGATTTTTAAAATCCCCAAGTAAATTCTATATAACAAGAGTGCCACAATTTGTAGATCAATCTATAACAGATGCTGGAGAGTTTGGTGTGGATAACTAAAAGTATACTATGGCCCAGGCAAACATTCTATACGTATGATAAAAGTACGTACGTACGAGTATGCGGTCATTTTCCAAAATAAAGTCAACAATATTAAAAAAGAACATCGGAAGGATTTGATTTATAATAATATGATAATACTTTGTTGTACAACTTCGAAGCATTTTTTGATTTAGTCCGCAATGATATCAAACAGTAAATGAACGGCAAATTACCCTATTTAACTACTGTTACTTAGATGCAAAAAAGCAATTGAGTATTTGAAATAGTAAGATGTACGGCATATAAATTGCCGCGCTCCGACTGGAATTTTTTACACTAGATTTTTTTTGCACAATTTGATATAAGTTAAAAAAAAAAAACACCTGTATTGCTAAGAGCAACACAGTCTTCTATATACTGATTGTGGACAGTTCCGTAAAACAAAAAAAGGAGTTGGATCTTAAGATATTTCACGTTCCTGCGCAAAATAAAATGTGTTCCTTTTTGTTTATCTATTAGTCTCAACTTAATTGCTTTGTACTATTGTGCATTTTGGTAGAAGAAACATGATGATCTTCGTCAAATAATCGTTTTCCAAGATAGAATTTTCTTAGCGGAAAGGCAAACATGACAGCTGGATCAACCTTAGCCGTATACCCATTAAAAAAATATATATTAACGTGCGTATGGATCTCTTTAATTCTAGCAAAAAAACTCCCCGATGCGTGCATATGTGTTTAAAGATATTTGCATTTGATTAAAAAAAATTATTGAAATAAAGTTTACATTTAGAAAGGATTCTATTTTTTTGACTTAGTTATATGAGATACAGATAATTGATCTATACAATCATTTATATAAATACATATATATATATATATATATATATATATATATATATATATATATATTTGTATATGCATATTTGTTTTGTTTTAAGGTACAAGGAAATGCAAAAGTTTAAAGGTTGTAAATTGAGCCCCATGATCCGTATTACTTTACGACGATATTAAAATTTAAATATAGCTATTTAAAAGCAGTAACACACACAAAATACAGCCAAAATATGTAGACTCGGCAGGTGTAGACTAATTAACTATGTATATAATATGTATATAAACAGAAAAGAAAAAGAAAACAAATCACGACCCTTTTACTTTAATCCATTGTTTAAAACTTCTTAAAACAACTATTTTCATTTTAGTATTTTTGTGGTTTCGATCACAATTCTTCAATCATTTAAAAGTATAAATTAATTATAATATCGCCGCTGTTTGTTTTTATTGAGCGTGTTTGTTTTTAACACAATGGATAATGAAGGATATCAGAAATTAAACCAAAATAGCGTGAACACGAATAATTCTTGAAACAAAAAAAATAAATAAAGTAAATACAATAAATTGATACACCATATGTACAATAGATATGTATGCTCACAACTTATGAAAGCATTATTATAATATACTAACTTCAGAAACATGCACAACCCATGAATTGGCATCTGTTACGCGCTTAAAACTATGAGAACGTATTTATTTAGAATAATAAAATGTCATTAAAATATATTTTACATGTTACACTCCTTTTCGGCTTCTAACACATATTCTATATTATAAATATTTAACTTTGAAAACACCAAAGTACCGAAACAACTTTAACTTGATGCCAAACCAGAACAAGTTAAAAACCTTTTTCGGCAATCAAATGAGTAATAAGATATAGAATACTTATTTAGTACAGCAAAGGACCGTTTGGGGTGTTATGAATACTTTTATTCTTTTTTGAATTGTAGGAGTTCCACCCCCAAATTAGAGCATCTGACACTATAAATGAACTATACTCGAAGTATATGACTGACACATTGTCCTATTGGAAAATGAGAACAATTTTTCGTATATTAACTCTGGTGAGATAAAATGAAATGGTTGCATTCAAGGTAGAGTTTGGTAAATATACTACTTAACTGGTTAAAAAACCTGTCAAACACACTTTTGTTGGGAATAAACAGTTTTATCTTTATACTTTATTATGTATAATGTCGATACCACGAAATTCGTGTATTTTAAACATTAAGATTTTTTTTTTTTTTTTTTTTTTTTTTAAACAATGTAGTCTAATTCTCACCATATGGAGCTAAAATTTTGCAATCATTATATATACCATATATATATATTGGACAACAGTCTGGGGAAACATATATGTAAGCCCGTTTAATTGGCCGGGCCTTTGGCCGACTGCCTCCAGTTCCGCCTGTGCGCCCCAACAGCCCCGAGGGTCTCTTTCGGTTTGAAATACATCAGCTTTACATGTCTTATGTTTTAGGAGACAGTAGTAGTTCTTAAAATTAGATTTTGTTCTCTACAAGTGCCACGTGGTGCTTCCAAATGACGCGAATGACGCGAGAACATATGTGACATCAACGTGGGTGTTTTCAAAGCTTTCATAAAAGCAGATGAACATTTTTTTAAAAATCATTCGCATTCAGAAGGAGACTCATGTTGAATAGAAACCTTACATTAGTTTTTGTAATACCAGTGATGCAGATACAACCGGGCTTATCATGTACATAGATACGCAAGATATAAAGGAACGTTCTCATAAATGTTGCTATCTTTTAATCGAGAATGGAAGTAGCGCCCATCGTTCCTCTGGTCAGCTAGATGCTCTAGTGTCTAGATGCTGTGGGTCTACAAATGTAGGAGGTGGGGAAATATTTTGGAAGTCAGGTGCATCAGAGGAAGTGCAGGGGCTAATGATATGAGAGTGCGCAAAGTCGATATAAGTCATTTTAGGTAAAACAGAACAACAGGTAGAGCAGTTTGCAGAGCGGGTTAGAGAGTAGATTCAAAAGCAAGAGAAGGGATGAGAGTTCTCGCCATGAACGTCGTGTTCACATTTTCATGGGGTTGAAAGACATTTTAACCAGCGGAACTTTTAAATCGGATCATTTTTAATTTTTAAATGTGAAGAGTTGACCTAAAATATACCAATTTTGCTATTCGTAATACTTACTTGCAAAACAAAAATGAAAAAACAAGTGGGAAATGGAACGATATTGCAAAAACGACGTGCTTAGGCTTTGTAGGTCGGGATCTGAATTTTAATTCACCTATTAACCGAAATAGTTCGACCAAACAAGATCTCTGATCTACGATGTTTGTCCTGTAAGCTATTAAAAGAGAACTATGTAACGATTCCAGACCTGCTGGTAGTTGCCCACAAACTTAAACAGATGCTCATTCAAGGTCCTATTGAATAGTTCGACCATTCCATCGAATTGAGAGTGTAGTGACCTTGTCCTTACTTTCCTTATTTTAACGTATCCACTTCCTGGAAGATTTTTGATTCAAACTTTCGTCCTTGGCCACCAAGTTGTTAGCTATTTTTTCTGCTACTGTCTTAGTTCCTTTTGGATGCTTACTAAAGTAATCCATGACAATGAGGGTGTAGCGATTGCGATTAACAGTTTCGGGAAACGAACCAGCGATGTCAATGGCTATATATTGGAATGGTGATCCTAGATTATTGCATTCTTGCGGGCTTGCCTGTGGCCATAGATAAACTAAACATAGATGACAAACTTTCCAGATATTTGAGAATCAAAATCGGTTTTCTCTTGATCATTTGTTAGTGAAAACATCTGAATTGTCAACAATGTCAAAATTCGAGAAGTGACGTCTCCCATATAAAAATGACTCGGTGAATTCCTATTTTGACATTTCTCATGTTTACAACTCTAATTTCGTGTAAGTTGCGAAATATTTTTATTGTTGTACAATAATTTTCTTTATTTTATTTTCTAGGACAACAAAAGAAGAAAAATCAAGACATCTGGAGCAAGAAGAGATAAATGGACTACACAAGTTCCAACAAATGTATTCCAAGGGTGGAACTATCGACTACTGGCTAAAAACATTTGAGTAAGAAGTATACATTTTAGTTTAATAATACTTGTAATGCCCTTTTCTTTGCAGATTTAACATTTGGAGTACAACGACATATATGTTAAACATAAATACCTAATGCCTTTGTTCGATTTCTGTTTTGATTTTTTTATTCAATAAATAAAATAAATTTAATGAAATTGTTTTCTTTTTTCTTGGATTATGCAATTCCGCAACACCTTTGAGATATGCATACTGGCGCGTTAACCGATTTTTTTTTTTACTGGGTGTTCGGTTTCCCCTGCACCCAGTCTGCATTTTAAAAAATGAAGAATAAAAATAGTTTTACAAAAATGGACAGAAGTTTTTCTTTTTTTAAAGATGGCTCACTGAAAGAAACTTGTTCCATGCATAATACAAACTTATCTGGCTTCCTCGCATTCTGGGCGGTACAAATGTGTGTACGTTTTACATTAAAATATACATTGTTTTGTTTTCTCCATTTTTATCCATCTGTAAAACAAAAACGACAAACACGAGGAAAAATGTAAAGCGTGTGGGGCAAAATGTCCGAATCTTTTTTAATCGGTAATTTAGTCATAGTTATTGAGATCATGGCAAAAGAAGTATATTTAAAAAAAATGCAGGAAAATTTGCTTCAAAGTACACAAAAAATGGTTATCGCGAAAGATAATTACTTCCAACAGGACAATGATCCCTAGCATGTCGCACAAATGAAGATGTTGTTGATACATAAAATCTCCCACTTCCTACTAACATCACCGCAAAGCTCCGATCTTAACCCAATATAACGTCTTTGGAATCATTTAGAAAAGATCTTACGAAAATATGTCATTAGATCAAAGCCTTAGTTAAAAGCCTTATTTTTAGTGGAATGGTAAGAAATAACAAGTGAATATATGTAAACTTGACGCATATCATGCCAGACCGGCTTAAAGAAGTTAAAAAGGCTTAAAGGGTACTCAACAAAATATTATGTAAGTTATTTTCTGCAAAATAAAGATATAAACTAATGTTTTTCATTAAGGGTATCAACAATTTAGCTGATTCTGCATGAATCGGAACGTTTTTTTTTTCTATATTATTTTTTTCTGAACGAAATATTACTGTTTTTGTTTTTGCCTCTAAGGAGATACATATTAGCATTGATTGCTTGTAAAGAAACAGATCTGTTGAAAACATTATAAACTTAATTCCCTTCAACAAAACTAAATTAAGTTTGGATATCAAAAGTCTTGCTGCACATTGTATGTTGGCTATTCTGGGATATTTTTTTTTTTTAGCAAAAAAGCCATTAAAATGCCACTCCTTTTGTTATTTATAATGTGTGAAAGAAAAAATTCTTGAAATTTTTGGAAAGCCTTTAAACTCAATGAAAAATACAAATCTTTTTCTTAAAAAAACTAATAATGATGAAAAATGTTGATTTAGTTTGTTAGTTATTAGTATTATTTAATTAATTTTTTTACTTAACACATGTTAAACTTAAACGATGCCTTTAATTAACAATCCTTTTTATTGATGTCCAAAGTCCAAAGTTTGTGCCTAAACGTGATAAATGCTAATACAAATGATTAACAATACAAGCTTAAGTTTGATTTCAAAATTTTAGTAGTTGCAATCCATTTATATCTTCAAATGAAACGTTCAAAATATGATTTTTAGGTCCTTTTTTAAATTTTATTCTGATACCATCCCCTTTTTGAAACAAAAAAAGAGGTTTCCTTTCATATATTCTATTATCTTCATTTTTTCACCACGTTGAAATAAATATTCACCAGCTAAGATATTTTTCCTTTTACCTTTGCTTTTATATACATACTTAGTGAAGATAACGTGAAATATGCTGTCATTTTGGCCATTCTGACAGGTTCTAGAAATGGAGGATGGATTGGTAATTCACTCACAGTGGCTGTGTGAAAGCTCTGGGCTTGCAAATGATTAGTAGAGTTTGACATCTAGTTTAGTTTATCTATTTATGTGGCTTAACTTTCGGGCTTTGGTATTCGCACAACGTTATGTAATTTTTCCATCAATTCTCGAAATCTTGTTTTACATTTAGCCAATAGAAACGTTTCCTTATCTTCTTTAACGATTTTGGACCGTATTATGTTAGGTACATATTGTTCCATCTGCTGTCTCCGCCCTGAACATTTGGATAGTGACATATTCTTTCGTTTTTGTAGAGTTGCCCTTAGGATTGACAATGCATCGTCGACAAGAAAGGGTATTAGCATTTGAGTGGAGTTTTCCTTGCAATGTTGCACTTTAAAGCCCTGCAATTGATCGATCCATCTTGCATCTTGGCCTTCAGGGTTCTTAAATTGTTGTAGCCATTTCAAAGCTTCGTGATCCGTGCGAAGAATGAACTTTTGTCGATAGAGGTACTTACGGAAATGCTTCGTTGCCAGAATTAAAGCCGAATTTCGAGTAGTCACGTTCAGGCTTGGAGGGTATCTTGCCGCAATATCTAACCACTTTCTCTGGATCATAATGAACTTGAGAGATCTTGCTTGTTTGTTACGGCAGTGGAGTATCTGTTCTTTGTTGTTCAAAGTGTCTTGAAGTCGGAGCATCCATGTGGGTTTACCTTCACTGGCTCTGAGGTTTCCTTTGTTCAACTTGGATTTAATTTGGAAGAGGGTCAATTGTAATAGTTGTCGATCCATGGCAGCTTTAACACAAACACAAAAACTCTATTATTTTTATTATTATTTCTTTTTTACACACAATAAGTCCTTTTTCACTTCAGACACCAACGCAGAATGTTTGTGTGGGTTTAAAAGAAAAAAATCACATTAAAATTACAATGTAGTCTAATTTAAACCATCTATTTTCAATTTTTATCAACCACTTCACAGTGAAGTGTACAGAGCTCTAAACAAAAATTTAGTTTACTATTTAAACAATAATTTTCTCCGACATTTTTTACCAACTGCCTTTAATAGGAAACGAAAAAAAATGTAGCGAAATAGAAAAATAACGAACAAGGAGTAAGAGAAACGTCAAAAAAGCCATCGAAATTCTACCCACGACCCACAGGGTTGTTGATTTTCTATCTCATTTGTTCTTTCTTTTGCACTTGTGTAATTTAAAAAAAATTGTGACTCAAGAGTCACTGTGTAATAGCGGAAATACAAGATATCGCTATCATGAAAAAATCGGTCTGTGAAAATTGTTGCTATCTGCGTTAGCTCCGATAAATATCTTGTATTAAGTTAGAGCGTATCGGTTTAGTTGTTTGTGAAATTTACACGTAGATTGGAAATAAGCGCTGATACCGATGCCAAAAAACGCACTTAATATCTATTGCATCGTGCACTAATCCTCACCTGGTGAATCTCATGTGTTGTAGTTCGATTCGGGCTCCAAAAAACATTGCAACATAACACAAGTTGTTTTTTTGCATGCCATAAGTATGTGAGGAGTTTCGACAGAAAAAGGGAAAAACTTTTCGCATTTGAAAGTTGCAGGAATAGTTTTCTTGCATCTTGCTGGTCGTTTTTTTCCAAAACGTTTCATGCCAAAAGGTTTTTTTTGTGTATTTTTATTCAATTCACAGCGTTCTGTTAAAAAATTTCTCGATAGTTACGGCTATAGGTTATTTTCCCAAGGTATGTGACGCACATAATTCAAGGTCTGTTTTCAGAATTTTCGCTTAATTTGAGATAATTCTTCAGCCTTTCTCAACTTTTGCTTTGAATTGAAGTCACGTAACGTACCCACTGCTAATTTTTTAATTTATTATATTTCCAATTTACAACTGTCAAACGTGAAGGCGAAGCGTAAATTGGCATTGTGATAAAATGCATTGAATTCGTATGGTTTAATATGAAACATCAGACGAATGATATCAGGAGGACAATACAGAGCGTTTTTATCTGAAACATCTATGATGTTTATAGTATATTTTTATGTTTTTCGGATTTATAATGCGGAAAAGTCATCTTCTTATACAGTACTTATATCACTAACAATGAATACCCTCGAACACCGATGTAATGTCTCGTATCTGCCTCTGTTCTATCGCTATTTCCACCACCATTGCTCCATAGAAATCGCCAGTAGCATCCCGCCCTTCAAATTTTTACCGTAACAGCCCTCTCCATATGAATGCTCATCAGTATACCATCAAGCCGAATTTTGGACGTATTCTAAATCTGCGTACTTATATCGTGATTCGTTCCCAGTGCGTACAACTCACTTATAGAATGTCCTGTTCCTTTAAATATTCCTTTACTCAAAAAAAAAGAAGAATAAAGAATACTTGTATACCATATTACTAAAAATTGTCCCGAAAAATCAACTTGATTATTTGGCGAAAATTAGTGGATATTAAGTAGAACTAACAATCACCTCTCAGAAAATTAATAAATGTACATCCCGGCGAAGTACATTTTTGTCAATTTACCCTTCGCCATATTCATTTCGCAGTTTTTTGTCATGCATTCTATTTATTCGGAGTTTTTCTTTGTCAGCTTGCAATATTTATCTCCCAAAATATGTTAATTTTCAAATATTTTTTTTTTTTCAGAATTCAATTTAAATTTTATAACAGATAAAACAGGCTCGCGTCGCGGGCTAAATGGAGTTCAACTCCCTCTCCGCAAGGTTTAAATGCTCACGTCACAACTGTTAGACAGGCCCCTGTCAAAAACACATGTATATACATATGTGGTGAATGAATTTTTTTCAATACATGAAAAATGTCATATATGTAGTATTCATACAAAATTAAATAAAACTTTGGAATTTTTTCTAAACAACAAATTGCTGCATAATCGTAGGCGAAATGAAAGCAAAAGAAAAGAATTGCGAAGTGATACCATTAAAATATAAATCAAAGACCGAATGAAAATTTGCGGCACAAACAAAATTTATTTTGTAAGACTTCCGGAATGAATTTTGTCGAATATGTACGCACAATTTTTTAGTTTTGGAAACCTCTTAACAAAACTAGTTTTTGATGCAATCTCCTGTTTGAAAGCGCTTTTATAGTACATAACATAATTTAAATTAAAATCATTAACTAGTTGCTCTATATAAGTATGTTTTTTCGTAATTTGTTAAATTTGTTTTTTTATTTATTTCTTTATTATTCGTACATAGCGCAAAAGGTTCCGTTGGGGGCGGTTTCGGTCGGCTGATATCTCTGCCACTTGGATCTCGACCACAGCGGTAACAGCATCTATTGGTAATTGATAATAATAATAAATTGTAAGTTTTTGGAAAACAGTCGTTTTCTCGTTTTGAGGATTTTCGGTGGAGGAATTTACCTATTGGCATCATTGCTCCCATCATCGCCTCTTTATCATTTCATTCAGCTTGAGTTTTTTTTTTTTCATCCATTTCATGGGTCAATCGCATACATTTTTGGTCCTTCGAATCCTTGAGCTGATGAAATTGTTAGAGGCTTAAATTGTAACAAGTCGGTCAACAGGGATCCATGGCTCATTTACATCTTTTTAAACAATTTTGACCCTGAAACTCGGCAGGCACGGTCTACAGAAAGCGTTTCTGAAGATCTGAATCGATCAATTTACGAATTTCTAGAACGTCGGTGTGAGGCACTTGAAAGCTGCACGGTAGCCATTCGTGAATCCAAACTAAAGAAGCAAGTAGCTAGGAGATTACATGCTTCATCGTCGTCCTCAGTCTGTTTAAGGTGTAATTCTGCTCACGGGCTGTCCCAGTGTCAAGATTTTCTAGCTATGTCCATTCAAGCTAGAGGAGAATTCGCAAAACTGAATAAAACTTAGTTTAACAAACAATTAAACAATTGTTTAAGACTTGGACACACATCTGCTCGCTGCCAGTTCAAGTTTCATTGCAGAATATGCAATACTTGCCATCATACCGTTGTCCACGAGGACTTGGTAAACTACAATCTCAATCCTGCAGCCAATGCTTTTCTTAGCAACTCGGTAATGTCCATTCGCAACAAAGCTCTTCGAAATCTAGTGCTAATTCAATTTCAAGGATAGTGACACCTGTCGTCAGCAATCACTCACTTAACATCGTACACCACATTCCCCAAAAATTACTTCCGACCAGTTGGAAAAAACCTCGATGTCAACGGAAAATACCAACCAGTTAGGATCCTCATAGATTCAGGCTCACAGATTTTATTCGCTACTGAGTCTCGTGTCCAAAGGCTTGGTTTAAAGCGAACAAATGCTCGTATACCGATATGCGGTATTGGGTCTACCAGCGTTGGTAAATCCACAGGCCTTGTATGGTTGGCCATTAAGTCACGCTGTGATATTGGGTCTATAACTTGTTTCGTGCGGTTTGCTAAGAGATGGCGTAACTTATCTTATTTTATTGTTATTATTCCATTGTAACATGCGTTGAAAAGCTACTGTCATTGTACGTCATTTCAGTATATGTCATTCAATAATATGTCATTCAACAATAATTTTTTTTTCTCACTCAAATATGTCGAACTTTGTGCCTGAAAAAGTGTTTTTGCGGGGAGTTGTTCTTCATGAAGAAAACTGCTGCTGAAAGTCATTGTATTTTGGTGGAAGTTTATGGTGAACATGCGCTAGCTGAGCGAATGTACCAAAAGTGGTTTGCACGATTTAAAAGTGGTGAATTTGGCTTGGAAGGCGATGAACGTCCTGGGCAGCCAAAAAAATTTGAAGATGAAGAACTGGAAGCATTACTCTATGAAGATTGTTGCCAAACACAAGAAAAGCTCGCAGAATCTTTGGGTGTCATTCAAGCAGCCATTTTAAAACGTTTAAAAGCAGCTGGATATATTCAAAAGCAAGGAAATTGGGTTCCACATAACCTCTAGCCGAGAGACGTCGAAAGGCGGTTTTGCATGTCCGAAATGCTGCTGGAACGCCACAAAAGGAAGTCATTTTTGAATCGGATTGTTACTGGTGATGAAAAATGGATCCATTCCGATAACCCTAAGCGCAAAAAATCGTATGTGAAACCCGGCCAACCAGCCAAATTAACGGCAAAGCCGAATATCCATGGCGCGAAGGTAATGCTTTGTATTTGGTGGGATCAGATGGGTGTGCTGTATTATGAGCTGCTAAAACCGGGTGAAACTATCAATGGACAAGGCTACCGAACAAAATCAATCCGTTTGAAGAAAGCAGTAGCCGAAAAACGCCCGGAATATGCGACCAGACACGAGGCAATAATTTTCCATCATGACAACGCTCGGCCCCACGTTGCTATTCCGGTTAAGAACTATTTGAAAAATAAATTACATACCCAATATAGTTACCATCTTGGGCGACACATATATCTTATTAAGGGTTACCACAAATTTGCCAATGAACTCGTTTTCTATTGAGGATTGCGAACATTTGCATTGGTTGGATCTCACAGATCCTTGTTTCAATCAATTCAACTACATTGATGTCTTATTAGCAGCAGACAAGGTTTGGGAAATAATGCCAGAGGATGTGGTGAATAGCAAACATGGATTCCCTATCACACACAAAACTAATTTTGGCTACGTTCTAGCAGGGAAATTACCATACCAGCAGAACCCAGTACATACTCTTTTCACTTCATCGTAGACATCGATGCGATTCTACAATCGTTTTGTACAATATAAAAAAACGGCTCCAAATCGAATTTGTATCTGAAAAATAGAAAGATTGAGGAAAATTTCCTTAAAACTTACCGTCGTGACAAAGGTGGCATATATGTCGTTCAACTTCCTTTTAAATCTACACCGCAGTTAACTAACACTTTCCATGTCGATGGAAAGGAAATTCAGCAAAGACAAGATTCTCTTCGAAAACTATTTCAAGTTTCCTGATGAATACCTCTTGCTTTAACATATGTCTAAGGTTCCTGCTTTGGAAATAACAAAACCTTGTGTCTTTAACTTCCTCGCCACGCGGTTCTAAAGCCGGAGAGCATCACCACAAAATTGCGCGTTGTATTCGATGTATCTTTCAAAGACTTTTCAAGAAACTCGCTCAATAACGCGTTGCTTATAGGTCCATCCACTTAACGATATTAATTCTCGGTTTGCATTCGGTTTCGTCGTCACAAATTCGTTTTTACCGCCGACATCGTAAAAATGTTTGGCCAGATCTTTGTGTGAATGAAGATACAGACTTTCAACGTATTGTTTGGCGAAACAATACGCGCGGTAACATACAGCTAAATACTCTCTCCAATGTGGAGTTTTTGTAATCCTGGTGTCCGTCCCATTTTGCTAGGGCTTCTGGATCAACTTTTCACAATGCGATATGTATAATCATCGCATTGCAATTGCTTTCAAAAGATCTAATTGATTAAAGCGAATTAAAAACTGCATAGATATTATCGAAAAGAGACCGTTAACTTTTGAGCCTTACAACAACCTTTTGATAATTATTATCTTCCGATACTAGAAAGTGTCTTTAATATGCCTAAGACTTGATTTCTCAGACAGGATAGTATCTAAATGAATAAATTTTTTAATTTTTTTTTAAACTTGCTCATCATCCACAAACTTTTTAAACAAATTGATAAAATTTTTATAATCCAAATATTTTCCTGTAGTATGTTTATTTTAATATATTTAGTTTTCTTTTTTTAAATTTCTTCTTTCATTTTTTACTAAAACACCTACTCCACGAGGATCGCCAAAAAAAGAAAGATTCAGAGAAAAGTGACGTCTTGTCAAAAACGACTATAACGGAACCTTCCTGTACAGTACGGAGGAAAGCAATTTTTGTTGGTGTGATACATTAATAATAATCTGACAAATAGATCGACCACGATCTTACATTTACAAAAATGGCTACAGTTAAAAATAACTAAAACATAAAGTGGTGGGCGCTTTTGACTAAAGCCCTCAACTTGACTGATCAGTGTCAATTTTCCAAAGCCGCATGTTCTTAGCCTCCACTACCCCGTTATAGAGTAACTGCGTAATCAGACAGTTCTCGATATCAATAATAAGATATATATCGTGCGGTAGGGATTTGTAAACCACAAACGGACTCATTTTTGTATTAATTATTTATTAAAGTTAACAGAAGTGTTGTTCTTATAACAACAAAATCCCCCTCATTATACATACAATGGCGCTGGACGATGATGATCTTCGAATTTTCGCAAGTTATACTTTAACGCTGAACCCTTTCTATCGACTTAGAAGCTCGTTTTCTACTTTCTACTAAATCTCTAATAAGAGAACACAAACCCTTATCCTGAAGAAATTTAGTTAGCTTATCTACACTAGGCCCCTTCTGATTAACTCCGAAAAGTAGTTTGCTAGAAGTAGTGCGGTATTATTTAAACTATATTCCACTTGCGATAACTTCTGTACCTAATCATCATATTGGGCCGATTCACTAAGTTTCCCGAGCATACCTGTTAACACCCGGTGAACCCTCCCAACTTGGCCGTTCGCTTGGGGCGATCGGACAGCCACCTTTACATGAGTTATATCCTTATCTAGAAGAAATGAGCTGAATTCCAGAGAGGCAAAGCAGGTGCCTCTATCTGTAATCACCCTAGAAGGTCTACTATAATAGTAAAATATTTGTTCAGTGAAGCACACACCTCCTTAGGACTAGTCGATATGACAGGATACAGCTTGACATATTTCGTAAAGGCATCGACGAATAGCAGAATATATTTCCTTTTCGATTGAATAGCGGGAAGGGGTTCGACGTGGTCGAGGTGAAGTGTATGAAAAGGTACCGGTTCTTTTGGATGATGAACAAATTCCTTTCTATTGAATTGACAGGCGATGAATACATGATACACCGGATACAGTTCTTTATAAGCCTCTCTACCTTTTTAAACATATCAGAGAACCAATAGTTCATCCGAAGTTGTTCATAGCACTTGGTAACTCCTAAATGGCCTACACTTTCGTGAGCCTGTCTAGTTAAATTGTCCTCCATCTTGCCGGGAACATAAAACAAGAGATTTCCAACCCGATCCTTTCTGTAAACATGCCTTCGTGAAGAGTATATATAGTAGACTAGACTCTACATTCTCTAACTTGTCCCTCAATGAGGAGACTGCACAATCCCGACTTTGGGCAACCCTTAACTGAAAGTCAATATCTTCTGAGCTCACAACAGAAACCATACCAGGTGTACCGGTATGAAGTGAGTATGAAGTTTTTTTGTGAAAATAAAACACTTATTTTTAATGGAAAGTAAAAAATATTTTATTCAAAATATTGGCTATTGCTAGCTACACATTTTCCCATCTTTTAGGCAATTTATGGATTACACGCCAGTAAAACTGTTCGTCTTTTAAAGCAAACCAAAAAGTCACCTAATTTTCGACTTCATCGTAGGATTCGAAGTGCTGCTCAGCTAATGCGTGTCCCATCGATAAAAACAAATGGTAGTTGGAAGGAGCTAAGTCAGGTGCATACGGCGGGTGGGGTTGCCGCGTCTTCTGGCCCATTCTGGTCGTTTTTCGATCAATACATGGTTAAAATTAATCATTTGTTGTCGGTAGCAATCTGTATTAATGGTTTCACCAGGTCTTAGGAGCTCGTGTTACACCACACCTTTCTGGTCCCACCAGACACACAGCATTGTCTTCTTGCCGAATCGATCTGGTTTTGTAGATGAACTTGATGGTTGTCCCGGATTAAACCATGATTTTTTCCGTTTAGGATTCTAAAAATAAATCCATTTTTCATCGCCAGTAACAATTCGATGCAAGACTGATTTTTTATAGTGTCTTTGAAGCAAAATTTCACAAGTAGTGTTTCGGTTTTCCATCTTTTCCAACTTTTTGGTGGTCTTCCACGTTCTTCATTTCTCACATCAAAATCGTTATCTCTAAACCGTTGAAACCATCTGATGAACACCATATGCCTCGACGAGCATTCGATGCGTTTCTTCAGCACTTTTCTTCAAATGAAAATAAAAAATTAATGCTTTTCGCAAGTCATAATTTTCTGGTACAAAATTCGATATTTTTAACACGATGAGAAAATATGATGTTGTTTGCTCAATGGTACTGGTGTCGGAACTTCTACGATATCAGATATTAAAAAGAATTCTGATTCCATAATGAAATTCACCTGCGCGCTTGAGCAAGAAGATGGAAGCTCGCAACGTAAAGTCATGAAAAAATCTCAAAATGAAATTCTGGAGAATGCAGTTTTTACTTGGTTCTTACAAAAAAGAGCATGCGGCCAGCCCATATCGGGACCTCTATTATGTGAAAAAGCATTGGTTTTAATCAAAAACTTGGTGGTGATACTTCTTTCAAGGCGAGCTGTGGATGGTTAGCAAGATTCAAATCTAGACATGGAATTCGAGAACTGGAGATTCAAGGAGAAAAACTGTCTGCTAACGTTGCATCAGCCGACTCTTTGTAGACGAGTTAAAAGAATTTCTAGATGAAAAAAAAAATACGATTTAGATTTTGTATACAATGCGGACGAAACAGGTCTTAATTGGAAAGCTCTACCAAGCAGATCATTAGCATCGCGTCGTAAAAATGCAGCACCGGGACACAAAGTGAGTAAGGACAGAGTTACATTTATGGTTTGCGCAAACGCTAAAGGAACACATCGATTGCCACTGCTACTTATTGGTAAATCAAAAAATCCGCGCTGTTTCAAAAATATTAAAGTACCCTTAACTTACGCTAACCAACAAAAAGCGTGGATGACCACAGATATTTTTCTTACTTGTTATGAAAATACGTTTATTCCTGAGGTGAAGAAATTTCAAAAGGACGTGGGAAAAGAGGGCGATGTATTGTTATTATTATATAATGCGCCAACGCACCCTTCCGCTGAAACATTAAATCGAGAAAATGGGAAGTTCACGGTTAAGTTTTTGCCCCCTAACGTAACATCGATATTGCAACCTATGGACCAAAGTGTCATTGAAACTTTAAAACGTTTATACAGAAAGCAGCTACTGCGTCGTCTCTTATCAGCAGACGACGGTGAAATAGAAATGTTGCTAAAGTTTTTTAAAGAAATTAATTTGAAAGATTGTTGTTATATGCTGGTAGAAGCGTGGAACTCTGTGGAGTTGCAAACATTAAAAAGGGCATGGAATAAATTATTAAAATTAACTCTATCTAATTCTTCAATTAAACCGCACGACGATTTTAAAGAAATAACAGAAGCAATGAAAATTCTAAGCATTGGTGAAGGGTGCGATGAAGAGAATATTAAGGAGTGGCTGAACTGCGATAGTGAAGACCCTGGATTCCAAATATTAACTGATGAAGAAATCATTGAGAATTTGAACAGTAACGAGAGAGAAGATGAAGAAGATACTGAAACTGGGGATGTATGTCAAGTACCATCTCACGCAGAAGCTTTTGAAGCTCTAGATGTTGCTTTTAAGTGGTTTGAAAGACAGGACGAATCGGATCCCATACAGTTGTTACAACTGAAGCGCATAATTGACTTGACCGCAATGAAAAGATGTGATTCATTACGTCAAAGATCAATAACAAGTTATTTCCAACCAAAATTTTAAATTACATAGGTATTATGTAATTCATTATCTATCGTTATAGCTCGTTTTTTATATATCGTATTATCTAAATAAAACCCATTACATAATAAAAAATTATTAAAATTTAAATATTGTTTGATTTGCTTTGAAATCGGTTATCCGGATTTTCGATTATACGGAATACCCCTGGTTTTATTTGATCCGGATAATCGGGATTCTACTGTACTAAATATGTTTGACAGGTATCATAGCAACCAGACAAAAAAAAAATACGGCCCGTTCACAATAAAGGTTCCCTATCGAGACATTTGTATCTTGACGCTCACCTATTAAAGCACCTACTTAATGCATCTGCATGACCCATGATAGCCCCGCTACGGTGCACAGTTTCATAGTAAAAGTTTTCTAACTCAAGTGCCCATTTTGCTATACGTGGGCTTACAGTTTTCTTACTAAGCGTAGGCGTAAGCGTAAGCGAGCTGCAGTCAGTGGCTATGGTGAAAGGGATTCCATCTAAGTAGATACGAAAGCGTCTTAGTGCAAAAATAATGGCAAGTGTCTCAAGTTCAAAGCTGTGGTATCTTGACTCCTGAGAAAGCGAACTCTTTGAAAAATAAGCTGCTGGGTGTAGCTGAGTGTAGCACTAATATGGCACCATAACCAAGTGAGCTAGCATCAAAATGCAGCTTAGTTTCTCTTTTCGGATTATATATCGCCAGAACGAGGGATGAAACTAACAAATCCCGTAAGCATTCAAAGGCGTAGACACAGTTTTCGGAAAAATCAAAAGGGAGATCGTTTTTTAACAGATTATACAGCGGCCTTGCTATTCTAGAAAAGTTACAAACAAAATGTCTAAATTAGGAACTCAACTACAGGAAGGGGTGTAACTCTTTACTACTCTTAGGCATAGGGTAATTAAGTATCGCCTTTAAATGGGAATCACTGATCTGAATACTATGTTCGGTCACTATATAGCCGAGATATTCGATAGTAGCATACCCAAAATAATACTTGTATAGCTGAGGTTCTAACACATGTTCAGCTAAAAAATTGAGAACGCGTTCTAACAGAAGGAGATGATCATGAGCACTGGTACTTCCTCAATAAACTGTTGAAGGTTTTTTGCGATAAATTTCTGAAGCACACTAGGTGCATTCTTAAGGCCAAATGGCATCCTTAAGAGCTCATAATGTCCATTAGGCGTTACGAACGCCGTAACATGAGTCGAGTCCGACCCGACCTTAACTTGATGAAACCCACTCTTAAGATCTAACACTGTAAACAACTTTTTTCAACCGAGATATTCCAAACAATCATCAATAAGCATAAGTGTATAATTATCCCGAATCGTAAGTTTATTAAGAGCATGGTAATCAACACACATTCGCGTTTCTTCAGACTTATTTTTAACTAAAACAATAGGCGATGCGTAGGGCGAGTCACTATGTTTTTTGATCTAAAAACTCGTTAATAATGTTCTTTACCACCAGTTTTTCGGACAGCGATAGCTTTCGCGGAAGACAGAAGAAGGGAGAGTCGTTTGTAAGACGTATGTATATGCATCTCGTAGCAAAAGGGTTCGATTTTTGTCTTATTAAAATTGATGTACTTTTCAATGACCAGGGAACTAAATTTGTCTGCGGTTGCTCGATCTAAATTTGGTCCAAGATTTATTTCTTCTACTAAGGCGGGCCCTGCTACAAAAGTCTCAGAATATTAATTACCAACCCGAACGCGAAGAACAGAATCGTCGCCGATTACGTCTGTATTATATAGATTCTCACTGTCACCAGAATAAACGATTTTACTACTTCCCGAAAATACACTACACTGATCAATCAAGTTGTTTGCTTTCTTAGTAGGCTGTGGTGGAACATATGTGCACGAATACATATAATTCATAAGCGTCCTACACATGATCAATGTTACTTAACAATTACTGTTGACGTGTTTTTTTGGCAAGTAGTATTGATGAAAAATCGCCACCACTCGTGTCAATGAACATTATGAATATTTTTGCGTAAATTCTGTTTAGTCGTTTCATATTTGTCAACGAGAATGGACAATAATTTGTATCTCCTCGCAGCCGGTGCTGCAGCAATTGCATAATAATTGAAAAAAAAAATCTAAAGCGTGGGAAAAAAAAGTGGTTGCTGAAAAGGAAATTTCATGGAGACTATTAGTTGTTGAGAGAGCTTTCTAATTTTGATAGACTATAGAAATTTTCCTAGAAAGGATGAAAATGTATTCATTGAATTGCTGGGGCTGGTTACACCCCTGATTTAAAAAAAAGATACAGTGATGAGGGAGTGTATTAAATCATCTGAGCGATTGTCATCAACTCTACGTTTTTTAGCTACAGGCAGGAGTTTCGAAGACCTCAAATTTTCAACAAAAATGTCCGCTTAATCGTTATCCTCTATAATTTCAGAGACCTGCCGTGCAATATATGTATAATGTTTTAAAAGACGATTACTTAAAGGTGAGCTAAAAGTACTACATATACATAAAATAAAAGTAAAATAAACAACATGGATCATTTATTTATTTCACAGTTTCCAAGATCTGAAGAAGTGTGGGAAGAAATCGCTCGCCATTTTTATTACAAATGGGATTTCCCTAATTGAAGGCGGTGGACGGTAAACCCATTTCAATTGTGCATCCTGTAAATAGTGGATCCTATTTTTATAATTATAAAGGATATAACAGCATTGTCCTATTGGCTATTGTAAATGCTCAATACAAATTTATATATTGCAACGTTGGAACTAACGACAGAGTTTCCGACGAAGGAGTAATAGAATATACAGATTTTTATGAAGATCTTGTTAACAATCGTCTTACAATACCACCACCGAAAAGCCCTAACACCTACGATTCTACAATTCCATACGTATTTATTAGTAACGAAGTGTTCCGACTGCGGAAAGATATGATTAAACCGTTTTAAATGAAGGTAAGGAATATTTTAATAAAAAGCTTTCCGGTGCACGACAAGTCCAAACGAAAATACAAATCGACTGAGTAGTACACATTACCGACGGGTTGGCTTGGAAGGAAAAACTGTTCGTGACCAATTATTACAGTATTTTATTCAAACAAGAAATAATTAACTCAACTAAAATAAAATTCAATTTATATTATAATAATAAAAAAAAAAAAAACACTTAATCTTCTTTTATTGCCATTTAGAAAGAAATTGTTGTATCCGGATGTCCGGATTCATGTCTTGCATTTCTTGCTGAATGTTTCTCTCTTGTTCAACTTCCAATATTTGTTTTGTTTTGCTCTCCCAACTTTAGCCTCAAAAATTGTGTCGTTTATTATTTTTTTAACATAAATTTTGGCTTCTTCCGGCAAGGACCTTAATTCACAAGCAACATTTTTACCATATATGTCGCAATCATCTTCTTTATTTGAATTCAATTTTTCTTGCACTTGTTGCAATACAGCTTGGGCTTGCTCTACACCTGTATTCTTAGTTCGCCTTTTACGGGAAAATGGTGTCCTTTGCTCAGTTTCTAGCGTAATTGAAGGACTGCTAACGTTAGCATATAACTAAAATTTTGTGGAATTTAAAATTTGTTTCTATTTGTACACAAAAGAAACTTACTCTTTCGTCGGACGCCAAATCTGGTAAACTAGAAGCAACGGAAGCTGAACTTCCGCTGCTCAATCCACTTCTCGGCATTTCGTGATCTGTCAAGAACAGTTACTCACTGAAATACCATAAAGATGGCTGGTAAATATCATCCTCCCCTGCTCCTGACTTTTTGGAGTTTTTGATTTTCCCATACTATTAATTTTGTTTCTAACGGTTCCAACTGTGGCATTTTTATCAATTTCTAATAATTTCGCTAGCAATTTCTCATATGACTTTTGTTTCAAATCTTTGTTCATATATTCAAATGATTTCACTTTCCACAAACACTCATTTTCGTGATATATTTGAATAAATTTACTTAAAAATTCTCTTGAACATTGTCGAAAATCAGACATTTTGCCACTGCGAATACTATTTCCCAAATGAATGTAATGTCAATGGAATTTGACGAAAATCAAATCAGTTTTGGTTTTCATCAGTGTAGCAAGATTACTTGACAAGAACATTGAATAGCACACAAACGATCAATATTACTTGAATGACAACTCATTCAATTAATATTGAAAAGTAACATTGATCGTGTGTAGGGCGCTATAAGCTCTTTATTATTAAAATTTAAATCAGAAGTACATAGTTGCTCTGCAGACATTTTTCTTTTGTTTATATTTAGAGTGATTTCAAATATTTTAAGCGCATCCCGTCCCAACAAGAAAGGCATTGGCATAGCTTCGTCTGGAATGATCGATAGCGAAATTATTTTTTTTATAACCAGCAAGTATGACAAAACAACACCGTAAGTAAACAGTTTTGAATGTGTTAAACATTCGAGTATCTTAATTTTCCTAAGGGTGTATCTGAGGGCAACAATGACTTCTGAAGGAAACTAACCGGACTACCGGTATCCAAAAGAGAATTAAAATACGAAAATTTAGTGCACTTATTTTTTGTCAGAATAAATGAAACGCTTACCAGCTGCACGGCTTTCAAATGTTGAACAAAATTTTTATCATCGTTATCAGAATCATTGGCCTTATGGGCATTGTTGTCCGGGTTCACAGCTCCAACACGTCTCATCTTCGATGCCTTTGGGACACAATTCTTGTAAATGTGGCCGGTATCAAAGCAATGGAAGCAAGAGCCTGGAGGCCTCTTCGGTTCTGGACAATTTGCTGCATAATGACCATAGTTGGAAAAGTTATAACATCTTTCCTGTTCTTTTACAGCAACTGATGTCTGGATCCTCTTAGCGGAAGGCATGGACGATGGCTGCCCCTTAAGCGACTTTCTCTTCTCGTACCTCGGCAGAAGCTTCTTCAGTTCCGACATCAATTTTGCCGCGTATAACATTGAAGCGTTTGGCGATGTGTCACCCAAACTTTCGATGACAAACTCAACTAGCTCGGACTCTTATATCAGAATGTGATGAGATTTCCTGCATCGAGAAGGGATTAATTTTGGCGGTACGATCGCTGAATTAATCTCTGGTATGTTTCTCGTCGACTCATCTGCCTATCGAATTGTTCCAGTAGTAGCTGTTTCAGTGACTTCCACGTATCAACACGGACAGTTCAACAGCTGACGAGCACTGAGATGTTTGGTACGCTCATCACAGGACAGCGATTGTAAGATATCCTCAAAATCCGCAATCCACTTCCTCCGGCTATAGTTGTAGTCGCCTGAGAATGGCGACATTGCGTTCTCAATATCGATGAAATCGACTCGCCGACCTGGTATGGGAATTGATTTCATCTCGCGTAATTCTCGTTGTAATACCAATATTCGTTTTCTTCTCTCCAGGCGAACAAGCTCTCTCTCCTCCTCTGCCGAACATACGTCATCGGATGCACACGTTTCTGCAGGTCTGATTTGCAGGGAACGAAACAAATGTTGGGCATGTGTCAGAAGTTCGAGGTTGTGTGTATCTGACAGAAGTGGGCGCCTTTGCCAGAGGTTGGTACATCGGAAGTTAGCGCGTTTGAATCGGAAGGTTCTGGTTCTCCAGAAGTTTGGAATCTTGTAGATATGTCAGAAGTTTGCAATGCTGAAGCGGAGTTTGTTGCAGAACTCATAGGTTCGACTGAGGCACATATGACTGAAGTTGTTCTTGCTGCACTAGCCAGAACTTAAACGTCAGGAGTCGGCCATTTTGTTGGATGACCAGAAGAATGTGTTTCCCCAGAAGTCAACGCTTTCGCCGTTGCGGAGCGTATGTCGTGTAATCCATCTTCAGAAGCTGAAGCTGGACCGTCCGAAGAATCTTCCCTTAAGTTGTACGTCTCTTTGTGTAGGGAACGTAACTGTGCGATTGTAGCCGTATGTGGCACTTCTACGTTGGGTTTGTTCAGGTCTTCACATTTGGATGTGAATTTATTTTTATTTTTTCTCTATAATTCCTTTTTTTTAGATAGCAAAGCATCTAGTGAACCTTTGTATTTTAAATTGAGAGAGACCCTACACCTGAGGTTGTAGTATATTCATTTTAATATATTTAGTTTTCCTTTTTTTAAATTTCTTCTCTCATTTTTTACTATAACCCCTACTCCACGAGGATCGCCAAAAAAAGAAAGATCCAGAGAAAAGTGACGTCTTGTCAAAAACGACTATGACGGAAACTTCCTGTACAGTACGAATGAAAGCAATTTTTTTTGGTGTGGTACATTACAAATACAAATTTTTTAAATACTATAATCCGAAAATTTTCTTTGTAAAACTATTGTGTTTTGACTGCGGTGCTGCTAAGCACCGTGCACAGCGCTTAGATTTTATTTTAATAGAAGTGTAGAAATAAAGTTGTGTATGGAACACAATACCAAATAAATGTCCGCGTCGTTACGGACGGAAAGGTTGTTCCTTTTGACGAAATTTTCCATGACATTTTGGCATAGTGTCAGCTCAGTTTATCTCGTCTTTTAATTCTGAAATAAAATCAGAACTTTTCAAATAAGCATTGCATTGCAGTCAATTATATTATATACCTACTATATTATTCGATTATATTATTGCCATCGTTGAGACCCAACAATCAGTAAGTTCTCACCAACGAGGTGATCCAAAATGGAGTGGCCAACCCTACAAACGGCGCAGTAGTAATGCAGATATGTGGGAGAAATATGTAGCATTATATGTAAAAATACGTATTATATATAAGTATTATATATTATATATACTATATAAGTATTGGGTATGTATCTCATCTGCTGTGAGATCAAAACCGATGTTATGGTTTATTTTGTTTGCATTGTTAAAGTTAAAACGTACCTTTGGTAGGCGATATCGCTAATCTTACTACAATCTTGATCATAATGCTTATTTTGACAAGTGAATATTAAAATGAATGCATGTACCTTAGTTATTTTAAGTTTCTTAACTTTAACCTTAAAAAGCCTGGTAGAATAACCAAACATCAAATTACTAAACTCTTTGTTGAGTGTTGACTGATATCTTTTTTTATAGTACTTCTGAAAAACATCCTCTCGCAATACTAACGAAAAAGTGTATAATTTTATGTATACACATAAGTCATAGTATGTCTTCAATATAAAACATTGGAAATCGAAATTTGTGGAATCTTTTTTTACAAAATTGAAGTAAAAAATATGCATGGGTATGTTCTTATGGGAATATTTATAATGTATAAACACGTGCATACATATGCATCTACAAATTAATATAAAACTTTTCATGAAAAATGAAAATGCCATGCGCAATTACTCTTCTGTTCAGAAAACGGACATTTATTGATTTATTCTTATTTTCGTAGCCTACTCCTTTTGATTTAGTACTGCACACGAGTTTACGAGTAAAATTTATTTTCCAAATATCTTTTGAATTTCACTTGACCGTTAAGAAAAAAATTAGAAAGTGGCTTTGGAAAACAGCATCAGCACGCAGAATAGTAAGGTTCACCCGAGTCCGGGGGCCGCCCGTAGTGTTTGGGCGCTCCCCTTGACGGCATCGTGCAACATGGCAGCTGAGGAAGACAATTCGTCCAACACAAATCAAGAAGTAAACCATTCACCTTTAGAAGAGCAATGTGAAAGTAATTTACTTAAAGAAGATGTTGGCATAATGGCCAACACAGATGATCTATTTGAGGTGTTTAAGAACGGCGAAGTTTATGATGTGGAAAATTTAATTGAAAAGTATGGATTAGAATATCTGTCAGCAAGAGATCGTCATGGTTATACACCAGCACACTGGATTGCATTAAATGGAAATGTAGATATGATGCGTTATATCATTGAATGTAATGCACCAATCGATTTGCCATGCTTGGGAATCCAAGGTCCTCGTCCGATTCATTGGGCGTGTCGGAAAGGTCATGCTGATGTTGTACAAGTTCTTTTACAAGCTGGGGTCGGGGTTAATGTTGCTGACTTTAAAGGACTTACACCGTTAATGACTGCCTGCATGTATGGACGGACAGCAACTGCAGCATTTCTACTTGGAATGGGGGCGTTAAATCACTTAACTGATATTAATGGTGACACTGCTTTACATTGGGCTGCTTATAAGGGCCATCCCGATCTTATGAGGCTACTTATGTATAGTGGAGCAGAATTACAAAAGCCTGATAATTTTGGATCAACTCCTTTGCATTTGGCTTGTCTTTCTGGAAATGCTACATGTGTACGGCTACTTTGTGAAAAAAATAGATTAGATCTAGATTCAAGAGACAAAAATGGAAAAACTCCTATTATGCTCGCTCAATCGCACCGTCATCTAGAGATTGTAAAAATTTTATACAATGAAGTAAAAAAGAAATCGCGTTGGATGCCATCAATATCAGAAATATGGGGGATGCTGTTCGGTGGTGCTGGAAATACAAAAGGGCCATTACTATTGTTTCTGTTTTCTGTGCTTTTTTGGGGATATCCTATGTACATGATAAGAGTAAGTATACCAAAAAACAAATTAACACTTTCGGTGTCAAACAAATATAGGCAGCGTTAAAATGTATTGGTTTACTCTTGGTAGGCCTTTGTCCGTACTAAATAGTTTCAAGTAAGTACATTACATATTCAACTAGGATTCCGGTAAAAAAAAATCATTTGAGAGATATATGTTTATGAAATTTTTGCTTTACATGACTGATAGAATGACTATTTAAAACAAAAGCATTAATTACTCGTAAATAATTTTCTTGCATTATTGAACTTTGAATAGTTGAGTGCTCTTACCCTTTCTGTTTGTCTAGTATAGGCAGAACTGTTTAAATGATATTTTTTCTATGATTTAATTTCCTTGCATATAAATAAATAAGAATCAACAACATTGTAAACTAAGTCCAAGAAAGTTCATATAAATTATAATATAAAAAAAGAGTATTGTATAATGCATGAGAATTATCAAGACATCCTTAGATGTTTTGTAAAAAAAACCTGATTATCTTCTTAATCTGTATAATAATAATTAAAATGCTTCTTTACTTTAACTTTGATAAACATACTCTCTGTAATCAATAGAATGTGGGTACATATTTTTTAATTGACACTGAAGGTCTGCAGAATATAATAAGTCCCATTCGTGTTAATATCACAGTTAATTTTATGTGAATCAAATGCAAATATAAGATTACTATTTTTTATATCTATTTTTAGGTAATTCCCATTACCTGGAACATACTTCGCCGGTCGCATTACTGCTTTATTTATTGGAATATTATAATGTGGATAAGTTGGTTAATTGCTAATCGTCGAGATCCTGGCTATATTCCTCTAAGATCAGATGCTTATTATAGTGCCATTAAACAAATTCCGTATTTCGATAAATGGAGAAACAGAAATGTGATATTGACAAGATTGTGTCATAGTTGTCGTTGCCTTAGACCATTACGAGCCAAACACTGCCGTGTTTGCAATCGCTGCGTATCCTATTTTGATCATCATTGTCCTTTTATACACAACTGTGTGGGATTGCGCAATCGAATGTGGTTTTTCCTTTTTGTGTTATCAGTGGCTATAAATTGTTCATTTACAATTTATTTTGCTGGTTATTGCGTTATGATTGAAGGCTTTTCATGGCTCTATGTACTTGGACTTATCGAAGCTATCGCTTTTTGTGGTTTAGGGTGGATTTTAACATGTACTTCCGTAAGTTTTTTTTTTTGTTTTTCTAATTTAAACGTTTATTACAATACATTGGGTTCTTTTTATTTTCAGATACTACATGCATGTATGAATTTAACAACAAACGAAATGTTTAATTATAAAAGATATGCATATTTGAGAGACAAGCGAGGAAAATATCATAATCCATTTTCCCGTGGGCCGATTTTAAATCTTTTAGAATTTTTTGTTTGCTTACCTGATCATGGTGATGATAATGAACTACTCTCTGAGGATAATATGTAACGCTTAAGCTTTGTTTATTAATTGTTTTTCAGTCATTATTTGTATTAAAGTTAACATTCTTTTTCAATTGTTTTTTTTTTCTATTTTTTAAAACTTATGTTGTAGAACTTGAATAAAATACAAAAATCACTGTTGTCTTGTTTTTTTTTTTATTGGCTTTAAAAACAAAGGGAATCGAATTAGTTAAGGAATTCCTAGAAAACTCTTCAATTAATTTGAAACAGGTGTAACCGGTTATATATATATATATATAAAAAAAGCAGCTGTTATGCCCAACATCAAAGTTTGACTCCAACCTCATTCAAATGTATGCTCGTACGGTTTGAAAGTTAATTTCATAGGATTTGTTGCTAATATATGCAGAAGTTACAATCTTTGAACATTTTCTTTTAGCTTGACAGAACCCAAATAAAAGGTAGTAGAAAAACACTCAGAAATTGCCGATGCCTACACGACACTTTTGATTGTCAAAAAAAAAAAAAATCTACAGCTCTGAATTTAGCTTTAAATTTTTTTCTCGAAAAGTTATTGAGCGGGGGTAACTTGGTGTGCTTTTTATCAAGGATCTAGATTTTCACTCTAACTTTATGCCTCTTGCAAATCATAATGTGAGTGAACTTGGATCAAGTGCTAGCGTGAAAACTTTCAAAGCGGTTGTTCTGGATTTCGAATCCTGACAGGAGTCCGTAGGGTACCCTTTTTCTCAGAAAACAATAATAAAGTAGGTAAATCTTAATTCTAAATGTTTGATGTCACCCATGAAGGTACGTAAGAATGAGCCCTCCTCCTATTCACTTCTCCTAAAAAAAAAGTTAACTTGAGAATTTGCCAATCATTGTAAGCTCAATGTCATACTAGCTTCGTTCGTTCAAATGTCGGCTCGTCGGTGTATTATACGACCAGTTAAATTAGTTGAAAAGCTATAAATTCACTTCTTACTTTCGTGCATCCGCATCTTTCCATTGTTTCGTTCACTTTGGTGGTCCCTCTTATTATCTTGAAAGTATGAACTGGCACATTGTTAGCTTAAGTAGCAGTTTTATCCTCAATAGTTATTTCCCCTTCATTCTGCAGTGCTAGTGCCATGTTTTTTTTTGCAGAGAGATTATTATTTTATACTATTGAATTGAATTGAATGAATTTGAATTGAATTTCGTTGATATGCGTCGATGATTTTTATCATTGAGCTACTGCGTGTGCAAAAAATGTATTTTTTCTAAGCTCAAGTGCAGCCTCTGTGGTTTTGAGTATTGCAGCCTCCTGTAAAAAATTAAGCAGGATATGGATATAATTTCATATTCTAAAATAGTTCAGTTTGAGATCATACCTCAAATGCAGTGTTATGTACATTTTTATAAGCTGCCAGTAAATGAGACCTATCAATATTAGGATTTAAAACTAAATTAAGAACTGGAAAACTGCATTTCAGAGGTTGATGGCATTATAAGGCTCTTAGGTGAAATAAACCACATGAATCTTAGTATTAGTACATAAATGTATATATTTATGTTAAAACCTGCAAGTGCTTCTCCTTAATTTCAAGCGAGAAATAAGGAAGCTTTGGTTGCTAGTGCCGTTGTTTTATTATTTTTCGAATATAATTTACTTAATAATTGAGATATAATAAAAATTTTCCTGGGTTTTTGCATTTTTATGTAGAAAATTCTTATTATATTATATATATATATATATATATATATATATATATATATATATATTATATATTATATAATACTACATTATTCTTATAGAAAACCACAGGCCTAATGACTTAACTGTATTGCGGGAACATTTAAAAAGAAAACATCGAAATTGAATTTATTTATTTATTCATTTTTGTTTATAAAAAGAAACAAAGATTCGAAATCTAATTCCATGTATTTCTGCTTTAGTTTTTCCAACTAGCTAAATCAAAAATGAAAAACTCCGTATGCTCTGTTTATCAGCAGTTTTTGGCATAGGAGTTGAGTACCATTCAAGCTACACCGTACTCGTATCGAAAAAAACTTCTACTTCTGAACTGTCAACTTCATATAAATGATATCAAATAAATTCGAAATATTATGTTTAATATTTTATTTACCATTTACGTACGTGTACAAATTTTCACAATAAAACGAATCAACAAGCCTGAGACCTAAAACAATTTATATGAATTCATGAATTGTCCGTCATGTTGTCGTCAATACATTTGTTTTTCAAAAGGTATGCAGCCAAGAAGCTGATTGGATCTGCTGGTCTTTCCCGAGCGAGGGTTTGTAGGCCATGCAATAAAATAGGAGCAACTGTTTGGTCCAAATACTGTCTGGTAGGTAATGAACTAATGTCTGGTCTTTTTCGCTTCGGCCAATGTTGTTGCATATTATCTGCTTGTCCATCGTTTTTCTGCAATTCGTCAGCTTTATCCATTTTTCGCAAATTTGTTTACAGAACTTTTAATAATCAGAATACTACACAACAAACAACCGTTGAAACTTTGAACGACAATTAATAGTACAATAATTGTGATTGTTTTTTTCCTCCCAGCTGTCAAAATAAATTGGTTCAGCGCAATAATACTTACTGTTCAATGGTGTGACTAAGTAATTTTCAAATATGTACTGAACGATCTACAATCAGTCAGTTCATGTACAGTCCAAATCTATGAAAAACAACACGTCACACAGGTTTTTGACAGTTTTAGATTATTTTTCGTATATGTTCTTCGTGCTCCGGAGAAGTAAAAATGACGTAAAACCATTTTCCCTAATTTTTCAGTAACAAAATTTTGCTTTTGTTTTCAATTCGAGAACAAAAATTTCTCTCATGGATTTTAAGTCAAATAGTATCGTGTGTCAAATTGAATTCCTATTTTCTTCCAATCGGCTGAGTTTTTGAGCGATTTATTATCTTTTATTGCTCAAATTGTTCCGTAAGCATATATATTTGAAAAGTTAAAGAAAATGGAAGCACAATTATTAAATATTTTGCTATTCTCATCAAAGATTATAATAATAATTTCGCCATTACAGGAGGCAGAAGACTTCTTTTTCGTCTCTGGAGCAAAAAAGTGACAAAGATTTTTATCCTAATTTTTTCAGAATTAAAATTTTGCTTTTTTTGGTTTGGTTTTTATTTCAGAATCAAAATTTCTCTTCTGGATTAAACGTCAATAGTATCGTGTGTTAAACTAGATTTCTGTATTCGAGCAAAGGGCTGTGCTTGGCCAATTTACTTTTCTGAGTGTTCAAATTGAGTTGCAGGCAAATATACTTAAAAATTACATTCAAAAATTTTGACAGCAAAGTCTGAAGAAGTTTTTAGTGTTAAATTGGAATTAAAATCAGTGCACATAAAAAAAAATGAGACCTTCTGTCTACCCAATCGAAAACGTAATTTAACATGTTATTGTTATGTGTGGTTTCCGTTGGCCGATAGATGCATTCTTTGCATTCCGGAGAAAAATCTTCTGATTATGATTCTAAATGTTACATTGGCACTCTTCTTACTTTTCCAGAAGCAGTATTTCGCTTCACGTATATATTTATATATATATATAAATATATATATATATATATATATATATATACATATTGGGTCTATAACTAAATTCGTGCGGTTTGCTAAGAGATGGCGTAACTTGTATTATTTCATTGTTATTATTCCATTGGAACATGCGTTAGAAAGCTACTATCATTGTACGTCATTCCAGTATATGTCATTCATTTGAAGTGTAAGCAACAATAATTTTTTTTCACTCAAATATGTCTAACTTTGTGCCTGAAAAAGTGTTTTTGCGGAGAGTTCTTTTTCATTACTGAAAACTGCTGCCGAAAGTCATCGCATTTTGGTGGAAGTTTATGGTGAACATTCGCTAGCTGAGCGAACGTGTCAAAAGTGGTGTGCATGATTTAAAAGTGGTGATTTTGGCTCGGAAGACGATGAACGTACTGGGCAGCCAAAAGGGTTTGAAGATGAAGAACGGGAAGCATTACTCTATGAAGATTCTTGCTAAGCACAAGAAGAGCTCGCAGAATCTTTGGGTGTCACTCAAGCAGCCATTCCAAAACGTTTAAAAGCAGCTGGATATATTAAAAAGCGAGGAATTTGGGTTCCACATGAACTCAAGCCGAGAGACGTCGAAAGGCGGTTTTGCTTGTCCGAAATGTTGCTGGAAATGTTGCACTTACGATAACTCCAAGTGCAAAAAATTATATGTGAAACCCGGCCAACCAGCCAAATCAACGGCAAAGCCGAATATCCATGGCGCGAAGGTAATGCTCTGTATTTGGTGGGATCAGATGGGTGTGCTGTGCTATGAGCTGCTAAAACCGGTTGAAACCATCAATAGACACCGTTACCGAATACAATTAATCCGTTTGAAGAGATCAGTAGCCGAAAAACGCCCGGAATATGCGACCAGACACGAGGCAATAATTTTCCATCATGACAACGCTCGGCCCTACATTGCTATTCCGGTTAAGAACTATTTGGAAAACAGTAGATGGGAAGTCTTACCCCACCCGCTTTATAACCCAGACCTTGCCCCTTCTGACTACCATTTGTTCCGGTCGATGCAGAACGCCCTCACTGAAATACGGTTCACATCAGAGAAGAATATCAAAAATTGGCTTGATTCATTCTTGGCTGCCAAGCCGGCGCAGTTCTTTTGGGATGGGATCCAAAAATTGCCAGAAAGATAGAAAAAAGTCATAGCTTCAGATGAGCAGTACTTTGAATAATACTATTGTACATGTTTTTCTTAAATAAACGTTCAAATTTTGAAAAAAAAAAAACCGCACAAATTAAATTACATACCCAATATATATAAACGTCAGGTAGTCAGACTTTTGTTTTCGAGCAATTGACGTGTTTAGCCAATTTAATTTGTTCCAATTAATTCGCTAGCAAATATAAAAAATAAAAGATGAAAATACAAATGTATACCATCTATTATTGGATCCTGCTATTTCGTCAAACAAAGGAATTGCGAAACAAAAATTTGATATCTAACCAATCCATGTTAAAATCTTGACACCAAAATCAGAAGTTTTTGCTGTTTAATTGGAATCCGAAGCAATTTACTTCCGGAGAAAAACCAAGAGAAAACCCCATCGGTCCTAAACCGATTTTGCTTATCTGTCATATAGGAATCGTTGCCATCCAAAACGCCCTCACTGAAATACGGTTCACATCAGAGCAGAATATCAAAAATTGGCTTGATTCATTCTTGGCTGCCAGCCGGCGCAGTTCTTTTGGGATGGGATCCACAAATTGCCAGAAAGATGGGAAAAAGTCATAGCTTCAGATGGGCAATACTTTGAATAATATTATAATATTATACATGTTTTTCTTAAATAAACGTTCAAATTTTGAAACCGGACGAAGTTATATACCTAGTATAAAAGTGCAGATTACAAAAAACTTGTTTTAAAATAGCTGTTACTATCTACAGAAAGTGGCAAAAACGTTAATTAAACATTTACGATTAACCCACATTGTGGGAAAAAAAGTGAATGAGACAAAGAAATTAAGAATATGTGTGTGTGCTTGTGCTTGATAAAAACGATTTTCGTATTTCGACAGACTATACCTTTAAAAATAACAAACTAAAATTTCAAAAGAATATCTTAAATAGTTTTTGAGTTACAGCCTTCTAAAGAGTAGCTGCTCAGCGGTCAGAAAGTAACGTTTACTACAGGGTCTACCAGAGTTATTGTTCGGGCTTTGTCGTCATCGGACACCATTATAATACGATTCCGGTTTCTATTGTTGACCTTCAGGTGTACAGAAATGCATGAATAGGTCTACTCTTTCGGAATTTTTCGTTTATATCTACGTCACATGTTTTCGAAGCCAGACACGTTTAGTTTTACTGTGATCGTTATACTGAGCACTTCATAAGTTATTTTAGTAAAAATGAGTGATCAACCTTTGTACTCAAAACAAAAAGGTACTCATGATATTCCCAGCCATAGGCTTCAAGAAAACGAAAGTTTACGGGAAATCAACATACATTCGACTAGTCTACTGCGAATACCAGTACGTCCGCTGAAAAACTATTACAATATAATGATAATAATATTGTGATTGATCCAACTCATGGATATTGCATTATTCAGTTTGTTTCGTTTTTTTTTATGCAATTGGCAATTTACTTATGTGTAAAACTTGTAAAAATAATGTGACTTTTAATCAGGCAAGTCTGCGAGGTTTAAGATTTCAAATTGCTGTCATATGTAAATGCGGTGTTACGTACATTAATTCTGGGCCTATGATTGAAAATGCATTTAAAATAAACAGGTGTTTAGTGGCTGTAATGCGTCTTTTGAGTATCGGAATAAACAGAATTAATCTTCAAACTTCAATTAATCAAACTTTGATTTCGACTGATAAGAATCCAAACCATGGAAACTGTCCAGAAAGCGCAGGGAGTTAATGCGCTTAAAGGAATGAACTTGACTGAGTTCAAGCACGATTATCTCCCACTTGATCCAAATATTCAAAAAGTTCTGAAGCTAATATACCTATATATATATATAATAGATGTTAGGGCAATAATACGCAGAATAATAACGAAAGCTAATATGGTTTATTTTGTCACTTTGCTCCGAAACACCTCCACAGTGATCTCAAAACTATTAAAAACTTAAAACGCTTAGACCTGCAACAAGAAATTATGTCGCTAGCAAAGATAACACAAGACTACGTATAGCAGTGCATTGCCAACAGGCTGCCTCGAAAGAGGGCCGATCATCTCCAAGAAGAGCATCAACACCCCAGCAAGCGCTTTTTGAAGAAGAAGAAGGTGAATTATTTAGGCCTAAAATAGCAGACTAGCTATATGTATGACTTTTATGTATTTATAACAATGAAATCAATCATTTTATCTTTAAACGCGATTTTCTTGAAACTACATTTTTTAAATTTGGTGCAATTGTAACTCAAAGAAAAACCATCTGATCGCTTTGATTTTTTTGTTTATTTCTAAATTCTCTATACAATGACTCTCCAGTTTTTGAATTGTATGGAAAATGTAATTTTGGCCAAACTTTGCCATTTCATTATATTTAAATTATCTCCCACAATCGCAGGTCATTGTATTGGCAATACAATGTGTATTCATTATTTATCTATAAATATATACTCTAAATTTTAAAATATTTATTGCAGTACTTTTCTTTAAAAAAAATTCCCAAAAATCACCTTTTTTGCGGTCACACTATGTGTGCCACCTAAAACTGTGACTCTTTTTAAGCTACGACTTAATGGCGACAAATTACACAGCCCTATGAAAAAATTAAAATCTGGTTGACACTTGCAGTGTTTTAATAACTATCATTTCAATCAATTGCTGAAAATATGAAGGGTAAAGCGCAAATTTCAGGTTAAGTATAAAATGGCTTCTTCAACATTGTATTTTCACCAGACAAATAAGCGCATAACATCACGGTGCCACTATTTCTTATTTTCAAGTCTACCTATAAGCGATTTTGAAATTAAGTTAATAGATATAGGTAAACAAATTATACACTTTTTCTTACCAATGCTATGTGAAATAATGATTTTCACGCTCAACATGTAAAAATATTATTATTCAAGTTGGCAGTCATCGACTTCTCTCCGAGACGGAAACATTGTTTTTTCTGATTGTATTTTTCTTGTTCGGCACCCACTTTTTTTTTTCGTTGCGATTCGCGCTATTTTCATAAAGCCTCCTTTACGCGCAAAATAAAAAGAAAAACAAATCTGGAATGTGAAAGTGAATCCGCTATGGCCTCTAGGCCTAATCTTCTTTTGGGCAATAGGTTTTACGCGCTAGCTCCTGACGCGCCTGCCAGTAATATACACAATAAATGGAAAGAGCTTAATTATTCCCATGTAGACCTAAACTATGCATTTACAATACATTCAATATCTACTATATTTATAGTCATCTAGCCTTCAGATCCAGACGAAGTCCTCTCCGCATTTAGCGTTTTTCTGCTAAAAAAAAGGAAGCATACGAATACATTAAGCAATCGCAGAAAATTGTTGATCTGTCCCTTCGAAGGAAATCGTGTCTAGCTTTTGTCCGATTTCTTGCCAACTTCACCCTAACCCCAAATATTTTAAAAGAACGGTCTATACACTATGCCTCGTAAATGTTCTCGAAGATAAAATCATAAAAGAAATGAAAACACATGGAATGTTGATGTTTATCAGTTGAAGGTAACCACCATGGCACCGGTTTAAACTTATTTACATTTGATCTGTTTCACCCACCAGTTTCGGTTAACAATAATTGGCATAACATGATAGTTGAAGAATGTGCTGTCGTAATTGCCAACTGCAGGCCCATACCAGCGACAGAAAAATGCACTCGTGTTTAAAAATATGCAAAAAATAACCAATGTTCTATGGCAGAAGTTTATCAAAATTATAGTTGTCAAAATCCTACTGCAGCTCCTGTCTACAGTCGGAAAAACCGCAATAGAGGAATCTTCCATATCAATCTCTGCCTCCCATACAGCACAACACCTCCATTCTCTAAAAAAATAATACACCTTTAACTCCAACGCCTCTAAATAAACAAACCAAAGTAAACCACGAATATAGCGTATTACTAAAAGACAATACAAGTACTCGTTCCACAATCAATCACGCTTCTTCACCTTCACCCCACTCTAAACCTACGTCATATTGCCAAAACACGATCAAATGCAATTCAACGATCTCAGATTTGATATAAAACACGATGATGATGGCATCTGATCATTATTGACGTAAGCACAGACTCTACTTTTCGGAGGTTGAAGTTACAAAATAAATGAACTTCATCAAAACCCTTCTACGCCAGTCCTAGCACAATATAATTTCAATTATTGGGTATATATTTTAATTCGTGCGGTTTTTTTTTTCAAAATTTGAACGTTTATTTAAGAAAAACATGTACAATAGTATTATTCAAAGTATTGCCCATCTGAAGCTATGACTTTTTCCCATCTTTCTGGCAATTTTTGGATCCCATCCCAAAATAACTGCGCGGGCTTGGCAGCAAGCCCAAGCGTTTTTCGGCTACTGCTCTCTTCAAGCGGATTAATTGTGTTCGGTAGCGTTGTCCATTGATGGTTTCACCCAGTTTTAGCAGCTCATAATACAGCACATCTGATCCCACCACATACAGAGCATTACCTTCGCGCCATGGATATTCGGCTTTGCCGTTGATTTGGCTGGTTGGACGGGTTTCACATATGATTTTTTGCGCTTGGGGTTGTCGTAATGGATCCATTTTTCAGCACCTGTAACAATCCGATGCAAAAATGACTTTCTTTTGTGGCGTTCCAGCAGCATTTCGGACATTCCAAACCGTCTTTCGACGTCTCTCGGCTTGAGTTCATGTGGAACCCGATTTCCTTGCTTTTGAATATAACCAGCTTTTAAACTTTTTGAAATGGCTGCTTGAGTGACACCCAAAGATTCTATGAGCTCTTCTTGTGCTTGGCAACAATCTTCATAGAGTAATGCTTTCAGTTCTTCATCTTCAAACTTTTTTGACTGCCCAGGACGTTTATCGCCTTCCAAGCCAAAATCACCACTTTTAAATCGTGCAAACCACTTTTGGCTAGCGCATGTTCACCATAAACTTCCACCGAAGTATGATGACTTTTGGCAGCAGTTTTTTTCATATTAAAGTAATGAAGAAGAACTCCCCGCAAAAACACTTTTTCAGGCACAAAGTTCGACATATTTGAGTGAAAAAAATTGTTGTTGTTTACGCTTCAAATGAATGACATATACTGAAATGACGTACATTGACAGTAGCTTTCCAACGCATGTTCCAATGGAATAATAACAATAATAAATACAAGTTACGCCATCTCTTAGCAAACCGCACGAATATGTTATAGACCCAATACATTGTACAAAAGTCTTGCCAAACATTTAAACTTTTATGTAGAATTCTCCAATGCAATCTTAATGGTTATTTTTAATAATTGCCATGAGTTGCAATTACATATAAAAGGACTGCCACTTTGTATTATATCCCCAGAAGAAACCCATCTTAAACACAACTACGAATCCTAACTAAAACATTATGCTCCTTATTTTCATAACTTTGTATCAAATAGTACTTCTAAACAACGCACCTGTCTCTGAACGTTAATTCAAACATATCTGCAGTTGCCGTCCAAATAAACCTTGATATTAAATTTACCGTCATATTCCCATACTTCCCACCTACACAAAAATTCTATTACAATGATCTTGAAAATATTCTTTCTGGTATATCATATACATATATATAACAACACTGTTAAATTAACTGGTGATTTCAACACATGGAGTCCTTTTTTGGGTTCCATTACATTTAAAAGTCGGGGAAAACTGGTTGAACGCTTTATACCGAACTCAGGGTTAGCTGTTTTAAGTTTTAAATGTTTTTGCGTCCCTTATCCCCAAAACCACCAGGAACATCTCGAACCGAACACATAAAATTTAAAAAGACAGTGCCCTGGTGGAATAATGTCATTGGTTCCCTTTGAAATAAAAAAAAAAACAAAAGACTTAAACTTTAACCTCACGGAAATTGTGGGCAGACATTGAAGTACTGACAGAAAACCTTAATCTCTCAAAACCTTAATAAATATTTAGTTCGTCTATCATTTTCACGCGAATTTGATCTCTAATAAACATTCTTCACTAACATTCTTCACTAATATGCAATTGATCCGTATGCGTCTCCCATTCTTCTATTGATTTTTTAGAATTACAAAGGTCTCTTAACTCTGTTGAAGGTAAAACGCCCTGATTTGGCAGCATCTCTTGCATCATACTTAAAAGCAGTCCTTGCGCACTTAACACATGTTTTTTTTGCCCTTTTTAACTTGATATTTAAAAAAGATATTATTCATGAAGTATAGAAAGTGGCCACTATTGTCCTTATCCCTAAGTTCTGCATCTGGAAAGTTCGAAAAAACTCTTGATATGATAGGTGTAACATGTTTAAATACATTAAGTCCTTTCTCTTAAATGGTATCAAAGCCAATGACATTTACTCTTCAATTACGGCATACTACAAGGATCACCATTGTCAGTGGACTTATTCAACATACCTTTTAACGAGGTCAGCACAATAATTGATGGCAATAAACAAATTGGTCATACACTCTACGCTGACGAGCTTATTTTATTGTCTAAGCTTAACAACTTGAGTTCACTAGAAAATACTTTCTCCACTATTCTCAAAAAACTAACAAAATGGGGTTAATATTCCAGAGAATACATCCAGAGCTTTTCTTTCCAAATGTGAAATACTTCACATATGTAAACAAAAATAATCGCCAAAAAATATTTGGTCCAATTACAATCATGTTTAAAAACAATTGAAAGTGAAATGGGAGAAACTCTAATAACATATTGTAAAATGTTTGTGTGGGTATAAGTGATAGATTTTATTCCTTTTAAAACTATCGCTTTATTCAATACAGGTACAATTTACAATTTAATCCCTTATCTCAAAAACGTTTACTTTGCTTTATCTTTTACTTAAATCACTTAACCAATCTCGTAATTCACTCTTCAAATTCCACTTTAGAACTAACTTGGATATTTTGGGTGATGCTGATATTTATATTTCCCTAACCTCTTTCCAGAATATTCCTATGGAAACATAGACAGCACTACTCACATTCAAATGGATATCGTCCCGAACAATTTTGTCATTCATAGATCTGTTGAAATGACACATTCTATCCAACTGGACCACCTTCAATTTTTCTCGATCCCCACGGTGGATACGGTAGACAACGTCATTAATGCAGGTTATCACCTTGTATGTTCCTTTCCAATCCTGTTGCATTTATGGTGATTTTCCTTTCTTATGCAGAGGATTAAACAGCCGTACTAGATCTCCTTTGTTGAAGCCGAAAGATTTCGCTTCTTTTTGGAGCTCCATTGGGACCCCAAATCTGCTCACCCAGTTATTGACTATCTCTTCTACTACAGTAGTAGCCTCTTGATTTGGGATGGTAAACACTTGCGGCCACTTAATGAAGTAATCCATGACTACGAAGGTGCATCGGTTGCCATTAAAGGTTTCTGGAAACTGCCCAGCGATGTCGACGGCTATTCGTTCGAATGCTGCCCCGAGATTGTATTTTTGCATTCGTCCCTCTGGCTTTACTTTTGGGCCCTTGGTAGCCACACTGCTTATCCATTTTTTGCACCAACTTGTTAAGCGCTTAGCCAATAGAAAAGTTCCGTTACCTTTTCCAATGTTTTGTTTATTTCCAAATGCCCTCCTGAGATTTCGTCAGGTATTTCATGGAGTACTTGGCTGAATCTGGACCGCGGCATAATTAGCTACATACGAGATGTTGTTCCATCTGCACTTTCCCATTTTCTCTTCAGCAAACCATCTTACACACAAATCGAGTTCCATTGTGCTCAGTATGCCTTCAGAGTTTGGCTTCGGTCTGATATCTGCTGCCAGATTTGTATTTCTTCATGTTCATTAAAGGCCAGTTTCTATTCACTTATTTATACCTATTTATTTATTTATTTATTTATTTACACTCTGACTGACTCGAACTGCAACCAACTTGATAGTAAGCTCAAATTTTGACACATGACAGATAATTTTATTAGTTACAAGCCTTTTAAACGATTTGCTTTATATTTGGCTGTAAAACCACAAGTAGCTATCATTAGAGCCCTCCAGCACCTCAACGTGAATAAATCATTTGTGTCTCGAACCATAGTTCGTTACCGTGATACTGGCAGCGTTGCAAAACGCTATTAAGATGGTCATAAAAAAACAGCAACATCGGCAGAAATGGTTAGGAAAGTGAAGGCTCGAATTGAGCGAAATGCGCTTCGAAGTGGAATAAAAATGGCTCGTGAGCCCAACATATCGTTGGAACGAATGCAACACATACTGAAAAATGAGCTTGGGCTCAAGCTATTGAAGTTCCAAAAAGCACACGATTGCAACCAATCATTTCGGTCGGAAACCGTCTACATTTCATCAAGACTCGGCACCTTTTCACAAAGCGCGCGTCAACCAAGATTGGTTGAAAAACAATATTCCACACTTCATTTCTTCGACACAATGAATAGCAAATTCTCCGGATGCACTTCGAATCTGCAGAACCACTTGTGTGCAGCTTGCGATGCTTTCTTTGGCCATCTCAAGGCCATTATTCGCGCTGAAGATGGATATATTGAAAACTATTGATACAATTTGATCTATTTTCCAACATTTTTTGCTTTGGCACAATAAAATTTATCAAAAAAAAAAATAAAAAATTATAGCATTATAGCAAAAAGTTTCAGTTCGAGTCAGTCACCCTGTATTTATAGATCATTTATTTATTATATTATTTATTTATTACATTATTTACTTGTTTATTTATTTATTAATTTTTTATCTTTTTCTTATGGAAGGTTTTCTTCATATTTTCTTTCTAATCATTCTTTGTTAAATTATTCCTGTATTGAAATGTTTCAACAAGTATTTCAGTGGCAAGATACTTTGGATTATCAAATCCCTGTATTATTAAATGTGCGATTACAAACCTATTGTAAAAATTTTTATACGAAATAAGATTGAAATCTAATCTAATCTTCCAGGCCGATATATGTCACTACCTGCCTGTTGGGGAAGCGGATGTTATCTGAGCTCCAACCCTCTATTGGCTCGGTCCTGATCATTTGGATGTGGTCTGTTCTCTCGCTTCTTTACGGTTGCGGTGTTCACATTTAACTCCATACGAGATCATCGACCATTTTCTCTTGACCATCATGAACTTGGTAGTTCACAGATCCGACCCTAGCACTGTTACCGTCTGCCTCCGCGATGAACATTTTTCCGGATGTGAGGTAACCCAAAATAGGGACATTGCACAGCTGTTGCTTTCTTTTCCGTAAGTTGATGCAGAAAAAATCCTTTACGAACCTTAGGTATTACGTGTCAAGTCCCAAAAAGCTTCTCAGTTGGTGGTTATCTTTGGGGGCAGGCCAACTTTTCACGGCTTCGATTTATGTCAGGATCCGTCCTTTCTCCTTCTTGATAGACCCAGATATTTCACTTCTGGACGAAACATGCCACATCTTCTGGGTTCAGCTTCAAATGAGCTCTTTGCAGCCTCTCAAAACTTCGATTCTCCTCGAGCGTCTTACCTATGACGATAACGTCGTCTATATACACTTGGCAGGTCTTCCATGTGAGAACTTACAATTTTCGTTCCATAAGTCACTCGAAGGTGGCCTGTTCGTTGCGCAGACCAAACGGCATTACTGTACCATAAACTGCCAGACACGGCTTCCTGAAGTAAACGAAGTTTTCTCACAACCCATACGATTAATTTCTACCTGCCACTTATCGCCATTTAAGTCGAGAATTGAAAACCATTTTGCTCTAGAAAGCGTATCCAAAGTGTCATCGATTCTCGGAAGTGGGTAGCTGTTCATTTTGGTGATATCGTTGAGGAGCCGGTAGTCTACACAAAACCTCGTGGTGCTGCCTTACCACGGACTCTGCAATTCTTCAATCAGCCCCTCAGCTTACATCTTCGCACCATTTCGGTAACTTCAACCTTGCCAATGGAAGACACCTTTTAGGTTGACGGATTGGTTGGGCATCTCTGGTGTCAACGTTGTGTTGAGCAAGTTAGGTACGTCCATATTTCCCGCCTTGTGTAGCAAATATATCAGCGTACTCACCGATTAGTTTGTCTTCAAGGAGACGCTGCTCTTGATCCAAATTACAAAGGCTGATGATTTTGTTCTTGATTTTTATACATTGGACACTCGCTACCGGGGTTGCACGACATTTTTCCGTTCTGGTCGATATAGCCTCAATAGATACGCATTTTCCCACTATCTCTCCCTTTTTCACCTTTACGCGGAATGTTTTGGATTCAGAACCATGGATACAGGAACCATGTTGTTCTTTGGTTCACTAAGGTCTTTCCCACCATGAAGTCTTTCATATTTTCTGGTTCCGTTAAATAGAATCGGTGTCCACTTTTGCCCAAATAATTGCTTCCGACAAAGGCTCTAGAATATGATTTCGGCAGATGACAACTTTTAAGACGGAAGAGTTGGCATTTCCGTATATCATTGGTATCTCCATGTTTTCGTATTTCAGTGTTTGTGCCCCAAAGTCTACAACTACATGTTCTCTCATGAGGGCTGTATCAATGATACACTCGTCGTCTACGTCAGCTATCAGGAAAACGTAGGAGAAGGCTATTACGGCCAGGTGGATTTTTATGCGGAATTCATTATATACCTTAGTTGTTTCTCCCGTAGCTGCTGTAAATGCTGGTGTTATGCAACCAGGATTTCTGCACAAGATCCCTCTTGATGATTTAGGCCGTTGCACCGGTGTCTATTGTTGCCATCCATTTTTCCTTTCCACTGATTATTTCTACTAGAAGGCTTTCATTACATCCTTTTGCTAGCGAGACTTGGATGATGGGGCCGTCGACTCCTGCTACCGACTTCTGCCCGCAAAGTTGGTGCTTCGGGATGACATTTCGGCTTCTTGATAGACATTTCGGCTGGTTTCTTCCTCTATTTGCCTGTTCGTCACATCGGTTCTTTACACGGCCTTTGAAGGTGTCTTATTTCATTGCAGTTTCAGCAACGCATTCTTCGTCTATCCTCGGCACTAAGTCTTGTGCAAAAGCATTCAACAGATGCTACCTCTCTGAGGAAATGTATTCCTTTGGAAGCCTGATTCAGCATGGTATATCAAGACGGTATTACTACTCTTAAAATGTCGGAGGACGTGTCAAATTTTTCGGAAAATTGGATAAAGAGAGAGAAAAATGTTAAGGCTCAGTTGTTATTTCGCTCCATTGGTGGCATCCAACATTTAATGGGAAGACTAAATTATTAGTGGAAGTTGGCTTGTTATTGATTTCTAGTCAACTACTCGTCTTATTTGATTTTTGTTAAATGAATAAAAAAAACTAATGTCTTTCGGGCGAGGCTGAGATACGAACACCGAACCTCCCGATTTGGAAGCCGGTCCGCTGCCTCTTGAGCAACGGCCACCCATTGTCTATTATTTACGAAAATTCTGCTGCAGGATCGTGCAAGGCCATTGTTAGTACAAAACACTTCTCTTCATTGTTCCAGTTGTTCGCACACAGTCATTTCAAGCTGCTTGTTATAAGTAGACCAAGAGGTCTGGCCATCGAATGAAGGAGGCTTCGACTCTTTTCTCCTTGAACCGCTTAAAGAACATTCGCGTAGTTTCTGTTTTCGCACTGTGTTGAGCTCCCATTTACTCAGCTAAAAATTATTATCGTTGATGCTCTATCTTTATTGTTGAAATACTAGGCTATTAATTCCGCGAAAGTGCGTTTAGTGGATTTTTTTTTTTAATTTGTCCGCAATCCGCTTTTTGTTTTCTAGGTCTGTGTCATGTATTCTTGAGAATTAACCAATTGGTGCATTAACGACGGCAATGCTGACTTTGTAAGGTTATCTGTGGCAAAATATTCCATGCTATTTGTGTCCCGTTCAATAAAAGAATCATGGTCTTTCTTAAAGGGTTTTCGGAAAATCTGCTGTTTTGCTGAGTGAGTGCTTTTTAATGAACTTTTTGTAATCAATCAGTGAATTCAATCGTCAGACTGATAACGGTCGAACTTTCAAACGTGTAGTTCTATAAACTCTCTCCGGGGAGACACAGGTATTTATCTCAAGGCATAAACATCTAATTTGCATCTCCAATTTGCAACATACAATCACCCACTCTCAAAGCAGAGTCCGTGCTTGACGTTATATTCGATAAAATTATTGATGAAGAGTTCACTATGAATAGGACAGTGTTAAATAATTTGGAAAACCTCATTGAAAATGTATGTCACAAAATCGATGGTCTTCCAACCCTTCCCCCGCCGCACAACAAACTTTAATTTTTGGATAAATTGTTACAAACCGGAGTCGAATCATTGCCATATCCAGTGCCGACAACCCAACCTCCAAATCCTCGCACCAGTCTTTCGATCCAAAAATCTTATGGTGATATAGCTGCTCCAATGTCAACTACTCCTGCCGCCACCCCACGGAAACTTGTAACACAATTACACACGACATGGACACCTTCAGAGTGGCACTCCGCACTCCGAATCAGATGTTCACCACCATATTAGTCAAAGGTGCCCCGAAATTCGCAGATGTTATTTAGAGCTCTGAATTTTTCAAAAAGAGGTATGGCATCAACATCACCCAATGCACAACATTTCCAACATCTCACCGCAGAAATAAACGCAATTTCAAACTAAACTATTAAAAATATAATAAAAAAAATATTAAGCAACGTCTCACCTAACAATACAATAATTATTTAATATATATAAATAATATAAATAATTATAAATCGGCCAAATTGATTCCCCATTCACATCCTTAACCTGACAACAACTGCAGCTTTTAAACCAAAATATTTTCCAATTGTTCCCCTTCTGTCTATATCCCTAAGAAATCCCCTTGATCCATCCAAGCCGCAACATTAACGCGTTTCTCTTAATTTAATTCCTGTCGCTGATACGGTCACTGCTCAACCGTCCACACCCCTCCTACGAATACTAGCAGCTGCATTCCCAAATTAGATCTTACAACTAGCGCCAAATTTTATTAGCACAAATATCTTAATCCCGCTTCTAATCACCTAGATGCCACGGAATGCGCTCTCTAGTATTCATGATAAATCCGACTCTGTTTGCTTTGAGAGAAAATCAAAACAAGTGTCATGGTCAAGGGAAAGCCTTGCTAGTGATATAACTAGTCTCAGGAATCTTTACAATAGATACCACGAAATTTTCAGCACACCTATCCAAAAGGTTGCAAATGACTTCGCTGCTTTCCGCAGTTAAGTACTCTTAAAGAACCTCTAGCCTTCGGCGTAGCCGAGCTGACCATGATGAATTTTTTCGTTCCTCACTTGCCTCCATTGTTTGCATCTCACCTACACTCTTATATTTTATTGTCAAAAAGTAAGAGGCATCTCATCGCTATCTCTTCTTCTGTCAAACTTGACTTTGCTTCAATTAAAATAACACTCCCAAATAGGTCCCTGTTCGAATGTGTTGCTACATTCTACCAGCTCAACCTTTCGGATCCTACATCCTTGCTATTAAAGCGATTGATCAATTTATTGATGTAATTTCATCGACAATATCCTTATCTTTGGTGACTTTAATCTGCTTCTGCTGAAGTGGATTCCATCGGTTGATCACTTCTTTCTTACCACATCAAATGATAGTTCATCCAAGGAATGTATATTCATTGATCGTAGATCAAATAACAAGCCTATGCCAAGTAAGTGGTAGGCAACTAGACCTTATTTTCACCAGCGATCCCATTAACTTCACAGTAACGTTTTGTCCCTTAACGCTATCAACCATCGATAACTTTCACCGTCCCCCCTCTTCTTCATTAATTTTCCATGACTCTCCAACACAGTCCTCTACTTTCCATATTTATTTATCTCAGCTAATCTTCTTTTGATTTTACCAGTTGATTCTGAATGTCTCAAACAAAAGTTCAATAAAACGACTTATGGAAATTTATTATTGATTTTATTAACCATTGGCAATTCAGCTCAAGACAAAAGTCTATATGCAGGTAACCCTAGGGCCTGTCCGTCTGGTTTGATGGTTACTACAAAAGTGATCTCTGATGGTCTCGCATAATTTCATTAGACAGAAATTAACACACTATTTGCTAGAAACCAGTATTTTGCGTCATTAATGGTCCAGTTTTCATTGGACATTGGACATTGCAATAATCAATAATTTTCACTGTAGTGATGACAAAAAATTAGATTTACTTTTAACATTAGAATATAAGATAAAATTAGATAAAGAGGAAAAATGAACAACATAAGGAATATCGTCGATTAATAGGTCAAGTTCTGTAGGTGCAAATTGGAGCCAAAATGACTTTGTATCACCAAATACCGTATTTTTCAGATATCTGTCACTAGAAAAAGTCATTATGTCCATTAAACTATCCAAAAGCTCAGTTTCAGATTTTTGAATTTCATCAATTGTAATTTCTTAGGTTCCTACGGCGGGAATAAATTACGAACGTACTAAATGAATTTTATTCACTAACACTAATGACGCACTCAATAACCTTCAATTAAAAAAAAAAAAACCTGTTTTGGTCCGGAAAAGAAGTACGAGTATGTCATAATTTTTATTCAATTATAGCAATACGAAAATAAAAATTCTATTGGAACCAAGCTTAATCGACTTTTCAGATTATATGGCTGAAAATGATAAGAAAGTTTTAACAAGACTTCGAAAAAATCTCCCAGGACATTTCTGAGATCGACAGACAAGAAATTTGACAATCATATTGGGAATTTTCCGACTATAACAGATAGATAGTCTTTATACTAAAATATGTCCAAACAGAGTTCCCAAAACGCAGAAACACAAATGATTCAACAGCGGAAAATTACTACATGCGTCTTAAACATATTTTTTTAGAAAACTACTGGAAGGCATAGAGGATGTGCAAGTTTTTTTTTTTAAATCCTTTGCATTTTAAATGGGCCTATAAATACAGCCATCAGAGGCTCAAATTTTGGATCATTCACTGGCAATGATAAAAAGGGTCTAAAAGTACCTTGCAACAAAACAAACAAAGAAAGAAGAGCTTTAGCAAAAATCCATATACAAATATATCCAGTAATGGAATCCCACTACGCACGAAAGCCTACGAAGAAATTATACTTAGAAAGCAATTTTTTTATTTGGAAAATGTAAAAACTTTATCGTAATGATTTTTGCCAGAAATGTAACATAACTTAAATTGTCAGCGAAAACTATTATAGGAAAATATTCTGTTATAATTAAAACAATATTCTTTTAAACTAAAAAAGACCTTTGCGCAAAAGCTTCTAAATACAGATAAAAGAGAATTGGAGACAAAATATTTAATGAATTTGATGAGAAAAAACCAGTAAAATATGTTAAGTCAAGGAAAATGATAAACTGAGAGGCAAAAATGATCTTACATTTATTACTTGCACTTTTGATTTGCAAAGTGTTCTGCAGTTGCCGTATTCACGTGTTGCATTGTTTTATTATTGCATTATTGCATTTTATTGTTGCATTATTTATTATCTATGTAGGAAGCGGGGAAAACGCTCATTGTTGGACTTGGAACGAATTAAATGGTAAGCGAGCAAGCATTGAGCTCAATTTTGTTCGGTTTCCTCAAAACATTGCCCTTAACCATCACCGATATTTCACTGTTCTGTGACACATGCGGTGATCAAAACAGCACAATTAAAAATCGAAACAGAGACCAGTGGTGAAAAAGTGTCGTGGCTTAAAACAAATGACAAATGAATTTCCTCAAAATTTATTTTATAGATACGATCATACGTATGATTACAAAAAAATAAATATATCTGAAAGAAGTCGCCGAAGGAAGTAGTCGCACTGAAGTCAGAATAGAGAGTGTAGAAGAGTATTCCAAGAACTCATGCGGCAGCTGTATAATGGCCCCATCTTGGGTTATCTCATACTCGCAAACTCATGACGTTCAAGAGAAAGTGGTTGCATATTATTGCAAGGTACTCTCCAGACCTGGCTACAAAGCATTTGTTTAAGTACCTCTATAGATAAAAATTTATTCTCCGCATAAACTACCAGCTCTGAAATGGCTACTATAATTTAGGAACCCTGAAGTCCTAGTTGCGAGATGGATCAAGCAGTTGTCGAACTACGAGTTTGAAGTGTAACATTGCAAGGAAAAACTCCACTTATTCTCTCTCTCGTCGACCGTGCGGAGTTAAAAGCGAACACTGGATTCGTTAAGAAGCAAAACACCAGTCCACTATCCAAATGATCGGGAATGAGGCAGTAGAGGGTTGGAGTACAGGGAAAATTCGTTCCTCCCAACAGGCAGAGGCATGACATTGAACCAATATTAGTCCAGAAAGAATTCGAGGAAAGACCAAGCTGGCAGGAGATATCGGACTGGAGCCAAATTTTGAAGGTGTATTGGACTCGCGAGTGGTACTCGCTTTGTGGACAAGATAGTGTGCTGAAGAGAAAATGGAAAAGTGCAGATGGAACAACATCTTATACTTTTAAATTTATTTTTATTGATTCTTTCATTATTACTTTCATTCTAGACAAAAATGCTTAAATCTAATTTAACAATGATAGTTACTTATTCTAGCTTACTGGCTCTTACCGAGCACTCTAAACTTTACCATCTCATTCAAAGTTTACCTTCCGGCCTTAAAAACTATCTTACAATTAAAATTATCTATCAGTATTACAATATATAAAATTTCTAAGAAAAGCTTTTCGAAAAACTTAGATACCGTATCTTTAAAATTGTTTTTAAAACTTAAAACTATGTCCCTATTCTACTTAACCTACCTAAGCTACCAAACCTACCTTAACTATAATCAGGGTAACCTCTCGCACCGAGTGGTCATCAACGTACCGATCTAGGAAAGCGAGCCCACCCTCTCCCCTTCTAGAAGCCACCAGAATTCGGTGTACTGTTTCTCGGCATCGGTCCAATCTCTGTCCGCGATCGCGGGACTAAAACGGAGGAGCTCCTGAGCATTGGTGACATACCCGTCGTAGATGAGCCGCTTGTCCTTCGCACCGCTGTAGCGGTGATATGTCACCGGGGTACCATCCCTGCTTTGCATTAACCCTTAGCATCAATATATAGAAGCGTGCTCTCGTGGTACATTTCATTGGGGTAATAAGCCCCAAAGATCAGGCTATTATCGTTAGTCATTGCTCGTGCAACGTGTCTTCGGATCGCCTTAATCAGGAAATTGTTAATCCTATTCAGATTAGCCCCATCGTAAAGGAATTTGTTGGGATAATAGTTTTTGTACTCAGATTCTGGTGTTCTGTACAAGCCTATACAATTCCTAAGACACTGCCTTTTAAACACCGGAATCCTTTCCATCTGATACGGGGCTGCATTGAACCACACGGGACAACCTTACGCGATGACTGGCCTGATTAGGGCCACGTAGCATATGACCTTCACCCCGGAAACTAGTTGCTGTGGAAAAGCCTTCTTGTCAGGGCTAAAGACTTCTTGGCCCCAGCAAGACAAGCATCTATATGTTTGTCAAAATACAAATACTTATCGAGCCAGATACCAAGGTATCTCACTACGCTTCTCACCGCTAATGGCAGTCCGTGCTGTCTAATGATGACCAAATTTCGCCAGTTATATCTGGTATCCCTAGAAGCCCATCTCAATGGAGTTCTAAACAATATTGTTTCCGACATTTGAAAATTGATTTTCAATTTCCAATCGTCTCAATACGTCTTAATATGATCGAAGACACGTTGCAAAAGGGTGTTAATGACTTCGATTTTTGGACCTCACCTGTACGCCACTAAATCGTCTGCGTACGCTATGGAATGATTAAGGGAACCTACTAGATCACTTGTGTAAATGTTAAACAGTATCAGAGAAATCACAGCCCCCTCTTTTTAATGTCAAAGGTTTTGCTCGAAATAACATTGTTACATTTAACAACGAACTTTTTTCCCATAAGCATATCGTAAATCATATATAGCAGGGGTTTCGGCATGCCCATCCTGGTCAACTTATAGAAAAGCCCCACTAGCCATACGGTGTCAAAGGCCTTCTTAAAGTCAACGAGGCAGGCACCCGTACACTGGTTCTTTCCTTAATTTCATTGTATGTAGGAGATCAGCTTTGACACAGCATAAATAGGGTCATGCCTCGCCCTAAAACCAAACTAATTTCCCGGAATTCCATTATTTTCCTCAACCCACTTTAACAGCGCTCTATTAACCACTTTCTCGAATAGAACATCTTGTATGCAGCTAATCGTACCACGGTTTAGAATCAATCAAGTGCTTCATGAAATACAGGATAGCATCTCGGAGGTCAATTGGTAATAAACAAAACGTTGGCTAAGATCGTAGCAGAAGAGACAGTCAAAAACTGGGTGAGCAGATCTGTTGTCCCAATGGAGCTACACTCTGACCAAATCACCAAAATTGCCACAAAATTGGGAAGGTGCGTACAAGGTGATGACGTTGTCTACCGGATCCGGCGTGGAGATCGGGGAAAACTGAATGTGTGATTTTAACGGAACGATAAATGACGAAGTTGTTCGGGACGAACACATTTAGGGAGGGAGCAGTGTAATAACCAGTTAAAATGTAAACAGAGGCATTTGAATTTGAATAGCAGAAGACTCAGCTATTGGAGAATGGAAATTTCTAGCAAATATTCTGGTACAATGTAATTCTTATGAAACGTTAGATAGTACAGAGTGTTCTCGAAAGATGTCAGGGGAGCATAAATATTAGCATCCCCCAAGATATGCAAGTTAGTTTTAAAGTGGAATTTGAAGAGTGAATTAAGAGATTGATTGAGTGGTTTAAGTAAAAGATAAGGTTAATAAAGAGATTTAAAAAAGGATTGAATTGTAAATTGTAACTGTATGTATTAAATAAAGTGATTGTATTGAAAGGAATAAGTTCTATCATTTGGATCCACACAAACATTTTACAGTATATTATATCAGAGCAGTGGACATAGATGCAATTTTTTTTGTATACATTTCAAAAAATTGTTGGCGCAAGCATATTATTAAAATGGGTAGCATTTTCACTTTTGTGACAGTTATTCTTCTGAAGTAATAGTTAGCGCTACTTATGATATCGATATCGATATGCGTAAAAAAGAAAAGCTTTTTCGGATTCACTCAATTGATATGAAATTAAAACGGATTTACAATTTCTGAGGAAATATTAATCTGAGACTGTTATGTGATAGTTTCTGATGTAACATCTCGCATCTCGCAGCTTGAACTTTTTATACCCGGACAGGATGTGATTCAATCGCCGTTGCCTACATGAATCGGCAACTTTTCTCCCTTATAAGGGTAACAGCACTAACCTTTTGCAATTTCTTTTATTATTAAAAAAATGCTTTCATGTGACGATCGGTCGAAAACAACTGATTATTTTTTACATATTTTGACAAGTTGGGTCATATTTTAAAAGTTATGGGCTTAAGATGAAAAGGTGTTAAGCTTTGCTTGTAAATATCAGTTACACATATTTTGGATACAAAAGGAATAACTGATAGAATTAAAATCTAGTGTTAAAAAAAAACCTTTAAACTTGAATATTTTTTATACAACACAAAATTTACTTACTTACTTACTCAAACATAAATTCCATTAAGGGGGTAGTCTTATGTTCGAGGTTAAATTTTAAAGGTTTTTAAGGATTTTTTTTTGCAGAAAATGAAATACAATCTTTTTATGATAATTATATGTTATTATTTAGCTATTAAATAATACAAAAAATTTTTTGTTAAATAAAAAACATCATTTAACATCATTTTGGTGAGGTAAAGTAGGTCTCTTAAAAAAAAAAAGTATTAGTAGAATTTATGGTCCTCATTTTAAATAAGCGTACTCATATGTAGATTTTGCCTTATTCGTATGTTTAGAATAGATAGATTCATCTTTAGAAACAAATTTAATTAATTGATCTATGTATGGTTTGGATTTAACCAAAAAGTTTTTAAACTCACCATAAACGCTAAGCCCATTTTCTAATACAGAGTTTCCCAAATGGTGTTCTGCGGAACTCTGGGTTTCCGTGGAAGGGTCAAAGAGATTTCGTAGAAAAAACATAATCGTGTCGTCCCGTCGTACCGAAATTCACACATCAAACAAATTTATACATCTGTTCGGATTTGGTTTGTGATAATCGATAATTTACTGAAAAAGGGGAGCCTCACAAGTGTTGTATTGTGTTCACCAGTAGTTCACCAGTATTTATTCAAGTCAATTTATACATACAGTCCGGCCAATAACTAGTTGGCTTCTTCACCTTACATGCATTAATTTCTTAATTTGATGTTTATTTTATAAATCTTTTGGTTGTTTATTATTATCAAGTATTATTGTTGTTGTCGGTTATTATTATATGTAAATTGATGTAAAAGACTCTTGTCGTCGGCAACACCGATAAAGTACACCAACCAAAAAAAGGAGTGAACCTCATTAGAGAACTGTTTTAAAAAAGAGGAAATATGAAGAATCCTACATGTACTTTAGATTTATTCCTGTAGAAAATGCTGAACATTCTGGTGGACAATGCGTTATTTGCAACAAAATTCTGTTTAATAGCTTTTTGGTACCTTCAAAGCTTAAACGACACTTTGAAACCAACTGCCCGCAACTGAAGCATAAAAACCTACTCTTTTTTTTTTTGAAAGACACAAAGAAGTACATAAAACTGGTATGGCTATTATACACAGATATGCAAAAACAGATAATGAAAACGCAACTGAAGCATCACCACACACAATTGCAGAAAATTTAATAAAACCAAGCATGACAGAAATTGTCAGCTACGTACTTGGAAAAGATACAGTGAAGACAGTTGCAGCAGTCCAGTGTTTCAATAATATCATATCTGATCCAGTCCATAACATTTCAGACCATATTGAAGGTGAAATAATTTGTAGATTGAAAGACAGTGATATATTTGCAATACAACTGGACAAAGTACAGATGTCGCCGGCTTATCAATACTGCTTGTTTTCATGAGATATCTCTTCTGAGGATCTATTGAAAAAGCTATATTTCTCGTGAACCTTTGGACACCAACGCGACTGAGGAAGAAATTTTTAGTCATTGATAATTATATCGTATGAGTAAACACCATGTTCAATGGACCAAATACATACATCAATACATGCAGCGTTGGAGCAGCAGCTATGTCACCGGCAAAATAAAAGGAACTGTGTTCCACCGAAATGTAGTAGCAGTCATTACACCGTCATACCCTTGTAGCGAAGAAAATTTTATACGACTAAAACAAAGTTTTCGATCAAGCCGTACAAAAAGTTAATTACTTCCACTCAAGTCAAGGCCTTTTAAAAAAGTGTGTGAAAATGTAGGAAGTCAATATCAAACATCAAGTTTTATCCACAGTATTTGAATTGCGCAACGAGCTCAAGATATTCTTTGTCGAATAGCCCATTTCTGCAACCGTAAGTGTGCTTGTTGAACTCTTGCACGATGAGCAATGGATGGTGAAATTAGCTTATTTGTATTCGATGTATTTGATAAATACAACGTAATTTGAAAGTCCTTACATGGAAGAACCACAACTAGATTTACATTTAAAAACAAAATATCTTCACATAAAATGTGTTAATAGAATGTGTTAACCAAAAAAATTACGAAAATTTTGCTCTTTTAAACGGATTTATGGAAGAAAATATGTTGCAGGTTACTTCAAATGATGAAAAAAGCATATATCAAACTTTTGTTACCCTTAAAATATCTTTGGAAGAGTATTTCCCCGAGAACATTGACAACATCGACTGGGTACAGAATCCATCTGCAAATTATAGTAAACAATAGATGTTAATTGTGCCAGAGTATGAAAATTTGATTGACATTAAATGTTCATCCCTTCTTAAACAAAATTTTGAATCAGAATATTTTAATTTGAATACATTTTGGATTGGACTGAAAGATGAATACCCTGCAGTCGCAGAAAGAGCTCTTATAGTTCTCCTTCCATATGTAACAACTTACCGACGCGGGGCTAGGTTTTCGACTTACACTTACACAAAAAACAAATACAGAAAAAGACTGGACGCAGCTCCAGATCTTTAGATTCAGTTATCGGACATTAAGTCTAATTTTAAGGAAATTTTAAGTATATATGTGAAGTAATTTCATTCTTCACATTAAAAATTTACAACGTATTTTTTGTTGTACAATAAATGTTTTATAAAACTACAAATAATTATTTTTATACCATTTATTCTTTCTTTTATTTTCAAATATAAAAATATCCAAATCGCATTTCAAGGAACGATATTTTCAGTTAATATTAATATGGAGGTCCGCCAGAAAAAGTTTGATCATTTAGGGCACCGTGGCCGAAAAAAATTGGAAACCTCTGTTCTTATAGTAGAGTACATCAAAGAATTCAAATAATTTTGACTTGTCAGCATAAAAAAAAATAATTCCTTTGATGAATGAAAATTTCTTTTAGTAACATCAATCATTTATAATAGGTACTAACTCTAAAACTCGTTGAATATTGAAAAAAGGGAAAATTATTTCCACTTTAGCTGGTTGTAGGAATTTTAAAACTTGAATATGTGTATATATGTACATATACATTTTTCAATTTCAGAACAATATAAACATATATATATATATATATATATAATTGGTAATATATTGACAGGGTCCTGGCCGAAGAAGTACATTAAAAAAATCGTCACAAAGAAATTCTCTATAGGAATGTTAAATAGATATTGTACCCAGAAAGATATGTATGCTAGATATGTATGCATATTTCTATGATTTGTTTTTAGTTTCTGAGTGTTTTGTCTAAAAGACTTTTAAAAATTGGAGTTAAAAATAAACATTTCCACCTATCAAGGAAATGAGCGGTTTCTAGAGAGTGGTTAAAAATAATTTCAAGCGAACGAAAAATGTAAATTACAAAATTTATTAATAATATTAACGCAGCAGTCCCATCCGCACGGGATTTGAATTCTAATTTATTGTTTTCTTGTGCGTAATTACATCTTATTCAACTATATACAACGTATAATATTATCTAAAACAGAGGTACATAGCTATAGAAAATGCAATCATAACTATAACAATGTCTTACTTATTAAATATATTTACAAATGTATGTAAATAAGGATTTTTTTTTTCAATACTTTTCGATATTTTTTCTTTACCCTCTTTTTTATATACGAGTACAAGTATGTTATATATAGTATACTTTCAATTTTAAATAATCAAAATAACTTAAATCATAAAGAAATGTATTTCTCTTTAATTCTAAAATGGAAAAGGACTCTTGAAGCCCATTATAATTTGAATTATTTTGAGAAAGAAAAATATCAGAAATAATCCCTAGATACTTTAAGTTTTTGTGGAGTATGTATGTACAATTAAATGGCTATGGTTGATGATGAAAGAAATCCACATTTGTGTAGAATGTTTAAAGTTGTCTTACTAATTGGTCCAATTTTTTATCTCTGTTCTGATATATGTAGATTTTTAACGATTGCATTTAAATAAATATGTATAAAATAAATTTCGTCACACATAGTATAATTCATAAAAAAATATATAACTGAGATATTTTCAACTTGCATACTTGTTTCATTTAAAAAAGAAGTAAATTTTCATTTAATTTACTTCTTTTTTAAGCGTTGAAATAGATTTCTGAGTATTTAGGAATAAGCTCAATATTAATTTGTTTATCGTTGTTCTAGATTGTCAATATTTTTTATATATTCAGATATTTTGTAGCTCTGGTAGTAAATTATTCAAACTATTTATTTGGATTATTATCCAAATTTAGCCATTCAAAACTGTTGTTAGCGTGCAATAATATTAAAATGAATAAAAATAACGCCTCTCAAATTATATGACATATAATTTCATGTAAAAAAAAATAATAAACCGTTTCAACGTTTGAATTACTTTACTATGTAGATTCTTTACAAGTTTTAAATCGTCTAAAGTAAAATTTGTTATTATTTTGTTCCTAATTTAAATTTATTTGACCAGGTTGTATGACTGTCAATAATAAATTGTTGATTTAAAAATCATTGATAGTTATGCATAATAATATTTGTTGACATTTGCTTTTAATTACAACAGAAAAAAAAGTATATCCTCTGTGTCCTTTCAATGACATTCGACTCTATTCACTTGGGCTAAAAAGTTTTTTTTTTTCATTCTCCGATAAAATATCAAAATACATATATGTATGTATTGTATATCAAAGGCATGGGTTACATGCCTCAAAAATGTAAATTATCACCTCTCGGTTTTAGTACAACTGCTTCGTAGCTCTAAAAATGTCATAATTAAAAGGTAGAATTTTAGACAAATATATCTTACAAGGCAACACTTTATAGCGTTAGGCAACTAAGTGTCCTGTCTGTAACTTGTTACACTTGAAATCAAACATTGCCGTGTACCTTTTTTGGCCCATGCTTATTACCAATACTATCTGTTTTTGTACAGTTCCGTATGCACACTGTACCATACTGTTATATAATATGGGGAAAACCGGTTTAAAAGCGAGCATTTTTCAAGCTGTCAAGTTTTTAGAACTTTTTTTGACAGAATGTTGGTGCTCGCAAATGTACCTACTGTTAAAGAATTTTCAGAGAGGGCTCATTTTCGACCGAACAGCGCGATATGGTGGTGATAAAACACTTTTCTTTAATGCCATGCACAAAATTGCTGCAATTGAGGTAGTGAGTTTTCATATTTTAATAATATCTTAGATGCTTTTAAAGTAATTGCGTGTTAAATATTTGGAGCTTATGACGTGATCTGGTTCAAAATTCTAGAAATTTAAAATTAAATATTTGCTTTGATTAAAAACAAAAACAATTTTAAAAGCAAAATTATTCTTAAAAGCCGCCGACACAAAGTACCCAAATTATCTTATGTTAAAACATGTTCCAGAACCGGGGCTTATGCACGTTCTCTCACTAATTTAACTGTTGGTGTTCTGTAGCTGCCATTGCAAAATTTATTTAATAGAATTGTGAATATCAGCTGTTATTTTGTTGATTGCGCATCGAAATACCTCATAAATTAGAAAAATTCGCTAAAATTTTCCATTCTCTATTCTTCAATGGTTGTGTCTTCTGCTATTCAAACATAGAAATCTTCTGCGAACAACTTCGTCATTCATCGTTCCGTTGAAATGATGCATTCTATACACATGAACCACCTTCATTTTATTGTATTAATGTATGGACCTTCCTAATCCTCTAACAATTTTAGTGATTTGCCTTTCTTATGAAGAAGATTATACAGCGTACCAGATCTCGTTCGTTGAAACCGGGAAATTTCGCTTTGATGTTTTCATACGGTTGATCGCTAGCTTCATCTTTTCTTAAGTGTTTTCATGCAGTAGTCATTGACCATCTTGGGCTCCGTAGGTGGGGATCTAAATTTCGTTTCAATTCGCAATCGAAGTGTTGGTCCAAATAAGATCTCGGATAGTGTATGTCCTGTTGAGCTGTGGATCGCGTTTCAGTTGGTCATTTAAAAAAGGATATGTGTCGATTCCAGTCCCGCTGGCAGTTGCTGACGACCTAAGACAAATGCTTATTTAAGGTACAATTGAATCGCTCAGATTGAGAGTGTAGTGGCATTGTCCTTGTCTTCCTTGTTCCCAAAAATTGACACACTTTCTGGAAGATTTTTGATTCAAAGTTTCGCCCTTGATCGGAGTGTAGCTCCATTGCGACCAAATTTGCTCACCAAGTTGTTGAATATATCTTCTGTTACGGTCTTAGCCTCTTGATTTGGGATGGCAAATACTTCCAGCCACTTGCTGATGTAATCCATGGCTATTCGTTCGGATGGTGCTCCGACATTGTATTGTTGCATTCGTCACTGTGACTTTATTTTTAGCGCCCTTGGCAGAAGCACACCATATGCGCTATTTGAATCAATTCTCAACCTCTTGTTTTGCGCTTAGCCAATGTCTTGTTTATTTCCAAATGACCTCCTGAGATTCCATCATATATTTCATGAAGCACTTGGCTGACTCTGAATCGTGGCACAATTAGCTCATACGAGATGTTGTTGGATCTGTACCTTCACGTTTTTTTTTTTTTTCAAAAAACTATTTTGCGCAAAGCGAGTCACACTGTGATCAATATGCTCTCAGATTTTGACTCCAGTTATATATCTAATGTACACTTGGTTTTTCCTCGTGTTTCTTCCAGATCAATACTGGTTCGATGTTATTATCTGCCTATTGGCAAAAACTGATTTTGTCTGTACTCCAACCCTATACTGTAGTATTCACATTTGGCTGCACACGGTCGACGAGAGAGAGCATCTGCATTTGAATAGCCCTGTAATCTCGCAACTTCTTAAATTGTAGCAGACATTTCAGAGCTGCATGTTCTGTGCAAAGAATGAACTTTTGTCCATAGAGGTGTATACTTATGGAAATGGCTCGTTAACAGAAGCTCCCGCCGAGTTACGCAGTATTTCCTTTCAGGTCTGGAGAGTATCTTGCTGTTATCTGCAACCTCTCTCTCTCTTGACCATTATGAACTTGAGATATCACTACTCCGACCCCGACATTGCTAGCGTCTGCGTCCACGATAAACATTTTTTACAAGTGTGGGCATTGCACAGCTCCTGCTTGAGTTTCTGAAATGCTTTTGCACAGTCTCCAGACTACTTGAACTGTCGGCGTTTCCCCATAACTTGATGCAAGGTCTTTGCAATACCAGCAAAATCCTTTACGAATCTTCTGTGATACGTAGCAAGTCCAAATAAGCTTCTCAATTGGTGTGTCTTTGGAGGCAGGCCAACTTTTCACAGCATCGATCCGTCGATCCGTCGATCCGTCGACTCCTTTCGCGGATATAATGTGACCCAGATATTTTAATTCCGGACGTTACAAGGCACACTTTTCTAGGTTCAGCTTCAAATGAGCGCTTCGCAGCCTCTCAAGCACTTCTTCTAGATTTTGGCGATGCTCCTCGAACGTCTTACCTATGACGATAAAGTCGTTCATATACGCTAGGCAGGTTTTCCACGTGATCCTTTGTAATGTTCGTTCCATTAATTACTTGAAGGTTGCCGGGGTGTAGCTAAGTTCAGACGGCTTCACCGTTAAATACGAAAGACCGCTTCCTGTAGTGAAAGCCGTTTTCTCATGATCTTTTCGATCAATCTAATTAAGTTCCATTTGATAGCTAAAATTATTAATTTGATTTTATTCGTAACGATTTTCTCTACTTAAATTGTTAAGTCAAACATATGCAGAGTATGTAGAGTTATCATCGAGTATTGGATTTAAAATTGAGTATATTTGTAAAATTTCTCGCTGAGATTTGAATTACTGAATTACTCAAGCGAAACAAAACTCATTTGTTGAGTTTATTTTAATGACGTCTAGTTTCATTATGTATTGTGTCGAAGGAATTATAATTAGCTTCAGACTTAAATATGTTGCAATTCGGCAAGAATTTTTAAATATGTATATTATAGTATAGCAACTGTTTCGCTTTTTTTACAATAATAAAATTAATGAGAATGTTCTAATGGATATATATATATATATATATATATATGTATATTAAAAACGTTTTATATATCATTAAAAATCATTAAACCTAATCTGGTAAATATAAGATTCTGTTATTGCCTCAAATCTGGGTATGTAAAACGATTTGCGGTTTTGAATGATTTAGAAAAAACTTATTTAGTATTGATTTTTTAAAAAATAATAAAATATAAAGATAATGTGAGATTTCGAACATTCTTATGTGTTTTCTCTTTTTTAATGAATAAGTTATATGGTGATATTACGTTTTAACGATATGGAGTTTGCTGAGCATTTTGTTTTCAATTCAGGTAAGGGGAAATGTCACAATAATTTATCATAGCCTTGCAACTTTAAGGTGATCTATCGGAACTTAAACTAAGAGCATCGTTTTTACTTGATTTTGTACATATGTTTTCGATTTATATCATCCCTCGAACTAGTGCAATCCAAATCAATTTTACTTTGTGTAAAGATACTGTAAGTTGTTTTTTAACAATTATGTTTGGAATGTTACATACTTCAACGGCTCAATATTTCTTTCAATTCAGTGTTTGGTTTTATTTGTAGGTTAAACATCGCGGTACAGTATTTGTTGATTTTTCTGTTGGCGTTTTGCCTTTGACGTATGTATATAACATAAATCACTTAATACGTATGTCCTGATAGCGAGGGTAGATGTTAATTAATACTAAATGGTAAATTATAAGCTGCTCGAAATGTATATTCAAAGTTTGTTTTAAACAAAAAACAATAATTAATAAATAAATAAATATTTATACGTTACGTTCGTTAGAACATACAGAAGTATGTGTGTTAATACAAATTAAAAAAAAACGATTTAATTAAAATTTTATTTAAATCTACATTACATTTGCCGATGAAAATGTAACATAATTGCAGTGTTATATAGGTTCTGACAAATTTTATTTTTTTGAAATTATTTTGAATAATTCAAAATTTTTATTATCAAATATATGTCAATATGTAAAAAAACTATGTTGCAGACTTAAAAATCAAGTGCCAAACATCAAATTAAATACCTATTTTTATGTAATTATAAAAGTGAATCCATAAAACCTGAACTAAAACAAAAAATTTGCATAATCAATTTTCATAGTGTATGTATGAACACCTTTATTCCATAGATTGTATTAACAGTAAATATTAAAAGTAAGCTATAAAACTAAGGAAAAAGAAAACAAAAACAAAAAATGTACCTATTTAAATTCATCTACGAGTACCATGTATGTATGTGTAATAATGTTTTTTTTTTTTTTTTGTTTCTTTTAGCTAAGGTACACCGTAATTTTTGAAACCTTTAAATTATTAGAATAAAAAAGCAATTTCATATTGTCTAAATGGTTTTAATCACAATTTTGGGATTTCCTTCATTCATTTACTCTGATGTGCTAAATGTGTTTTCCCGGGCATAAGAGAGTCTATTTGGGATTGCTGCCAAAAACGCGGAGCACTGTTATTTTCGGTTGCTACTCTCAAAGAGCGATTTTTCTCGCTGCCTTCAGTTGCCATCAATCGGTTCAATAGCGCGAACTTTTCCCTGGGTTTTCATCATCAGTGCTTATATAACTAGTTAAATTCGTTTCGCAAAGAAGACAAATTTCGAAAGATCGTAAGTTTCAGTGGGAAAATATGCAACAGTCTCAAATAATTCTGTGATATGTGTTCTTAAAATAGTGTTAAAAAATACTACTGGATAATACTTTTACTACCTTTTGTGTATTTTGCAAAAATACAAATATCCTTATCACAAGAGCAAATTTTCCAGAGTTGTACATATTTCAAAGGTTTTGCTTAAAAAAAACTCCTATAAGTAAACACAAATTTGTGCCCTAATATATGTTTTTACAATTTTTACATAATTTACGTACATATTTGATTAAGCATCAAAAAATTAGGCATTTTCTAGTTTTAAGATCAAAAAGAAAAGTACATACCTATATAAGTGATTTGACAAATTATGTATCAATCGTCTCAATTGATCCAAAAAGGAATATCGAATCAAATAGTGAATTATTTCGTCTAAAATAAACTAAGCATTATACGAGTATGTAGATACGTACACGTCTATGATGATAGCAACATCAGAAGTCTTGCTACCTTGATATACCTGTGCTCCTTATTTTCAAAAGTTCTTAAGGGGTTACACTTTTTGTTGTTGTTATACTTGCAATAAATTCTGGGAAATTCTATTTTTTCCTTCAGAGATGAATTTGTGTTAGTGGTTTAGTGTATCAAATTTATGACAAGCGATATTTTTAACATATCACAACTTTTTCTTTCTCAAATATGTATGTATAGGTAAAAAATTCAGGAATATCGCTAATATAATTAAATATATGGTACACAGGAAATTAAATATGTATATTTCCGTTCCTTTATATTTTGACATGCTAGCATAAAGTACACTATATACAATATTTGTTCAAAACTTTTTCTCTTTTTAATTAATATGGATTATAACCGCCTGGATGCAAAAACGTATAACCCTCAGCTATTTTTAGGCCCAGTGCACTAAAAACTTAAGAATTATCAAATACGAGTACATATACACATATTTATATTTGAACATATAAAATGCGTTTATAAAAAAAAAAGTTTTTTTTCCTTTGAATTTATTTATTTATATTTTTTTAATGTTATTTACAACCCAACAAGTTGTACATTTCTTTTTATAATATGATTTTACCTACAATCTATCTTCGGGTATTTAAGTTTTTAGTAGCTTATTTCCATTTTTATCTGCCTCTGCTACCTACGTACTTCAAATGATGTAGATAAATGTGTCGCTTTTGGCATGCGCCGGTTTTGTTTTTGAATAGAAATGCGTCATTTTGGCCAACATTATAAAACTGTTCTTAAAGAAAAGCATAAAGGTAACCACACATTAGCATGCCACATCTTCCATAAATATTGTTATTGACAAAAGAAGAATTCAAATATATCATATTTATTTTCTTTGATTGACGACAAGGTCTTAGATGCTAAAAATTTAAGTATTTTTTTCCAGTTATCTATACTCTGTAGAAATAAAATAAATAATTTTACACCTCTAAATACAAGTAATTCAGGCATGATAATAGCCTCTAAAAAATAATTGAAAAGTATAAAACTTTAACTTTTCATTTTTTTCCTATCCCAATCGTAATATTTAAAATTTTTGTATGAGCATATATATACTCATATGTATAATGTATATTCAGTACTACAAACAAGAAGAGAAAATGCAATATTTTAAAAATAAAATAATACTGTCTTTTTTTATTTATATTTAATTATACTACAGGTTTATATAGCTATACGGACTATATACTCGTATGTATACGAGTATATGCAGTTATGATACCATGTTTTTTTGTTTGTTGGAAATGTAGATATTCTTTATTATCATTATTTTTGTTCATATGTTTTGAGATAAAAAAAAAAAATGTACACATTTGCTGGATCTCTGTTTTCCCCTTCCGAGACATTTTTTCGCTTTGAAATTAAAATCCAGTCTAAAATCTAATTATATTCCAATGCAAGCTTTTAAAACTTTGGCTACACAATGGGAATACATAATTTTGTTTTGATATGTGTAGGTCGATATTACAAAATTTTTGAGAGGAAACTACGAAATGTTTTTCAATTAATATAAATAATATAATAAAAGTGTAGTCTTTCTTTATTTATATTTTATTTTTGATTTCGGTTTATGATTATAAAAGATTTTTATTAATGAATATTAAATTTTCATTCTAAGTAGGTATATACAAAATAAAACAAACCCCAATTTCAAAAGTTTATTTGATATCTTAATATACGTCTGCATTTGCATATTTTTTTTTTTTTTAATTAAAAGGAAAAAAATATAATCTATATTAAAAATATGACACACAATTGTTCCTAAACCAAAACAAAACAAAAAAAAAAAATATATATATATATATATATTTATATGCAAAAGAATTATGTAAGTATAAAATGTATTTTCTGTAGGGTTAAACTCTTCTTTTGTAAAAAAAAAATGATAATTTTTTTTTTGGCACGAATTTCCGCACGTGCGGCCAAGGCCCAGTTTCTCGCAGCTATTCCTATTAATATTTTTGCGCATATGGTTGAGGATAGAAGTTTTTTCTTTAACCCAAATGGTGAGATTTGGGATGCTTTTTATTTCGAAATTGCAACTTTGAAAGTTTGTCTTAGTCTGTCTAATTTTCGGTATTATCCATTTATGTGATATATTTATTAAAAATCTACGTAGCACGTGCAGAAAGTCAATGAACCAATCACATAGTAAATTTTACCTTAGATTATACAAATAGACAGGTCGCTACCGAATTTAATAACTCCGGACTTAAATGTTTATTTATTAAGAGGAACTCATTAATACACATAAATATATATTTGCTTTGCAAGATATTGAAAATGTAGGAAATCAAAAAATGTCTGAATTGAAAGCTTTCTTGGTAGAAGGTTTGCCTAGAATAGGCATATGCACATACATATGTGTGTAGATGTGCCTTGGTTGAATAAGAATAATAAAGAAAAGAGACATTTACAATTTCTAATATCATACCCGTTAATTTGAAAATATTGTTTTATTTTAAAATAAATTCGATTTGTTGGTATGGAATAACAAAAAGCTCTGCGAAAATCTCTCAAGTATCATTAATCCTAATAATTTTTTTTTACAATTTAGGTATACCCAATAATAATAAGCAAGGTAAAATTTATTTTTTTACAATATTAATGTTAATGCAAGTACTAAAAATTCCTTTATCTCTTATTACGGCTTGTTGATTAAATTCAACAATGGAATTATAATAGAATGTAGTAATTGCTCTGTATTACGGATCTTAGCATATTGATTATAAAATGAACAATGTTGCTTTATTTAAAATAAATAAAATACAAACATCAATTCCGATTTTAGCTTGGTGACGGTTGTAGCCTTGCCTTCTGACTATTTGGTGTTTACATCAAGTTTTTTGCAGTAATAAATTAGACAGAAGGCAGTAGGGATTTTAAGATATTCAGAATTTTAGACATTTGGAAGTCTTCCATTGCCCCTAGAAATAGTGATGTAGACAGAAATTATTTGTTTTGTTTTTCGGCGAGTTTGTATCCAAACAATTTCATAACACCCCACGAATTCACTCAATGCCCCACAGGAACAACCTGCTGTTAATTATCATAAGAATATTGTACTTAACTGCTATCTTTCAAGTAACCTTCATAGTTCTACAACAGTTTTTTTTTTTTAAATAGCTGGATATAGTATTGAAAGAAAATCCGGTACTTCACAAAAGTACCAGTAGAACAAAAAGTAGATTTCTTACTGGTCTTTTTCGTAACATTAATATTTTTTAAATCACCACCTGATGTTAATTAAAAATATAAAACTATAATCTTTGAAGCAATCCAAAACTTCGCCGACTTACTGAAGGTATCTTGTGTATTTGAAGTTTTTTTTTTTTCTAAAAAAATGTTCATTTATGTAAGTGCAAAATAATTGTTCATTTTAAAAGCAATTTGCTGTTAATATTTTATAAACTTTTGCCTAGCTTGATCAAAATGTTCTTCATTTACAAGATTTGGTATCAGTCCAGTTCCCCTCACATTTCTTTTTTTTCGAAGTCTTAACATATACTTTTAAAGTCTGAAATATAGGAAAACCCATCTACTAATAGATATCACAAACATTTTTTTTTTTTTAATTTCATACAAACGTGTATACCTATACATTTTTCTTATTGTTATATATACATATGTATACATAAATATAAATACATTTCCGCTTGTTAATTTGTTATAAAGTTATTTTTGAAGTATACAGCCAGCTCTACATGTGCTTCTTTCTTTAACAATAATATGTATATGAAAAGAGGCTGCCATCTGCTTGGCCAAATCAAAATTTCACAGCTGACAGATTGAGGTAAGGTGAGGATGATTTTTTTTCAGAACAAGGTCCACTTATCTCTCTGTAGAGCTAAGTTGAAATGTTTTTTCAGTTATTTCAACAGTATCACAGTTAGATTTGTTTCAACGTTTAGAATTGTTACTTGCATGTGACAACAATGAATTTTAGTTTTAAAGCATAATGAAATAGAGAATATCAGTTACAGAATTGGTTTTTAATATTTAAAATATTTTTGTTAATTAAAAATATTTTTTTAATAATTTTTGATATTGATTTGATTAAATTAACTTCATTATGTTCTCTTAAATGAGAATTAAAGAAGTGCTGATATTTTGTTTATGTTTTGTGATCTCCTTATATATTTTTACTTCTAAGCTGTTTTGACAAAATATATTTGCCATTTGTTTTACGAGGGTCAAATACTACGCACATACCAAACGTGTAAAATAAAGTATTTTGCATAAAAGTGTAAGTCTAGTTTTAAATAAACAGTTTTTAGTTGGCTCAGCTGCTTATTTTTTATTTTGAATTTAAAAATTCGAAATTGGGAGTTCAACGAACAATGGGGAAATAAGTTTTTAATTCTTTTTAAAGAGAAAAAAAATATTTATTTAATGTTTTTATTGAGTAACGTGGTACACATTGCCTGCTAAAGAGCACTACCGTTTATTATGCAATTGCATATCTACATACCTACGTATCTATATATCCAACTTCATCAACCATACATTCGTGAAAGAAATTATGTACAATATTTTGTTGATTATATTTGGGTTTAGAATATTTTATATTTGATTGTTTTTTGCAGTGCATTGCGAGTAAGGATAATAATCGGAATAACAGTCCTTTGATATGCAAACGCCAGTGACCCTGATAAAGCCAGTCATAATAGAATGTTTTTATTTGAGGTTTCTGTTAAAATAGAAATTAAAATACAGTAGAAAACATTTCTCTCAGTTTTTTTGTAGGCGGTAGAAAGACTAGTTAGTGGAAAATGAATCCACTCTACTTTACTTAGAAAATTATTAATTCAAGTTTTTTTTTATTTTCGGGTTTACATATTATTATAAAACGCTGTTATCGAGGCGATTATATACATATATCTTCATTGTTAAGATTTTATTATTTAGTTATCTCCAACCGTATTCAATTAGAAAATAAATAAATAACCCAAGTTACGAGTTTCAAACTGGCATTTGACAAAAGCAAACATTTTGAATATTTGAAGGAAATACGCTATGTTATTAATATTTAATATAATATTACGAGTTAACGCATCAATTTAATTTATTACAAGTCATTTTATTTTGTTTTACATATTTCAAAATGTACTAAACTCTTAACGATACTATACAGATCAACATCGATTATAGAAATTGAACGACAATGCAGAAAAAAAGATATATACACATTTTTTTTACTACAGTCATAATAATACGCCACACTTATATCCGGTGAATATTTGGGGACAAAATTATATAATTGACAAAAGTCATTATTGATGAAAAAAAACACACACATATAAAATGACCAACACTTTGCCACCTCTTATCATATGAAGGATCAAAGATCTAAAAGAGCTACTTTACATAAATAGAAAATCTGTGTAGGTGTTATCAAGTGATTATTGGCATCCATTGGAGCTTTTTGCCGTTTCATTTCGCTGGCACTTTATTTTAGGCCTTGCTAAGGAAAATAACATACATAGATAATATTTTTTTGTCCACTGATCTCAAAACTTACACGATGCAAAACACTTTGCTTTGGAGTTTAAATTATTAAACTTTTAAGTTTAACAATTCGTATGTGAATTTACGGGTGAAAATTTATTTATTTCCAATTTCAATGGCCCCGCATTTTTTAGAAATTTCAAATTATGAGTTTTTATACACAAGTGGTTATGTATGATATTTTGTAATTTGAATATTAAAAAAAAAAAAATTATTCCAAATTAAAAGTTAAAAAAAATGTGTTAAACTTGTTAAATTACTCCTTCGAACGAATGGACATATTATTATTGACATTCAAAAGGAGAATAACTTCTTAAGAAGAGTACACTACTCTGTCGAGTAATTTTTTGTTTTAGGAATCCATTCTTAAAATAATATTCCTCTAAAAAATATTAAGCCGAAATATTACAAACAGTAAGGGACAATTTGAAAGATATAGGACTCGTTCATATTAATTTGAAAGACTAGGGTGATTCACGGCAAATTTGAGTACTATAATATTTTGTTTGCTATCTGCCCTAGAATAAGGCGCTGTTGCTTACTAGAACCTAGGATATATACCTATATGTGAGTTAAACTAGTAGGGCTCTTTCATGGTGTTCGTTTTTCTTTTGATGTATGTATTACTATAAATCATTGAGCGTTGGATGCCAGTTCATACTGTAGATATCGTCATCTGCAACGATTGTAATGCAAAAAAAATACCATTCGCAGTTAAAATAAAAGAATAAAATTTAATACAATTTTGTTTTTGAAAGCATTAGAAGAAATATCAAAATGCTGAAAAGCAAGAAAATAGAGAAAACAAAGTTTTTTATTAACCCGATCAAAATTCGGAGCGGAAAACAATCATTTGACCAGTTTGCAGGCTGTTAACTACAATAGTTAATTTCATATGGTTGCTGTAAAAGAACACCCCATTTTGAAGTTTTATAGTTTAGACAAGTTGGGTCGTATTTAAAAAAGTACTGACTTAAGATGAAATAACCTGTTTTGTTTTTGTTTGTAAATACTAGGTATACGTTTCAAGGTTAGGTTAATAAGATATTTTTCCGAAAAAAAAAAATTATGACAAATTCAAAATTGTAAGCTGAAAAAAAAACCCCTGATCAATAACTTTTGACACATTGATTTTAGAGCAATATTTACTTTGAAACAATTAAAATACTCATAACTACGAGTTCAGCGATACTCCATTTGTTAGCATACACCATTGAATTTGAATGATGATATTTTCAGTAGAAGTACAAGGCAGCGTAAAGCTTTGCTTAAAACCTCTATATCACGGAGGGTATGCAAATGTTCTAATTCGAAATAAAAATGTAAAAACTGTCAAATCAAATGTCAACTGCCTATATTTTGTTTTTAGTTTTGCTTCTTTTCCTAAAAATAAAAACTTTGGAAACCAAGTATTAATGAATTTAGCATTTTTTATTGAAAATATTGAACTTAAAGTGAAGATTATTTAAGACAAGATACGTCTGAATGAGAGCACTTTCATTTTATTTGCCTGATTTTTAATATATTTTGTCTGTAGGCACTTTCTAAAAACAATTTTCCGTTTAAAGTTTTAACTATTAATTAATTTTTAATTCAAATCTCACTTGAACTAAAATGAACAAAAGGGGAAATGAGTTTCTCTCTCATTTCTCACCCTTCTGCGAAAAACTACGAAAAATATGAGTACGCGAATAGATTTTAGACTGTTTTTCGTAGACAGATGTAAAAACAAGTCCGATGACAGTTTCAAATAATAAAAAAAAAAGTTTGACAGTTTTTACAAATTTGCCAGAACAAATTTCTTGGACTAAAATCGACAAGAGGGAATATGTAGAGCTCTCTCATTTCTTTCTCTTCTGCAAAAAACTGAAAAAAAAAAAAATGTGTACTAGATAGTTTTTAATAATACTATAGTAACAGACCTATTGCGTTTTCAACTTGTACACAACAAAAAAGTTAGAGAAACATTGTTGTTTTGCAAATAACTTTAATTTTATTCTTACTGCATTTTTTTTTTTCAATCAGAAATGAAATCACATATGTAGTTTTGTTGCATTTCAAAGCTTTTCCGTATTAATTTTATCTCAATTAAAACTTATTAAAGCAACTACGTGTTACCCCTAATCAAAATTTGGGGTTAGTCTAGTGTAAAACTAGAGCGCACAAAAAACAGTGCAAAAACACAGTATAATATAACTTTTGGAGCAGCACTGATTAACAACGAAAACACTTTATTTGTTTGAATTATTGCTAGTTTTAATCAGAATTTTTCCAACTGCAACACTAAAGTCTGCTCAATGGTTTTTTTTTTTCGAAATTTGTAATTTTCTATTTTTGGAGGAGAGGGTCTAAGGTTAAGAAACTTATATTGCTTTAGATTTCAAGAAAACATATTTGTTAAACTTGTCAACACATATCCATATTTAAAGTCCTATTGGGAATTCTAGAAAAAACCTGAGAATACCAACGTATAGGTTTTATTTCACTGCCACATGTTAGATTAGACTAAGGGTCATCAAATATTTTCAATGTTAATTCTTTAACTTAATTTTAATTGGAAATATAAAATGATCTTTTCATATGTCAATTCTTCAACGCATTTTTAAAGAGAAATATGAAATGTGGAATTTTAGTTAGATAACTTAATCAGATTCCACCTGAGTAGCTCGATCTTCTATTTTTCTCTATGTATAAAAAATAAGGATTCATTTTAAGTTTTCTGATTTTAGGTAATATAATCTCAATGCCGCTGTAGGTATACAGTGTAAATGCATGTGTGACATAGCTCATAGTCGATTTTAGGATATATTGTAGAAGATATCAAATAAGTCTTCACTAGAAAACAAGGTGATCAGTGAAGTTACGCATCCAGCTATATATACATACATATATGTATACAAAATGTTTTGATTCGTTTTGTAAGTAATATACATATCTAAACAAAATGAGGGTTTAATAGAAATGCTATGAAATGAAAGTATACCTACAAAATGTTTTTTTAATAACATCATAGACTAGGTAAACTACTCGATTTTTTTTAATATGGCGTTCTTTTTCTATTCTTATAGTGTCTAAAAACTGCGTTTATCTTTTAATCCACTTATAAACGGTTGCAAAGGAAAAAAATCTAGAACGTATATTATAAGAGCGTGTATTGAAAACTGTTCCCTTCTTAACTACTTTCAATTAAGTTTTGACTAGAACAATTATTTACTCTTTAAATTTTTTATATATAAAAAATTAACTAAATAGAAGTCAAATGTTTCTCTTATTGTTATTTATTATACCATATTCCAAATTCTTTTTGGTTTAAATTTGCTGTCAGTACTTATCAAATTGCTCAACAAACGTGTAATGTGATTGAATATCTGCATATAAAATACTTGATTGCTCACTACGAGTGTAAACGATGTCGCTCTGTCTACTTTCAAGTATGATTTCCTGAATTGTAAGTCATATCCATACGGAACACTACTCACTTCTAGTCAAGTCAACCAATCAGAGAGCGTTGACGGGTTATTCTTTTACGTATTAAGCGCGCCGACTGTTGTTCAACTTATATCCAAAGAATCTCCGTAAACCTGATGGAGAGAAATCTTTGTATCAAATTTATATATAAATTATCTGATATTTAGATATGTAATTTAATTAATAACTGGTCAAATAAATTTAGTTGAAAGTTGTCTAACTTTGTGAACGCAGCCAATTAAAAATAAAATTGTTTTGACAGCATTTGCAAACTTATAAAATTATTAAATTCTGTATTTTTTTATTGTACGCGTTTAGTACACGCTAATATAAGTAATATCTGAAAAAGTCGTGAATTTATTTACTATTAGGTAGCTGTGATAAAAGTTACTGTTTATGCATTTTTTTTTGTATATTCAACATTTAGTTTAAACAGACAGAGCAGAAACGGGTGAGTAATTTTAACAATGACGGTTCATTAACTTGTACTTTTTTGTAACATTGGCACGTGTACTTTTGCTTTATCATTGTTGAAACGGTTTAATAAAATGCAGTTATTTAAATGTTTTAAGAACAAAAAGTATATAAAACTTGTTAGATATACATATTTTTATTTATTGTGTAATAAGTTGTTTTTTTTTTCGATGGACGATTTACTGGTCTCAAAAATATGTTTAGAACGCGATTTTGTACTTTTGTTTCAAAGTAGTTACGCAAAAATATTCATGGACAACGAAATAAAAATGCAATTTCTTCTGACGCCAATCGAGTGTTTAATAAAAATATGAATTATTTCCATATAAAGCAAATAAAAGGCAACATTTTACGTTTGACACGGACATTGCAAAGATTTTGTTTCTTTTCCTGAAAATTCGGTTGAACTCTTTTTGTAGGGAATTTTAAAGCACTTCTTGGTTTAATGTGCGTCTGTCTTTTTTTTTTTTTTTTTTAAGTTTAAGTCTCAAAATATAGCGTTAAATTTTTATGACTAAGTAAGAGTTTTTATCTGTATCTACCTACACAGTAGTTTGAAAAGCCTAACTCTTAGCATAATAATTTGTTGTTCTGTCAGATAAGAGTGTAAGCTTAATTTTCTCCCGAATGCATTGTAATATTGGCTTTCAAATTTTAAGATACATATTTGAGTAGATCTTAGTACAAAATGTGAATAACGTCCAGTCTGACCATAACATGACGCCCTAAGGCCACGATTTATCATTTTGCTCAAAAGTAGGTACATGGAAATATTTTGGTTCTAAGAAAACTTAATGAACAACATTTACTGTCTTCCTAATGTTAAATTCGGTCTTATCTATAAAAAAAAAATGCATTGCTTTAAAAAGTTTTTGTATATTTGTAGTATAGTTGTGACATTGTTCACGTTTTTTGCTTTAAAAAGTTTTTGTATATTTGTAGTATAGTTGTGACATTGTTCACGTTTTTTGGTATTTCTTTCATATACATTTGGTTAAAACGTTCTCTAAGATTTACAAGAGATTGTGTTGTATAATTGTTACTGAGGAACAGGACAAGGCTTGTAGCTAATGTTATTCTATTTGAATTACGATATTTAATTCTGTGTACGTAAGTACAGATATTCTTTGTATATATGTAAGCAATCTTAAGCTTTGCTCCTCAGGAATACTATTTTGAGAAAAAACCATTAAAGAAACTGTTTTGGAAATGCTTTTATGGCTAATGATTAAACTACGAAAAACAAATTATCCACATATGTAAGCATACCGGATACTTATGTATATATTTATGTTTGGGGTATTCTATGTGCTCACATACATACATAATATTACAAACTGTTTTGTTTTATTAATCAGAATTTTCTTATCAAAGCAACGTGTTTATTCACCTTGAGTATTTAATGTAGATACATCTTAATTTTGTAAAAGTAGGTACAAGCACATGGCTTGTAAACATGTTTTATATATCCATGTACGTACTTCATCCAATTGAATGTTGCGAAGAGTCAAAGTTGTAATATTGCATCCTTTTAATGCCGGTACGCAGTTTTTAAATTTATGATATGATACATAAGTATACAAAAAATAATAAAAAAAATTGAATAATTAGAAGCGCTGGATAAATAGAGTGAAGTCCAAACTCTTTTAGGATTATTCGTAAGATAAGGTTTTAAAGAAAAATATACTACTATGTTACTATGTTACTGTCCGTAATAACAACACAAAAGTTTGGCCATGTTAAATTTATTTTTTAATTTCTTAATAGATTTGAAACATCATAGCCTTTTAAAGTAAAACACAATTTTTATTATTTCGGACTTAAATCCTTTGTTCTACTCATTTACAAATTAACTATAGCGGTCTAATCCGAAGTGTTAATTGTATTTATATGCCTTAGAAATTTGAAGGAAAACACATCCTTTATTTTGATTACTACGCATTCAATCCTAAAGTACGAGGCTATCAACTCTATTCGACCAAGGCATTGAAAATTTGTGCGCTAAACGTTGCTCAATATCCAATGCTTAGTCTGAATATTAAGCGAAATTCGTTGGTTAAATTGTTGGTATCTGATAAAATTAAAATATTTTGCCAGCAATAGTCAGGTTGACAAGCTTTTTTAAATTGAAATTTAAATATAGATTTAAACAAGATGCATATTTAAAAATCACTTTTTGCTTAATGCAAGTTGGGTTTAAAAGCTCCGGCATGCTTTCCAACATGGCTTGGGTTTTCTTAGTGGTTTCCACTTCTTCCATTTTTATTCTAGAAGAATTCGCTGTAAATAGGAGTGGGACTCTTTTGCCGTAGCCAAGAGGTATTTCAATATAAATAATCCATAATACAAATGTCGGTACAATTTTTTTTATTAAAATTTTCTTAACCAAGAAAAACTAAAAAGTAATAAAATTAGAAGTTCCTTTGGAATTAATAGATGTATGTACATATGTATGCCATTTATAGCATTTTTGATTGGCCGGACAGGAGCCTTCTTTTTGAACTACGGAACGAAAAAATTACATAAAACTGCTATGTTGTCATTTTTTTCAACATTTTGCTTCAGGTTTCAATTTTAGAAGCCATATTTCAATTGTCAAATTGTTTAAACTCATATAAATATGTAGACAAAAACGTCAAATGTATTGTCTGAAGTTTTTAGTGTTCCATTTAAATCTGAAATTTAAAATATCAAGAAAGAATACTTGAGTTTCAAAATAAGTGCTTGTGAAGTATTAAGATGGGTTAGTTTAAATAGAATCCATTAAACATTTGATGAATTTGGTGTTTTTTTTTTTTTAATATGTGGTTAAACAAATCAACAGAGATAATGATATGCGACTGGAAATTTGTATAGCTGGAATCCTGCACACATATATTTGTATATGTATATACTCATTACAAAATATTTCAAAAGGACTTACGTTTGGTGGAAGTGAAAAAAAAACTAAGCTCTTGATGCTGCATCAATTACCAAGCTAGTTTTAACCAACTTTTCACTTTCACCAACTGATATATTTCCCTTGAAATAATATAATTCAAGGATTCCATCTATGAAAATTTTAAGTTGCATTTCAATGTATGTATGCATAACAATATATTAAATAAACATTTTCCATTCACTATGGATTTAATTTTGAAAAAAATAAATAACAACAAAACCAATCAATTTTTAAAGCACGATTCTATTTAAATTAATCCATCGAAAGACAAAGACAATCCATCAAAACACAAACACTTATTTCAAAGCTTACGTATCTTTTTTCGACATTTTAACCCAACACGTATTTGCAATTTCTTTAACAAATTTACTAAGCTTATTACGTACTGAATTTTAACTTCCCATACGAATTTGTTCGAGCTACCGAACTGTCAGAAATTAATATGGGATTTTAAGTACAAAAAAATATTTGCCAGAATTTTTGTTCCGAGTCTCAATTGAATAAATGTCAAATTTTTGTATTGTAATTTCATTATTTAGCAAAAATTATTGAGTTAAAAAACTATAAAATTGTGAAAGATTTCAAAAACGAAAACAAAAACAGGCATTGGAAAACGCCATAAATAGGCGCGTGGTGAAAACTTGAGAGCTGCACCCTTTTTTTATGACCATTATTTGAAAATACGTAGGCATTGTTTTTGTAGATTATACATATGTCAGTGTGTTTAGAAAATAAAAGGAATTTTATTTTAAAAAAAAAAAAAAATTTACTTATTCGTCTACATTAATGTTGTCGCTTTCAAAATAGCCCATATTAGATTATATGCCCTTGTGCCAGCGCTTCTTCCAATCTTTAAAATAGCTTTAAGTTCTTTCAGCGATGCCGTTTTTTAGATCTCTTCAGTTTTGGGAACAGAACCAGTTATTTGTCACCCGTCATGACCCTTTTGAGCATGTCAAAATCATCATTGACGTCATTCAAGAGCTTCTGAGCGATGCTCTTACAGTTCTCCTGATCAAAATTAAGAAGGTTTCAGAACAAACTTCGCTGACACACGTCTCATAAACATCCGAAAAAATTGCATAACACGAGCCGACCAATACGTCAACATCATCAGTAACTTCTTTTATGGTATTCGACGATTTTCCAAAACAATTTTCCTCACAGCTTCGACTTTATCATCTTTTGTTGATGTGCTGGGGCGTCCAGAACGAGGTTCGTCATTGGCATCTTTTCGGCCAACTAGGAAGAGCTTGTACCACTTGTTAACATTTTTTTTACTTATAGAAGACTCACCGTATGCCACTGTCAACATTGCATGTGTTTTTGAGCACTTGATTCCATTTTTTACACAATTTTATAGAAATTCTTTGATCTATTTCTTTTAACAAACGTAATTCGCTGAGCTCATAAAAATACTTCTAACTTTAGCGGCTGCCACAGACAAAGTAAACAATGAATTAACCCTGAATACATACTTCAGGGGCATGTATACAAATATAATAAAAAAAAATTTTGACAATCGGACCCTCGGAATTTAAAAATTCCCGCTATTTTCTGAACACACTAGTATATTTATATATTTGTATATATTTGTATACATTTGTGTATATTTGTATATATTTCTATATATTTCTATATATTTTTCAAAAAAAAAAATATCTGTGCAACATGGCTATCTAAGGCTAAAAACAAGCAGACGGATCAGACAAAACGTGTTTTGTTTCATACTGAAGAAAATGTTTTTTATTTCAACAAAACCAACCGAGACACATGTAACAAAAGAAATCATTTCGTTTTTCTGTTTCGTTTGGTGTGAAAGACAAAACTGAGTTTGGAACTTATTTGTTGTGAAGTTCGTCACACAGTGCACCAACAACGAAATTTTGTTTCTGAAAAACAACTTTCCAGCTATCGACAATGAGAGAATGTTTTTTTTCTGTTTCATCTTTTTTTGTTTTTGTTTTGTTATGTTGCGCCATAAGCAAGTGTACAATATTCGGCATCTACATTGGTTTAAAACATATTTGTTGCATTCAGTGTGTTTTGGTCATATGCAAAGCCATGTACATTCAAAAACCAGTCATGAAACAGATCGAGTCAAAAACATGTTTTCTGTTTTGCCTGTTTTTGTGTGTATTGGCTCATAAGAATTAATGGACTGTTGTTTCATTATTCAACAAAAAACGTTTTGTTTTTTGATTCGGTGTGTTTTCCGCCAAATAGAGCAATAGTTTCTATTCGCTCATATCTAGGTCTATTTTAGGACTTCCAGCGACGATAACTTTTTCTTATGTGCCATAACATAAAGGTATAATACGTTATAAGCCTGTGTGATAAAATGTTAACAAATATTGTATAGGAAAAACATAGATTTCTGTATTTTGTCTGATACCATTTCTAACAATTATTAGCGAATTGATGACACTCAAGACCTTAAAATTTGGTTGCCAGACTTTACGTTATGCCTTAATAAACAAATAGATATATAGACAAAAATTCTTAAACGACCTATTTTTAATTTATCTATTAGAAAATTTAGTCCAAAAATATACATTAAATATTCTAATCAAGTATGTAGTAATGATTTTCAAAAAAAGAAAAAAATGCTCACTACTGTGATCTACAAAATCATATAATATATCGTTTTTTCCATTTAATATTTAATGAAACGTTTTTATTTGAACCCAGAATAATTCAATATGCACCTCGCCTTTAATGTTGAGCTAACAAAATTATAACAGTATGTTATTAATTTATATGTTACATATGTTATGTTATCATTTAGTTGTGTTATCACATAGTAAAGAAAACTGACTAAATTACGCGTATCAAACAAGTAATCGCTTTGTGACATAAAGTTGTTCGGGTGACGTTGCTAATTAGATTTTAAATTGCATGATTGCATCTGGTAACCGGTAATCTGGCAATTAGTAAGACACGTCGTGTATTATCTTCTATTGAGATATATATGTCGAAAATTTATGATGCATTACGTTACTTTTTAAAGATTTGCGTATGAGTGGAATTTATATTGCTGATGTGTAATTTTTTTTTTTCCAAATTTGATTTAAATTTTAAACACTAAGAAATGTTTTTTTATATTTTATTTGTAATTTTTTGTTTTTAGAACTGGTGAAATAAAAGTTTCTGATATGGATGACGGTCACACAAAAACCGTCGAACAGGCGTTAAATTTTTTCGGAACAGATGGTGAAGGAGGTCTATCTCTCGATCAGATTAAACGAAACACTGCAAAATATGGCCCAAATGGTATGTCTCAATTTAACTACATTTGATTGCGTTTTAATAATTATTCTTTGTCTTTTTATTAAATATTTGTAGAATTGCCAACAGAAGAAGGTAAGAGTTACAAGAAAATGCATATATTTGACAAGTAATTCAAATTATGTAAATATTTGTTCTTAATTCACTTTTAAGGAAAATCAATATGGCAGCTTGTACTTGAACAGTTTGATGATCTACTTGTAAAAATCTTGCTTTTAGCCGCCATTATTTCCTTTGTAAGTATTTGTTGTTTTCTATTTTTATGTGACTATTTTCTTTTCTATTATGTCCATCGAACTATTTATGTATATTTTATTTACTCCTTGTTTGATATTACCGATTTCAACTGTAATCTTATTGATTTCGAGATGTCATTTAATTTTGTTTTTATTTGTGTTTACGAAATATGTTACTAAATGTGTACATCGTGAAGTAAATGTATTGCTTTTATAATTGTTGAGCACAATGCTAAAATTTCTCAGGAAAAAAAAAAAAATAGAGCGAAAAGACGCAATTTATTTAATCAGTCTATCGTAGATCATACGTCTTTATGTTAATTAGAATAGAATCCTTTACAAGTTTAGCAGATATAGATTTCTGCTTTGTTCATCACATGTTGGATGCACTCAGCCACTACGTCTGCAAAAAACAAGCTTCAAACGGCCAAAAACATTGCGAGGAGAGGTGTACTTTTTTTCATGATATTTTACTATTTACTTGTGATGTTACAATGTAATTCATTGATACTGAAATAATTAAGTGTAAGTGTACCGTGGTGTATACCTTTTGCTTTTCAATTCCTCGGATCAATACGTCGATGTGTATATATAAAATGTTTTTGTACACGATTGTAATTTTTGTAGGGTTTTCAACAAAGTAGGAAACACAAAATTTGATTGAAAAATCGAATTAGAGTTCTATGGCATGTATAAATTTAATCATTATCAACATGCTATCTTTGTTAAGTTTTTTTTTTTTTTTTTTTTTTTTTTTTTTTTTTTTTTTTTTTTTTTTTTTTTTTTTCTTTTTTTGAAAGAACCTAGCACGTGTTAAGTTTTTCGGAAAATTGGATAGAGAGAGAAAGATGTTTGGACTCAGTAGTTAGTTATATTCCCTCCATGGGTGGCATCCAAAATTTAATGGGGAGACTTAATATTAGTATAAATTGATTAGGAGTATTTTAGGCAACTATTCATCTCGCGAGATGGCGAAGATTGGTTTTATTTAGCATTCACTACAGCCATCGGCGCCTACATATTCTCTTTAAATGACTGCACAGATTAAACACTCGTAAATAATCATTAACAGTTTTAATCTTAAAATGTTATTAGGTGTACTCGTATGTCTACATTTTTCTTTTTTTATCTACCTTGACCACTCGTACTTATGATTGGTAAACTTTGATGTTCCTTTTAAGATATATATATAAGTTATAAAACACACTGTCAACGTTGTAACTTTTTATTTGAAGAGGTAACCTATTTCCCTTTGGATTTTGCTAGATTACTTTCTAACTTGGATGTTCCATTAAGATCACGCGATTTAGTTAAAAAAAAAAAAAAATTAATATAGAAACACATTTTATAAGTGAGCAAAATTGGCAGCTAAAATAAATTCAAAAACATTACGTCCGACAAATGACCTCTATAATTCTGTTTGCACACCTGTGTTCTCGTGACGAAATATTCAAAAATGTTTGTGCACCGATGTTTATTTGTATGTATGCATACATATGTAAGTATTCTTTAGTATTTATTTTTTCTTTTTCCTATAATTCGTTTATATGGTTGTCGTACGTTCTTAACATTCTTCTGCTATTCATATGATGGAACGTAAAAGCTTATGATGGCAGTATATTACATTTTTTCGGTTTCATTACTTTTCCGCTTAATTTTTATAATTAAATTATAAAATTGGGATACTAAAAAAACTTTAATTAACTGGTGAGACCGCTTTTGCGAAAAGTATTATTATTTTTTTTTTTTTGCGGAAAACATCTCTCCTAATAGTTTCAACTTTTGCCGATTCTCACGATGCTTAGCTTAAATAAAAGAGTTTCAATTTACCTTTTTTACTATTGTTTGAGTAAAAATAAAAATCGTTGAATAGGAAAGAAACACTGAAGTGGATCCCATTATTCATGTTTTCTTTGACTTTTGTTTTTTTTAGAAAAGTAAGCCTAAAAGAAAAAAGTATAACTGTTCGTAATTACATTTTGTTTATCATTAAAAACTATCACAAAAAAGGAAATCTCGCCTAATTTTTAAATCTGACAAAGAAAAGCTCTCAAAAAATAACGTTATCATGTAATACAGTCACAAAGTATATCAATTCATGTATTTTATCTTCATTTGTTCATAAAATTACGCTTTCATTGTTTGTGTTCTCCTAGGCCTTAAATGTGGTTTCATAAAAGTTCGTAAAAGTATGAATATATTAGTGACGATGTGGGGCAGGCCGGTCGATTACTAAAACTCTCAAGCTTATAAAAAGGCATTAAAGTAAGGTGTTTAAATGCTCGTAGGCTTAGTTTAATCAAGCCTTATTACTTAAGGAACATTTTTGAGGCCTCTGGGTTAGACTTAATTTGTACTACGGAGACCTGGTTTTGATTACATAGTTTACGTAATCATAGTTTAAGTTGCATTATATTATATGCAGTAATTCCTTATAGCTTTTGTCGTATAATATTTATTGATAGAAGAAAGCGATGGATTCAAAATGTCTATTTGGTGTTGCGTATAATCTTTTCCGATGCTACTCCCCAGATCCATTATTTTTCGCAATTCAAGACTATACTTCACTCTAGACTTATTACCAAAGACTTCAACATAGAAACTATAGATAGAAAAAAAGCTATCTAAAATTGGTATATTTGGTATTTAATTGGGACAAAGTAAATTTTTCATTAGCATTACATCGATAAAATAGCTTCATTTCAATGCGCCTACTGCAATAATTCGAAGATCTCCATCGGGCATATTCTTAACACATGTCCCTATTTTTTAGAATTCAGGAAACACATTTTCCAGAACATTGACTCATCTGACTTACTTCCCAATCCTAGCCCCCAAAACATCAACAGTTTTAAATCTCTTAAACGGTGTAAATTAAACCATTAAATATATATATATATATTATATATATAAAACTATTTGGCTATTGTTGATATATCTCTAATCTAACTTGTAATTTTATATAAGCCAGCATTTTAAATAAATAAATAAATAGAAGGTCAGCATATAAATCGCCACAAACAATAATGTACAATAGAGTACAATAGACTTGTTTAGTTCACGAACGAACTAATTCAAAAGAGAGCTGATAAGTAAACTTACTAAACAAGTTCATATCCTTTCGTTCAATAGCTAACTAATTCAGACTAAACTTGTTCGACCATTTCTTTATCTAAGTCTTTTTCGTTTTAGTTCTTAATGCATAGTTTTTTGAGTCATTTCATACTTCGGGCTCACTTCGGTTTCTTTCTTTTCATCCAGTTTTTTAGTTCGTTTGTCTTACAGCTCTCTATCACTCCAAAGTTCCATTTCGTTTCTGTCCCTTTTTAAATTTTGTTGCATAGTACTATGCAACTTGCTTTATGATTGTCTGCTAAAATTCTGTCCGGACAATCCAAAAGCTTCTTCCTTGTAGTATTGAAAAATGGAAGGTATGCTTAATTTAAAGATCTTGAATTCAACTTTTTATTTGCTGAATGTACAATTTAAAAAAAAAAAAAAAACTTAATTCAAAGTCTTTCTACCTCAATTCCAACTGGAAAAGAAAGAGGGTATTTAGAGTATTAAGGATGATTGTAATAAGGAGTTAAAAACTGTTATAAAATCGGACTGCAGGTCAGCGTTCGAGAAAAACGCAAGTATTTAGACAAAGAGTATATAGATTTTAAAAGTAATCCACTGTAATGGTGGGAAGAACGACGTAAACTGTACTCGTTTATATTCTTTCTTCTTAAAAAGATTTTGTATTGTCGCAACCTCGGCGCCATGTGAACTAATATTTTCTGCAACTGGAAAAATATTTAACACAAAGAGAACTTTATTGAAGACTGAAACATTATCCCAATTAGTAACATGTAAAAAATTAATTAAATATCAACTTTAAGTTACGAATTAACTGAAGCACCTTTAATATCACGAGAATACCTCAAATGAATTTTTGTTCCTTATATATATTTTTTTTACTCTTATGTTCTGTTTTCATGATACATATAATGAAACACAAAATTAATTTTTATAGCTGAAAATACTTTTTAACGTTGTGGTGTTTAAAGGTACTAATGTATAATAAACAATATTGTTTTTTTTTTTTACAATTACTATAGTATATTTCCGACCCATTCTCATTCAATTAGTCCCCAAGTTAAAACTTGAGTAAAATATACTGACATAAACGAACTAAATGAACTAAAGGAACTAACTAGTTCAACAAAATGAAATGAACTATATATATATTTAATGGTATAATTTACACAGTTTAAGAGATTTAAAACTGTTGATGTTTTGGGGGCTAGGATTGGGAAGTAAGTCAGATGAGTCAATGTTCTGGAAAATGTGTTTCCTGAATTCTAAAAAATAGGGACATGTGTTAAGAATATGCCCGATGGTAATAAGGTAGTCTGATGTTAAATTTTTGTTTGTTTGCATTTTTGTACCATTCCGAAAAATTAAGTCTCTGTTGTTGATATTTGGTTGTGTATGATGAAGGTTTAAAGACGTTTTTATTTCGTGGGTGTTGTAATTGGGAGTGCAAATTAGACTAAATTAGGCGCGGTTTGTGCAACATGGCCTGTAAAGTCATTTCCTGGAATTTGAACGTGACTCTGGATCCATAGAAGTGTTATGTTCGGGTGGTTATTTGAGATGATGATTCTGATTCTGAGATGATGATGGATAGCAGTCTCTATTGTTAATGTTAGCTATGGCTGACTTTCTATTGGGTTGACCACATGAAATGTCTGATTTTATAATAAAAATTTAAAAGCGAAAATTATTTTTCTGTAAATTATTATTCAATCAAAATAGGATCCATTGGCATATATGACATTATTCCAACGTGATACAAGGTCAAATATCAGGAGAATACTTTGGATGAGGAAGAATTTAAAATTCCAACTGCAACCGTTTTTGCACCGTTACTTGTGAGGTATGAGGCCTAGCATTGCCTTGCAACAGGATTAGACCGTGCCTATTGACCAACGCAGATTGCTTTTCAGCCAATTTGACGTGCAATATGTCGATTTTCTTACAATATTTGATTTCTTCTGGTTGAAAAAATGAAAAGTGGATTGGCCCTTTTGATGTACACCAAATTGTCACCATAAATTTTTTTGGTGAAAATCGGGCTTGGGGTTGTGTTTTGGTTTTTCAGTTCACGAACTAAGTCGTTTGCCGTTTCTATGCTGAACTCAGTAAACTTTGACCCTCATCCAGTTTTACCCCAATTGGTATAAAGCTTAGATTTGTTAAGGCCTTATTTAAGCCTATAATCGATATCGCCGCCATAGGTTACATAGGCAAGCCTGACTCCCACTCGCAACATAAATGAATTGCTTGTTGTTTTCAACATGATCAGTTACATACATATATATACGGCCTGCAACGATACAAGCACATTTCACAATATCACACATCTGTGCATGGTTGCTCTTTCAAATAATGTTTTGATTTATGATGCTGGATATTTATGCATAAAATTGTACAAAACATATGTACCATTTATACACTTAATTCTGCTAGATTTAGCAGAACGCCAAATATTATAATTCCTTCCTTCAATTACTTGAACTCCCCGCTGCTTTTCTTGATCCACACTATCTGTTTTTATAACCCCCTTTCTACAGCAGCAAACCAAATAATAAGTGGTAAAACATTCAATAGTGCCGCGTTATAACATATGCACAACTTCTTTCGTCTTCCATCCTTCACTATTTTGTATCTTAAATATCTATTTTCCTTTTCCTTCTCCTTTCACCTTTTCTTTTATTCTCGTTTTTATTGATTAACTTAAAATTTTTCATCTACATATGACATATTATATTGTATTACTTAATATTGAACTAATGACTATAAAGGAAAAATTGTAAGAGTTGTACAGTTTTTGAAAAAAATAAAAAATAAAATTTTAATTGAAAAGAATAAAAGAAGGCAATGTCTTTAAATTAACTTGTAGAAAAAATGTACTTTCGATCGTTTAGATAATAGAAAAGATTTTAAAGACATCTGTAGAATTGTTTTTTCGTTCCAAAATTATATTCAATTAAAAAAAGTTGTTATCACATTTTAATTATTACGTTTCTTTTTGTTTTACTTATAGGTGTTAGCGCTCTTTGAGGAACATGAGGATACTTTTACTGCTTTCGTTGAACCACTAGTTATTTTACTTATTTTAATTGCAAACGCTGTTGTTGGTGTTTGGCAGGAAAGAAATGCTGAATCAGCTATTGAGGCATTAAAAGAATATGAACCTGAAATGGGTAAAGTTATCCGCCAGGATAAATCTGGCGTACAAAAAATAAGAGCTAAGGATATTGTTCCTGGTGACATAGTTGAAGTATCCGTAGGAGATAAGATTCCCGCCGATATTCGTATTACTCATATTTTTTCAACAACTCTTCGAATTGATCAGTCAATCTTGACTGGTGAATCCGTATCTGTTATTAAGCACACTGATGCTATTCCTGATCCACGTGCTGTTAACCAGGATAAGAAAAATATTTTATTTTCTGGAACTAATGTTGCCGCAGGAAAAGCCAGGGGAATTGTTGTTGGAACCGGCCTTAACACTGCTATTGGTAAAATCCGTACTGAAATGTCAGAAACAGAGGAAATCAAAACACCCCTTCAACAAAAACTAGATGAATTTGGTGAACAACTTTCTAAGGTTATCTCAATTATTTGCGTCGCAGTATGGGCTATTAATATTGGTCATTTCAATGATCCTGCACACGGTGGTTCTTGGATAAAGGGAGCTATTTATTATTTCAAAATCGCCGTTGCATTGGCTGTAGCTGCTATTCCAGAAGGCTTGCCCGCTGTCATCACAACTTGTTTAGCTCTAGGAACTCGTCGTATGGCAAAGAAGAATGCTATTGTCCGTTCACTTCCATCTGTTGAAACATTAGGTTGCACATCAGTCATTTGCTCTGATAAAACTGGAACACTTACAACAAATCAAATGTCAGTATCTCGAATGTTTATTTTCGATAAAATAGAGGGGAGCGACAGCAGTTTTCTGGAATTTGAATTGACAGGATCCACGTATGAACCAATTGGCGAAATTTTCCTTAATAATTCAAAGGCTAAGGCTTCAGAATATGATACATTACAAGAAATTGCTACCATTTGTATAATGTGCAATGACTCAGCTATTGATTTCAATGAATTTAAGCAAGCTTTTGAAAAGGTCGGTGAAGCTACTGAAACAGCTCTTATTGTGTTGGCCGAAAAATTGAATCCATTCAATGTTGTGAAAGCCGGTTTGGACAGGCGTTCATCTGCAATTGCAGTGCGTCAAGAAATTGAGACAAAATGGAAAAAAGAATTCACACTAGAGTTCTCAAGAGATCGTAAATCTATGTCTTCATATTGCACTCCATTAAAAGCTTCCCGGCTTGGAACTGGACCAAAATTGTTCGTAAAAGGAGCCCCAGAAGGTGTACTTGATCGTTGTAGTCATGCTCGTGTTGGACAAAACAAAGTACCATTGAGCTCAACTTTGAAAAATAGGATCTTAGATTTAACTAGACAGTATGGTACTGGACGTGATACATTGCGTTGTCTTGCACTCGCAACTGGTGATAATCCAATTAAACCAAGTGAAATGGATCTCGGAGACTCAACTAAATTTTACCAATATGAAGTGAATCTAACATTTGTCGGAGTTGTTGGAATGCTTGATCCACCGCGTAAAGAAGTATTTGATTCGATTGTTCGTTGCCGTGCTGCTGGTATTAGAGTTATTGTTATTACTGGTGACAACAAGGCAACAGCTGAAGCAATTTGTCGCCGAATTGGTGTTTTTGGAGAAGATGAAGATACCACTGGAAAGTCTTATTCTGGTCGTGAATTTGACGATCTCTCTCCAGGGGAACAAAAATCTGCATGCGCTAGAGCTCGTCTGTTTTCTCGAGTGGAGCCACAACACAAGTCGAAAATTGTTGAATATTTACAATCAATGAATGAAATTTCCGCTATGACTGGTGATGGTGTTAATGATGCGCCGGCTCTGAAAAAAGCTGAAATCGGTATTGCAATGGGTTCAGGAACTGCTGTTGCGAAATCTGCTGCAGAAATGGTGTTAGCAGATGATAATTTCTCTTCGATTGTGTCAGCTGTAGAGGAGGGACGTGCTATTTATAATAACATGAAACAATTTATTCGTTACTTGATCTCATCAAATATCGGTGAGGTAGTTTCCATTTTCTTAACGGCCGCATTGGGTCTTCCAGAAGCTTTAATTCCCGTTCAGCTGCTATGGGTGAACTTGGTAATGAATATATAATTTGCTATATTAAAGGAGTTTTTTTAGATTGTGAATATTTTAATATAATCAAATAAATAGGTAACTGATGGTCTACCTGCCACTGCTTTAGGTTTTAATCCACCCGATTTAGATATTATGGAAAAACCACCACGCAAAGCAGATGAAGGTCTCATTTCTGGATGGTTATTTTTCCGGTATTTATTAAAAAAAAAAAAATATTCATATTTTTTTAGTTACGAGTTCTTAAATATTTTTTTTAAAATTATATTCATTAAGTTACATGGCTATTGGGGGTTATGTGGGAGCTGCCACTGTTGGAGCAGCTGCTTGGTGGTTTATTTTCTCTGATAACGGTCCACATTTGTCATATTGGCAATTGACTCATCATTTAGCTTGTCTTGGAAACGGAGAGGAATTCAAAGGAGTAGATTGTAAGATATTCGCTGATCCTCATGCTATGACCATGGCTTTGTCAGTACTTGTAACAATTGAAATGTTGAATGCAATGAACAGGTAATATAACTTGTATTTTTGTTCAAATTTCAGTATAAGAAAACTTTTTGTTTTTTATATTATAGTTTGTCAGAAAATCAATCGCTGATAAGTATGCCTCCATGGTCAAACATGTGGTTGATTGGATCCATGGCACTGTCCTTTACCTTACATTTTGTTATTCTTCACGTTGATGTTTTATCGGTAAGTGAATAATTTGTCAATAATCATTTTTTTAACTATAAATTCTTAGAATATTTTGTCTTTTTTCATTATTTAAAATAATGAAACAATATAGTTCATTTTATATAAAATTATAAATTTGATAAATGTATTATAGTTGAATGACAAGATGCAAACGTCTTAACATTTTTATCGATCTTTTATGCGTATTCAGGCATATAATAGTCGATTAATTTTGTACCTAACAGGTCGGCTGAAAAGTTCGTAGGCTAACACATAGATGAAGTTACTAGAATTAAATCCATATGGCTGAATAGTAGTACTAACCTTCAAACGACATGTGTATAAATTTGCCAGCTGTCGGACAATGGGTTCGTGAGATATAGCATTATAAGATAATCAACTTTTGTTATTGTAAAACATAGTGGAAAAAAGTGTTTCGTATGTTAATAAAGCATTGTTGGAAAAGAAAAAAACGGCTCCTCTTAAAAAAGAAAAAAGTGCTGTTGCATCAAGATAATGGCCTTTAACAAATTAACGAAAATTATGGCAAAATTGCATGAATTAGGCTTCGAATTGTTTCAACTGTATTCTCTAGATCTTGTGGGTGGCCGTGGTGTGGTGGTATATGCATAGACTTCTCAAGCAGAGGGTCGCGGGTTCGAATCTTTGCGAGGCAATTCTCTGAAAAACCCTTTTAATAGAATTTGTATGTAGTTATATAAAAATCCCGTCGGCGTCAACTCTGACATGAAGGCATAACACTGATGTTGAAGTGGTTGCTGGCTGGGCTAAATGTAACGAACTAACAACTAGCGAACTAACAACAACCACGTACTACTGGTTGAGGATGCACTGGCACCGTCCAGTTTGACAACCACCTCTGGGAAAAATAACGAAACCTAATACACCTGTGTTTCAAACTACTACACCACCCGCCCGCGCCCTGGAGAAAAGCCAGTAAAAGGGTATTCATATTCCCTGCTCACTGAAAAAAAATTTCAGCACCAATGAAGAAGTAGTCGCTGTAACTGAGGCTTATTTTGAGGCTAAAGAAAAATCGTACTGTAAAAATTGTATCAAAAAATTACATCACCGCTGTAATCGTTGTGTTGCCCTCAAAAGCAACTATGTTAAATAATAACATCGAATTTTACCAAAAAAATATGTTTTATTATGTTAGCCTACGAACTTTTCAACCGACTTGTTATAAGTATAATATTTCCTTCATTTGAATACATTTTTCTTGTTATCAAAGTATAACTATGCGGAGCAATCAATCTTTAATTAGCTTAGGTCATTCTTATTGTAATATTGTTTATTTGTACGCTTGCGAGTATTTACATGGTGGCACAAAATAATTTATATGGTTTAAATTAGTCATAATTACTTATTATTTTGTTTAAGTACAGTATGTTTACTGTTGAATTTGTTTAACCTAGACGTGAACAATTGAATCCGGCCAAAGATATTCATTATCTGCTTCACTCAATACATATTCTATTATCGTTTGCAAAATTTCGGTTTACAACACGGATTTCATGGTATTGCCATACACTGTAATTCACTATTCGAAAATATCCCGTAAAAGAGCTATTGTGTACATGCAGTATGCGCTGAAACTCTATCCTATTGGATTCACAATTGTTGATGGATTTTTCACACATTTGTTCAACATATTATATTGACCGGCTTTAACTTTAGTTTCAGTGATATATGATCCTTTTGGACAATGTACGTTTGTTAATTAACCCATAAAATTGGAAATGGGCTTCATGGCCCAATTGTCTAATTGTAGATAAAATCCAGATGTTGCTTTGTCTTTTTTTTTTTACAATGAAATGGCATAGTCAATTCATTACTGGTAGACTGTCGACTTCAAATCTTGCACAAACTATACCTTTTATTAGAATTTTTTGGTTTAACACTGCATCAAAATAATTGACCTTTTGTTTTCTAAATAAAATTCTATGGTTTATTTACATTTCATGTGTTGTTGAGTATCGTTTCTTAGCTAGTTCATTGAATTTTTCATACAAAATTCTAAAAAAAATAATAAACACTTAAAATATTGTAATAAAAATATTAAAACAAATTTAAACTACAAAGTTTATTTTGGGACACCGTGTATATGTAAAAGCAAATAATATTATTATTGCCTACTGATCTAAACATCTGCATATGAATCACATGCATGTAAAAAGGTTCAGAGTTTAAAAGTGATCTTTAATATATTAATTGTAGATATGTTCATGCATACATGTATAAAGATGTGAACTTCAAATTTTGGAATATCGAATTACAATTTTATCTTTGTATTGGCTAGTCAAATTTTTATAAGCACTACTATGCGTTATAAAATTCATTCATTTATTTTAATATTTTTTTATTCATTCATTTCTTTTTAGACTGTCTTCCAAGTGACACCTTTAGGTGGTGAGGAATGGGTAACTGTGATGAAATTCTCTATTCCTGTTGTTTTATTGGATGAAACACTGAAATTCATCGCTAGAAAAATTGCAGATGGTGAGAATGCACTATATTCAGTGCATGGTATTATCTTGATGTGGGGCTTATTCTTTGGCTTGTTATACCTCCCCTGCTTGACCCGATAAAAATGAAGATCATAACACTAACGTAACATATGTAACATCTCAAAAAGAGAACGAATATTTGGCTATATGCTCCGAAAATAGTGTTATTTTTAACTCAATTATTGTATTTTTAGTAGAACAATATCTTTTATTTATAATAAACACCGAAAACAAGGAAAAATATATTTGCATGTTAGACTAATAAGTACAAAATAAAAAAACATATTACTTAACGATTGGACCCACTAGAAAACCATATACTCAGAAATAATGTTTAGGTAGTGGCAGTTACACATCTAATGACGCATCAAAATTTACACAATCGAGACTATTTTTTTTTTTTTTTTTAGATAATAAAAATTAAATTTGTTTTTGATTCTGAAAAAGTATATTTGAGGAAAAACAAGTGGGAAACTATTTGACTTAAACAAAAAAAACTAAAAAAGGATATAAATAATCACTTTCAAATTGTTTAATTGGGTACAAAAAATGCTGACGGAAATTACTATCTAGGAAATTATGTCCAAAGTATAACTGGAAAAACTAAGTTTCCATACAAGACGTGCATTTACTCCAAGGGCTAGCATTTTTTCAAAAAACAAAAAAAAAAAAAAAACAAAAAAAAACAAGTCTTATTAATTGTCTAGAAAAGGGTAACCACAAAATATTGGCTTTGTAAAGAGAACTCATTTCAAAAACCAAAGATCTTTCAATATTGAGTGTGAGTGCTTTTTTATTTCAAGTGTTTTATAATCGGGACGCTCATTCGAGGACGAATATTTTATTTTTGGGCAATTGGCAAATTTTTATTTTTATTTTTGGCGTATTTTCCTATAACGTAGTTTCAGGGCGCTGCGCAAACAAATTAATTAGAATTTTAATTTTAGGTTTTAAGTTAAATATTTGAGAAGTAAATAGGTTCGTGTTCATACCATTGTGAATTTCACTTCACAAATTCCCGTTTGTAATGCATTAAAATAAATTTCCAGTGGCATATTTTTTATTACTAATAATTTAAAATTGAATTCAAAATATATCCTATGTGTGGCATTTTCAGTTGAGTATTCCCAATAGTTACGAGTATTTACCTTCCTTAAACTAAATAATTCCTGTCATACAAGATTATTCATTGATTAAACAACGCGTCATTCGTACTGTCACAATTTAAGTGCATTGGTTCAGATCAAGTGGCTATTGATAATAAAAAAAAAATAAATAAATAAAAAAAGATAATAAACAATTTAAAAACTAGTGTAATTAATTTTATATCAGCACAAATGAACAACGTGAGGTGTTGTAAATAATTTAATGTACAGAATTTTTAAGCAATCTTGTTTTGTGTTGAAGTAGTAGCCAATGATTCAACCAATGATGAAACCCGTGTACATAATATGTAAACATAAATTACTTGTTGCTGTAATGTAAAATAATGACGCTTTATTTTAATTGCAAGAATCATATTGTTATTTTTTTTTTAATTCAGACATTTGATCCAAGCCATATTTCAATATAACTTGAAAAAAAATAAATTATTTTAAATTTAATTGTATTCATACTTTTAACATTATTTTCGCTCTTAATGGTTAGGAGTGATATATAAGAAATGTGTCAACAAAATACATTTTTTGTTGTTGATAATATCTTTTTTTCTTAAGGTTGCATTTATATATATATACAAAAAACAAAACAGAATTTAAAGAAAAAGTAATAGTTGAAAAACTTTTAAAGTTAAAATCTTTAAAGTGTTTTAAAACCCATTTGGGTCGAATTAAACTGTGATCAGTTCTATACAACTTTCAATCTAAAGAAAAATATTGCGGTAGTTGTACGGGGTAGAGCAAGGTCCCAAATTATAGTCTATCGGATTGTGGAAATTTTATCACCGATATACTTCCAAAATCAAGGATTTGTTTTGGATACAAAAAGTTTCCTTCTTCGTAACACTTTTATAAAATATTCTTCAATAAAATAACGTTGATAAAATTTGTTCTCAAAAGAGCGATATTTTTTTTTTTAAATAAATTTTAAATGTATAAGAAATACATTTTTAAAGTATATTTTTTATACGAAATGTGTTAAATGTGTACAAATATTTGTACGTAATCGTAGATACAATAGTTCCTATTGGAAATCATTAACCAATTATGGGGAATGCGCCTTTTTAAACTGTTATGTCGCCTATAAGTTGTAACTAAGCTTGTCATTGGAGCAAGATTAAATTTAACAAATATGTGGTTTCTGAAGAACAATGTACAGCATAAAGTGAAACAGTTACAAGTACATACATATATATGTGCTACTTATCAGTAAAAAAGTCAAATAAGGTCAATATAATCAACTACTTAAAATAGTAGCCTAACCACATTTTCTCGCACCTAAAATTAGTGCCTGTTTTCTTCAAGATTGGTTTCAATTTTTGACGATATCCTAGAGTGGAAAGACTCAAGCAATCTCAGTTCAAAGAACTAATTGTTCTTCGCAAATTGTTGATAGAATTTGTTTCAAAAAAAAAATAGTCAGATTTTGAATTTATATAAATATGTACTCCGCTGTTAATCTTGTACAGAAAAGTTGAGGGGCGTGTGTAAACATTAATTTCTTTTTTTTCGGTAAAATTTTAAGTAAATAAGTAAAAAAACATATAAAAACGGAAATGTGCTTCAATAAAGTAAACTCATTTATTATTTTCAGTGAACCGAATATTGGTTTTATTAATATTATTTTTAATCTTCTTAATTCTTAAGATTGATCTCAGTTAAAAATTAGAGGCACTGAATATGTTTGACGAAATTGAAGGTTAATGACACTTCATTGTGATGTGGTCTAACTATCATAAGCAGATATGTCACCATATAAGTATAAAATCCAAGTTTTGAATAACTTTTAAACCAACATATTTGCTCGTAACTACTCATTAAAGAATCCTGTGATCGTAACAAGTCAAATTTGAAATAACGAAATAAAAATGTAAATGTTTAACCTTTGATGAGCATTGAATCAAACACATTTAGCGGCGTTACATAAACAGTGTTTTTTTGACCGGTAGATCCAAAAAGGATAACTTTCAAACTGTTATTATTTTTGACAGTTCTTTGCCATTTGTCTTCAGTATCGTTTGACAAATCATTATGATCAGACTTACACCAGAAGAACGCTTCCGTATCATTAACACATATTGAAAATCAGTTTTTAACTCTTGAAGCTTATCAGGTTGTAACATAAGTGTTGCGCATTTTTTTTGGGGCTATTTTATATAAGCGATTTATTTGGTTCTCATCAACGATCAACTGTTATACACCCGTATAATATCCATGGTTTGTTATGGGATTTCGTGTTTGACGAGACGAGACGAAAGCAGCAAATTTCACTTTTCTGGATTGATGAAAATCCAAAAGAGACTTGGAACTCAATTGCACCCACAGAAGTGTATTTCTACCGGACAATGATCAGTAATTATTTCTGCAAAAATGTAGGCGACACCATAAATTTACTGAGGACTAGAATCCACAAGAAAATTATATCACGAATTGGACCAATAAATTGGTCATCGGCATTGTTATATTATATAACAATATTATATACTCTTTGGTGCATGCTCACAAATCACAAGCTATTAAGGCATTGGTACCCAGTATTCATTAAGTTATAGGTAAGATAATATCTTTATCTTATTAACAAGCGTTTCAAATTAGCCCCGCATTCAGCTAACTGCAGCCGGTTGCGCGCTCCAAATCGGTTGATTTCTCCTTCTATTTGTGCGCGTCATCTCTACTGTAGAGCCGGAGCATTAGTGTCCATTCGCTCTTCATGTTCTAGCCATTTCAGGCGACTAATACCCAGTTTTCTGACTAGGATGATGTCACTGTACAGCTCGTATAGTTCGTCCTTAGTTTTTCGGAATAGGGCCTTACTATTCAATTTTCTTAGCCCAGAGAAACGTTTTATTTCGATTGAAGTGTTAGCAGAATATATAGAGAGCCTATGTAGGCAAAGTCCTTTACCACATCGAAATTATAGCTGTCGACTGTGACGTCCTGTCCAATTCGTTGATGTTGAGTGTTATCTTGTTGACAGCACGTACTTGGTTTTACCATCATTAACATGAATAAAGATTTTTGATTAAGACAATACATGTCGTTTATGTTTAAATATAAAAGAACACATTTTACATACATACTCGTATTCTAGCTATTACAAGAACATCGGTAACAAATTTTGTGGTTTTACCGTATTAAATATACTTTTAGCATTTAACTTTTCAAACATTGCAATTGTTCATAATTTCTTAAGTCAGAAATTCGTCACTGCACTTATGGCAGTTCATAATTTTTGGTTTTTTCTAAAATGAGAATCCACAAACTCAGAAAATGTGTCATTTTAATGGGGTGATTTGCTATTGAGCAATGTAATCAATTTATTTTAATTCATTTTCACCGGCATCGGTTTAAAAATGTTAATAGTACGAACAAATTTGTAATTTTGTTTAATCGACATCATCCACCTGGTTTTCACTTCAGAAGTAAAATCTCTCTTCTGGACGTTATGACGAAATGTACTAACACGTATAAATAGAAACATCAAAAAGTATTATGTGTCAAACTAGAGAAGCCATAACAAAGGTTGGACTAAAGTAACACTCCCCGGAAGAGTCGATTGATCGAAAACAAAAATCTGGTTTGAGACAAAATCCGGAAGGAAAATTTTCCTTCTGAGAAGGATCTTGCCAATTGAACAATTGCAGAAGGGTTTTTTAACTCGGGAGTGCAAAAAAGAGGCTTCTAACGTCCGATAGAAAATGCCTCTAGTGCATACAGCACTCGTGGCGTTTTCGTTTGGGCAAGCAATATTCTTCTTTATGTTTGTACTCCGATTTTGATGCCAAAAGGAACACTTAAAACTTCTTTGGACTTTTATTTTTGAAATATATTAGCTTGCAAATAAATTTGAACATGAAAATAATAAATTGGCCAAACACAGCCGATTGCACGAAAACAGAAATCTGGTTTGACACACAATACTATTTGACGTTTATACAGATTTATATGTGTTAGCACATTTTGACATAAAACCCAGGAGAAAATTTGAATCTAAAATGAAAACCAGAAGCAAAATTTTGTTTCTGGAGAAATGAGAAGAAAAAGTGTCAATTTTGTACTCCAGAGCACAAAAAAGCCTTGTGCTTGCACAAACGAAAACGCTATACGACAGTTTTGAGTGCAATTATTTTACACATTCGCGTCCAGTGCAAACAGAGCTAATAATAAAAAAAAAACACTAGCTGATAGCCTATAAAATATTTGAAAATAATATAGCACAGGCTTGTCATATGTGTAAAAGAATATACGATGGATTTATTTTCCTCTTTTAATGACATACAGCATTTTGCGAATTTGAAAGTACGAAGTATTAATGAAAAGATAATAAAATTATGTCTCGGTTTCAATTGTGTTATGTATTTTTATGTCATATAGTTTTGCTGTAAAAAAAAAAAATCATTTGAAGATAAGTACAATAGTTTAAATTAAATTCACAAAAAAGTACACAGAAAAGGAAAAAGAAATGTTTTTTAACTACGCCAGCATTTTGGGGAAAAAAAGAGTTTTCATAGACATTCTTTCATTTTCTTAACATACGTATGTAGATGATAAAAATTCAAGGTTTTACCATCAATGCACTTGAAAAGTGCTCCAGACAATTGGAGTAACAAGTTCATAACAAACTTTCGCGCTATTAATTTACATATCATATAATATTTTGTGTAATAGTTGAATCACAGCAGAGACCTTACATGTTATTTATGACGTTTACGATTGTTTTCTCTCCGGAAGTTGGGCAATTTGGACTCCAAACGAATACTAAAAACTTCTTTTGACTCTCAAAACAAAGACAATTCATTGCTCGAAATCAAAAATCTTGGTCTGGCACACAATACTATGTGACGTTTATACATATTTATATAAAATGAAATGAAAACCAAAAGCAAAATTTTGCTTCTGAGAAAGTAATAAAAGAGCCAAAGGAACAGTTTGTGTCATTTTTTTCTCCTGAGGGCTTCTGTCGGCCAATGCAAAACGCCTTTAGTTTTAAATTTGTTTACCCCTTAACATTTTCTATATATATTAAACTTGAACATCTGGAAGCAACAGTAAATCGTTGAACTTGAATAATTCTGTAGATTTTGCTGATGTATTCATTAGTATTCAAAAGTAACTAGTCGGTGTGTCATCTTATGGAATACTTTTGTGAGATAAAAAGTATAGATGAGATCGTTTTGAACTTACCAGCGCAATAATTTTTTTCAAACCTTATTTTCAACATAGACTTCTGTGTTTTTAAGATTTAAAAATTGTGAATATAAGAACAATTAAGATTTTGGTAAGATGAAAACGTTGGGTCCTATTGGGATCATGAGATTCCATTTAGATCAGACTCAAGAAATAAATACTCCTTTTGTTTGATTTTCAATTGGTGGAACTAAACTTAGCGGAACTTTGCTCTTAGTAACATGAAGTTTTTAAGAAATTCGAATCCTTCATATGTTTGTTTTTCTCTCACATTATTTTTTCGGTTAAGGTTAAGTTTTTCTTTAAATCTACGTTCCTGAAAAATGACGCACATCCGCTACCCGTTAAAAAAATTAATTTCCATTAAATTACAATACAACAATAACATTGCGATATTCGCTAAGTCAATTTATATGTGCTATCAACTTAGCGGACCTGAAACAGTGCTCCCTATCTCATTTTCTTCGTTTGCGATGAAATTTCCAATGAATTTTCAGAAATGTCAAACATTTGTCAACCTATTTTTTTCAAAACAGATTAAATTTGTTCAGCAACCAACAGATGAACTGGCATTAAATGTCATAGATACATATTACTGTGCTACCAAATTTTGTGATGAACTCTTAAGCGGAGGTGGGTGTTTTTTGTGATAATCGCAATGATGCATGCAAAAAAATCACAGCTAATAAAATAACGATGAAGGCTAAGTCAATTTATGTACGCTATCTACTTAGGGGGTAGAAAGCGATTTTTCAAAACACTATTTTCTAGGATTGCTATGAATCGTTGCAAATAATTTTTAGACTGAGTCCATTTTAGACAGAAAGAATGAAAGATACGAGTAAAAAAGATATTTTATATAAATGTGGCTAAGTTCTGCCAAGCGCTAGTTGAATTCAGGTTTTATTACTTCTCACAGTTCTTTCTGACTGTAATTGTTTTTTTTATTAAATGAATTCGTTTTGCTTATTTTTGACGAGTTTAACGTAATTTTAAAATAATTTTTATCAAATATAATTTGTTTTCTCAAATTGTAGAACACAAAATAAAAAATGGTTGGTTGATTTCATGATTTACATGCATACATATAAGTGTTGTTACAACACAGTATGTTTGAAATAAAATATTTTTTAAAATAAATATTGGTATTGGTGCGCCTTCAAATTACTAATAGGTTCATTCACGTACTTTTTAGATTATATATGTGAAAACTGTCAAATGCGGAGAAGTGAGATCAAAATTCTCTTTCAGAGAAAAAATTTGTTAAAATGTAAGCGATTTTTAAGTAAGGATCTTGGACAGTTTTGTACAGAAAAGTGTCAAATGTATTTATTTCGATTTTCTTTTGCTGTTTTTTTCACAAAAATAAAAATAAGTTTTAGAGATTTATCACTTTTTTTAAAAAAGATCATCACGTTCAGGACAAAGATTATTAAAACTTAGACAAGTTGAAATGACTTTAGATAAGTTGTTCTGATAACTTATCTTTGAATTATCGATCTAAATGCCCTTGTAAATGCCTCAAGGTGTTTCGAAAGCATTTCAATTTAATTTGCTGGCTCTTTAATATACAATTTTTTTTCTTTTTCTTAGTTTTTATTTTTTATTAATTTAATATTCAAATCTCATTTATTTTTAGTAAAACAGAGTAAACAGTTTTTATTGAATCGAAATAGTAACAAAGCCTCGAACAAATTTCTTGGACTGAAATCGACAAAATGATTCGCTTTCTTCTGGTAGAAGCTAGAAAGATATGGGTACACGAACAGCTTTTAGCCTGTATTTCATAGTTTTGAATAAAAAACAAACAGACCTTTATACTATGTTCGCACTAGACGAAAATACACAACTTTGCGTAATTGTTCCCCAAGTTGCGCAATTTTCCATACATTACCGCAATTTCTATCTGTTTCAAAATGGCGCATTGTCCACAAATTTGTGATCGGATTTACGTTTTATAACAAATTATACCAGTTTTCCAATAATTCAACTAAAAAAAAGAAAAACAAAGTCGACAGAAAAATTAGCTGTCAGGTTCCTTTACATTTATGTATATGGTTTACCAGTTTATTTAAGAAAGAATTACTATTTTTTTTTTAATTTTTTATACTTTATATTGAAAGAAAATTTCTTCATTATTTTTTCCGATTCTATTTTTGACAAATGGATATGTCTTTTGATAAGGCAAATGTATTGTGAACACTTATCGCAATTTGGAGCCTAGTCTTATTAGTTTATTTAGCCTATAAGGTTATTTAGAAAAGCCCACTTAATTACTATTAAGAGTTCAAGTTACCCATAATGTACTTGCGCAAACTTAATAATAAAATGGAGAAGAAGTTCAGAAAATTAAAAATTGCAAAATTATTGCATTTTGCAATGACAGTGATAAGTATCCTCACCAAAACAAATGAAATAGGAAAAAAGAATTTTCTTTATGTCAGCTATCAAATTTCTGCACTGAATGTTCCATTCTGCTGAAAGTTTGTTTAAGCCAACTCTAGTTGGCAAAAATTGACCAAACCGAGTAAAATCCCATTATAGTCGTGCATTACTTTTTATGTGATATTCATTTGAATGCGAGCAGCGTCATCTATGTTTGCATAGGAGAAGATTTCGATAGCAGAAGCATCAACCATTATCGAGTGGAGAGTAGAATCGAATTTTCTAGCAAATTGGAAAATGTATGGAATGCATACAGGTATACAAATGAGATCATCAGTTGAATTTAAAGTGTCAATTAAGTCAGCGATTAAGTGGTGAAGATAAGCGGTTTAATTGTGAATTCTAATTGGATTGAATAGAGAGATTGTATTGAAAGTAATAAGTTCTATCATTTGTACCCACACAAATATTTTACAATATGTAATGAAACATTTTATTGCGCTCGATGAAGTTCACCAAAGTCTATGCTGGTTGAGCCAATTAAGATTTAGAACAATTTTGGCGGTTACAAAAATAAGAATAACTTTGAAAACTTTGGCTTCAGCTAAGCAGCAAGAGCAACAGCAAATTGGAGACTTAACAGCTGTTCAGAACTACAGCTTTCTGTTAAAATAGGTCTATTGACCTACCTTTTTTTTTTTTAAATAACTTAACACTCAATTGGATATGACTACACTTATGAAGCCATGTGTTAAATTTTTCGGAAATTGAGACAGAAGGAGAATGATGTTTGGACACATTGCCTATCTCACACCATGAGTGGCATCCAACATGTAATAGGAAGGTTAAATTATTAATGTAAATTGACTTGATGTTGTATTTAGGCAATCAATCATCTTACTAGATTTTAGTTTCCTGAAAGAAAATCTTTCGGACAGGGATAGTATTGAATCCCAAACTGTCCGATTAGGAAGAGAATATACTACCACTTGAGCCACAGCCACCTTCCTGCCTACCTGTAAAAGAGAATTTTTTTTGGTTAAGTTAGAGGAGTAGGGATGAATTCTGTCTTAAACTGTAGAAAGTTTTTTTTTTTTTTTTTTTTTTTTTTGAAAAAATGGTGTAAAACGTCAATAGTAACAATTAAAAACTACACAAAAAGAAATTGTAAAGGAGGAGGAAGATTTTTGGATTAATTATTATTCTTATTTATTGGTGTAATACGCATGTAATGACTTATATTGTATTAAAGCGAACTATTCACTTCTATCTGAAGCGCTTTTTTCTTTTCTTTGTTGATATCCAAGTCTTCTTTTGAGCCCTTTTCCATAAAATTGTCTCAATTCACATAAATTTAAACTTTTACGGGCTTGGGGGTTCTTTTAAAATTTAATAGATTCGATGTTTTTTTTTACAATTTCTGCCCGACGAAAAGGGGTGTGTAGAAAATTGTAAATATTAGAGACCCAATGGGTATCGGTTTCTCGAGCTGTCAAATGTAATATACAGCTCTACCTCTAAAAGGTATACATATGTATGTAGGTGGATACCACGCGATTTGTTGATTTTGGTTTACTGGTAGATTTTCATTGTAGTGATTATCATAGATTTTTATGTCAAATTCAGATTTAGGCTTGTGGCGTTATCCATTGGCTTCTCTCCGGAATTTGAGCAATTCTTCTGACTTTGAAGCTAAATACATTTTGCTGCTCGAAAGCAAAAATCTGGTTTGACACACAATACTAATTGACGTTTATATTTATATGTGTTTGTACATTCTGACATAAATCCAGAAGAGAAATTTTATATTGAACGTATTACGGACGATATGAGGAAACAGAACCCTGACTGAGCATCCCGCATTTGAGGCTTTTTATAAGTCCATATCCGTTAAATGAAATAAAAATGCAATTTTTGTCATTACTATAGGCATATGTGTGTAAACTGGATAAATAGCTTATGAGGGGGTCAGAGCAGAGCACAAAGGAAACAAATGTAGGCTTGTTTGATAGTGAGATCTATCTGGAAAAAGGATCACTAATTATTTATTAGTCTTATGTTTTTTTCAGTTAAACAAGGATTTCTCAAAGCTGTTCTACTGTTAGTTAGACCTTTTGTACTCTGACCTTCTTATAAAAAAATTGACTTAGAGTACATCGCAATGTTATTGTTGTAATTTTCACGCAAATTATATTTTTTAACGGATAGTGGATGTGCAGAAAAACACAGCTAATAATAAAAAAAAACACTAGCTGATAGCCTATAAAATATTTGAAAATAATATAGCACAGGCTTGTCATATGTGTAAAAGAATATACGATGGATTTATTTTCCTCTTTTAATGACATACAGCATTTTGCGAATTTGAAAGTACGAAGTATTAATGAAAAGATAATAAAATGATGTCTCGGTTTCAATTGTGTTATGTATTTTTATGTCATATAGTTTTGCTGTAAAAAAAAAAATCATTTGAAGATAAGTACAATAGTTTAAATTAAATTCACAAAAAAGTACACAGAAAAGGAAAAAGAAATGTTTTTTAACTACGCCAGCATTTTGGGGAAAAAAAGAGTTTTCATAGACATTCTTTCATTTTCTTAACATACGTATGTAGATGATAAAAATTCAAGGTTTTACCATCAATGCACTTGAAAAGTGCTCCAGACAATTGGAGTAACAAGTTCATAACAAACTTTCGCGCTATTAATTTACATATCATATAATATTTTGTGTAATAGTTGAATCACAGCAGAGACCTTACATGTTATTTATGACGTTTACGATTGTTTTCTCTCCGGAAGTTGGGCAATTTGGACTCCAAACGAATACTAAAAACTTCTTTTGACTCTCAAAACAAAGACAATTCATTGCTCGAAATCAAAAATCTTGGTCTGGCACACAATACTATGTGACGTTTATACATATTTATATAAAATGAAATGAAAACCAAAAGCAAAATTTTGCTTCTGAGAAAGTAATAAAAGAGCCAAAGGAACAGTTTGTGTCATTTTTTTCTCCTGAGGGCTTCTGTCGGCCAATGCAAAACGCCTTTAGTTTTAAATTTGTTTACCCCTTAACATTTTCTATATATATTAAACTTGAACATCTGGAAGCAACAGTAAATCGTTGAACTTGAATAATTCTGTAGATTTTGCTGATGTATTCATTAGTATTCAAAAGTAACTAGTCGGTGTGTCATCTTATGGAATACTTTTGTGAGATAAAAAGTATAGATGAGATCGTTTTGAACTTACCAGCGCAATAATTTTTTTCAAACCTTATTTTCAACATAGACTTCTGTGTTTTTAAGATTTAAAAATTGTGAATATAAGAACAATTAAGATTTTGGTAAGATGAAAACGTTGGGTCCTATTGGGATCATGAGATTCCATTTAGATCAGACTCAAGAAATAAATACTCCTTTTGTTTGATTTTCAATTGGTGGAACTAAACTTAGCGGAACTTTGCTCTTAGTAACATGAAGTTTTTAAGAAATTCGAATCCTTCATATGTTTGTTTTTCTCTCACATTATTTTTTCGGTTAAGGTTAAGTTTTTCTTTAAATCTACGTTCCTGAAAAATGACGCACATCCGCTACCCGTTAAAAAAATTAATTTCCATTAAATTACAATACAACAATAACATTGCGATATTCGCTAAGTCAATTTATATGTGCTATCAACTTAGCGGACCTGAAACAGTGCTCCCTATCTCATTTTCTTCGTTTGCGATGAAATTTCCAATGAATTTTCAGAAATGTCAAACATTTGTCAACCTATTTTTTTCAAAACAGATTAAATTTGTTCAGCAACCAACAGATGAACTGGCATTAAATGTCATAGATACATATTACTGTGCTACCAAATTTTGTGATGAACTCTTAAGCGGAGGTGGGTGTTTTTTGTGATAATCGCAATGATGCATGCAAAAAAATCACAGCTAATAAAATAACGATGAAGGCTAAGTCAATTTATGTACGCTATCTACTTAGGGGGTAGAAAGCGATTTTTCAAAACACTATTTTCTAGGATTGCTATGAATCGTTGCAAATAATTTTTAGACTGAGTCCATTTTAGACAGAAAGAATGAAAGATACGAGTAAAAAAGATATTTTATATAAATGTGGCTAAGTTCTGCCAAGCGCTAGTTGAATTCAGGTTTTATTACTTCTCACAGTTCTTTCTGACTGTAATTGTTTTTTTTATTAAATGAATTCGTTTTGCTTATTTTTGACGAGTTTAACGTAATTTTAAAATAATTTTTATCAAATATAATTTATTTTCTCAAATTGTAGAACACAAAATAAAAAATGGTTGGTTGATTTCATGATTTACATGCATACATATAAGTGTTGTTACAACACAGTATGTTTGAAATAAAATATTTTTTAAAATAAATATTGGTATTGGTGCGCCTTCAAATTACTAATAGGTTCATTCACGTACTTTTTAGATTATATATGTGAAAACTGTCAAATGCGGAGAAGTGAGATCAAAATTCTCTTTCAGAGAAAAAATTTGTTAAAATGTAAGCGATTTTTAAGTAAGGATCTTGGACAGTTTTGTACAGAAAAGTGTCAAATGTATTTATTTCGATTTTCTTTTGCTGTTTTTTTCACAAAAATAAAAATAAGTTTTAGAGATTTATCACTTTTTTTAAAAAAGATCATCACGTTCAGGACAAAGATTATTAAAACTTAGACAAGTTGAAATGACTTTAGATAAGTTGTTCTGATAACTTATCTTTGAATTATCGATCTAAATGCCCTTGTAAATGCCTCAAGGTGTTTCGAAAGCATTTCAATTTAATTTGCTGGCTCTTTAATATACAATTTTTTTTCTTTTTCTTAGTTTTTATTTTTTATTAATTTAATATTCAAATCTCATTTATTTTTAGTAAAACAGAGTAAACAGTTTTTATTGAATCGAAATAGTAACAAAGCCTCGAACAAATTTCTTGGACTGAAATCGACAAAATGATTCGCTTTCTTCTGGTAGAAGCTAGAAAGATATGGGTACACGAACAGCTTTTAGCCTGTATTTCATAGTTTTGAATAAAAAACAAACAGACCTTTATACTATGTTCGCACTAGACGAAAATACACAACTTTGCGTAATTGTTCCCCAAGTTGCGCAATTTTCCATACATTACCGCAATTTCTATCTGTTTCAAAATGGCGCATTGTCCACAAATTTGTGATCGGATTTACGTTTTATAACAAATTATACCAGTTTTCCAATAATTCAACTAAAAAAAAGAAAAACAAAGTCGACAGAAAAATTAGCTGTCAGGTTCCTTTACATTTATGTATATGGTTTACCAGTTTATTTAAGAAAGAATTACTATTTTTTTTTTAATTTTTTATACTTTATATTGAAAGAAAATTTCTTCATTATTTTTTCCGATTCTATTTTTGACAAATGGATATGTCTTTTGATAAGGCAAATGTATTGTGAACACTTATCGCAATTTGGAGCCTAGTCTTATTAGTTTATTTAGCCTATAAGGTTATTTAGAAAAGCCCACTTAATTACTATTAAGAGTTCAAGTTACCCATAATGTACTTGCGCAAACTTAATAATAAAATGGAGAAGAAGTTCAGAAAATTAAAAATTGCAAAATTATTGCATTTTGCAATGACAGTGATAAGTATCCTCACCAAAACAAATGAAATAGGAAAAAAGAATTTTCTTTATGTCAGCTATCAAATTTCTGCACTGAATGTTCCATTCTGCTGAAAGTTTGTTTAAGCCAACTCTAGTTGGCAAAAATTGACCAAACCGAGTAAAATCCCATTATAGTGCATTACTTTTTATGTGATATTCATTTGAATGCGAGCAGCGTCATCTATGTTTGCATAGGAGAAGATTTCGATAGCAGAAGCATCAACCATTATCGAGTGGAGAGTAGAATCGAATTTTCTAGCAAATTGGAAAATGTATGGAATGCATACAGGTATACAAATGAGATCATCAGTTGAATTTAAAGTGTCAATTAAGTCAGCGATTAAGTGGTGAAGATAAGCGGTTTAATTGTGAATTCTAATTGGATTGAATAGAGAGATTGTATTGAAAGTAATAAGTTCTATCATTTGTACCCACACAAATATTTTACAATATGTAATGAAACATTTTATTGCGCTCGATGAAGTTCACCAAAGTCTATGCTGGTTGAGCCAATTAAGATTTAGAACAATTTTGGCGGTTACAAAAATAAGAATAACTTTGAAAACTTTGGCTTCAGCTAAGCAGCAAGAGCAACAGCAAATTGGAGACTTAACAGCTGTTCAGAACTACAGCTTTCTGTTAAAATAGGTCTATTGACCTACCTTTTTTTTTTTTAAATAACTTAACACTCAATTGGATATGACTACACTTATGAAGCCATGTGTTAAATTTTTCGGAAATTGAGACAGAAGGAGAATGATGTTTGGACACATTGCCTATCTCACACCATGAGTGGCATCCAACATGTAATAGGAAGGTTAAATTATTAATGTAAATTGACTTGATGTTGTATTTAGGCAATCAATCATCTTACTAGATTTTAGTTTCCTGAAAGAAAATCTTTCGGACAGGGATAGTATTGAATCCCAAACTGTCCGATTAGGAAGAGAATATACTACCACTTGAGCCACAGCCACCTTCCTGCCTACCTGTAAAAGAGAATTTTTTTTGGTTAAGTTAGAGGAGTAGGGATGAATTCTGTCTTAAACTGTAGAAAGTTTTTTTTTTTTTTTTTTTTTTTTTGAAAAAATGGTGTAAAACGTCAATAGTAACAATTAAAAACTACACAAAAAGAAATTGTAAAGGAGGAGGAAGATTTTTGGATTAATTATTATTCTTATTTATTGGTGTAATACGCATGTAATGACTTATATTGTATTAAAGCGAACTATTCACTTCTATCTGAAGCGCTTTTTTCTTTTCTTTGTTGATATCCAAGTCTTCTTTTGAGCCCTTTTCCATAAAATTGTCTCAATTCACATAAATTTAAACTTTTACGGGCTTGGGGGTTCTTTTAAAATTTAATAGATTCGATGTTTTTTTTTACAATTTCTGCCCGACGAAAAGGGGTGTGTAGAAAATTGTAAATATTAGAGACCCAATGGGTATCGGTTTCTCGAGCTGTCAAATGTAATATACAGCTCTACCTCTAAAAGGTATACATATGTATGTAGGTGGATACCACGCGATTTGTTGATTTTGGTTTACTGGTAGATTTTCATTGTAGTGATTATCATAGATTTTTATGTCAAATTCAGATTTAGGCTTGTGGCGTTATCCATTGGCTTCTCTCCGGAATTTGAGCAATTCTTCTGACTTTGAAGCTAAATACATTTTGCTGCTCGAAAGCAAAAATCTGGTTTGACACACAATACTAATTGACGTTTATATTTATATGTGTTTGTACATTCTGACATAAATCCAGAAGAGAAATTTTATATTGAACGTATTACGGACGATATGAGGAAACAGAACCCTGACTGAGCATCCCGCATTTGAGGCTTTTTATAAGTCCATATCCGTTAAATGAAATAAAAATGCAATTTTTGTCATTACTATAGGCATATGTGTGTAAACTGGATAAATAGCTTATGAGGGGGTCAGAGCAGAGCACAAAGGAAACAAATGTAGGCTTGTTTGATAGTGAGATCTATCTGGAAAAAGGATCACTAATTATTTATTAGTCTTATGTTTTTTTCAGTTAAACAAGGATTTCTCAAAGCTGTTCTACTGTTAGTTAGACCTTTTGTACTCTGACCTTCTTATAAAAAAATTGACTTAGAGTACATCGCTATGTTATTGTTGTAATTTTCACGCAAATTATATTTTTTAACGGATAGTGGATGTGCAGAAAAACACGGCTATTATCATATTTGAAAGGAAAATTTCCATCTATTAACTGAAGACAATTGCTTCACGAATGTAATCAATTTGAAAATGCTTAAAAGCAGAAATGTGTTGAAAAAATTTTAGAATTTTAGAAATTTTTGGTTATTTTGGAATACGTGTGTGACTTCTCTGAAAACAACTGAAAAAGATGAATTTTTTGTAAAAACAAAATAACTTTTCTTGAGCAGGAGAATCGAAAAGGGTATCAAAAATATATATGAGTATGATAATTTAACAAATCACATTTCCATTATACGGGTGTTTTAGATAATGTGTCCAAGACACATACCTCGTATTTACAAATAAAAAACGGCCAAATATTACTCTCTTATGGAGTAATATGAAAAGAATGAATTTTTAACCGAAATGTTGACGTTTAATTCATAATATCTTAGATGATAAGTTTGTGTCTATGGATTCTACAACGGTAACGGTCAAGAAGCGAAATCGGAATATCTGAGACGATACCCTACGCAGTATCGCGGAAATCGTCGAGAGACTCGAATCCTGATTTAGCAGAAGGCGGTTGCGGATACGATGACGTCTTACATTACGTCAGAAATCATCCAAATACCAGCTTTAGGTAACTAAGCAGATATTTTAGTCTAAGCAGCACTTACATCTGGAAAATTCTACATTCAGAAGGCATGCATGCATTCTATCATATGCCAGTCCAGGAGTTACAGCCCGGATTCTCAGAGAAGCGTTTGGAATTCTGTAATTTAATTTTGACTGACACTTTGCTGAAGTTAACTTTATTGGCTGGATTGTATAGTTGGATGAGTCCCAATTCAACAAGGATGGAATCACTAATTTCCAAAATTTACATACCAAAGAGAAAGCAACCTCCGCTCAATGAAACACATAACTTTTTAACATAAGTTCAACGTCAATGCCTATGTGTGTTCAGGCATATTGGTTAACAAGCTGATAAGATTCCCTAAGGTTAATTCTTAATTCTAAATTATTTTCTTAGAATTTTTGTAAAACAAATTAGGGGAACTGTTAGGTGATATGCTGTTGCAACAAAGAACAGCTATTGTGTTACAGTAGAATGACGCCCCCGCACACTATGTCCATACTGAGGGTGGTTAGATTGCGTGTAAGAAATTTCGTGGATAGGGTGAGATGGACCCAATCTGTGGCGGCCTCCAAGGTCTCCACACTTGACCCCTATGGACTTTACTTATGGGGACAAATGAAAATCAGAAATAACAAGATTGCATGAATCATAGGATTGTCGAGGCAGCTCCGAAAGTTCGAGAAGAATTGGAAAGATTGGACATTGTTAGAGCCTTTCAAAGATGAGCTCTGGCGTGCATAAAAAGCAATGGTTTGGACTTTGAACAATTGTAAAGAAATAAAAATAAAAATGTGCTATAAATTTTTTTTTCCAAAATATTTTAACAATTTTTATTATAATGTTGGGTCTTGAAAACTACTGACTTGCGATGAATTGATCTAACGTTTCTTGTGTATCCGTAGATATTAGATACACGCTTTAAAGTTGCAAAAAGTAGGGGTAATGAGACATTTTTCCAAAAAAAATGTATGACTTTTTAAATTAAAAAAAAAAAAAAATACTTCTGATCTTCAATAACGTTTGAAACATTAATTTTAGAGACGTTTACTCTGAAACACTCAAAGTACTCGTAATAACGAGGACAACTATACCCCACTTATTATTACCATACACGCATAAAATTGAAAGATGTCATTTTCATTAGGAGTCAAAGCAGGGCTAAAAATATCTCAAAGCGGATGCGTTTCTGATATTCCCCACCACCAATCCATATTTTTTCTCAAAATATGTCAAGGAAGCTCTGCTTAGAATCTTTCAGACATTATCCGGAACACCATGTATATTACAACTTTCAGCAAAAACAATAGTATGATAGTTTCTGGTAAGCGAGTTAGCAAATGTCTTTACTATATATATAAACAATTTTTCAGCTAGAGATGGGTAGATATCTTGAATACAGATTTGGCACGGAAACAAAAGTAACTGCCGCATTAAAATGCTTTGAAAAGTTAGAATTCTACAGTTCTTCTATGTCATGTGAAAAAAATTTATCGATACATTTTTTTTTTCAATGCATTTGCATTAGATCAACTTAACCAAAAGTTTTCTATTGTCGTAAAGGACGAAACCACAAGTAAGTCGCTTAAAATTAGAACCCTTAGTACCTAAATTTATTTAATAAGTTGAAACATTCCCCTAAATTTGCTTAACTTTCTTTTGAGAATAAAGATTATCTTTTTGGGATCCGCATTACTTTTTACTTTCAAGGAATTTTTTACCTCCTGAAAGTTCGAAATCGGCCGCTATACATGAGATTATAAGTTCAGTACTGTATATGAATATGCCTTTGTAATGAAAAGTTTATTAGGATACCTGTTATTTGTTAATACTGAGACCTTCTAAGAGACATAAAGAATTAGAAGTCGCAGATTCGCTACAGATCTTAGAATTTATATTTTTAGCTAAGCCTTACCATAAATACCGGTGTGTTCTTGAGAAATTAGTCATCCATAGTTCTTATCAAACAACCGCTTTGAGCCCCGAATAGCCTTTCTTTGAACTTTGTGCTATCTTGTGTTACTTAGTACACTAAAAGCTGTTGAGAAATCTCGAGTTTTCGCAGAAACAATAAGCGTTGTTCTATTTACAATTAAGCTATTGCTGTAGCACATACTCTACTTCTTTTCCACCTAAACTATACATTATAATGCGAGGCCGTTATTATTGCTTAAATATCCATTTGGAAAATAGCTCTTTACTTTGTTATATTATGATAAACTCGTTCTCAACGCAAATACCAGGTTCAATTTCTTGACTGGCTCTAAAGGTGTTTTCGAGAAATCTTTGCCGCGTCATATTCGACTCAAAATCACCTGAAGAATATAGATGTTATTACATATTACATATACATATATATATACATTATATATATATACTTCACTCACATCACCCCTATTATAAGGTACAATTACAAATAATGCAAAAAAAAAATGCGCTCCTCTTCTATAAAATGTTATAAATACTAAAACGAAATTATCAGTAGTTGAAGCAATGAGTAAGATAAAAAAAAGCAATAACTATGGATTGATATCAAACATTTTGATATTATGTAAATAAATTACATTGAATTTTTTATTAAAATGAAACTACGATAGAATGACTAAGAAGCTGAGCGATTTTCTGTCTTTAAGCAAGTATATTCATGCTGATAAAATCTTCCTAGCGAAACAAATTAGTAGAAATATATTGTAAAGGTTAACGAAAACTTCATAATAAAGTTACAACAATTTAACTACATCTATATTTTAGGTAAAATAAAAAAAATAACCTGATTAAAAGTAACATATTATATTTTAGCTTATTTGAGGCGTTTATATTTTAAAACTTACACATGCTGTTCACTCCCTTTAAAAAATAAATCATATGGTATTCATAAGTTCTGATTTCAAAATAAAACCTCATAGTCTTTTGCCATAGACATAAATAACAAATATTCAATAACATATTTTAAGTTGAATTTTCTTACATTTATTATTTTATTTAACATGTTTTGAACAAGGATTAGGTTCTATTTAATTGTGTTTTTTTTTTTAATTCATTACAGTGCCTGATGTTGTCGTGGACAAATGGTAAAGGAAACCTTGTTACGTATTCCATACTTATCTAGAGCGATGAATTGTTTATTGGAATTTTAATAATCTCAAGCCCAATAAATGGATTTTAAAACGAAATTAAATTGTGTCTTATTTTTCAGAAAGAAAAAAAAGTTTTGGTTTCGACAGTAAAAATATGAATTTAAAGTTAAATTAAAAGCTCTTAATAATAGAACGGTTTTACATTACGATTAAACCGATATTATTTGCTTGGCTAAAACACACAGCGTCGCTGTTGAAAAAGCTATTGCATATTCGCAATAAGTTCCAGCATTCACTCTCCACCGTAGTCCCTTTTCACGTATAGGTGGAGCTGTCTCAGACGTCAAACACCGCAAGCGCGCAACACGCGGCTTATCCTGTCATAGCGGCTTCATCAGTAAGTAACTTACTGCGAAGCTGTGTGTTTACATTACAAAACACACAAAACCGTCCTATTATTTGCCTTGCGACACACAGCGTCGCAGTTGAAGACATGTTTGATATCTGCTGGTGTTTAGGCATAACTTACAACGCTATGATGATTCCTTGTTTACTAGCATAACCCTGACTAAGCAACTAAAAGTTTTTCTGTCATAATTCATTTATTCCTTTTATGTGTTAATTTAAACAAAAATTAATAATTTTCCAAAGGTACAACTTAAACCAAATTCACATAAAAACATCTATCGAGAACAGATTTCATGAAATATTTTAAGAGAAAATAAGAAATGTTAATTTAGTATAAAATTATCAAAAAGATATGATGAACTTGAGAATGGCTTGGGCACGATCTTTCTACAATAGTGTTTTCTGAAAGTATTTTCTGTCTTCCAATTTCTTCTTGATAAAATTTCTTCTATATTTTGGCCTTCCATCCAACCTAATGAAGCCACAACTGCTCGAACGCTACCTGGGGTAGTTCCTATTCCAGCCTCACGAAGGACACTACGTAGCCAGCCTCCAATTATTGTTCTAGATGCAGGTTTAGCTTCTCCCTTTACAGTTATGAATAAGCTCTCTAATTTATCCGCTGAAATCTTCTTGCCTGAGAGAGTCATCTATATTTAGTATATACTTATGTTATTGTTCGCATTCATACTTTACCTATATTTTATGTATTTATTTTTATTTTTTTTTATGATTGAGTTTATTTTTTCTATTGTGGATATAATGTTTTTTTGTTATTATGCAATATTATTTTCCAGTTTTTTTGTTTTTTTAATGTTTTATTTGTTTAGTTGTATTTTATAATGTTTTTATTTAATTATCTGGTACTAAAATATCGTATGGTATATTGTAAATAATTTGTGTGCGTACAATTGATAGAACTTGTTACTTTCAATACAATTTCTTTAATCAATCCAATTAGAATTCACAATCTAACCGCTTATCTTAACCTTCTCACGTTTACTTATCTTTTGCCTGAACCACTTAGTGACTGTATTAATTCACACTTTAAATTCAAATGATGAATTAATTTGCATACCTTGGGGATGCTGATATACTCCAATGACATATTTCAAGAAGAATCTCCATACATTCTTCATATAGCAAGAAAATTCGATTCTACTTTCCACTCAATAATGGTTGATGCTTTTGCTATCGAAATCTTCTGCTATGGAAACATAGATGACGCTGCTCACATTCAAATGGATATCCGTCCGCTCTCCCCATAAAGTTGTTCAAATCGAACAACTTCACCATTCATCATCCCGCTGAAATGACACATTCTATTCAAATGGACCACCTTCAATTTTCCTCGATCCCTACGCTCGATACGGTAGACAACGTCGTTAATTCGGTTTATCACTTTGTATGGTCCTTCCCAATCCTGTTGCAATTTTGGTGATTTTCCTTTCTTACGCAGAGGATTATACAGACATAAAAGATCTCCTTCGTTGAAGCCGAAAGATTTTCCTTTGATGTGCGGTTGCTCGCTAGCTTCATTTTTTCTCGGGTATTTTCATGCAATTTAGGAATTCTGCTGCGCAAGTCGTCCACGTAGTAGTTCTCCTCCTTGGGCTCCGTAGGTGAACTTTTGTCCATAGAGGTACTTATGGAAATGCTTCGTATCTAGAATTAAGGCTAGAAGCTTGCGTCAAGTTACGCAGTAGTTCCACTTAGGTCTAGACAGTACCTTGCTCTAATATGTGACCACTTTCTCTTTACCATCATGAACTTCGGAGATCACAGCTCCGACCCCATTGCACAGCTGCCTCTTGAGTTCTTGAAATGCTTTCTCACAATCTGCAGACCACTTGAACTGTCGGCCTTTTTCCGTTAGTTGATGGAGGCTCTTGGCAATACCAGAAAAATCCTTTACGAACCTCAATAGTACGTGGCAAGTCCCAAGAAGCTTATCAGTTGGTGTTTAACTTTTGGAACAGGCCAACTTTTCACAGCTTCGAGTTTATCAGGATCCGTCCTTAATCTTTTCGCTGATATAATGTGACTCAGATATTTCGCTTTCGAAACTGGGTTCAGCTTTAAATGAGCACTTCGCATCCATGTTCCTCGAACGTCCTACCTATGACGATAACATCATCAAGATATACTAGGCAGTCTTCCACGTGAGTCCTTGCAATGTTCGTTGCATTAGTCTCTCATAGGTGGCCGGAGCATTGCGCAGTCCAAACTGCATCACTGCAAACTGCCAAAGACCTCTTCCTGTAGTGAAAGCCGTTTTCTCACGATCCGTACGATTTATTTCTACCTGCCAGTACCCGCTCTTCAAGTCAAGAGTTGAAAACCATTTCGCTCCAGAAAGTGTGTGCAAAGTGCCATCGATTCTCGGAAGTGAGTAGCTGTCTTTTTTAGTTACATCGTTGAGACGTCGGTAATGTACACAAAACCTTGTGCTGCAGTCTTTCTTCTTCACGAGGACCACTAGAGATGCTCACGGACTTTGCGATTATTTAATCAGTTCCTCAGCGTTCATCTTCGACTCTATTTCGGCAACTTCTGTTTACCGGATGTCTCCGGTATCAATGTGGTGTTGAATTGGTTACGTACGTCCATATTCTATATCTTGTTTAGCGTGCTTTCCCAATAGTTTTTCTGCCAGAATTCGCTGCTCTTGATCCAGATTACAGATGCTGAGAATTTTGTTCTTGATTTTTATGTTCTGAACTGTTGCGATCGGTGTTGCACGATTAGTTTCAGTTGTGGTCGTTATAGCCTCAACCGGTACACACCTTTACACGGAATGTCTTTGGATTTAAATTCCTTAAAGGGACCAGGTTGTTCTTTGGTTCCATTAAGGTCTTTCCCACCATTAAGTTTCTCCTATTTATTGGCTCCATCAAATAGAATCGGTGGCTACCAGGATCAGTTTCCACATTTGCCCAAACAATTGCTTCCGACGAAGGCTCTAGAATCTGATTTCTGCAGATAACGACTTTTAAGACTAAAGTATTGGCATTTCCGTATTTCAGGGTTTGTGCCCCAAAATCCACAACTAGTCCATGTTCTCCGATGAAGTCTGTACCAATGATACATTCATCGTATATGTCAACCACCAAATAAACGTGAAAGAAGTTTATTCCGGCCAGGTGAATTTTTATACGGACTTGACCATATACCTTAGCTGTTTCTTCCGTATCTGTTCTCAAGCTGTAAATGCTAGTGTTATGCAACTACGATTTTGGCACTAGACCCCTCCTAATGATTAAGGCCGTGGCACCGATGTCTATGGCATTGTTGCCATCGCTTTTTCCTTTCCACTGACTACTTCTACTAGAAGGCTTTCATTGCATGGTTTTGTTAACGAGACTTGGATGATGGTCCTGGGGCCATCGATCCCTGCTACCAGCTTCTGCCCTACGAAGTAGGTGCTTACGCATTTCCTGGCTGATGGCTTCAGGAAGATTGACCGGCTTCTTGTTAGGCGTTTCTGCCGGTTTCTTCCTCTATTTGCTTGTTACCACAGTGAGGGCAGCTTTTTTGTCGCACCGGTTATTTACACTGCCTTTGAAAATGTCCAATTTTATTGGAGTTCCAGCAACGCATTCTTCGTCTATCCCGTGGAGTATCTTGTTCCTCGGCACTAATTTCTACGCAGGAGCATTCAACAGATACTACTTCCCTGAGGAAATGTGTTCCCTTGGAATCCTGATTGGCTGCTTCCATCGCCAGAGCGAAGACATGTGGCTTCAGCAAGGGTCCTTTTCTCAGCCATCATTACTGCCGAATGTAACTCCGAATCTGCGATTTCTCTGATGAATGCGTTCTTTGCCATTTGGTCGATAATTTCCTGGCCAGCGCTGGGGTATGAAAAATGTGCAAGTCTATTCACTTCTGCTTGGAGCTACTGCACTATTTCTTCTCGTTGCAGATAATTTCTATTCTTTCCGATATCGATTGTTTGTAACACTTCTGCTGCAGGACCGTATGAGGCCATTGTTAGGTTTCTAGTAGACCATGAGGTCTGACCATTGAATTAAGGAAGCTTTAACTTTTTTCTCCTTGGACCGTTTAAAGAATATTCTCGAAGTTTCTGTTTTTCCACGGTGTCTAGCTCTTTTGCCAGTGGCTCAACTTTGCTGTCCATTTGTTTAACATTCTTCTCTATTCTTTCAAATTTGTTATCAATTTCTTCGAACTTTTGTTGTAAAACGTTCTTTTGTTCTTCCAGTTTTTGTTTTAGACTATTCTTTTGTTCGTCTAGATTTTTGTTTTGTTCGTCGAATAGATTTTGTTCAAGACTATTCTTTTGTTCGTCTAGATTTTTCTTTTGTCCATCCAGCTTTTGTTCGAGACTGTTCTTTTGTTCGTCTATTTTCGAAAGGAGAAGTTGCATCATCGCAGCCATGTCGTTGCCGTTACCTAGGAAACGTTCAGTGTCGGGAAAAAATCGTAGTCTACTCTTTGTTAACAAAATGATACAATAAGAAAACAACACAGCCTGTAGGCGAGATAAGGACTTGCTAAGCCGCACACCAATCATTTATTTATGTTTTTTTTTTATGAGATTAAACTTTGCCGACAACGTTTTATTGAATTATTTTAATTCAGTGTTGTTTAGGAAGACTATTGTGATATCCATTTTAATTTAGCAGTGTCATCTATGTTTGCATAGCAGAAGATTTTAATAGCAGAAGCATCAACCATTGATGGGTGGTATTGAAAGGAATAAGTTATATCATCTGTACCCACACAAACATTTTGCACTATTTTATCTGAATAGAGTCAATAGTCATCTTTTCGGAATAAAGTATTCACGTAAGGATATGGTATGTAGCTTTAACCAGATTTTCTATGTGTCCTTCTCTAAATGAAATTCGATTTCAACAATACTCCCATTTGATCTTAAATAAGTTGGTTATTTCTGTCCAAATTCCGAAAACCAAAATCATTATTTTTATCAATCATTATTTTTGTTACCCACTAAATAGGCTTCTATTTCTGTGTACAAGTTAGAATCTGAACTGAACTTTATAAAAGAGATGACCATAAACATGCTTTTATTATTTATACAGTCAGATTGTGCTTCCGAAAATATATAGTTACTCCTCCCTTTAGCGCATTTGCATTTTTAATGGCTTAAAGCGAGGGATGGGAGCTGCTCGTAAGCTCTAAGAGCAGAAGACACGGAAAGAACGTCGACTTCTTCTTCAGAAGAAAAAAGAGCACGAGAAACGCGAGATCGAAGTACTTGAGAGATTGTACTCCAGGAATAACATACAGAAGTTTCACCAATAGGTGAAAAGAACGTGGCAAACCAAGAATACCCGTAGAGATGAAGAAGGAACATACGTAGTATAGTCAAAGTCGGTGCTGAGAATATGGAAAAACTTTTTCTGTAGACTGTATAAAGCAAAGAAGTCTAATATTATACCGCCAGGCAGAATAGACAATTAAACTTCTATTTCACATGATCAAAGTAAAGTAAGGATAACAATAATTATAAGTCTTACTTGTAAGTTTTTGCAATAAATAAGTAAAATAAATAAATTAATCTAATATAGCAGCTGGACCTGCCAGATTATCGGCCTAGGCATTCAAAGCTGCTGAAAATGACTTTATGAACAATATACACCAACTCATTTGTCATATCTGGTCAAAAAAGTGCATGCCCGATAAATGGAATCTCAGCATCGTTTGACCGATCCACAGAAGAGAAGACCCCTTTAACTGCGCCAACTATAGAGGTACATATACGTCCCCTCAAGATAGCATACAAAACTTTATTCTTCGTCAATAACTTGATAGGCCCCTATCAGTACGGTTTCAGACCAGGAAAGTATTCATATTCTAACAGATCTTGGAAAAAACTCAATAAATTCAAATCGATATCAAAATCTTTTCATCGATTTTAAGGCCGCATATGATAAAATTTATAGCGACGAGTTATTATAAAGTCAGGTATAGTTTCGGCATCCCTGCCAAGCTCGTTCATCTGTGTAGGATGATAATTGAGAACGCTCGTTTCTTCGTCAAAGTCGACTTCATCGAACCCTTTGATGTCAAAAAACGTTTTAAACAAGGTGACGCGCTGTCATGTGATTATTTTAACATCATACTTGAAAGAATTATGCCGAACTCACAAACGAACACTGGAGGTACAATTCTTGAAGTCTGTGCAACTACTATCGTACGCCGATAATATCGACATAATTGGAAGAACACACTGGGCTGTAACTAATGAGTTTGCTAGTATTGAAATGGAAGCTGCCAAAATGGGTTTGTCAGTAAATGAAGGCAATATCAACTACGAGTTTGTGCTGTCAACAAGAAGGGACACGCAACAATAACATATTGTACAGAAGGTCAAAGCTATAATTTTGAGGTAGTAAAGGACATTGTTTACCATGGTGTTAAAGCAACACCTCAGCACAAATAAAACAAAGAATCACTTTTACCAATCACAGTTTCTTTGTCTTATTTTTCAACCAATTGACGATTGGCAAATTTAGCAATCATAACAATTTGCGGTATTGTGTAACCAATACATTTGATAAAATTTGTGGCTATTGTGAATAAATTGATTGTTGAAAATGAAACATTTACAACAAATGAGACAATTAACAACCGAAAATTCCATTTGTTTGTTGTGTCATCTGTTACTGTGTTCTGGGAACCTTTTTGTTTGAATTAAAAATAAAATTGAGTTCAGTTGCATTTCTGGCTTATGTTCTTGTTTTTTTGTTTTGCGTTTCATGTATCCAGATGAATGTGAGCAGCGTCTTCAGTGTTTCCATAGGACAAGATTTCGAAAGCAGAAGCATCAACCATTGGTGAGAGAAGAGAAGAATCGAATTTTCTTGCAAAATGGAAAATTGTATGGAATGCTGGATGACACAAATTGTTCTCGAAATATGTCATTGGAGTTTAAATATCAGCCTTCCTAAGGATGCAAATCAGTTAATCAGTTGAATTTGAAGTGTATTTTGCAAGAGCTATTAAGTGGTTTAAGTAAAAGATAAAGAAAAGAAAAAGGTTTGAGATAAGCGAATTAATTGTAAATTGTAATTGCATGGAATAAAGTTCTATCATTTGTGTCCACACAAAAATTTTACATTGGTGTCAGAAGTGGAAAAGGATTCATTGTGTGTAGAAAAAAATAAAAAAATATAAAGATGCGTTAAGTGTGGAGGAAATCACATTACTAAAGATTGTATGAAGAAAAAACCCGAACCATGATATGGTAATGCGCAAATTGTAACGAAATAGACTCTGCTAACTATAGAGGCTGCCTAGTTGCTAAACAGATTTACTGGCAAAAGACAAAAAGCAAAAACAAACTAAATCAATTGATATATGTATATGCTGCATCGAAAAATGTAGAAAAATCAGTAATTACAGAAAAAAATAACAAAATCGAATGATAATATGGAAATGTTCATTAAAAAAAATTCAAAATAGAACAGAAAGCATGGAAGGAAGCAATGTTACTGTTACTTCCCTGACCAAATGTATTAGCAGCCTTATTGGCCTATCGCCAGACCGAAGGCAAGTGCTGCAGCAAGTGTTCTTTTCGCGGTCATCCTTACTGCTGATTGTGGCTTTGAACCCACAGATCACCTGATGAATGCGTCCTTTGTCATTTCGTCAGTTATTTCTTGTCTTGCTTGGAGTTGTTCCAGTGTTTCTCCTCGTTGCTGCATTCGGTTTTGCAATTAAACCTTGCAAACTGGCCGCATGGACCTATCCCCAAACCGTTTCTCGATAGCCTGTACCAAAGCCATTTAGTTCTTATGTTTTTCGATGTCGATTGTTTGCAACAATTCTGCTGCACGACTATGCATTTCTCTTCATTGTCCCAATTGTTTGCACAGGCAGCCATTTCGAACTGTTTTTTTTTTTTTTTACGCAGACCATGAAGTCTGGCTATCGGATGAGGGAGGCTTTAACTCTTTTCTCTTTCGACCGCTTAAAGAACATTTTCTTAGTTTTTCTTTCGCACTGTATCGAGCTCTTTTGCCAGTTGCTCAACTTTGATGTTCATTTGTTCGAATTTTTAGTCAACATTCTTCTCATTTTATCAAATTTGTCATCAACATTCTTCTCCCTTTTATCAAATTTGTCGTCAATTTCTTCGAACTTTCGTTGGAAAATGTTCTTTTGATCTTTCAGATTATAATCTTTTGTTCATCTTTAGTTTGTTGTTCGAATTTTTGTTCAATGCTGTTGTAGACAATGCTATTTTTTGTTTGTCTACAATTTTCTTTTGTTCGAAGTAATCCTTTTGTACTTCCAGATTTTTCTATTATTCGTCAAGTTTGTTCTTCTATTTTGATTGAGAAGAGAATCAAATTTTCTAGCAAAATTAAATTTGTATGGACCGCTGGATGGCGCAGATAGCTCCCGAAATATTGTATGTCAGGGAAGAATAAATATCAAAATCCCCAAAGTATGCAAGTCAGTTCATCAGTTGAATTTGAAATGTGAATAACTACTAAAACTACTAAAAATATTAAGTGGTATAAGTCAAAGATAAAGAAGAGTAAAAGGGTTGAGATAAGCGATTAAATTGTGAATTGGAATTTATTTAATAATTATTTAAGAAAGCGATTGAATTGAAAGGAATAAGTTCTATCAGTTGAACCCATACAAACATTTTATAATAGTGTGATATCACTGATATCCAATTTGTGGTTGTTATCTATTTGAGTCGACAACTCACATTATAATTAAACACAGGAAACCAAGTATTCGATAATTGTCTATAGAATTTTATTCTCTTAAGATGTGATCGTGTCGAAAACTAGTTAAAGGTACATAACAAAGGCAGATAAGAACCTTCTAGAACAATTCAAAAAAGGATAACTACAATTAATTTAAATTCAAAATATCTTTCTTTCATCGACTGTCTGTCTATCCGTTGGTACATCAAAGAATTCCTTATGCTACCATATCATCCCCCCTGAGTGACTTGAGTACTAAATGAAAGTTACGAAGTGTACTTTTCTCCCTCCTGTGAACGTACGTAGCTGACGTTTCGATGACATTTAAGTATTTGTGGAAAATGTCGTTGGCTAAAGATTTTCAATGAACGCCGGTTTCAATCTCTGTAGAAATAGTTGTCCCATCGATATTAATATTAAAAACAAAATCGGTCCTCCGTATGGCTGCTCCAAAGGTTTCTTGACTTCATCTACATCTAAATTCTTGAGGATTAGATGAAACTTCTTCATCATTGAAAAATTCCTCTGGAAGCCTGAGTGTAGTTCCGTATAACATATCAGCAGCGTTGGCTTTGATCCTCTTTCAGACTTGTGCGTAGTCCCAGAAGTATAACAGGTTGCGGTTGGTTTTTTACATGCAGATGTACCTTACTTCGCTGACACGGCACAGAACTGCGTCCATCTAGTTATGTCTTTGTTCATGTGAGACCAAACGAAATGTTGACATATAAACTTTTTTGTAGTGCGATTGTTGGGATGCTAAACGTTGTGCATGCTAAATTTGGCGAAAGTTTGGCGTCTCAAAGTTAGAGGAATGTATGGTTGAATAGTTTCACCAGATACATCGCAAAAAATGGTCGTATCCGAGTTGTCTACTTTAAGCTTGCGAAGTTGTATTGAGGTTGAAGTAGATTTCAAAAGATGTAGTAGGATTTTGTCGTGCTCCTGATTATCAGTTATGTCTTTCGTAGAAGTGGTTCATGGCATGTCGGTGGTATATGGTATATTCGCGAAAGCGCGTAAGTGACTTCGTTTGATTTGACGAGGACGTTTACAATGTCTGTGGTAAATTGGTTAATGTTTTGAAGTTGCCTTTGTTGTGAGGCTTTGTCGGAACATTGAAGAAAGACAAATGATAGCGGGCGGTGATCAGGTAAAACGATGAAGTAACGGCCGTAGAGGAGGTGTTTAAAAAAATGAATGTCTTGGAATGTTGCCAGGAGTTCGCGGTCGTACACGCTGTATTTCGCTTGGGCCTTATTCAATATGTTCGTAAAGAAACCCAGAGGCTGTCGTTTCCCATCGACGAATTGGTCCAATGCAGCACCTATGGATCTATCAGAAGCGTCACACCGCAGTGACAATGTCGAGTCTTGTGCCGGGTATGCAAGCTGAATGGTTTCATAAGGAGTTGCTTGCATTTTTCGAAAGCTTCTTCTGTTTCTATAGTCCAGGTAATTTCGCGTTTGTCATTCTTTTTAATGCTTAGTGCAAGGTCAATTAGTGGGGCGTGTGCTTCTGTTTCTCCTGGCATATTGAGTCTGTAGAAATTCCATTCACCCAAGAAACGACGTATCTCTACACCTGTATTTGGCTTTGGGTAATTACGCATGGCTTTCACCCTCACTGTTGAGAGAATTGGAGAGAATTCATGGTGAGAAAGACCTTAGTGGAACCAAAGAACAACATAGTGCCTGTAAGTATTCTAAATCCAAAGACGTTCAGTGTAAAGGTGAAAAAGGGGGAAGTAGTGGGAAAATGTGTGTGGCCCACACAACGAAAACAAATCGAGCAATACCGGTCGCAACAGTTCAGAGCATAAAAATCAAGAATAAAATTCTCAGCCTCTGTAATCTGGATCAAAAGCAGCGAATATTGGCAGAAAAACTATTGGTAAAGTACGCTGATATATTTGCTACACAAGACAGAGAATATGGACGTACGCAACCAACGCAACACCACGTTTATACCGGAGACACCCAACAAATCCCTCAATCTGCAAGGCGTCTTCTATTGGCAAAGCAAACAGAAGTTGCCGAAATGGAGGCGAAGATGAAAGTTGAGGACTTATTGAAGAATCGCAGAGACCGTGGGCATCTGTAGTGGTCCCAGTGAAGAAGAAAGGCGGCAGCACGAGGTTTTGTGTAAACTACCGACGTCTCAATGATGTAACTAAAAAGGAAAGCTACCGACTTCCGAGAATCGATGACACTTTGGATACACTTTCTAGAGCGAAATGGTTTTTAACTCTTGACTTGAAGAGTGGATACTGGCAGGTAGAGATAAATCATACGGATCGTGAGAAAAACGGCTTTCACTACAGGAAGCGGTCTTTGGCAGTTTACAGTGATGCCGTTTGGACTATGCAACGCCCCGGCGACTAATGGAACGAATATTGCAAGGATTCACGTGGAAGACCTGTGTAGTATATTCGGACGATGCTATCGTCATAGGTAGGACGGTCGAGGAGCATCGAGAAAACCTAAAAGAAGTGTGCTCATTTGAGGCTGAACCCAGAAAAGTGTGCCTTGTTCCGTCCGGAAGTGCAATGTCTAGGTCACATTATATCAGCGAAATAAGTAAGTACGATCCTGCGAAAATCGAAGCCGTGAAAAGTTGGCCTGCTGAACAAGAATCTTGGGACTTGACATGTAATATAGGAGGTTCGTAAAGGATTTTGCTGGTATTGCCAAGAGCCTGCTTCAACTATCCGAAAAAAGATGACAGTTCAGGTGGTTTGCAGAGTGTGAGGAAGCATTTCAAAAACTCAAGCGGCAGCTGTGCACTGCCCCCATCTTGAGATACCCCAAACCCGAAAAAATATTCATTTTTGACGTTGGCGCTAGCAATGTTAGGGTCGGAGATGTGATCTTCCAAGTTCATGATGGCGAAGAGAAAGTGGTCATATATTACAGCAAGGTACACTTTGTACCTCTGTACTCTGCCCGATACCTTAAATGGCAAACGATTCACCCTCGTCGTCAAGGATTACTTCAGTAAGTGGCCGGGTATGTTTGCCATCCCAAATAAAGAGGCTAAGACCGTTGTAGAAGAGATAGTGAACAACTGGGTGAATGGAGCTGCACTCCGATCAAGGGCGAAACTTTGAATAAAAGTCTTCCAGGAATTGTGCCAATATCTGGGTATAAGGAATACAAGGACAACGCCACTACACTCTCAATCTGATGGAATGGTCGAGCGATTCAATCGGACCTTGAACGAGCATCTGTCTAAGGTCGCCAGCAACTGCGAGCGGAACTGGGATCGACACATACCCCTCTTCTTAGTGGCCTACCGAATGTTGTTCCATCTGCATTTCCTATTTTCTCTTCAGCAAGCCATATTGCACACAAAGCGAAGTCCACTGTGACCAATATGCTTTCAGAGTTTGGCTCCGGTCCGATATCTCCTGTCAGCTTGGTCTTTCCTCGTGTTCCTTCCATGCCAATATTGATGTCATTATCTGCCTATTGAGAGGAACGGATTTCATCTGTACTCCAACCCTCTATTAGCCCAGTCCGGATAGTGGCCACTTCTTTCGCATCCTTTCCAGTGACTACCTCTGCTGGAAGACTCCCATGGTATTGTTTTGCCTGCGAGACTGGAATAATTGCCCTGGAGGCGCCGACTACTGCTACCGACTTCTGTCTCGCGAAGTAAGCATTTCCCGACTGATGGCTTCGGAAATATTGACCGGGTTCTTGGTAGCCGTTTCTGCCGGTTTTTCCCTCTATTTGGCTATAACCACAGTAAAGGCAGCCTTTTAGTCGTACCGATTCTTTGCATTACCCTTGAAAATGTCCTATTTTATTGCAGTTCCAGCAGCGCATTCTTCGTCTATCCCGTGGAATGCAAAGAAGCATTCAAAAAATGTTACTTTCCTGACGAAATGTGTTCCCTTGGAAGCCTGATTGGCTGCTTCCGTCGCCAGAGCGAAGGCAAGTGAATCAGCAAGGGTTCTATTCCCGGTCATCCTTACTGCTGACTCTAGCTCCAAATCGCCGATTCCCCTGATGAATGCGTCCTTTGCCATTTCATCGATTATTTCATGGCCCGCGGTGGGACATGATAAATATGTCACTCTACTGCCGTCTGCTTGGAGCTGTTGCAGTGATTCACCTCGCTGCTGCATTCGGCTTTGCTGTTGAACCTTTTAAACCTCCCGCATGTGCCTATCTCCAAACATTTTCTCGATAGCCCACACTAAAGCCCGATTATTTGTATAACCAACATCGATTATTTGTAACACTTCTGCTGCAGGACCGTACAAGGCCATTGCTAGGGCAAAGCACTTCTCCTCATTGTACCAGTGGTTCGCACAAGCAGCCATTTCAAACAGTTTCTTATAAGTAGACCGTGAGGTCTGACCATCGAATGAAGGAGGCTTCAACTCTTTTCTCCTTGGACCGCTTAAAGAATATTCTCAAAATTACTGTTTCCGCACGGTTTCGAGCTCTTTTGCCAGTTGCTCAACTTTGCTGTTCATTCGTTCAACATTCTTCTCTATTCTTTCAAATTTGTCATCAATTTCTTTGAACTTTTCTTTCAGTCTAGAACAAAGACTATTCTTTTGTGAGTCTAGATTTTTCTTTTGTTCGTCGAATTTGTTTTTCAGATTTTATTCGAGACTATTCTTTTGTTCATCCATTTTCGACAGGAGAAGTTGCATCATCGCAGCAATGTCGTTGCCATTTGATCTTTCTCGTCAACGTCAAAAGAGTACATATGTATCTGGATCGAGTCGGAGCACCAAGTCACTTCTTTCTCCACTGGCGCTGAGGTTTTTTTGTTCAACTCGGATTTGAGTTTGACGAGACCTATCATAGCTTATTCAAACAATCACAAAACACTTTTTTTTTGCTTACACACATTATGTAAGTGGGTATATATGATAGAACTTATTTCTTTCAATGTAATCTCTTTATTTAATCCAATTAGAATTCACTATTTAATCGCGTCATTGAGTTTACTTCTATTGCCTGTGAAAGCCGTGATAAAGCGACTGCGACTATATTTGTCTTTTCAGGTTTGTACTTCAATTCGTAGTTGTAATCTTCTAGGGTGGCCATCCATCGCTTCATTTTGTGCTTATTGTTTTTTTTTGGTAAAGGCGTAAGTTAGTGGATCCGTACAGACAATTTCTAAGCGAGTTGAGAGCCTAAGTGATTGCAAGCATCTCTTTCTCGTTAGTGGCGTAAATTTCTTCGGTTGTAGTGAATATCTGTGATAGAAAAGTTATTGGTTTATTGCCTTGGGATAACACAGCATCCACTGTGTAGTTAGAAGCGTTCGTTTTAAGTTCGCAGGGTTTTTCAAAATTAGGATACATCAGAAGAACCTCTTGAGAAACCGGTGATTGTTCGATTCTTTTGAATCAATTGCCTTGTTTTTGAAAATATGTTAGGACGCTCGCCCATATTCCCCTCTCAGAGGTTTTGCTATCTTCGCATAGCCTCTAATGAAACGAAGATAATAGCCTGACATACCTAAGAATGATCGTAAATCTTTAAAAGAATTGGGAACCGGTAACTCGGAAATAGCTCGAACCTTTTTTGGATTTGTTTTAATATCTTCTGTATTGATAGCAAACCCTAAAAATTCACATTTATCCAACTGAAAAACGGCCTCATGGTCTTTTAGATGTTCAGTTTTGTCTTTTCGAAAAGATGACAATATCATCAATATAAACATAGCAACGTTTTCCTCTTTGGAATATAGCTGGAATACAGCCTTAAAAATCTAAAGGGAAGTCAAGTGAATTTAAATTTTCTATTGTCAAAGGAGAAGGCAGTTTTCTCAATATCTGACTCTTTAAGCTGTATCTGGTGGAATTCGTTGTTTAAGTCTATTATTGTGAATCATTTATTGTTACCAAGATTGGCAAGAACTTGTTGATTTTGGTATCTATCCGAGGGTTCCTATAGAGTATCACCATACGAAACTCCTTTTCTCCAGAGGCATCTATTTTTTTAGGCACGATCTAAACTGGGGAATTGTAGGGTGACTTTGATGGTCTGATAATGCCATCGTCTAAAAGGGCGCTTATTTGTTTCTCAACTTCTTCCCTGTGGGCTCTTGGATATGGGTAAGATTTTGAATAGAGATTTGTAGTTCGATCTACACTCTTGTGATCGAACGTGAACGTGAGTTTTTCGACCGGGTTAGTACTATTGTTAGTATAGTATAAGTTAGTTTACTAGATTCTTATTTACTCAGATGGGAGATTTTAATGTTTACATTATTAACAGTTTCTGTAATGTGTTCTTTTAAAGGTGTAAATAGAGGTATGGGATGAATTGTCATAAAACTTTCTTTCGTGTCAATAACAGCGTTTAAGGTTTTTAACGTGTCATTACCACTTATACCGTCGAACGAAAAACCAGTGATGATGAACCAGTGTCTATCAGGAATTTAAGCGTATGTTTAAAGTACGGCAGCGAAGAGCGTTTCAATCTAAGAAATACATGTCATCCAGTTGCCGTGGCTGGTCAAAGTTTTCACCTGGGTCGGTGTTATATTATTCAAATGTCTGTTCGTAACTTGCGTCTTCTTGGTTTACCGTAGTTTGGTATTCTTCTAATTCCTTTACCTCTTGATTGGATTCCTCTGCACGGTAAGCTGTGGTTGGCACTTTTTGTGGTTGGCGGATTTGCTGCGAATTTTGGTATTATCGAATAATTTGCTGATTTTAAGTTTGGTTTTGGTAGTTTAACCTTTCTGTTCTTACAGATACCGATCGACGTCCAGAGGCTTAGGCGGAAGCGAGTGCTGGTTTGGTAGTAATCTGTTGTTCTCTATGAAACTGAGGAGCTTGGGGATTACAAGGGATATGAATTAGATGCGGAAAGAAATAGCGCCTAAGTGCGGGAATGGGTGTTGGTTGGTTGGGATGCAGTATTTCTTCGAAGTATAAAGTTAGACATTTGGATATCTTATCCCAATATTATTTTATTCTAATTTAATGGGGTATTATAACATTTCAAGGCTATGTCTGCATGAACTGTTATTTTGTTTCTAATAACTGAGATAATGCCATTTTACTTAGGAGTGCCCTTGAGGTGATCATAGATCTTTAGTATCCACTCAACACTCTTTTCCACGAGTTGAACTCTTCAGGTTGTCCCGAAAATATCCAGAGGCTTTTAACAATATCCGGTATTTTTCCTATGTCTGACAAATTCGCATCGTTAGTAACATTGATGGGTTGATCAATGTCGTAATTAATATTGTCGTTCATTATCGAGTTGAAAATTTGTCGTCCTTGTATTTCTAAAGTTTTTGTCAGTTGTCTTGTAAATAGTTCTATCAGATTGTTGTCAATTTAGTATTTTCCGGAGGTAATTGTAAACGAGGCGGCCTGATGAAATTACTTGGATTCGACATTTCTTTTTATTTATCGAAAACCGAAATTTGAATTTTGATTATAGCAATGATAATGAGATCACTGAGTCTAGGTCTAATTAATTAAGAATGTAGTATGGATATGATAGTAAGTTTCATTTTAATTTTGGTTATAGGTGGTTATAATTTGATATATGTAATAATTTTTTTTGTGAGTGAGTTTAAGTTTACAATGGTTCCCAAACATTTGTATAACTTACAAAAATATGTTATAACTGTTGTAGTTTCTATTTCCATAATGATGTAGGGTTTCAGGAATTGCTGGTTATTGGATAGGGTGGCTCTCCACAAATATCTTTTGTCCTTGTTTGACGGGTTGTATGGTTCCCAAACATTTGTATAGCTTACAAAAATATGTTATAACTGTTGTAGTTTCTATTTCCATAATGATGTAGGGTTTCAGGAATTGCTGGTTATTGGATAGGGGGGCTCTCCACAAATATCTTTTGTCCTTGTTTTACGGGGTTACTAAGGGTCCTCTTTTCCCTTACACAAAAACTGGTTTATTGCTTCACTGTGACTTAGTGTCCACTTTAAATTTTCCTTTTATTTTGTGTCGTTTAATCATTGGATTTTACACGCACTGAGCTAGATATCTTGGAATCGTTATTTCACTCCGTATGATTGATATCTTCCAGGCTAACTTGGTAATTGTTAACTTATTGTGACTCGTGTTTTAGATTTAAGAATGTATCGCAACAGTCCCTGCTCGGGCGCCAGTTAATGAAAATAAAATTTGTTTCTTAAAAAAAAAATTCCAGGCAGATTGCCTCACCTTTGTTTATACCGGTAAACTACTAAACTACTCCACATGCATTTATTTATTATTATGGCTAAGGCCAGCAAAAGTGTTGCATTCGGTTTAATTGATTATTCCGGTGTTTGGTCAAAAATATTTCAAATTTCAAAACTCTGTAAGTATCTGAAAAAGAATTTGGAAGTGAAAGTTTTTCCAGTAAAATATTTATTGGGATTGAAAGAAAATCTGATGGGTCCATTCACTTAAACCAATCGCGAAATGTCTGAAGATAGATAACTGAATTCAACATGAACGATGCTGTTTGCTTCAGTTAACTCAATCATTTTATCTGAGAACATAGCAGACCAGATAAAATTTCCTTTTCGGCAAGCTTATTATATATTAATATATTATAATATAATATGGCATGTTATATATTATGCGCGAAATATATAAAGAAAAGTAGTAACAGTTATTTTGTGTAGGCTAGAGAAATTGTCTACAGAAGATCTTATAAAATGGATTGAGTTGTTAAAACGCAAAGATAATTAAGAAGCCGTATGAACGTTTCGTCAATGTGTTTTATTTAGTTTTTGTAGGAACCGGATCTATATCAAGAAGATATCTTAAACGAGTGACGCGGTTTTATAACTGCCAGATGTATGGATGTATGGCGAGAAAAACGAAATTGATGACAATTCACACGTTTTCACAGACAGGGTCATACGAATAGAAGCGATCGGTAGAGAGCGGGTTTTGGATTTCCAATATTTGGAAAGCTTATCAAACGTAGAAAAACGTATTATGGTCATTTGGAGTGTCAATTGGAGGGATCCGGAGAGAAGGAGATAGGTTAGGTTAGGTTAGAGTGGTGGTTGGAAAACCAACCCACTTAGAAAAGTTGGCCTCACTCATGGAACCTGTTTGAGCTTACGATCCCGTGTGATCGCCTGTCATCCGGCATATCATTGAACGTGTCAACCGGATGACACACCAGATAACACGATTTCTATGTCATCCAGATGACTGATTTGGTTGACCGTGTGATCGCTTCTCATCGCTATTGGGACTGGGTGATCAAATTTTTTTGACAGCGTGTCATCCGAATGACAAGGTCCCATGGATGACATTACTTGATTTTCCTCATTGTCATCTAATATCTGATGACACGTTTGCATAATTGAAAAAGTTAAATTAATTTAGTTTCTGTGTTATAAAAAATGAGTGACAACTACAGTGAAGCCGATATTGAGGCTAGAAATAAACCATTCACGGTTTCAGGAAAAAAAAGATGCAGAAAAATATTATTTTCCTGGGACCGTGAAGCAGAGTCTGCTTTAATTGCAGCTGTGCAAATAAATTCTGTCCTTTGGGATAGTGGGCGGAAGGATTATAAAAACCCGAACTCCAAAATTGATTCCTGGAAATAGGTGGCGGTCAATTTGAATATTGAGAGTGTTGACGATGTCGAGGTGCGTCTTAAGTGGAAATCACTTCGCAGCCATTTTAAAGCCAATTTGGGCAAATTTCGAGCCAGACAATCAGGGACAGGCGAAATTGTGAAAACATCGTGACCTCATCTGAATGAAATGATGTTTTTGGAGTCTTTCGAAGTGACACAATCGTTTCCATCGACGTCCACATTAGAATTGGTAGGTACTCGTTCTTCAATTGATCTGCTTTCATGTAAGTATACATTCACACATTACATGTATATTCGTTTGTTGTTTTTCAGGAGGATGAGTATGATGGTTGCTCAGTTTTAAATGAGTTGACGCAGTTGTTAAACGCTGAACCGTCCCTCGAAGCTGTCCAACCAACACCAGTACCGAAAAAAAGGCAAAAGAAAGAAACAGCGAAAACGCCGTCGTCAACAGCAACGCCATCACCATCGTTGTCCTCGAATTCCAATTCTGGTAGCTTTCGGAATTTGGCGGCTGAAGTGTTGGGAAATATTGCACCCAGGCAAGATGATCGGCATGGTGTGTTCGGTGAACTGGTCGCATCACAATTGCGAAGGCTTCCAGAAGACGCCGCCTTCAATTTGGAGGGTCGAATCATGGAATTGATTTATTCTCAGCCAGCGCCTTCACGCACAAATGTAACCGATCCAAACACCATGACGACTTCTTCTATTAGGCCACCGCAGATTGACTCCGTACCGAATCAGCAGCGGGTCGTCTATCGACCAATATCCCGCCGATTGGGATTACATCCTCCACTACCACGTAATGAAATCCAGATAAGGGTGATTACTTGTTTTCCTTTTTCTTCCATTCATTCCGTTTGAAGACGTTGATTATTTTTCTATTATTACAGGGATCGCATGATATATTGGAAGATGACGATTATGATTATGGCCAGGAAATCATCAATCCAGTCGACATGAGTCAAAGTGATAAACAATAATATCAAGACGTTATTCATATCATCACCGTAATTTTTAAACATCGTATCTACTTCATACATGTTGTTTACTATGAAGTAAATATGTATTAGAAATAAATAAAAACATGAATTTTATGGAGCAAATTGTATTTTAGTACATGAGTTACATTAGTAGAATTAAACGTAAGTATACTGCCAAGACAATTCGCCTTCGCCGGTGAAATAATACATAAATTATTTTTGTATTTGTTTTGCGTTTTTTGAGTTATCTCGCACTGGTTCAAGAGGATGCAATGTCGATACAATTGGTTCGGAACGGCATTCACCTCGGGTATTCACATTGCCCTCATTATCCATTTAGTCTAACGAATTAGGGGGTGCGTAATGTACCATATTAGTCGTCATTAGGTAATTGTGCAGCACACATCAAGCGAGCACCACTTACTTCGTTTTAGCTGCATTCAAATAAACAGGCTTGCGAAGAACGCGGAAACGCGCAGACATGATGCCAAACACATTTTCAATATTGCAACGCGCACGACAGAGCCGATAATTGTATACCTGCTCCGGTAACGTTAGAACTCTTTGTGCATACGGTTTCATTATGTTTGGCCTCATCGCGAATGCGTCGTCCGCGACGAGTACGTATGGAACGGCTACATCCCTGCCAGGTAATGGTTTCGGTGCAGGCAAATACAGCCGATTGTTGTCTAATGCCTGGCCGAAAGTGCATCTATTGAATACCTCACCGTCTGACATTCTCCCATTACGGTCGGCGTCAACGTACAACAATTTGTAGTCGGCATCAGCGACTGTCATCAAAACGAAGCTGTGCGTGCCTATCGAAATAATTTGCGTTTAATATTGCAGTTGTAGTCCATTCTATTCAACTATTTCATACCTTTATAATTATAATATATGCTACCGGCATTACAATTAGGAAATTGCCACGCCTCGTCGAATCGCTTCGATACTTCTTCCCATTCGGCTTCATCCTTCGGAATCAATGCACAAACACGATTTCAAATTTTCCATTTCCACTATACATGTACACATACTTACCTTAATAAAGTCCTTGACCAGAACCGTGTAAATAACTTCGAGAACTTCTGGAACAATTGCCGAGATGGTTGGCTGAGGAATTCGCAAGAGGTATTGCAGTGAACGAAAATTTTCTCCAGTGGCCAGGTAGCGCAGCGTGAGCACCAATCGATCCTCTGCCGAAATGCTCTCCCGCATATTGGTGTCTTCTTTTTGTATGATCGGCTTCACTTAAGCCAGCAAATAGTCAAATTGAGTGGATAACATAGGTAACTTTTTTGTCCACACAGCACGGCGCTTTCGTGGTGTGATCGAACTATTGTCAAACTCGTCGTCGGTGCTAATCTCCAACAAATACGCCGATAAAATGACACTGTTGAAATCTCTTTTCAACATTTTATATAAGGAGATAGGGATTTCACGACATTCAGTTTCAACTGAGAAAAAAAAAAGCAAATTGTCATCAGTGTCATTAATGTCATCCGTGCAATTAGTGCTATCTCGTGTGATCGCCTGTCATCCAGCTATGTCATCCAGGCATGTCATCCATTTTGGGACAAACTGACACTCTGATGACCGAACGGATGACACTGTGTGATCGGGTGTAATCTAGCGGATGACACGCTCGCAGATGCCATGCAGATGGCAACCGAATTACAAAAGTTCTTTGACGTCAGCATGTCATCCAGATGACAAGTTTGGATGACCGTCTGATCGTACCTTAAGGTTTGTTCTTTTATTAGCGTCCAGCTTAAATAATAATTTGCACGTAGCGATTTGTATACCTATGCTAGCCTTTTCCGGTAGAATAGGTAGAGTGGTCCCAATTTTGGCGAGTTCGTCGGCCCTACAATTCCCTGGAATGCAACAAAGGTGAAGATTGAAATGCTCTGCCAGCTCCGTAAAAATAATCGGCATTCAAGGGCGGTTTTAAAATTTTGTGAGACCTAGTCCAGGAACTTGATAGTGGTTTGACTATCCGAATGCGGATATCCTTTGCAGATATCACGTTTTGCTTCAGCCAGGACAGAGCTGCTTTAATCGTCAAAATTTCCGCCTGGAACATGCTACAGTGATTTGGAAGACGGAAGGAGAGGATTAAATTTAACTTATCTGAGAAAACACCTCCATCAAACCCGGTATCGGTTTTAAATCCATCCGTATAGAAATGGATAGACTTGTCCTCCATGAAAGCATTTCCTCCCAGGAGGTTCTAGAGGGAAAGCTCGCATGAAAGACTTTGTCAAATCGAAGTTAGGTATGGTGTAATCGATGTTCTCTAAGTGGATTTCTAATATTGTGTAGTCGCTTTAAGGTGAATAGCTGCAGTTGCAGCTACTTGCCTGCTGAAGATATCGATGGGTGCAAAGTAAAGTAAGTGTAAAATAAAACAGAATGTGTAGCGCCGCGGAGGGAGTGGAGTGTAGAGCCCCGCTTATGCATAGACACACTGTTCTTTGGATTCGGCTTGGTTTTTGCAATTGACTGCAATGTCTAAGGCCATCCACCAGACGACCACACCGTAATTGGGTATCGGCTTTATGACCGAGATGTATGTATGTATAGCCAGTGGGTTATTCGAGGTTGGAGGCCCCATTTGTTTCCAATGGCTTTCTTGCAAGAGAATAAAGCTACTGTAGCTTTAACTCTTTCTTGAATGTTAGGTATCCAATTCTGTTTCCTGTCAAAAATGAGGCCCAGTTATTTTGCTGTATTGGAAAACACTAAACTGGTACCGTTTATTGAAGGAGGGTCTATAGTTGGAATTTTATATTTCCTGGAAATCGTTTCCACCGATTTTCCTTTACAGTAGGCATGCTGAGCCATTGACAAAATTGGATCAATTTTAGCTGGAATATGTATATCAATCATTCGTTCTAGAGTTGTTAGAAGGAAAGATGATAGACTCATAGGTCTGATGTTCTTTGGGACATAATGAGAGCATTTTCCGGCCTTGGGAATGAAAACCACATTGAATTTCCTCCATAACAGTGGAATGTGGATTAGGTCTACACAGCTCTTTATGATATTCTTACCTGGCCAAATTTCTCTTAATCACCTATGGCTTTCTTAAAAAGATCAATAGATCTCTGGTCGGCACATGCGATGAGCTTGACATGGCCTTGGTGCAAGCCAGCGTCGCTTGTGATGTGAGGTGGTCCAGGGTTTTCCAGCATAATAGCCAAGAAGTTGCCCGAAAGCTTTAGCGTCTTTTAGGACTTCTCTAAAGGACCTCAGAAATGTGGTGTTCGATGGCCCAGGGGTGTTTACAGTTTTGGACCTTTTGGGAACCGGCACGGTTTCCTCCAACGATCTCTGGCGCTTGGAACAGCTCTTTAGCGTTTTGAGAAGAGAGGGAGCAGTGGACAGTCTTTGATTTGATTTTGCTCGTTATTTCCGCACTTCTTTCCACCTCCGGAATAGGAGAAGGAGACAAGGCGATTCGAATTTCAAAGTAACACTAAAAATTTCTTCTAACACAATACTATACTATCTGACATTTATAGATATTTATATGTGTTAGTACACTTTGACATAGAATCAAAAATTTTGATTTTGAAAAAATGGTAGTATAACAGTTTTATGTAATTTTTTCGCTCCGGCGTGCAAAAAGAAAGTTTCTGTCCGGCATTTGTCAATCATTTAGTCAATCAGTTCATTTTAATTGTTCTAAAATATTATCTTAATTTGGAACTATTGTAATTATCTGTGATTTCTGAAAAACTGACTTTCCTGACCTGTACGATATGTAGGTAGGGAATATAAATCACAAACATAAGTGATAATTCCCTAAATTCTAATTGAGTAAAGATTTATATTCTACAATATAGTGTTAAAGTAATTTTTTAAGTGACCATCATGGTAGATTTTTGATATGTAAATCAGCTTCACACAATTAAATTAAAGTTTCACCTTACATAAAATGTAATAAAAACAAAAACATCAAACGTTTTTGATATAAAAGTTTAAAGATTTATCAATTTGCCTTTTTGGGCAGTTCAATAAAGGCAACCACTGTGCTTTTTGTAGACTTAAATTAATTTTTAAAAAACGTTAGAAACTAAAAGTGGGGCGCACAGATGTTCGACTTGAAGTTCGACTCAAGTTCGACGAGTTAAACACAGTAAATTCGAGTAAACAGTGTTTGGTAACTATATCCAGTGTAAATCGGGAAGGGGGGAAGCATCAACCATTGGTGAATGGAAAGTAGAATCGAATTTTCTAGAAAAATTAAAAATGTATTGAATTCTGGATGGCGTAGATTGTTCTCGAAATATGTCATTGGTGTATAAATATCAGCATCCCCAAGGTATGCAAGTCAGTTCATTAGTTGAATTTGAGGTGTGAACTACCAGAATGATTAAGGGGTTTACGTAAAAGATAAAGAAAAGTAACGGGTTGCGATAAGCGATTAAATTGTGAATTGTAATTGTATTAATTTAAGCAATTGTATTGAACGGAAAAGTTCTATCATTTTTACCCACACAAACATTTTACTTTGGGGTCAGAAGTGGGATAGGACTAATACTGTGTGTAAAAAAAGAAAAAAAAGTGTATTCTGATTGTTTGAATAAACTATAACAAGTTGAAATTAAGTTCTTCCATTTCAAACGCACCTTAACACACATCTCAATTTGAATGCTAAAACCCCGTTGAAAAGAAAAAGCGACATGAACCGGGAGGGGGTAACGCGCGCTGTGAGGTTATCCGAGCAGAATGTGACATGAGTAATGGAGAATTAAGCTTGAATTAGGTTGGATTTCGTTTGTTAAGGCCAAAAAGGTAAGCGACATAGAACAGACCTGCAACAGAATTGCTTCAGTGACATCGGTTGACCTATCATAGTTTGAGAGTAGCGACATTAGCAATGCAGGCAAAGCAACATGATTTTTAACTATCAACTCTTTATTGTACAATGTTTTGTTTTATTCTATGTATTATGCTAAAACTTATTAAGCTAGCAAGTCAGTCGTGTGAAAGACATTGAAGTAAAAAGACATTATTTAAATAAGTTGTAATTTATTTGTAAGGGCTGCACAAAATACCTAATTCACTCACAGGATACCGACGCTCATCTTGTGTCCATACTAAAGACCCGAACATGGGCACATAGACTCATGGCTGGCCTCGTATGGCGAGTGCTCATGAAAATTAACTCATTAAAATTAGCTATGTTGTAAAGTATCTCTAGCACGCATCATCAGTCGTGCAACATTCGTTATTTATAGAGTTTATATAGTGTGTCGAAATTATTGAAATTATGGAGAAATGAGAAATACTCTCGAAAAAATTTCGAAATAAAGAAAAATGGCTTCCTTTATCAAAAGTTTTTTCACAATACTTGTGATCTAGGGTAAGCATCCTCACTTTAACAATTTATCGAGCCTTATAAAGTTTTATTTCAAGAGTCTAGATTTTTAGGTTCACCATTTTTTTCATACTCTCCAGACGACCAGAACTGTCGACCTTTTTCCGTAAATTGATGCAGGCTCTTTGCAATATCAGTAAAATGCTTTACGAACCTCCTCCTCCAATAGGAAAATTTGGCGCCTATCCTAATAGCGATAAAAAGCATTTTTTTTTTCAGGCAACTAAAATCATGTAAAATGAGTGGTTGTCTTAAATACAACAAGAAGATCAATTACCATGCCACCCATTTTAACACCAATTTAACACATGCTTTAGCATCATTTGTGTAGTCATACCCATTTGCAAAAGTTACGTAGCCAAGAGTACATCTATCTCTGTGTGTTGGCGATTTTTTACAATTTTAGAAATGGATTTAAATTTGCAACAACTTTTTTTATAATCCCGCGCTCGGGTGGTGTAGTAGTTTGAAACTCAGGTGTGTTTGGTTTCGAAATTTTTCCCAGGGGTGGTTGTCAAACCAGACGGGACGAGCCAGTACATCCTTAACCAGTGGGTCTTAGTACGTGATAGTTGTAAGTTCGTTACATTAAGCCCAGCCAGCAACCACTGCAAAATCAGTGTTATGCCTTCATGTCAGAGTTGACGCCGACGGGATTTACATATAACTACATACAAATTCTATAAAAAGACTTTTCCAGAGAATTTCCTTGCACGGGATTCGAACCCGCGACCCTCTGCTTGCGGAGTCTATGCATATACCACTAAACCACGGCCAGAATTTTGAGAAGAGTGAGGGCGATTAGGAAAGCTGGAAGTATGTTGTTTGAAATTATATTTCTGTTGCGGAAGAGGAGGTCTATTTTCTTGCTTAAAAGATTGATTTAGGGAGGCCGTAATTGTGTTTGTCGCGTTATTCACATAAATAGAGTGATTCTGGAACTTGAGATTCTGAATCTCCAGACATGAAGCATACGCCTTGGGTAATGCTTTCGGTCTTGACGCAATGAGCATCCTTGACAAGTAACCGTGGAGGCCTCTTATGAAGACGTCCAATGCTCTATTGCGGTATGTTTCTTGAGATTTTGAGAAGAGTGAGGGCGATTAGGAACGCTGGAAGTATGTTGCTTGAAATTGTATTTCTTTTGCGGAGGAGGAGGACTATTTTCTTGCTTAAAAGATTGGCTTAGGGAGGCCGTAATTGTGTTTGTCGCGCTATTCACATGAATAGAGTGATTCCGGAAGTTGAGATTATGAATCTCCAGACATGAAGCATACGTCTCGGGTAAGGTTTTCGGTCTTGGCACAATGATCATTCTTGGCAAGTCACCATGAAGACGTCCAATGCTCTATTGCGGTATGTTTCTACCAATGCACCAATGATTTCTTCTGTTTTTATCTTTCTTTTATCCTTTGTGTTTTAATCTTATTAGTTATCAGAGAGAACTGATGATTAACCGTGGCGTAAAACTAGTCCAATCTCGACACTCTCTGAGAGAGTTGGTTGAGTTGATGTTCAAGGGTTCTAATATCGCGTTTATCTGCATAATGCAGAAACAATACCCTTTTAATTTCGCCCCAATCGTCATCAAAGTTGTTGTAGAAAATCAAGGTTGTGTTGGCTCTGCTTCTGATTTTCTGCCGGATTCCTAATTATGCTAAAGTTCTTCAAAATACCCTCGACATTATGTATCCATGAAACATATTGTATGGGATTAGCGTCGAAGGTTTACAACTCCTTAACGCAGTCGGGGAGTCGACTTATTTCTTTCAGGTCGGCCTCTATCTTTGGTTCACACAGGGGTACATTCACACGATTGCTTTCAAGTTCTATATGGGTTCCCCGCTCAAGCAACTTCAACCGGTCATCCACGTCTTTGAGCTGGTTCAATATCAAATTGACTGATCTGGTTAACTTCGTTACTGATTTGGCGACTGCGTCTATTTTTCTTTGAAAAATATCTTAATTTTTAACATAATTTAAATTATGTTTATTTTAATATTGAATTAATATTTTATTTAATCAGTTGGATTGCTTATTTATTATATTTATTTAATACTAGTACGAGTTTAATATAACTTACTTTAAATTAAATTAGAAAATTTTATCTTACAGTTTGGTTATAAATTGTAGCATGATATGCACTCACTAAGTATTGCAAAATCACATATGCATGAAATCTATTAAAAAAAAAACACCTTACCTTTTTCTTCTGATAGCTGTTTGAATTCTTAATATATATTTTCCTTTTTTTTTTGGGTTTAGAAATAGATGTACATTTTATTGCGCACGATTATAATTTTTTTTAAAAAAATTGATTGAGAAATTTCACTCAATTGTTTTTTTAGGTTTTTTTTTCCTCTTTTATAGCTTCATTAACCCCTTTTTGATTTCACAAATAATTAATTAATAAATTTTAAGATTTTTCGAATTTTAAAAATGGATTTTTCTTAGAAATTTCACTTAAAATACTTTCCTCTGACAGAGAGATTCATTAACCTCTTTTTGGTTTCACAATTAATGAATTTAAAGATTTTTCTTCTTTCCTTGCTTTAAACCTTACTAAACGTTTCACTTACAGGATCAAAAAGCACATATTCCTATTCAATTATATCGTCAAATCCGGTGATCTAAAAAGGATATACATTTTTAAGACTTATTACGGGATTCTTATTTGAGACAGATTTAGCGGAAGGATCGTGTTGTCCCCGTTTAGTCGCTATCGTTAATATTTGAAAGCGGCCTACTAATGGCACGATTTCTTCACTTATATATATTCCTTTTGGCAATCTTCAATGTATTCCCATGTAAACAGCTAAATAATAGATTTTTATTAAAACCAGAAAGGCCGTTGTGTTCCCATGGTAACAACTGCATTCATTTCATAGCGAGTTCTGGTATATGCCCACTTAAAAATAGTATTGTCCTTTAAGAGAATTCCAAAATACGCGAACGTCAGCCCACAGGCCGACACAACTGTTTGACTTACTCAGAAAAAGACAAATTTCTACTACAATACAATATATTAAATGAAATAACAATATACAATATCCACGGCTGCCGTCCCGATTACAAGTGCCTGACCAATGTACTCCCATCTAACTCAAAAGTTTTGTTCCCATGGATTTTTCCTGAATCATCACTTTTGATATTTCGCATGCATCCCATCCGGTGTCAAGTAGCTTACGCGTGCATAAACTTCCATGAGAATATCTGCAAGCAAATAATATACTGACTGGGAACCTGGGAACCTATCTGTGTCAGCAAAGTTTGTTCTGAAACTTCTTAATTTTGATAAAAAGAACCGTCGCATGATCATCGCTCAGGAGCTCTTGAATAACGTCATTGATGATCATGACTTGCTCAAAAAGGTCATAACTGGTGGCGAATCATGTATCAGGTATATGGTTATGACGTCGAAACCAAAGCCTAATCGTCTCAATGGAAGCACCCAGGAGAGCCAAGACCGAAAAAAGGACGCCAAGTTCGATCAAATGTCAAAGTTTTGATCACTGGTTTTTTCGATTACCGGTGTGTAGTGCATCAGGAATTTTTATCCTGAAGTAATGCGCGGTTTGCGAGAAGCAATACGAAATAAATGTCCGAAAATGTGGAAAAAAAATTGATGGCTTTTGTATCACGATAATGCACCTGGTTATTCGTCGTTGCTTGTGTGAGATTTTTTGACCAAAACCAAAACGGCAATCATGTCTCAGCCACCATATTCACCAGATATGGCCGATATGCGACTTTTTTCTGTTCCCATAATGACTGAGGAAATAAAAACGGCATCGCTGGAAGAGCTCAAGGCTATACCAAAAAGTGCTTATGAGCAGTGTTTTGAGGATTGGAAAAAGCATTGGCATAAGTTTATTATTTATATCTGAGGGGGATTACTTTGAAGGGGCCAACATCAATATTGATGAATAAATAAATATTTTCTTATAAAAATAAAAGTTATCTTATTTTTAAACACACCTCGTATGTTTACATACCTTTAATGTTATTTAGTGATGAATTTGATATAATATTAATATGAATATATAGAAAATGAATTAAAATAGCTTTATTTTTTGCCTTTTATGTAGCTAATTGTTTCAATGAAATATTCATGAAAAACACATTTTTGGCAATTTTTACTGCAATGTATTTCAATAAATTATAATGAAAGTAGAAGAACTTTTTTTTTTTTTAAATTCATGAAAATTAAATAACTCTTATAGAATTTCAAATAAATTTAATTTTGCAATTTACGCATAATTAAGATACCAAATCTTATCCTTTTTAGTATTGGTCCTAGTATTAGTATTACAAACATTTTGGAAAATGTGGAGATTGTACCTGAGCTATATAATTGATTTTGTTGTTAGTAAGATCCAATATATTTTTCTTTTACACTCAATAAGTCGTATTTCACTTTTGACATTAAAATAAAATGTTTGTGTGGGCTCAAAAGATAGAACTTATTTCTTTCAACACAATCGCTTTATTAAAAATCACAATACAACAACATTTTATAATTCAATTTCTTTTATCAACAAACTTTATTTTAGAGGGCTGGGCATGGCATTTCATAAGCGAGTTGTTCGGCTTAGGAACGAATCACGATTTTAGAGTAGGTCCGAAAATGGGCTTGACGGTATACTGATGATCATTCACAGTGAGATGGGTATTACGGTTGAAAGTTTGAATGGGCGGAATGCTCTTGACGATTTCAATGGAGCACTGGTAGGGGCAATAGCGATAAAACAAAGTGAGACAGGAGACATTACGTTGGTGTTTGAGTGTTCGAATCGACTGACTTATATTATTATTACCTATGAGTTTTATCGCTACGGTTTAGAATCCTTTCTATCTATCTGTCTAGCAGGTGCAGAGATATTTGGAGGAACCTTACCAGATTGGTATTGTATTGATCATTGTACTTCAATTTTGGGTAGATAAATGTCTTATATATTAAGGCCATATCAGAGGGGTTAAAATACTTTTTACGTCACTTGAGGAAATCTAGACATATCGCAGAATTTTTGACGACATCGAAAATGTGGTCATTCCAACGTATATTGTCGCTGGCACACATACCGAGAATTAAAAGTTTTTCGGTTTCGCCGATGTACGAGTGCCATTCATGGATTAATGCTGGGTATTTAAATTTCGCATGAGTTTTGGAAGTATTAAATTCCACTCTGTTGATAGTTCCCCAATCGGTTATACTGTTAATATCGGAATTTAATGAGCTAAACATACGCTGCCAGTCCCGCTCTAATGCAGAGAGTACTGTCGTCAGTAAAGAAATATATTGTATTAGAAGTAGCAGATAAGAGATCATTAGTGAAAATTAAAAAGAATGTCGGAGACAGAGCAGAGACCTGGGACACACTAGCATTTATTTTGTGAATTTTAGACTTGAAGCCGTCTAAGACAACTGGAATTGAACGTTTCGAAAGGTAATCTCTAACCCATTGAAGAAGAAAGTTTTCCACAAAAGAGCGGGATGCCAAACTCTCTCAAATGCCCTAGAAATATCAAGTGCAACTATCTTGCTCTCGCCAGATTAATGTACGCTTGGGTTCCACTTTTCCGTGCCATCATTCCATCAAGTCACCATTGTACTTGTTGCTGCAAAACTATACTGCCAGTCATTAAAAACTTTTTGCGTTTCGGGATATTTCATTAGATAAGGGTTTATTAGCGTTTCCATGACCTTGGAGAGAAGGGACATAAGTGCAGTAGATCTATAGGAAGATTCGTTTTTTTTAGGGGCAGCCTGGACAAATGCTGTTGATAGAAAAGCTTACGCAGTGGTTTTGTCAGCGAGAAGGAACACATATTGAGAAGGAGGGGAGATATACCATCTGGACTAGCGGATTTGTGTATCTTAGAAACTTTAAGTACTCTTGCTACTACGCGAGTGCGAAAGTGGATTTGTCCTATTGAAGATTCGACGCACTCAAGTGTAGGTGTGGAAAAAGCACAATCTGAAGGTTGGTAAGCTGGCCGCCTTGTCCAAAGGGCTGACTGCTGGAATGTCATTGTAAGTGAGCGTTGGGATGGAGGATGAGGCAAAATTTATTATGTTTTTAACGGCCAAACATTTTTACTGCCTTTGGGGCATTGCAGTATTTTTGCCCAGTTTTTGGTTGTATTAGAATTTTACATACTTAAGAAAGGCGTTGCATTTATTGTTGGCTCATTTTAACTTTTTCCGGTTCACGCTGTTTACAATAGCAGATTATAATATTCGAACTTGGCATGTTTCATTGTTTTCGCACTTTTCACAACTGGAAATGATGCCACAAGTAAAAAATTAGAGAACATAGCAAATGGTACGATGTAAAATATTTCTCGAACTATGGTAGAAATAATTCTTATTGGATTTTACACATTACTAAGTAATACTCGTATACCATAGCTCTAACATAACTGATGCCCCAATACATGGAATTTCTGTTTAGAGACAATGATTTTTTGATTGCAAGGAATGACAATTGAATCCAAATTGTTTTGATTTGCCATAAATAGAAATCTTACAGTTAGCTTTATCGATCAAAAAATATGTTGTAAATAATACATTTCAAACTGCATGAATCGTCCAAGGTGCCTATGAAAGTTGTATCAAGTTTATCGTATTTGCACAGATAAAAGAATTGTCAGATCATTTCGAAAGTGCTTAGGCTTATCACTTCTTTCACCAAGAATCCCTAAACTACAAATCAATTTCTGGTAGTGGAGGATAATGTGATAACCCTTTATTGCAAACAGCGTCATCTATATTTGAATATCAGAAGACACATCCAATGAAGGTATAATGGAATATATTTGACGTCTGATATTGATATTGCCCCCATTAATGTGGTTTTAGAACAGGAATGAGCACAATGGATCAAATTTTCGTATTACGGAAGATCTTGGAAAAATCCAGAGGTACCAAATCTATACATATCAGCTCTTCACTTATTTTAAAGTCGCATATGACAGGATCTATAGAGATGGGCTGTAGAGATCTACGTCTAGTTTTGGCCAAGTTCTGCCAAACTTATTCGAGTATGCGGGATGACGCTGGAGAACTCACGCTGCTTCATCAAGTTTAGTAAGACAAAACTAATATCTTCAATGGTAGGAAAGGACTGAAACAAGACTGAAAGAAATGTGCAAAGCTCACAATTCAACTTTAGAGGCATCATCTGTCTGTTTAGTTAATAGACATAATGGGAGGAATACATCGATCCGTCTATGTAGCGTCTGAAAAAAAAGACAAAGTGCTGTGAACAAAGAGGGACTTCTACATCGACGCCTAGGACAAAATGTTACGATGGGCAGCTACAAATTCGAGGTAGTAAACGACCGCATTTTCCTCGGCTCTGCTTCTAACTCCGACAAGGGTACAAGCCCGGAAATCATGCGAAGAATTACTCTTCCTAATCGCTGTTTTTTTTTTTTTTTTAATTTTAACACTCAAGTGGATATGACTACACTTAAAGTGCCTGAACACTTGCTAAGTTTTTAGCAAAATATATTTTTAGGCTCAGTGGTTATTTCGCTCCGTCTGTGGCATCCAACATTTAATGGCGAGACTAAATTTTTAGTGTAATTGAACTTGTTGTTGTATTCTAGGCAACCACTCATTTTGTGTGATTTTAGTTGCCTGAAAAAAAAACAATGTCTTTCGAATGCAGTTGGTATTGAACCCTGAGCTATCCGATTTCAAAACCAATACAATACCATTAGAGCCAAGGCCACCCACTTTGGACTTAGAAGGCAATTGAGCCCTGTCTCGAGTAACCGAAAAGACATTATATATACAAAACACTAATAATCCCAATTCTGCCCTACGACCCAGAAGCGTGGACACTGACGAAGGCGGATAAAAATGCTCTCTGCGTTCTTCGAAAAAAAAAACTTCTTAGGGTAATTTTCGGTCCCGTTTACATTAATGAAGAATGGAGAAGTCGTTCCAATATTCAATTTTACGGGCTGTACACCGCCAACCGCGTCAAAATAGTTCGGATAACCCGGCTTAGATGGCTACGCCACCTTGAGCGCATAGACGCTAGAGTCCTAGCACGGAAAGTTTTCAAATCCAACACAGTAGAGGACGATATCATCATAGGCGACGCAAACAATTGGTAGGGGACTCCGTCAAACGTGGTTTTCGCAACTCAGGTCAGCTGGCAAAAGACCGCGCTACCTGAAGAGGCATGTAAATTCAGTCCCTGGTCTACTCCGAACTGTAGCGTCATTTAAGTAAGTAAGTTAAGAAATTTTATTACTTATTTTTTTAACCACGTTAAAAAAGCTGCTAATATTAGAACTTTTTTATTTAAATTTACACGCAAAAATTTACAACAAAAATTCACAAATACATTCCTTTGATTAAAAAGTCCTCGCCGGGTGCGTTGTTATCTTTTCTTCTATGACGATTTCCCCTTCGGCCAACAGTTTGTAGTCGGTAAATTAATAAAATAACAATAACTCCCGCAACAAAAAGACCTTCATAATCATAATTAAATTAAGATTTTTAAAAATATTACTTCACGAGAAAATGTTAATTTTGTTACCGAGTACTAATGACAAAACTGCTCCACTCGGTCTTTCTGATCGGCCATCATAGTTTGCGAAATTTAATTGTAAGCGACGTTCAATCGTTTCATATTCACTTACAATAGATGACTGTGTTGCTTCTTTTATTAAAGACGGGCTTGCGTTTCTGTGATCCGATACCTAAAAAAATTAAATTTGTAAATTTTCAATAAAAAGTGTTCTGTTCGGGAAATACTGTATAGTTTTTATCTTTTTCTGAAAACTTGCGGGGGTATTCCGAATAATTTAAAATGTTTTCCTTACGATCGGTGTGGCTTTGACCTTCTGTCTTTTGTAGTGGTTGTAATGACTTTTCACTGTTTAATTTTGAATTATTATCTGTCATTTCTGCTGGATGCAATGAATTTTCGGCATGTACCATAGATGATTGGTCATTCGAGTTGTATGACGATTTTTGCCAATGCTCATTTTGATTGAAATTCTGAACTAAAGTAGTAAGATTCATATGTTAATTCAAGATACGAGTATTTATGCTTTATTATTAAATGAAATCAGTACCTGTTGATTTAGCGCTATAAGGCGTTGTAATTTGAAGTGGTATTTTATTATAGCTTGTTCGATTTAAAACAGTGTGATCTATTAATTTGTACATAAAAAAAGAAATATAAGCTATTATCAAGAGAAAAAAATAAATACATACATACATGGAATCTGATTACATAGGCACTAGATACCAGGCTATTGTTATTAGTTTCAATTTGAATAAAACTGGGTCGTTATAAATATTAACGGGTTTAAATAGCTGAAATATATGTTTTTAATAGCTATGCAATGGAGATCTTAGAAGTTCTTGCAGTTGATGATTTTTAATGTGTCCTAGATTTGTTTGGTCCTATTTGTGTTGGCAGTGCTTGGAGAAAAAGATATAGCGACGAACTCTGAACATATACCTGGTTAGTTCACATTATTCGCCTAAGATGGGTAAGACATAAATAAACCCCAACGCTCCAGCCCAAAAGGTCTACAATGCCAACCCAGAGGAACAAGGCAGTAGATAATGCCTTAGGTAGTACACACCTGGAGTGCGCAACTAGACACAGATAGCCGGAGACCGCGCTAGTTAGAGTCCCCTATTGGTTGAAGCTAATTTCTACCCGGATACATCATAACCATGATCAGAATCATCAAATTATCATTTTCATTCAGCGATATGATGGTTTATGAATTGTACGCAAGTCTGCCAGTAAGAGTCGTGTTATTTGAATCAGTTCTATGGTTGATTGAACAAAGATCCGCCTATCCTACTTCACTTTTTTAGTTTTTATAGTACCATAAGTAATTACAGACGCAAAAAAACTCTAGTAATTTATCTAAAATGCTATCACTTCCGCGTGTTCTTCAGAAATTCACACTAAAAAAAAAACCAGCTAAACAACAATATGGCTACTCTCGGAGTTCTTCCTTTATAAGCCCACTGGCAGATCCAAGATAGTACCTACCTCGCAGTGGTGATATAACAATTTACACATTTCTCATGAAAAGAGTTCTAATAAAATTCTTATCAATTCTTTCAGCGGAAGTAACGGCTATACTTTTAAGCCACCATACTAGATACAACCAATAGAACATTGGTCCATATAGAAAGTTTGTCCACAATTACTGCAAATACAAATATAAATCAATTAAAAAAAGAAGAAAAAAAATAACAAAAAAAGTTAATTTAATAAATGCTATTTTAAAGAGCTGAGCGATAAGGGACACTATAATAGAGGGTGTTCATATCTTTATGTGAGTAGAAAGAAACAAAGGAAAAACGTTTTAAGCATTGGGAATATTCATGCAAAAAAAGTTAGGTTTTTCAGTTTTTTTTTTTGTTTCAAATTATAGACTATATATGCGTTTCAAGTTACAGAAAAAGTGTACTGAAAATTTTCAAGTGCGATTATTTTAATATTTGAAGGCCGCCCAACTTTTTTGGTATAAATGTATTCCAAACAAGTGCGAATTCGCATTTATGATTGTATAGGTATATATCCCGTATACACTTGATGTGAAGCCTAACAGAAATTTTAAAATGAGTTCGTAACTCATAACTTTGCCGTTTTTATTTGGGCTTTTCTCCAGGGGAAGAAAAGTCATGTAAAACCATTTCCCTTATTTTTTTCAGAAACAAAATTTTGTTTTAGTTTTCATTTGAGAATCTGGTTTCTCTTAGCTTTTATGTCAAAATGTATAAAGGTCAAATAGTATCGTGTGTCAAACTAAATTTCTGTTTTCGTACAATCGGCTGTGTTTTTGGACAATCTATTATCCTTAAGTGTTCAAATTGATTCGCAATCAAATAAATGTGTAAAATAAAAGAAGATGAAAGCACAATTAATAAATATTTTATTATCCTCATCGAAGATAATAATAAAAATAATAATTCTGAAGAAGTTTTTAGTGTTACGTTACAAATAAAATCGGAGTACAAAAAAAAGGCATCTGACTGCCCAAACGAAAACGCTATTAGTGGGAAGCACTCAGGAATGGCTAGAATCCATATACTATACATATGTTTTCTATTAATTCAATACAAATTAGGAAGTGGTCAGAATTAATCAACATAAAACAATCGAGAGATATTTGCATATAGACGAAAATACGAACTCTACAAATTGACCAACTTCAGACGTATACATATTTAACAGATCTAAAGTTTATTCCAAAAAGAAATTAATCATGAAGCTAAACAAAACTGTGATTGAACATAAAGCCTTATTTCTTCTAGATACGAGTACTATATACAGGGTTGAATAAAAGATGTAAGATATGATACTAAGAAATTCTTGTTTTCCAAAAATTTGTTCTCAAATGCAAAAAAAAATATCAGAAAAACATTTTCAATCTTAAGCAGTATGAAATTAATACCGCTAGACGACTGAATTCTCACGCGGTATTAAAAATTGTTCATAGCATATTAGGACAGAATATGTAACAATTTAGAAAAGGAATAAACGCAAAGTTAAAAATTCAAAATTAAGATTGGCATTTCACTTTGCACTTTTACAGTTTAAAGGCAATTTTTAAAGAAAATCCCAACTTTTAAATGCTATACTTATTTATTTTTGACTCAATAACCAGAGTATACAACTATAAAAATCTGATTATTTGCCACAGAAACACGGCAATTTTCCATTAGAAATAATAATATTGTTGTGATCTCTTTTTTAGATGCAAGTAATCACAGTCAGACATCTGCCCAGCACACAAAAAGTGCAAGCAGTGCACACGTATATCCGCTTTGCACCTGAAAGTCATTCCCAACGGGAAACATGATATGGAGTAGATAAAGCATAGTGGGTCTGCGTGGGAATTGCTGATCAACAGTTTAGGGTAGAAATAAGAACCATAATTGTATATTAGATTATTAAGTCGAATCAGTTGGGTTTTAGCACTCGAAGAAATAAATTACGTTTTAGTGGAGGTTCAAATTTTATATATTTTTTTTTTATAAAAAAAGGATTAAGTATCCTTTACTGGCGCACAGAGACTCCAAAAAAAGGGACCTGGAAAAACGGACGATAAGGCTCTCGCGAAAAATTAAACAATATAAAAATAAGTGAAAGGAAAATTTGGTGAAATAATGGCAAAAGAGAATACTGAAATAAGTGCAAAAGAAAATACTGAATAAGACAGAAAAGTCTTAGTAAAAAGAAAAGTCTACGCAATCGTCAACCATCAATTTTCGTTGATTATTAGTAAAATTAAGGCTAAAGACTATTCCACAGAAACGATGAATGCCTTGGTGAAAACTTATTGAAACCGCGCACTAAACGTGTTCGTACGAGCACCTGCCCGAAGCGTACTCAGCCTGTGTGGAGATACAGAACCTTAATTTCAAAAACAACTCCCCCGTAAACTACAATTTTAGAGATAACACAATACCCCACAATAACACCGATAGGCCACCCGTTGTAAGAAGTAACTTTACCCAGAGACCTTACCCCAATGGGAACCCAAGGTTAAAACGACATTCTACGCTTCAAAAGCCATGGGCTCCAAAGCCACCAATTAAAATGGAAGTGGATGGTACAGTCCAATCTAGGAAAGTGAACTACATTAATCGGCTTAACCCTTTCAAACGAGAACCCCGGTCGGATAACTATAACCCTCGAAAGCATCAGCGGTTGTTCCATGTCACGACCGTGGATTCCGAGACACCAGATGGGGAATCTTCCGACTTCCCCCGGGAGGAGTCAACATCAGAAAATTTTATGATGGGAGCCTTATTTCCAGCGTATCGTTACGCGGGACGGAGACATGCTTAAATTCTTAGTGGACACTGGTGCTATTAAAAATTTTTTTAAGGCAAGTCTAGTTCAACGCCCCGATCTGTACACCATTTTATGTGTACAGCCCCGCCGGCAAGATTCGCATCGAAAATAAAATTTGTGGAAAATTCTTTAATTATCTAAACTGCGAATTAAATATTACATTCTTTGTTCTCCCGGGTTTAACATCGTTCGATGGCATAATCGGCGATGACACGCTGAAACAATTAAAAGCCGTGATCGACAGGGATAAAAATACATTTACCATCGAATCCAACAAGTTCATTATCTTTAAGAATAGCCTTTCAAATGCTATAAATCACCTGCTGACCTAAGGCGGATCTGCAAAGTCCAGACTGGAAGGTATTTGTAAGAAATCTAATCTAATCTACTCTAACCCTAAACGTTAGAGTAGGAATCTGCACAAACACAGACGAAAACGAAAACCAAAACCTAACGGCGAAAAACAGTACCGAATGGCTATTGACTACAAGCGTCTGAGCGCTGTAACCATTCCGGATACTTATCCCATCCCGGATATCAATAGCACGCTGGCTAGTCTTAGATATGCAAAAATCTTCACAACACTCGACCTGACTTCGAGGACTTCATCAAATTTTGATGAACGAGAAAAATATTCCGAAGACGGCCTTCTCAACGATGAATGGGAAGTACGAGTATCTGAGACGTCCTTTCGGCCTCAAGAATGCTCCCGCTATCTTTCAGAGGATGATAGACGATGTGCTTAAAGAGATGATCGGTAAGATATGCTGCGTGTATATCGACGATATAATCGTCTTTAGCAAATCCGAAGAGGATTACTTGAGGGATATCGAGACCGTATTCTTCAAATTGAACGAGGCTGGATTAAAGGTAAACCTGGAACCAGCGTCGAAATTCTCGGATACCTGATTACTCCAGATTGCATTCTCCCGGACCAAAAAAAAGGTCAATGCGATTGAAAATATCCGTCCTCCAACTAATCTTAAAGAATTGAAGAGCTTCCTTGGTTTAACCGCTTACTACAGAAAGTTTATTCAGGATTATGCCAAGGTCGCAAAGACCTTAACCAACATAACACGAGGAGACCTTTCGCATGTTAGTGTCAACCAATCAGAGAACGTTCTAATCTTACTCAACGAAGATGCGTTAAAATCTTTTGAAAGTTTAAAGTAACTACTCACCTCTGCGGGTGTCCTAGCATTCCCTGATTTCAGCAAAGGCTTTAATCTGACCACGGATGCCTATGTTTATGCCATTGGCGGTGTCCTCTCTCAAGGTGAGTATGGTAAACAGAAGCCAATAACATACATCTCTCATTCTCTCAATCGAACAAAAGAGAACTATGCCACCAATGAAAAGGATATGCTCGAAATAGTATGGGCTCTCGATAATTTGAGAAATTATCTGTATGGAGCCAGGAAGGTAAGAATATTTACTGACCATCAGCCCCTGACATTTTCGCTAAGCAACAGGAATCATAACCAAAGCTTAAGCGCTGAAAGGCGAGGATTGAGGAGTACAACTACGAGTTGATTTACACTCCTGGTAAATCAAACTATGTGGCTGACGCTCTCTCACGATTTAAAACTGAAGTCAACCATTTATCAGATAATAATACTGACACTGCAAGCGAAATTCAAGCCTCCAGGAAAGGACTTTGTGAGCTCACTCCAAGTGAAACCGAAACCGGTACTGTGCACAGTGCTGATCAGGACAATTCAGATTTCTAACAACACGTGGAGGCGCCAAATAATGTCTTTAGTAATCAACTGATCTTTAAGATTGGCACTGATCTACGCTCTCATGAGGAACTGCATCCTGGCTATCATCGCCACTACATCTCCTTACGGACACTAAGCTACGAAAACCTTATAAAGATATTGAAGAGAAACTCAATCCAAATTTGGTAAACGGGATAAAAATCCAGGAAAACTATCTTGGAATATTCCAAAAGTTTATCTGGAGAATTTCTTAAAATTCAAGTTGCGGGTAACGCAAAGGGTCGTTGAGGATGCCACTAATGAGGAGGAGCGCAGATTCCTTATTATAGAGAAAGAACATAGAAGAACCCATCGTGCTCCTAGGGAGAACAGGGAGCAAATCCTAGAAAAGTTCTACTTTCCCTATATGATGGCTCAGATTAAGAAATTCTCTTTTCTTTGTGAAGTATGTAACACCAACAAATATGACAGGCATCCGCTAATCCCCGAATTGCAAACAACACCACCCCCCAAATATCTCTGCGAGATTCTTCACATGGACATTATGGAAATCCAGAGAAATTCCTAACGGTGGTTGATAAATTTTACAAGTTCTCTAAATTCATCCATATTAAAGAGAAATCAATCATTTACATCAGATAGAAATTAATCAAAATTTTGCACTATTTCACAGTTCCCCAGATGTTAGTAACGGACAATGAGAGGGGCTTCCTCAGTCCAATTATTTTAAATTTTATCAAGAGATTAGGCATAAAACTCTACCTAACTCCATCCTATAGGAGCGAGCTAAATGGGCAAATAGAAAGGGTTCACTCCACCATATTAGAAATTTACCGGTGTCTTAGGGTTAAAAATCCAGACCTTAAGGTTAAAGAACCTGTGCACATAGCTATAGATCGCTATAACAACACCATTCATTCGGTAATCAAACGAAAACCCATGAACGTATTCTTCAATAGGTCTCAGAGGATCAATTTTCAAAACCTTCTAAATACCGGTTCTAAAATTAATAAAGACTTTAGGGGAATTATCAAGCGGAACATGGATGCGAGAAATGCAAGGTTAAACTTGAAAAGAGCTGCGCCCAAGAAATACCGTATGGGTGATGTGGTGTTCGCTGCAATAAAGCAAATAAAAGGTAGAAATAAACCTTTGTATAAAAAAGAAATTGTTGCAAAAGACAATCGTGTGACGATAACGACGACAAGTGGGAAAATAATCCATAAGAGCAATTTAAAGAATCTAACAAAAGTACAAAAATAAAAAAGAAAGAAAGAAGTGATCAATAAAGTAATAATATTACAATATAAAAAAAAGAAAAAAAGGGGGAATGATACCCTGCCCTATGTAAAATAAATTTACAAATTTATGAAACCTAAAATTTCCTTTTCTAAATATTTATACAACAGAATTACAGTTTAGCTCTCTTGGTTCCCGTGCAGGGCCTGCACATATTTGAATTTAGGTCACCAGCTTGGCGGTTACTTTAAGCTGGTCCATGTCATTGACTTAGGGAGGTATAACGCGCTCATTGAACAAACTAAACAGTTAGCTACAAAACATGTAACAGATCAAGAAATATATCTAGTTTAAACATAGCATCTGAACTAGGTAAAAGATCGACTAAAGGAATTAGGCGAACCAAAGACGAGACTGGCAAGATTTATCAACTCGATAGGGACCGCCTTGAAATGGCTGGCCAGATCCCCTGACGCAACTGACTGGAACAAACTCTCATAAAAACAGGCAGACATAGTAGAGAACAATAACGACCAATACAAGATCAACGAGAGAATTTTTGAGACAACGCACGAGGTCATGAGCAAAGTTAACAAGATGATTGATGGCTATAATAACGCTGTACGAGAGGAAGAACCAGAAAGACTAAGACACTACTTACTCAATAAAGTACTTATACTGAAAGAGAGGGTAAATGAAATAATTAGGGCAATATATTAGACTCTGAGGAGATTAAAACTATAATAAACGAACTAGAAACCATACCTTACCAAAACGTCGTAGAAGCTGTGGGATATGGACGATCCTCCGTGTATCGGGGACCTTATTGGTCTATGTTTTATCAATCCCTAAGGTGGGGACCAAAATTTTCCATGTGATGAACGCTCGCGCCGCGATTAGAGGCGGGAAACAAATCGACCTAGACTACACGAAACTACTACTTAACCATAACATGACTTACGGACTTAAGGGAACACGGCAGTGTGCGAAGACAGCGTTTTAAAGAAGCTGGCAGAAGACTCATGTTTACCTAGAATCCTTAAAGGTGGCACCGCAGCATGCGATTTCAAAAGCACCAACGAAGAGGTCATCTGGTTGGAGAAAATACGATCTTCGTGACAAACTTTTAATGGTTCAATTTTAAATAAAAACTCTTCTATTCCTCTAGAAGGTACTTACCTCATGCAACTGGACAATGATACAGTCACCATCAAGGAGCAGACATATTACAGTAGATCGGTCTCGAGTTAGCAAGCGCTTCCTGCTGTCCTGGCTAACGTAAACAGCAAAAGGGTCAAGCCTAATCTAGAAGCCGTGCACGACATCAGTGTCAAAAACATAGAGCTAATTAAAATCTTAAAATAAAAACCTTAACTCTTCTATCATTACAGATATGTTCATCGTCAAGCTATACTTATCTCCATTTGTCTACTGTGGAGAAAGATCTACAGAAAGGTCAACATCCCGGAACTTCGTCTGTCTCTTCGCCGAAAGCGCATCCCCCGCCCAGCCTAACAATCAACGGAAGGTCAACAATATGGCGGTAACCCGAGCTGTTCCACATATTCAGCAATTGATCTGCGGGGCGCAGATATTTGAAGCGGCGGCAGTTATCACAGTCAGACATTGACCCAGCACACAAAAAGTGCAAGCAGTGCACACGCGCATCCGCTTTGCACCTGAAAGTTATTCCCACCGGGAAACATGATACGGAGTAGATAAAGAATAGTGGGTCTGCGTGGGAACTGCAGATCAGCAGTTTATGGTAGACATAAGAACCATAATTGTATATTAGATTATTAAGTCGAATCAGTTGGGTTTTAGCACTCGAAGAAATAAATTACTTATTAAAAATATTAAATCGGTGTTTCATTGAACCAGTGGAGGTTCAGAATTTATATTTTTTTAATAGAAAAGGATTAAGGATCCTTTATTTGCATAATATGTTTATGAAGATACAAATTTGCTATTTAACTAATGCTTACCTTTTTCCGGTAGCAGGTCTGGAGGTTTTCGATAAATGTCTTCATTTGGTGATGCGACAACAAATTCATTTTGTTTTATTATAGGTTCTGGCATCCCTTCGTCTTGATTTGCTTTAAAATTGTGTCGTTCTACTGTCTCATGTTCTTTTGCTTGCTGTTGTGAGTTTAGATCAATAGATTTTGTTGCAGCAAAGCACTAAAGAAATATTTTTAATTTAAAATAACTACATTTAAAGTATGACGGTAATATTTATGATTAACAATTTTGCTGTTTTATAATATTGTTATCTTTGAATTGTAATATCCAAGTTAAACTACTATATTCATTCAGACTAAATTATTCTACCTCTGGCCCTTCATCACTCCCATCAACACATTGTGGAATTCCATTACACGCATTATAAACAGCAATACATTCTCCAGAATGACAGAGGAATTCAAATCTTCCACAAGTTAAGTTTTGGCCTAGTTTTGAAAGAAAGGGAACTTGTTATATAATTAAATTCCGCGTATTTATTTTCCCTTCACCTTCTGCCATTTTCCCAATTGTCCTTCTATTTTCATTAATGTTTCCGTATATAGGTTGTGATGGCATTGAAAAAATATTTTTATTAGGTGCTGGTCGCAAACTAATTAATTCTTGCTCTTGCGTCGAAATGTTTGGAAGAATTTGGTTTCTCTGTTTTGGTGTTGTTGTAAAAACAGAGTTGTATTGTGCAATTAAAGCACTGGTATAATTAAAGTGCCTTGTAAATCTGCAGTGAAAATTTTTAGGAGATCCACAATGAAATAAGTAACAATATCCAAAATTTTTCTCTTCAAATACGTAAACATCACAATTTTCTGTTTCGCAACATAATCGTTGGCACTTTTCTGACGTTTCTAGTTCAAGACCCTGTAAAAATTTTCCGCCAATTGCTTGAGACTCTCCCGTTCGTATTATTGTGTTGCTATGCACTTCAAATCGATCTATTATAAATTTGTAGAAATAATAATTAGTTTTAATTACAATTCATTAACAATATATACTTATGTTACATAAATATTTTTAAATTATGAAAACAATATCAAAAATGACATGTTGTTTACTATATGTACATACTGAATACCAATCTAACAAATTTTGGATTTTAACTCGCTTTACGCAGGGTTTAGCCAGTTACAAGATTTCGTCGCCCCACTAAGGGTATTTCAACAACTATCAGGCAGGCGTATATATTTGCAATATGCTCATGAATCAAATCACCAAGCGGTGCCTGGTGGGTTTTATTGTAACGGAAAAACTTTTATTTGCGCTTGCTCCCATAGTGGATGAATAGTACTTCTAGTAAAATAAATCGTTTGTATTAAGTAATATGTTGCAGAAAATATAGCATGTTTGGTACCATTTGAATGGACTTGAAATAAAGTTTCAAAATACAGTGAACCCCCACTTCTTCTGGCCACAACTCCCAATTCTCAAAAAATCATTGACTGGAAATAATTATTAGCACGCCCAAAATATATACATATGTATATTTGTTCCGAGACGCGAATACCACAACGCGCAACGACATAATTACAATCACTTGATCAGTAAACCGTTGTATTTAGTGTTTGTTTAAATGGTGCTAGGATTCGAAGATCTTGTAAATTTGTGTTTTGTGTTATCTAAGTTTTTAAGGTAATAATCACATCTTGGTACAGTTCACCAAGAATCACCATATCCGGCAACCTTGCACACAGGACCAACATGCTAATGCGTCAAAGTATATTTGTTTGGAAGGGCCCCGATATCACCTTCTTGTAGCTCAATTGAAGGCGCCGTACAGTACAACTGGCAATATCATTTTTGTTTTAAATCCTCTTATATACAGATGTATGCATGTGACCAATATACTCATGTACTTTCAAATATTTTTCTTTCGCATTTTCTTCAATTGCCATAATCGCTTGTACAACGGATAGTTAAATGGTGTCGATGTCTTCTTACTTTTTCGAAAATAGTACTTCCTGCGTCAAAACCTGCCCAAATTCACTATCTTTTCCACCGCTTATCAAAATTACATAGCGCATGCTGCATTACATTATAAAATCAGCTTGATGTAGCTGTGAAATTGTTTTTCCGAATTTACGGCACAGAAGCTTGGACACTGATAAAATCGGGTGAAAGTGCCCTCGGGCGCTTCGAGAGAAAAATTCTTCTGATCATTTTCCGTCCCATTTGCCAAAAAAGAAAATGGAGGACACTTTTCAGCAGGCGAAGTGTATAGATAGCCCGGCGCATGGACACCAATGGTATGGGATGGACCATTTTTGACTTCAATCCTGTCCCTCAGTAATAGTAAAAAACCGGAGACTGCATGCAAGAGACCGCCTTAGCTGGACGGGGTGGCCGTGGCTCAAGTGGTATTGGACTAGCTTCCAAATCGGGTGGTTCAATATTAGAATCCCAACTGCACCCGAAAGATATTAATTTTTTTTAGTTAACAAATATCAAGTTAGATGAGTAGTTGACTAGGATTCAACAACAAGCCAACTTCCAATGAGCTCAAACATCTTTCAATCTCTCGCGATCCTGAGGCATTATTAGTGTATTATAAGTGTATTCATATCCACTTGAGTGTTAAGTTCTTTAAAAAAAAAAAAGCTTGAGATACATCAGGCCCTGGTCTATCGAGGGCTGAATACCTTTTAAGTAACTAAGTAACAATGCAGAATTCCTTCTATGCATGAAAAATCAGTATAATCAATAGAACTGAACAATAATACTTTCTTATTGTCTTTAAATAGGTATCTTTTAATTTTAATTTAAATGTTACCATATAATTATTCGTGAAAATAATTTTTCATTAAAAAAAGCATTTCTTAATTCAACTTATACTGAAACACTCACAATTTTTATAAATAATGACAAAACGAAGACATACTAGTATACATTTTTCATTTCTATGCGTTATTGAGTGTTTCTGCTATATTTAAAAAAAAAATGCAAATAAGACATTTAACTTTATGATTATGTACAAACACAAAATGTTTATGTGAAAGGAAATTAATTAGGAATAATAATTGGAGATATTGTAAATAAAACCCATTAAAATTCAAAGAAATTCACATGGAAATCATATATTATTATAATTATATGATATTATATGATATTATATCATATGATATATGATATTATATCATTATATCATAAGATACTCATAAACAAGGATAAAGAATCGGTAAAAAAAGGAAGAGTTTTATTACTTTTGTGTTAGTAATCCTACTGTTCTGGTCTATGCTATGGTAAATTTTCTCACTTACACACAATGTTTATACGAGTATACGGACAATAAGAATAAGATAAAATACAATATATATCTATATATACATAATATATATTTAAATATATTTATACCATTAAAATTGATGTAGATATGTATGTGTATGTGTAATTCTCCGTTTAATTGAGTTTTTTTATATAATGCAATCACAAATTTAAAATATCAAATTAAATCCAAATAAAATCTGAAATATAGCTGTATTTTTGTAAGCGTAAATCTAGTTTGGTACTATACTCGTACAGATTTGAATAAAAAGGCACTCGTATGTTAAAAAAGATGTATTACCCAAACAAGTTTCCAAATTTAGTTGTTTCTCCGGTCGAAATACATCTGAATAAATATTTTCAGTTGTTAAAAATATGTTATTAAGTATTAAGAAACACCAAATAAAAAAATCATTTCCAGGACTACAATTCATTTTATTTATTGTATTGCATATAATAATAATGATGTTGAGAGTTACTTTTCTATTAATGCAAAGAACACACAATTAAGCTAACATTATAACTTCTTACAAATACTTTTTAATGTCAGGGAATGTTTTATGTTGCAATCTACTATCACCCTAAATCGATATAATGCGCGCGCAGAAGTATATCTTACAACGCGCGTTCATAAAATATAATCACTTTTCAAGTAACAATATTTTAACATTTCTACTACTCATGTACAGGGTGATTCATCGTGAGGTTTGATTTTTAATAAGATTTTTTTGACAGACCACGCGTGACTCCCATCAAACTGCTGTATCATTTTTATTCAGTATCATTTGGCAAGTCATCATGGAAAGAATCACATAACAACACCATTTCCAAATTGTTCAGCTGTATTACGAAATCAGCGTTCTGTGAGAAATGTTTTTCGTGCGATTCGAGAAACTTACGGTCCGCATAATCGACCTCCTGAAACCACTATTGCCAATACCATTCATAAATTTGAGTCCCAGTTTACATTAGTGGATGATACTCGACCGGCTAAACCACATCTAGCACGTAGTGAAGAGACTATAGCAGCTATAGCCGATAGTGTACGCGAAGACCGTGACGAATCGATGCGTCGTCGTTCTCAGCAGCTTGGCTTGGCGTATTCGACAACTTGGCGTATTTTACGTGAGGATCTCGGCCTAAAAGATTAAAAAAATTAAATTATGCAAGAATTGAAGTCAGGCGACTTGAATTTGCATATTTTCAGTGAATGGGTTCTGAAAAAACTCAATTAAAATATAGTGTCCATATTTCTTCAAACATGAGGCAAATCAGAATGTTACCGTTAATGGTAACCGTTATTGCGCCATGTTAACGGACTATGTGCCTTCTGAAATTCAAGCACATGGTCTCGGTGAGCTCCGATTTCAACAAGACGGCACTACGAGTCATACAACGAGTGAAACAATGGACTCATTGGTGAGCATTTTGGTGAGCACTTAATTTCACGTTTTGCTACGATAGATTGAGCGCCTAGATCGTGCGATATCACACCTTTGGATTTTTTTCTCTGGGGATATGTAAAATCTCAGGTCTTTAGGAATAAGCTAACTATGATTGACGCTTTGGAAGAAAACATTACTCGTGTTATCAAGGAGATACCAATCGCTATGCTCGAATGAGTCGCCCAAAATTAGACCTTCCGAATGGACTACCTCAGACGTAATCGTAGCCAACATTTATATAACGTCATTTTAAAAAAGTAAATGCCATGAATTGTTATTTTAACTGATAATAAACAATTTAAGTTCACTTTTAAATTTATGTTCTTTATTTTACATTATAAATCAAACCTTACGATGAATCACCCTATACATATATACGAATAGATAATAAAATCGACAAAAGAGTATTTTAAGACTAACAAATGCATGTCACAGGCATAAATAGATATATACAGGATATTTGGGTACCAGTAAGTTTTAAAATTAAAAAAAAAAAACATATTCTAGCACAATTTTATGCTGTAGCACTGGGCTACAAAAAAAGTTATGAATGAGGGTTAAGTAGGTAACATAGTTTGAACTATGTACATATGTATATATTTTTCTTTTGCTTTATAACTGTAGAAGATTTGTACATAAACCCTTTCTTTTCTATGCTATAACGCCGATCAGCCTGGAATTGGCTGATGATTGGTCATCAGGAACCGACTCTGTTCAGTTTTGGTGAAATCGGACAAATTCCGGTCGATATTAGTGAAAATGAGGTAGTTCTGGCTCCTAGGAAATAGTTGACTAATAACGCATTTTTGTTTTTTATTTTCTTTCATTAATTCAACGTGGTGAAACGATGAGATGAAAATGGCAGACTAAGTACAATACAACAAAAAATGCGTTTAGGATTGTAAAAAAAGGCGAAGAAATCAATAGCAATCAATAGCCAATCAAGTCAATATTTTAAAGATTTCGACATAACGAAAAAAAAAAACTTGCAAGAAATTTAATCGACGAATTTACTGTTACGGATGCACCTCAAATTGCGTACCAGAAGTCGAATAAAAATTTATATTTAAGTCACTTATTTTTCGTCAGTCATCAAATAAACTACATTACTATTTATTAAAGAAACGTTTCAAACTTTTATTTTTTATTGCTTCTTAATAACTTTTTTCTTGTTTTCTTTAGACACCCTGACATATCCGCGACTGGGAATATTATTTTAATTTTAGTGATCGTTCAAGGTGTAACATTAAATTTTTGGTAGCAATGGTGGGATACCGAAATATATTCTGGACCAAGAAAAGAGGAACAAGAAAGAATAACTGAAGGATGATCACAGCAGTTTTATTCATACTGTTGGTTAATTTAAGTTAACACATTTTCTTTTGTAATTTTTGTAATACGTTGATAAAATAAGAGTCTGCAAGTAGAACATTAATTGAACTCCCATAGTAGATGTATAAGAGATTATAAGATTTTTCTGTCCAGTTGGATAACAAGAGGAGCTTATATGTCAGTTAGTGGAAGTGATAGTGAAAGCGCGGAAATTCCAGAAGATACTCCAAAACAGGAACATGTTTAGGTGTATTAGTAATGGCTGAAGTACCAATAGTTGTTTTAACATCTTTTATTCCCATTTTCAATAGCAGTAGTGAAGATGTGTTTAGCTTTATAAACTCATGTAATGATGCAATAGAGTTGGGCAGGTCAGTTCAGAAAGAATTCCTATTCAAGTTTATTAAGACTCGAATAAGAGGCAATTAGAGGTATTGGGGAACATTGAAAGCAGAATTAAGTAACATATTTTGGGAACCCCATAGCAGTTTGCAATTACATAGTTATCTTATAAGAATATATATGTAAGGATAGGAATGAATCAGTGAATAACAGAGAGTAGAGACCCTAGAAAAAGGTTTATTGTAAGCTAAATTGTACGGTGTGAAAGGAGAACATTAGCAAGGGCAAATCGAATATAACAAAAATGAAGCACTTACTAATCGATTGGTAGATACGTTGTTACCCAGTTTTTTTTCAGTTTAAATGCGTTTTTATTAACTTAATATATTAGCTTAAATTATTAGCTTAAAAATTAGCTTAAATAACTTAAAATTATTTTAATCTAACTTACTGGCCCCATGCGAGCACTCTAAGTTAAACCTAACACTTAATCTACGTCTTCCGACGTATCTTACAGACTATTCTTACCCAGAGACCAAAGCAATTAACCAAGGCAAGTTGTTGTGTAAACAAAACAACAACAGCGCTTAAATCTTTTTAAAACTAATACAAATAATAAATATTGCAGGGGCAAAGTGTTTTAATTGTGGGAAAATCGGTGTTATCGCCAGAAATTGTCGATTACTGAAGCGACAGAAAGGAAGGTTATACGCAGAGATCTCAAGAACAAAATCCAAATTACAGGTCAAGTACAAAACCAGGTAGAAAGGATTTTAAGCCAGAATAGGCTATAAGATATGTTAAGGAAAGTAAATTGTTTAATGATTTATATAATTCGTAATCTTTCACCGCGTAGTGGACTCAGAAAACACAATTAAATTCAAAGGGTTTATTGGAAAACCGCATGAGACCTTAGAAAAAGTGATCAAAGAAGTAGAGTTATTCCCGAATAATAGGGGAAAAGTAAAGATAAAGATAAAGATAAATGTAATATGAGGGTTCACTTTATTCGACTTACGATCCGTTTCACTCTAAATTACAACTCCCCCTGTCTACTGACAGGCTCTCATATACAATAGTATTACCACTTTACAAATTTTATTAGTTGTTCAGTGCTACCAATTTATGTATATACAGCTGCGGTCAAAAAAATATCACCATAATCGCGTTAAAACTTTTATGAGCAATATTTCTTATTTGATTATTTTTTTTTTTAACTCTGCTATTTTACTGAAAATTATATACAATTGTAACAGTAGTTCTGTTATCTACAATTTTGCAACAACACCTCTGAACGCGTGCAGTCAAAATAATAGCACCATCAGAGGATGTCGGCTAAGAAATAGAACAATTTTATAAAATAACTTGCAAATCAATTTAATTCAGTAAATTTATTAAGTGATACAAATTTTTCTTCAAAAAATTAAACAAAACAGCCATTAATTTTGCAGACATGGGCCTGCAAAAGGGCTATAATATAAAAAATTTATTTCTGAAGGTAAAACCTACAAGGAAATTCGGAAAATTGTTGAATGTTCGAAAAAAATGATTCAGAATGCGATTTTATAGCAACCGAAGCAATGTCGCCTCATGAAATAAAACTCGTAGTAAGACTCGCTAAAAAGGAGCCCTTTAAATCAGCTTTACAGCTAAAAAGTGAACTGAGTGTATCGGCCAGTGCGTCGGAGATTGGGGGAAGTTAATTTGGATGCCCGGAGGCCATAAAAGTTCCACTGCTGGGACTTTGTCATGTGGCAAAAAGACTGTCGTTTGCAAGGAACCACATCGATTGGCCAGTTCAGAAGTGGAGTAACGTTCTCTGGACTAACAAAAGTTTATGGGCCGATGTAAAAAAAGGAGTTTCGGAGCAACAGTCGAGTAACATTAATAACCTTTGGTCAACAATTCAACATTGCTGGTATGCCATACCCTTGCAGAGGTGTCAATCATTGGTCGATTACATGCCACGACGCTGTAATGCAGTTATTTGAAATAAATTTTTTACTTTAGAAGTCCTTGGTGTCCTTATTTGCCTGGAATATAGTGGGTGGTGCTATTTTTTTGACTGCACACCCACGGTGTTGTTGTTCGAACATTGCATATAATAAAAATAACCGCTATTATTGTGAACGTTCTTAAAGAAAATATTACAGACCATACTTCGATTAATAGTATTTTATTGTCAAGTTTGAAAAAAAGAACTAAATATAAAATTAAGCTCATAAATACTAATAACACACTCTTGGTGCTATTTTTTGACCGCAGCTGTACATGCATTTTTTCTTTTAACTTACTACAATTCGATCATCCTGACTTGCATTCGCCCCGATTGCACTCCTTAGTTTTGGCTCGGGTTCGACAATCTTTTTTTTTCTTACATATGATCTCATATTCGATGCCTCCCAAATACCCTTATACGGAGTCTGACTAATTTATAAGTCCTCTACGTCCGACAGTTCCTATCTCCCGTTTCCTAACACTCTGTTAACCCTATATGGCCCCTTAAACTTCGGTATCAACTTTCTTGGGGCACCCGGCGTACTGACAAAATTCCTTACCATGACATAGTCATCTACTTTATAAATACGTGACGCCTTACGTCTTTCATAATACTTCTGCTTATTGTTTTTCTGCACCTGTACCTGCTTCCGAATAGCTCCTGCTCTCTTTACCTTTAAATCCGGTTCCTCCCTTAACCCGACTATTTCTTACAAATTTTCTTTTAGACAATCGATTATCCTACCTCTCCGTATCACACCAAACAGTAATTCACTTGGGGCCACCCCTACGCTTCTATGCACCGTATTATTCATGATAAACTCTATATCCAACAACATATTCTCTAAACACCTGTTTTGATCGGGACTCACCGCTTTTGCTATCATGAGTCCCAGGCTCCTATTTATTCGCTCTACCTGTCCATTGGCTTGCGGCGACCCTGTAGCTATCTTTATATGTCTTATATAATTCTCCTCCATAAAATCTTTGAACTCTCATACCCCGAAAAAGCACTGCCCCTATCCGATACTATGTTCTTGGGACGACTGTATGCAACGAAATACTTCCTCAAGAGCCGTAGAACCTCCCGCGCGCCCGTGCTTTGAGTGGTGTATAATTTAATTTAGGAATACATAGTTCTTCTTAAAGCTCTTCAATCGTATCAGGCCAAAATGATCGATATGTAATGTGTTGAACGGAACATTGCCCTTTGGTATGTTATGTAAGAATCCCTCTTTCTTTCCATGCTTTGGAGAATATTCAACGCACGTTAAGCAACTCTCCAAATGACCCTTTACTTTGAGTCTCATACGGGGGAACCAGTATGTCTTCTAAATAGAGTCAATCTTCTTATCAATGCCCACATGTCCCATTTCGTCATGGTATTTGTGTAAAACACTATCCTCCATTTCCTCGGGCACATAAAAAAGAATGCCGTCCTTCACTTTCCGATACATCAACCCATTATGCATCTCGTAAAAAGCATATTCTCTCTCTTCTAAGATTTTACTCAACCCCCTGACCCGTTTGTCCCGTCCCTGACTAATTGATAGACTCTGCTCGAAGGTGTTACCATCCAGCACTAAAATATTCGTTTTTCTACTGAGTGCATCTACGTGCCGCATTCTCTCGCCGCAGCGATGCTCAACAGAGTAATCATAATTTTGCAATTCCATGGACCGCCAAGCAATACGCGCGTTAATGTTCTTTTTGTTTAACGTAAGGGTCAGCGAGATGCAGTCCGTCACTATATTGAAGGGGATACCTTGCAAATATATACGAAAACGCTCCAAGGCATAGATAATTGCCAGAGTTTCTAACTCGAAACTGTGGTATCTAGCCTTGCATTCTGTAGTTCTTTTTGAAAAGAAAAACGCTGGGTGTAGCTTTCCGTCCGATTTCTTCTGCATAAGTATATAGTCTAACCCAATTGAAATAGCATCACAGTGTAGTTCTGTCTCATCTTTCGGGTTATAGATTGACAAAACCGGAGCTTCCAGTAGCTTGTTCTTGAGCAATTTAAAACACTCTAGTTCCTATTTCTCAAACTTAAAATCAGCCGACTTCTTTATTAGGTCATAAAGCGGCTTTGCCAGTATCGAGAAATCCTTAATAAATCTCCTAAAATACGAGTACAAACCCAAGAAGCTATGAACCGAGTTCGAGTTCTGTGGCTCATCCCTTTCTCATCGGGGCTGATACCCGCTTCCGAAATGTTATACCCCAAATACTTAATACTCGAATATAAAAACTTACATTTGTCTATTCTTAAGTCCAACCTATTCTACACTAGTCTACCTAAAACCCTCTTTAAAATACCTAGATGTTCCGCCACGTTCTCAGTCGCGATAATAAAAGCTGTCCAGATAGACAGCTATCCCCGAATTTTGTATCATGTCTTCGAATACCTTGTTGTCCTAAGGCCAAACGGAATGCGCAAAAACTGGTATTGACTCATTGGGGTTACAAACGACGTGTATCTTATACTCTCCTCAGACATCTTAACATAGTAAAAGGCACTCTAGGTCTAATGTCGTCAACACTTTCTTTTTTACCAACCGATCTAATAAGTCTTCTATCAGAGGTATAGGAAAATTATCCTTCTGGGTGACTTTGTTAAATGTCCTATAATCTACACAAAACCTTATTTCCCCGGTTTTCTTCCGTACCAGCACTATAGAAGAAGTATACTCCGAGTCACTAGTCCTAATCACACCCTATTTTACAAGGTCGTCAAATATCACATTCAAATTGGGGCGACTGCAATCAAGGTAACATTCTTTAAATATGTCAAATACTCTCTTCTGTACATCGATTTTTAGCTCTTCGTTTACAATAATGCGTTCTTTACTCTCCTCTATATCTATATCATTTAAATAAATTTGATTCATATTATAAACTTCCAATTCGGTCTTTTTATCTTTTCGTACGTTACCTATTTCTAATGTACTTACGACTTCTTTCATTAATTTTAATTCGGCCTTACTAATAAAATCTCTACCTAAGATCACTGCAACTGCCATCATTTCATCGGGAACTATGTACATGTCCAATTTAATTTCTTCGTTTTCAAAATTTGCTAAACAATTAATTAATTCAATTACTTTCAATTTACATTTATTTATTCCATAATAATTATTTACACGGCCACAGTATTGTTTCTTTATATCAATTCTTCAGATTACTTAGTACTGTTGGCGCCGCACGAAACTGATGGGACTCCCTGTGTCAATTAGGCATTCTAAATAAGATACATAATTACTTTTACAATAAAAACAACCAATTTTTAAATTTCCTACTGGCTTTCTCTTTGGGCAGGCTGCAGCAAAATGATCCATCTCGGCGCAAATATGGCAGGCTTTTCTCTCTCTCTCTCTTCGGTGCAAGATGCAATAGATCATCTGTTTAGACTCCAGGTTGACTTCACTGGCCAAAATCACTTTGTCGTGGAAATATGTAGTTGTGAAACATTTCCCCGGAGACCACTTCCTAGCTTCAAACTGCCTGCGAAGCTTCAAACGACATGTCGGATCATTAAAGAGCGATCTCATGAGGGCTAACATGTCCTCAGCCGACGACATTGGATGGTCCGTCTGGGCATGGTACCAACGAAGTGTCTTGCCTTTCAACTTGCTGGTCATTAACATTTTTAAGACATTGTTTCCCAGCCCGTAGGTGCGTTTGGTGTAACGAAGTTGGGCCTCCCATTGCTAGTAGTCTCCCCCGTCTCCGGAGAATTCACCCATCAGCTCTTTAGCCATCACGTAATATTGTCCGAACTCTGGCTTAGTGCTGCCACAAGCCCCTAGAGGCTCTTTCAACCGCAAACTCTCGTTTTCACTCCTCAGTTTTTCTAATTCCCCTTGTTGACGTACCACCTGTCCCTTAAGCAATCTCAACTCTCTCATTATGATCCTTAGGTTAACTCCCGCATTCCGCGGTAGTGTGTGTTTGGATGTCCTTGAATACATCGTCACTGTCATCATCTTCGTCCGGCACATCTGCTAGCCAACTTGGGTATGCAACCCGTTCGGCGGCTGGTACATCAAGTAGCCGTTGTAACAGTTCAAACCTATTACCTGACGTCTTCTCCCCTATCTAACACTTTGCAATTTTTATTCGTTGTTCAGTGCTACCAATTTATGTATACACATGCATTTTTTCTTTTGACTTACTACACACAATAGAATTTCAGGTTATAGAAATTTCATAGAAATTTCAGTCGATTTTTAAAAAAGGTAGGCTATTCTATTGATTATAAAGTTGAGGAAATTACGTTAAAGTATTTAAGTCAACAGCATGTATTAAAAGGTAGAACCATAGTAAATCGATTGCTTTTTGTAGAAAATTGGAGTAGCCTAGACGAAGACATCGCCATTTCTTAAGAGGAATTGGTGAAATTAATAATTATTCCAGAGTGCTTAATTAAAAATAAGGATAGTTGTTGTGTTCTGGCTCAGCCAGTGTTCACAAAAACATACTGGTGCTCCAAAATACAAGATAAAGAATTTGAGTACAAGATTAGGTGCAAGAAAGTATGAGAAAATTTTGTCGCAGGCGAACTATCAAGAAACCTATGAGTGATGGAAACAGAGAAAAACATAGAAACAGAATTACTTGAGGAAGTCGACCAAATAATTGACGACATGAAGCATGGCGGACGAGGATGGTTTACCAGCACCAGCTGCAGAAAATAATTATACCCCAAAGAATACTAGTAGTGAGGAGATAAATGTGACAGAATATGAACATAAAGAGCAAGAATTTTTTGACTTAGAGAAAAGGAAACGAGTTATATCCGAATATCATAATGGGCTTTTAGGAGGGCTATAGGTCAAAAGACCTCTAAAAAATAAGGTCAAAAAGACGTTAAAAATAATGTGAAGATTTATGAACACTGTCAGTACGAAAAAGTACTTTAAAAATCAACCTGAAATTATATGAAATTGGTTTCGACCCCTGATAGGGCATTTGAAAAAATTTCCGTAGACTTGATAAAGCAATTCACACAAACGGAAGAAAAATACCAATTCGAGCTTACTATTCAAGACGATCTTTCAAAATTCACTAAATTCATACTCTTTAAATCAAATTAAATGGAGGTCGTCGTTAAAGCATTTACAAATGAATGAATTTTAAATTTTGGACTTCTCAAAATATTTTTTAACAAACAACGGTAAAGAATTTTGCAACGAACTATCAGTGAGTAATGTAATGTAAGGTAATGTAAAATTTTTAACATGAAACACGTAACGACGAGCTTAGCATACTCTTAAGCCAATGCAGCAGTGGAAAACGTTCACTATAGATTAGTCGAATATCTTCTTTTTTTTACGCTGGGACATAGTAATCTTCAATAGACGAAATTGAACCCGTACTCAGTAACAGTATGATATTTTTACCCACTTACCCCTTCTCCTTCTTCCCGTTTTCCCTGCGGTACAACCTTGTCTTGGCATTTCTTCGCAGGGCGGGGTTTGACTTTCAATCAATTTGTATGTTAAGTATTCGTCATAGACGATAAAATATGGTTTTAGCTTTGGTTTTATTTTTCTATTTATCTGGCTAGTTCAAAAGGTTTTATTTTTCTTAATCTTCTAGTCAGATTATTAGATTTCTATGCAGATCATATGTACCTTATATGGTGAATACTATCTTCTGTAGTACTTTATTTCGAAATGTTTGTAATTTCTGTAAATAATAGGTCCATTCTGATTTCGAAATTTGCTTATAAAGCAGTAATTTATTGTAATTGGACAAAAATGAGTATTTCCCTATAAAAAAAATACATTTTACTATAGCGCTTGTTCAGTTTTCTTTTTGTCTTTACATGCGCTTTTCAGCGCAGTTTTGCTTCTGGTATCATATCTAGATATTTGGCTATGTTAACATATTTTACTTCATTATCATTTATAAATGTGCTAAATATTATTATTCGTAAAATTAATATGGACTGATTTTAAGTCATTCAATTTAATTTCCCATTTTATGGTCCATTTTGATATATAATTCACGTCTGTATTTTTTTTATTCCTACTTGCCACAGTTGTTTCGTTACTATTTAGCAAGTCGCTGGTAAATAAGAGATACAATACAGAGCCTAGGACACTGCTTTGTGGTACACTAGTTTCTATTACTCTCAATGTGGAGTAGTCAACTTCTTATTTAATCCTAAAGAATCGACCCCAGAATTTCTGAAAATTACTTTGGTAGATGCGTTTGCCATTTATGGATTAATCCTTTGTGCCATACTTTATCGAAAGCTTGTGCTATATTGAGAAATATACCTAGTAGAGCAGACCTTTTTTTTTAAATGCTTTTTCAATTTTATCTCTTATTTTATGCACCTGAAATATCATGGAGTGCTCATTTCTAAAACCAAATTGGTGGTTTGGGATTTATGATTTTTTTCCAATTATTTTATGCAAACTTTTAATCAACATCTTTTTCAAATAGCTTGGACAACATATGTAGTATCTATGTAGTATCTTTGCCTAGTTTTGATATCATGATTTTCCATGACTTTCCACATGCAAGGTACATACCTTATCCTGAATGCAGCATTTATAATCTGTGCTAATTTCTTTAAGCTTTTTTTTTGGGAACTGTTTTAGAGTTTACTCTGATATCAGATAAAATCCCTGGGCTTTTCTAGTATCTATGAATTCTTATATGTCTTTGGGAATTTCTTCTGCGGTTACCGATTGAATATATTTCTCCTCTGTGCACAATTCTTCCCTTTTTTGACAGTATTTATGGAAGTATATGATTAAAAGACGCCTTCGAGGTACTCAGCAAATAAATTCGCTTTTTCTTGGTTGATTTTTGCCCAGTTACCTTTTCTATTTTTAACTGGTAAAATGTATACAAATGACCTTTTTTTTTGCCTTCCTTCGGAACTACTCGTATAATAGCATCATTTGTAAGATTGATAAGGAAGTTTTTAATAGACTCATTTTTAAATCCCCATATTGATGTTTTGTGCTTACTGTTAAGATTACTTATTGTTGCCAATGGTTTTCTAGCTCTTCTCTTTTCCGCAATTATATCACATATTGGATATGAGTTTTGTTGGATTTTACAATATTTTTGGTTTTTGGTGTAGCAGCTCATGCAGCTACTATTTCTGATTGACGCTCAAATGGTGGACTGGTTTCCCAATCGAAAGGTTGAGTGTTCAGTTAACTAAAATCAAATAAGATGAGTAGTTGACTAGAATTCAACAACGAGCCAAATTTCCTAAGAATTTAGTCTCCCTTTTAAATGTTGGATGCCACCAATGGAGAGAAATAACCACTGAACCCAAACATCTTTCTTTCTCTCTCCATTCATGAGTGTTAAGCTTCCATTTTTATTTGTTGGCCAATACGAAGGTTTTTTTTTCGTTGAATGATATTAGCCGCTAACTTCTTTTATTACTCCATATCTTTTTCTCCTATTTAGGTCCCCAATACTTGTTTTTGGCATTAAAGTCTCCTGCGATAAATATATTGCGAAATATGCGGAAAAAGCCTAAAAAGACATTTTTCTTAAGACTATAGCTGGGACAACAGTAAAGTGATGCAACTGATATTATTTTCCCATTTTTCGTTGTTATAAATATATACAGATATTACTTGCATCGCCCATGAATAAAATTTGGCTTCTTATGGTGATGCAACTGATATTATTTTGCCAAATTGTTAGTATGCGGGAGTGATATAATTCGTACCCTTGCAGTTTAAAGTTTTTTTGAGGAAAGATATATACATATGTATCTATTTGGTTCATATCGAGAACTATCTGAATTTCTTCTTTACGATTCTCGATACCTTTAGTATTCCATTCCAGACTTTTTTTTTATAATCCATCATGTTTGCCTCTTTTGTGCAGCCTTTTTATTGCTGATTTTTGATATATATTTTTGATATAACACATGGTCAAGTCCATGCCGTTTTAGAGTAAAACACAAAATTTTTGCAAAATTCAACTTTATTTATCAATATAGTTGCCTTCGAGGGCGGTACACTGATTGAAACGATCTTTCAATCTTTCGATACCAGCCTCAAATTCGATATTTTATCCTCAAAATAGCAATGTAATAGTCGCTGTTGATAGTCTGCCACTTTTGGAGATAGTCGATGAAAATTATTCCATGTGTATCCCAAAATACAGATGCCATAAATTTGCCAGCCAACTGTTGAGTTTTTGGTCGTTTTGGACGAGGTTTGTCGCCTGCTCGCCACTCGGCTGACTCCCGACTTGACTCTGATGGAGCCAAGTTTCATCCATTGTCACATATCCAACACGCTCTTTTGATATCTTCAGAGCCTCAGATATCTCGATCAACTTCACTTTACGGTCATTCGTAATCATTTTGTGGACTTTTTTGATATTTTCATTTGAAACAGCCTCTTTTGGACGTCCACTACGTGCATCATCTTTGGTGCTTGTATGACCACTTTTAAATTTTTCAATCCACTTACGAATGGTTCGTTCGGCTGGTGCATAGTCCGGGTAACACTTATCAAGACATTTCTTTGCATCGGCTGCATTTTTTCCCATCAAAAAGCAATGATAAATCAGCACACGAAATTGCTTTGAATCCATTTTTTTTTCACAATAACAAAAGTTGCTTTACTCACAACGCTATATCTCGAGAACTAATCGTTCGACAGCTGTTAAATTTATACACGTATATTTTGAAGGTTGGCACTAACTGAAAACAGTATGGATTTAATTCAAGTGGTGCCCTCTCTTAGAAACGGCCCATGTATTATGATAGCCTTATTTCTTTTTTCATGCTTTCCATTCTATTTAGAATTTTTTCCATGAACGTTTCAATATTATCATTTGATTTTTTTTTTTTTTTCTTGTAGTTATTGATTTTTCTACATTTTTTTATGCAGCCTTTGTTTTATACTGTACTCGCACTTGTTTTTGGTCTTAAGGCCTTTTTGATAATTTTTTCCACTCTGGGTACTTCTTTTGGCTTAGTTTGTTTTTGCTTTTTGTCTTTTTCCAGTTAAATCTGTTTAGTAACTAGGCAGCTTCTATAGTTAGCTGGATACATTTCCTTGCAATTCGCGCATTTTGTTGCTTGAGGTTTTTTCTTCATACAATCTTGAGTATGGTGATTTCTTTCTCACCTAACGCATCTTGGGTTATAGCAGCAGTATTTGTATGTATGCTCATACTTTAAGCAATTCTTGCATTGTGGTACTAGTTTCGATTTCCTTATGGCATCTATATCTACCTTCGTACCAAGTTATCTTCAATTTCGTATATCTTTTTAATATATTCGTCAAAAAGTAACATTGGAAGCTGTACTTTGTTTTTAGATTTTAGTATATTGACAGCCTCCATGATAATATCTTTAAGTTAATATCTGGTGAGCATGAGGACCTTAATTGATCTTGTGTGCTTATTCTCATAAGGGTACCATTGCACCTTTTTTGTTTAAAGATTGTGATATCTGAATATGAACAGCGTCATCTGACATCTATATTTGATTAGCAGATGATATTTGAATAGAAGCCTCAACCATTGTTGAATAGAGAATGAAATCGCATTTTCTAGCAAAATGGAAAATTGCATGGAGCGCTGGATGGTACAAATTGTTCTCGAAATGTATTAGGGGAGTATAAATATCAGCATCTCCAAGGTATGCAAGCCAATTATTTTTTCTCTATGCCTAATTTCGAGCACATCACGCTTCTTTTTAACGTGTGATTTCCACATTAATTTCTCATCTAAAGTCATTCCCAAATACTTTGTCTCGTTTGCAAACGGTATTTTTACAGAGTTGATGAATGGGGGTAAATCGTTTACTTTTCTATATGTACCATATAATTGACGTGTGTTGATTTTGTCTGATTTAGGACAATTCGTTAGGTCTTGGCCCACTCAAATAATGAGCTCAAAGCTCATTGAAGTTTTTCCGTAGACGATTCAACTGCTTGACCCGTCCAGATTATAGCTGCGAACGTGTCTTCCACAGTATTTTGAACTTGAGGTATATCACTTGTATACAGTAGGAGCAGGTATGAACCGAGAATACTTCCTTGTGAAACATCGGCGTGAGTTTCTTTGAATTCTGAGTGTTCAGTCCCATATCTAACCCGAAACAGTATGTTTTTAAGGTAAGATTCCAATATTCTATTAATTTTGTTTGGTAAAATTTGTTGTAGCTGATATTTCAGATCTTGGTACCATATCTTGTGGAAAACTTACGATACGTCAAGAAAAACGCCAGAACATATCTTTTTTTTCGTCTAGGACGTTTTCAATTACGTTCATTATTCGGTAGACCTGATCGAATGTAGAATGTTTGACCTTAAAGCCAAACTGGTGATCCAATGACTTCGCCGACTTTCCATTAGAATGGAACGCTTAAAAGTCTCATTGAAACATTTGTAATATGGAGAAGCTGACTAACGCTTTTTTGGGTAACTCTTTTAAGATTTTACCTGTAATTAAATCGTATCCTGGAGCCTTATTATTTTTCAAGTTTGCTATTGTCTGTCGAAGATAAGACAGTGATATAGATTTAAATTTATAATTCTCGGAACCTGTTGTCCTTTAAACCGTTTAAATCGCGTTTTTTAGTGGGCTTCATTGCTTTTACAGCGGGTAGTTGGAAATTTTACGTTTCCTAAAATCTTGCAGCGTTTGTTTTATCTTATTTGAAGGTGGTTCAAATAGGTTTTATCCAGGTGTGCATGATCGTTGCCATTTCTTTCGAGCTTTCCTTTTTTGTTGTAAAAGGTTTTCGAGCAGGTAAATTAGTTTTTTGATTCGTACTCGTGTTCTCGTGTTCGAAAAGAAGTGTTGTTCCACTCAGCTTTCTGAATAGCTTGTGAGAACTTATCAACCTCTTCTTCTATTTGTAAAAGGCATTCTTGAAAGCAAGCAAATTCTGCAATGTGCCATCAAATTTGGGAACGGATAATGGATCCAACTTCAAATCCATTGTCGCTAACCGAAACGAGCGTTGTTATGTTGCGTCCTGCATATTGTTGGTTGCAAGTGGTGTAGCTAAGCCATAGAAGAATTATAATAATTCTCGACGTCATCCCACAGCTATGTATGGGATTCAATCTTGGTAGGTTGGGCTACACAAATAAGTGCATCATGGGCGGCGATATAACGGTCGAAATGCATCCGCAACGAATTAATTTATTGTTGATCATCAAATTCGTCGTTAGAGAAGCCACCTTCAGCAGTCTTTACAGCGATCCGTTTGCGATAGTACGCCGGTTTAAGTCCACCGGTTTAAGTCCACCGGTTTAAGTCCGCCGGCTTAAGTCCGCCATTGTTGTTGCCTCATCAGACATTCACAATATGAATAAAACTAATTGTCCGAATTAATTAAATTTTAGTACAATACTTGTAATTTTGTTTCTACGTTGTGTTATTTTCCATCAAAACAATGGAAACACAAAACCGTTCACATTAGCTGTCCAATTCAAAACGGAACACGTCAGAACATGCAATACAATGTTCTAGAATAACTGCAACCAAAGAAGGGTAATATGCGTGTGTATGTATATATGGTTGTTGTTCCTCACAGGAGGCACCAAAAAATGTATGAGAATGTTTCGCAAATGAATTCACGCAGGAAGAATTATATATAAAAAGAACAACGGAAATCTTAGAGTTTATATTCAAAAAAAAAAAAAAAAAAAAACAATTAATTTCAAAAGTGATTTGAACTCATCGACCGACGGTTGGAAAGCAAGTGCAGAGCAAGTCCCAATTTAAATTAGAGAAAATCAAAATTGTTAATTTCAACGTTGGCGGCATTGTTTTGATATTGGACTGTATTCAGGGACACAGACATCATGACTGCCTTCAGAATTATTCAATTGAATCGTAAAAAGTTACGATGTAAGGTACTTGTTTATATTTCTAACTGTCTTAGGAATTCTTACTATATCCGCTAGTGCTAATGTTATATTGTATTTTCAAGTTTTACTAAATCTATGATATATTTATCTACCTCTTCGTTCATAAGTATAGTATATTGCTTGTTACGAGTCCCATTTTTATATTAAATACATTGTCTTGTGTTTGGTCGAACGAACCTAATATTCTTCACTTGATCAGTTGTTGGTTCAAATAAATGTTTTACAGTAGCTTTTATCTTTTTTGCTCATGTCGTTAAGTACTCTTAAAATACGTTGTCTGTCTTCTACTATATTATTGAATTTTTTAGCTTTTGTATATTTTGCTTAATAATGTTATTGACATGTATTTGTTTATTAGAGTTTTCAATTAAATTATGATTATAAGTATCTATAAAACTAAGGTATTCTTCTATGTTGCCGCTATCTTCACTATCCACGGTGCGTGAAGTCACGGTTTTAGTTTCTTTAGCTTAATAGTGTGTAAAATAAAATAGTATTAAACTCTCTATGATTTGTGTATCTACAAGTTTAATTGTTACGTATCCACTTTGTTCATCCAAATTCTCCAACTGGATTTCGATTTTAGCAGTTACCAGTAACGAAAACACTAACATTAGGGTTAATTTGACCTGAAAAGTATTCGTATTTCCCATTATATTTATGAGGTGTAAATTGTGACGGTCATTGTAATTTGCTTTGTATATTTTTATCAATAGCTTTTCTTCTTTCCTACTTGGTCTGGTTTGCCTTCCTTTAATAGGTGTACCTATTCTTTTATATTTCTCTATTTCTAACATATCACTTGCAATTTACTTATATGACTTAAGATTACACAAAATAAAGTTGATAGGACTTTCTTTTCTTATTGAATGTATTGAGTTGTTGTGAAAACTGACTGCTCTAAAGCATTTGTCCTTCATATTTATCTCTTTAAAGTCGGAAATTACTGCCATAATTCGAATTTTTTCGTTTTATGTGTTGTGGAGTTTTGGATGTCGGGGTTGCCAGTGTAGCTATTTGGTTTAGTTAAGTGAAGTTCAATCTGTTTCCTATACAAAAATTCTTCTAAAATTCCACCATCAAATTCATTATCGCAAATATGGTTTACATTTTCGGTTTTCCTAACACAGACTGTCTACTTTTCAAAGCTTCTATAAGAGTTATTAAATTCCTATCGTTTAAATCAGACATCGCACCATGCTTAGGAAATCGATCTATTTCAGTTGAAGACCTTTGCCTTTTTCAAGAATTTATAGGTTCTATTTCATTTTGATCACCTGGTGTTTGTGTTATTTTAAATTTAATTTTGATTTGGTTTCTGTCATATCTGGACAGTAAGTATGAGTATAGCTATGTATATACTGTAAAATGTTTATGTGGGTACAATTGATAGAACTTATTCCTTTCAATACAATCGCTTTATGCAATACAATTACAATTTAATAGCTTATCCCAACACTTTTACTTTTCTTTACCTTTTACTTACACCACTTCAAATTCAACTGATAAACTCACTTGCATATTTTGGGATGCTGATAACTATACTCCCCTGATATATTTCAAGAGCAATCTCCTTCCACTAATGTTTGAATCTTCTGTCACTCAAATAAGGAAATATTCTGCTAAGGAAGTATAGATGACGCTGCTCACATTCAAATGGTTATCTCGGTGCTCTAAAGTTGTTTGTCATGAACAACTACGTCGGTCGTCGTTCCGTTGTAATGACACATTCTATCAAAATAGGCTACCTTCAATTTCCATCGATCCCCACGATTCCAAGTGAAATACTATCTGTAGCAATGCTAAGTTCTAACATTGCCTCTGATGTACCATCAAAGCTTCTTATTGGAAGCATATACATATATTCCTTGCAATGCTGGCACTCTATTAGGTAGGGAATTACAAAGACTAAATGATCGCTATAATTGGTGGCGACTTCAACGGACGCCACTTAATATGGGGCGATTCTAAAAATAACAGCAATGGGAAGATGCGATTGGTTTTTCGATGGTCCATTCCTAAATCTAGATCTAATATCTCCATTTAGCACTACTTTCCGAAGATCGTCGTCAATCCTAAATTATTTTATGGTCTCTACAAGCCTAGCGTGCGCACATCCTTCCGCATGCTCCAATTTCCCTACTATTTCCGATCATTTTGGAATTTCACTTGAATTTAAATTTAGGGATTTCGCACCGCTCGTACAACCCCCTCCAACATATAGAAGTTTTAGAAATACAAACTGGGAAAGATTCCGATTTGTTCTTCATAACGCTGTGTCTGGGATTAATACCTACTTCTAATGAAAGATATATCTCTTATTCCGAAATAGATTCACTGATATGTCAGGTTAGCGAAACAATTTCCGAATGCATCGAAAAAAATCTGAAATTTGCCAGTCCAAAAATCTTCGATATCATAATATATCTGACTATACAAAATAACTTCTTAAAATAAAAAACATATGGTTAAGGAAATTAAAGAGACTGTTTCATCGACATTGTAATAGGGTCAGTTTGGTATACCAACAACTGCATTCTAGAATAAATTGTTTAAATAAAATCACAATAGGGTAGGGATAGAACTTAATGAACACATAAAAAAGAGACTGGAAAATATTAAACCAATTTCCCAAGCATTTAGAAATATTGATAGTATTACTGGCAGGAAATGCTTCGGCACAGACATCCGAAAAGCTGTTATTAGTAACAACGGTATTGCTTTGGAAACTATCGACCAAAAATTAGAAGCATTAAAAAACTTCTATTCAGAGCTATATTCACTAAAAACACCTATGGTTGACTTAAGTCTTACAAATTAAGTTAGAGTTAAAATATCTGAATTTAACCAAACACACACAGACCAACTTTTAAGAACCTTCACCCCACTTCATAACACTACAAATTCTCCAAGTAATGTCGAAAACTTAAGATGTAATCTTAACAACAAGAAATCGACGGGAGTGGACGTATGGAGCGTTAAAAATATACCCCTTCTACCTTAATATAGCCCTGACATCGATATTTAAACATTGCATTAATAATGGTACTTCCCAAGTTAAAGAAAGTTGCAAAATTAATCCCAATACAGAAAAATAAAAATGCAAAGGATGTTAGAGATTTTTGTTCAATATCATTACTCCCGAATATTGGAAAATTGTTTGAAAGGGTTTTGGCAGACCATATTAATAATATATGTGAAGACCTAAATATTATTCCTGATAACCAATTTGGATTCAAAAAAGGACACAGAATAATTTAGAACTTAAGAAGTTAAAAAGTTAAACTCTGCCTAGATATAGACCTCGAAAACACATTTAGTAACGTTTGCCACGAGGGTTTATTATTGCGAATCAATGGCCATAACGTGTCTTTACAAACTGAACCCAAGATATTGGGTATGCGATATGCTTCATTGCGGTCGAGAGGTAAGAGCCGAAGTCATAATTAAAAAAACATTTCAAAATAATATGTATTGAAAAAATGTGAACCACTACTACAACTGGTGTACAAAAAAAAAAAAAAAAATAAAATAAAATAAAATAAAAAAATAAATAAATATTTCAAAGGTCACTGATGTAAGTTTACACAAAAAGTTCAACATCCAACATAAAATGTTTCTAACCCTCCTTAAGTGATATTCCACCGTACTTTAACATCCGAAGGTTGACACGAGCGTCTGGATCAAACGACATCTATTCGAATATGTGCATTCCATCGTGTACGGAAACGGTAACCTGATGACACATGTGAGTACACTTCGTCGCTGGATGAACGTTTGGGGCAAGTGGATTAATGTAGGAATATTATGCAAGAAAATATTGTATTTCAGTTATAATTTAAAATTATTTAAATTACATAGGTTAACATATATTCGAATAAAAATATATATATATTTTAAATAAATGACTTAATAATAATAATCTTAGAAACGGCCGCAATTTTCGTTAATTTGCACCTATCAGTCCCACCCATCGCGATCGTATAGTGGTCAAATTTAAGGGGCCCGGAGTAGCCCATAGTTGAACAATTTGTGAAAATTTTAACTATTGGACAAAACGACCGAGAAAACAAGCCACAGATTCTAGAACAATGACCACCAAAATCAAAAAGATAATTAATGTGCAGGGTGTAACGAAATAAGAAATACCGTCATCCGAATAAGCCAGCAATCAAACCTACCCCAATACCAATAAACTAACAAAGTGCGCACAAGTACGAACAAAGTACGCACAAGTACGCACAAAGTACGCACAAGTACGCACAAAGTACGCACAAGTACGAACAAAGTACGCACAAGTACGCACAAAGTACGCACAAGTACGAACAAAGTACGCACAAGTACGAACAAAGTACACACAAGTACGAATCCTCAAAATAAAGGCGATAAAAGACATACGTCAGCTTCTCGGGGAAATCCTGTTTTCCTTCGGCCTACCAGAAAAAGTAGTAATCGATAATCAAAGGTCATTTAGTTCCGCCTCAGTAAACTTCACGTCAGAGGAAAATTAAAATAAAAGTTTTTAAAGTACCCCCTTATTTTAATACGGTCATTCGACATTCAACGAAATTATGAGATGTATAGGGTGATTCATCGTGAGGATTGATTTATATTGCAAAATAAAACACATGAATTTGAAAGTGAACTTAAAATTATTATCGGTTAAAATAACAATTCATGGCATTTACCTTTTAAAAATGATATCATGTAAATGTTGGCCACGACGTTCATTTTGGGCGACTAGTTCGAGCATAGCGACTGGTATCTCGTGGATAACACGAGTAATGTTGGCTTCCAAAGCGTCAATCCTAGATGGCTTATTCCTGAAGACGTGTGACTTTACATATCTCCAGAGAAAATAGTCCAAAGGTGTGATATCGCACGATCTAGGCGGCCAATTTACCGTAACAAAACGTGTAATTAAGTGCTCACCAAAATGATTTCGCAACAAATCCATTTTTTCACGCGCTGTATGACTCGTAGCGCCGTATTGTTGAAACCAAAGCTTACCGAGATCATGTGCTTGAATTTTAGGAAGCACATAGTCCGTTAACATGGCGCAATAACGGTTACCATTGACGGTAACATTCTGATTTGCCTCATGTTTGAAGAAATATGGACCAATGATTCCACCAGCTCATAAACCACACTATACCGTTGTTTTTAATGGATGTAATGATAGTTCTTGGTACTCTTCGGGTTGCTCATCTGCTCAAATATGGCAATTTTGTTTATTAACGTTTTCATTGAGCCAGAAATGAGCTTCATCACTGAACAAAATTTCAGATAAAACACCGGATTTTCATTGAGTTTTTCCAGAGCCCATTCACTGAAAATATGACGCAAATTCATGTCGCCTGGGTTCAATTCTTGCACAAGTTGAATTTTGTACGCTTTTAGGCCGAGATCTTCACGTAAAATACGCCATAATCAAGCTGCTGAGAACGACGACGAATCGATTCGTCACGGTCTTCGCGTACACTCTCAGCTACAGCTGCTGCAGTCTCTTCACTACGTGCTGGATGTGGTTTGGCCGGTCGAGTATCATCCACTAATGTATACTGGGGCTCAAATTTGGGAATGCTATTGGCAATAGTGGTTTCAGTAGGTCGATTATGCGCACCGTAAGTTTTCCGAATCGCACGAAAAACATTTCTCACAGGTTCTGGTCGCGATGCACAGCGAGCGTTACTGATTGCAATGTTGGATATGTCAAGTCTTTTTTTGGTTTTTAATTTGTAGACTGTAGTCTTGCAGCAGCAGGAGTCTTCAGTGTGGTTCTGAGGTTCTCTTCATAACACTGGCGATGGGAGATCAAAGGTATTGTTCTGCCCTTTTGACCACTTTCGAAGTTTACGAACGCATGTCGTACAAACTTTATGTAGGAGCTACTGCATATCTTGATTGGCGAATTTAAGGCCGAAATATATATATTAAACGTTACTTATGAATTCGGTAATGCTATGCTGCTGTTTTCTCGGCATAAACTGCCCTAAAATTTGGCAAAAGTTGTTCGAAGTGTTTAAACATTTTCGCGATGACATTTTTCAAGTGAGCGATTTTGTAAAAACAGTGATGATGCTATTTATACAAAAAAATATTAATCTACGTCCATTACCGCTCTTCTAATACTCTAAGTCAATTTCTATTAAAAAAAATTTAGTCTAAAAAAATGAGGTCTTTAGCAAATGACTTAAAAATCCACCACTTATTTGATAATAATAATAATTTATATTATTTATTTAGTTATAATTAGTTATATTTAACTAATTATTTATGAGAACTTATTCATTATGTCCAATGTTTTTTGTTCAATAAGAAGCGATTACAATAAAATATTAATTAAATAACTAGGACGGCCTAGGTATTTTTGGCAAAAAAAAGATTTTTCCCGTAACTAGCGCCCCAAAATATATCCAAATCAATCGTCAAAATTGAAGGAGAAAACCATTGTAGAGCTGTATAATAAGAAAAGTTTTCAAATTAACACGTCGTTATAAGAGATAGTACCCGAAAATAGATCTACTCCTATTTTAACACAGTCAGGCAAAACTATCCAGAAGTCGCATATAAAACATTAAAAACCCCTCTTTTCAGATTTCTCATAATAAACATAACATAAACAGCCTGTGCTATCACCACCCAAATCCTGAACTATTTGAATACACAGCTGATTAAGATCGATATCGAAACCGATAGATTACAGTTCAATAGTTCAAAATTATCCACCTTATTGATTTAGAAGCCAAAACTCTTGAATTTTGAAGGTGTACTAAATTCAAATTCTATCTACAGCAACCCTTTCTATCCCACCTATCCAACGAAATCTTCCAAATAAGAAACCACTTGGCACAATTGAATTTATACTGGAAAATAAAAGCTCATTAGACTTTCTTGGCACCGCTTGGAAGTGGTTTGCGGGAAGCCCGGACTATTATGACCACAAAATGATCACAGAAAAAATAAATAATGCCTTGGAAAGTTACAATAAGCAAACAATTAACTATACAAAAATTAACCAAATTACTGATATGACAAACAAAATCATCAAAAGTGTAAAAGTATGTTAACTGAAAACTTTACTCGTCTGACAAGGAAGAATTTCAATTTCGAGACTTACTCCACCACTAATCATGACAGCTCTAATTATGGTAGCACTTATCATGACACCACCAATCACGGTTTCGCAATCTGCCGACTAGAGATCGCTAACTTCAACTTGGTACCTAATGAATGTCATGCACTTGACGTTAACATTCCTTCTATTATTCCATAATAGAGGGAGGGGTCTGATTAACCCCAATGAAATTATTTTTTAAGTTTATTATTCTATTTCTTTGATTTTCAACCAACTCCCAAAATTAATCGGCGCCTCAATAGAGTTCACTGCATCCACTGCTTCTTACTTTTTCAGAAGCCAAATTTTGCTTCTGGTTTTTATTTCAAAAGCAAAATTTCTCTTTTGGTTTTATGTCAAAATGTACTAACACATAAATACATAGATATTTACGTCAAATAGTATTGCGTGTCAAACTAGATTTTTGTTTTCTAGTAATCAACTGTGTTTGGCCAATCTATTTTGAATGTTCCAATATTGATTCGCAAGAAAATATAAAAAATAAAAGAAGATGGAAGCAGTAATAATACATAGATATTATACAAAGTTTTCTTAGGTTCTGCTATTTTGCGGAACAAAAAAATTGCGATATTAAAATTTCCATGTAAACACTTTGACAGGAAAGTCAGAACAAGTTCTTAGTGATAATCTGGAGACCAAATTGCCAAACTTTCGGAGAGTAATCAATGCCAGCGAAACGTCAAAATTGTTTTCCATAAACAAACGAATTTACTTATGTAATAATACAATATACATATATATGTAATAATACGTATTACATATAAAAATTGTAATACATATTTTTACAAAAAAAAAAAAACAAGAACAATATAGGTAACACTTTGGAAATATTTATTTTTACAAAAAAAACAAAAACAATATAGGTAACACTTTGGAAATATTTTTTTGTTTCAAAAAACGAAAAAAGTTCTTTTTGTTCAAAGGAAAATGTTATAAATGAAAGAATACATGATTACGATTGGGCAGGTATCCATTCCACTATATGTAATTTTTTCCCTTTCATGAAGTGTCTAGTGACTTACGAATTCCATAAAATTCAACACTCAATAGATCAGCCGAATCACAAATAAATAGTTTCTTTTAAATGGTTTGATTTTATTTGTAAGTTTACATATTTTTTGTTTCAAAATTGTTGCATTCAAAGTTTAGTAAGCCTAAAAAGCTATGTATATATGTATTAAATTGTGCTTAAAAAATATACCAAAAAACAAATCGTACAGTATTATACTAATATATAGATTTTTTTGTTTTTAAATAATAACGGCATGAATTAATGATGAATCACTGAATTGCTCATTATAAAGAATGATTCATGACATTATACAGGGTGCTTTGGATAATGTATCAAAGACTTTAAGAAGAGATTCCTTGGAGTATTTTGGGAAAAATATCGTATAAGCGGTGGAAGGGGTTGGAAATGCATCCGCTCTGTTTTGACTTCTATCGAAAATAACATTCTTCAAATTTACGTGTATATGGCAACAAATGGGGTATTTTTGAACTCATAATGAGTTTAATCGTTTTAAAACAAATGTTACACTAGAATGAATGTGCCAAAAGTTATTGAAGATCAAAAGTGATTTATTTTAATTTTAATTTTGACTTTATCATCATATATCCTACATATTACCCACCACTTTTTGCAACTTTGACACGTGTACCTAGTATTTATAAACAAACAAAAATGTTAGGCTATTTAATTTCAAATCAGTAGCTTTCGAGATACAACCCTACTTATTGCAAATGTAAGACATTAAGTTAAAAATTGTTACAGTTTTTACAAAAAAAAAAATAATACAAATACTGGTTGCATATGTTTCTTTAATTTTTTTAATCAAACCTTGTATCACATCAATTCTCCAAAGTACAAAGTATTCGTGCCAAAGCTCCTCTTTGAAAGTTTCTAACAACATCCACTCTTTCCAATTCTTCTTGCACTTTCGCAGATGCCTCGTCAAACTTATGGTTCAAATCAATCAATGTTGTTATTTATGATGTGTAAACAATGTCTTTCGTATGTCCCCATAGATAAAAGTCCATTGCAGTCAAGTCCGAAGACCTGGGAGGGCACAAAATATGTCCATCTTACGTTATCTCTAACATGCATAGTGTGCGGGAGCGCCATCATGCTAGCAGACAATGGCTATTCTTTATCGCAATGGAATGTAACCTAATAGTTCCAGCAATTTGTTTCGCAAAAATTCCAGCTAAAGATTTGAATTAACCCTTGGAGGTAGTCGATAGAGTCCGATCAGCTTTTTAACCAATATGCCTGCTCACGTATTCGCGATGAACATATGCTGTGTTTCATGAAGTGGGGACGCTTCTGCATATTCTTGTGAATAAAAAGTCAATCATCGAGGATGTTATGAAACAAACTTCAATATCTGGTTTAAAAATTACAAACTGTTTTTGCGAATAATTTTATGTTTTCTTTATACATATTATAAAATGTTTGTGTGGGTACAACTGATAGAACTTATTCCTTTTAATACAATCACTTACTTCAATGCAGGTACAATTAACAATCCAATCGCTTTTCGCAACCACTTTATCTTTTAGTTAAACCACTTAATCTCTTAATTCACTATTCAAATTTCACCTTAAAACTTCCCTTACATCTTTCGATTTTTGAGTTTTCTGTTATTTAAATATGAAATTCATTTGCATGTCAAATATATCATAGATGAGGCTGTTTTTTTTTTCAGAAAAAAAGAATTACCCACCCATGGTAATTCTTTTTCCACTTTTCCACTTTTAGGGCAGTATTTAATTAAGACAATTACAATTCTCACAATTACGAGTTTAACGATATCTCAACTGTTACCACACATGTATATTCGCAATAGTTGTCAAAACAGGGATAATATAAAGCTTTGCTTAAAGGCTTTGTATTTCCGAGGGGAAACATTTCCGACCCCGCTCGCCCATATGATTTTTTCTTAAAATATATGTTAAGGAATCTGGCCTTAAAGTCTTCAATACAAATAAAAATCGATGTTACCATCAGCATGAAGACTACACCAAACAGTGCACTTTTGTGATTTTCCAGAGTCATTTCTGGTTTTCATTCTAGAATTACTATTATTTAAAAAAAAAAAGAAGCAAAAAACAAAACACTTCAAACTCAAGAGGCATGACTATTCTTAAAATGCCGAAGCATGTGATAAGTTTTTTTGAAAAACTAGATCGAGAGAGAGAAGAAAGATGTTTGGGATCAGTGGTTGTTTCGCTTCATAGGGGACATCCAACATGTGAGGGCAAGACTAAATTATTTGTGTAATTCGTCTTGTTGTAATCTAGGCAAAGATTCATCTCACACGATTTTAGTTGCCTGAAAAAAAAAGAGTGTCTTTCAGGCGAGGTTGGCATTGAACGTTGAACCGTCCGATTTTAAAGCCAATATACTACCACTTGATCCACGGCCACTACAATTTTGCTTTTTCACAAGCCGATCGCGAGTTGAAGAAATATTTTTAAAACAAATGTGAATAATACGAATGCATTTTAATTTAGAATAATTTGACAAACAAAACTTTATATAAATTTTAAAAAAACTGTATTTAATTTGGTTTAAATGGTTTAAAAGTTATCCCTATTCAAAGATCTGTTATAAAGGAAACGCAATTTATTTACATTGTTAACAGGATGATGTTAAAGTTTTTTGGGTTCCGTTTCTGTATTTTGCTAAATTGTTGAAAATATGTGTAAAGTAAGGATGTACAACGAGAAAAAAAAATAGCAATTTTTTGTAAGTAACCAACAAAACGCTGTTAAACAAGTTGTTGTTTCAATTTGTTTTAGTAAAATTTAGCACATGGTGTTTCGAACATTGAATGTAAAAGGAAATAATCAATCTTTTATACGAAATCACAAGTGTTAAATTATTTTAACTGCTCATCCATGATTCCCTGAAATTGACTTAAATTTCACTTTTTTTCTTTTCCACTTGATTACTGCCAAATTTACAGGTCTCTGGGAATATATGTACCATATGTATTCCGCAGAACGAAACGAAATTGAGTAGAGATCGGCGTAATATTGTACTTTTTCATTCATGGTATGCCTCTTTTTTCTTCTCAAATGTGGAAGAATAGAATTTGTAAAATGCCAAAATTGGTGAATAACCAAAGAAAATGACTTATGAATCAAATTTGGAAAACTCAGACTTCTACACAAGCAATCACTCAAAAAATATACATATAGAGTACATGAAATTGATTTTCGCTTGCACTTTAAATATGTTTATGCATTTTGAGTTAAGAGTCTACTCAGTTAAAAATATTTTTTAGAAAAATCATAAAATTGATTTGGAGCACAAAAATAACAACATTAAAGACAATATTAAATACATACGTAGTATTTACAAAAAGTCTTACACTTAACATGAAATCAGATAAATCAATATTTTTGATGCATACATACATATATGTATGTTATAAGAGAACCATTACACATAGTGCATTCATTGAAAATATTATAATTTTGATTATAAATACTTAAATCAGTATAAAAAAAAAAAAAAAAAAAAAAAAAAAAAAAAAGAATTTTAAGTCATTTAATGGATGTTTCTCAGTACATAAGAGTATATGTGCTTTCTTTTGTTTCATGTTGATTGTCAGGTTTTCCTTAACATTACAGAAAAAAATTTCCATATATTATTTAATTGTGTTTTTGCGAAAAAGCTGCGAGATACATACAATATTTAGTATTTATAGACATACGTTAAATGATGAATCCTGTACTATCATAGATTGTCTTGTTGTTAAGTATTATTTAACGGTTGTTACTGATTTATATCAATTAATTTGTTGAGTTTTGAAGTTTTCAAATATATGCATACCTACATACTCTTATGTTTACTAGACTTTCTCGATCCAAATACGTCATGTATATATTTAAACATATACGGTTTTCAAAATTACGTTTTTCTTCAATTAGATGTATCAAAAATGCAAAAAAGAGGAAAATAACGTCAAGATTCTTATGCTTAATCATAACAATATTTTATATCTGAATTTATTAAATTTGCTCCACCTCGAATTATATTTTGCACAACTCAGTCTTGTTCGTTCGGTCATTTGCTTTTCTTGCTCAACCACACGGACGAAAATGTAAGTGGATTGGAGAACTATAACTACATATTATCTTTCAATACATCTCTTTTTATAGACACTTATACAATTGTATATGTGTATGTTGCATATTTTTAATTTTCGATTTGTTGAATATTATGCAGCTGCCGAAAAGTTGTGCGTTTTAATATTTTCGGTTTGATGGTTTTTTTTCCTTGTTCTACCTTACGCATGTTAGCATACGTGTTTAAAATAAAACATCGCAATAATTAAAATAATTTATACGTCGCTTTATACCAATCGGTTTTAGTGAAAATATATACATACACATGTGAATTAAAATAGATCAAGTGCTATAAGGGCTTTATTTTTAAATCAATTGTTTAAGAAATAAATTTATTCAAAAGTCAAATACCTATATTTATAAATAAATAAGAAAAGTGTTGCTGTTTTAAAGTTAAAAAGAAAAAAAGAACTAAACGGAAAACGTAAGTTGACTTTTGTTGAACGAGTATACGAAAAATATGTACTTCTTAAATGTTCATCTACAATATTAATGAAATATTTAAAAGTAGCAATATGATTAAAATGACGTAATGTGAACTATTATTGTGGTCATTTGTTGGATAGCAGATCATGGATGGCTCTATGAATAGTAGATATTTTGATTTTTCCTTCGTTAATATTATTCAACTTTATTTCTAAAGAAAAAACAAAACACTGGTGCAATAAATCTCAGATGTTGGACAACACACTAAATACAATTAGAAATCATATACCTTAGAAAGTCACTCAATATATTATAACTTCAAAACTCATCAACAATACGAATGTATGTTGCATACTCACTCTTGTGTTTGAAAATAAAACACATATTTCTGAAAGCAAAAACTTAACAAATATAAATCTGTAGAATTCACATACAATGATAATTAGTAATTGACAGAAAAAATACTGAAAGCAATTCAATAATCCTTAGATTTGTACATATGAATTACTTAAAATAAAATAAAAATCAATTTTTTGAATAACGTGCTTGTAGCTTCAAATTATATAATTTTGCGTAGTTTTTTGTAATTTGAATTAATAGATAGTTACTTTCACATAAAATGCTTAGATCTGCATGTGAGTGAAAAGGAAGTTTCATTGAATCATCTCTTACCATTTTTTTTTTAAATATTTAAAACTAATAAGATTAAAAAATGAAAGCAAAACAAAGAAAATAAAACCATCTATTATTCGACATACTTAAATACAAAATTTATTTTTACCGTTGTTGTGATTCTTTTACGAGTTAGGGGTTAAGGTTAATCCGTCAATTTAGTTTTAATTTAGAATTTTATAACAATAGCATATTTAAGACTTTTCAGTGACTGACTCAATTTTAAGACGCGAGTTTTTTTTATTCATGGTTGCTCTTTTGTTTTTTTTTCCCCCTCCAATATAACTGCAATGAGTGTCAAGTTTGAACTTAAGCTTCGGAAAATTGGTTTTCTTAATGAGCCTCAGAGTTAAAAAGACCCTCTGTGGCAGATCAGAATTCTATTGTCTTCAATTTCAGTTATTTAGGTCAAGCATCCGCGATAAATCCGTATGTATTTTGAAAAAATGTTCGATCATAATTGTCTTGAACTTGGTTCAGTCTTTTACTTCCTTACTCTCTTCTCCTCTTTGCCACCTACTAATTGTCTAGCACTATGAGCTGCTCTTGGACTTAAAAGATCAGTTATTCATATTATTTTGTGACGTGTGTTATTCCTTTGTAGTTGCTCTTGGTACTTTGATTGCATCTGCAGGCACTTATACTAAATATTACCCATACTCAGTGAGTTTTGCCCAATGTACGATTATTGATTCCTTTTTGGAATATAAAAACGCAATTTTTTTATAACCTGTTGCGCGACATAACTGTTACCTTGTACTTCATATCTACCAGGGTTTTGAAATGTATGCACATGTCTTTCGGTAACTTTTCAGGCACAGTTACTGCGAGCTCTTCATTTGTAAAATAACGATGGCACAACAAAGTATTATCGCGTTTATTAGCCCATATAATTTGCAACTTGTAAATTTTAAAAGCAACTTACGGTTGAAATCTTGTACTATGCCTACTGTACTCACATTGTTTAAGTGGAAATATGATGCTGTCGGGCATTTTATTTTTTAACTGCCATTGTCAAAATACAATAACATATAATTTAAAAAGAAACCGGCCCTTGACCCACCTTGCGTAGGCCATAGTAAATAAGTACGACACAGATAGGTTATACTGGCCAAGTGCACCTTCATAGAATACAGTCAAAAACATCAAAAACATTCCGATGGGCAATACGAGTACTGCCATTATTTTTCTTTAAGGGACAACCCTAATTCACATAAGTGCAGTTAAGCATACATATGGTATGTCAAAACCGAACGTAAAATGAGCAGAAGCATCGTTACATTGCAAAGTGCCCATAATTGGTTTTGGTAACTTAAGTAAATTTCACAGCAAAATTTACAGCTGTCAAATTTTAGTTCTTTCGTAAGTGAGGAAAAGCGAACGATATGGTCGTGTAATACAAATTCGCTGCGTTCGAACAGTTTCGTAAGTGTACGAAATCATTCTTTTATTAACTTTAAGTTCATTTCACTTATATGTTAGTTGACGGCATAAGATTTTTAATCATAGCGGTCATACCGTAAGCAAAAGCTCTGGCGATTTTCAGCGACGGCTTTTATCTAAAAGAAATTTTTATTCAATAATGTAAACATGTCATTCCATTCTTATTTTTTACATTTCTTTTCATTGCCATTGCTTATACTAGATCGGATGAACCGATTTCTCCATGACATTCAAAGTTTGCTCTAAAGTAAATACTTTTATTATCGATGGCATTTACAATAGATGACGTAGTTATTTCTCTTTTTTCCCGTTTATTTTATTACATACACTCTTAAGCATGAAAATAATGTATATACATACTTATCACCTTTATAATTTCTTCTTCTGTTCAGCCTTCGTTCGCTTCGGTTGATGATTCTAGGGCTTCTTAAATACTTACACCATACGTTATAGATATTATGAATGAAGCTTGGAAAAATATGGTTTAAATTCGTCAATCGCGGAGAAAACCTTAAAAATAAACCTTGTAACGTTTACTTCGGGATTTTGAAATTGGTGAAACCATTGAAGACCATAAACAAATATATATATATGTATGTTGTCCAGAAGCCAGATAAAAAGGAATTCGGTAAGTCATAAATATTTAAATAACTGCACCACTGTAACCACTGACGAAGTCTAAGTCATCAGTGAACTCGTTATCGTAATTTATATCGAAAAGTACCTCATTGTTTCACATGTATGATTTATTTTTTATTTTTTATTTTTTAATTTGATAAAAGTACGCATCTTCGGTGTTTTTTTTTTTTAGACACAAATAAATTAACTTGACGACGATTTATCTATTAAATTCACTCGTGGTGTTGGTGGCGGACATATGCCCGGCACTGTTTTCAAATATTAAATAACATAAAATACATGCCATGAAATCAAATACATGTCGTTTAGTATTTGAAAATAAGTCCAATTTTCGATCACTTTTTCGAGCAATTGAGGGCATATGTATATCGCATAATATTCGAATAATATTTTGCTCCAAAACGTCAATCAATGTAATCCAATTGCGACAAATCGCACGAACCTGGTGCCCAATTGGCGGGTCCATTTCTTGAAATGACTTTATTCTCAAATCGTATTTCCAATAAAGCGATGTTTTCATTGGAAGTATGGAGTAGAACACCATCCTGTTGGATGGGAGCAAATAATCGTTAATTCTTGCATTGTACTGGTGTCTATTGACACCAGTGTTCCGACCTGATAAAGATGGATGATGGCACCGGCTTACAATCCGCGCCATACGGTATATTTTTCTCGATTAAATGGCATCTGGTGAACTTCTTGTCTTGAAGTCTTGAAACCAAGATCTTTATACAGAATTTTCTAAATAGTAGATGGACAAAGTCTAAGTTGCGAATCAATATATTTGAGTCCTCTTAAGCAAAAGCTCCACAGCCGCGATATTTTCCTCCAAGCGCACTGCTCTCTTTCTTGTTGATGTGTGAGTGTTCAATAGCGTAAATTGCGTTCGAAGTTGTTAAATAAGCCGATAAATAGCATGTTCAGATAGCTAATGATGTCTGTTGCAAATTTCATAAGGTAGTTACTCCATAAGTTTCGTGAACAGAGCTTCGATTTTGGAAATAAATTTCAATGATAAAATACAAACTATGTATACTAAAAATAAATGCAGCTTGGCAGTTTAAAATAGTAGCTAATTATAATTTTATTAATAATTAAATTTTTTTAATATTACTTACTTATTGTTCTCTTCCTTATTTCAGAAATTAAACTTTTTATGATATCACCAAAAATGCATTTAATTAAAGTGAAATATGTAAATTTAAGGATTGCAAGGGACGTTTAAATGGCGATGAACATTAAAAATGGAATAAAAATGAAAAACACCAATGACTTTATTGAATTATAATTGAATTTGAGATTATAATGACTTAATGATTTTGAGAATAATCGTTTAAAAATAACATTCAGTTATTTTCATTTAGTGACGGCAAAACTTTCAATTACCAAAGTATATATTGCTTGAAAATCGAAGGAAGTCCAAACATTAATCCAAAGGTGTAAGAGATATGCGGTCCGGACCATGCAGTATTCAAATCAAAACATATTTACCAGATAGTAATAAAATTTCAAATGGGTTAGAAAGAGGTTTACCGTCACAAAGACCTACAACATTAAAACTTAATCAAAATTTAAACTCAAATGAACAATGGTTTGAATTAAATAAACCAGAACTGATAAATCAACAAACAGATAAAGAAAAGCCAGCTAAAAAGTGGTCATCACTTCTGATTCTACCCAACCAAGGTTCAGGATCTACGACTCCCACCTCACCAGCATTATCACTTGATAAATGTGAGGCAGCTGATTTTAATAGCCCTTCTTCTCATTTACATTACTCAGACTCACCGCAAACTGAAATTTCAGTTAATGTGTCCTTATCTCCAAAATCCGATCACAATCGACATACGAGTACGTCATCCAACCGTCATCAATCTACAATTCATTTTCGTCCTGAATTGCCTTTTGTTAGAAATTTTGGTAATCAAAAAAGTTACACTTCTGTTAATTTGGTATTACGACAACCAGATTCAAATTTACAATCTCCAATCAATATCAGAGTTGGCCCAAATCTTACGTGCGTGAGCCCATCATGTCATTCACGACAAGGCTATCAAAACAATTACCACATTACAGTAACAGATGGGGGTGGAGTATTCAGTGCAATTCGTATTCACCCAGCCAATTATTCCAGCTCACCAGTTCGATATGCGGATAAGGACAGTAGTCAAAAAAAATCAGTGAATTTGCAAACAACGGAAACTGTCAATAATCCTACTGTCGCCAATTTTACGCATTTGAATGGACAAAGTGATGGTAAGTTTGTGATGTTATTTAATGTAACGAGTCATAATAATACGCACGTAGTTTTTTTTTTAACAAAAAACACGATCATATTAAAATGGGCATTTTAATATCATAGAATTAGTTACTTTATTTTTCATTAATGTTATACCAATTCAGCTGTAAGGAATGAATACATATGTACAAATAAAATACAAGAAAATCTGTATTGTCAGGGTTCCTTATTCTGTTTATGATCCCTGATTATTCTTGGCACAGCTCAGAGTTTCTGTCTGGTATTCGATCTTTTTCTTAATGGCTCAAAATATATCTAACACCAGCCATCTCATAGGAAAAATACCATAACCTGTAAATTAAAAAGATATGCATTGTATAGAAACTAAAGTAATAATATTCCCATGTTTTTTTTTTCCATCACATTTCATTTATTTTAGAACTATATTATTAAAAAGTACGGTTAACCGCTTAATGGTAAAGTAATGTGTTTTTGTCAGTTTCAGACACAATTTTTTTAAATATTAAAATAAATTATTTAAATAAAGTGATTTATTTATTAAGAGAAATTATTTACTTAATTTTTTGCTTTTCTATTTAAAGAGCACCAAATCATAATGCGTCAACGTAAACAAATGGATAAACTAGTCTCAGTTTTGCGTAAAAACAAAAATGAACTCGAGTTAGTCCAAAAGGAATTAAAACACTTTGCACAACCTGTAAGAATCGATACTGTAGCAGATCGACTTGACTGTGAAATAAAAAAGTTGCGTTTTGATTGCCAAGCCTTACTTTGTGAAATTGAAAACTCAAGGATGTGTGGTATGTTGAAAATGTTTGACAATGTTTTATTGTATTTATTGAATTATTCATTTTTTTTTCTTTAAAGATTTGAATTGATTTAGTATCGAACATGCCAGTTCAATAAAATGTTCACATCAGCATCCATTCCCTAGGTAGAAACCTTTTAATTTTCGTTTATCATTTTTCTCGATTCTATTTTTTTGCAAAAGCACTAGGACTTTTTTGTGAATTAAGATGATTGTATCACCTAGGTTGTAACAAAAGTACATTCCAGAATCGCATGCTGCTAAATACACGATTTTTTTTAGGACAAATTAATATCTGGTATAATATATATATAATACAGTTGATTCTTTTGTTACTTAAGAAAAAAAAAATAAATAATAATAAATAAACTTTCTACGCTCAAGTGAAACTGGTACGATCTGACGATGTTTTAAAAGTCAAATGAAAGAAAAAGTATTTTGTTTTCTGTCCAGGCTGCTGAGGTTTATAGATTAAAGTTCTTAAATTGTATTAGAAATCATTCCCCCGGTATAAGAAACTTAGTATAGGTGAATAACATACAAAACAATTTCTGTACTGGGATAATTGGCGAATGACGTAAGTCATTCATTTAAATATAATTATAAATAGGTAATGATATTCGCCGTGAGTTTTTGCATATCCGATATGCGCTGAAAACAATAATTTGCTTGTAAATTACAACAATAACATAGCAATGTACCCTAATGGAGTTTTCGTTTACATGCAATTTTTAGGTTTGCATACAATCAAAATCGGAGTACAAAGAAGCAGGTCTTCTGCCTGCCCAAACGAAAACGACACAAGTCAATTTATATACGCTATCTACTTAGTCGACATAAAGTGCTTTTTAACGATAAAGCTATCTCAACGCCAATAGTTTCCGCCTGTCATGTTAACGTGTTTGCCGGTAATATTTCTTCATATGACAAATGTCACATGGTGACATTTCCTCTCCGAATGAAGTGCAAACAGTGAAGATTCAAAAGCTGCAGCTCAAAGGATTCACTGGGGACTATAAGGAGTAGATACCGTTCTGGGAACAGTTCAGAACTCTTGTGCATGATAACCCAACCACCGTGAACAAGTTCAACTACTTAGAAGTCGCATTGACTTCCAAAGCTGTCAATACTTTAATAGGCCCAACACCAAGTGAACTCATGTTAATTATGAAATGGTAATAAACATGCTTAAGAAATAGTATGCTGATAGAGGAAAAATAATTGATAACAATTGATACACTCAAGGATTGACGCGTCTGGCTTGAAATATCTGTACAACTCCGTTTTAGCATCCACTCGATCACAAACAGTTTTGAGTATTTCGCTATCAAATTACTACGTTATGCTTAAAGGCGTGTTATTCAGATGCATTCCCAAGGAACTGAGAATAGATTTCTATAATCATTACAGTGACTTTCCGGACAACTCTCCAGATTATGATACTCTTATTAACGCAAGTCAGGTATTTATTAAAAATTATAAAACGAGGGGTAGAATTTCTAGAAAAATCAAATGAGGCAAAACATGGTTTGTTACGAGGGCAACCGTTGTAATTGTCAAAGTCGAAACCGGTAAAAACAGCTGTTGGATTTTTTGCAGCTAGAATGAACGATACTTGTTGTTTTTTTTTTTTTTTTTGTAAATCGCCTGATAATCATTGAGAAAAGACCAGTATTGGAAGATACGCCAAAAAATGATATGCAGAAACTGCAGTGGGCGACACCTAACACCCAAGTGTGATCCAAATCACACACAGTCTGCAAACATTAACACCAAAATCAACATCTACTAATCCTATGACGTTTTTACCTCACCACATCAATCATTGTATACGCTGGATATTTATAATTGAATGGGTCCCTTGGTGGGGCGGATTTTGGAAAAGACTTGTGGGTGTGGTAAAGTCGGCCTTGAGTTGAGTGTGTGGTAAATAAGAGACCACTTACATATGTAGCGAACGAACCTCTTACACCTATTTAGCTTTTATGTGGACCACAGTCATGTACACAACGCCAAGGCTATTCAGGCGAAGATGACAAAAATTGAGCCTCAGAAGACTTACGCCAAATGTGAAAAGGACGAATGCAGTTTATATCTTGTTTCGAAAGGTGGTGGTACACTGAGTATGTTCAACTGCTAAAATCATTGCATACGGCAAAATATAACAAATCAACAGATCTGCATTTGGGGACGTAGAGCTTTTGGAAGATCGATCATTGCTAAAACACCTGTGCATTTAGGAGTGATTGAAAACAGTTTCCCCGAACGTGATGGGAAGGTTCGCGCATGTGAAATTAGACTTTCGAATGGCTCAATATTTTGAAGACGTATTCAACTCCTATACCCTTTGGAGATAACAGATCGGCAAAAGGATTGTGGGCCGGAAGTTGTGGAAAATTAAATCTTTGCTACAGTTGCGTAATTGCTTCTCTCTAGTTTTCAGCCATATAGTTATTTGCTATTGACTAGTGTATCTTCAACTTTCAAAATTAGATTGAATTAAACAACAACTTGTTTGTAAATTTCGCTTTAAGGACAGCAGAATTGTGTTTTGGAAGCATTAAATTCTACTATGTTGATGGTCCCATTGATGAGAAGGGACGAGAGTCCGGGAACGAATATGAAAAGTTGAGAGTACTGTTTCCAGCAAAGTAATGTATTGGATTAGAAGTAACACGAGAGAGCATTGATGAAAATTAAAAAGACTGCCGGATGCACAGCAACATATATTTTGTGGATATCAGATTTGAAATCATAGGAAGACAACTTGTATTGAACGTTTCGAAAGGTAATTTCTATTCCATTAAAGAAGCCATTCGTCTATCCCAAATACACGCAATTTAGACAAAAGAGCTTGATGACAGTCTTTGTTAAATTATTTAGAAATATCAAGCGTAATCATCTTGCTTTCGCCAGATTGATGTCGACTTCGGTTTTATTATTCTGTGAGACATGCCATGAAATCTTCAGTGGACCTGTTGATACGAAAATGAAAAAAACCTCTTCAAAATAACGGTAGATATACCATACCAGCGGATTTGTGTATATTTATATATTTAAGTAGGTATTTTTGCTACTACTCAAGTGCGAAAGTGGATTCGTTTCATTGAAGATTCGACGCAATCAAGTGTATGCGGAGACATGACACAATCTGGTAATGTTGAGGTAGCTGCAAAGTATGCATCAAACAGATTGCCGAAAGACCTGACAGCTGGAATGTCATTATAAATGAGTTTTGGGCAGAATTTTTAATTTTTTTGACTAACTACCTAAAGCTTTTACTACCTCTGGGACATTGTAGAATTTTTTCGTCAGTTTTTGGTCGTATTGAAATTTCACACGGTTAGGAAAGGCGTTGTATTCTTGGATCGTTTGAATTTTTTTCGGGGTTTTGTAGGACTGAAAAAATATTTTTTTAAATCTGACAGACACTTTACAGTGCTCGGGGCATGCCATGCCCTTCTATTTTAGTCTGATATTCTTAATCCGATGAAGGATAAAGGATCTCATCTCAAAAATATCTGTGTATGTGATCATACCAGCAGCTTCCACGTCGTTATCGAGAGAACATAACGACCAGTTGAAATTTTTAAAGCAGGTGTTTAGTGTTAGCTCTCTCGTATTGCCATACGGCTCTTTAAGGAAACTTTTATTTAACTGTATGGTTCATGTACGAGAACACTTCATCAGTGTACTTGTCAGAGCAAGAAGTTAAAAACAAGTCCAGGGTATTGACGGTTGACTATCAACGTCTGGTATTCGCGTGAGCTCATTTAAAAGCTGGATCAAATAGTATAAGAGTGGCGCCAAGCCTTCTTGCATGCTTGCCTATAAGGCAGTGTCCAGTGATAACACCTATGATGGCGCTAAGATGTTTCTTGTTTAGAAGGATCAGACTCTTATAGCGATTCAGATCCAGCTTTGGCCAACCTTGTTTGGTCGCTAGACATGTTGGTCCAACATTCCACCTAAGGTCTGTACTTTTATCAGCATCCAGCTTTAATATTGACTTGCACGTAGCGATTAGTATACTTATGCTACCATTTTCTTGTAGAATAAGTGGACTGGTTCCAATTTTGGCGAGTTCGTCGGCCCTACAATTCCCTGGAATGTCTCTGTGACCCAGCACCCAACAAAGGTGGAGGTTAAACTGCTCTGCCATCTCCGCAAGAGATGATCGGCACTCTAGGGCGGTTTTAGAATTTAATGAGACTGAGTCCAGGGGCTTGATAGCGACTTGACTATCCGAAAAAATGCGGATATCCTTTGCAGATATCACGTTTTTCTTTAGCCAGGACAGAGCTCCTTTAAAAGCCAAAATTTCCGCCTGTAATACGCTACAGTGATTTGGAAGACGAAAAGAGAGGCTTAGAGAGGTTAAACTGCTCTGCCATCTCCGCAAGAGATGATCGGCACTCTAGGGCGGTTTTAGAATTTAATGAGACTGAGTCCAGGGGCTTGATAGCGACTTGACTATCCGAAAAAATGCGGATATCCTTTGCAGATATCACGTTTTTCTTTAGCCAGGACAGAGCTCCTTTAAAAGCCAAAATTTCCGCCTGTAATACGCTACAGTGATTTGGAAGACGAAAAGAGAGGCTTAGATTTAGCTTATCTGAGATAACACCAACCCCGCTACCTATCTGTGTAAAAGTGGATTGACTTCTCCTTCATGAAAACATCTTCCTCCCAGAAGGATCAAATTGGAAAGCTCATATGAAAGTCTTTGTCAAAACAAAGTTCAGGTATGGTGTAATTGATGTTCTCTATGAGGATACCTAATATATTAAGAATATGGTATTAGCGCGGTCGAATAAAATATAGTGGCTTTAAGGTCACTTACTAGTTTAAAGATACTTACCTGCTGAAGATGTCGAAGGGGTCAAGTGGAACAGAATGTCTAAAGCCGCGGAGGGAGTAGAACCTAGAGGTCCGCTTATGCATAGACATGCTGTTCTTTGGTCTCTGCTTAGTTTGTTTTAGTTGACAGCATTTTCTAAGGCCGTCTAGCAAACAACAACCCCGTAGGTGAGTATCGTTTCTACGACCGAGATATATAGCCAGTGGGTTATGCAAGGTTGAAGACCCCATTTGTTCCAATTGGCTTTTTTGCAAAAAATAAGGCTACTGTAGCTTTCTTGACTCTTTCTTATATGTTAGGTTTCCAGTTTAGTTTCGTGCCAAAAATGAGACCCAGATATTTTGCTGTATCGTAAATCACTGAACTGGTACCGTTTATTGAGGGAGGGTCTATATTTATTGCTACTGGACACTCACTTTCCAGGTAGCTCCCTATTTGCGGCCAGTAGCAACTCAAATAGGACTACTGCAACCGTAGTTGCAAAACAAGCCTGACAATACAACACCTGCTGATCTACAAAGATCCTCAGATAATATCCTGCCTATGCTAGAGAATATATTGAGTAGCTGTTATGGAGAGAAGTCAATGTAGTTTTCATTCCCACAGCCGGGAAATGCACTCATTTGCCCCAAAGAACCTCAGACCTATAAGTATATAACCTTTCCTTCTGAGAACTCTAGAATGACTAATTGATATCCATATACGAGCTAAAATAATTCGAAGACTTTTATCAACTGCTCAACATGCTTACTGTAAAGGAAAGTCCGTAGAAATAGCTGACCACCCACTACAATATAGAAAGTACGCAATGGTGGCTTTCCTGGACATTGAGGTCCTCTTTAACAACATCAACATATCTGTAATTAGGACTGCGCTCTCAAACTTGCACACAGACGACTAAATTGGGGAGTTGATCAGTCTTATGCTAAATAGTAGGATAATTAACTCCAAACTGGGTGGGATTTCTGCTAAAAAAATGTGTCAGCAGAGGTACGCCGCAAGACGGTGCCCTTTCTCCCCTTTTCTGGAAATCATTGGTTAATGAACTGCTGAGATACCCGGAAGCGGATGGTGAGTGGGGTGATTGCCTATGTGGATGACGTTGCTATAGCCGTCTCAGGTAAGCATCTTGATACCATTAAAGAACTCATTCAGCTAATTCTGAACGGATAAAATGTTGGGTGCCGGCTCACAGAGACATTCCAGGGAATTGCAGGGCCGACGAACTTTCCAAAATTGGAACCACTCTACTTATTCTACAGGAAAATGGTAGCATAGGTATACCAATCGCTACAGGCAAATCAATATGAAAGCTGGATGCTTTCACAGATCTTAGGTGGACTGTTAGACTAAACATGTCTAGCGACCAAACAGATCTAGCTAAGACTGGATCTGAATCGTTCTAAGAGTCTGATGTTTCTAAACGGGAAATATCCCAGCGCAAGCATAGGTGTCATCATAGGCAAGCATCCAAGAAGGAAGAGGAAATAATCCTCCACGTACCCTGTACATGGCCAGTTCTCTCCCAGAGAATAAATCTTCACTTAAGAGCTTTCTTCTACAATGACTTAAAAGATCTAATAACCGTCTCCTAGTTTCCACGCTTCATCAATGGCTCAAATTGGTTCCGTGAGTAAGAGAATTACAGACCCACGGAATGAACCAGTAGGCCTAAGTGGGTTGGTCTTTCCAACAGCCACTTTTACCTACCTAAGGGTAAAGAATTAGTCAAACGTGAAAAGATTTAGACCAGTCGAGTGAATTTTACTTTCAAGTTATTTTGTGAAGTTCTAAATGTCTGTTGCTTGACTAACTTGACTAATGCTTATAAAACTGATCATTTTTGAAACATTTAAGGCTTAATATTTCTACCAAGAACCGTCACTTGTTGTAGAGTTTGTTGATCTTTTCCCATTTGGGTGACCTATATATTTTTCTCATGACCCCTTCTTCAAACCTTGTTTGTAACTTTTTTCTATTACACCAATCCCCTCTTGACGCAGGGTCTTCCAAGAATGCACACTTCCTACCAGATCACAATTTGTCACACCCGTTTTTATTCGTAACGTTTTCATTTCCGTCGTTGCCATTTCACTTTATACTTCTTGTACAAGAATGCTTATAACACAAGATGCATAAACTATACCTTCGTGTGAACAAAAGGAATGTGATCGTAACTATACCCTGTTCAACAAAAATCTACAGTACTGGGAAAATATTAATATTTGCCTCTCACTCTAGTAGGAATGAAATGCATCAGCACATCGCTTTTAAAAGCTCACATAGGGATGCATGCTTGCCGACTGAAGCATTAGTTTTAAGCATCTTAATAAATAAGAATCACAAATTTAAACTTAAAATAAATAATTAAAATAAAATATTAATAACAATTACAAATCTTTTTCGAATTGCTAGCCCTCGTTCCATATGCAAGCCTTTTGCACAAATTAGTGATGGTTATTCGCGTCGACGTCTTCTTCCATTTTTTCGGAAGCTGCATTTTTTCTCTCAAGTCTTCTTCAGATCGTATTGGTCTGTCGCACACGAATTCCTTCATGTGACTCCAAATGTAGAAGTCACATGGAGTTAAATCTGGAGTTACTGGCCAATGGATCGGGCTGCCTAAACCAATCCATCTCCCTGGATAGTTGGTATACATCTACTGTCGCACACATGGGCAGCCATCGTGTTGGTAAACCACGGCCATTCTTGTAGCAAGCGGCACATCCTTCAGCAGCATGAGTAAGTCTTCCTTTAAAAAATGTTCGTAGGCGATGTCGGTTAAATATGCTGGCAGAAAAAATGGCCCAATCAACTTATCGTGCACACTTCCCATCCATACATTTAAAGAAAGTCTGTGCTGGTGAGCGCCTTCCTTTGATTTTCTTGGGTTTCGACCTTTAGGGGCAAAAATATGCAGGTTGTGATAATTCGTGATTGCAATACGATCGAAGTTGGATTCATCTGTCCACAAGATTTTCTTTAGGTACTCCGGATCTTCAATGTCATTTCTTGACATGATTTTTTTTAAAGTAATGTTTTGTTCACTGGCTATTAGAAAAAAAAATTACTTTACAACTTTAAATTGCCACCTTAAGGTCGGAAGTGTATTTTTAAAAAAAAAAAAACCTTAAAACTTAGGTCGAAATTACGAAATCACGCATTTTAATGTTCAAGTAAGTTTTTTTTAACCAAACACACGTTTGGTACATTCACATATAGCAACACCTACCGCTTTTTCGAATAAAAACTGCTTTGAAAAGCAACAAAACTCAGAAGAGTTTGTGAAAATCGCAATTCAATCCCGCAACAATAGTAAATGAATGTAAAATTTTACTTTCATTTTCAAATCTCTTGTAAATGTTCAAATATAAAAAACAATTTTTTTTTTTTTTTTTTTTTTTTTTTTTTTTTTTTTTTTTAAAGTTATTTTCATGAGGCATACATTCTATTGATATCATGTTGGTATTTGTTCTGAATGTCTTTTCGCTTAAGTTTAAAAGCTGCTGTAACCAATCCCATGTCTGGTGACCACACCTCTTTGCACAGAGTAATTGCGGCAGGAATTTCAAATTTCTGTAGTTTACCTAAGAACGAACGTATTTTATTAAATAAATTTTATTATTTTTTTATAAAATCTCGAAAAACTCCATCATAGATTAAAATATTTTGTATAAAGATCGCAGAGCATTATTAGCTTTTTAAAAGGCACGCAATAGCATTAGTCTCACATTGTATTTTCAATCATTTACTTACATTTTTTCGCGTGTTCAACTATTTCCTCAACAACAGCCTTTTCCATAACGGGTGAGGCACATAGTTCTTCAAAAGTCCTACTTGAAATTCCATATGTAGCAGCTAACTCTTCAATGTGCCTTTGATTTGGTACAATCAATGCAACCGTATATTGCTTTGATGGATCACCATAAACACATATATTTTCTACAGCAGGACAGGTTTTTAGTTCAGATTCAACTTTTCCAAGTGACACATACTCCCCAGCTTGCAGTTTAACTAAATCTTTTTTCCTATCTACAATATAAGAGCAGGTTTAACCTTATGTGAAACGAAATGTAAATTATACAAAAACCAACCAATTATTTTAAGTACACCGTCGGCATGAACTTCTCCTATATCTCCAGTTTGGAACCATCGTTTACCATCTTCTTCAAAGAACTCATCTTTAGTTTTTGATGAAAGTTTATAGTAACCCAAAGAGACACTGTCCCCACCAATGATAATTTCTCCCTAAATTAAATTTATTTTAATTAAAAGATGATTGTCAATATAAAAGAACTTACCTGTGGATATGGTTTATTCGTAACTCTATAGTTCCCTTCCTCCCAATTTACTAAACGAATGTCACATGTTGTTAACGGCGCTCCCACTCGTCCATACGTCATATCTCTATCTAAGAACATTGAAAAAAAAAAATGCTTTATTATAAAAACAAGTCTTTAAACATTTTGTAAACTAGATTGTAGCTCTCAAGTAAAAGGCAACTATAAGTATGTGCAGTCATCGTCTGACCTCGGTATAGACTAGACGTTTATTGCTGCGAGTCTCTATAAAGCGCGCGAGTTACAAGTTCCGTTACGTCTTTGTTACACTCATCTACGGCTCTTTTTACATACGTTTAATGTTTCTACGAATAATTAAAACTTTATAATGTCTCTCCAGGGCCATGTACCTCCGGGAAATCGGTTCAATAGTCTCGATATCGAGTCGCTATCTAACCATTTTCTAAAAAAAAAAGCTTCTATGGAAGTTTTCGATCCTTAACCTAATACATCTAATTCAACCGATCCGAAGTTCATTACTATAAGTGCGAGTGATAAGAAGAAGCCACTTACTTCATATAGTGTATTTCTCCTAAAAAAGTGAATCGACAGCATCAGCACTAGTTATGAATCAATCTCCCAACTTCGAGACGGAAGTCTCATTATCCTTTGCCGTAATCAAAAGGTAAAAGCATCTAAATAAAAACATGCTGTCAAATATCTGCCATATTAACGTCAATCTTCACAACACATTAAACTGCTCAAACGTTACTGTTTATGCAGCTTGCTTGATCCAGGTTTCGGAAGAGGAAATTATCAGGGAAATGACAATTCACTAGAAACCAAGAAGGAGTTCAGAGTCCCATTGGAGTCATCTGCTTACTTTTAACCGTTTTCATCCACCAACAACGGTAAATATTGGCTGGTATAACGTAAAAGTGAGGGAAAACTTCCCGACCCCCATGCATTGCAAAAAGTTCCAAATTTTAGGACACATCACAAAGAGATGCAACAATCTGTCTCGATGTGTTAGCTGCAATCTTCCTCCTCACAACCCTGTGACCTGCACCCCAATCTGCTGCGCTAATTGCTCCGGGGAACACCCAGCTTCTTCGAGACAATGCAAAGCCTATCTCAACAAAAATAAATTTTAAAAATAAAAACCATACACAAATGTACGCTGTCGGAAGCAAAGAAAATATTTAAAACCCAAAACCCAACCCACATGTTTCTTCACACTTTTGCAACAACATTAAAAGCCTCCGACAATCTCCGTCCCGTCCTTACATCATCATCAACCCACTCTAAAACTCAGCCTCAACAAGCTGCTTCCCTTGGCCCATCAACACTAGTCTAAATCATTAGTGACAACGAACATCTAAACCTAATATCAATTCCACTTCAACTTCCAAAAATACTACAAATAATACAAAAATCAACTGTAAACCAATTCTCCTAAATCACCAACCACAAATTTAAAACCAAAACTAATTCAAGAAAACATATACTACACCCACATCGATCCGCAATCTTCTTTAAGTCATCAATTAAGCATCAACACAAAACGTATGCGAAACAAATACCTTCTATCTGAACATACACATACGGATGCCTATGATGCGTCCTAAACAAACAATAATCTCCAACGCTACAGACCCCTCCATCCTTAGTCCGTCCTGTTTTGGCTCAACCCTGGGCAACCAACAGCTTAATCCAGGACGGCGGGGTCTCACCAATATCAACATCAGATCATCAACAACAAATTACTCAGCACACATATACCCTGCATTAAAAATAATTCAATGGAACATCAAAGGTTATTTAAATAATTACAATGATTTATTAATACTTATTAAATAAACCACTCCCAAAATTATTGGCCTTCAGGAAACCCACTTGACATCCATAACAAATATTTCCATTCCAGTCAACTTTCACTTCAGCCCTCAAAACCATTCCCTAAGTCCCTGTGGAGGAATTGTTTTCTTATCTCATTCTTCAGTTCAATTCAACCAATTTATCCTTAACAATGATTTTGAAGACCTTGGTGTTATAATCGCATCCAAACACAAATTTTCAATTATTAAAGTCCAGATTCCACCTGTTCAACCTTTTACTTCAACCAATTTAAAGGATGTTCTTGACTCTCAACATGTACCAACTATAGTATATGGCGACTTTAACAGCTGGAATTCTAGCTGGGGCTCGCCCAAAAACAACCATCGTGGTAACACTATTTCCAATTATATAACCAAGTCTGATTACCAACTCCTTAATGATGGATCTCCCACACATTTTAGCACCCACTCAACATTAACCCACATTGACCATTGTTTCTGTTCCCCAATTCTAACTGTTGACACCAAATGGAATGTTTTAAATGACCTCTGTGGAAGTGACTACTTCGCTATCATAATTTCTATTTTTCATTCTCCTCCTGCTTCCGCGAAAAGAAGACCTAAATTTAAAACTGAAGAAGCCAATTGGATTTTTTACGACTTCTGGATCATCAGATCTGTTCGCCATTTCAGTTGCAATATTAACAAAGAAACTGCTTACATCCATAAAATCATTCTCTAAAGCGCTAACCAATCTATTTCTCAAACTACTTTCTCAGCAGGGAACCCAAGAGTACCTTGGTGGAATCACGAACTTGAGCAGCTAAAAAGAGAAAAAAAAAAAAAAAAAACAGACTTTGGAATCCTCTAAAACACAATATTTCCACTGAAAATGTTATCAACTATAAAAGAGTTAACGACTTATAGAAAAGGAAAATAAAAATTTCTAAATCAGAATCTATCCATAAATTTACTTCTGAAATTAATCCTAATATTCCCACTGCCAAAATTTGGTCTTATATCAGAAGATTCTATGGCATTAATATTTCCTCTTCCACTTTTCTAAATTATGGTCTAGAGTCTCACGATTCAAATATCTCCAATGGTTTTTGTCAAAATAAACTTCTCTCTACTCCTTCTGGCTCCCACTCCCCCTCAGAAAATGGAAAAATTATTGACAAAAATATCAGTCTTTTGAAATTAGACATAGCATTTAACAAAAATTAAAAGGCAAGACACCTGACAATGATAGAATATCATATGCAATGTTAAAGAATCTACCTCCTTTCATGAAAGCTAGACTGTCAAGCTTTACAATTCTATTTTCCATAACTTTATCCCACAACTTTGTACAAACAGTAATGCCATTCCCATACTTGTACCAAAATCTGATAAAACTCGTTTGGAATTGTACAGACCTATCTCATAACAAACAAATGGGATTCAAGAAGGGAAAATCTGTCACCGATTGCCTTCTTTATCTAGACTACCTTATAACCAACTTCCTTTCGAAAAGTTGTTATCCTTCCCTTTTCTACTTCGACTTCATAAGAGCCTTTGACAAAATCGGAGTCCACACAATAATTGATCAACTTAAAGCCTGGAATGTAGGCCCTTCCTTATAGAATTGAACAAACTCTCCATCACCCTATCCCTTCAAAAAGAAATGAAATTCCGCGCATACGCTGATGACTATTAAATTTTCAAACAGCTAAATAAAAATACTTCTTCCCCCATTATTGACCTCAACTCCATACTATCCTGGTGCGAGTATTTAGGAGCTAAATTATCCCTTATTAAAAGCAAACATCTCCATATCTGTAGAAAACACAAATGCATATGCAAAATTGTTTTAAATATCTTTAATCTAGAGAAAGTTGAAGACTAAAAATCTTGAGCTTAATTTTTCAAAGAAATTACAGATGGAATGAACATATCGAATTGATCCTTCCCACTTTGGGAAAAAAAACAACATAATAAAATCCCTTTCATACAAAAAATTTAACTGCAACCCAGTTTTCCTCATTTCCACTATCAAATCTATAATAGTTAGCAAACTTAACTATGGTCTTTTTCTTTATGGTTTCTCCTCCAAATCCCATCTTAACAAAATTAAAACTATTTATAATTCCACCATAAAAAAAACCCTCAACGCCTTCCAATCAATAATCTACTGTTCGAAGCAAAACTGCCAACTCTTGAAAATCTTAGCTATCAATCCACACTAAAGTTATACAAATCCACTTTATTCTCCAAAGATTCCCCACTCTATAGATTAGTTAAAAAGAAAAAAAATTGAGAAAAAATAATGTCCTGTAGCTCACGTTCTTTTATTCTCTGCAAACGAATTGAACATCCCTTACCAACCCATTCAACCTTCCCCTTCATATCCACCTCCTTGTCTATTTCAATCTTCCTCTATCATTTCCTCAAATCACTAGACTCAGACTCGGACACAGTAGACTTTCCCACGAACACTACTCGTATATCAACAAAAATAAATCATTCATATGTTCATTTTGCAATAATTTTTATATTGGTCATATAAAAATTCTCCGCGGTTTTTTATCACTGGATAGTGTTGGTGTCTATTTATCTGGAAACACTGATCTGATTGTGTCAAACGAGTACGTGTTTGAAAGGTGACATGTCAGGCTACATTTTTTGTGAAGACAACTGTGTAATTTGTTGCTCGTGTTAAAAGTTATACTGATATGAATATTAGTGAAATGTCTCAAGAAATACGCTGTCATGCATTTTTCCTATAAAAGAGGCAAAAACGCTGCAAAAACATGCCGAAAAATTTGTGCAGTTTACGGTGAGAATGCTGTGAGTGAACACCGGACCCAGGAGTGGTTTATTCGATTCCAATCCGGAAATTTCAACGTAAAAGATGCACCTCGCACTGGTCGGTCTGTCAATGAAAAAATCGATGTAATTTTGCAACTGATGGAGCAAGACTGGCACGGAACTGTCTGGAGATAGCGAAGGCACAAAATATTAACCGTATGACAGTTTGGAATCATCTAAAACGAGCAGGCTACTCAAAGCTCGTTGTTTGGGTGCCACATGAATTAACGTAAAGAAATTTAATTGACCCAATAACCATCAGCGAAACGCTGCTGAAACGTAACGGAATGGAACCATTTTTGAAGAGATTCATAACGGGCGATGAAAAATGGATTAAATACGAGAATATCCAACGCAAGCGATCATTGTCAAAGGCCGGTGACCGACCACAAACGACTTCAAAGCCTGAATTGACGGTAAACAAGGTTATGTTGAGTGTTTGGTGGAATTGGAAGGGAATTGTCAATCATGAGCTGCTAGAAGGTGGCGAAACGGTCAATTCGATCCTCTACTGTGCACAAATCGACCGTTTGAATGAAGGAACAAATTAACGGAGCTTGGTTGGGAAGTTTTGATGCATCCACCTTATAGCCCGGACTTTGCACCCTCTGATTACCATTTGTTTCGGTCTTTGCAAAACTCCCTTGATGGTAAAAAATTTTTGCCGACCGAAGAGCCGCTGAAAATCACTTGCCCAAGTGTTCTACACCGATGGAATTATGAAGCTACCTGGAAAATGGATAAAGGTCATAGATAATAATGGCCAATATGTACTTGATTGAAATTGATTTTGAATAAAAATTTTTTTTTTTCAAAGATGTGCCAAAAAACCGCGGAAACTTTTTATATGACCCGTTATTAGCATCCGCCATATCCTTTTCGATTGCCCAGCCTTCCAAATCCATAGATCAAATTCCCAAATCAATTTCAATGAACTCCTTTTCAATCCCAACCCAGATAACTCTAATATTATTATTTATCGATTTCTTAAGAACAACAAATTTTTACAATCTAATATAATTTTCACGCCAATATAGCTTAAGGTGAGAAGCTGTTCAAAAATGCAGAATTTCTAATATATCAAGAGAATATATCTTTTTCAATTTTCAATATCTACGGTCTGGTCTATACAAAGGTAACACATATGTATGTGCATAATATAAGTCTACCAAAATTATACAACGCAATTGTTACTTGGAGTATTAGTTGGTTACTTTATTATCTAGTCTAGGAGATGAAGAATGTTTAACGTTAATACTCTTATACTTTTTTATATATAAACTGTTATAAGATTTGAGCAAACGGTACTAAAATAAAATTAATTAAATTATTGAATACTCACAATCCATAACAGTTGCTCCTGATGTTGTTTCGGTCAATCCATATCCTTGCACCAAGTCTACGCAAAGGCATACTTTTATTTGCTCATGTGTATCAGGTGACAGAGGAGCTCCACCTGACATCATTATTCTTACCCTTCCACCCATTAATTCCGCCACTTTTCTAAATACCAATCTACAAGCGCCAACAAATAATTGTGTTTTTGTTATTATAAGTATAAATATTGACTTCTTACCGGTCAATTATTGGTGTTTTGTATCCTTGTAACATCCACTTCACTTTATAGTTATATAAAAAGTTAAACAATCTTTTTTTAAAAGCCGAACCAGAATTAATTTTGTCGTTGATTCCTTTGGTTATTCTATCCAAAATAAGCTACAAAACAACAAAAAATATGAAAAAAAAACTCGTCCAAGAAAAGGAAAAGTAAAAAATACTTACAGGTACAGTTGTCATACAAGTTGGTTTAAGAACTGTTGCATCACCCTTGCATCCTTTCATTATTTTACTACTTGTATCAATGAGTGTCAATGGTGTAGAGTATCCGATTGGGACACCGGTCAAAAGACAAACGCTCTCAGCAAGCAGTTCAAATACATGAGCAAGTGGCAGAAATCTTTTAAAACAATATAATAGATCAACGTCAAAATGAAAGTAAAAGAGTACTCGTGTTACTGAAGATTTAAGTAAATAAAAAAGCTCACTGGTTAAGTTAATCATAAATTTGTAATAATAGATCAAAATCCAATTACATTTTCTTCGGCATACTAATGATTTTCTATATTCGCTAATATTTCGAATTTGTTTGTGTTGAGCGAATTCTAAATAAAAATCCTGGATCGAAAAATTTCTTAAAGAATGCACCTAAAAACCCTGAAAAGGGAACATCATCAGAATCTCAATAAACAGCTAACATAACCCGAATAAAAATTAAATATTTATGATGTTATTTGGGTACGATAAAGTTCATAAGTAAATATAGCTGGAGTAACATTTATAGTGTGTTAAATGAACTGAATACTTATTAATAGTCACAATGACTTAGTTAAATACTGTTTTTTTTTTTTCGTCTATAATTGTTTGTTCGTATAAAGTTTTTGCAAATAAGTATATTATCCAATTCAGAAAAGAAGTTAATTAATTAAATAAAAGAACAAAACATTACTCTGGAGCACCAAACTTCAATTTCAACTGTTGTTCCTTTTTTTTAATAAGAAAAATAATTTATCTTTGCGACCTTACAACATTTCTTTAATTAGAGTGTGCCTATCAGAACAAGTTCTGGGTTATGTAATTTTGTTTAAAGTGTTGTTAAAATTTCGATTTGTTCTACATTTAATCAGACTTTTCATTGAAAATAATGCATTGACAATTCAACATTACTATAACAGCACAAATACAGTTACCTACACTCTATGTATTTAACTTAACTAATGATCACCGTACAATAACATTATATTTCTAAACTAGGTTTTAGTTTTGTAATAAATCTGATTGAATTCTGATTCAATTGTCTTTTAATTTAAGGCCTAACACTTTTTGTAAACTATTTTTGAAATTAACTACAAGAAATCCAAGAAAACTTAGTACAACTTCCTTACCCTATAAGAACGTCATCAGGGTAGATAGGTACGACGTCGCAAAAGCCCTTCATTGTTGAAATCAAGTTGTTATGTGAGAGCAACACGCCTTTGGGTGTTCCAGTCGATCCTGAAGTATACATTATGATGGCAACATCACTAGGGCTTGGTGGTACACTCTCTAAAAAAATTGTAAATAAATAAAATAAGCATATAAATAAAAATACCATAGATTATAAATATAAGGTTGTGTATTGAGCAAATATATAATTTAACCACGCATAGATGTTTTTAATACATTATTCCACATGACATAGGTAATTTACTGCTGTAAGGTAGGTACGTAAATTTTGCTGATAAAAAATAAAATAAGTCAAAAACATAGGTAACTGTTTTCTCAATAATTTTTTTATTCCTTACTTTATTTCACAAGAAAAACAATTGGCTGCTTAAAACTACTCGTAAGAAGCAATTGTTCTTCCCGATGCGGCAATAGCTAGTACAGATTTCCAGCTCATCGCTAAAAGTGACAAAATACTAACAAAGATCATATTTAGGCACTTTAAAGAAACACAATATAATATATTAATATATAATATAATACTCAAATTGTGTATGCTGGAATGGTTCCCGAGATCCAGAAACCGACGGTAGGGTAAAAAAACTCATATTTACTTTCATATATTCAAGAACAAGCAGTAAATCAAATATGCGTATGTATTAATAAATAAACGAGTATACCCAACCAGCACTTCTTTTGAATGGCACAGGGATGATCTCGGACTGAATGCAAATATTCTTGTCCGACCACAACGATTTCCATTTGTGAGCTTGCTATGATTTTTTCATAAAATAGACTACGTAGGTATAAAGGCAACGTAAGATTGATATATTATGCATTCAATAGACTAAGTGGTTAAAGTCTAAAATAGGGCCTATTAGCAAAATTTAAAAACGAAAGTATATGAAATGAAAACAACTCGTTTAGTTTTTGTCTCATTGGAAAACGAAATTAGCAATGTGGAAATGCTTTATTTACTGGCGTATTCCTACTATAGAGGAAGCGAATGTATATATGAAAATTTATGAGCAATTTCTGACGCAAAAAATTGTAGCAGTTGATGTGGGTTTTAGAAAGCAAGACAGCTAATGATGCGATTCAAACCTTACGGATAACGATTGAGAAAAATCGTGATATCACAAAAAAAACTGCTAATCTTCTTTATCGATTCGAAAAAGCATTTGACTATTCTATTCACTAATAATAATCTAACAAAATTTACAAACTATTTGCATATTAAAATTTGTTATGTTTTATGTGTGTATGTATAAAGTTTAAGTAGCCAATGACATGGAACCTACTCTGAAATGTAAACTTGGATCGGAAACACCATATTTTACATGAATAATTAACTATCATACATGATAGTAATGATGTAACATGTTAAAATAGTAAAAAGTGTGTAACCTGCTATTCGACCAAATCGAGAATTCTTACCATATTTACTAGTAGATCCAAGGCGAAGGATATGGGAAAATGAAATTAATTTCACGTCATCCTTAAATCCTTCTATGTTAGTTTTACAAAGTTGATCTTCCATATAAACAATAGTGTTAACATTTGGTGTTTTTGGCAAAAGTGATTTAAATTTTGGTAGTAGTTCATGCGATGTAATGACAGCGGTAACGTCAGTTTCATTAATACCTTTTTATTAAAAAAATAATAAATATAATATAGTAAAAACAAATTTAAAAAAAAAAAAAAAAAACTTACAGTGCGCAACACCTTCATCACCAAGAGTGGCATAAACAGTGACAATACGCATATTTTGCTTAAAGCATCCGTGAGCAGCAATCATCCATTCAGCTCTGGTTTCAGCAAATATAACTATATTAGTAGCAGGAATCTGCCCACATTCACGAAGTCCACGGCCAAAGGAAGCTGCCATACGCTCAACTTCAATAAAATTCTTCCATTTGTAGTCTCCCATGTTATATTTTTTGAAGACCCGTCCATTTGGTTGTACCTCATCTTCTTCGCTAAGAATTTGTCGAGTTCCAAGACAACGTTTTGTTGAATGAGTTTTAACCACATAATCAAACATGTTCTCAAGTGTATTTATGTTGGCCTGCAACATTTTTACATGAACATCGCGAGGAGGTTCGATTGTATGGTAGGTAACTTGTCCTTCATCTTTTGAAACAATTTTAGCCTTAAAAAAAAAAAAAAATAATAATTTCATTGACAAAATTATGGTATCATTTATTTATTTGATATTATTTATATTATTTATATTCATTGAGGAAATATATCCATACATCCTATGTCAGAAAAGTTAAAACAAAAAATAAAATATGTAGTTGCTAGCATTATAACCTTAAAGTTAAAAGCTTAGTTTAGTTAAAACTAAGCTGAAAATGCAAATGCAACTACCACATACCTAAGCATTTTATATCGTACACTCTGTATACGAGTGCATTTCATACAAGTTAACTCATGGCGCAATCATACAATACTAAGTCAGGAAGTGCTTAGATAGCAGAAATCATAACAGCAACGACACAACCCAGATTAAACACAACGCTCACACCAAAGCATAAGACAATATCGCATCCCATAAATCTTAGGTTTCATTTGGTAGAATAATAAATTTGTATGACTCAAGCCCAAAAAGGAAATTTGTAATTGGTGCCAAACGTGTGGCAAAAAAAAAAAAAAAAAAACAGAAAATAAAAAAAATATGGCGTTAAAATAAATTTAAAAAGAACCTTATAGTGAAAAAACACGTATCCCAAAAGTGAAACGAAAACCTTAAGTGAGTTAAGTGAAGTAACTTTTCCAAAACCAGACTCAACGGAACTAAATTATGCGACGAATGAGAAAGAAATTTATGCTCTTGTTTGGGCTTTAAAAACTTTGAGAAACAACCTTTATGGAGTTTCAGATTTAGAGATTCATACGGATCACCAACCATTGACCTTCGCGGTATCAACCCGCAATCGTAATGCAAAGATGAAGAGATGGCACGCTTTTATTTAAGAATATGCTCCCAAAATAATATACAAGCCAGGTAGACACACATAGTCACAGATGCACTTTCTAGGTAAATTTTAAATAACTTATCAGACGAATCTTTACATAACTGGAACACGATAATTCGAAAATTAAGAAACTTCAAAACCTCTTAATCAATTTAAACATCAAATATTGCTGGGCAAAGCTAATTTTACTATTCATAAACAGGTCAGAAATTTTGGGAAAATCAGGCACATTATAGAATATGATACCGTAGGAAACCTGTTTTGCAGAATTCGACATAATTTGCGTGTAACGGAACTTCAAAAATTGGCAAAAAATCAAAATGTATGCTTTCTTTTATATTTAAAAAAGTCATAACTTTGACTCTGCTCATTAGAATTTGATAAAATATACCTTGTTGAATTCAGGAAAAGGTGAACTTTTAAAGATTTGGAACTCAAAAAATGGTATTTTGTTTTTTATTTTTTTTTATATATTAAAGGGAGATTCGTCCTCTATTTCCATTTCAAATTTCAAGCTGGGATCTCTATGGGTTCAGCCAAAATAAATAAATAGGCGGCTAAATCAAAAAACTAAATATTTATTACGTTACTCCTCTTATCATCCTCACATATAACCCGAGTGCACATACAAAAGTACATAGCTGTACATAGCTGTCACTGTGCTTGTTTTATTTCTTCAATGACTAGTAACTGCACATTTCCCGTTTTAGAGGATTTTAGAAGTTAGGCTTAATTTATTTGCACTCACTTGAGCTCTGTCGTGAGCTCGGGATTTATTTTAGATTGTATCCTAATAAGAGTTGTGAGTAATATATGTAAAATTTATAATGAGTGCTTTTGTGTGGAAAACGTGCTTCAATTCTCTGGATTTACCACCTCATCAATCCAGTGCTCGTGATTTGCCGCTTGTACGACCATGGATGGTTATGATGCTCTACGTGTAGGAAAAAATTGAGTCAGGTCTGAAATTCTGATACAACGCCAATATTGCTAGAGGTTGAAGATCAAATTGAAGTTGATGAAATGTATTTCGATAAAGACATTGCATTTAATTTGATTAATGAATGCAGTATATTGGAGAAGATACATTCGACAAGAGAAGACTTAGTGACATAAAATATGTGCAGTCAAAATTGAAAAATTCTATGTTGAAAATTGCAGAGAAAGTTCTTTCTGTTACTATTGATAAAGATGAAAATAAAAGAAAATTTTCATAAAACTACAAGCAAAGATACCAAACTTGTTTAGTTGTCTTTACTTTCAAGAGAATGGAACGTCGACAAGATTATAGAAGAGTTTCCAGGATCGACAAGCTATATGATCAAGAAATCTAGAAAACTTTATGAAGATCAAAACGTTCCATCAACTTATGGGAAAAACTTAGATTCTGATATCAAGCAATTGGTAGAAAGTTTTTACTTTGAAGACGATATCAATGAAACGATTGACGAGCTTTTTGAAACGGCTTATAACTGATCAACAAAAAGGTACATAAAGGAAGTCAAAACTCTTAATGAAAACGGACAAACTTGTTTTATTGGACTTTTCCGAAAATTATGGTTTTGTTGTGCAAGATGCAGTGCAGGGATACCACTGGACTAACGAACAGGCGGCAATTCACCCTTTCGCAATATATTACCGCAACCAGATGTATGATATTAAAAATGAAAGTTTTGTTGTAATCTCTTTGAGTTCCTGCAGAAGAAATGCCAAAATTTTAAGAAAATTATTTATTTTTCCGATGGATCTGTTGCGCAGTACAAAAACAAAAAGAATTTTTTTAAATTAACATTGCATGAACAGGATTTTGGAGTGAATGCTGAATGGAACTTCTTTGCGACCTCTTAAGGAGCGCATGCGATGGAATTGGTGGTACACTAAAAAGACTGGCTGCCAGAGCTAGCCTAAAAAGACCGTATAGGGAACACATAACAACTCCCTTACAGTTATATAACAGGGCAACTGAAAATATAAAGAATATGGATTTCTGCTACGTGACCACACAGGAGTATAATGAAGAAAAATTATTGATGGAATCAGGATTTTCTAATTAAAGAATTGTGCCGGAAACAAGCAAACTTCATCATATCTCATCTGTTTCACAAGGAGTAATTAAAGGAAAATATTCTTCCTTTTCATCGGAAGAATATGTATATACTCTTAAAAGATAATAAATAATGATTTTTTTTAGTTTTTAATGCCGTGGGATACAAAGGATCAATGTGACTTTTTTTAAATAAAAATATTTATTACAGAATATTTAGCCGCCTATAAAAAATTATTTTGGCCGAACCCATAGATTCCTACTCAAAATTTGAAATGGAAATAGGGGACGAATCTCTCTATAATATATAAAAAAAAATAAAAAAATAAAATACCATTTTTTGAGTTATTTAAGGATATATGTAAAAAGGATATTCTGAAATATCATTCGCCCTTGAAAATTAAAATTATTCCAAATCTCTGAAAGTTCACCTTTTCCTGAACTCAACAAGGTATATTTTATTAAATTCTTATGAGCAGAGCCAAAGTTATGATTTTTTTAAATATAAAAGAAAGCATAAATTTTGATTTTTTGCCAATTTTTGAAGTTCCGTTACACGCAAACTATATCGAATTCTGCAAAACTTTTTTTGCCTTATGTTTCGTACTACTCCAATGAGTATTCACACACTTTTCAGCCAAATCTGAGGGATGTCGTTCAGAACGTCGGTCGATTCTTCATGGAATGACCCTATATCCAACCAGGGATCATCACAATACATTGTACGCCAGAGGATCTGTATGAAATTAAAGAAAAATTGAAAGAAACTTTTAATAATAAATTTCTGTAAACCAAAAACTTTCCAATAGACGTTACAAATAGTGAGCATTAACATTTGATAACAGAGCAAATACACACAAGGACACATAGGAGTTAAAGAGAAAACCTCAAATAAATTTAAAAATCATATTATTAGCCCGAAATGAATAAAAGATTCAAGGAATTCGTTAGAAATTGTGAAATTTGCAACAAAAACAAATACCACAGACAAACAACAAAGGTACCAATTGGAGAGGCTCCAATTCCTAAGAAAGAGCAGGCACACCTAGATATATTTTTCGATCAACAATTAAAATTTTGAACTTGTATTGTTAATATAATTGACAAAATTAGACGAAAAGGTTTTAGAATTACTACAATTCGTTCAGTTACTTACCAAAAAGTTATGAAGTTATCTTAAATAAACTAAACATATAGATATGGAATCAAAGCTAATAGAAGCTCAGAAGAAAATGTAAAAAAGAGAAAATAAAAATAGAAATACTAAACTTATAAACTTGTGCTCCCAATAAAGTTGTTTACGAAAAAATTTGTTGGAATTAGAAACAAACTTTTGGCAATATATAAAAAACAAAAAGTCAAGGAAGAAATAAAGTTAGAATCCACAAAAAAATATCGAATAGTATAATACATAAAGCTACCCTTATTATAGTAGGCTTACGTGACAAATGTCACTTTAAGAAATTGGTATTGTGATCGTCGTTTTACTTAGCATTACGCTTGGTTTGGCGCTTGGCCTTATGTGGAACGTAGATCTTTGTATGATAAATATTAGGTTCATCTTTATTGTAGCTGTCGTTTTAGTTTTAGTGCAATAAAGTAATAAGCAAAACGTCACTTTTCAGGGTTCACGAATTTTTAAACGCCTGTTTATTGTAAGCTGATTAAAAATTATTTTCTTGTTTTAAACGCATGTTTGTTGAAATATGTAATTTTTTTTATAAATTTGATTTATTTTGAGATGCAATAACTATTTATTCTTGCAAAAGGATTAAGGTAATGAACCCGGAACAGTTTAAAAGGCTGGTAGAATAAATGGAAAATTATCCTTCATTGGAGACTAATTTTCGTAGATGTATCCCACAAACGGAGGATAAAAAAGAAACAAATGGGAATCGGTTTCAAATATCCTTAATTGCATGTGACCGCCTGTTAGAAAAAATGGCAAAAGGTAAATAAAAAACTTGATTAAATTCATTTTTCAATGATTTCTTATGTTGCAGATTTGGTTTTGATGCGATGTAAATTAAAAATAAAAGACCGATTGTTCTTCTTAACAATGACTTTGTTTTATTCCAAAAGGCAATACCATGTGTTGTTTCTAACCTCAAGATCACTTCTTATATAGGGTGATTTATCGTGAGGTGAGGTTTGATTTATAATGTAAAATAGAATACATAAATTTATAAGCGAACTTAAAATCATTCTCATTATATTTATCATTATAATTATTCTCAAATGAGTAAAAAGTAAGTAAACAGTATCCTTACCCTCTATGTGTTAGGTAAGGATACTGTTTACTCCATATATGAGTTTCAACAGTTGTACGTATTGTTGCCTCTACATCTGCTCTAAATAACAAATTTATATTTATATTGGAATGTATTGTTTTTACTTGATTTGAGGAACGAAATTTCCCCATTTCGTCAATATCTAGTGTATTGACCTTATTTTCCTTGTTATTAGTTTCTTCAACTAATATTTCTTTTTCCTCGCTATTAGTTTTTCCAACTAATGCTTTATTTTTTTACCTGTTTTGGTGTTAGTCCTTCCAACTAATTTCTTAGAGGTTTAGATGAATCATTTTTATTTGAATTCTGAATTTGATTTATTTCTTCTTTTATTGTATCGGAACCGTTTTCCGAAGTAAACATATCTTCACTAGTTCCACTTTGAGTTAGTGTTCCTTTTTTTAAAATCTAATATTATTCCGCTTTCGTCTATAACATTAAAAACTATCAATAAATCTGCTTACAGATTTGCTAATTCATAAAATCTTATCGTTTTAATAAATATATTACATTCATAAAAATGTGTGATAATAGAGTACCCATTAATAGTTTTAACTCTCTTCTTAATCGTTAATTCCTGCTTAAACAATAAGATATTAAGTCTACACTAAGAACTTGTAGCACTTGGGTCTATGAGAATTTTTATTCGCTTTTCGATTCTATTGTTTCGTCTGAATATATAGGGCCGGCGAGGTGATCTTCTAAAAAAGCGTTCTCATTTATGTTGTTCACCCTTTGATTTTTATTTTGAGGCTGTCAACTACTGCATTCTTCACCCTCGTGCTGCCTCTTCTGAACCTGTTGCTAAATATAATGGTTATTAGAATTATGGGGGTTGTTATTAGGGAATGTATTACTCCGTCTGAAATTATTATTATAATTTGGTTTATTCGTGGTTTGTTTTGATTTATCTACATTAATGGGTTCTGGTTTCAGAGAATTATTTATCTTATTATTATTACTTAGATTATTATTTTGGTTATTATTCTGATTGATATTTTGTGGAAACCTAAGATTATTTCTATAATTATTATTCTTATTCTTATTATTATTATTGGTATTGGACGTGTCTTGGTTACAGCCAAATTGCAGAGCGAAATTTGCTTTTAAATTATTTGATTCTAATTACTGTGCTTTCGCTAAAGAAATAGGCAAATCCTATGGGAATAAAAAGAATATAGTGTTTGGTAAAGGAACGGATTAACGTTATTATTATTATTATTGATGTTATTTAGCTCTTCCGTAAGTATCGTGCCTCCATACCGTGCGTCATAAATGTCTTATTTATTAGTAAGGTCAACTTCTTGTTGACTAAATTATAATAGTCGATTATTGGCAAGTTTCCTTGTCGTAGTATGCTAAGAATTCTGGTAATCACATCTAGTGATTCATTGCAGATAATGTCTTCATCAATTATCTGTGGAGAAAAATCTGTGACTACATTCGAAGTCGAAGCTGTCGATTTCAGCTTTGAGGAAGGTTGTATTGGCTAAGATAAGCCGAGCTATTAAGTTAAATTTATATTATTTACTGCCATTTTGAATGTGTCTAAATTTGTACACAAATTATATATTTTATTTTTAGTCTTTCTTTCAAAAACACACTTTCAAATATTTTTAATTAAATAAATTTTACATAAATTTAATTCTTAATTATAAAAAGACATTTTTTTTTAATTTTATAAAACGTTCGAATTACATGGATACTATGTCTTATATAATTCAAATTCTACCTGAATATTATTCTGGACAATTTTCTTTCTTCTTGTTTTTTAAATAAAAAAATAAAACACATAAATTTAAAAGTGAACTTAAAATTTTTATTATCGGTTAAAAGAATAATTCATGGCATTTACTTTTTGAAAATGATATCATGTAAATGTTGGCCATTACTATGCTGAAGTGGTCCATTCGGAAGGTCCAATTTTGGGCGACTCGTTCGAGCATAGCGACTGGTATCTCGCGGATAACACGAGTAATATTGGCTTCCAAAGCGTCATTCGTAGCTGGCTTATTCCGTTAACATAGCGCGATAACAGTTACCATTGACGGTAACCTTCTGATTTGCCTCATTTTTGAAGAAATATGGACCAATGATTCCACCAGCCCATAAACCACACCATACCGTTGTTTTTAATGTATGTAATGATAGCTCTTGGTACTTTTCGGGTTGCTTATCAGCCCAAATACGACTATTTTTTTTATTAACGTATCTATTGAGCCAGAAATGGCTTCATCACTGAACCAAAATTTCACGATAAAACACCGGATTTTCAATGAGTTTTTCCAGAGCCCATTTACTGAAAATATGAAGCAAATTCAAGCCGACTGGCTTCAATTCTCGCACAAGTTGAATTTTGTATGCTTTTTGGTCGAGATCCTCACGTAAAATACGCCAAGTTGTCCGACAAGCCAAGCTGCTGAGAACGACGACGAATCGATTTGTCACGGTCTTCGCGTACACTTTCGGCTACAGCTGCTATAGTCTGTTCACTACGTGCTGGATGTGGTTTGGCCGGTCGAGTATCATCCACTAACGTAAACTGGGACTCAAATTTGCGAATGGTATTGGCAATAGTGGTTTCAGTATGTCGAATATGCGAACCGTAAGTTCCCCTAATCGCACGAAAAACATTTTTCACAAAAGGCTGATTTTCATAACACAGCTGAACAATTTGGAGACGATGGCTGTGGTGAGTCTGTCTATGAAGACTTGCCAAACTATACTGAACAAAAATGATATAGCATTTTGATAGGAATCACGCGTGATCTGTCGAAAAAAACCCTATTGAAAATCAAACCTCACGATGAATCACACTATATATTTCTTATTACATACATATTTACATCTTAACTATATCGTTTCTATCTGACAGCCAGAGGGTCTGTCACTATAATCTTAGGAGCAGATTACATCAGGTTTGACGCAAAATTTAAAGTTAAACAAAAACTGCTTTATAACAAAAAGCTAATGGAAGCAACTGGGAGGAGACCATGCAAACAAAAATATTTGAATGATGTAGCTAAAGCTATTACTGATTTTCTTCAGCTAAATAAAGCTATTGAGCCTGGAGGAAATATATTTGGTGGTTCTAATATAATCCCAAATTTTAAAACAATGTGCATGCAAGTCGAAGTTCCTACAGCACCTATCAATTCCACCATTTCTGCCAATCAATAACTCAACTTCTGTTGTTCCTGCAACATCATCAAATGACTCCATCAGTAACCATTCTGCTCAAATAGATGAACCTAGGGTGGAAAAGATTAACAAAACAAAAATATTACAAAATAACTCAACTGAAGTTTCTTTCGTCCAAATATTGCAAAAACAAACCAAAGTACAAGAGGCTCTGTATTATAAGGCTAAGATGTCTTTAAAAAGAATTGAGGATTATCTTAAAGAAAGTGCAAAGTACGGAAGAAAGCGGTTTTATTTAAAGGAACGGAGAGAATAAAAGAATAAAGAGAATAAAAAAAGAATAGAAGAAAAGCAGCGATTGAAGGAAAATGAGCTTAGGTTTGGGATAAAAAACACAAACTTCTTCTCGAAAAGAAATTGGTAATTTCCGAGTCTTTACTTGAATAAGTTTTTAATTTGACAAGTTTTTTTTATTAGATGTATTTTAAGCTTGACTAAATCTTTATTTATTTTCTAAAACAAATTTAATTTTAAAGTAAACGGTTTCTGATAGTAATGGCTATCTGATTATTTTCGTTGGGGATATTTTCAAATGAGTTTTCGAATCCATCTGAAATAATTTATGAAATTAAAGAAAGTTGGTATATTGGTGGTTGATTTTTTTTTTTTTTAGAGCTTGGATTTTTCTGTGGCTACCGTTGACACATCCAATTATTGCCGGTATTCGTACTTTCTGATAAAAAAAGCTTTGGCTTCTCTTTTTGTATACCGAGCGTTTATCCAAAGGGGGCAAAGATGTGCTTCCATATTTTCAAGCATTTCTTTAATAATTATGCTAATTGGTTGGTTGTGCAATTCCCAAATCAAAGTCATTCCCCACCCCTTTTTGATAATTACCTCCGGTAGGTAGCCGCGAGTTTTAAAATATAAAACCCCGATAATACGCTTTTCCTACCTTGCACTTTTTATGTTAGTTCATTTAGCAGATAAATTAAAGCGTCTTTATTTATTCTGAAGTACATTACAAATCTAAAAAATGTAAATATATTTAAATGATATGTTGAAAAGTTCCTCTTTAGGTACTTATTTCGAATCTGGTAAGTCCAATTGATTGGATTTAAATCTTATTGTTCGTCTTTCTCTCAATAGGTTAATTTTGTTATCCGCCTTCTCATCTTCCCTGCTTGCATTATTACGATTATTAAATAAAATAAACAGTGCAACGCTATTCATTTTTATATATCTCTCTTGCAAAAATTTTGTATTTGAAATTAAAATCAGACTTTACTTTAGAAATGTCATAATAATAATGTGGAACGCATGTGGATGGCGTTTTAGTATCACAATATAGACAATTATGGTAAACGACAATAAAGTGACTCGACAAAATAGGTGACAATTGTCGTTAAGATTTAGAATTTGAAATATCCTTTCAGAAAAATGATCTGGATAATTTTGTTAATACTAATAGACATAGCGTCCACAGAAATAATTGAGTATACCCGAGAAAATTACGTACTTATAGATCATGGCAATACGGCAATCTACGAAAACTACGGTGACATTTTACATTCATTTTCAAATTCATTTTTATAAATACAATAATTATAAAAAAATCTAAATTAATTCCGATGAAGATAACTAGGGAAAGAAATGAACTGATTGCAAAATACAATTCAAACATTAACTTTCGCTAGAATCGGTATATATTATATATTAAATCCAGTTATTTTAAACCTGCAAGAATTTCAAACCACGAACATGAAAGCGTTACTTTAATGGATTTAATGGATGTTTCTAAATTTAAAATTATACAAAATAAAGATGTCATATTAAAAATCCAATAACTAAAAGAAATTGTATTGTACTTTATTTGAAACAAGGGTCATAAGCCATGAAGACGGAAAACTGATAACAAATAATTAAATTTTAAAATGTAACGATAAGTTTTTAAATGTTAAAACATGTAAGATCGAGTTGAGAAACATATTTTGTATTTTAAATTTAAAAGAATCATGTTAATAAAATATATTTAATAATAAAAAAGGGCAATGCTTAAAAATTAAGGAAAAAAAATAAAGAAATTGAAATTATTAAAGATGGAGCGATATTAGTTTCCGGCAAACATATAATCCATTAACATACAGTGGAAGGCGTCTTAGTCACATTTGACAACACAACAATAATCGACAGTACGACATATGAAAATCTGACCAATTTTGAATTACCTAAAGACAATCCATTTAAACAATTACAACAAAATCGAATATATACAATAGAAGCCGAGGATAAAGAACTAAGATTCCAGAATATTAATCTAATTCATTCCATGAAAAAGAAATTACGAATCATTCGATTTTATCTATAACAACATTCATGTTAACAATCATAGTCATCAGTTTTACCATATAGGGTATAAGGAAAAACTTCCCCATACAGGTTTCAAGAAATATAAACAATACAAAGAAAATTGAAGAAATTGTTTTCATCAACCTGAACACCAAAATTAAAAACCTATCCGAACAGTTTGAAGGAACGTGATGTTTCTCTTAAGAAAGAGGGGAGATAACGCGTGGCGCAATCACACAACACTTAGGCAGGAAGTGCTTAGATAGCAGAAATCGCAACGGCAACGACACAACCCAGATTAAACCAGCGCTCAGACCAAACCATAAAATTACCATATATCGCATCCCATAAGTGTTAGGTTTCATTTGGTTTGTATATAGGTAGTATATATAGGTAGCTAATTATTATTTAAATTTCATATTTTATCATTTTTGTTTTTATTATAAGGAGTGATTCATCCTGAGTTTTGATTTTCAATAGGCTTTTTTTGACAGACCACGCGTGACTCCTATCAAACTGCATTAAGATTTGTTTATGATTATTTATTTAGGATTGACACAAACAAATCGATTCCGGGTCAGGTACGCTTTCAGCACACCCGCTACCTGCTCTATTATTATCATTATTATTTTCAATAATTTATTAAAAGATTTCAACATTTCTACAATACCTTTTTGGAAAGGTTATGAATTGAGAAATTTATTTCTGTAATTTTTACGCGAAGTGTCTTACACTTTTTTTTGTGTAATCGTCTTTGATTTAAAAAAAAAAATGTAAAAAAAATTATGCTGTCTTGAGAATTAATAACCTTTTATTTTTAAAGCTTTAATAATATTTTGTCAAAATGGTGTGTCTCACTCATTAAAAGTACGACTTCCGAATTAAATACAATACGATCGCTAAAATACCAGCAGGTAAAGGTTTTTTAAATATACCTTAACAAGAATACTCTTATATTATGTGAAACTCAGGTTGATTAGAATTCCAAAAACTGGAAACGGTTTTTGAAAATACATAATTAAATGAATGAACCCTTACAGGAACAATGTTAATATGTATTTCTGACCTTGTGTCCTGACTTTACGTTCCAAGTGAATTTTCAGTATCTAATTTTAGAAAAAACTTTGGACGCCAAGAAAAAAAATTAGAAGTGATGACGCCGTTGAAGAGCATATACACCCCACGAATTTAATATAGAGACACAAGGAATCTTAGACAATAATAGTGATGTTTCATATTGCAACACGTCTGAAAAATGAAACAGGTTTCTTCTCTCTTAATCGAAACAAGAATGGGGTTGTTATTAATATCCGGGTCAGTGTTGTAAAGCTGCTTGGTTGTTTCTGCAGATTTACGGAAAAATTATAGGTTTCAAAGCAGTTTTCCATTTGTTAATAAAGTTAATAGGTATGTTAGATTTATCTAATTCTGGCCGCCTCTAGTGACTGGCCCCAATCAGAGAAAAGTGTCATAAATAATGAAATCAATGCCCTACTTCTCTTATTGAACTCAAAATGTAGTCTATAATCTCTTTCTTACACTCCTTTAAAATTTCACTTGAGTGGACAGTCTTTCCCTAATTTTGATCCAATTGGTTGCGTTACGACAAATTATTCCGGAGTTGTTCTATGCAAGTTTGTTCCGGAATTATATTATTTCATAATTTCAAAAGGTGAGTACAATATAGAGTTTTTTATAGTTAATTATAGTATATTTCAATGAAAACTGCTTTAAAACATATAAAAATATTATTATTATTATAACTTATTAACATATGATTAAAATACATAAGTTAGTACATAGAAACACTAGTTGCAGAGGCCTTCGGCTCTATAGTACTTAGTTATAAACTAAAATAATATGAGTTAGTAAATATACTTAAATATGTAAATTCAATTTATTTGCAAAGTTATTAACTTTGACAATAATCTCGTGGTGGGGTTTACTTAAAAACTCGTAACGTGATTGTTGGTTTGTTGGTAGGCAGTTACGATATTCACCTATTCCTAGGATGTGACTGATGTTTATTTGGGAGTAACAGGATTGGCAAGATGGCGGAGATTCACTTTTGAGCAGATGTTGGTGGGTGAAGGCTTTGTGTCCTAAACGCATCCTCACAAAGGTAGTGTTCATGCCTTTTGAAGTTGTGGTAGGAAAGGTTGGCTGCGATCTATTCGTGTTGATGGTCGAATAATGATGATGGTAGTTATGCCAAGCCAAGAGTTGCCTAGATCTTATCTTTTTGTTGATGGATCTTAACATGTCAGACCTGGTGTGAATTACAAATTTGTGCACTGGAGCGCTGTGTGCAAAACTAACAGCTATGTCGGCGTGTTCGTTACCTTTAATCCCCATATTACTGGGGATCCAAATTAGCTTCAGGTTGTTGGGGGATCTTATAAGGCAGTCTCTAATCTGGATGACACTCTCCAATTGTGATTAGGGTTCTTAACTGCATTGAGAACTTTTTTTAATAACTAAAGCCTCAGCGGTAAAAACAGATGAACTTTTAGGTAGTAACCTAAACAATGCTGCTGAACAATGATCCGTCTTCGTAAGTAGCTGCGAAGGATGTGCTTTCACTGTTTTTAGAGCCGTCAGTAAATATAAGTTTCCAACCACTGGATTTTAATTCCGAAGTAATGCCAAGGAATAATGCGTGATATATGTCTTTATTGGTGTCATTTTTGTTATGTTTTGCTAAGTCCATGATGAAAGATGTTGCTTTATGAACCACGGAGGATATATCGGGCGGTATACAGAGATCCTGTTTACCAGAGGTTCAAATTCTTTGGAGCAGGTCAATGCACGGAAGATAGCAGATGGAGGGCGCTTTGCAGTTTTCGTTTTCCTAGCGGAGGCAATGTCTTAATCAATAATCTATCCATTTGTGAACAACAGCTTAATGTACAACTTGGCTCTGGTTACTTCTATGCGATGTTCTATTGTATGTTAGGTAGATCGGATTCAACCAACATGTCCTGCACAGTGCTTGTGGGGAACGCATTAATACTCCTACGTGCGGCTTGATGATAGGGGGCCTTAAAGGTGTTAATTGTTGATTTTGGGCAGTTACCGTAGATAAGTAAACCATAATCTATCTTGCTAAGTACTATCAATTTTGCAATTGAACATTATGTGTTGATGTGTGTATAACATTTTTTACTAGCCAGATAACTTATTATGTTGGCTCTCGCAGCAAGGCTCTTTTTTAGTTCTAAACAATGGTCTTTCCAATTATACTTATTATTAAATATTAAACCTAGGATACTTAAACTATTTACACTTTCAAACACGAAGTTTGTTTGATGTTTGAGGTCTTGCATTTGTCTAGTGACAATTTGGCTCCAGATGAGTCTGACCATTTTACTATATCCTTGACTGTATTTGTTAGTAGTGTTTTAGTTTCTTCTAGATCAGTTTGCTTACATAGGATGTATATATCATCAGCGGAAATGCAGTGATCAATTTGCTTATGTTTACTTATAATTTTACTTTTATCATCAAAAGCGATGATGAAAAACACAACCGATAGTGGGGAGCCTTGAGGAATACCATTAAATAGTGGATGGGTAGAAGAAAACCAATTGTTTGCTCTAACACAAATTTTCCTATTCGTGAGAAAAGATTTGATATAGAGGAAAATTATCGGACCAATGCCCCAAGTTATAAGTTTATTTTACACCAAATGTATGCCTATCTTATCGAAAGCCTTTTCGAAGTCAAGAGAGAGGATTGTGACATGATTGCGAGCTGATAGGGCGTTAGAGATAAAAAGTCTACGTGCAGGAGTGCATCAGAGCAACCTTTATTAGGTTGAAAGGAAACTTGGTTTGAACGTAATAGTTTTTTTTTTTTTTTTTTATTAATATACCAAAGCAATAATTTTCTCGAGAACCTTCGACATGTAGGGAATAAGTCATATCGGACGGTAGCCATTAATATTATCTATGCCTTTATTAGGCTTAGGAAGAGGAAGAATTGTCGCTAGCTTTCAGGTTTGTGGGATCACACCTAAATTCAAAATGTTATTATATAGCTGTATGAACTTTAGTTTAGTTGATGGTGGAGGGTTTTTTAACATAGCGTACGATACTCAGTCTCTGCTAGGAGTTTTATCTTTGAGTCTACTTAAGCAAGTATCAAGTTCTAGCAAGGTGATTTGGCCTTCGATGAGTCTTGCTGATGTTGAAATTAGTCTAATATCCGGGGTAAGATTGAGGGACAAGATCTTACTAGATTTGCAACTACTTGAAAAGTTGTCGTTAGATAGATCCGACCAGGTTTGAGCAAAAAAGTTGCTAATTTCGAATGGGGTGGCTATAGAGCCTTCAGGAGTTTTAATCAACTTTATCGATTTTGAAGTGTAGTTACCTGTCAGACGCCGAATGTTATGTCAGATGGTGTTAATAGATGACTTGGGGTTAAGTGTTGAGGTAAAGTCGCTAAAGCACTTAGCTTTACTAGTTTTTACTTCTCTGCGGAATCTGGCGTTGGATTTTTTGAAAAGAATTAAGTTGTAGTTGCTAGGGTATTTTTTAAAAATTCGCCAGGCTTTTATCTTTTCCTGTCTTAGAGCTCTCAACTCGATTGAACCAGGGAACGGTACGCTGATAAGTGTTAGGAATACTTTGAGAGATCGATTTATTGGCAACGATTAGAATTGTTTCTTGGATTACCGAAGCTTCTTTATTGACGTTCAAAGAGGGAGTTTTATCTGAAAGGTAGTCTAAAATGTGCTTGTTAAAACAAGCCCAGTTAGCAGAATCAGTTTTAAATTTACAATTTATCGTTGTCTTGAAAGAATATAGGCCAGAAACAATAGTGGAAATTAAAGAAAAATGATCGCTATTATAGAGATCATCTAAAATTCGGATGAGCAGCATGTCAAATCTACATGTGTGAAGGTCTTATGGGTGGAAAAGTGGGCTGGGGAGCCGTCATTAAGAATTAAAAGATTAAAGTCATTTAAAAAGTTTTTCAGTATATAGCCCCTCTGGGGCTAGTAATAGAGGAGCTCCATAGAACGCTCCAGGAGTTGAACGTCACCGACAATTAGTACATTGGTATAAATCTGTTTGAAAATGGTTTCCAAATCAGACCTGGAAAATACTTGATCAGGCAAAATATAAATGGAGACGACAGTAAACTTTGTCAGAAGTTGTATCTCAATCGCTATTGCTAAAATGTTCGAGTTGATGGCTATTGGTTTATGTGGGCAATCACAATAAGGTAATAAGAAAAGAGAATTTCTGTGAGATACTGGACATGGTCCTTAAATTTGACATCGTTGTAGAAGATATTTATTCTCAGATTGGTGAAGCAAACACCGCGGCCTTATTTGGTAAGCCTGTGTACTTTTTTATACAAATAGTTAATAGATAGATTTTTTTTGTAAACTATTTAGATTTAAATAAAGAAATAAATAAATAAACTTGGGTAACTTGAATCTTTGGGACTACAGGTCTTATAATAATATTTTTATTTTAGAGTGAACTAAATCTACTTCAACATCGTCCAGCTTTGAAAAACACTTAGTTTAACCGAAGCCGATACAGAAGTCGGAAAATAGGGCGCAGAACGTTGAAAAACCGCCAATGTCAATATCATACGCGCCCTGGAAAGACTTTCACAAAAAGAAGGAAGATTTGAAACTACAAAAGGCTGCTGAGATACAAGAAAAGAAGCTGCAGCGACTAGAAAAAGGAATAAAAATGCAATAAAAGGAAACCAGTAGTTCGAAAAGGACAAAAAAAAATCTGAAAATCTGATCTGAAAAACATCGATTGCGATCTTTGCGAAAAGTGGTTTCATCTGAAATGCACACCACTTTCGGCCATGTTTTTCGACGAAGCAGAGAAGGAGGATTTTATTTGTCATTCCTGTGTTAACTAATTACCTACTTTACTTATGCTGTGTGAACTATATATTAATTCCTTAATTTTTTTATAATGTCCAAAGAAGTTTAAGTTTTGTTTTGTTTTATTATTAATAAATACTTTTTTTCAATGTTACTCATTTTTTCACGATTTTCTAGTTTTATTTAAGAGGTGGCCGAGATTAGGCATATCGCTGGCCGAAATTAGGATGCGAGAGGCCGAACACTGTCAATTTTTTTTTTTTCATCAAAATCTGATTTAATTAATATTTTAAACAAAAATGTTAGATTTTTAGTATGCCAGTCGAATCTTAATTCTATAACGAATATTATACTATAAAAGAGAAATTGGTCCAAAAGGTTTAACATCCCCGTTTTTATGAGACATTTTCTGTGAAAATTTCATTAAGGGGCCGACCTATGGCGACTCTATCCTAATTTGTGTAGTTTTAAGCAAAGTTGTTGGTTGTTCATTTTATGAATTAAAGACAACATAATGAGTACACAATTGTATAATCTGCCCCTAAAAAGGTGACGAATCGGCAAATTGTCAAATTGTTGCAGAAGCACGGAAAATGCAAGCTCTTTGCTTTGCAAATTCAAAATATGATGATTTTTACAACACAAAACCCAAATAGCCTGCAATGACCTCCTTTCATATGGACAATCAACTTTAGTTTGTTAATAATCACATATCCTGGATAGATGAATGGAAAAAGCTTACTTCCAGTGACAAAAACTCTTGATTTAGATGGACGAGGTAATTGTCACCGCTATTGGCATGATTTATGGTTTTATGGTTTGCAGTGCCTTCTACTATGTTCCGCCACAAATAATTGCACAAATGAGCAGCAACAAATTGTTTTCAACATCATTCTCATTGAGTCGAAGCTGCCTGATAATCTCAATAATCAATTATGTTTGAACGAAACTAGCCCCAATTAGATCTTAAAGGTGATCTCTTTATCTACATTTTTTCCTTCATTTCATATGGAATTTTCGTTAATTTCATGATTAATAATCCACTTACATTTGTTTTGCCAAATGTAAAGAAATCTCTAATAACAGATTTTTTTGCTTTCAAATACTGGCAATACTACTTTATACAACACCATAGAGAATTTAATTACCAAGACCTATCCTATCAGCTTTATTTTAACATATCTGCTATTAAAAACACATGATACGATGAAAAAAACCATTTTAATACAAACACATGTACATAAATATTTAACTAAATAATTATCAAAACATTGAAATACCAGACGCGGCCAACCAAATAATTATAATGTTGTTGTTAAAAGAAAATTAGTCAAGATTATTGAGATAAAATATAAGTATGGTATTTATATTTTTTTAATGAACTAAAGGTAGAAGTGGTTTAAGTTTTAGTTTAGTTTAGGTTTTAGATAAATTTATGAATCACAGCGTATAACAACAGATGAAAAAGATCTTTACATGGCAATAAGCACTGAAAAGGGTCCATCGTGATCTTTGGAGAGCTAGTTGCTGGCATAACTCATAGCATTAGACGACAAAACCAGGCGATTGGTATGCTTACCGTTTTATGCACCACCGTTTACGAATATTGCCCTAGTGTCGGCTTTCTGTTTGTTTTCCCCATTATAATAGAGCGCCCCTGTAAGAATGGGTTTCATAACTAAAAAGAAAATTATGCCCCCGATGTGCTTAAGGTGAGTAAAAAGCAATTCGAGCATATTTGCTTCACAACCAAATCATTGAAAAGAACAATCAGATTTAGTATTATTCAACTGTAACTGAAAAGTTTAGGACGTACCCCAATGTACATATGTGCATTGTATGTATGTATATGTTATATGTTTATTCAATTGCAAAATATGTATATCTGTCAGTAAAATCGACAAATTTTTTATTCAAACATATTAAGTCATCTGTTTTTCCACTCCTTTTTAGGTAATATAAATTCAATACTGACGGTTTATCATTTATTTGATAGAATTTTATGTTTATCTGATCATGATATGAAAATAATTTGCGACAAAAAAAAATATATTGAATATGACCTTGACTATTTATTTTGCAACCCAGTTGAATCTTTAACTGATTTGAGTTTAACTTTGACATGACCTCAAACTCTGAGCTTTCATAGCAACGAATATTCATTTATTCTACAATACTATATTTACTTTAAGTAAAACATTTTACCAGTCTTAATATATGAAATAACTAATATATTTTGACATACCTTCACTCTTTTAGCGTCTTGCCGCCGTTTCCATGGACGTTGTAATACGAAGTATACAGGAAGTGTTACTATATCATATACAAACGATATTACATGAATCGCACCAATTGCACCTTGAATCCAGAAATTTTCCATTCTGTAAAGATACGAGTAAAAAAAGTATTGTTCACTATCGTATTTAATTATACATATTTGGCAATTTGAAAAAATTTTTCAAAAGATCTTACTTTGATTTTTTCTAATAGTAGATAAAATCGTTTTGAAAAAAATGGTTCAAATTCGGGAGCAACAAATTTTATTCGACATAAAAAAGTGTAACCGTTGAATTAGCTAGTTATTAACAAAGTGTGTTTCAAAATTCACGCAAGATTTGAATTTTGCGCCATTTGTGCTGAAAGACGGCATGACAGCTGACAGTTCAGGGTTATTAAAAATGGAGCGCTATACGAACGGGTTTTAATTGTTTCGCTATATATTAAAAATAACAAAGGTTTGGCTGCTATAGTTCATCTTCAGTGATGAGGCTCATTTTCATCTTAATGGCTTTGTTAACCGTCAAAACTATAGAAATTTGAGGCTCAGAAATTCCACGGGTTATTGCTGAGAAACAAATATATCCACAACGTGTAACTGATTGGTGCGCATTTTGGACTGGAGGCATCATAGGTTATTTTTCTTTGAAAATGCGACTGATCAGGAAATAACAGTTAATGGTACTAATGGTACTATATCGACATGATAATCCAGTTCTTTGTGCCTAAATTGCATTGATGATCAGACTTGGCCGCCAGAACAGGCGATTTAACGCCGTTGAACTTTTTCCTTTGGGAGTTTTGAAATCTTAGGTTTATGCCCCCGACGAAGCAAATTGAACGGTGTATCAAATTCAGCTATATTTATACAAAACTGTCATGGAAAATTTCGACAAAAGAGTTCGTATATGCCAGCAAAGCCGTGAAGGCCATTGACCCGATATGATATTCCATACATGACCCTTTACTGTATGTTATACTTTAAGACTAAATAAAAAATATTCTTGCATGAATTTTGGGACACCCATTACATCATAATAGTTAAAAAATCATAACATATATGTATATAGATAGCTGATGACGATATTCATCTTGATTCTATGTTGACAATTATTGCAAAGTGAATTTTTGAATCATCTCGAATATACACCCTGACTGACTCGAACTGGAACCTACTTCAGACTGCTATAATTTCCAAACCGTTCATTACTGTGAGCTCAAATTTTCACACAGACACATAATTTTATTATTTACAAGCCTTTTAAACGATTTGCGTCTCAGTAGTGCTGAACAATTTTTATCCGCGACGGAATTCAAACGTGATAGTGTGATTGCTTTATATTTGGCTGTAAAACCACAAGTAGCTATCATTAGAGCCCTCCAGCACCTCAACGTGAATAAATCATTTGTGTCTTGAACCATAGCTCGTTACCGTGATACTGGCATCGTTGCAAAAAGCCATGGAATTGGTCATAAAAAAAAACAGCAACAACGGCAGAAATGGTTCGGAAAGTGAAGGCTCATGAGCTCAACATATCATTGGAACGCATGCAACACATAGTGAAAAATGAGCTTGGGCTCAAGCCATTGAAGTTCCAAATAACACACGATCTTACACCACAACAGAAAAAAGTTAGAGTCGAAAGAGCGAAGGAATTGCTGCGCTTGCACGAAAGTGGTGAGTTGCCGAATTTAGTTTTTTTCCGATGAGTCGCCATTTGTTATCGAGCAATATGTCAACAAACAAAATGACCGAGTTTACTTGCCAGAGAGGTCCTTCGAAAATTTACACCATAAAGCAGACAGCACCGACGGTGATGGTTTGGGCCGCCATAACCGCCGATGGTCGCTCTCCGCTCGTATTTTTGGACCGTGGGGTCAAAATTAGTATTGAAGCCTTGGGCAAATAATCATTTCGATCGGAGACCGTGGACAGTCGAACGAAGGAATCATTGCCGCCACGGAGGAGTGTTTTGCAGGCCAACAAAAGTCGTACTATACGGGGGAAGTTGCAGCATCGCTGAGAAAAGTGTTTCGAATTGAAAGGGGGTTAGATTGAAAAATAAATTATCAAAACCTAAAAAAGTTGGCTTTTTATTTCTAATCCGGGTATTCATCAAACAGAACTCCTAAATAGCAAACACAGAACGCCGTGGCAATAATAGACAACGCAGTAATGAAAAGGGTAAACAGCAACAAGTATAAGAAAAAACCAGCAAACGCCATAAAGGAAATTTCCATTCTAGTCGAATGTTTTTTTGCAGTAGACAAATACGTCTAAGCATAAAAATAAGTTTTGTTAAGTTTTATACCTTGATGATCAAGTAAAAAAAAGCTTTCAAAATGTAGGTATGTAGAATAACCTGTCATATCCCTATCTATCACATAATCATAAACAAGGAATCGTTCAAGGAGTAGAATGTGAAAACCAGCTAATATCCTTAATAAAAAAAAAAGAAAGCTGCAATTAATAATATAGGAAAAAGTTGAAAAAATAAAAGCGATACATAGAAGCACAATAATCTGTGCGGGTTGAACTTCGGTGAAAGTAAAAATTTCCAACCTTCAGAGCGGAGAGGAACCTTTCAAAAAGTCTTCTTAGGTCTCAAAAGTAAATAATTAGTTTCAGTTTTAAGTTTCAAATATTTCATTCATATTTATACAATAATGATTCCTTAAAGCGGTTCTAAGAATTTTTTTTTTTCGTGTTGGTTAGCACATTTTCATGCTTGTACATACATATGTTTATGTATGTGGATTTTAATTAGTTTTGCTGAAAATGTGTCGTAGAAAAATAAGGGTAACAAAAAATATGAGAAAGCCAAAGCTTGATATCATAGAGACTTGATAAAAATTGCAGATAAAGCTGAAAAATCCTCCTTATCCATATCACAAATAGGATAAAATTATTGACTGCATTGACTGCACTTAAGAAAAATTAAAAATGTTCCAACTGCATACTACATCAATATATAAATAAATAAATGTTCCCAAAAAATTTAATGACAAAAATTTGTTTGCAGAATAAAATAAAATATTTAGTTTCCTTATATGGCAAGTCTGGCTGTTAGACAGTGAAAGGGTAGCAGTAGCCCTTAGTGATCCTCACGCTTTAAGCATTAGACTAAAATGAATCTATTTTGAATTACTTAAAGCATTGACATCAAGATGGGTTCTAGGTAGTAAAACTGTAAACTATACCTATTGCGGGCCACTATAAGCCTTATAGTGTTATTAAGATTAAGAGCAAAAACGATTTTCAAAAAGATAAAAGCGGATAACTTCAAGTGCCGAATAAAGAATTATAAAGTGATCTTGATTTAATTTCAAGCAATACAAATGGCTTTGCTGAAACAGTTTTCCACTGGTACCAACGAATTGGGAAACTAAAACCATGTGTGATGAGAAGTTGCCTAGTCATATTACACTTATAATTTAGTCTACCAAAAAATAACTACTCTTCACTCCATAAACCAAATAGAAAAATGCATCAGGTATGCAAAAGCTGTAACTTCTCTGATTTTGCACATTAAGAGAAAACTACAGATTTAAGATAAATAACACTGTGGGATTCCTGGTTTGAAATGGTATAGAATTTTATTCGACGGAATCATGAGAGAAGATCCGATGTCTAACCAAAAGAGAAAAAACTTATTTGTACTGGACAAGGACAGCGAAATAATTTTTACGAACAAGTATTATACAAACGATGGGTCAATAAAATAAAACTTCAGGGCATTAATTGATGCTTTACATTAGGCAAGTCGACCTACTATACTACTTATTGTTTGCAAATTATAAGAGAAAATCACATATAGATGCTGTAAGAAAAAAAACTTCGTCAATCAAGCGGCACCAGAGAAATACTACAAGGAATAATTACAACTATATAAAACACATCTTCTACTCATCCATAGTATCATAATTTAATCAAAAGTGACTTGTTAATGAGATGAAATGTTCATAGTATATAGGAAAAACGTGTGAAAACTTGTGATAACTTAGAGACCACGGTTAAAGATTTAAATTTACGACACAAATCATTAGCATTTCAGAATATATATATATGTATCTTCGAACTCCGTAGATATAATGATACGAATATCTGTTCTACACTTATAGCCGCTTGAAAAATTAATAAATGATTATATTTGTTTCAGAATCAAAGAATTGTAGTTGGTTTTTTGGTTGGTTGTTGATTAGGAATGTACATATGTTCAAGAAATATTTTAATTAAAAAAACGCAAGTAAATTACTTTTTAGGTACAGTAGTTTAAAAAAAAATCATAACTGTTAAAAGATGGATAAGGCAGGGTAAATTGTAGTCGTAAACAAATTAAAAAATATTTTAATAATTATAAGATTGACACATCTAGGCAGTTTCATGTTTTTTTTTTGTATATGTAAAACATTGCTGACAAAAAAAAAAAATAAAAATAAAAATTAAACTTAATATATAGGTATATTAAAAGCACTCTCACTTTTATAAATAACTGGCACACGTGGACCACTAGGAGCGTATTTACTCAATAAAGTATGAGCAAGAACTTTCTCACAAGCGTCTTTTATACATAACAAAAACTAATCATTGATAACTTGGAATACAAAGAATCCCCAAACGACTTTCCAGTTAGTCATCTTATCGGATTTGATAATGATTGAATTTGAAAAATAAGTTTAATTTTTAAATCGGGTGAAAATTCTGATGACGTAATAGAAAAAATTGCGATCCACAAATTGAAATTTGTTATATGATACATAGAAGCAATGTTAGCATTGTGACCCATTGCAACGTATATTCCGTATAGAAAATCTGTAAATCCGAATAGAAAATCTGTAAGAAGCTCTGTAAGATTAAGATTATTACCAAATGCTATTATCGCTGTTGCCACATATTATACATTATACAAAAATAAATTTTGTTAAAAAAAGAAAAAATGTATGAATGCATTAAAATGGACGGATCAAAGGTTCTGCGACAACCGGTAGTCTTAACCACATGACTTCAGAGCCGGTACACATACTATGTAACAATTTCAAACAAATTTAGAGCTGTAATTTAACTTTTTAACTTTCAGTGTGCGCAATAGACAACATCATTCCTAGTACTCATTTACATTATTATCAACTTAGTCAGACATAGGCAGACGCTCTAAAACTGCAAAGTAATTAAACGGCATTGAAGAAATCGCATCTCAATGAATATATATAGGAACAACCTGTTCCCATAATGTAAATTAAACTAGCACTTCCAAAATCCTTTTGACGTTTAGAAAATCAATTGATTTGTCTCCAGGTGAAAATAAATTTATACACAAAAAATATATAAAAAAAAAAACTAAGAAAACACACACTCATACTTTCAAAGTCCAATAGGACAGCCGAGGGTCAGAAGTTGAGCAGGACTAGCTACTTTACTTCAACAATTATATAAAGTTTAGTGAACATCACATTAGATTAGATTTTTCAAATGCACTTATTCTATTGCTTATCAATTTTAAGCAAGATTAGAAATTTAAGTTATGATTGTTATCAGCAATTTGTCATAAGATTTCACTTTATGAATCACATAAATGAGTTAAAATTATCAATTTTAAATTCTTCGCATTAGAAATCAGCCCATGGAAAATATAATATATGCACATTTTTTATAGGCGACCTTTTTTGTTATATTGCGTAAACATTTTTGAATGACCTTACTCCAATTAAAAAATTCTTGACATTTTAATGGTTTTAAGTGATTTAAATTGTTGCCAGTTTAAAACAAACGACGAGTTGCCTCCCTCCAATGAATTTTTGCATAAATCATTTCCCAAAACCGACTTATGCATACATACTCGTACATATTACAAATTGCAATTTGCAATTTGCACAGATATAAAGTGAATGACACCCAATTAGAAGTATGAGGTCCAGATGATTATTATTTTTTCTAGGTAGATACGATAGGAACGAAGTATGAGATAAATAAATTAATTTTTTTAAAACACTTGCTTTTTAACTTAAGGAAAAAATCTTCACAAAATCATCGAGGAATTAACACAGTGTAGTTAGCAAACCATCTTTAAATGGATGGATATAGGAGAACATTTGATTTGATTTAATTGAACTTATATATCACAATGAAACTTATACATTTATTTATACTTAGATTTTTACGTACTTAAAGTATACTTTGAACCGCCCTAGTTAGTCAGGATTTCTAATTTTTCTAATCGACCTTGAACTCTCAACTATTTTCCAAAGTACCAGAAGTTAATTTTAATTAATCAGATAGTAGACGAACTGAATATTGGGAGATTTCGTACAACGCGCTGGTACCGAAACTGGCCACCAGGCGTATTGCGCAAAATTTGTCTACTGTTCGGCGTTAACCCTACCAGAAAGAGCGATGTAAAAAACTGAGTGTAGTTTTTTCCCACTTAATTTGATTGTGTGTGTATGTTATATTGATTTTTCCCGCATTCGAATTTCCCCTGAAAGTCAGTCTCAAATGAGGGGAAATGTTTGTTTACAAGCTGTGTTACTTTTCAAATAATTTCGTTTGACGTTTAATGATAGATCCAAGACAGAGCGAAAGTGATAGATACTGAATACATTTATTTTTGATCGATTATTCTTTATTAAATAAATTTTATAATGCAGAAGGAAGGAAGAAAAAACCTTTAAATATCCGATTAAAATTACATTTGTAACTATATTATTTTTTATTTTAAAAATGCATATGTTTTTCATGAGCCACTTTCTTCTTACTCGCAACAGTGAAAATTCAAAACTTATTCTGTAAACGTTTGGTAGGATTCGCGGATTTGTATCTGCTCGCTGGGAAGGTGTTCTGTTAGTCGTGAATTTTAAATGGATTTAAAAAAAAAATGATTACTCTAACCAGTTTTCTTATTTATTTTGACTGATATTAGCTTACGTGTAATTCTTTAAACATATTAAAATAAAATATGGGAAAATAATAATTAAAAGGTTAATATTTATGTTTCAAAAATGGGCGAAAACAAGTATAATATTTTGCAACTGTTTGCAACGTTCATAGTTGAACTTACTTCGGCGGCTATAAAGAAAACGGAATCTGGCATGAAGCTGACGATATGAAAGAGGACGATAGCAAAAATAATAGATACGTTACATGTCTTATCAACAACATGATTACCCAACATGAGGATTTATGTCTGCAAACTTCGTATTAGATCAGGTTGTCGCACTACCGCAGAACACTCAAAACTTCAATCAACAAAGACATTGCAGAATATTCCATGCTCTGATAAGATTGGTAAATAGATCGTATATACCTCAAAAAGATTTAGACAAGACGATACATTGCCCTGAGGATACAAAGATGCGACTATTTCGTGTTTCACAATATAACAATAAAATCAAAAATGAGTCTGACGTTAAACGAGGACAAGACAAAGTGGTTCGCACACGTCAACCAAATATCGCAGTTCTTTAAGGAAAAAAAAAAAGAAGTTAATATCTGTTTACAAGTATATGTGCATATATGTAAATTTTGGTCCCATCTTATATTTGTATGTTTAATGGCCAAGTCACAATGTTGCGCCTTGATATGCTTCATGTACGCTTTATATTGAACTTACGAAAACATGCGTCAAAAGCACGAGCTCGAGCTCAAACGCGCGACGAAATAGAAAGTAGCTCAACTAAGGCTGTGTTGTCGAGCTTACGATATTTACGATCAAAAGTGTCAGAAACGCCTGAGGTAACATTTCGGATTGCTCCATAAGATCGCATTGTTTCAGCTTAATATGTCTAAGCGCGACCGCGCGAACGCGACATTGTGAATTGGCTTTAAAGTATCTTTAGGTTTGCACATATTTCAGTTGAAACCCTCTTTTGAATTCCCAATTCCCAACTGATGATGACTGGGAAAGGTCATTTGTACATACATGTTTAAATGGTTGTTCTCATACCCTTAAATCTATTTACACTGGTTAAATTTGGCGTTAGTCTATTTATACTTTTTCAGTATCTCTCATGTATAAGTATAAATACAAAAAAATTAAAAAAGTCTATTTCATCGAAATATCAAAATATATGATTAAATATACATATGGTATCATTTTTGATGAAAAAACTGGCTAACTGGCTTTACTAACAGTACAAGATTGCTATTTGTAAATACACAAAATACCCTAACATCTATATATTTTCAACACGATATTGTTGGTTTATTGACGTTTATTATAACCAAAGTTAATGGCGTGCAATTTCTAGTGTTTTATTTAACAGGTTATTATTATTTGTGAAAAATTTGTTTTATTAAATTTCATACGTTTTGATTTTGAAAAGGTATACTAAGTACATATACAATATGAGAAAAATGCTCAAATTCACCGGATCACTTTTTTTTGTGGAGAGTTTATTTCAAGTATGAATCGATAACGGGTTATACCGATACTAAATAGAATTAACAATTTGTATTTTGCTTTCAACATTTCTGAAAGTATAGGGTTTTCTAATAACGACTTAACAACTTTTTTTTTTTTAAATCAAAGGCAAACCATTTGATATATTTCAAAAACTTTATTATTGGCTTGAAGTACAATCAAAACATTTATGAATGCAACTCGACTTCGTTCATATGGCCACCGCGGGCACGTTTGCAGCGGTCGATTCGTTGGACCCAATTTTCAACAACTCGGGTACACATTTCGGCCGAAACGGCCGGTATTTCGCGTTCAATGTTGGCTTTGAGCTCTGTCAACGTCGTCGGCGTGTTGGCATAAGCCAATGATTTAACGCTCCACAGAAAATAGTCAAGCGGCGTTAAATATTACGAACGAGGCGGCCAATCGACTGGCCCACGTCTTGAGATAACACGCTCACCATACTTACTCTTCAAAAAATCGATTGTAGCGTGTGCTGTTTGGCTTATGGTACCACATGTCGTCCAAGTCCATATCTTTAATTCGGGCCAAAAATAATCGGTGATCATGACGCGATAACGCTGACCATTCACAGTAACGTGACGATCGTTATCGTTGACGAAAAAATATGGCCCAATAACGCCGCCGACATGCAAACCACACCAAACTGTAATTTTTTGTGGATGACGTCGTCTGAATTTCGTCACTGAAGATGATTTTGCGATGAAATTCATCATCTTGGCGCATCTTTTCCAGAACCCAATCGGAGAACGTTTGCAAACGTTGCTCGTTGGTGTACTTTACCATGATGAAAATGTTGAGTTTACTGAATAAATTGACAGTGACATTGATGATTAGTTAAAGAGTGCGTTCACAAGTCAAATTCGAAGTTGTCAAGTCCCTATTGGAAAACCCTATATTAATAAATCTTGGACACCAAGTTGTTTTTGCTTAAGATATGTACGTTATTTAAGATAGTGGTTTAATGGTACCCACCCAAATGCCCTTTTCTAAACTTGTAATTTTGAGGGAACCAAAAGATCATGTGAATGACTTCTCTCTGTTTAACGAAAATGAAGGGTTATCCTTACAACACAAGATGTAAACTTGTATATCCTGATGTGGAATCTATAACTAAACCGCTTCCTTATACTTCCTTATACACCACCGCAACCTCCAAGGAAAATGGTTATCGGTTCATACAATTATAAGAGACAACCAAAACGAACTCAGAGTACTTTTTTAAAAATTAAGTTCAAAACTGAGATATTTTTGTTTTTTTTTTTTTTTTATAAATATATGTTCCTAAGAAAATGTGTGTGTCAATTTTTGTTTAATAATGTATTTTAAATTATCTCATACCTGATGACGATGGCGTGATGGTTGACTCACTGACTGTCAGGCCACCTACCAGAGTTTCGAATCCCGGTAGGAGCACACAGCAAATTTTTCAAACAGGCAATGACAAACCTCGGAAAGTCAAATTCTATATGTATATCAACATTATGACCTTTATGCCTAAAACAAAATAGAGCTTCGGCTTTGGTCACGTTACGTTTTATTCGCTTTGTGTGTGCTTTGAAATTACATTTCTGCAATTTTTTTTGTTTTTGTTTGTTGAATTTTTTTTTTTTTCTTTTGTTTTCAGAGCTGTTGAAAACTTATCCTGTTCCAACCTTTGCTTCGCTTTGAAGTCACGTTACGTATCATAACGTCTTCAATACGAATATAAAACATAAATCCGAAGCGCAAAGCGACGTGAAAGAAAGCATTGAATTTATATAGTGTTTTAGCCATTAATGGCAGTTTATATGTTGGTTGGTGAATAAATTTAATTTATTTTAAGGAAAAAAGGTGTGTGTTTTTTTTTTCATCGATATCAGCATTTATTTCCAATCTACACGCAGAAATGTAATCTATACGCGCTAATGTAATGCAAGATATTTATTGGAGTTAAAGCGGATAGTAACAACGTTTCTAAATTCTTTTTTCTACAAATTACAACAAAAGCATAGGGATGTATTCTAAGTCAATTTATATAAGCTAACACCCCAAAAAATCCAAAAACATAATCTGAAACCATACGAGTTCTTTACCATGGAAAGTGTTACTTCATAACATTCCCACGAAAAGCATGCTGTCATTACATGCACACATCATTTTTCACCTGCACCGGATACACATACCAAAACTAGATCTACAATTGAAGGCGAATCTGCTGACGCTACGTCTGTTCATCCATTCACCTTATGCAATAGGTTATAAGTATTTTATTTTACACAAATTGTTAGTTAGTTCTAAGTTAGATCTTTAAGTGTGAACACTAATAAAAATATTTTTTTTTTTTAATTTTAAATTAATAAACGGTTAAATAGCGCCCGAGCAGGGACCTCGGGAACGCAGTGCGCGGTAGTAAAAGTAAAGTCAATTGCTCTTAAGTAACGCTAGTGCTATACTCAAACGCCCGTCCGTAAAAAAATTCCGTAGTGCCAAAAAAAAAAAAAAAATTATTGTGAAAATCCGCAAAAAGCTAAGTTTTTTTTTCAATAGATTCTCTGGTGAAGCATGTATCTAAAACTAATAAGATCTTAAGTGGACTCACCTATCTTCAGCTGAATAGTGAAAATATTTAATTTAATATTCATTTCATTGGATTTAGGAGTCGCGAAAGGCGTAATTTTACTTATCCTAATATTGGGAGCTGCTATTCTTAATGCTTTATTTATATCCTTTAATGCGGTATCCCCATCAAAACCTTTTAATACGATGGAAACCTTTTTGTTTCTTTAGGATATAATGAAAAAGCTCCTATACCCGTCCTACGTAATCGATCGATAATTAAATTATGATCCTTTGCATCATTCACATAGACCTTAGTTTTTTGATAACTTAAGTTGACAAACTTATGCCTTAAATCATTCATTTTACATTATACTGCGGCAAGTTTTACAACTTCACTAATAACGCTTCAGTTTGCACCAAATATGAATATAGGTGGACAGAAAAGTGCAATTGATGGGGCACTACTTCTTAGGTTCAGAATTTCATTGGGTTGACTATCAGGTTTGTTGCTCCTCGCATTAGAATTGATGGTTGATTGATTTGCTGTAGGTTTATCGAGTTGATGGACAATATCCATTAATGGTGAAAATCGGTTATTCAGCAGATAGTCTTTCCTAAGTGAGGACAACTCGGAAACCAATCTCCTTCTTCCTTCGCTGGGTTTGTAATTACTGGAAGCACTCACTTGAACAGGTTTTGTTGACTTTCGTCGTACAATTCGTTTTTAAAGTGTTGGTGTTGTATTTATGCCTGGGTTTACTTCCATCGCTGATGGTTCATCTGCTGATTTAGCCACACTGCTGCTTGGTGACTGCATGGTGCGAAACACGTAAGAAGGTCTCCCTTCTATATGTTTATTGGTTATTGTGGTGGTCTGTATGCGATTGCGAATATTCACATAGTCAAAAGAAACACTTGTACCCGCAGATGCTTTGCTAAGGTCACTGGATTTATTATTCAGCATTAATGCTAAATGTTCACTTTTGGCTTTTCACTAAATTCCACTTTAATAAAAAAAAGTCACTATCTCAAAGAAAAAAATGGACTTTATGGAACAAAACCACGCAAGGATTCAATTAAATGAAAAAAAAAAATTGATCACACAAGATGTGCTCTACTCCGGACGAAGTCCAAAACCAGACTCAATATCGCGGTTACTATCAACACCAAAGAGACCCATGGAAACCCATATGACCCAAAAAAAAGTACCAGCAAAAAAGTTGCAGAAAAACTTCCATCTAACCACCTCTCCGGAAGGACGTGGACAATATGACATGGCCATAAGTACAGAAGATTCCCTTTACGACCAATACCTAGCGAATACATTCAGTCATAACCACAAGAAGAACTAGGAAATGAAAATACCATTTCGCAGCCGCAGCAAAAAAACATACAAAAAATTGAAAACGCTTTTCCATCAGACGCCCCTCTATTCACTGACATTCAGTTTTTAGATTAACGAGTTCATCGTTACCCAATTTTGAATGTAAGACACAGCGCGAAATTCTAAAAATATTGATCAATACTGGATCTAATCAAAATTATATTCAGCCATCTCTTGTCAAAAAATTCGTTCAAAACGAAATATGTTTTTACGAAAACTAAACCGCAGGTAACGGTAAAATTACGCATCATATTTTCGTGAATCTTTCCGGACACTAAATTAAATTGTTTCTTCTGCCGCATTTGAAATCATTCCACGGTATTCTCGGAATTAAAATAATTAAAATAATTATCCGCCGTGATATAAACACTCTGTGTTTTGTGATAACCAAGCGTTTTATATTATTTTAAATTTTTTTTAAATTTGAGTAAACCTTATTAGATGTATAATATAGCTTTAACTTAACCTCTTTGAAGTACAAGTGAATAATAATAGAAAAAGTCTACCCTTTCGAACAATGTGCTGTTTTTTTGACACATTACTTGACAATCAGAATTTCGAAGTAAAAGTTACTTACAATACATATTCGATGAGTTCAAAGCTAGATAATATAACATTCGATACAAGTAATAGTTCTTATAAATTTGATAATATTAATTGTGCGAAATATGTTGAACATTCTCCCTCTCTTAAAGAACTGAAGGTGCTTCAACTGGTAGCCAGCAAAGGTTTGCAATTGCTCGTTTGCGTGTTTCACTAGCAGTTTTTAAAGTAACCACTCGAACAATCCCATCGGAGCCAGGATGCGTTTCGATTATTCTCCCAAGCTTCCATTTCAAAAGAGGAGCATTGTTATCTTTGATAATTATGATGTCATTCAGCTGGAGTCCGGGGCTATTATTTCGCCATTTGTTTCGTTGCTGCAAAGTAACTCGTTTTTCCAAAGGCTCAAATAGGAGATATTTGTGTCACTCAAGTCAGGTTCTGCAAGTCCGACCAGTGATGTTAAAAAATGGCCCAGGGTTAAAAGTTTAAGGTCATTGGGTGAGAGAGGACGGGAATTAAGAATATATTCTATCTGGACAATAAGTGTGTTGAGCTCTTCATAAGTCAAAGCTGCTAGATGTAAAAGGCGTTTCATATAATGTTTCGCAAACATCATGGCTGCTTCCCATATACTACCAAAATGTGGTGATCTGGGTGGTATATATTTCCACTTGATGCCGTCATCTTTCATGATTTGGTTGTGAAACATTTCATAAAGTGCTCTTAACTCATTACGTGCTCCTATGTAGTTCGTAGCGTTATCGCTATAGATTGTGCGACATAGTCGTCGTCGGCTGATGAAGCGACGCAAAGCACCCAATAATGAAGCAGTAGTGAGGTCTTCAACTAATTCAAGGTGTACAGCTTTGGTGATAAGGCGTATGAATTCAGCTACGTATGCTTTCACAGCGGCAGTCCCACGACGTCTAGAGTGCACCATAAAGGGTCCACGACAGTGAATGGACGAGATGGCAGTAATCGGTAATCTGGTAGATTCCCCATTTGTGAATATTCAAACGAGGAAGCGCTCTAGCACAAAGAACGCAGCGGCTGATAACTCGCCTAATAAGAGGTTTCGCATGCACTGGCCAAAATTGCTCGCGTATTATTGAAAGCATTCCTTGTACTCCCACGTGATGATGATTTTCATGTTTGTCCCGGATTAAAGCGATTGTAAATACGTGATCATTCGGCATAAGTGCTGGTTGTTTGTAGTCATACCCTATATTTGCATTCCGTACGCGCCAACCAACTCTAAATATTCCCTTCTCATCGCGGAATGGACTAAGGGAACAAATATGCGATCTAGGAGATATTGCCCTATTTCGTATGCGTATTTATTTCGTTGAATCATTTTTAAGATTTTATTTTTATTTTATTTTATTTTTAAGAAAATAAAAAATTTGTTGCCTTATCTAGGACGACGTTATCTTTTTAAGTTTTTAACAAGTAGTGTTTATTCTCTGATAGCGTATATTACAATTCAATATATATGCATAAATATATTATTATTATTAGACATATTATTTTGTGTCCATTCTGGCCTCCGACCATAGATGGGCTAATCTAGATGTCAAACTCTACTAATGCTTTTGCAAGTCCTTAACTTTCAAAAGACACATTGTAAGTGAATTACCAACCCTTTTACATCTCTACAACTTGTTAATGTTAGTTAAATTAATAAATATTTCACTGACTCCATGACTTAAATTGCCAATGATTGTATGACGTCTTTCAAAAAGATTAAACATATTGAATTCAGTAAATGACAGTAATTGACAGCCAACATCCACACCATTTGTTGGCCCATAACTTATCACTTGGGACTTGACTCATCACCTTCCAGATATTGGAAATTTGAATCCCGATTTTCACTCGTCGCCTCTTTTCATGAGACCCTGCTATGAGTATGTGTAAATTGTCATGAATGGCAATTTCCATTCCATTTTACACAAAACACGTCCATTTGATTAAAAAAAAAAAAACGTCATTCAATTACACACACATAGTGAACTTTACTCGCAAATCACTCTCTTTCTAACAACTTTAATTGTAAATAGATTCCATTCAAGCAAATACTGGCAGGTTTTAGAGATATACAAAGTGTTGAGAATTTACTTATAGTTTATCTGCACAAGGGTTAACGGCTTGCAAAAGTTTAGTACTTTGGCATCTATGTTGGTGGGATTGTTAAATGTCATATTTTTATTTGCAAATTCTTTAGTTGGCAAAATAACAGAATCTGATAAATATTTGATAGCTCTGCTTCAATATCCTTTTCTTTTTTTTTTTAGTCGATTGCTTGAGACCAAAACTTTGTTTGACACGCAATACTATTTGACATTTATATCCAGAAGAGAATTTTCCTTCTGTAAAGAAGACCAGAAGCAAAATTTAACTTCTGAAGAAGTGAGAAATGTACCTAAGGAAAATTTTTATGTCATCTTTTACTCTTTGATGTGCAAAAAAGAAGACTTTTCGGACAAAGGAAAATGCTATTAAACCATCTCATAAAAAAGAGAAACTATATCTGACGTTTCAAGAGTTAAGTGGATGCCAATGGAAACGCTCATCTACATCGCAGAATTGTTCACATTCACTGGAAAATAGCTGTTCATAGATGAATTTGTTGTACATTTTATTTAACTATTGACATCCAATTTTTATTATCAGTCGGCTTTGGCAGTTTTATTATATTGTAGCTGGGGTCTTCAAACAATATAATAAATGTTAAAAACTCGAAGTATTCTACTGTGCCAACCACGTTGTGTGAGAGGAAAGCAACGATGGGTAATTTGTCAAGTTTTACAAGTTATGTATTGTGTATCAAAACCCCTTATTTCTATTATAGTCGGTATCCCAAAAGAAGAAATTAGTTACAGATCGAGCCTTAGAAAATTTTGATGAATTTTATGGCTCGGTTTTCGGTACTCGTTGGAAAAATATGAGAGCGGCATTGCTAACAGAAAAGAAGTTTATTGCTATGGTGAATAATTTTGGTGATACTGAAAAAACCTGCAGCTCGTTGGAAATGCAAGGTACCTATATCGACATGCAGTATTAGCTGGTTTTTTCCATTTTAAGTATTTGCAGATTTAAATTGAGTCTGATAATAGAAGAGCCAGAATGGTTACAAAATATTATAAGTAAAATTTAATATTCAATATGAAGGCAAAGAATGGAGCTTAGTTTAAAAGTACATATTTATGTTTTTATCGTTTATCAGTTCATATATGACAGCATTATATCTCTTCGTACTACAAAAATCTACTAACAAATTCGAAAAATTACAAATAACTATTTGAAATACGCTCGCGTACTTGCATTTTTCGTAGTTTTGGTTTCTGCAGAAGAGAGCGAAATGAGAGCAATTTATTTCCTTTTTTGTCGATTTTATTCCAAATTCATTCATTCACTTTTTTCACCCTTCTCCGAATGGTATTTAGGTGAACAAAGTGAATGTCAACGATTTTTAAGGGATTATAATTAAAATATCTTCGTCCTTAACATCATTAATTCAAATAAAATGGTTTAATCTTTTTAAAATCATTTCTCAAACTAAAAAAAAAACATTAATTGCATAATAATAGCAATAAAGGCAGTTGGCAATTGTCTAAACTGAACTGTCTCAAATCCGTTCACCTGCAAAAAATAAAAAAGTTATACACACGCTCCTTTGAATTTATATGATGGCCCAGCAATTAATATATCTTCTGATGAAATTGAGTAATGCTGTGATGCAATAGGAACGACCAGAACTGGCAAATTGAAAAGGTGAAATATTAATTGACGATATTCGCAGGCCCCATATTTCTTTGGCTGCGGGAAACAAATTGATAAACTTGGACGCAAACCTCATCCATTTTTTCTCCTTGTTCATTGCAAAACTTTGGATGGAGAATCGTTTTCCAATGAGGAGGAAATTAAATGGTACTTGGATCAATTTTTTACGAACAGAACACACGACTTCCACATATAGCATTTTAGGTATTTTTAAACTTCCAAAAAAGAACAGAATATATTACATATTGCGCACTTACTGCACAACAGAATTTGTATTGCGTTGTACCACATAAAATGTCCGATTTTATAGTAAAAATTAAAAGCCAATATTTGCTGGCAGAAGGCAGTTCAGCAAAATGAATCCAGGTTGCGGAAAAGATGGTAATCCGTTGGGGAAATATCAGGAGAGTACGGTGGATGCGGAAGAATCCCAACTGCAACAGTTTTTGCACCGTTACTTGTGAGGTATGAGGTCTATCATTGTCATGCAAAAAAATTGGACCGTGACTGTTGACCAACGCAGGTTGCTTTTCACCAAAGTGCAGACTTATTGTCATTGGGGATAATCCCATGCTTTGTGCAATCTCCCGCACCGATTTCGTTGGGTCCATATCCATCGTTTCTCTTAAAACGTCGTCGTCAACTAAAGTTTCCGGCTTTCCAAGTGGTTCATTTTCGAGGCTGAAATCACCCGAACAGAACTTTCCAAACCAACGTCGTATAGTGCTTTCGTTTACCGTTACATCCTCAAATGCGTCATTAATGTTTTTCATCGCCAATGACGCATTATGTTCCATTTTAAATTCGTAAAGGAAGTAACCCCAAAATTCTGTCAAGCACATTTTATTTTATAAAAAAAGACAATTTAACGTTCTGGCACGGACATTCACTCGAGAACTTGTTTCCGACTGAGCGAAAATACCGTTTCATATGATACAACCCAATAAAGCAAACCCTTTTATTCGTTACTCATTCCATAACTGGCTATTGTAATTTTTTTTTAATTGTGAAGTTTACAGTTTTTGCAATGAATTACGATATTACTAAAGAATTGACCATACAAGCTTCAAATTTTAAGTTTTCGAATAAGTGTTCTATCGACTGCAATAGTGTTATATAAACTGTTTAAGGGAATCTTGATTATTCCGTTTATAAAATTTGTATACACCCTCTAATGCAATTTTACAATTATCTCGTTTTTCCCAGGTTCGTCTTTCCCCTTTGAGGGTATGATCAGAAATTTCACTTAAGTTTTACCGCATAATTTTCAGTTTTCTCCTAATTAAAAGAAGTTATTTTCCATAGGAATACGCCTTACAGATCAAAAATACTATTGCTTTACTACTTTTGCCGTATTTCTTTTGCCAGTGTACGATTTTTATCTCTTTATTAACGGCATTTGTTGATATTTTCCATCTTTTATTTGAACTAAGTCCACCATATGAAAGTAGGCTTATTTCGCACTGAGTAGAGACTAAATATACCTGCACCGATATAAGTACGAGGAGAATTACAACAATAAATTACCGTGTGGTTAAGTTGCTTATTGTTAAATCTAAACAAAATCTAGACTAGTTAGTCTCCAGGGCACTACCTATGGCTTAAGGAATGTCTTACCTTATTATTCTTAAAAAAAAAGACTGTTTGATGTAATTCGTGTTGAAATTTAAAGTTCAAACTTATATATTACTTCGTATTGGAATACAAAGACCTGGAAGCTGCTATTTGTTGTCTTGGCTAAAAGTCAGACTCGTCATTGCTTGATATTCAATTTTCGATTTCTAACATTATGCTGTTTTGAAAGAAAAATCTACAAAAAAGATTAATATTCAAACACATAGGATTCCGTCGCTTTTGACCAGAAAACCTACTGATTCATACCCGTTTGTTATTCTCTGAAGCACTGTATAAATGGTGTAGATGGTATTTACGAAAGAGAAGTATTTTATTTCTATTTTGTAAGCAGAAAGTGTAAGTTTATAGTTTTATAACATTCAAATTATCAGTTAAGCTTACATTTTATGTCTTAAGAGTACACCAGCTTTTGCAAATACACATTCGTTATACAAGACTTTACCAGGCGGCAGTAACCAATTTGGGGCCAACGTTGCGTTTACGCAACATTTTTAAAACATTTTTTTTTTATATATATATATAAATTAATTGTTTTTTTATATATCTAAATACATCATGCTATTGGAAAAGGTCTTATTTAATTGTACAGTTTTTGGTTTTTACTTTATGCAATTATTTGGTGAATTTATTGATGTAACAAATATGTGCGTTTTTGAGTCCAAAAAAGCATTGATGAAAACTAAAAAAAAGTTATTCTGACCTAATTTTTGGAATATTTTGGGAGTCAAACAGTAACTACAAGCCGTAATAAACAATTTTGGTGAAAAATAATGAAGATATGTATAAAACAGTATTCAAAACAAATACTTATATTTAAAAATAAAGATGCATAAACGCAACATTGGCCGTTGGCATGAATTTTTCAGCCGTTGGTACGAATATGTTACAACTTGTCTATCTGCTTTATCTCTGCTTTATGTGCATCTGCGCTTTGTTTCATTTCAAGTTGAGATTTCAGTGAATAAATATGTACTGTAATTACAATTTTATTTTTTTAAGTTCATTTACACCAATGTTAATATTTCTTCGGAAGAAATATAATTTGAGAATTTAAGAATTTGTTTTTTATATATATATATATATATATATTTTTTTTTTTGATAATTTTGTTGAGCTACACAAAAAAGAAAACTCGGTTTCCTTTGGAAGGCTTTCCGAAATAAAAGCTTTGACTGCTGAGGAGCTGCTAGCCATACTGGAAGAGGACACTGCGAATATCACGTCTGATGATGAACTAATTTACATCCCCCCGCAAGTAGACCAACTAACCGATGAAAGAAATAATGACGATAATGTAATTGGAGGGGACCCTGTTCACAAAGAGATTGCTGGAACGTTTGAAATCCATTTCAACAAAGAAGTAAGTTTATCACATTTAAGTACGTCACAAACCAAACAACAATCGAAAAAACAAAAAACCAAAGCATGAAACCGAAATGGACAAAAAATTCAGCTTGTTTTTCAAGCACTAAAGATTTTGAATGAAAGGTCCGAAAAGAAAATATATCGCTGTTGCATGGCGGAAAATCACCAACCGAAGTTTTTAAACTGTTTTTTGATCGGCATTTACTTGATAGCATCATCAATATTTCTGAAGAATACATAATTTGCCTCAATGTGATATGTATTGGTCAAGAGATGAGGATAAAGGAATCGAATTGGTAAAAAACGATTTGCCTCGTAATACCTTCCGTGTAATCAAACGATACATCCATTTATCATATAATTCGCAGCTAAACAAAAGTGAAAAATTTTCCAAACTAAGACCGGTCATTGAAATTCTCAATAAGCAATTTTTGAAAATGGTTTTTTTTTTTTTTCAGACCACATATCTATAAATGAACAAATGGTTCCTTATTTTGCCAAAATGGTTATAAAAGGTAACCAGTTCGTTTTGGTTTTAAAATATGGTGCATGTGCTCCTCTGATGGCTATCTATATAAAAAAAAAACCTATCCCTTTGGTCTTGGAGCACAATTTATTCTTGTTTTTTTGAGATTTATACCAGATCCAAAAAAACATCATATGTATATATTTTGACAATTTTTTCTACATCGTATTCACTTTTGAAGGAACTAAGAGCCAAAGAATGTTTTGTCACTGGCACAATAAGAGAGAACAGAATCGAAAAATGCTCTCTTAAAAATGTTAAAGTAATTGGGAAAAAAGCAAGAGGTTGATGCTGCCTTTAACCAAAAAATGAAATTTCCATTGTTAAATGGAACGATAATTCGATTGTTACGGTGACTAGTAATAACAATTGCGTGGAACTGGTAAAAAATGCTAAGCGGTACAGAAAAATAAAAAAAGAAGAAACAATATTGCAGTTAAATAAAATATGTCAATACAATAAGTAGATGGGAGGAGTAGACCTACATGATAACGGCGTGGCTAACTACAGAATAAAAATAAGAAGAAAATGCCTGGAAAATTTACAAAATCACGAAGAAAGAAAAAATACCATAGCTCAAATTTAGACCCTATATTACACGATGCTAGATAAGTTGCGAACGTCATAATATAACAAAGCAGCCTTAAACGGTTTTTCCTGGTTCAAATTCACGTGTTGGGCGTCCTGCACGCAACCCTGTTTTGGATAAAATTCGCAGACCGGCTGGAGTATTTCATAGCCCGGCAAAACTTTCTTCTAAGATGCCGTGTGTGTAGAAGTCAAACAATATACCATATAAGTGCCAAAAATGTGGTGTGAGTTTATACCGAGAGTGTTTTACCCATTATCATGAATAGTTTTTTTTGAAAGAATTTTGTTTTTTATGGTGTAATTTTTTTTCATAGGTATATTTTTTTTGGATTAAATATACTGTTTTATTTAAAAAAGTGTTTTTACTATCCTGAATCTAAACATTTGATATTGTGAATTTTTTGCGCAAATGTTGCGTAAACGTGTATAAACATTGAAAGCCATTTTCATATTTTTTTTTGAGTCACAACTAGATCACCGAAATCAAGTGTTGGACGCGGTAAGTACGTAGTTAGAGGACCACATGGGAACTCAGTACTCCGCGTGCTGTTGACAAAATGCGCCACATGGGCATAGTACCCCGGCGTTAAATCCCGCAGCCTACAAATTAATTTGTATCGTTCCATTGATAATAATAATAATAATAATAATAATAATAATAATATTTATAATAATAATTATAATAATAATAATAATAATAATAACAACTTTTTCCTTAATCTCAATAAAAAGAAACTTACTAAAAATTGTACGCTAATGTTGTTTGGCGCCAAATGGGTTAAGGCACCGGAACCTACTAAAGTCACTTCAAAAATAGTGGCTACGATTTTATTTTTCAAATGGCGCCGATGTGCACATCCTATACTCAATATTTTTTAAGTGGTGGTACAATCTCGGAATGACCAACCAGCAAGCCTTTTCAATTAACCCTTTTATTATATAACTGTCGCCAGTTTGTTGGTTGCAGTTTTTTCTCTTTAAGGTAGGTGCTGCTTCTTATGTGTTTGGAATTGAGGCGTAACTTCTTGTTTTTTTTTTAATTTGTTTTTAAATCCAATCCCTCAAAAATTTTTCGAAGGATCTCCATATCTATCAGACCCGTGATTTTTTCATCTGGTCTTGATAGGAAATTCTTCAAACTCTTCCTATTGAGTTTGCCAAATAGGCAATATTTCTGGGAACGATTCTGAGCACCAAATTGAATTGAAAGTAAAATATCCAGTAACGCGTTGGCAAAAACTACATGGCTCCATTCACATGCGGAAAATAATACTAATGTATTGTGTAGCTGTATGTTGGCCACCCTTGCATACACTGTTCAACCGGTTAACATTAAAAAATGTGCAAAGATCAGCATGCCTTTGTATTAGCAGACGTATAAAAGCTACTATTTAGTGATTAAGTCTTCAAACAGCCAACGTAAGCGGGTTTCGACATCGGCTTAAAACTCAGTTGCGCAAAATGATACCATAATTCACCCTGCTTCGCTTAAATCGGCACCAACTGTACCGTTCTGATGTCAGAAGAGGATTACTATATATTTATATTATTAAAATATAAATATATTTATATATTTTAAAATATAAGATTTTTAAGTTTAAAATAAATTAAATAAATTTAAATGTAAGAACGATATTCGCAAGTAAACACCATCAGCAAAACCATTTCCTAATAAGAAAAGGTATTTGCCTATACTGATGATATTGATATCATAGGAAGAATAAAACCTGGCATCACTTCAGCGTTTGCCAGGATTGGGCGAAGAATAAGGAATAAGAAAAAAAAAAAAAAAAAAAAAAAAAAAAAAAAAAAAAAAAAACCATCGACAACTACAACATAGAAGTTGTTCATTTTTAAGCTCCGCAGTTAAATCTGACAAGAACTTCTGATGGCAAAATATAATTCTTAGCGAACGTCGTTTGAAGTGCTATCCACCTATCGAGAGCGAACAAAATGATCCAGAAGTATTGACTTTTCACCCGGCGAATGGAAGTATCCTAGGCTACTCGAAAGACTAATGACGCACTATACAAAATGTGTTATACATCGACATAAAAAAAATAAATAAATACATCTGCACCACCTGATATAGTAAGATATATAAAGCGCAAACATACGCATCTTCCTGTCTGCAAAATGTTTAAATCCAACGGAACGGAACGGTGGGTTAGAGGTAAGGTAGACCATATCTTAGATGACTTGCCCAGTTGAAACGGGATCGTACTTTTTTCTCCATAATTTTAACTCCTGTATGACAGCTTATAATCTCACCTAGTTATTTATTTGACATGGCTGTCAACAATAAACCTTCCCTTTTTCGATACTTGTTGTGGGTTTTGAATTATTTAATTTTTTTTTTCTTTTTTGGTTAACCCTAACCGCAACCTCTCATTTGGGGTGATGTTCGTTATAAAAAAAAATTCATTGGATACCACGGACCTTGCTATGAATACCTCCGAGAAGCTATTATAAGCGTTGGCCAAGTAATTCGCTCCTACGCAAGCTGTCTAAATGGTTCCTAATATGTCGCCTCCATAAGATTGTAGACTTTTCTGCGAAAATTGCATGGTTATTGTAAGTACTAGGAAACATTTTCTTAATTCTGATCTCTGAGATTTGGCGTTAACAGATACAAAAATGCAGCATCGGCAGTCTGACTGTCATATATAACTGAAATTGTTATAGGCTTATTTTTTTTGTGTTACATGAAATATGTATTTATAATTACTAATATAAATGGCAATTTTTGTGTTTTATATATCGATTGAAATGTAAATTGTAAAATATTTATATCTTTTAGGTGCCATCAATTTAAAATTACTAATAAATCTGGAAATGGAAAAGCGTAAAACAGAAGAAACTGCTTGTATAGCTAGCGAGAAAATATATAAGTTAGACGATCGACTTCGAATTGTAATAGAGAATCAAATTGAGCAACAAAAACAATCAATGTATCCGAAAAATGCTGACAACAATATTGATCGACTGAAGGACAATGCGATTGATTCAAAAGACTTATTAAAAGAAATGGAAAAGGGAAATGCTGTTATAAATCAACGCCGAATTATCGATAATCAATGTGATCATGGAGGCCTATATGATTACGTTCCATCGACAAGACTTAAAGGCATGGAAGATTGGATACCAGAATTCAATACTAAATATTACAAATCTGAAACAGATTTTCCGTTAAAGTTTGAAGTAGAAACTGAGATGGAATACCCTGAGAACGTAAACCTTTACACATTTGATATGGGAAATTGTTCTAAATTTCGCACACCTTACAAGTGCATTACTGGCGTTTCCTCTCATTATTTAATGGATGGTGCCTCAATTCTTCCACCACTTTTCTTAAATGTCCAAAAGGGAGATAAAGTGCTTGATGCATGTGCTGCCCCTGGTGGAAAATCGTTATTTTTCTTAGAGACTATGTATCCAGATGTTCTTGTTTGCAATGATATACAAGAAAGTCGAGTCAATCGAATCCGCAAGGTAATGAATGAATTCTTGATTGATTTTCGAGGGCAGTGGGAAGGTAGAAGGTGCTTTCTCACTCAGCGTGATGCAAGTAGTTTATCTGATTATGAAACATATGATAAAATTCTGGTTGATGTGCCATGCACAGCTGATCGACATTCACTGAACGAAAATGATAATAATATATTTAAGCAGATAAGATTGAAGGAAAGGTTACGGTTACCTGAGGTGCAATCTGGTATACTCTCCAATTGTTTACGGCTTTTAAAGCCTGGCGGAAGCTTAGTATATTCAACTTGTAGTCTTAGCCCAATTCAGAATGATGGTGTTGTTCATACAGTATTGCAAAACTTATTTACTGAATACGGAATTACAGTTACTATAAAAGATCTAAGTTCGTTAATTGAGCCTTTTAGAAGTGTGTATAAATTCGAGGAACCCAAAAGACTTAAATATGGTCAAATGGTCCTACCCTTTCTACCAGCGAACTTTGGACCATCATATTTTTGTAAACTCACAAGAAATTAGCATATAACAATTAATCTTTTTTTGTAAAACGTTGAGTCATATTGATTCACTGTAATGTTTAGAAAGTTATCATGTGAATAAAGTATCTGTAAGAAAACCTGTACATAAAATAATTTTTTTCTTTTATTATTACGAGTATTTTAGGCCGAATATGAAGACAAACTAATATAATACCTTTTTATAAAGTAAAAATATTGTAATATTTATTGTTAAAGACGGAACCCTTCTTCTAACTGTTCGCCAAGGTTCATGTACCTTGAAGCTGTTGAAGGTACCGCTACACAACGGGACTATTTATACTTAAAAATATGTAAATTAATATAATACAAAAATATTGCAGCTTAAACATAAAACCAAGGGTGTACAAATAATAAAGTTAATACTTAATTTAACAAGCAACTAGCTGCAAAGTCTTAAGGGAAAAGAGAAAAAGAAAACAAAAACTACCTAAGTTTAATTACAATACAGGGTGTCCCCTAATTCTTCAAGGACAATTTAGGAAATGATATTTGGGCATATTCTAAATTATTCTACAGTTAGGGTTTATCTCCAATGTTGACATCATTTATCGAGGATTTATAGAAAGGCTTACTTTGGTGTTACTCTGACAAAATCTAACGGAAATTGTTCTATTAATACTGATGGTAGGACTTTGTTCTTAGAAGAAATATAACTGCGCTTCAACAAAGTTGATATCTTGTTTGAATCTTCAGATATCCAATTTCTAAAACTGTTCCATTTTTCTTTCCATGCTAATTTTTGACATCGAGGTCACTTTTTTCCCGAAAATACGTAATAACCATAATGTTTTACTATTTTTTTCTTATGATAATAAAAAAAAAAAACATTAAAAAGTTTGCAGAAAAACCCATAGATTTTATGATACTTGGGACAACCTGAAACAGGTAAAAAGAAAAGAGTATTTAATTTTTTGCCTACGTTGTTGTTAAAACAGCTGACGATAAAAAAAAGATAAATAAATACTTTGGTGCAACAGCCCGTATGGGCCAAGGCCTAGCTCCTCGCACTCATTTGTATTTCTCACTTTACGAATTTTTGCACACTCCTACTGTTTATTGCCCGTTCCGAACGGTTCTCCTGAGAAGCTTTTTCATAGGCAGAATTTGACTTTCGGATACCATGAACTTTATTCTAACCGACGACTTCATAGTCGTCGCTGAAGCTCCACAATTAAGTAGCTATTCGGCTGATGAAAAAATGCTGAAAGCTTTTACCATTGATCCATAAATCAGCATCAGCTTAGCTTTGCATTTTCCAGACATAAAAATTTCTAATGTATTGCATGGAGAAAATTTTTATCCTAACCAGCAAACATCTGTGCAAGAACTACTTCCGAGAGACTTGTGTTTTTTAACTGGTTTCTGGATCGGAGCTTGGAGTTTATTAGCAGAATTCTTTGGACGGATTAATCTTAATTTACAGAGATGGGATCACAAATTTTCATAATCTTCATACAAGGTGGCAAAATTAATCAATTAATTAAAATAAATTAAAATTAATCACCCTTTCGGGAGACGGTACGTCCATCGTATTTGAAATTTGTGACCTAGACAGCTGCAGTATACAAACAGACAGTTAATGGAGCACTATACTCTGCAAGATCGTGAAATAATTGTATCGATAATTTTGATCAATAATGACCATTAATTTCCTAATCGTGTCTCGCCAACTGGGCAAACATTCCGGAGCTTAGTTACTTGACACGAACAGAGTGGAACTACAGGCTATCATGACTGGTGGTTCAGCCGAGAATATCGCGGCTGTGGTTGCCAATGTCGCTGAAAACGAAAAACATCAACCAAACGACGGGCCACGCGATTGAGTATCACCAGACGGACCCTACAGCGAATTTTATTGAAAGACTTACACATGTTCCCGTACAAAGTGCAAACAGTGCATCAGTTAATGCCTCCTGATCGTCAGTCGCGTGTGAGTTACTGTAAAGCCATCCCCAATCTCAACAACGAAGAGGACGATTTTGTGTCGAAAATCATCATGAGCGATGAGGCACATTTCCACTTAAGCGGCTACGTCAATAAGCAAAATCTTCGCTTCTGAGGCACTGAAAATCCGCGTGTGATGCACGAAGAGCCATTACATCCACTCAAAGCCAGTGTGTAGTGCGGCATTCCCCCCGGGGGCGTGATTGGGCCGTATTTTTTTGAGGACGCCATCGGCAAAACGGTATCTGTTACTGGCGAACGCTACAGGGCCTTGATAAACGACTTCTTACTGCCGGAATTGGATGAGCGGTGCTTGGTGAACATGTGGTTTCAACAAGACGGTGCAACCGCATACACCCCACAAGCCACAATGGATATTTTGAAGGAAACGTTTCCAGGTCGCGTTATCTCCCGTTTTGGCTATTTGGCCAGTAAGATCGCCCGATTTAACTATCCCAGACTTTTTTCTTTGGGGCTATATGAAGTCGCTGGCTTATTCCAACAAGTCTCAGACAATCGCAGCCCTTAAGCAGAATATTCGACAGGAATGTAAACAATTATCACCGGAAATTTTGCGGAAAGTCATGGAAAATCCGATAAACGGATACAAATGTGTATCAACACTGGCGGCAACCATTTGGCGAACATCATCTTTTCCGCATAATAAGACAATTGTAAAGGTCCAAGTAAAGATTTCCATTACTCAAAATTATTTTTTTTTATTTAGTAAAAAAGTAATTCAAAAACAAAATTGGATGACTAATTTTGCCCACCTTGTACATGGGCTGCGGACAATTCAAATACAAAGAGACGTAAATCATTTCAAAATAAATTCAGCGTCAACATGTGGACAGGTGTAATTAGAAACAAGTTAAAAGGCCATTTCAAACTATAACCTAGACTGAATTCTACAAACTATCTGGAGGTTTTGCGAAAAGATGTACAGAACTATTGGTAGACATTCCACTGATTCAACTAGCTTCATCATATTTTCAACAGAATGGTGCTGCAGCCCACTATGGTCGTGAAGTTAAGAATTGGCTAGATCCAACGGTAATCGTTGGATAGGAAGAAATGGACCAGTTCACTGGCCTGCAAGATCTCCTGATCCTACAGTATTGAATTTTTTTTGTATGGGAAAGAATGAAATAGTTTGTTTATTCAACCGAAAAAGCAACTTTAAGTGAGAAGAAGAGCGTTTCTCGAAGCGTCATTGGCAGTGAAATCCAAAAACGGGCATTAGCATGCATACAAAATCAAGGAACACACTTGGAGCACCTGTTAAGACACTTTTAGCACACACATAAAATAAAAAATTATTTAAAACCACACAAAATCATATTTTATTCATAGCTTTGGAGCTTAAAGCAGATTTTCTCAAGCGTCATAAAATCTATGTGTTTTTCTGCAAACTTGTTGATGATTTCTTTTTATTATTGTTACGTTCATAAAAAAAAGTAAAACGTTATGTTTATAAAGCATTTTCTGGAGAAAATTGACCTCAAAATCAAAAATTGGCATGGATGAGAAAAGTGGAACAGGTTAGGAATTGGATATCTGAAGGCTCAACCAAAATATTAACTTTATTTAAACGCAGTTATAAAGGCTAGTACTTTCTTATTTAACGGGCTTTCGACCCATGAAAAGTCTCTGCCTGAGAGACTGCAGTTTCCCATCCTCTGCAATCTCGGGTGCGCTACTTTCAGTTATCCGGACCGAGAGCTCTGGCATCCGCAATGGCTTGGTCTGGGACGGAAGTTCGGCCTTGTCATCTCCAACCGGGGACTGGGAATCGAAGATTCTCTTAGCTGGAGTGTAATTGTTCATTATGCGATGTGGCCGAGCTAATGTAGTCGACGTATCAACATCTTGATACAGGTCATAGAGGTCACGGTTGTATCTTCTCCGTTTGTCTTCCCCGCACACAGTACCGAAAATCCGCCGAAAAAATTTTCTTTCGAAGGAGTACAGTATTAATTCCCCTTCGGCGTCATACAGTAGAACTGGCAGGATAACTATTTCAAGGCCTACAAATTTCGCCTGTTCTTCAATCGCCGTGGAAGCATTTATCGCGACATGCTGGGAACGACCGATGATATCAATATCGTCCGCATATTCCAGTAGCTAAAAGGACCTGTTGAAGATAGTGCCTTCCGTGTTGACACCTGCTCTGCGCACTGTCTACTCTACAACCATATTGAAGTAGTCACATAATTGAGCATTAGCTCTGACCACAATCCAATAGTTTGTCAGCTTCTATGGTCAGGTGAAAAAAGGCACAATGCATACAAGATTTAAAAAATTCTAACTGCACATGCTTCCGCTCTGAAATAAAACATAGGTTGCGCAATGTTCCCAGGAATATTGACAATGTTTTGCGCAAGGAAGATATTGATTCTATTTTAAAAAAAACTTTTTCTAATAATGTGCTAAGCTCTGTTGACCAATCTGGCCAAAAATTCAAAAAAAAAAAAAAATCACTTTAACAAACTACCTTCCCATATCTTGGAGTTAATTAAATAACGAAACATTAGCAAAAGATATTAGCAAAGATATCGCCAGCCCGTATTTCGATACCAAATGCGTTATCTAAAAAAAACAGGTTTCCAAGAAATTTTGCAGCACCGACACGCTAAATGGAATTACAAACTCTGTTGCTTGGACAAAAATGCAAAACCGTTCTGGAATATTGTGAAGTTTATAAAAACCAAAAACAGACAGTTACGTTTCTTAAAAATGCATCCAGTATCTATTTTACGGACATTGAAAAGGCAAATTCACTTGCCTCCAGTTTTGCAAATAATCATCTTGTATTTCAACATCTAGGTGATGCATATACAAATAATCTGGTGAAAAACACTGTTCATGCTTTCACTTCAGCGAATGCTAATTTCGTATTAAATGTGTTTATAAACGAGGAGGAAATAGAATTTATTGTGAACAGCCTACGCATTAAAAAAGTAGGAGGCACTGAATATATACGTAATATATAGGCATCAAATTTAATACCTTTATAATAAACGCCTGTATTTAATTACAATACTTTCCTGATGCCTGGAAAAAAAGCTAAAGTTGTGCCAATACTAATAGCTGGTAAACCACCAGAACGTTCAGAAAGCTATAGGCCTATAAGTTTATTAAGCAACTTAAGTAAAATATATGAAAAGGTTATAAAGGAAAATATTTTAAAATTCGTCCGCGAATGTGATATTTATCCCAACGAACAATTTGGCTTTAGACAGTTTTATAATACTTCCCATCAGTTATTAAGAATCTGTAATTCTGTTAAAAGTAATCGTTCTTAAGGTAAATCCACTGGGATGATACTACTAGAAATCGAAAAAGCTTTTGATACCGTTTGGCATGACGGCCTTATTTACAAAATGATTAATTTTAGATTCCCTCCATCACTATGTAAAATTGTGCTGCTTTCTTGTTTAATCGTTGTTTTAATGTCCATATAAATGGTAGCTTTTAGTAAAAGCCTAGTAAATTTTAATGCAGGGGTACCACAAGGCTCAGTTCTTGGACCTGTCCTTCATAATATATATACATTTGATTTTCCTGATATACCAAATTGTGATGTAGCTATTTTCGCAGATGACACTGCAATATATCCATCAAATCAATTCGCTCTCAATATTGAGAGGAATTTAAAGATGGAATGGATGTACTGGCAAAATATTAAAAAGAAAGCTTGTTTTCTTCCCAGCAACCAACTTCAGAAATATAAATTGGATGCCTACGGTAAGGTATTTGGGTATTCATTTGGACACTAAACTCACGTTTAAAGACCACATAAAAAAAACATTAAAGAAAATAGGAATTGCAATTAAGATGTTGTCCTTTTATAAACCACAATGCTGCTGCTGCCTACCATATCAAAAAGTTGCAAGTTTTACAAAATAAGCTGTTAAAAATGATGCTTAACTTACCATGTAGGCATTCAACTTTAGACTTTCATGTAAGGGCGAATGTTGAAATGATTTCGCATAGGATTCAAAAACTAAAATACACATTCCTAACAAGATATAGTTTTGCTAACAATCCTCTCGTTAACCAGTTACATAACTAATTAGATATCTATCCATTGTTACTCTGTTTTTATATGTTCTTAATTTGATATAACTTATTTAAATGTCAATAGTTAATTTATATATTTATTTTCACATTTATTCTTGATTATTTATTCACTTATGTATTTATTGACTTATTTGTTATTTATTTATTTATCTATTTCATTATTTATTTATTTATTTGTTATTTGTTATTTGTCTTTTTTTTTTCTTTTCTGTTTTGAATTGAAGGTTTTTTCGTATTTTCCTTCAAAGTCGATTTCGTATCCTAACTTTCATATTGAAAAAAATATATTTCAATAGAAAGATAATTACCATTATCAAATTATTGTATTGTAAAATGTTTGCTTACAAGCTACCTTTGTAAATCTATCTATCTATCTATATGATTGCGCATCTTGCCGAGATCCGGTGCACGTTTCAAATAGTTCGGAGGAGCTACTTCAAAATTGCTCATTGCAGCGCGTGTTTTCCAGTATCAAGGGACACACCTGGATCAGTTTTGCCGGGATCTCGAATTCGGTCATCGCCGTATAGAGCTCCTGACGATGAATACTATCGTATCCGGCTTTGAAGTCGATGAATAGGTGGTGAGTCTCGAATTGAAATGCGTTGGTCTTTTCCAAGAATTGTCTCAGTACGAAAGTTTGGTCTACATTCGATCTGCACGACCGGAAGCCATACTTTTACGTGACGATTAGTGTGTTGCAGATCGGTTTGAGTCGTTCACACAGTATGTTAGAAAGGATCTTATATTCGACATTAAGCAGGGATATGCCCCAATAGCTCTTGCAAGACATATCATGGCTTTTTTGGAGATGGGGCATTTGGAGCTGATAGTCGAGTCATCGGTCATGCTTTTTTCCACACATATTTGTTCGGTGATTTGGTCCATACGCCTTACTAAAGCATCGCCACCATTTTTGAAGAGCTGCGCTGTTAGGCCATCAGAGCCTGCGGCAGTGTTGTACCTAAGCTTTTCTATAGTTAAGCCGACTTCTTCTATACTAGGTGGTGGAACTGATTCTTCATTGATTGAATGCGGGTTCTCTTCTTATCCTATTATTCCCTCTACATCTACTATCCCCTGTGCTTCGGTGACTATGTTTCTTTCGCAGTTTCAAATACCCTGTGTTCCGTTCCGATCGCAGGACTCGTCAATCTCCTTGAGCTGGGAGGCTGCGTAGACCTTCTTCTTTCTACGCAGGATCTTTTCTCTTCTCCTGGCTTGATACTTTTGCTTCGCTGCCCTTATTTTGCACTGCAGTGTTTGTTTGTGTGCATCTTCTGTCACCAATCATCATACAACGTGCACTTTTTCTGGGGTGGTTGGCACCCTGCAGTGGTTTCGGGTACCTCCTTAATAATTTTGTGATATTGGCACCACTGATTGTTGACATTAGTGGAGAATTTCTCACTCAGGCGCTCTCTGTAGACTCTGCCTACTACAGGTGTGCTTAGGCGTCTGACGTCGAATTTCTTCTGGGCAGATCGCAGCTTCTCGTTGGACAATCGAATTCTAAATTTTGCCCCAACAGGAAAATGGTCACAATGTGTGGACGAGGATGTTGGTTGCGTGGCTCGCATCAATTAGCACATGATCGATTTGGTTAGAGGTTTAACTGTCTGGAAAGCGCCATGTTGTTGTGTGGATTCTTAGCTTTGGAAACCCACTGCTACGAGTACTTATCACCGTATTACGTATATCCATTAGTATGTAGCCGTTGTCTGTTGTCGTTTCGTGGAATCTGTGCTTACCAACTAACCCGCTAAAGATGTTTTCCTTTCTGACTTTAGCATTGTCGTTCCCTAGCACAATTTTGACATCATACTCCGGACAGTCTTCGTATGTTTCATCTAAGAGGTCATATAACTCCTCCTTGAAAGAGTCTTTAGCCTTGTCAGTAGGTGCGTGTGCACATATTTAGCTTATGTTTTGGAAGGCGCTTTTGGTAAGGATTACAGCCAGCCGAGCATATATCCGCTTTAAGTCCATGTGTTGAACAGAGGAATTGAAGACCTAGGACCATTAAATATTTTTAAAGGAATAATTCATTAAGTTTTCACTAAATATAATATGCAAAATTACTTACTATGGTAAATCTCGTAGCTCTCTATCCAGAAGTTCAATATAAAATTGCCTGGAAGGCGGAAATTGTCTTTATAGAACAAATTCCACAAGTAACAATTCTCTTAACGAAATTAATGAATTTGTACAGCGGTTTTTTGGATGGTGATCCGTTACAAAGAGAACGTTCAGCGAAATAAAGAGTTTCTAAGAACAAGAGAACAATTAATTTTAATCGAAAAACACCACCATGTGGAAATTGATTTTTTTTTAGATTTCATATTCTTTGAGATAATAATTTGAGATTTTCTCATGTACATCATATGCAATATTTTAAATAGATCGAGTTATGGTTTTGCCTTTAATGGCCCAAAAGTTTTATCTGGTTGTTTCAATCATACCTCAACGAAGGTCTCAGAGAACAAAATTGAATAACGGGTTGAAAAAAAAATATTCAAACTGCCATTGGTTTTCCGCAAGGATAAATTTTGGGTGTATCATTATTTATCATATACATTAATGATAGAAAAAAATTAAATTAAACGCTTTCAACTTGCACTTTTTGTCGATGGTGCACTTATTTTTTATACAGGGTATTCCGGATAATGTACCGAAGACCTTAAGGGGAGATTCTTTTACATATTTTGAAAAAAAAAGTCGTGAAGAGAAGGGGTCGGAAATGCATCCCATTCGAGGTACAGAGGGTATAAGCCTTATGCTGCCCTGTTTTCATCTTATTGAAAAGAACATCTTTCAAATTTATACGTGTATGTTAAGCCAAAAACAAATCACGAATGCGTACAGAAACTTCAAGAGGACTTGCTCAATATTTGTAACTGGTTAAAATGTAATAAATTACAACTTAAAGTGATTAAGTCTAAATGTTATACTTATTAAGTGATTCCATATTATCCAAATTAAAACGACTGCAATATAAATCAATTTTAAAGTGCAACATATTCACATCAATAGTAAATACGAGTATGTTAAAATGCTTTGTTTTCTTTATTCGCTATTAGCCATTCACATTTCCCTCTACTAGGAAATGCCCATCCCATCATAAATGGGATGATGCATCAAATATTACTAAATTTTGTAGTGCTCCTTTCTGTTTGTTTGCGAAATGATGTGCCAAAAAATAATGTGGGGATTGATTGCTACTCCAACCATGTGTCCGAGTTTGATATATGGTATTCGTTCATGAATTGATGACATTGCTTTTTCAGCTCCTCGTTATTTACCAATTTTTTTCTAATGTATAAAATCTTCTAAGGCAATTTGTATCGACTCTCAAAACTTTGATGGATCGTTCGCGAAAGGTAATCTTATAACGTACCATTCTGTGCTGTCTCTACGTACCGTGACTTTGAAATAAGATTCGTATTGTCTTTCTTGGACCAAAATCTTTTAATGCTTTTTTCAAGGATTTCTTCTCCAATGTAGATAGCTCATGTTGACGATGAAGCAAGCATGGTTCGTACTGTTACTATCCATCCGAAAACCGTATTTTGTAACATGGGCATATAAGTGGTTGCATTAATTCGTGATAAAGTTTTGCGCCCAACAGGATCGATGTGCTCCGGACTGTTGAACGTTGGATTGGCTAAGTTTATATTTTTCAGGATGATGCAGTTCGAAATATCTATAAATTGTGTTGGCTGTGGCACAAGTATTTTGGACATTATTATTGCCTCGTTGCTTGTAACATATCCATTTGTTCTAGACCGCACCACGACATGTACTCATTTGTTTGGATTTTTGGTGCTTTGATCTATAATCTGAATGCGTATTGCATCACATCTTGTCGGGAAGCCTAGGTTTTTAGCAATGTCTTGCGTGCTTACGTTTACATGGAATCGTGAATCAAGGTGCGTCCTGCATTCCAGAAGTTCACCTTTTTTGGTTTGCAACATGACTCTGACAGTGCACAGAAAAACATAACACCTTTCATGACGACTAATGCCCTGAATGATTGATCCTTTTGGTTCTGGATAAATACGAGTTCTGTTACCCAAGATTCATTTTCTTTATTCAGATTTGGAGGTGGTACCTTTGTTACATTTTGGGAGTTCTTTTAATTGGTATAACGGATGTTTTTCCTTGCAACTGATACATTTGTGTGTTGTTTATGGTGAAGTTAATGACTGGAATTTTGTTGGTCCTCTGAAGATTTCCCGTTGTTGTCTAGAGCTTCAAAAGATTGAAAACGTCGTTCTAAGACCTCCAGGAATTGTTTGACAGTTGCAAACTTGGATTTAAAAGAGATCGCTCCTACACAGAATATGTTTCTTTATCCAATTTATTTATCAAAATATAAATAAGAATAGGATCTAATCAATTAATATTAAGGTTCACATATTTTAATCTCATTAGACATTCTTGCGTGATATCATGGAGTATTGGCTAAGCCTTTGTCCGATCCTTGATTGGTCTGGGATAACAGCCTATTCAGAAGAGCAGATACCAACAACATCTTGTCATATCGATCGGTGAGAGTCTTTCAAGCTGCACAATAATTGGGATCGGATGCTGTAAGAAGCCTGACTAATCGTTCAGCTTCCCCTGAAAGATTAACGTTCAGAAACAACATCTTTTGACAGTTAGTCATTGGCTGTATATTGATCATCTGGACATATAAGCCCAGCCACTTTACGTAGTTGCCATCAAATTTTGACAGGCATCTGCTTCGGTTCTTCATCTTAGTTTGTTGAATGGCGCAGAATCACTACATAAAAAATTCTTTTAACGGGTTAGGGTCTAGGATTTTCAAATAATCAATTTTTTTTATTTTATTTATAGTCACCCCTATCACAAGGCCCGACTTAACAATTTCGTACTACGAATCCCGAAAAATGGTATTATAACTTTCCGTCGTAGAAAAAAAATTGCTACGAAATTCGGAATTCGTGAAAAGTGGTATCACCAGCCCCGAACGAATCAAAAATTAGTTTGTTTTATCTACGAACAGTTATCTTCATCTGAGACAGCGTTTGTGTTTGAGATTGAGAAGGATTTTTATTACAATATATTAAAAATAAAGAATAATAGCAAAGAAAAAATATTAGTTTTGATTGGTTTGCGTTTACAGTGCTTTTAAAATGTATTAATGATCAAATATTAAAATATCAAAGTTCAATACCAACGTCTTTTTGAAATGCTGCAAGACAAATTTGAAATTGATCAAGGATTTTCCAAATTACCAAAAGATTAAGTGAATGCTTTTTGGGAAAAAGTCAAAAATGAATTGGATAGCTCCGGTCCACCATCTAAGGACGTCAGCAGTTGGAGAAAAATATATTTTGTAGTTTCGTCAAGAAATTCATATTTGTGGAATTGAATTATATTTCTAGGTTTGGTTGGATTGGAAATCTTACATCAAAAGAAAATTGGTGGAAAACAAAAGAGAATCCAAGGCCACAGGTGGTGGTAGAAAAAAAGGCATTCATTGTCGAACCTTGAAGAAGGTGTTATAACGTTGACAGGTCTTCAAACATCTACCGGAGGAATAAAAGACACATTTTCATTCGGAATATCAAATCCATCGGTAGATGATTTAGATGCGCATACTGCAGATGATCAACTTTTGGATGCTTCGATGTCATCAGATGTTGTTGATTTAGGAACCATTATTCGACGGCCCACAAAATCAATACAACCTAATGATACACTTAGTCTTTTAAAGAAACAGATTAACATGCAACAAGAGTTTTACCGTAAAACTCAACTATATTATGAAAATCAAGGAAAAAGTCTTGAGGGGCATGCAAGTAGCTTGCGTCGAGTGTATAGAAGAGTGGAAAGACTTTGTGATATTGAGGAAAAATGGTTAGAAGAATCCAAAAGAAATCCAAATAAAAGAACAACTTTTGCGGCGCAAAATTGAACTTAAAATTAAAATGATTGAAATTGACCAATCAAAATATGAAGATATTTAAAGTTTAGTTTTTATGTGTTTAATATGAATAAAATACTATACAGTTTTCTTATGTGTACAGCGTTTTAAATTAAGCTCCTCAAAATATTATCCATTATTTGAGATGACACTTTATAAAAATTAGAGCCCAGAACTTCTATATCTTCCACTGCATCTTCATTATGAACTTCGATGTCTCTAAACTCAGTTTACACTTTGAAATGAATGCATATGTTGTGCAAAGCACATGCCACATTCATAATTTGTGCAACTTTTTGTAGGGAATAGTGGAGCTCTCGTGCTGACAAAAGGCATCCTGATCGATTTTTTGAAACTCCAAAGACTCCCTCTTTTAGTGTGCCTTTGGTTAAATGTGTTTTTAAGACTTCCAGTTTCTGGCGAACGATACGGAGTAATAAGCCAGGGCGCGAGCGGATATCCTGTAATAAATGGACATAATGGACATAATGCAAATACATATTTCTGATCAGTTTACCAATAATACAAGTATTTCGTTGACCTTACTGAAATTTTTGTTCAAAATATGCTCTGGCTAAGTTTAAACTATACACATGAGAGTCCTGGTTTGATCCCGGGTATCGAGCATCTACAAATCGTATTCTCATCTTGTTATCGCATATCTGAAAAAAGTTTTTAAGAGATTGTACATATAATTATAAAAATAAAACATATATTCTTGAAACATACCACCATAGCATTAATGCTGAAGAAGCCCTTCCGATTGTAGTACAAAAACTTTTCCTCTTATGGAACTATGATTTTGATATGAGTTTCATCCACGCACATAATAGTACCTGGAAATCGGGCTTTGGAATAGAACTCAAGCTTAGCTTCCTGTTTCTCAATTTCATCCATTTGTAGTTTTATCCAAACAGGACATAATCTTCTTTCCAAAATATTTAAAACAGGCTTCAAACTTGTGGAGAAAGAAGATTGAGCCATTCCAATTTCGAAATCCTTGCCGACGCTGTATTAATATCCACCCTCGGCATTGAATCTTAAAACGGCTGCTTACTTAGTGGTTGGTGTAATCGACGAAGAATATACACATAATCCTATATCGTACTCCAGCTCATTCAAAACATATTTAAATGCTGCCTTATTCAGCCTAAAGTTCTTTATGAATCTGCAAATCATGTTATTTTATACATATCTGTAAGTGGATGTGGTGTTGAAAATAATACTCCAGTTTTGGATTATTTTTACTGAAGTATTTTATTTCTCGGGGAAACAATTTTAATAAATATTGAATTAATTCGAATTAGCTTACCGCAATTTGTAAGTGGATGTCGTGTTGAAAATAATACTCCAGTTTTGGATTATTTTTACTGAAGTATTTTATTTCTCGAGGAAACAGTTTTAATAAATATTGAATTAATTCGTATTAGCTTACCGCAATTTGTACTTCCATCCACTTCGCCTTTGCTAGCTTGTTTAAAGGGAAATGTCATTTGACGAAAGTACAAACCGTGGTTAGAGAAAGAGAAAGGTAATGAGCACTGAACAGTCTGAGCAATAGGTGGCGTTGCGTCAACACAGCGTGTTCTGCGACATCCCCTCCCCCGTAAATCAGTCCGATTCACCATCAGCCACGTTCAGAACAGCCAACTTTGACACTGGACGACGCAATACTCCTGTCTTCGTGCGAATGTCAGCTCTTCTAACCTCACCATCTGCCCCGCTATAGATGTGCAGTACATTCCCTCGGCACCACTGTTTTCTCGGAATGTTAGCGTCGCAAACAAAAACTAAGTCACCTTCTCTGAGCGGGGTTGTCCTCTGGCACCACTTAGTTCGGTGGGTTAGCGTTGGTAAATATTCGGCCATTCAGCGCTTCCAGAAGCGATCTCTTAACTGGCGAGCGATTCTCCACTGCTTGCGCAAACCACATAACTTCTTCAGGGGTTCGTCTGAATCTGGCGTCTGGACGGTGTTGGCGGTAGTGACCAAAAAGTGATTCGGCGTCAACGGCTCTTCTTGATCAGGCGAGATTGGCAAGTGCCTGCCGCTCCCATACGCCTCCTTCCGATGGGTTGTTTGGGTAATTGAATACCCATTCGACTCTTCTTGAAGATATCTCATCCTGGATTCGCTTGCAGTCAAATACTTCCCAAAACCGTTTCACTTTACGGTCGGCGCCGATGAAGTTCTTCCCATTGTCGCTGCGTATCCTCACAGTTGACAAGTCTCTGGCTATCTCCAGGTGTATTGCTCGTACCATCAAACATGTGGACAAAGCAACCCAGCGCTTCTCGATGCGTCGACCATTGGAAATTGACAGCGGACCGAAATAATCCAGGCCAGTGTAGGAAAAGGGCCTCACAAACGGCGTCACACGATCCTCAGGCAGTTGACCCATCATTGGCATTATAGGCATGGCTCGCTCCATCTTGCAGACACTACAGATGGCAGCTGTCTTCTGTATGAGGCGTCTTAATCTTGGGACCCAAAATTTTCGGCGTATTTTACAGATCGTTGCCTCGACGCTCTGATCCTTCATTCGGCAATGGTAACGTGTGGCAACCAACTTGATGAACTCATTATCAGGCGGCAAAATAATTGGACGCTTACTGTCATACGGCCGTAAACCGTAAACACGTCAACATTTGGCATGAGATTGTATAAGCTACTCCCTTTGGACAGCCTTTGGCCACTAATAACAAGGAAAAAGTCGATAAGAGTGGATTCAGCGTCATCCAGCTCGGCAGCAGTGAGGCTAATATCAGCCTCAGTCCCAACTTTACGGAGGCATCAATTCACGAATCGTATGATCCATGCGACCATTCGCTTCAACTTTATAAGGGAAAAAAAACGAGAAAAATTTATAAAATTATATCTCACGGTAAGCATGGCGAACTTTGGACGAAGCACTTCGTTGTCATCTTCTTGTAATTGTTCCTCTGCAGAATAATTAGGCCACATATCCTCATTTTTCCGCAAGAATGTTGGGCCCCTGTACCATCTTGACGAGAGACTGAGGTCGATTTGGTGGTTTATACGTGTGGCTTCATTGGCGACATTATCCTGAGTAGGTATCCATCTCCAGTTGGATGGGTCCGTTGCGGCTAGGATTTCGGCAACTCTGTGTGCGACAAATGGTTTATAGCGGCGGCTATGCGATCCAATCCATTTGACGACTGTCTTGGAATCGCTCCAAAGTATACGGCGTTTGATCTCGATGATCGGCGATGATCGTTTGCATAAGCCTTGTGCCTAAGAGGGCTGCTTGAAGCACAACTCGCGGGATAGTCATCGGCTTTAACTGCGCACACTTCGTTTTGGTACATACGAGGGCGACCACTATATTCCCGTTTGACTGGACTATCCTCCTGAACTGCATCGTTGATTTGTCGACACCATTTTCTCCATGCCCATGAGGTTGATCCCAACTCATATCGTGCCCCCATACCATACCATACCGTGCGCATTATTAGCTTTGCGCCAATCAAAAGGTGACTCAAGAAACCAAGGGGGTCGAACACTGACATCACTACATCTCAGACAAGCACCTGGTGAAACATCTCACGAATACCACCGCAGATGGCAATCGTTCCCACTCGGAAGTTAAACAGGGCATCGGCTGATACTGCTGTTGATCCTTCGGAAGACATGAGTTCAAGGAAATTCTTTGAACGCTGGCGGCGGCATCGAAAACCAGCCGTATTTTTCCAGGCTTGTTGGGATTTACAACGGCGAAATGCGGGAGTTACCAAGTTCTAAGGTTGACTACATTGGCTTCGTATGGCTGAAGCTTACGAGCATAGCATTTATTGACGTAACCATGTATGACCTCTTTGTAGGCGGCGGCAAATGCAATGTCACGTTTTATCTTCCTTTCTATTCCGACTAGTCTCTTTTTGACCATGGCGTATCTATCCGGCAACTCAATATCTTCACTCTTTCATAAAAGCCCAGTTTGGAATCACCCTTTCACTTTAATGGTGGTTGCTTTCAACATGCTGCGAGCGCGAACATCATCCGCGGTTTCTAACACCGGGGCTGGACGAACTCCAAAACTCTCAATGTCGAAATAATCCATTATAAGGTTCTGTATGTCATCATCAATAAGCATGCAGGAAAATTTTGGACTTAGCGTTACACCTGTACTTTGGCCAAACACGAGCCATCCTAGTTCAGTCTTGACGGCATACGGACCATTTTCTTTAAGCTGGACTGTCTCAGTCGGCAGACCTAGATGGCAGTGATCCAACCCAATAAGTATCCTAGGTTTGACGGCGGAATACTGTTTGATGGGTAAACGCTTCAGGGTGTTTCCGTACCCAACAAGTTCCCTTTCGTCCAATGTCTGTACTGCCAAGCAAACATCATTAATGGCATACACTTTGCGGAGCACATGCTTCTTTTTCTGTTGGATACCACTGACTTCAACATTCACAACTGTTGTTGGCTCCTGAGCTGACCTTCCTCCAACCCACTGGATGTTCAGCTTGCTTTGGCGACTATTCAATCCGAGTTCTTTGGCGAGACTGAGATCCATCATTGTAATTGACGAGCCTTCATCCAAAAGCGCGTACACGTCAACTTCTTCTTTGGTCTAAACAATCGAACTGGTAAAATTCGGAACAGCAGCTTTGAGTTCTGGCTCGGTTCGACTACACAATTCAGAACTGAAGAATTGGCATCGATCGGCGGACGGGACGAATGGCTGGGGAGGGGCTTCCCGACTCATGCAACAACTTGTGATGATTTCTTCGACATCCATCAATATCACATGGTTTGCGACGGAGGCGACAGTTTCGTGTTGAGTGTCCAGGTTGCAGGCAAGTAAAGCATAACCGTAGGCGCTTAACTTCACTCCATCTTTCATCGATGTCGTTTTCAGAAAAACGTTTGCAATCTACAATTTTGTGTTTATCGTGACACACTGGACATTCTAGTATATATTTTTCATTTGTGGCATGTAACACTAGTCGTCGATGTTTCGGTTCCGTTGTTGCATCTCTGACGGTACAAACAACAGCAGCTAATTCAATGTTCAACCAGTTACTAAAATCGATGATCGTAGGATAAGGTTGTATAGGCGCTGCATACGTGGCCCAGTTCACTCGTTTGCTCATCGGAAGTTTACCTGTAAGCTCATCGAGCAATGTTGGATTTGCAAGGTGTTGTTGACCATTGTCCGTCTGTAAATAAACAACTAAATTGTTCACCTTAGTGGCGAAAGGAATCAGCTTTTCAATTAGGCCTTCGGCAATCGGAGTAATTTCTTTGACGGCTAGTAGTTGGCTACGAATAAATTGCTCTGGGCGGACAAATCGAAATCGTAATTGCTCCATAACTGCATTCACGTTGTCCGGATGTATGAGCAAACACTGAACTGTTTCTCGACCTTCAACTTACAGGCATTTTTGGAGGCGTTGACGGTTTCCAAATTCGTGTACTGCTACGCAGTGGTGGTTTCGGTGTAAGTCTTCAGCACGACCGCTGAATTCTGGCAAATCCTGAACCTTGCGCGATGAGAAATGTGACGATAAGGTGTAGGCAATAGATGGTTGCATCGTTGGCTGAGCATGACTGTAAACAGAATTCACTTTTACAGCTGGTCGTTGTTGGGGAGAGGACAGATGTGCGTGATTGTGATTTATGGTTGGCAGTGGAACCACCTGGTGCATTTCGCCGTTGGGGAATGGTGACGATATGTTACTTAAAGTTGGCGATAGTGTAACTGTTGCGGAGGAAAACGTTACTAATGAAGGTGACACAGAGCTTACCGTTGGCAAAGGAGCTGTTGATGGCATCATATAATTTACACTTGGCAGCAATGCAACTGTGTTGAGTGGCAACGGGACTGATGATGGCGACACTTAAACATGGGGCGCATGTTAGGCTGAAACATGTGGCGGCATTGGCAACGCTCGTCCAAGTGATTTATATTGCGTGTCATTGATGTTCCAATTTGTCTCAGCAGCCTTTAGCTGACTCTCCAAGGCGACGATTCGTCTATGCATTTCCTGCAACAGACTGCTTTGCTGTGATGCGGCGGCAATGGCAGTTTGGCTTGAAACTGGCACAGTTGCAGTTGTGGCTGTGGCAAAGGAATTAAAGACTTCGGAGGTGACAGTAGGATTGGTATATTCCGACGAGGTGGCAATGACAGAGGCATTATTGCTTGGTGCAATGGCTGTGGCGGCAGAATTTTTAATGGACGATTCGGCTTCTGAAATTCTATCCATTTGTGCTACGACGGCGGGGGCAGCAGGGGTCACTTTATTTTCTTGGCTGACAATGACGACTTCTGGCTGAAGAAAACGTGGACTTTTTCTGGTTGGCGTACGTTCCATTGTCTTTCATAACCCTTAAAAAAATGGCGGATATTCGCAATTCATTTATGCTCTACGGCGTGGAAGCATAAAAATGCGAAATAAAAGGTTGTAAGTGGATGTGATGTTGAAAATAATACTCCAGTTTTGGATTATTCTTATTAAAGTATTTTATTTCTAGAGGAAACAGTTTTAATACAATAAATATTGAAACTGCTTACCGCAGTTTGAAAAAAAAAATATCACAAAAAACCTATTTATACGGCCTCTAGAGTGGCCTAACCCCTTAATCGAAAATGTAATCAAAAAGTTGAAAGATCTGGCGCTTAAATCCAGTGTCGAAATTGTTAAGTTTGCTACCACGTGAAATGTGTTAATATGCAACCTAGTGATAGTCCTTGTTATAAAAATAACAATATTCCTGACACTTGTACTACATGTACACAGAATAGACGAAAACCTCTCCCCTCTACACCACTCAGTAGAGTTATAGAGGGGAGCATTTCCAAAAATAGTAAGCAAACAACAAGTACAGCTTAATTTTCTATCTTCTACTAATAGCCTGAATATGAGTGATAAAGAGAAAAACGGCTCTACTGCGGTCATCACCTTGGAAGTACGAAATACTCTCACTCAATAAAATGAACGCTAAAGCAATATCTCAAATTAACTCGCTGCAAAATGATAACAAACTCCTGAAAAATTAGGTCAATCATTTGCATCAAGTTGTCAACACACAAAAGCTTATATTTTGATATTGCCGGCATTCCTAATATGTAAACAAAGATAATGCCTTGTCTTCTGCGACAAAAAATTTCTGCGAAACTTTACTAGACAATTAAAATGTCGATGACGTCGCTAAATGTTCCGTTAAAACAATTAAAAACAACAACAGTGATCAAACCCTTTCTTCTCTGCCGAAGAGGTCAACGAACATCGTATGCATCAAATTCAAAACAGCTAAGCGAAAGCAGAGTGTAATCAAAAGTAAACAAGAAAAGCTATTGACAAACATCCATTCTTATTTGGTGAATAATATGGTATGCAAAAATCTAAATCAATAATAAGTTATTATGTGCTTTTCGAAAAAACACACAGCGTCGCTTTGAAGAATGTTTCGTGTAACTTACCCCTTACACATCAACGTATTATAAATGTTCCGCCTATCGCCTGCAACGAAACCAGTTTCAGTTAGAAGCAAGTGTATGTGACTTCTGTCATCTCATTGCGTTTTGTGTATTCTCCATGAAAAGAATTTTTTTTTTATAGACCAAAGTTAAAATACTAAATTATTTATTCAATGCTGTTAATAAATTCAGGTGAAGGATTCAAATGGTGAAATCCAAAAAGAAAATTCTGGTGCAGATTTACCCGTCAAAATCATGGAGCAAGAAATGAGACGTCAGCGTGCTCCAAAGAGTGAGGTTAGTAGAAATTACACCGACTCGGAATCTGATGACAAATGAGCAAGTGAGTTTACTTCTTCTAACTTACCGGATAGGTTTGTAGAATTATTTGGACCAGATTCTGAAAACTATAAAGTCATGGAACATCGAGGTAACACGCGAGCGCATTCTATTGGAAATGGGAAATAAAACTTGAAGTCCACATTGCGAAAAGTACCTCCAAGTGCTGAACATCTTTTCAATCGTACCAATTTGGTCTCCATAATTAATTCGCTTGGTGGTACGTCTATTTGGCTTAATCAACCCACTTACCTAAAATATGAGAGAGAATCTAAACGGAATACGAATTTCCAAGAACCGTCTTCAAATTCTTTTCATTCATCTCCTACCTTTCGAAATGATTTTCGTTCGTCTAATAGAGGCAGAACAATTCACAAGAAATTTAGAAAAGGATTCAAAGAAGAATTCCTCTCGTACAAAGGATAAAAAGTGACAATCAAAATAAATTATTCAAGGGGGATGTCTTCAAAAATTTCAAAACAAATTGGCTTTTCTTGATACCAAACAGTTTTATAATGAAAATCATCTCTAATGATTCCGAATAGGTTTCTCCAAAAATACGACTGGATGGTACTTTCACGTTCCTATATCGATGAGCCATCGTTGTTTTCTAAGGCTAGTTTACAAGGAGTTGCTCGAAATGATAGCTCTATCATTCGGCCTCTCTCCAACTCCTCAAATATTTGATGCCTTAACGAATTAAATCGCGGACATCTTTCTAAAGCACGGCATTCGGGTCTTAGTCTATCTAGACGACTTCTTGGTTGCCCATCACAAACCGCGAAGGATGTAAATACTTTGGATCAACTACCAAAAAGCGGTACTGGATTCAATGCAGCAACTCGAATATCTCGAAGTAACATGGGACATCAAGGCCACTACAATTTTTCTCTCATAAAAAAAAGAAAAGATATTACATGCAATAGGCAACTTTTTAACCAAACACCTCAACAGCCAGAAACAAGTTCGAAGATTGTTAGGCCAGTTTAATTTCGCAACGTACAGGGTCGCCTGTACTGCCGTCATTTGCAAATATATAATCGAAGGCCGACAAAGAAGCAAAGGGCTTATCAAGTAATTGTCGACTTAAGGTGGTGGCGCGGAGCCATTCACATAAAGTCAGATTTGCATCCAAAGCCCTACACCAATTTCTTAACGACATATGCAATGAACACAGTTTGGGGAGCGAAAACTGTTGTCCGGCCTCTGGACCAAAGAACAAAAAAAAAGTGGCTTTCAAACCGAAAAGAATAGTATGCGGTTTATGCGGCATACGGCGAAAAACATTTTCTGAGCAATATCGTATTCTTGTTCAGTCAGACAACAAGACATTAGTAGCATATATTCGAAAAGAAGGCGGAACATACTCTTTAAGTTTACTGCCACTAACTCGTAAATTATTGATTCTGGCAGACCGTTTGAAAATTTGGCTGTCAGCATAATACCTTCCGGGAAGATACAATTGCATTGCGGACCATCTGTCACGGTGACGGCATCCGTCAGAGTGGCACCTGTCTTCGGCAACAAACAAAATCTTCAATCATTGGGGCACTCCAGACTTCGATTTATTCGCGTCTGCAGAAACAACCGTCGTCAACAGCTACTTCTCATTAAACTGCAGAGATCAGTTTGCTCGCCTTCAGCCATCAGTGGGATTTCCCACTGGGTTGGATATTTCCACCACCCAATGTAATGCCCAGGGCATTGGACCATCTGAATTCGTTGAAAGGACACTACTTTATAGTAACAATAGTTTGGAAAAAACGTTTTGGATGGCAGATTTGAGGTTACGAGCCCTAAAATATCCGATGAAGATAGTAAATCTACAAGAAGTCCTAGTGGATGTGTCAACCAACCTTCTGCCAGCTCAAGTAGACCGGCTGGTCCTTCAGGCCTGGTTAGTTGGAGGTGGAGAAAACTAATGGACAAATGGTCTACTCCTGAAAAACAACTTTTCAATGAGTGTTGGAGGCTTTCCGCACTAAATACATATATACTATTCAGCAATTAAACGGTGGCTAGTCTGGTACGAAAAACATTTAGTTAACCCGAGCTCACCACAATCTTAACACATTGCTGGGTTTTTAGCGCATTTATTTTTAGACGAGAATCTAAAGTATAGTATAATTTTAGTTCACATGTCAGCCATACCTACTTTTTGTGTCCAGTTACCAGAAGAATCATCCGAAAATATTTTGGTTAAACAAGTGCTTAAAGCAATTGCATCCACTCAGCCGAGGAAAATACAATTACCGATTTGGAACCCTCAGATCGCAAAGCCGAATGCGACAACAAGAAGAAACACTGCAGCAGCTCCAAGCAGACGTAAGTAGAATGTCATACCCCACCGCTGGCCAGGAAATTAACGACGAAACGGCAAAGAACGCATTCGTCAGAGGAATTGCAGATTCGAAGCTATATGCGGCAGTAAGGATGCCCGGGAAAAGAATCCCTGCTAAAGCACTTGCTTTCGGCCTGGGGATGGAAGCAGCCAATCAGGCTTCAAAGGGAACACATTTCGTAGCATCTGTTGAATATTCCTGCGCAAGAATTAGTTCCGAGGAATGAGGTACTCCATGGGATAGACGAAAAATGCGCTGCTGGAACTGCTATAAAATAGGACATTTTCAGAGGCTGTGTAAAGAACCGGTGCGATGAATAGGCTGCCCTCACTGTGGTAACAAGCAAATAAAGGAAGAAACCAGCAGAAACGCCTATCCCGAAGCCATCAGGAAATGCTTAAGCACCAACTTTGTAGGGCAGAAGTTGGTAGCAGGAATCGACGGTCCCAATACCATCATCCAAGTCTCACTTGCAAAACGATGCAATAAAAGCCTTCTAGTAGAATTATTCAGGGAAAAGGAAAAATGGATGACAACAATAGATACCGGTGTCACTGCCTCAATCATCAGGAAGAATCTGGAGCAAAATTTGTGGTTATATAACACTAGCAGTTACAGTGTATGAATAGCTACGGGAGAAACAGCTTAGGTATATGATGAAGTCCGTTTAAATATCCACCTTGCCGGAATAGCCTTCTCTTACGTTTTTCTGATGGCTGACATTTTTTGGGTCTATAACTTAATTCGTGCGGTATGCTAAGAGATGGCGTAACTTGTATTATTCCAATGCTATTATTCCATTGGAGCATGCGTTGGAAAGATACTGTCATTGTACGTCAATAATTACAATTTACAACAATATTTTTTTTTTCCACTCAAATATGTCGAACTTTGTGCCTGAAAAAGTGTTTTTGCGGGGAGTTCTTCTTCATTACTGAACACTGCTCCCGAAAGTCATCTTATTTTGGTGGAAGTTTATGGTGAACATGCGCTAGCTGAGCATTTTTCCAAAAGTAGTTTACACGATTTATAAGTGGTGATTTTGGCTTGGGAGACGATGAACGTCCTGTGCAGTCAAAAAAGTTTGAGGATAAAGAACTGGAAGCATTACTCTATGAAGATTGTTGCCAAACACAAGAGCTCGCAGAATCTTTGGGTGTCATTTCAAAACGTTTAAAGGCAGCTGGATATATTCAAAAGCAAGGAAATTGGATTCCACATGAACTCAAGCCGAGAGACGTCGAAAGGCGGTTTTGCATGACCGAAATGCTGCTGGAACGCCAGAAAAGGAAGTCATTTTTGAAAAATTTGGTCAAAAATGGATCCATTACGACAACCCCAAAGCGCAAAAAATCATATGCGAAACCTGGCCAACCAGCCAAATCAACGGCAAAGCCGAATATCCATAGCGCGAAGGTAATGCTCTGTATTTGGTGGGATCAGATGGGTGTGCTGTATTATGAGCTGCTAAAACCGGGTGAAACCATCAATGGACAACGCTACCGAACACAATCAATCCATTTGAAGAGAGCAAATGAGAGCCGAAAAACGCCCGGAATATACAAACAGACACGAGGCAATAATTTTCCATCATGACAACGCTCGGCCCCACGTTGCTATTCCGGTTAAGAACTATTTGGAAAACAGTGGATGGGAAGTCTTACTCAGCCCAGACCTTGCCCCTTCTGACTACCTTTTGTTCCGGTCACTGAAATACGGTTCAAGATAGGAAAAAGTCACAGCTTCAGATGGGCAATACTTTGAATAATACTATTGTACATGTTTTTCTTAAATAAACGTTAAAATTTTGAAAAAATATCTTATTTGGGTCGGTTGCCAAGTGAAATAAAATTCGGATTCCCACCTACGAAACCCAAGGAGGTGAACGACTATGTGGACGACTTGCGCAACAGGATTCATAAATTACATAAAAACACCCGAGAAAAGATGAAGCTAGCGAGCAAGCGCATAAAGACCAGGTACGACATCAAACCGGCTTCAACGAAGGCGATCTGGTATGGCTGTATAATCCTTTGCGTAAGAAAGGAAAATCCCCAATGCAGCGGGATTGGGAAGGACCATACAAGGTGATAACCCGAATTAATGACGTTGTCTACCGTATCCAACGTGGAGTTTGAGGAAAATTGAAAGTGGTCCATTTGGATAGAATGTGTCATTTCAACGGGATGAAGAATGACGAAGTTGTTCGGGTCGAACAACTTTAAAGAGGGTGCAGTGTGATATCCATTTAAATGTAAGCAGCGTTATCAATGTTTCCATAGCAGAAGCGTTCGATAGCAGAAGCATCAACCATTATTGAGTGGAGAGTAGAATCGAATTTTCTAGCAAATTGGAAAATGTATGGAATACTGGATGACGCAGATTCTTCTCGACATATGTCATTGGAGTATAAATATCAGCATCCCCAAGGTATGCAAGTCAGTTCATCAGTTGAATTTAAAGTCTGAAGTCTGACAGTGATTAAGTTGTTTAAGTAAAAGATAAATAAAAGTGAGAAGGTTAAGATAAGTGATTAAATTGTGAATCCTAATTGGATTAAATAAAGAGATTGGATTGAAAGTAATAATGTCTATTATTTCTACCCACACAAATATATTACAATATGATAATAAGTCAGCGCGAGTATAGTTTTTCACTCTCTACATTTCTAAAATTTTTCCATTTTTCATCTTTACTTTTACAAAGTACTAAAAATATTTTTCATAAGAAGTGGGAATCTAAATAATTATAATTCAACTATATACGCACTTCGCAGTAATGACAGCAATCTAGTTATAATTAATTTAAAATAAAATCATTTTTTTTTTTTTTAATTTTTACACCTTAGTCGCACCTAGGCTGTCTAATCGTTTATATTAAGATCTTCGAAGTATCAAATTAGGAAAGGAGCTAAAAATGGCTGTTTAATTTTAATTTTAATAAAATAAATCAGATAACAAGAGCGTTAATGGTTGTAAATGAATTATTCGAAATAAAATGAAAAAATTAAAAATATGGTAATACAATTTATACTATATGTATTTAATTGTAATTTATTTGATACTTAGGTGATTTAGTCTCCTTGTGTGATGCCTGTTGTGCCTTCGATCAAAGTGAACGAGTGAAATTATAAATGATAAAGATAATGCAAGGCAAATTAAGAGTTATGATAATGGTATAAGAGTGGATACATTGAACTGTGTATAAAAGTATGTATAATAATGCTTCTACAAATGAGTGTTATATGAAAGGTATAACAGAGTTCAAATATGAATTGATTACATAATGGTTACATTATGTTAATATTGGACTACATGTCGTATTCGTATGTTGAGTTCTGAACAAAAAAAAAAAAAAAAATTAATAGTCAACTTTTTAAATTTGTAATAAATTTTGTAATTTAAATTATTTTACTAAAAGCTTCAAAATCCTTATAGGTATATGAATTATGCGAATAAAATTAAAAAAAAAAATGAATTGTGACTTAGGAATATCCCAATTGTTATCCTTATTTTGCAGTCGGTATCCCCGAATTTATTCCAGGCTTCTTCCATGAGTCGCAGCTTTTCGATGTAATATTCCCTTGTTTTTCTTGAGCCAGGATCCCTCGTAGTTGGCTATATTGCATTTTTAATTCCCGGCATACACCTTTTGTAGGTCTGCTAATTCACAAAGTTAGAGGCGACGAACCTCGTTTCAAATAACGATAAAAACGATTCTTACGTTGGTACCAGTGTATAGTCCTACTACATGCTTGGAAATAAGTAAGTACTTTTGAGTTATCACGTCGGTGTGACCAAATGTTAAAGACGGAACTCTTTTGTTCCAACTGTTAGCCAAGATTAATTTTCATAAAACAAAAAAACAAAATTACTTTCCGAACAACCCAATAGAATAGAACAACGAATGTACATAAAGATACGCCGCACAAAAGGTGAGAGATGCCTATGTGATGACTATGTTAGAAAAAGTTTAAATTCTGTTTGAGTAAGATATTTCTTGTTGTCACAATTTTTACCTAATCGGTGAAATTTGAAATTTAAACGAAATTTGATGTATTTCATGTCACTCAGATTACTTAGTCCGCTTGTGGATAAATATAATATTTCGTAACTGTGCGTCATTAAAAAAATAAATAATAATTTAACAAATAAACTATGATACTTTGCTTTTTACCGGCAGAATTTTTCATATGCGGACAAAACATTTGAAAACTAAATCAAAATGACAAAATCCATTGATAACGGATCGGCTGGAAGACTTTTTTAAGGTTGATTTTTTTTTAAGGTTTATTTTTATTTTTATAATTTACACGCGCTCAAGAGATTTGAGTACATTTTTGATGACACCGTTATTCCAACGAAAATTGTCATTAACACACATATCGAGAATAAAAAGTTTCTCGGTTTCGACGATGCAAGTGCCATTAATGGACAACGGTTTGGTTTTAAATTTTTTTGCTGTAACGACAGCAGACATCATTGTGTTTTAGAAGCATCAAATTACTCTGTTAGTGGTTCCCTAATTAGTTAAGCTGTTAATATCAGAATTTAATGAGGTGTCGTTCCCGTTCTACAGCCGAACAGCAGGGACGTGAGCCAGGGAACGAATATGAAAAGCAGAGAATACTGTCGGAATATATTGGATTTGAAGTAGCAGCAAGAGATCGTAAATGAAAATAAAAAGGAGTGCCGAAGACGGAACTGGGCCCTGGGGCACACCAGCATTTATTTTGTAAACATCGGACTTGAAACGTTCCGTAAGCTAATTTCTTATCCATTGAAAATTAGAGTCATTGATCCCAAAAGCACGCATTTTCGACAAAAAAGCGTGGTGCCAAACTCTTTCAAATGCCTTAGAAATAGCAAGTGCAACTATCTTCCTTTCGCCAGATTGATGTACGCTTTGGCTACATTTATTGAAATGTCTCTATTGCCAAATCGTGTTTTCAATAAAGCACCATGCCGTTGGATCCACAGTCCTTCCACATTGATGTCACGGAAATTTGGGAACAAATATTAGGTATGAAAATGCAACTTTATTGTGAAAAATGGTTACAAATTAATTATTCAAAGTATTTCCCATCGCTAGCTACAACTTTTTTCCGTCTTTCTGACAGAGCTCGAATACCGTTGTGGTAAAAGTGTCTAACTTTTGAGGCTATCTACGAATCAAGCCAATTTTTATGTTTTCATATGAGCGGAACTGCTGGTCAGCCAAACCATGTGTCATCGAACGGAACAAGTAATAATCGGATAACGCAATATCTGATCTGGGTGGAGTAGAACTTCCCATTTGATCGTCTCCAGGTGGCCGAAATTTTCACGAACTACTCTATAAGTTTCGCAAACTTGGTGGCTGCGGCTCAAGTGGTAGCGTATTGGCTTCTTAATTGGACGGTTCATAGTTCAATACCAGCCGTGCCTGAAAGACCTTTGTCAGGCAAGTAAAATCTAGCGAGCTGAACAGTTGCCGTAAGTACAACAACAAGTCAATATGCACCAATATTAATTCGCCCCATTAGATGTTGGATACCACCCATGGAGCGAAATAAACACTGACCCCATACATCTTTCTTTCTCTCTCTATCTCTAATCATTTTTCCGAAAAACTTAACACGTGCTCCGGCATTTTAAGGGTAGACGTACCCTCTTGAGTGTTAAGTTCTTAAAAAAAAAAAACAGTGACGTTGAAGAGGTCACATGATAACGCATCGCCTTGTTCGAATGTACTCTGAACATCGCGACTCTTTCCTAAACCGAACAAATCGTTAATTAAATGACATCCCGAGCATTTTATTCTCTTGTTAAATCACAATCGTTCAAATTCGACCTACACCGCAATCCCTCGGTTTCCTTCATTATGTACATTTGAGAATAGTTTAATTGTTTTATTTTGCACGAGTTTCTCCTTTTCCTTTTTGGCAGTTTATGGATTTGTTATTTGATTATTTGATTATTGTTTGTAATTTAAACTTTGAATGGCCATAAGCACCTTGTTCATAAAATTAATTAAAGGTCCCTGCTTACGATACACTAACTTTTTCTCCATTCAGCCATTTCTACAAGTAGAGACCCGCACAGTATCATCACGGCAGTAATTCCTTAGCCTTTGTCGAACGTTCCTTTCATTGTTATAAATATTAACTTATAAGCATAAATATCTACCTACGTACGAGTATAAGTTAATAAAAGATAAAGTCAAACGTTTAAAACAAAAAAAAATTTCCAAACAGATTGCTTATCCTTTATTCAACTTTATCAAGTTAAGGCTAAATGCAAGAAGTCACTTTGCATGTATTTATATTTGTGTTTTCAATTTTGATTATTAAGCTTTTTGCATATCTGAGCTGAACGTTGAGATATTTCGTAGAATTAACAGAAAATGTGCTGCCATGCGAATAAACTTCATGTGCTGGTGCATGGTATCAAATTGATTTTAACTGATTCTTAGAATTCATTCAATGTGAAGCTTAGTTATATAAGTTAACGCGACACTAGCGAATTCTTCAACAAAGCTTCCCACAGTCACATAGAGTTGGTTTTCCCGCGGGCATTCAACTGGATGTTCAATGCATCTTACACCAATGCACAAGTGATGAAACTTGGCACCATTAAAGAAAACATGAATGCGTTGATATGTTTAAATTAGAAAAATTTAGGTGCATAATAGAAGTAAAAATATTTTGTGAATTAGTTTCAGATTTGAAAACAAAGAATATAGATCTTTTTTAGAACAAATTCAGTAAGAATTTATTAATTGGCGCTCGTGCAGGGACCACCGAAAACGGCACGCGAGTATAATTAAGAAAGTAGTGAACGCCCTTTAGAAGTGCCAGCACTGACTTCTTGTCGGAATATTTCCGTGGTTGCCAAGCGATCGAGACGATTAAACCAAAGCAGTGATTAGTGTTAAAATGTTTTAGAGAAAAAAGGCACTCCAGTAGATGTGGCAACTAAAATGTTGCCACTGAAGAAAAGGAGGTTACCAACTCTCCAAAGACGATAGCCATAGGAACGATAGAAATAGAAAAAAGTTTTAAAGTGTAAATAAAAATATACATACATAGAAAACTGTGGCTATTTTTTTTTTTTTTTTTTTTTTTTTTTTGCTTTAAGAATAAATTTAAAGTGCTTCCCATATACTTAAGTTATATTTTATTTTAAATAAATGAATTAAGGCATAATTAAAATAATTTTAAAGAAAGTAGATAATATAATATTGTATATTAAAATTAATTTTGAATTGAATCCCATATATTTGGACTATATTTTATAAGAAAGTGAAAACGAGATAGTAAAATATTTTAAAGAGTTAAGATATTGTAAGAACTTACATTATGAAACATAAAAATGTATAACCAAAACGTGACCCAACGACCTGTCTTAAATACAAGTATTCAACTCCACCCAAATCAACCTAACCATCTAACAGAATCAATTACAATCAACTCTTTAAATTCAAGCCCTTATATCTGCGGTAGTACCCCAAATACTTAAACAAAATATAAGCCCTGAACTTGTAGGAAATCTTAACGACCTGAATAAAATTCTAGATGCGAAGACGCTCGACTTTTCTGGCCAACCAGGAGAATTTAGTTCACGTAAACCAGTTGATCTCTCATAGGCTCTCCATTATGCCTGATGTTGCAGAACCAATATTTCAAAGCAGCATTCACCATTTAGAACCAATTAACCAATAAGAAACTATTCAACTCAAATTGCCTAAAAGAAAACATTATCCACCTCCTATGCAACCAAATGGACACCACAATACCAATAGTAAAATAAGACGCTGGAAGGCAATACTCGATAATGTTATACGTCTGAACACCGTGCTTTCTTACTTCAAGCGGGAGAAGAGTGTCAAACGGAGAGTGGTTTAAACAAAATAAAAATACTTTAGTTGTTTTATGCTAAGCCTTAGTTTTATTGGGTTTTTTTATCCTAGCTTGCGGTAGAGTCCACTCTGACTTTTCATTCTTCGATGGCCGAAGAAACCTTTCATCCAATCTTATCCTCATCCCCACCGCGCACACGCAATTTCCAATTTCCTGTACAAATAGTGCAGTCCAGCATTCTTTCATTAAATGTGCTCATCTTAAAAAACACATTTCGTTATATCGTAGGCCACAGTGAAATGCACCTCCATCCGTCAACGGCTAACACTTTTGTCACCGTTCCGGCACTTTCGGCCATCCGCCGCTCACTCCATGTACATTGCAACGACCTTTTCAAGAGGCCGCGGCGCCTTCATTCATTCTATTCATATTGTTGTGACCCATTTATAGTAAATGGCAAGGACGGATTTACTCAATCGGTGTGCATTACAATGACCCATTTATAAAGCAGCGGCGTGTGCCATGGGTTTTGTACACGTATATGAATATCCGTTGCCCATTGCCAAAGTGTCATATTGCTTTTTATTCTATGAATGAATGAATGGTCGGACACACATGACGACAACAATATAGTAAAATGAGAAATATGAGATGGCGAGACATGTTGAGCGTTAATGTTTAATGTTGTTGCATAATGTGTCACGGGGATGAAGGCCTGCGTAGGAGAAATGATAGGTCGAATGTAAAGCGATACAATTACGAGTTACAATACAAGACTGGCGAAATGAACATTGTAGCAGACGCGCTTTCTAGACCACCAGTTATATCAGAAATTAATTCCATGACAGCTTCTTCGCACAGTGACGGATGTTTCCATACGAATACATACAAGTTTTTCTCTCTTTTCTTGTGAATCCCTTTCGGTCCCTGTTTTCATTGAGTGGAAACACCGAGCTCTGGCGAAGGTGAAAGGCAGCTATAGTCCCATCAGCCAGTGAAACACTTTCGAAATCTATTTTTAAGGGAAATAGTCAGGCATAGTTATGGTAGAATCCAAAACTTCCATAAACTTTCTCAGTGGAGTTCCCAGTTATCACTGTAAGTGGGAGCAAACTCCGAGACTAGAAGGCATAGTTGAACACTATTGTTGTAGCGAATAATCCCGTTGATGGATCCGCTAGAGCCAAACGTATCTGCTAGAGAACGTGTGTGTGAATGTGTGTGTGAGTCTGATGGAACTTGTGGAAAGTAAAAAGATTTGGAAGTCTGAGCATGGAAGAAAAAGGAAGGGAAAAGCTTATAGAGTTTGTGCGATCAATTTTAGTTTTGTGAATTGCGAGAAGCAATTTTTTTTAGTGCAGTTTAGTGTAGTGCAATAAAAATCCATTTTCTTATTTTGAGCGTTTAGACTCCGGTGGGCTGCTCGTACGTGACACGTGACCCATTAGCTAGCATTTTGTGTTTTTCGGGACAGTAGAAATAGCGGGTCACTCTTTTATTATGACCAATAATCCATATAGATCATGGATTTACGTTACATTACAACAATAAACCAAGATTTAGCGATTTATCGGGATCTCTATCTAGATCATAAGAATTATCTTCTAATATCCTCCACTAGGTACTCATTTCATTTTTATATGTTGGTATATCTGAAAGTAGATTAATCATTCAATAGCATTGCCTGATAAGCAAATGAAATTTATTTTTATGAACCAATTTTAAGTAATGAAATTAAGTGTGAAAAAAATGTGATATTCAACCGATTATTATTAAAGAATTCCATATTAATATACATTTCCAATAAAATGAATCGATTTGGAAAAGTATTATGCCCTTTTGCCGTTCATAAATAGAGATTGAACCCAAAAGCATAGGCCAACGAAGAAATTACATTCTTGTATAAAGATCGATTTCGTATTATTATCTTCCCGCATAAACGTCAAAAACTATATGACTGCTGCGCTCATAGGAGGGAAAAAAATCTAATTTGAATGGTGATGGAAGAAGCGGACAAGCAAAGGTAAGTGTTCCAAAATGTTCCTTAAATTTTTGCAAATTAATTGATTTTATTTTCGTAGTTTAAGACGTAATTGGATTGCGAGGGAAACTAAAGCTTTGTTATTGGCTTACTATAATAGAAAAAATGAATTCCAGCACGCGCGAAAAAAAAGTTTGCGATGCAAAATGTTCTGGAGGACTTGCTAGAGGAAGGCGTTTTGGTAATTCGAATAATTTATATTTACGCATTTGTTAATGTACATTCTTTTCCAGAGTCAACTACTGTACAAATGCTTGAGATAAACTTTTTAAGAGCATATAAAGCCACAGTTGACACTAATAAAATCTAATAGAATCGGCCTCCGCTTATTTTTGGAAAGAATTCTGAAATAAGGAATGCCCACACACTAAACCTGTCTAGAAAGTGCATAGAGGTATTACCTATGAACGATGTCATGGAAGATATAAGGGGTGATTCATCCTGAGGTTTGATTTTCAATAGACTTTTTTGACAGATCACGTGTGACTATTATTAAACTACTTTGTCATTTTTGTTCAGTATCGTTTGGCAAGTCACCATGGAAAGACTCACATCACAACCATTGTCTCCAAATTGTACAGCTGTATTACGGAAATCAACGTTCTGTGAGAAATGTTTCTCGTGGGATTCGAGGAACTTACGGTCGCATAATCGACCTACTGAAACTACTATTGCCAACACCATTCGCAAATTTGAGTCATAGTTTACATTAGTGGATGATACTCGACCGGTTAGACGACATCCAGCACGTAGTAAAGAGACTATAGCTGAGAGTGTACGCGAAGACCGTGACGAATCGGTTCGTCGTCGTTCGCAGCAGCTTGGGTTGGCGTATTTGACAACTTTTCGTATTTTACGTAAGAATCTCGGCCTAAAAGCGTACAAAACTCAACTTGTGCAAGAATTGAAGCCAGGCGACTTGAATTTGCGTTATATTTTCAGTGAATGGGCTCTGGCAAAACTCAATGAAAATCCGGTGTTTTATCGTGAAATTTTGTTCAGTGATGAAGCCCATTTCTGGCTCAAAGGATACGTTAATAAACAAAATTGCCATATTTGGGCTGATGAGCAACCCGAAGAGTACCAAGAGCTATCATTACATACATTAAAAAAAAGTACATTAAAAAAAAACAGTACCTTAAAAAAAACAGAATGTTAACGTCAATGGTAACCGTTATTGCGCCATGTTAACGGACTATGTGCTTTATGAAGTTCAAGCACATGGTTTCAGTGAGCTCTGGCTTCAACAAGACAGCGCTAGGAGCCATACGGCGCGTGAAACAATGGACTTGTTGAGAAATCATTTTGGTCGATTTGACGTCGATTGACGCTTTGGAAGCCAATATTACTCGTGTTGTTTGACCTTTCGAACGGACCACCTCAGTCGCAGTCATTGCCAACATTTACATGACATCATTTCAAAAAGTAAATGCCATGAATTTTTCTTTTAACCGATAATAAAAATTTTAAGTTCACTTTCAAATTTATGTATTTTATTTTACATTATAAATCAAACCTCACGATAAATAACATTTTAGAAAGTATATGTGATGGTAGTAAGTATTGTCGCTTTATTGTATTAAAGTAAATTTTATTTATGTAAACAAAATTCGAAATGTATTTTCCAGATCTATTCGAGTTTGCATCAACTTCATCACTTGAAATAGAACGACTTGACCAAACCATCTCACCAATAATTTTATCGTTTGACCCACAGGAAAGTACTCCAAGAGCTTGTGTGCGTAAAGGGATTCCCTTCAAGGAAAAATTTCACCAGGAAAAATTGAAGATGCAAAAAAAAACTGACAGAAGAAAAAGTCAAAGTGATGAAGGAATACGCCAAAAAGAAACTGAAACTTATGGTGGAGAGGGAGATAGTCCGGAAAGAGAAATTTAAAGTAAAAATTAGGACTTTAAAGGAGTTGTTGCCTAAAAACCGACTTGAAATGTGATTTAATTTGATTTTATTGTAGCTTTTTTCTATTTTTAAATAGCATTAAAGAAATATATTGCAATCGCTTTTTAAAGGACATTCTTTTTTAAGACTTAGTATGTCAATTTTTATTTTTTTATAAATAAAAAACCATATTCAAACAATTATTCTTTTATTTATTAATTCTTCTATAAGCAGTTGTGGGCGTTTGTTATCACTTCTGATATTTCATTGGTGGTAAAAATATCGGGGTCGACTAGAACCTCATCAACGACCTTGTCGTTGTTGTCTGTACATATGCTATGTAGTATACACCCACACATAACTATATTGATCAGGAAATTTATGTTCCGCTGTTCAGTAAAGTGCATTTATCTCATCGTTGTTAAATGCGTGTTAAACAACGACCCTTGCATTAGCATGAAGCTTATTAAAACGCCTTTGTACATTTGTTAATTTCCGTTATCTCTAAATGTTGGAATCAGCCCATCTAGAGATAGATATGTGGAATCCCCGAGCAAAAACATGGCATACGGGAAAGATCTGACCTTCTTAGAACCCGACTATCGTGCAAGCTACCCGGTTCACCACAAAAGACGTGTTTCTTCCTGTTAGAGAATTTTTGATACCATTGTGTTTTTCTTTATGAAAGGGCAACAGTGCACCAAGGATAACGGTGCAACAGTAGGAGCTAGCAATAGGATTTCCTATACCTAGGCAAGTACCAGGTCCCACGTAGGTGTCTTTTGTTTCTTATTTTCTTTGAGTGGCAATATTTTTTGTTGGTATATGTATACGAAGTGTGTTCAAAAAGTAAGGTCACTTTCATTTGATTATCAATTTTTTTCTGTATTGGTATACATGTTCCGAACATACGTTTATAGTTTCAAGTATATAGCATACTTAGTTTGTTTTTGACAGATAGAAAGGTTAGACGTGTTTTGGTGTGCTCTTAGATTTTGAGTGTTGCCAAAAACAACACTATAATCATGCCTCAGCCACATATTCACCGGATTTGGCCCATCCGACTTTTTCCTGTTTCCAAAGCTGAGCGTATTACATCTGATGGGGACTACTTTAAAGGGGACAACATTAACATTGATGAATAAATAAGTATTTTTTACAAAAATATACAAGTCATCTTTCTTCTTGAATAAACCTCGTATATGGTATACATACGCATATACTTTTGAACAATTATTTTTGGTCGTACGTATTGACGTCGTACGTCAGTCATATTTGACATTTATAAACTAGAAATCTGCAATATACAAACAGACAAGCAATGGAGCCCTATACATCGCAGGAGCTTGGAATAATTGGTTCCATTTTTTTGAGGAATAATCGGTCGGTGGTGTTAGCGCAGCGTGAATTTCGACGTCGATTTTCTTATCGTGTCGCACCAACTGGGCAAACATTCCAGCGCTTAGGTACTCGACTCGAACAGAGTGGAACCACAGGTGACCATGAAGGGCGTGGTCTATACACTTTTTGGCTGGAATCAATATTTAATGAGATTTAGAGGGAAGAAGATGGACAATTTAAAATAAACTTACATTTCTTTAAGTAAGCATCTATATTATATTCTTAAAAATAGAATTCCTATTATCTTCTAAATCTAAAATGTCATCATCATCATCGTCTTTGATGGGGGCTCCGTTAGTGCATGAGCCGAAGGATACACCGCGGACACTGGAGCAGGCAATTCTTGCTTTCCGGTAGATGCATCGCACTACACACCCAGTCGTGCATCGGCAAAATGTGGTGTTGAGAATGGAGTCAGGTGCCACTGGCTCGTAAGGTGTACCTTTGCGATTAATGGTGAAGTACGCTTTTTCTGCAAACTCCTTGTATGCTTGGAGATAGCTTCTTTTCAGTTTCATCATGTCTTGCACGTAGATATGGACACATTTCGCATATTGAAAGTGTCCACTTGCATGAAAAAATGGGTTCATCTATTGTAAACACGCCAAGTGACCGTCTGAATCACCACGACGCTCAGAATCAATGTACTTCTTCATGAGTGTAACAATATAGAAGTACTGCACTCACAAAGCAACGGTAGGCCTATTCTCCTTGAGGGTTTCCAAATCAACTCTAAGAGTTATCTCATATATTTTCATAGCAGCGGTAGGCTTATTCTCCTTGAGGGTTTCCAGATCTACTCTAAGAGTTATCTTATATATTTTCATAGTATGTGACATGAGTTTCACCGATCAGCGGTAATTGTTGCAATTATTCATGTCGCCTTTGCCTTTGTACAGTGAAAAAAGAAACGCATCTAGCTAACATCTAAGAAAAGATTCCAAGCAGGCGCACTTTGGGAACTGTAAAAGGGGCAGCGGCGTATTTGTGTGAAAATTTATTCCACCAAACCACTGATGCACAAGGTAGAATTAATCTTTTCACAGACGATCCCCTTCAGAATCAAGCCTAACTATTGCCAAAAGTTCCCTAGCAAAGAGCTATCGCTTAAACGCTTTTGGTAACACTTAGATAAATAGCGAAATTAGAGCTTGATTGCCAGGTGATCCAACCATTAGAACTTTTTTTTTATAATCCCGTGCGCATCAAAGGGATATGCGGGCGCAGGCGGGTGGTGTAGTAGTTTGAAACTCAAGTGTATTAGTTTTCGATATTTTTCCCAGAGATGGTTGTCAAACTGGACGGGACAAGCCAATGGGTCTTAGTACGTGCTAGTTGTTAGTTCCTTACATTTAGCCCAGCCAGCAACCACTCCAACATCAGTGTTATGCCTTCATGTCAGATTTGACGCCGACAGGTTTTTCATATAACTACACACAAATTCTATGAAAAGACTTTTTCAGAGAATTGCCTCGTACAGGATTCGAATCTGCGACCCTCTGCTTGAGGAGTCTATGCATATATCACTACACCACGACCACCCATTATCTAAATAGAGATTTTCCTTTAAAACGGTATTTTATAAAATGTAGGTCTTCCTCTATTATTAAATAGTATAAAGAGAGACATTAGAATTGGTATTTAATGAGCTTATCATACGCTGTCGGTCTCGTTCTATAGCCTAAGAGTAGGACTCACGTCCCAAGTGAGTTAAGAAAAAAACTTTAGGCAAAGAGTATTTTCGTCAATAAAGGAATATGCATATTGAAGGGAAATTAACAGATCTTTCATGGAAACACTCTACGAGCAAGAACTTGTTACAACGTAGTGAAACGATGAGCCTAGAGGGTAGAGAACATTAAAAATATACTTATTGGGGTGTCAAATTATGAACAAATCCAGGATGTAAGCGGCAATATGCTAGGCATAGACTTGTAATTAAAACTGTGACATTGGCTCACCGAATCAAATTGTTGTAAATATTATGCCCATAGCAACTAGGAACAATGTATCATCTTAAGTCGCACTTACAACCCATCATCCGCCGATCGTTACGTTGCAGCTTTTAGATTGTAGCTACACTTTTTTATTTTCGTCACAGCACTCCAGCTACCTTTCCACCGAATTTCCTTTCTCCTTCGCGGTCGTTTTTATTTTGCAATAAATTCTATTAGTATAAATACCTGGGCGTCAGGAGAGGAAAAAACACTGCTTTTCTCAAGTTCCACAGCGAAATCTAGTGTTAGGGGAAATATTTAGGCATAGTAAGGATCAACAACTTCCATAAATGCTCTCAGTGGAGTTCCCAGTTATCACTGGAAGTGGGAGCGAACTCCGAAACTGAGGAGTTTAGTGTGAGTGTGTAAAATGGGTTAAATGAGAGGCATAGTTGGACACGAGTTCACGCACTAGCAAAGCTTGCTAGTGTTGTAGCGAATAACCCCATCGTTGGGTCAGCTAGAGCTGGGGATAGGAAAAGCAGGTAGGAAAGAACGAAGAACTAGGACAGGAGTAACAGGACGGTAGAAAGGGGCACAACACCGCCAGGAACAAACTTATAAATTTAGTGCAGTTTAGTGTAATGCAAAAAAATCCGTTTTCCTATTTTAAGTATTGATACTACGGAGGGTCGAGCGGTCGCTTGAAATTCCCGAGAATAGACGAGACATGTGACCCGTTAGCTAGCGTAGACAGTAGAAATAGTGGGTCATCGTTTTTTTTTTTTTTTTTTTTTTTTTTTGATTCTCGGCTTTGGGGAAGTATCTTCTTTTTTGAACTCCTATTTTTCTTCTCAATTCGTGAAGGTTTTGTAATTCCTTAAAAATCACGTTGCCCCCTTTTTATTGGGGGCAGAAGTTATTGTTTGATTCGGAGCATCACTGTTTCGGTGGTGGGAATCAAACCTAACATCCTGACCAGAAATGAAATAAATCAACAATTACAATACCCTTTTCTAAACTTTCATAGACATGTACTTACATAGCCCAAATATTCAAAACAGTATTACATATAACAGACGAGACGACTATGGGAAAAATCAAAGAAATTTACACATTATATTTTAAGCATTACGAAATACGATACACTTTTACTAAAGTAGACGACTCGACTGACAAAATAAACCAAGAAGAAGAGATTCTCAAAATCCATAGACGAGCCAACAGAAACGCTCGAGCAAACAAAGTCCATATCGATATCTACTCCACACAAAAAAAAATATTTCTAATAGCTCTGGACAAGTGTACAAAGTATGTCCAAGTCAAATTTCTAAAATCCAAAAACCTAAAGTAATTGTAATAGATAACGAGAAGTCCAAAAGGTATCACAGTCTCTACACCAGCACGGTAAATGGTCAAGTGTCACGGTTTCACTGACCCTAACAAATATTATACGATGCTTAAAAACCAAAACTTTGAAGAGTTTTTAGAAAGATCAGTCTATAAATATAATGTTATGTCCACTCCAAAACAGGGTGTCAGCCTATAGAAATATTTTTCGGAAGAACAATATCTACCGACCCTGATCAGTTTGAAAAAGTAAGGCAGGAAAATGTTCAGAAACTAAAATAGAAACAGTACATAGAGTGCCCTTAAAAATCATAATAAAAATTCTCCTGGAGATATTACTTACGTCCGTATTAACAAACAACAATGTTCCAAATTATACCAAAAATATTAAAAAGAGATCGTTAAAGAAAACCAAATAACTACAGTACTAACAGAATTAGAATATCCCCAAGACAAACAGATTCTTCCCTATCCGCAACCTAGAATTGGAACAGGCAAACAAATTGTTAAACAATATTGAACATCATATACCCAAAAGATCATTCAACTTCATCGGGTCCACATGGAAGTGGGTCGCGGGCAACCCCAATCATAATGATCCAATCATATTAGTAAATAAGATAAATAACGTAGTAAATAACAATAATTATCAAATTAATTCTATACTAAAAAATTAAATCAATTAACGAATGTAACGAATCAAATTTTAAATATCATTACAAAAGATAAGTCATTTGAGAATGAATTAGCCTTCAGTCTGTTTTTTAAAACTATAATTATCAAAGAATAACTCGCTAGTACTATATACTCGTATGCTATTGAACTTGCTAGAACAAACATTTTGAACTCAAATATAACATACTGTCGAAATCCGTAATCCGAAAACATAAAAGAAACTTTTAAATTTGCTGATATAAAAATTGTAACCGACCCAACTAGTTTATCCTATATAATAAATATTCCGATAACTGATGAAATTGCATATGAAAAATTATTTATTAACGCAATAAAAATGAATAAGGTAATAAATACAACTAAATATTGGGTATGTAATTTAATTCGTGCGGTTTTTTTTTTCAAAATTTAAACGTTTATTTAAGAAAAACATGTACAATAGTATTATTCAAAGTATTGCCCATCTGAAGCTATGACTTTTTCCCATTTTTCTGGCAATTTGTGGATCCCATCCCAAAAGAACTGCGCCGGCTTGGCAGCCAAGAATGAATCAAGCCAATTTTTGATATTCTGCTCTGATGTGAACCGTATTTCAGTGAGGGTGTTCTGCCACGACCGGAACAAATGGTAGTCAGAAGGGGCAAGGTCTGGGCTATAAGGCGGGTGGGGCAAAACTTCCCATCCACTGTTTTCCAAATAGTTCTTAACCGGAATAGCAACGTGGGGCCGAGCGTTGTCATGATGGAAAATTATTGCCTCGTGTCTGGTCGCATATTCCGGGCGTTTTTCGGCTACTGCTCTCTTCAAACGGAATAATTGTGTTCGGTAGCGTTGTCCATTTCACCCGGTTTTAGCAGCTCATAACACAGCACAGCCATCTGATCTGATTTGGCTGGTTGGCCGGTTTTCACATATGATTTTTTGCACTTGGGGTTGTCGTAATGGATCCACCAGTAACAATCTGATGCAAAAATGACTTCCTTTTGTGGCGTTCCAGCAGCATTTCGGACATGCAAAACCGCCTTTCGACGTCTATCGGCTTGAGTTCATGTGGAACCCTATTTCCTTGCTTTTGAATATATGCAGCTGCTTTAAAATGTTTTAAAATGGCTGCTTGAGTGACACCCAAAGATTCTGCGAGCTCTTCTTGTGTTTGGCAACATTCTTCATAGAGTAATGCTTCCAGTTCTTCATCTTCAAACTTTTTGGGCTGCCCAGGACGTTCATCGTCTTCCAAGCCAAAATCACCACTTTTAAATCGTGCAAAACACTTTTGGCACGTTCGCTCAGCTAGCGCATGTTCACCATAAACTTCCACCAAAATACGATGACTTTCGGCAGCAGTTTTCTTCATATTAAAGTAATGAAGAAGATATCCCCGCAAAAACACTTTTTCGGGCACAAAGTTCGACATATTTGAGTGAAAAAAGATTATTGTTGTTTACGCTTCAAATGAACGACATATACTGAAATGACGTAAAATGGAATAATAACAATGCAATAAACAAGTTACGCCATCTCTTAGCACGAATTAAGTTATAGACCCAATATAAAAGTCTTATAAAAAGAGATACACTTGTATTAGGAATACCAAGTAATTGTAATTGTAAATTTGCTGACAAAATTTTGCAATAGAAACTAAGAAAAGCAATCGACCGAAACCGTTGTAACAGAAAAAACGCGGTACGTTTGCAGCAATGTCTTTGTTTGCTATAAACCGTGGAAGTAATATAGCACACAAGATAAGAGTACTTGCTAACATTTTTGAGGATGAATTAGTTTAAGGCATAGGTATATACCCGTATTTAATATTCTGTTGAAAATTGTAAAAAAAAAACTATTACATGCTGATATGTAAGTACGAGTATGTTCTTAGTTCATTTCAGTAATTTTTTTTTTTTTAATTTGTTAGAAACGATCATTATATGTAGATTCAGAACCCGATAATAAATGAAATTCAAGTTTTAAAACAACACGTATGTATATATTATATATGTTTAAGTATTAACAAGTATATGGTCCTACACAATGAATTAAATAATACAATATATGGCAGGAGATTAATTTAAATATACATATAATAAAAATGAAGCGTTTTATTTGGTCCCAAAAGAATTATTCAGTCTCCTTTTTTACTTGGTATCGCAGCATTTTTTGCTTAAAACTTCATCAGCTGCAGCTCTAACTTCTTCCCAAGTATAATCAATATCTTCTGTTTGAGTGAATCTTGAGCATACTGCCATTCTTAAGAAATACGAATCTTTTATTTTAGATGGAACCATATGAACTTTACCCCGTCCATTGATTGTTTTCAAAAGAATTTCGTTGATTTCATTTGATCCCTTCAATCTAAAGCATACTAGTCCCATTGTTACTTCATTGACTACTTCAAATTGTGGATCTTTCAAGCAAAGTTTTTCAAATTGTTTAGCAAATCCACAATGACGCCTAATATGAGCCTGAAGGTTTTCAATTCCGTAAAGACGTAAAACGAACCAAATTTTTAAAGCTCTGAAACGACGACCCAATGGTATCTGCCAATGACGGTAATCTGGAGCAGATCCCTGCTGGTCATGCTTAAGATAAAGTGGGTCAACGTTAAAAGCATTTACCAACCAACTTGGATCTTTTAACCACATTGCACTGCAATCGAAATTTACAAGCATCCATTTGTGTGGATTGAAATTAAATGAATCTGCTGTTTCAATTCCATCCATAAGGTATCTAAACTCTGGACAAATAAATGCTGAACCGGCATATGCTGCATCTATGTGTACCCATACATTGTATTTATTTCCGACTGGTCCGCACTCGTTCAAACAATCGAAAGCGCACGAGTTGGTTGTGCCAAGAGCTACAACCGTCTAAACAAGAAGATCATATATTACCAAATAAATTTTATTATTTTAAAAACCTACGAAAAAAGGAATTAATCCAGCGTCGATGTCATTTTTAATAACTTCCTCTAGAGCATCTCCTCGTAAACGATTCTTTTCATCGGGAGGTATTAATCTCAATTTAACACCACCCAAAAGACCAGCTCTTTCCACTGATGAGTGCGCCTGAGCGGAACTGTATGCAACTAATTTTGAAACAATGGTAATTTCGTCCCAATTTGGGTGCTGTTCTTGCACTTCTTTTATTTTCTTTGCCTTAGCTCCAAGGAGAGACACCAGAGTTGCTTCACTGGCTGTACCTTGTATTACACCACCACCTTTGCCACCTGAGCAAGCAAGAAATTCAGATGGAAGGCCAAGCATTTTGCCTAACCAGTCGAGCATTACAACCTCTAGTTCAGTACACGCTGGGCTAGCAATCTTATAATAAATCCAATTCAACAATAGTTTCAAATTATCTATGTATTGAGTAAACTTACCCAAGAAAATCCAATACAAGCAATCGCACCACTGAGCATGTCTGCTACAATTGCTGGATAAGAGTTTGCTGTTGGAAAATATGCATGGAATCTGGGGCTGTGCCAATGCGTAACTCCAGGCATGATTACACGTTCAATGTCAGACATTACATCTTCCCACTTATCTGGCTTTTCTGGTGCTGTGTCTGGAATCAGTTGACGTAAGTAACCTGGTTTTACTTCAGGAAGAACGCGTCTATTTTAAAAAAAATAAAATAAAAATGTAAATTAGAATATATTTTATTATTAGAATTTTCTAAGAACCCTTATTGATAAATAAGGTAAACTAATTTTCATAGACGAAGGTTTGCTTTCTGACCAGAAGTACTTGACAACAGAGTAAACGAAACGACTTTGCAGATCACAATCAGCAATATTTTAATTCATTATACAGTCATGTACGTACTGGTCTTCGATTACCAGCGATTTCAAGATGTTCGTATATGGTATATCGTTAAAACGGAAGTACAACGGGGCCAGCCAGGCTGTGTTTATACTTCCTTGCTTTTCCTTGTTTAAATTTAAAGATTTTCTTTTGTAGAAATCGAAAAATGGACAAATTCGCGTAAGTGCAACAGGGACAACATTTATTTATTGGATTAATGGTTTAAAAAGAATTCAAAAAAGGATTGCATATCTCCTTTCCTCATGTCAGAAAAATTTAGTGTCTCGGATTAATTACCATAAGTTGTTAAGGATCGGGTTAACGTTGTAACATTTAATGCCACAAAAACTCGGTTAAGTTTCTTCGGACTATGGGACATTAAATAAAGCAGCCAGTAAAATGGTGTTAAGGTCTGTAAACAAAGTCATTTCTAAAAGCGTTGCTGTAGAAATGTAGATATTAAAAAAATAGGTTTATGTAAAATATACGTTTGTATTGTACATTGAAGGAAGTGCTTATATGAACAATTATTAATAATGGACAAATAATGTAAAAGCTGAACTTCTTTGCTTTGCTTTTATAACTCACAAAATAAAACAAATCGTTGACCTAAAACCAAATACTCGTATGTATACGAGTAAGTATAGTAAGTATCGTGAAGAAGTTCGTTCGATGTATATCCTTCTTATTCGTAAATCAGTTATATGGTAATGCGTCAAGAAACTGTCTCACAGGTTGGAGCTTGTGATTTTTCAACCGTCAAATTTTAAAGTTTACGACTTATCATTTTGTTATCATATTGCTTTCTAGATAAGCGTTACTGCCATTTTCCGGTTTCAAATGCCAGGATAAAGTTCCGAAAAGTTTGCTATTGTTAGGTGAAATAATCTTTCACCGTCCGATAAATTTTAATGGTGTCTGTGTTTGTTATTGAGAGTGCAAAATATACAAACGATTACTGAAAAAAAGTATATACATATATGTTAATGCAAAGCGGATAACCATTTAAATTACATTCTAGTTTTAAACAGCTATAAAGCTTTTTTTTTTTTCATTTCAGATACAATACACTTAAAGGTATGATTCAACATTTTCTTCACAAACCCCGATCTGTAAATGTTAATACTCATTGCTTTGTTGGAGCTCTTTAAATCAATTGACAAAAAGTTCCGCATTTTATTTCTATTGAAAAATTATAATCTACTGAATTCATATTACGTACTTTCACATTGACCTTAACATTTTATGTCAAGGTAGAGTAACTGCGAGTGAAGTATAAAAGTTGGTTCACCTTCACCGCGATTTATTAATGAACAACAAATGTAAGTAATTGTCTAATACGAGATCACTACCAGGAAAACCGGGCAGACAAGTTACCTTCGTAAAATTTTTCGAAAAAAAACCACAGATGCATACTCAGATATTTGAATTTGAGTTTATTTACTTGATTAAAAGTAAAAGCATTAATCACGATTACTTACTTGTTTATAAGCAGTCTTACATAATACTTGTTTTTACTATTATGTTTAGTAAATATCATTATGAGAAATAAATATTTTAATAAATGTTACCATTTATTCTTTACCTGTCTCTGATATTTTCCAAATAGTTTCCAATATAATCAATCATTGAGCTAGCAAACTCCCTAAATTCTCTGACCTCCATGTCGATCTAAATGGAAATTAATAAAAATGTATATAAAAGTAATGTCACACGAAGATATACATATGTACAATGATCAATAATTAATGATAATCAATAAGTTACGTACTAAATTATATATACATATCTTCATAGATTTATGGGAATATTAATGAAATGATAATCAGGAAATAAAAAAAAAATAAAAATCACTTGTTTTTCATGATACAAATCAAGTTCATGTAGGTTTTTTTTTACTGGTTCAATGACAGAAAACGTTTAGTGCCAAATTTTTACTAGCCCTCCCAACATGAAAAATTAGGATATTAGTTAAAATATTGTTCTTATTAGTAATCTTACACTCTCAGACATTTTGGACTTGTCAGTAATAGCGTTACCACATCTCATTTCCATGTTATCAGTTTAAAAGATTTAATAGGATTATATTAGTATATTTGCTGATGTTATTGTTAGTAGCATGAAAATTTAGAAAAAATATGAATATTTTGTTAGTATTTGAATAAATTTCAATTATAAAAAAATAAACGAAAAAAAATTAAATACATGATAAAAAATTGAATCGTTTTAATAATTTTATTATTGAATTTAACAATTTAATCGTAATTCCAAATCCCGATCTAACTCTATCATTTACTGCGATCGATTTCTTGTTTCTCTTAATTAAAGAAATAATTGAGTATTGTTATATTATATTGTTATATTGGCTATCTATCTAATTAGCTAAAACGTATCTGCATTAGTCAGTTGAGCCTATAAACGAGGACAAAAATGTTACCAAACAAGAATGCAAATCTAACCAATCCTTAATTTAAAACGTAGGTACCACGAAACTCGTATTATATTTCATCTTAAAATTAGTATTATTTTTTTATGTATGTGCTCGTATATACATATCTATCTTTAGTTTTCGTTTAAAAAAAAATAATAAATTTAAAATTAGAATTATCAGATAAATTAAATGAGAAAAATTTTCAAAAAACTTTGTATAATAAATTAAATTTCAATTTAATGTCGTAACGGAAGTATCATACGAATACTTGAATGTTATATGAATAAAGAAATGTAGCGATATACCTACATACAAACTAACAAAAGTATGTTTTGAAAAAGTAGGGTACGTGGTCTTAAAGCTATAATCACTAGGTCACTTACTTTTGCTAGAAACAATACTATATTGTTTCATATATAATACTTGAAGTTTTTCAAAAATTCTTGAAAATACCATTAACAGTTTTTTATGAACAAATTGCTATTACTTTCATAGCTTTGCAATACAATTTACATTTGGAGCAATAGTTTGAAGTTGTACTATTAGCTCACTAATTTCTTGACTTCGTTCAACAAGTTCACGTATACCAACTGAACTTTTCATTAAAAAATATCACGTCAATTAAGTTTTCATCCCTCAAAAACACCTCCAGGAACACTTGTTACTCTTAAAGCAATAATACTATAATACACTAATGTAAATGTGTGTATATTTGGAAATTTCATACGATTGAATGTAATTACTATGCCAATTGTAGATAGGTAATTAGAACGAAAAAAAAAAACAAATGCATTACTCACTCAATTTAAAGAAAAAAAAAAATGTTACTTCATAAAATAACACCTAATAATAAATAACAAGTAACAACAAATCAATGCACTCTGACTGCTGAATACTGAATGATACTCTTAACTGGACGTTCGAATTCCAACTATGGTACAGAAATGTTGAATCGAAGCTTTTAAATTGTGATTTTTTGTGTGTATCTTTTTGCATGCTTTCGAGTACCATGGGTGTTGGCAAAAAGTGGAACTGGAAGGTTTTTTCCCAAAAGATAAAGCCTGTTGTGCTATACAAGAAAAAAATCACCGTCTCTCAAAGCAGCTTAATCCAATTGATACAATCAATTTCAAATGTATTGTATATAAACATATGTATTTACGAGTATGTATGATAGAATACATAAGATGCATTCTTTAGGATATAATACACTGGTGTACATTTATAAACTATATTTAAGCAAGTTCATATTAGAAGGGTAGTGACGCGTGACTTTTTACAATATAAAAGCAAAAGGCAACAGTTGTTGAAGGCAAGGAGTTGGATTATACTTGAACACTGTTAGGTATATGCATAGTTAGATACGTATGTTTTGAGACTAACCCCTTGGATAAATAGGCAAACGATATTTTAATACTGATAATGAACTCAAAATTGAATTCTAGATCTAAAATAAAATTTCACGAAAAGTATTTTAGGTTTTAATGAAGTTAATTATTAAAGCGAAAATGTTTAAAGAACATCTGAGTTGTATCCGATTTTAAACATTTCAATACGTTTTTTTTATGGTCGTATAAAAATATTATTATATAAACATTTCATATCGCATGCAATTAATTATAGTTGTATACATGTACATAGATACAATATTTCATTGTTTTGTTTTTATTTTTGAATCTAAGCCAAAGCTTCGCCGTTACTTTTTTGTGCCTCCATTAAATTAAACACAAAAAGGAACATATACCTTTATGCACCATAGTGTATCATACTTACTTGAACGCATGCCAACTAATTTCATTACTAGGAAATAATGGTTGAAATGGTGAAACAATGGTTTGCACAGAATGAGTTATATGGCTCAGAAACTAAGAAAAGGAGATTAATGATCACAGCTAATGAACGAGAGTGGGCTTTTTATCCAAAAAGCACAAAATACATATTTATCAAAGTTATTCATCCCGTAAAACGCAAATCACGGGTTTTCCCCGGTGTAATTTTTGGGGGCTTAAAAGAAAATTCAGACCTTTTATGATTATATTATTATGTTTATATTATTAATGGGTTATATTACGAGTAAATAGTACATAATGGGGATTTTTTGATGTTTATCATTTCGTTTTCTATGAGTCGTTCAAGATAAAACAGATATTTACGATAAAAAAAAAGGCTAAAACTTGAAACTGAATCAGTGGAAGTATTTTTTTTCAGCATTATAGAAATTTGCTTTGTATCTATGTTACAAACGAATAGTATGTATATGCTAATGACAGCCAATATTCTATTTACATACTTTATAATTTTCATTTCGTTTAACAAACGTTCAATATCAAAAATCATCAAAATAATCCAGTTAGAAAAACAAAAATAGTAATTGAAAAAGTATTACAAGATATATGACAAAGCAGTTTGCATTCATTTAAAAATCACTAAAGTGCAAACATTTCAGGTTTCTGGTTAAGTTCAAAAACGGCTAATGAGAAATTGTTAAGCGGTTTTTAACTACATTTTACGTGTGATACATAGCATATGTACTCGTACATAGGTATTGTAAAATACAAGATCAAAAATCAAAAAAATAAAGAATAAAGGTAACGCGTATTCAACACCAGTGAGTGTACATATTAATACCATTCATATAAAAAGTTGGAGGGTTTTCTGGAGAAGTCCAGATCAAGTTGGTAATTTAGGTTCACAGGTATTATTGGTTGTTACTAAATCTTATTATTGTAATAGAGCAAATTTGCCTAAGAGTAAAGAAGATTTTTATCTTATTATCTTTCAATAGTTATATTAAATAAAGTTCAATTAAGGGGTAGCTTAAGCCGTTTGGGTGCTACTCAACTACAAACAATGTCGAAAGCTTGTATGTTGCGTACTGTTCGAGGTAGACAAAGCATCAACAACAGTCCCCTCAAATATGTTGCATGCACAGTAAGGGATGGTTGGCTGTCCATCACTTGCCATAACACAGAGACAAAAGACTGGCTCATGTCAACTGTAAAAAAGATAAAGCCATAGCCAAAAGCCAAACTTTGTACAATTCAGGAGAGTGAAATTCTCACATTGTACTCCTGTATTACCTTCTTCCCAGACGATAATAAAAATACCTAAGGAAGTCTTCCTGTCAAGAATCGCCAAGCAAAATCCTGCCATTTCAGTGAGAGTGAGCAAGTGATTGAGGAAAAGTGATATTGAGGAAAAGTCTAAGAAATACTTGTTGGAGCAAAAGTGTAAGCTATTTTTCAACTTCTTGCAGATACAGATCCGCATCAAAGTATTAGCACAAGCAGAAAAACACACTGCCATTTCGAAGACTACAGCCCCCATCTCGAACAAGAACAATCTGGAGCACAAAAAGCTCAAACAGATTGTCAGCCCAAAACAAAAAGTGGCACAGACAATAGCTCTAACGCCGGAACATCAGAAGACATTATCTCTATGCCCGGACTACTAGAAGACATCCCAAGACCTGAGCTGTCTAAAAATACTGGCAACTCTACCAGTACCACTAAACAGTAAATAAAATGGAGCTAAGGAGCATCCAAGTTAATCTGCAACATGCTATATCTCACCCTATACGAAGAACATTCACCATGTACAACCAAGAAATTAGAAGTGCAATGAGAGAATCTGTCATACAATCGATGACACCAGAATTTGTGCCCGCATTCATAAAATACTCTCTAGCAAATGGATAAAATTATGAAAGATATTTTAGTATAGTATTTATAACTTTTAGTGTATGTGAAGGTGTTTAGGTTTATCGATTTTAGTTTCAATAAAGGCTTCGAACCTAGTTGATGAATGGTGCACAAAAGTTGGTCTCAAAGCCAATTCCAAGAAAAGCACCATTGTTAAATTCACCAAGAGATGAAGGCGATAAAGATTCAGAAATGCCACTCTCTTCGGTGAAACAATAAAGTTCTCAACAGATGTCAAATATATAGAAATCATACTGAATGAAAAACTTACGTGGAACCCTCATCTTTCTAACACTATTGACAAGGCCAGGACCTCACTATAGAAAAGCAAATGTCTAGTTGGAAAAAACTGGGGACTTAATCCCAAAAGGACACTATAGATGTACACGGCAATAACGAGACCTATCATCATGTATGCAATCGCCTGCATCTCAACAAATTGCAGAGATTAGCCTGTGTCTGTGCAACTGGTGCAATTAAAACCGCACCAACAGCTGCGTTTGAAGTTATCCAAAACATCCCACCACTTCATCTGGAACTCATGAAAAAAGCAATGGTAAATGCCTACATGGTCATCACGGAAAATGAATCCAATTCCAAACTAGTTCATGCTGCAATTCTTTATGAATTCAACATAAACGAACTAATTTGAATACACTCAATAGATAAATGTCTACCACGATTTAACTTTCGGCACAACTTTAAGGTTACATTTTCAGACTGGGAACAAGAAAAACCAACATTTGCCAAGGACTCACAAGTATGGTACACAGACGGATCCAAAACAAATGAAGGACTTGAAGTCAGAATATACGGTACTCACACTAAGTCATCCATTCACGCCAGTATGGATACAAGCAGCTCCGTATTTCAGTCTGAAATCCATGCAATAGAGCTTTACATTCGAGAGAATCTATACAGGCATACAACAAACAAAAACATTTATATTCTCTCCGATAGCAGAGGAGCCCTACTTTCAATTAACGCCTTTGAAATAAAATCAAAACTGGTCTGGTTCGCCTTTAACTCCTTCAACTACTGGCCAACACAAATAAAGTTTATCTGATTTGGGTGCCAGGACGCAGCGGACATGAAGGAAACGGAAAAGTAAACGAATTAGCCAGGAAAGGATCCGCATCTCAATTCATGAAACTAAGACCATTCTGTGGGCTATTAATTAATACTATAAAAGGTAGTATTGAAACCTGGCTACAGGAGAAGAACTTTCATTTCTTGAGAGAAACCAAAGGAAACAGACAAGGCAAAAACTGTTGCCATAAAAGAATAAAACAACTATTACAACTAAGTAGAAGTCAGATTCGAGTGAGCACAGGTTTTCTCACAGGTCACTGCCTGTAAAAAGACATCTGATAACCATGGGCATAGCACAAGATAATACATACAGCAGGCTGCGAAACACGTCAACTTACCTAGGTAAATTCTACCTTGAAGCGGCGGACATAGCTGCCAGCTCACCTAAAGACGTAGCCACGTTCCTAACGAATTGCGGCATAATGGAGGAGCTTCAAATGGAGTATATCACAATAGGCCTACCTGTGGCCGCAGTGATGTGGGATTCTCTATACCACCTCCCACAATAATTTAATGTAATCCAGTTAAGCCTGTGTAGTCTTTTGTTAAGTTTTATGCCACCAAATCGGAGATACATATTTTAAGTGACTATAGGTCTAGCAATTGTTGTGCACATCCACACCATAATTTTTTGTAAAGGCACCAGTTTTTACCCAATATACTTTTGCTGGTGCGATCTTTGCTCTTTCTATGGTTTGTTTGATATGTGTATTCCAAGGGAGTTTTTGATTCAGGGCAACCTTTATAATTTCACTTCTCTTGAAAATTTTATGGCTTCAGCAAAAAGTGTTGAATCTTTTAGTTTGTTCAATTTTCTTCTGTTGGTGAATGCAACTATGTTCTTTTTTTAGGGTTGACATTGAGTTCAACCTTTTTGCACCAATTTACTACAAGGTTAAAAGCCTTTGAAGGCGATCTGAGATTGTTTCCTCGAATTTGCCTCTGATTAGAATCGCAAAGTCATCAGCATATCCGTGAACATTAAACCCATTGTTGCTTACCATTAGAAGTTTGTTGAAAACGATGGACCATAATATAGGGGAGAGAACCCTTGATTGTGGGCAGCCTTTTGCAGCAATGACTATGAGTTGTAAGCTCTATAATGTGATTTTTATTCTTCTGTTATCTAACATGTTGTTAGTAGTACTTACATGTAGTACTTACATGTAGTACTATCAACTCATTTGTTATAAATACATCTTGATAACTGGGCGTGATTTCTATTGTCCAACGCGCCTTCGATATCCAGAAAGCAACCAACCGCAATTTGAATGATTTCTCAATCCTGGAGATGAAATTCTGAACTGCGTGGGTGGTGGTTGATTTGCCTGGCTGGTAGGCAAACTAGTTGATCCTTTGTGCCTATCTAAGACTTGCCATTGTTTTGAAGAAAAATGAAGAGAGACTTATCAATCGATAGGATTTTGGTACTTTGGTTATGTATCCCCGATAACCTATCTTCATATTTTTAGAATGTATTCCCAAGGATATTATGATTTGGATACCCTCCTTTAGCAGAGCTCGAGGCTTTAGAGGGCTTTTTTTTAATTTTTATTCATTACTCTTAACACAATATTTCCAGTTAAAGAATAGTTAAGGGGCATTTTTATTTTAACAAAAATAGAGATAATGTAACATTCAGACATTTAAAACCAACGTACATCATCATCTCTCTTTCTTTGCTCATTAATAAATAGTATGCACTGAGTGCATATATTTTATGAGTACCGTAACGCTTTGAGTGCGCATTTATTTAAAAAAAATAATGTCTCTTTTTTTTTAAATAATATTATTGTGACATGAACAATAAAGAAAGTTAAATTGTGATGCATATTGTATATAATTATTCAAAGCAATTATTAAATTAAGTTATACAAAAAAAAAATCGATTAAGTTCTGTTAACATCAGATAAAATAATGCAGCAAAACTTCAATTTGACTTGTGTCAGTAGCCACGACCTTGTTTTTTGTTTAAATGGAAAAAGAATTCTAATGTTTTGTATGAAAGTTTATTGAATAATAGTTTGCACGAGACAACAGTATATGAGTTTCCACAATGTGAAGTCTGAAAAGAATGTAAGGCGGCTACAAAGCCCGTCAGTTATGGGAATACAGAATAGGGTTTTGCAAATAACCGCCTCTAATAAAAAATTTCTTCAGAATCTTAAAGTAAAACAAGTGTCTCACTAGTAAGATTTTTTCAATCGAAATTACTCTACTCGTATAGAGTGAGAATATCAAGAAGAATTCAACATTTTTGTTAAGATACATTTTTGGAGGAAAATCAGTTTCTGTAATTTATAACGGTACTAACTACTGCAACAGCAAATACCTTCTTCCAATTTAGAGTTGAATATTGCATAATAAACAGCTTTTAAAGTTGAATTTAAACAAAATTGTTTAAGACGGTAAAAGGATCGTATGATTGAAAGCAAATATTTTTTTATGTTTGAAATATGTTCGTTCTACTTTAAATGTTGATCACTTGTGACACATCTATATTTAAAATGTACAACTACCTTAATTCCAAAGACGTTAGCACTGCATATGACATTTAAATTAAGGAGGGGCTTAGGGTTAAAAATATCATATTTATTATTATATAGATTGGATTAGTACTTAATACAATCAGGAGCATGAAACACAATATCAATGCCTGGGAATTTTTTGCTCCGTGATTGAAGAACTTTAGCTTTGCTTTATTGCTAACAATAAACTTATATTCTGCGAATTAACATTTTTTATGTTGGCAACTAGAGTGAGCATGGAGCGTCTAAAAAAATGTTAAAATTAAAGGCACACAAATGAAAAAGCTGTAAAAATTCGCAGCCTGCACCAGTAGCGCTTTTACAAAGATACGTGATAGACAAAATATTAACCATCGAATATATGGATCTTCTACAAATTAGAAGGAATTTCGGCAATTGAATAAGCTTTTACAATTCTATTTCTTTTAATTTCAATAGAAATACTCGTATATGTATTTAAATGTAAAAAATATTCTTCTATGATTTAGTTGCTTCAAAAATCTGTTTTCTTTTTTTTAAGTTGCACAATAATCGTACACCTTACAATTACTGCACCAATATATGTAAGATGAAGTTACTTATCACTGATCAATAGAGAAGCTTGAATTATTTATTACATTCAGAATCTTTTTTCTCGCTTTTATTCCAGATTTCGACATGTAATGATACAAGCTATTGCATTATTTATCTGTACTCGCAAGTTTCGTAGATAATTAAAAATTTATATCTTTGCAGTTGTAAGATTTGCGAGTGTTTTCAGGTCATAACAGTTAACTAGCATGTTTCACGTTGCATGTTTCCTCACTATGTACTGAGATGCTGAGAACATTTTTCATAGATTATTTTACTCGACTCTTTGAAAATATATAAAATTATTATACAATATAAAAATAACATATTTATGGTATTATAATAGTTAGAAAGGAAATTTGAGATTGTTTATTATATTAAATGAATCTGTAATATTTTTTAGCCTTGACCCTGACGCATTAAGCAGACGTCTTGTGATGTCTGTAAAGTCATTATTTTGTAGATATTTTTTTATGAATGTATTATAAGTTGATTTTATTAAATACAATTGGGATATCAAAATCGATTACAGTTGCTCATCAATTGTTGACAAGAAATTTAAGATTTTTGTTCTTCATTTTGCGATATACATAAATATTACTTTTAAGCATATAACATATGTATATACTCGTACATACGTATATGACATTTACGTTTAAAATACAACTCTCTTTTTTATTCAATACATGCCCTTTGGAAGTTTTTAGAGTTTATATATGCTATCAGTTATACGAGTACATATACCATATTTCAAAAATACGCAAAGGTTGATATACCTTTTTTACATCATGTTCTTTTCAATTCAGGATTTCATTAAGAAGTTACTTGTAAGATTTTCTATAATATAAATTCAAATAGTAAACGGGCATGTATTGGGTATATAACTTATTGGGTGCGGTTTTTTTTTTTCAAAATTTGAACGTTTATTAAAGAAAAACATGTACAATAGTATTATTCAAAGGCAAAGCGCCTTGATATATAGAATTCATGAGGAAAATGATATAGGAAAAATAGGACACATGTATTAGCCCACAATTTAGAAAATATAAGCAAAATTTATATATCATACATCAGGGCCAACAAGAGTGTAGTAATTTAAGTCAGCATAGGCCTAATTAAGGTCAGATTAGATAAAATAACTTAGATCAGAATCAACAATCAGATCATATGTTAGTCGAAGATATACAAGACACGATCGGAGACGAACAAGTACACAATTCTGAAAGACAGCCAAAAATCGCCATAAATACGGAATAACTTAAAAAAGAGAGGTAACGTCTCACGAAACAGTTTATGACCAAGTTCAAGAAAATACGCCAGAAATATTTCTGGACTGGACTTAAACGACATGCCACAAATAAAAATTAAATATAGTCCTAATAGACACGGATCAACTTTTAGTATTGTTGACGATAGACTCTTACAATTTGAGAAAATAAGAATAAAACCCATACATTTGACCACATTAATGGGTAGAGATACTATCTCATATGAGATAGAGATACATACTAAGACACCGTATGAATTTTATCCCCCTACATATGCGTTAGTTAGATGGAAAGTTAAACGACTCTTCAGTAGAGGATATCAATTCATAATTGGTATGTATTAATTGAATAACCTAATGGCAATAGTTAATATCAAAGAAGGAACTTTTAGTGTTAGTAATCAATGTATGAGCTTTATTAATGTTCCATGTGTGTTAAGCAAACGAAATATATTTATTAAAACCATTTAATAAAGGGTCTTAATCTCAACAATAACAAACGCCAAGAAATAGAGAAATTACTGAAAAGGCTCGGAAACGTATTCTTAAAGGAAGGTGGTCAATTGACTATCACACCAGTACACCAGCGCTAGAAATCGGATGATTTGGGTTTCAATATCGGCCGTTCCCGAAAAACTTTTTTCCAGATAACTAAAGTCTCGTGAGATGAATGGTTGCCTAAAAACAACAAGTCAATTAACACTAATAATTTAGTTTCCCCATTCAATTGTGGATGCCAAGCATGAAATGAAATAACCACTGAGCCCAAACATTTTCTCTCTCTCTCTCTCTCTCTCTCTCTCTCTCTCTCTCTCTCTAACTAGTTTTCCGAGAAACCTAACCTAAACATGCTCCGGCATTTAAATAAATAAAATATATATAAATGTATGTGTATTTATGTACCAAAATATAATAATTATCACGGACCAATAGTCAATGTTAATCTCTAGAGGCATCTCGTTCAAAATCAAGAGGAAGTAAAGTATCAAATCAAAGAAATGGAAGACCAGGGTAGAATTATGAAAAGGAATTCAAAGTATTATAGCGGTACCTTAAAAAAAGAACAACTCAGGGCGGAGAAAATGTACAATTGTAATTGATTATAGGAAATTAAATGACGTCACCATAGGTGATAAATTTCCATTACCCAACATACCAATATAGACTCCATCTTAGATAGACTCTGAAATAATTCACTACTTTAGTCTTTTGCATCATCATTTTTGTAATCATCAAATCCTGATAAAGAAGAAATAGGAGAGAAAACAACTTTTGTCTTGCCACATGGACTACATAAATTTATAAGAATGCCATTCGGGCCATACGCAAAAGCTAAAAATTTGTGAAACAAAACAATTAAAAATCCAGATAAATAAGTGCAATTTTATGAAAAGAGAAACCGAGCTTTTAGAACATATTTTAACTAAAGACGGGTTAAAACCTAACCCAGACAAGATAGCTTTTATTCAAGGATTAGAGCTTCCTGTAACTTTAACTCAAATAAAAAGTTTTCTAGGTATATAACGAAACCAGGAAGCGCGAAAATTTAATGATGAGCTTACATTACAGTAACCCACCTACTAACTTGTACCCCTTTATAATTCAAAATAATAGGACCCTTGGGACAAGTCGAGGCAGATTAGAAGTTGAGGTTTCCTTGCAACTAAGGTACGATCATCCACAATCTTCTCCTTCATCACGTCACATTCTCCGTATCTCCATTATTAAAAAAATTATCTCCTACATTAAAGCTAACAATATAAAGCATATAAAGTGTCTATATTTCGACGAAAGAACTTATATAATTTCCTACACATCTATGTACAATATGTACATACATACATACATATGTATATTCAATTAGAAATTGCTTACGTACTTAGGTGGTGCTACAAGCTTCACTAGTTAGTCCGGTCTTTAGCTAACTGCCCCCAGTTGGGCACTCCAAGTCGGTTGAGGATCCGTTCTATTTGTGCGCGTCTCCAAAGGTGAGATCTTCTTCTACTGCATTGTCCCTTCGAGCTAGATTCGAAGACTCTACGGGCGGGAGCCAGGCGACTGATGCGCAGTTTTCTGATTAGGTCATTGTCGCTGTAAAGCTGAATCTTCTCCTACAAAGTTTGCTAACACAAACGGAAGCGAATATTTTTCGAAGGATTTTTCTCTCGAAACAACTGAGGATATCTTTGCCCGTAGGAAGGCCCATAAGTAGGACTGGCATGATCAAGGTCTTATATAGAGCCTTCTCTGTTTTTCGGGATATGGCCTTACTAGCCAATAGAAACAATGATTGGCAAGAGCGATCCCTCAATTTATTATTACTGAGATGTTGGTTTCACAATACATAGTAGATGCAATCTAGACAATCAAAATCAAAATTATATATACACCATATATAGATTATGACGTCCATTTCATAGATGTTGTGTGTCCCCTCTTGTTGACGGTATATGCTTAGTTTTGCTCTCATTTACCGCTAAAATCTTTTTGGCAGCTTTCGTTTCCGTACTAGCAACGTACGCACCGGTAACAGCCCACTGAGTTCTCCCAATCATGATATCATCGATGTACGTTAATAGTTACACAGACTTTTGAAAGATTGCACCTCTCCTGTTTACTTGTGAGTTCCGAACAATTCTGTCAGGTATGATCTTAAAGAAATCATATGACAGTGCGTCCCCTTGTCTAAAACCATTTTTGACATCAAAGGTTCTCGGTTAAGTTGTTACCAATCTTGACAGATCAGCTATCGTTCGCTATCGTCATTCTGCATAGATGGATGAAGTCTTTCTTTTTCTCTCTGTCCCATTTTTCAAAAAATTTAACACTTGCTCAGGCGTTTTAAATGTAGTAATACCCGTTATAGTGTTAAATTCTTTTCCAAAAATAAATAAATAAATAAATAATAATAATAATAATAATAAATATATACCATATATGTACTAGGAGGTTCGCCCCCTGCTCGCTTCGCTTGCCAGCCCCTTCTCACTCTAATGTAATGATTAAAAAAATAAATTTATTTTCAAACGCAACGATGTGAATCTTAGTTCTTCCTTTTTTTGTAATATATTTTTTTTTTTGTTTTTGTTTTGTCAATTCTCAAACGACGTTCTTCAGGTGTTAATTCTAACTTTTTTCGACTCATGATCAAATAATCGGTTTATGTTAATGATACTCTATATAAAAAAAATCGGACTTGACAAAAGAAGCAAATGCAAATAAATTATTATAAACTTGAATTTTTTCTGTAAAGTGTTTATTTTCGTTAAAAAATCATACGCGACAAAAAATGTTTTTATATAATAGGGAAATATTTATAAGTAAATAATAAAAAATAGAGTTAAGCACGCAGTGGTAAGGCGGCAATCGTGTTCTTTGTATTCTGCCAACTGAGACAGTTCATCTACGTTTGACAATAAACAGTAATTTACTAATTAGACGGAGTTGGATTCAAAGTGTGTCATGATCCTCGTGCCTGAAATAAAGCTTAAGAGCCACTCCTGAACAAATTCTGTCGAACTTCAGATATAAACATGAGACCTTCCTTTTTTCCTGTAAGTGAGTGAGAGAACTCAACACACAGACACCTAAAACACTTGTTGCACCCAGACGCTTTAATTTGGGAATACGGGAGTATTTAACATTGCAACATCCAGGTTGCAATTAATTAATTGCAATTAACAACAATTTTTCTAATTCAGTCATTCAGTGTGAAAGGGCTTCTATTTCGGCACGTAGAATTTTTCCAATAGAAACTAATTAAAATAAAAATACTAAGAAATCTGAACAATTTAAAACTAATGTTATATATAAAGACAGACTAATGGTGGGTTATTATAATAAAAGTGCATTTCGTACATGAGAACTAAGGCAAAAACATTCGACTAAATGATGATACATGATGTTTGTTATCATGATACAACAAACCTTCAAATATCTATCTCTGTTGAACAAAGTCTTTTTCTTATATTAAGGTAATAAATCAGAAAACTATATTTATTGTTGATTATTATTGTTTAAAAAACTGATGGGAACTCTATAACCCAGTGGTCTCCTATTGACAATCTTGAAATTTTACTCCTTATTGAGTTAGAGTTGACGAATTAGATCTAATTTTTTCATAAAACGAAGCAGCGACCTCAGAAAATATGAAATTCCGTCCTGTGATTCTTCACGGAAAGCAAAAATGTAGGCTTCAATATCTAGGGGCTTTCGCTCAACTTAATTTGCTTCTTTATTAGTTCTTTTTTCTTGCGGCGGGTTGGTGAATGCGTAAGCAAAGTGCACGTTTTAATGAAACTAATATCTGGATATTTACTTCGGAATTTGACACCTCATTATCCGCTTCTATTTGAGTAGTCGAATCATCTAATGCTAGCACCAAATTTTCATTAGTATCTCTCGAAGAATTGAATCTTTTAAATGCCACTTTCCAGAATAATTTCTACATATTTCAATAAAAAAATATATATAAAAATTATCAATTTGAAATTCGCACAGTTTTAGTAACTGCGTCCCATTTGTTGTCTGCACTCCTCTGATCTTTATATCAGCTTAATGGCAGTTATTCCACAACCCATTTTGCTTTGCATCTCCGAAATTAAAACCTCAATCGTTTATTTCTCGCCCATAACTGCGGCCAAAATCAGACCAGTTTGATTTTCTATCAAAGCAAGTAGCCGCAAATTTGTGTTTTCGTTGAACATCTAGTACGTATTCCAACATCAGTGTGATTTTTTAATCTCCCCACATTGAACGGATCGAAACGAATGCACCGCATTGCCTACGTAATGATATAAATTGGGGCGAGGTTAAAACGGTCTTCATGTCAAACCAAAATTGTAGCGTATTAACATAACAAGGCACCCTGTGTATTTATTGTTCCCAAGTACCACCTTTTGAATCTTATTGGATTCGTTCACTTTTGACAGAATGAATTGAACAACATGGTTGAATTGAATCGATGAATAAATGGATGTAGGAGATTTGTAATTTCTAAGTTTTTGTAATAGACTTTATAAATATTCTGGTTTTCTCTGACAGTACTGCCAAATTTTAAATGTTTACCTTCTCTCACAAAGTCTGACAACAAAACAAGCAATATAAAATCTTATAAGTGAAATATTTCTCTTATTACGTTATCGATTGGTTTCTCTTTAGAAGTTGGGCAATTTGGACTCCAATGGAATATTAATACCAAACAGAGTTAATTGCTCAAAAAAGAATCTGCTTTGAAGTACAATACTATTTGGCCTTTATATTTACATGTGTTGGTACATTCTGACATAAAATCCAGAAGAGAAATTTTGCTCTAAAATGAAAACCAGAAGCAAAATATTGCTTCTGAAAAATTAGAAAGAACGTCAAGGCTTCTGTCGGCCCATCGAAAACGCCTTTACAAATTTGTGTAAATAAATACAATTTTGAAATGTATGAAGAACATCTGCTTAGATTTGTTTGTGAGATGTTCATACAGGTTGACGTGTTGAACTATGTCCAGAGTATGTTAAACGGTTAAGTATTCGGCAACCATTATGCGACATTAAGTAAAAAATTGTGTATATTTAAGGGAAATTAAGATAATATTATTATTATTAAAACACGACTTTAGGTTTAAAAAAACCAGAATTCATTAAGTTTGATGCACGCCAAAATTCTAAAAAAAGTTAATATGTGCCAATGGATATTATATATATATATATATATAAATTATCCAAAATGGATAATATTGAACTTTACAAATACATAATAAAGTTATAAACGCTGTATTCAGTTCTAACTTTCATTTTCACATATACATACTATTATCGGGTTATTTTTTATTAAAACAGAAATTAAACTCGATTAGAGCTGGCATACCTGTTTTTTCGAACACTTTTCTTGTTTACTGCGAACATGGCTCTTCAAACCTTTTTGTGGATATATGTCGAACGAAATAGAGTTCTTAATCGTCGGACTGTCTGGGGTGGGAAAATAATTTAATTCCATTTTGATTTGGGGCTGGAATTTTTTAATAACCAGCATCTTGGTTCCAACAATCCTTAACCACCATCAACAATAACTTATTAAAAGAAAATCCAAATCTATCTTCTATGCGCCAGCCAAAACTCGAATACAAATGCAAATTGCAATATTTCGCAGTGCAAGTGTTTAGCAAAATCAAGATAATACGACAGGAAAAAAAAAATTGTACGAGTATCTCATCTAGTTGGCTGATCGAATTTGTGTTTAGTTTATAGAAATTGTTTGCATAGAATTGTGAAGTGTATAAATAACTAAATATAAATAATAATGCACGCGTATTTTAGGAAAATTGCGGGATTTTTTTCTTAAAATACCTTAATTTGTTATTATCATAAATTATGCAGATATGTACTTTTAATTCATTGATTAAAATTTAAGAGGATAACAATTTACAGAATAACACAAAAAAAAGTAGAAAATTTAAATAGATATATGCGCGTGTCAAATTTGCAGTAGTAATTAACCAACAAAAAAAAAAGAAAAAAAAAACGAAAGAAAAAAAGTTGATGCTTTCGCCTTTCTTTGCTCGTGAAAATTTGCTTTGTATATAAAAGGGAAGACAAAAAAAAAACCAAATTTGCTCTCTGGCTATAAAGAAGGGGTAGAACGAAAAAACTCAGAATAGCGACTATAAATTCATCGTGTGATATCAATGCATCTCTGGAAATGATTTGTAAAAAGGACGTCATTTCATGGTTTAAAGAACTAGAAAGCTATAAAAGGATTGACACAATGTGCGCCCTTTTAAATATGTGCCTACCATTTGAGTTGCGTTTTTTAGGTACTTGTCTGGAGGAGCTAGGTCGCCGGGACTCGCAGGAATTGCGTGGCATCGAATTGCGTGTAAACAATCCGCAAGATCTAGCTATAGACATGGCAGCCTGTCAAAAGGGTGAGCCATCTGACAAAAAGATCCGAAGAAAGATGGCATTATATTTAGCTCTTATAAGAGCGTGTAATCGCTCTTGTGTTACGGAGATTTTTAAGACACTAGATGGCTGGGGTAAAAGAGATTTCACCAAGTTGAATGATTCAGACACTTTGCAGGAATTGCTACTGGTTTATACAATGGCAGCAAATCATCCGGTATTTACATTTGAACAGCATATGACTTGTGCCGCGATATTTGAGAAAATCAAGGAAAATAAGCTAGTGGCTGATTATAGAGAGCAAATGAAACCAGTTGCAACTCCAACCGAGCTGCATAATATTCTAGGACCAAGTCAGCATCAGCAGGCAATGCAGATGCATACGGGCCAACAACCATCTGTTCATGCTCCAATACAAATGGTACCGCAAAGCAGTATACCGATGAGCTTTTCCCAAGCTCATATATCAAAGGTAAGTCAAGTTATTTTTATTACAAATCTAAAAATGTCTCAAAAAACTATATTTTACTCTCATATAAAAGTTTTTTAACAGCATAAAATGTTCTAAATTTCATCAGATTGAATGGAGTAAAAATATCTTATTGTTTGCTTTAAATTTATTATTTTAATTTTGATTCAACCAAATTTTCAGACCGAAATCAATTGTAACCTTCTGAACTGACAAAAAAATATATCTATCTATGCACTTGATGTAAACGTTAACATTTAGTTGACAGCTCCCACGTGATATATCACTAATAATGTATTATTTGAGCGCTACCTACCAATGATTAAATTAACAGCTTCAGTTATCTTCTTAACCAAAAATCAGAGTCTTAACTGAACTGGTATAGCTTGTTAGGGACTTAGTTTGATAAGAACACAGAAGGGCACCATATTCCGTATGAGAAACGGGGCAGGAACAAGTCGCTTAGAACATTTTGTTTCATCATAGCTCACAGACACATATTGAGATGTAAATATTTATTTATTTACTTATTTACAATATTTATTTATTTATTTATTTGTTTGTTTATTTATTCATTTATTTTTTTTTTAATTATAACGTCAAATATATCCTAAATAAAGTCCAAGGTAAAGGCAGATTTCAGTCAGAAAATTTTGGATCAAGAAACATCTTATGCAGCCTTTTTACTGATAAAAACTGCTAAATCATTTCATAGAATAAAAATACATATTTCTAAAAACAAGGTTTAATCAAAATCGCATACAAATCCAAGTATCAAGTATCCCACTGCAATGGAAATCATTTGTTGACACAAAATCGTATTGAAAAACGTATGCAATTTGCAATCGATAATCCACCCATGTATTAGGTTAAAGTACGTTATACAGATGAGTTATTGCTTTTCAATGAAATAAATTGACTCATGCTTTATACATACTAGAACTTTACCACTAGAAGTTACTGAAGTAACTGAGCGTACTCAAAACCACACATATTTATGAAGCCTTCTGATCTTGTGATTTTGAGAAAGTGCAAATTTAAATACAAGAATAGAAAATTTAAAAATTAAGAGAAGCGAATCAAACGATGATCCAAAAAATTCAGCAAACTTCAATCAATGCATTCGAAAATGTTTGGACATTGATAGGAGAGAATATACAATATTGGAAAAGCATCCCTTATTGCAAGGCAGGATTTAACTATTATTAAGTTACGTTAGAATATTCACCGCAAACGAATTGCTGATTAAAATTGCCAACTTTCATTATATGTCTATCTATCCAGAACTCAAGAAAACTTAAAGGAAACCGAAAAAATGAGAAATTCAAATTTTTATAAGAAACAAAGTGTATAAAATGAGGACAAAAGAAAAATGTTAGCAATTCATTGCAAATTTATGGTTTATGAATGAGAACCATAACATAAAAAAATATTCTTTGAAAGCCTGACTTATCTATTGATATTAGAGCCAACCAACTAATTTTTCATCAAACCAACAACTATTTCTCTTCTTTTTTTTCGTTTTTTCGATCATTTTTTTGCCGAATTATAACCTATTGTTTTGGTGCCTTTTGGTAAAATGCGGTACATCCATTCGACTTGTTCCGAAAAGTTGTCATTCTGCAAGTCTTCGTCGCAATGTTATGAAGCGGACTGGCATAGTATAATAGAAATGAAATAAGTTCAGTGCAATATTTAAGTTTTTAGACATGCAGTTGTTCTTACTATACGATTATAAGGCATTTTGCATTAAAAAATAACATGCATATATCGAAGAGGTCAATCTATACGGTTAATTAAAGTTGGTTGCGGCTCATTGCAAAATCTTTACCCACAAAAATCGAATTGTGTAGAAATTTGCCGTCACCCATTAAAGTCATTGACGTTACTGAAGATAATTTTTGGTGTCATTTGAAATGCTTAAAGAAAAGCGGCGAAAAAGTTAAGAGGGGACTATGGTTTAAAAAAAACAGCTGCTATTCTTGTGCTCAGCCGGATTATGCTCCTTATAAAGTCAAATATTGGATTATTGTTGTGACGGCATTGCTTGCTGCATTATGTCTGGTTTCACCAGTTTAATAAATTTGACTTTGATTTGGACTTAAAATTAAATTATGCCAGCAGATACTTATACTATTACTTGTAAATAACCCTCCTCTTAAAATTTTCTTTATAGATGCTTTAAGAGGTTTTCTCTAGTTTTTTTTTTTTTATTATAATAAAAGAATTATTTTATTCAATCTTTGAACCATATAAAAAATTTTCATTAAAAAAATTTGAACCCATATAAAAAAGTATCTTACGTTGTTCACGATAAGTCATGACAGCCTTATCTGATTCCAAAAAACCGAATATTTTCTGTTAGTAGGTGAGTATTTTTTGGCAGAATGTATGCAAAAAAGTACCATTTTCAGTCAAATTTATACCATATATTGTAAAATAAAATATTGATTATAATGAAAAAGAACCGACAAGAAATAGCCAAGCAGCTTCCTCGATATACCTGCGACGCACCTATTTGACTGCGCCTTCTAAAAGGAATTTCCAAAGTCTCTCTCTCCTAGAGTTTTACTCCGATTGATTTGAAACTTTGGGAAAAAATTCTTTATATTTTGTATTATTAGATAAGAAAATTGATTTTTCTAAATTTCCAAACCCATGTAACCCCTTAAAGAGGCTAATACATTGATGCTCGTTTGTCAGTTTTTTTTTTGACAGTCGTGGTAAATAGTCGATAGCACTTAACGTCACAACAACCTCTTGAAGTTAGAAATTTTTTTATTGAATGCGCCCGAATTTATTATTATTATTATTTTTTTTTTTTTTTAAATAAAAAGACGTGTGTTTAATTAAGCTATCATTGAAATTTTTAATTTGGATATAATTGATACCATTAGTTATGAAATATGAATTTAAGCGGCCTCCGCGGAACCGCTTGCATGAATAGATGCGTTGGACCCATGACTTTTTCGTCTAATTTGACCTATATTCCAACAATTTTGAATGATTCAATACAGGTCGTCTTAAGTTTAAGGCTTGTAGGCATTGACCAAAGATTTAATGTAGAGACTAGATGTTAATTCGTTCCAACGGTGCGGCCAATTGACAGGGCCATTTCTGGCGATAAACGATGTTTGACGTGCACTACGGTCATTTGGCTTTAGCTATTGGGTCGGTATGATGGCAAAATACGCCACAAGGACGTTTAAGAGATGCCTACTTATTTAGAACGGGGCGGAATTATTGGAAAAATCGGTCACATTTAATGAAAAGCCTTTTAGCTTCTAAGGGCAAAAACAATGTATAGTTATAGTGACTATATTTTTTCTTTGTTAAAGCTTCAACTACATACCCTTGATATGACATTATCTCTGTTTTCTTTTCAAAAATACTTATATCATTAATATTACTTTTAATGTTAATGTAACTGGATTTTAAGAAATAAATAATCAAATAATAAATTAAAATCAATGTACAATGCAGTCCCAGACGATTTTTGAGGTTATCAAAAGCGTGAATAGCAAATAGGAGCGTATTGCTGGCAGAGAAATATATGTTCCTGTTTTGTGGCAGATCTGTTTAAGTTTTTCATAATGCAGAACTCTATTGCGTGTATCGCAGTTTGAAATACAGAGATGCTCTGTCCCTCTTTGCGTACAGTGAGGTATTAGTAATTTCTCCGTATATGCCTGTTCCAAATCACTACAGCAGTGAATTTCTTTTAAGAGGTGAAATAAGCGTAGGACTGGGTATTTTGGGTAGTTTTCATGAAATTTTTAACATATAAGGTATATATGTATATACTTTATTGTAATTTTGGTGGTATTTTATACATACAGCTGCGGTCAAAAAAATAGCACCAAGAATGTGTTATTAGTATTTATGAGCTTAATTTTATATTTAGTCCTTTTTTTTCCAAACTTGAAAATTAAACACTATTAGTCGAAGTATGGTCTGTAATATTTCAATTAAAAACGTTCACAATAATAGCGGTTATTTTTATTATATGCAATTTTGGAACAACAACGCCGCGGGTGCTCAGTCAAAAAAATAGCACCACCCACAATATTCACGACAAATAAGAACACGAGGGACTTCTAAAGTAAAAATTTATTTCTTTTTATCTCTGTAATTAAGTAATAAATATAGTTATTAAATATTCAATATTTTGTTGCATAACCTATATTGCAAATAACTGCGTTACAGCGTCGTGGCATGGAATCGACCAATGACTGACACCTCTGCAAAGGTATGGCATACCAGCAACGTTGAATTGCTGACCAAATGTGGTCAATGTTACTCGGTTGTTGCTCCGAAACTCTTTTTTTTATATCGGCCCATAAATTTTTCAATGGATTTAAGTCTGGAGATTGATGTGGCCAATTCATAACATTGACCTGTTTTTTTTTTTTTTTTTTTTTTTTTTTTTGAACAACATTTAAGCTGTTTTGCTGGTATGTTTGAGGTCGTTGTCTTAGTGGAAGATCCACCACAACGGCATTTTCTCAGAAGTAAATGGTAATATAACTTTCAATATAGTTTTAACATAAAGGTGTTGGTCAAGCATAAACTTGTTCCAATATATTGGACCAACACCATGGTAGGAAAAACATCCTCACACTATTATCCTGCAACCGCCGTGTTTTACTGTTTTCAAGGTATAAGCTGGGTTAAATCCCTTGTTTAAAGGCCTTCTCACATAGCAACTAGACCCAACACCACCAAACAGCACGATCTTGCTTTCGTCAGTTTAGAGAACGTTCCTCCACTTCTGAACTGGCCAATCGATGTGGTTCCCTGCAAATGACAATCTTTTTGCCACATGACAGGGTCTCAGCAGCGGAACTTTTCTTGGCCTCCGGGCATTCACACTAACTTCCCTCAATCTCCGATGCAGTTTCAACTTCATTGATTTTCAAGTTATTTTATAAAATTGTTCTAATTCTTTGCTGACTTTCTCTGCTGGTGCTATTATTTCGACTGCACGCGTAGAGGTGTTGTTGCAAAATTGCAGATAAGAACTACCGTAACCATTTTCAGTAAACTAGCAAAGAGCACATTTCTAATAACGAGGTTCAACAGTGAGATGTTAAAAAAAATAATCAAATAAGAAATATTTCCCATAAAAGCTTTTAATGCGATTATGATGCTATTTTTTTGACCGCAGCTGTATATTTACAATATCGTATTTCTTGGAATTTTCAAATATTTTTCTTGTAAAATCCTGGAGATATCAGCCGCCGCGCAGTGTAAGTCGCCACCCAGGTGGGCAATTTGTGTAATTTCTGGAGGTCACGATTTTTATCTAAAATCAATTTTTAAAAAGGTAAAATAACTTTTTTATAAGTGTCTTTTCTATTTGAACTTCAATTTTTACAAAAAAAAAAAAAAATCGAAAATTTCTATTTTTTTGAGAAATGTGAAAATTAAGTACGATTTTCGACCATTTTTTGTATTTTTTTTTTTACAATGAAAAAATAGTAAAAAAAAGATATTATTTAGAATTGAAGTTCACATAGAGCGTATATAAAAGAAACAAAAGAACATCTGGTAATGTTCTTCTTTAGGGTCACTTATGAATGACTACCTTTTCGACCGCTCACTTAAATTCTTATAACTTTCAAACGGCCTGAAATTTTGCTTTGAAATTTTTAGAGTATAATTTTGAAAAGTTCTACGATCGACTTATAAAAAAAAATTTTAAGCTACTACACCTATTTACCCCTTTAAACAAGGGTTTATTTTGTTCCCAGTTTAGTCGATCAGAAAATGTGACTTTGAAGATAGATTGAGCATCATACTACATCTGTTTTACCGCTTTCAGGGGGTACCTTAACTGTTGCCGCTGTTATGTTTTTATTTGTATGTGCTGGAATTGGAATAGCTGTTATATTTTAATTTAAGGGAGGAAATAGGGTTAGACGGTTTAAAAAATCGTTTTTTTTTATTTCATAAATTATTAGTAAAACTATTGCAAAATATTTTCCCAACATTTTAACTGTTATAAGACAGTTTATACGTGGTAAAATGCCAGCAAATGTCCTTTTATGTATTTTTACAATAGAAATCTCAGGTAGATATTTCTAGACGCATTGTAACTTGGCATTTGTTGAAAACGAGGCGTTGGTTTTCATCAGTTTTGTACAGATTTTTGAGCAGTGAACATCAAGTTTATAAGCAAAATGTCTACGTATCTGAAAAAAATGTATGACTGCCTTGACTTTGTTTTTCTTGGTACTATTTTTTGAAACGCGTTTTTCCTAAAATGATTTTTTTTTTAACTTGCGTACACGCTAGATTGAAAACTTTTCAACCAATCGTTTTGAAAATCGGCAGTTACTTTCTTCATAGTATTTCTCTCTATATGAACCTAAAATCGGATTATTATTATTAATTAAAATAAATTTTTTTGCCAAAAAAGTTGTAAAAAATGCCAAAAAGTTATGCTTTTTTGTTTTGACCAGTGTAAAAAATTCATATACAATAGAAGGGAGACATATAATAAAGTAAATTCCAAACTCGTTTGATTTCAGATGAAAATTGCGGCTTCCAGAATGTACGCAAGATGCTGAGTCTGATTGTGACCTGCAATATGGGGTCGCAAATATCTTCGGTGTTTTTAAATTAAATTCTTCAAAAATTTTGTAGTATATACTTAAATATATGTATAAAATATGCTCAATGTTTCAATTAATTGTATTCATTTTTTATACTATAAATAAATTCATGAAAATCATTGAGAAAAGCTCCTTGTCCTGTAAATGTACGGCTCCTGGATAAAAGCTACATATTGGTGATTTTTTTTAAATCTATGACTTAATACCGCACAGGCGTATTTTTCATGCTATAGATTAACTTAAATACACCTTAATCCCATATTAAAAACTATTATAGGGATATGTTGGCAAAACTGCCAGCATTTTTGGCTTCTCCAGTGGACTTGCATGGCTTCTGAGGTCTTCGACTTTGAAGACAGGTCTTCTGAAGTCTTTAATCTTTGAGGCTCTTTAGTCGTTTTTACTGAGCTGCTAGTTCCAGATTTGATGAGTTTAGCTGTCTGGTGGTTCTCTTGGGCTTATTCAATTCCAAGTGTATTCCCATTTCGAGCGTCGAGTTAAACTTTCGATGAGCTGGCTCTCAGCTTTGGCTTCAGATTGTTTGTTCTGAACTGGTGTCGGCGATTCTTTTATTCTAATCAGGATTCATGAGAAGTTGAGGAAAAGTTTAATTTCCGTTCTTCTCCTTAAAGACCCTGAGAACTTGCCAGCCCTTTGTGGATACGCCGAGGCTTTGTTTAGCAATCCGGGCTATCATAACGTTCTGGGTAAGTTTGCCTGCTTCTGGAACGAAGACAACGCAGGTGAATAACTTAGCATCATCTTGTCCATAAGTTATACGTAGATCTGCCTACGGCAGACATGAGGTCGTTTTTACTTACTGTGTCATCGCAATTGATCAACAACCACCCGTCTCTAGATGAAGTGGCTACAAGACTTAGAATGGGATAGTTTTATCGGATTTGTCCATCTCTTCTAGTAGGCTCTTCTCCCTAGTGTCGCAGTAGGATAGTCTTGATGTTCACGGTGAACCCTGAGCAGTCTCCATCCCCGTCATGGGAGAGATATCTATATACCTGTCACGAGTGCTGGTGCTGAGCCTACTTTGTTCTTCTTTTCCTTTGGCTCTTCCAGCCTCCTCTGGTTCAGTTCCGTCCCTAATTAGGGCAGCGATTCGACTTATTTGGGGCCCAGTGAAGTGTTCGTATTTCTGCTGAGAATGGCTTATGTCGGTTTTTGCTACCATCTCGATGCTTGATAAATTTTGCTCCTCAGTATCTCCTGTACTGTCCGCGATTTGAAAAGGGAAATTAAGAAATTGGAGATCGGAGTTTAGATTCGATAGGCTTAAATAACTTTTGACATTAATTTTTGGGAAAAATTTACTTTGCAACAATTACATGTAACTTTGTTTCGACTTCAAGTCGTTTCAAAATCAAATCGGTTTTATGTGTCATCTTCAACCTACGTCAGCGCCATCTGATAGTCAATAAGATGAATTATGAATTGCATGAAAAACAATTTTACACCAAAGTCACAAACCTTTAAAAGTATTTTTATTAAATAAGTAAAAAAAAACTTACTAACAAATCGATCGAATTACTTGAGAACTAAATTGAAGTCGAAACAAAGTTACATGATGTCGATTTTACAAATGGTCGGACATTTCTAGTCGTTTCAAAATACATGACACCTAGTCAGTATTCGAAATTACGAGTTCAACGATATCCCGTTTGTTACCATAGACCATTACAAATAAATTTGAAAGATGTTATTTTCAATAAAGGTCAAAGCCGACAGCTTTGCTTAAAACCTCTATTTCGGAGGGGGTGTATTTGCCGACAATGACTTGTGCACAGATATAGCTGCCGATTTGTATTTATAATAAAGGGAACATTGTAGGTTTTTTTTATTAATATACTTATGTACTCGTACCTCTAGAACATACTACCTAATTTAAAAATACATCCATTTGGCTTTGGGTTTAAATGGTATGTTAATTTTTTTCGAGTGTATTATCATTTAGTATAACCTCTTTTAGCCAGCCTGTCATAATTGGATGACAATCCGACGCTTAGTTTTCCATCCATTTTAAAACATCGTGTTGGTGTCTTTAGCGACCATGGAAAAAGAGCAGTATCACTCCGTGGGCAAAACCTGCTAAGAAATCAAGCCCATTCTCAATGGTGTGTATGGAACCCATTCACCTTCCCACACAACATACATGGGTTCATTGGCACACACCAGTGACCAAAGAACAATCTGTTTTAAAGAAGGCGAAGACCGTGCCTTCGGCCGGAAAGGTAATGGTTACCGTTTCTGTGGATGCGCGAGATGTGATCCACTTTGACTATTTGAAGAAAGGAAAAACAATCACAGGATCATACTAGGTCGGTTTATTGGGTCGACTCAACGCCGATTTGAAGAAAAACCAACCACATTTGGCGAAGAAAAAAGTGATCTTCCATCACGATATGGCATCGGCTCACACCTTCGTATTCGCTACAGCCAAATTGCTCGAATTGCACTACGAATTGCTCCCCATCCTCCGTATTCTCCGGATTTCACTGCCTGCAATTTCTTTTTGTTCCCAAACCTTAAAAGATCGCTCGCCGGAAAGTACTACGGGTGGACCGAGAAAGTTATCGCCGTTGCGGAGGAGTATTTTGCAGGCCGACAAAAGTCGTACTATACGGAGGGCTTAAAAAAGTTGCGGCACCGCTGGGAAAAGTGTAACGAGTTGAAAAGGGACTATATTGAAAAATAAATTGTCAAAACCTAAAAAAGCTGTGTTGTCATTTCTAATTTGGATATTCATCAAACAGCCATCGTATATATGGGATTAAATTATTTACAAAAGTATTATTAAAGTATTTTATTTAAACGAAATAAAGAAAATTAATTTAAATGCTGTTAAAAAAAACACACCTCTGGCCTGAGGTGTGTTTCCTCTCACTGCTAACTAATTACTGACTATGCAAAAATTAAAGCGATGAAAGGGAAACAACTTGACATGCGTGTGTGTCAATAACTGCTACAAGATCGGGTGACTGGACCAATGGATCCCCTTCTCGGCCCTCCTGATTTTTCACACGTCCGGAGTGACCTAAACCATGGCTTCATACTGTCAGCGGCAGGTGATGTAACACGCGGACAGGAACTTCGGCTTTAGCCCTGGACCGAAGTGGGTCCTGCGTGCTGCAACCTGCTCTCCGACGTTGTACGTTCTTGCTTCTTCTTGCTCCGCGTCAATGTGATATTGACGATATCACCAACCTTAGACAACAATTCAGAAACATAATAGTCCTTCTCAACTTTTTCTGCAATCTTTCATGGCAGTCGGTATGACGACTAACTCCATGGTTTCGTCCTTGTAGAGGATGCCATTTTTTTAGAAAAAAAATTTTCATACTGAGTGTATTCTATAACCTTTCGTATGACTCACAAAGAGACATCTTGCAGCTGGGCTGACTCATCGTATCTACTATTGCTCTGGACAAACACTTTCTTCGCCCCTGATAACAAACGTTTCCCGTAAACGAAGTTCTGCAGCTGATTCCACTGAATTATTTGACTAACGTCTTCAAACTCGATAATCCACTGGAAAATATTTTGCGATTCCTGTTTTGCGGTGAATGTCGTCAAACTGTCTTTAATGTCTCTGAACGAAGACGTTGTCTTTGGTTCCATATATTTTTCCATCTCTGCACGGGCCTCTTTACAGATAGATACTCCTTCACTTTGCCCTGGATTCAACCCTGTCTTTGATATGTTGTCCGCCAAACCACTTCCAATACTGTCCTAAACAGCAATATTGTTTTTTGTGTACTTTTTTTGTTTGTTTGATTTATTCCGGCTGTGAATCTTGGGGGCTTAACTGGGCCCCTAAAATGTGAGATGAAATCATTAAAATAAGTATTGTTTAAGTATTTTATTCAAACAAAATAAAGCACATTAAATTAAATACAATGCAGTTAAAAAAAAAAAAAAATCATTTGTCTGGCTTGAGTTGTGTTGCCCCTCACTGCTAACTCATTACTGATTATGCAAAATGAAAGGGGAAAAATTTAATGGCTGACTGGACCGACGGATCCCACATATATATAATATACAATTTTAATTTCAAGCAAACAGTCAAACAGTACTGTAATACTATGAACTTTTTTAACCTACCTTCTTTAACATTATATTAATACGACGTTTTTGTATTTTACATAAAAACCTATCTCATTTCAGATGATTCCAGCTGACGGTACGCTCCAGCATCATATAACAGTAGATGGTATAGCGCATATGCTTTCATCAAATATTACCATTCCAGCTGAACTAACTCTAGCCCATACAAATGCATGGTCTGTACGACCAAATATGCAAAATTATCCAGCCGCCTCTGTTGAGGTAATATTTTTTCTTTGACGATTGTCAAGATAATTTTGTCTGAAATTTTATTTATACAGCCACAATCTTCATCTCCAATGTTGAGTCAACAGTCTTCTCCGTCAAATAGTCGTTCTGCAAGCCCCAATCGAACAAGTGGAAATAATTTGTTTCAAGGGCCCCAACAACAGCAGCAGCAGGCAATACAACAAGCGCGAAGCTTACAGCATAGACCTGGAATACATGTGCGGGCTATAAGAAGACCATCAGCAGAAATAACACCGCCGCCAGTCATGCAGCAACATCCACAATTAATAGGAAATATGAACAATGAAATAATTGCAACACAAAACATTAAGAATTTGGATGATGTAAGTAATGTCGACAATTTGTAGACTCTTAAAATGGATAATCGAACAATGATATTGATATCTTTCCGACTAGCTGTATAGTAAAAAAGTATTCTGTTCACTTAGCTTCGCCCAATTATATTCCAAAAAGACAACAGAAGGCTATACTGTATTTCTTTTGACTGGAAATTTTCTTCAATCCTTAATACTAGATTTCATCTATGATTTGAACTCATCGTCCTTAAACTTGAGCTTTAATGCAAGATAAAAAATAATTTTTCTTTTTTCAATGAAATGATACTAACAACGTTTATGGTAATAATGCTTTCCTTTTCCACAATGTGTATACAGCCTTATATACTAACTACTACTACCACTACTACTAACTAAATCGACACTGATTTGTCTTCGTGTATGTCGCATCAATTTTTATTAATCGTTCCAAAATTGTAAGTACCAGAAAAAATAGGTCATTGTTTCGTAGCCTGTGTGACTTATGATTTCAGAAATAAAAATCAGGCTCAGGGATCTAACATGAGGCAGAACATAATTCAGATTTTGAACTAAGTAGTTAAATATTTTTTAATGTCAGGGACTAATTTTAAATATTTTTAATTGTCATAAACGAATTCACTACTCAAGTCTATCTTTCTCGTTAATAATGATCATCTCTATTGTTTTTATTATAGTTTATACAAACTCGCTTATACTTAGTACTTTTTTGTTTTAAGTTATTCCGAACAAGTTTTTTTTTAAGAATTCTACTACAAGACGATTTTTGTTAATAATAACTTTTTTCTCCATGAATTTGTCACATCAACAAAAAGATCAATTCCAATAATATTAACTGGTTTCAGAATTTTAGAAGGCTGTGGTTTTATTGGAAATCCAATCTTTCGACAATTGTTTTTACAAAGCTTCGGTATTTCAGGAAAATATTTTCCTGACCCTTAATTTTCTTAAACAAAAGTTAAAAAAAAAAAAAAACTTTTAAAACATCCCCGCATTTTTTTATTCATTAGTTTATTGGACTTTTGTGTGCGGAACGTCTACATCAGTGTTTTTTTGCTGCTATTTCGATGTTACCGTCAATACCAATACTTCACTTTCAAAGTAAAACTTTATTTGTACATACTCGTATTTACATAGTTCGTTTTTGAAAGAAGAAAACTGTGACTTTCATGAATTAAAGAATAATATGTATGTAAAAACGTACCACATATTAAAAGTTAAAATGTAGACAGAGTTCATGTCTATCTTTCAACAAACACTTAAACAAATTAAACAAACAATTAATGTTATTAATTTTAATTTCAGACAATGTCTAACAGCGAAAATTCAAAGACACCACTGCAAGCAATAATACGCAATGGCTACGCTATTTCAAGGTTGCCCAAATCTGCGGTAAATGTACATCACAATCAAATACAACAGCAGCCGCCACAACACCAATCTTTTCAATCGCTACAGCCTAGCAGTTTAGGAATAAATTCAAGTCTAGCATACACTCTTCAAAACGTGTCTCTAAGCGATGGGCAACATCCACAAATTGATAACATGATGTCAGTTATGAAAAATACCGGTAGCGATTCGGGAAGTTCGATTGGGTCATCAGGCGAGATAACGCCTCCTGAAACTCCAATATTAATTGTGAATACGTTAGGGAATTTAAAATTAAATGAGCAACAACAAAAATTGCAACAAGCTTCACATAAACAACAGCAGCAACAGCAACAACAACAGCCCCAACAACAGCCGCAACAGATGAATTACAATAAACTTATGACTCTAGCTCGAGTAAATGGTCGATCTGATAAATTGCTACCGATAAATGTTGGGGCAAACACAGGTACTTCAACGTTTTTTTACCCACCTGCAACTAGTCCACAACAGCATTATATGGCAAGCGATATCATATTAACGAGTAGTCCGAATATAATTCAGTCATCTCTAACAAATAATAATCATTTAAATCAAGTCTGTAGTGCGGCTAATGATGCAGGTTCTGTTGTTGTATGTAGTGCCGGTATAGCCAACAGTAATTTAAGTGCCAATACAGTACTTATAACATCACCATCAGCGATAAATGCTCAAAGTGGCGGAGTCATAAGTAAAGTCATCACATCGAATTCGGTTATCTTACAACCAGCGCAGCATCAACATTATAGTGCCGCACATCCTTACCATGCTCAGCATATAACTTCAGCGCCGCGAACACCAATAATCCCTCATAGTCATGGAATAGCTGGGCCGCCACCACATGGAACGTTTCGATTACCTTCGTTTCAAATTCCTTCAAGCGGAGAATTAATTTACCCGTATCATCCAGCTGGCATAACATTTTTACCGGGTACAGCACCTCCTTCGGCAGCACCTGCAGTTCGTTCATCACCCTCCACTTCTGTTCCTCCCCCAACTACAACAAATGTCATACAACTGCCACAGCCACCACCACAACAGCAGCAATCTGTATTGCCACAGATGCAAACAAATCCACTTCAACAAACTGCTGCCTTGTTACCCACCTCTCCTTACACATCCCTGTCGGTTGGTATAAATAAACAGTTGTCATGTTACAATTGTGGATCACAAATGCATAATGGACGCGATTGTAATGAGGCATCAATGGAAGACGTTACCCGAGGAGGAATCTATAAGTTAGACTATTCGATTTCATCGCCCATTTCACCAATAGGTCCCCAAAGTAGTGGAGAAAATCTTACAGGTAACAATAGCAATTGCAGCAGTTGCAACCAACAATCTGTAACAACTATTGAGGTGGGTACGGAATCTTCATCACCGACCGCCTCATCATCATCGTCATCGCTGTCCACTAGTAACATAAACATGAAGTGATCATTTTAATGTATTAAGACTATAAAGTTACAAAAGGAATTATATGGCTATATATGTATATTATTTTTTTAATAAACTTGTAAACAAATAGTATATCAAACCTCTGTTTCTAAAAGGACTATTAACCTTAAATCCTTAAAAGTTGTTTATTTCTTCTTTTTTTTAATTCGTTACATATATCGGAAATCAAGTTTTGGGCTTAAAAGAGTAAAATAACGAAAAATACTTTGTAAGTTGTGTAAAAACAATGAAATAATGTATTTAAAGTAAAATTAGACTCGTGCCATTGTTAAAACAATCGTTTTTTTCCGAATAGAAGATAGATACTCGAAATTGTTCATATTATATGCCCGAGAGTACAGTTATAAGATTTGTGGTTTAAAGGACGAGTGTTTGCAGATCATTTATTTAATGCGAATCTTTTTGCAAGCAACATTTTATTGGAATCATAAATATTATTTTTAAATGTAAAACTACAAAAATACGTGTTAAAAAAAAATGAGGAAAATATTATTAAAAAAAAGTTAAGTTAGCCTGCAGACAAGGACTTGCTAGATTTTAAGTGTTAAAAAACCTTTTTGACAAAATAATTTTACCAAAACCAAAATAGAATACTATTAATAAAACAAAACTTTGACTGAGGTTTATTGTTTTTATTTTATTTTGTCTTATAGTTTTTTCATTTTTTATTTCACAGCTTTTCACCCATATTTCCCACTTTTGTTACTGCATGCATACATATGTGAATATACTGCAATCGGTAAATAATCAAAATAATACCGTTTAATAAAGAGCTTACCACGTTTGCTCTGAATTTAGTTGATCCACACTGAATATGTAACAATATGCTGTGCTTTGGTGTAATTTTTTGCAACTTAAATTGTTGCACAACGTTTTCCAAAATATATATTTTGAAAACCGGAGTAAAACAATACCATATCTGCAAAGAAGACATTTCATACATGCATATTTTAAATACATAAAAAAAAATAATAATAAAAATTAATCTTGAGTTTCTAGATAACCAACCTTATCTTAAAAGCAGATCGAAGGTATTCAGACTTCAGAGTCCTGAAAATGTTATCACAAACCTCGTGATGAGCACATTTATTTTACCTTCCCATTCGATATTTACTAAAAGTTTAATGCCGGGTTTGGTATTTACATTGGGTTTTAAAAGGAAATAATGGTGGCAATAGTTATTATTACGCTACGTACAATGCGCAGAGTATATACACGTTTTTTTGGATTTAACTCTTGTGGCTAAACCACAATATCGCTTTCGCGTTTTGGCATGCTTCATGTACGCTTTATATCGAACTTACGACAACTTGCGTCAAAAGCACGAACTTGAAATTTGCAATCCGGGATGTCGCTTCGGCGTTAAGCTGACACAAAGTATTGTTTCCTCAGATTTGTAATATATGAATTCGTTGCACGAGGTAGAGTAGAAATATACTCTTCTTATTTATATTAAAATTTAATTAGCAGAAATAACAAACAATGTAATTTATTAAATAAATTAAAGAAAAAACAACAAATACATAGTTCAAATTACTATTTTGTGCAAGAAAACCATAATAAAATAATCGCAAAAGGATTTTACTCATTCGAAGTAAACATATTACACTACCATATATTCTACCTTGTAGCTGCATATCGAACAAATCTAATCTAAGCTAGTGTAATGTCCGGTGATAGCCGATAGCTGTCAAACGCGCAACGAAGTAAAAAATAGCTCTACTAGGGCTTTGATGTCGAGCTTACGATATTTACGATCAGAAGTGTCAGAAATGCCTGAGGTTACATTTCGAATTGCTACATAAAAGCCCATTGCTTCCACTCAATATCACAAAGCGCGACCGCGTGACCTCGCGAACTCGACACTGTTATTTGGCAATTATGCTCCATCCACAATGGACTTCACTGGTCCAAATAGCCGTATGTCGGCGAACACAAATCATACCCAAACAGAATTAATGTTGAAACGAACACCTCATAACAATAGGTTTGTTCGCTCAAAGGTGAACTAACCTAGATGGCAAACTTTACTAATACTTTTGTAAACCCTTAACTTTAACGCCGATGCACTGTAAGTGAATTACCAACACTTTTACATATGTATAGCTTGACAGAATTTCCTAAAATGAGAACAATTTACAAGTTAAGTTGCTAGAATGAGAGCGATTTCCACGTGTGTGTGTAATGTGGATGACGTTTTTTGAGTTAAATGAGAAGGATATTGTCATTGATGGCAATTCACACCTATTCACATTGAGGATCACGCGATTAGAGGCGGTTGTAGAAAACCGGTTCTGGTTTTCCAATATGTATCTGGAAGGTTTGCCATCTATGTTAGTTCATCTATTGTTCACGTACTGTCGAAAACTCATATTTTTCATAGTTTTTCGCAGAATATAGCGAAATGAGAGAGCAATTCATTTCCCCACATCTGTCGATTTTAATGGGTGTTATACATCTAGCATGATCGAAAAAAATTGATTTTTTTTTTTTTGCATTTTCTTGAAACTGAGGTCTCAGGCGAGTTCTGCGGCGTCGAACTGAGAGGTAGGCTATGGCAAAGGACCGACTATAGGTATAAAGGAAATATCATACGACTGTTATTGTTAGCCAGAAATAGACACGTTTTGTCAATAGCTTGCCGTTTGTGCAACTGTGCGTTACAACGAATTTTCGTTTGTTAAAAAATATTCTGAAGACAATGGATATCAAAAATAAAGAAATATCTCGAGAAGATCTTTTCGTAAAGTTCGGAGATGAAATCAACAACTGCCGAAAAGCTTTCCGACGAGTGTATTGAAGACTGATCATGAGACATCCGAAGATCCAAACATCTGGTATCGAATTTTGAATTTTCTGACTTTGTTTTGTGTCTTATTAGAATGTGTAAAGTGTAAAAAGTATGATTGTGATGTTCGATTCGCAACAGAAAGCACTCGAGGACTCGGTTTTAAAAAGTGCACGTACATCAACACAGCTTACTAAATACACTATTCTTTTTTGTTATGCGCTTATTGGGGATTGGTTTGCGTGGAGCTATGAAATTTTGTGATAAAAATTGCAATGAAAGAATTATTTTCAAAATGTTCGGACAAATTTGTGAAAACTGTCAAAACACTGTTTTTTTATTTGAAACTGTCACCGGCTTTGTTCTTATTTCGATCTAGAAATTTATCTTTACTCTGATTTGCCAAATATAAATGAGATTTGAATATAAAATTAATTAAAAGTAAAATAACCTTATATAATAGATCTGTTCCCGCGAGGTTTTCGAAACAAATTGTAAAAGAGAATCTTTTATTTAAGTTTAAGGGATAAATTTTCTCTTAAACACAAAATCTCGCAAATTAAAAAACAAAACAAAAAATAAATTGTAAAGCTGGTAAAAGATTTTTTTTTTTTTCATTAGCAAATATTACTATAATACTTTATTTGTGTAATATACGTTTAATGAGTTTTACTGTATTAGGCTAACAGTTCATTTCAATTAGAAGCTCTTTTTTTCCTATTTGTCCATGTTCAAGTCTTCCTTTGAGCCCATTTACATAAAATTATGCCAATTCACACAAATTTAAACAGTGTTTTTAAAATTTAATTGATTTTACTTTTTTTTACACTTCCTGCCCAAAGAAAAACCTCGTGTAGAATATTGTATCAATTGAGAGGGTGGGGAAATGGATTACTCTCTCAAAGCATTCTCTTTTACAATAGGATCGCTCGAGTCCTTTTCGGACCAAATGTATAAAAACTGTCAAATCCGGAGAAGTGAAAATACAATTCTCTCTAAAAAGTTAAAAAGTAAGCGAACGGATTGTTTTGTACAGGCAGATTTCAACTTTGTGTAGTTTGAATAATTTTTGCTTCTTTTCTTAAAAAAAAAGAAAAACAAGTATTAATAAATTTAGCATTTTTTTTTCGCAAAAAAAAGTAGAGAAAATTTCTATTTCTAAAAAAAAAAAGTATGACAGTTCTCAAAAATTTACGAGAACAAATGAGGGGAAATATAGTAAGTAGCTCTCTCATTTTGCTTTTTTTTTTGCGAAAAACTAAGAAAAATATGAGTACACGAACGGATTTTGGTCTGTTTTTCGTACATTTTCGAAGTTTTTCGTAGTTTTGGACAGTACGAGAACAGACCCAATATTTTTCTCGTGGGTACAGTTTTTTATAGAAAATTTTATAATTTTGGAATTCTGGAACAGACCTAATCTTTGTCCTGGATTTCAGATTCTAAATAAAAAAGTGCCAACTCCATCAAAACTTATAGTATTTTTGAAACCAAAGAGTCCCAATAAAGACAATTAATATTTACCTATGCAAAACTGTGAAATCCGTTAGCTTTCTCAGAGAGAATTTCATCCTACTCCGCTATTCCGAATTTGACAGGTTTTACATACAATTACACTGTGTCTCGGATAGCTATAAGCTCATAAGTTATTGACAAGGTACGTATAATAAAGTAATATTATTGGCGCAATAAATTTGGTCTCGTTCTGAGCATCTGTAAAATTCTGGCAATATGGCTGACCACAGCTACGCCCAAGGCAGAAATATTTTGGTTGTGATAGATTTTTGATTTAAAATTGTTTAAACAAAGTTTAAAGGTATTAAAATGCGTTGTGCTGTTTACGGATGTTGTGTTAACAACTATCAAAGCAAAAATAAAACTGAAAATCGGGAGATATCATATCATTCGTTTCCAAAACAAAGTAAAATGTGTAAGTGGGTTTTTTTCGCTACCGAAAAGACAAGTTAAATACAAAAACAGCGCGAAATTGTGGCAAACATTTTAAAAAAATGTGATATGCCATTAATCCATTGTACGAGCAAAATGGAATAGTTCTGAAAACAACTCGAAATAAAGAAGATACTATTCCTTCATTTTTGTTACCATTGCAAAAGGGCGAAGAAGTGACGAACCCACGGGATTTACGGATTCAAAATAAACTTTTGATCCCAAAGTATATGAAGAATTTATTTCTATCAAACAAGTGTGATTGCTCTACGCAAACTGATGGTTCCAAGTTAAACCACTAATGGTCGACTGTAGGACACAAACTGATGAAATCGTCCCTACATATTCTCAGTAAGTAGATGACGTATTAAATTAGTGTAATGCGAATTAAGTGTAATTAGAATTTCAACCATTGTTTATATTTTGCATATTATTGGAGCAAATAGCACAATTAAAAGCAGAAAACTGGAAGTACCAACATACTATTAACTCCGTTGATCATATTTTTGCCAAGGACCAATTAAGAAAATTAGAATCAGAGTATATCTAGTATATAGTAAAGACACTCTCTACACATATGCAATAAGCATATATTTCGTACAATAAGCGAAAAAAGGTAAAAAGAATTGATTTAAACCCTTATGTGGGAGCTCTTATAATAAAAAGAGCACACTACACAATTTGCCAGCACGATCGCATACGACTCTATGAGTAAGATACATAAATGAGGATTTCCCATAATGCCTTTTTAAAGGCGTGCTAGAGTGACTGTCAGTGTAATACTATTTTTCATCCCCCTGCTGGTATGAATTGACGTATAGGAATGACCAGCTTTGCTTTCGTAAATTAGGTATTTTTTGTGTTTTTTTTCATTCTGTATCGATTATATGGGCTTAGTTATGGATTTTCCAATTAAATGCTTTATATTAGGATATGAAATTTTTGCTTCTTTATGACTTCCTTAAATATCATATTTGACGATTTTAAGTTTTATTGTCAACACTTTTTTGTCATAAATTTTATAGCAGATGGTCACGCTAATTATGTATTCTGACTGGAAAGGGGTTTGCTTACATTTTTTTCGTATGTCTTTTTAAAGGCGGGCTGGAGTTGGATTATTATCAGTTTATCGACTATTTGAATTGGAAGAATATCGGGTGTTGCGTGAGTAAAAATAAGTGAAAATAAAGATATAACTCTGCATTATGTGCTTTGATGGTAAATTTTATTCTGTTTTCTTTACACCTATTTATACTACTTATACTTATACCTGTGGTCAGATATCTTATTTTCTAAATACAAATGAATATACTATTATCATTAGGATTTACATATGTTCCTTATCACTAAATGTACCTAACTAAACTTCTATTTGTTTGTGAGAGATAATAATATACAAAATAATAATAAATAAAATACAATGTTTATATTGCCGCTAATTAACCTAAATTGCTTGTTTAGCCTACCTAAATATATCTTTGATGATGCGGTGGTCAAGTAGTAAATATACTTTTATACTTCTAAGTTCATATTGCTACCTAACTCGTGTATAAAACGCAATAAAGTATGTGTTGGTATTCATTCAGTGGTGAACAGTAAAAGTGAAAGGTTTAAAAAAATTTTAACATTAAATATTATTATAAACAAATGCAAGTGCAACGTTAAATGACATAATGGGAAAACGTTATTTTAAGTGTTTGGCGTGTGGACGAGAGGAGAGAGAATACGTTGGTGTCAAATATTTTAGAATACCGGAAAATAATAAGAGGTAAGCATATTCAAATATTAACAGCTCTATGGAAAAAAAATAGCTCCAACAATTTATGAAGAATTTTGAATGAAACATTTTAGAAATAATTTAATAATAACGATAATTTGGATTTTGTTTTATTTTTTAATGTTAAAAATGAAGTCAAAGTAATCTATAAACACAAACATTTTTCCATTATAACTAAAAATAAACAAATTATGTTCATTAAAACATAAGAGCTGGCGAATCCTGCTAAACGGCACTAAGTCAACACACGTCAATTTCATGTACAGAAAGATAAACAACTTACCTTTCTTTATCAACTCGGTACAAATGCCGTATGCAAACGAGGCACAATATTTAGGAATGACCCTAGATGTAAAAATGAAGTGGAAATCACACGTAAAAAAGAAACGTGAAGAGCTCGAAGTTATGCTAAGAGAAATGAATTGGCTTATTGGAAGATACTCTAAACTAAGCACATATAACAAGCTGCTTATATATATATGTATATTTATATATGCTTATATATTTTATACAACTATGGGGACAAACAATATGTCTGTCTTACAGACGTTCCAGAACAAAGGAAGGAATGGCCATATTCACCGCGATCTATGAATTGCCACCGTGAAAGACGAAGTAACAAGCTTTGTTTGTAAACTTCGCACTCGCCTTGTGCATCATTGCAACCAGGAAATAATCCCGAGATTGGACGAGGCAAATCTTGTGCGGCGACTTCAAAGAACAAGACCGTTCGACTTAGCGCCTTAAGGAAAAACCGTATGAAATAACGGTAATAGTAGATGCCTTCGCTGGAAAGCTACCTACAACTAACTATAGAAGCTTGGGCTACTTGTTAAGGAAACTTAGTCGTAGTCTTATAGAAAATGAAAGGTAGGCAGTAGGTACCAGGAGTCCCAAACAAAACAATTTTATTTACCGCGACACATTTTAGCTGGAAAATACTTTGCACTTATGAGATATTAATTTTAAATTACTTACCTTGATAAAGTTTAATTTAAAAAAATGTATAAACACTAGTGTACACTAACAAAACGCTCTACAGAATGACCGTCGATCTATTATTTTTCAGACCACAAATCTGATTTCGGGAATTTCCTTATCTCAAATTACAGTTTTTGCCAAAGTTGTCTTTGCATTGACAATATCAATATCATTTCATTGAATGCCAGACAGATATTCTATTGTACAAAAGATTTAAAGTGCTTACATGAATAGAGAAAATTGTAATATGCATGACAAGTTCACAAGTTCACCATGGTGCTATTTTGTTTTTATACAGCTGGAGTTCAGTAAAGCAAAATAGAAAATGATATCAATATGAACTGCTGAATGAACTCATGAACTCACAAAAAAAAATCTTTTTAAGGGCTTTACTTTATTTTGCTTTGCTGATATAGACGCTCATTAAAACAGAACTAATATTATAATTCAGGCAACAAAAAATATAATACTGCGTTGTATTTCTTATTTTTTTTTTTAGAAAAGCAAAGTGGTTTTTTTCCGTTAACAAACAACACTTATTACATGAAAAAAATTCGAAGGACTTTAGAATCTTCGAAAAACATTTCTCGAAGTACTGTTATGGAAAGTCAAATCTGCGCTTTAAATGGTCGGTTACACCTAATCTGGATATTTTGAAAAGTGTTACCCATATAACAGAAGGAAATGAAGATATCCAATTTATGGAGAGTTTAAGCTTTGTGGCGAAAGAAGCGGAAAGTGATGATATCCAAAATAATGAATCTGTCAATGCTCCAGTGGAATCACCGGAATGAGATGAGTCACTTAGTGAAGGTATTGTGGTTATTGAGGTTGTGGGAAGATGTTATTAATTTGAAAAATTAAAGAAAGAAATAGAATCTTTAAAAAGGGAAAAGTATTCGGAAGCTGTATATTTAGAAAAAAACAAAAATTATGTTACCTAAAGAATTAGCAACCATTGTTGAAAATCAAATTCAAATTTTTTAAAAAAGCGAAGAGGTTGGAGGTACTCTTATGAATTTAAAAAAAATTATTTAAGCATAAATTTTATAGCGCCAAATTTATATTACTTTTAAAAACGCAATTTAAATCTAAAATCAAAAAAAAAAAACATTAACTACGTTTACACAAAAAATGGCATTTTGAATCTGGATTCCATAAGGTTACAGATTCTTCCAGAAGTTGCCCAGAATTGTGCAATATGTCTAGCTGAAATGTCTTTGAAAACTTATCTTTATTTCGTTAGAAATAGCGGAGAAATTATAAGACGATGGACAAAATAAAACTGCACTGGCTGCAAACTATGTGATCGTTGTAATGGTTAGGAGTACCACCTATCGGTACAAGCAGTTGATCGGGTATTGTTTTGTCAATTCCACTTGCCCATCTAAGACATGCATTAAACAATTAATTGAAGTGAATATGAAACCGAAGCTTGTAATCTCAGACCAAGGTCGAAATTTTATGGGCCTAAATAGCCTTCTTGGCATTCCCTTAGAAAAACCTTTTTTTATGTAGAAAATACTAAAATATTTTATATGTTCGATAGCCCTCATCTCTTAAAATCTTTAATTTAATAAAATACGATGTTATTGTTGATAACAAGAAAGCGAAAGATGTAAATTTTTATTTGAGGGAAAAAAATAATTCATTTAGAATGGATCCCATATTGACAGATGAGCACATTTTTCCAAACAATTTCCAAAAGATTAGGATAAGTCTTGCTGCTCAAAAGATAAGTGCAACAATTTCAGCTGGTATTTATACTCTAACTAGTTTAGGTACTGCATCTACAAAAGCTGCTGAAATGATTGAGAAAATTATTTTTTGCAAACCCGGAGCAAATAACTTTTTTACAGGAAATGAATACTTTTTTAAAAAGCATAATTTATCTGCAAAATTCAATCAATATAACTATGCCTTAATTGACATTTTTAATAAAATTAAAAAAAGACAGTGTTAAGTTTCTTTTAACAAGAAGTCTTAATCAAGATTGTTTGGAAAATACGTTTGCTGTTTTAAGCAACCGAGGAGGAAATAATAAGTTGCCAACTTGATTTCAACTCATATGTGCTTTTAAAAGATCTTTTTCAGCAAAGAACATGGAGGATGTTAGGCGTGAAAACTGTGAGCCAACTGCAAACTTGGAACTTCCAGACATTGAAGTGCAGATGGAACCACAAAAACAAGTAAGGAAAATGTGGTTTACGCTTTCAAAACTGAACCTGATTATAAAACTATCGACTTCGCAATTGAGAATACATTTTATTATTTTGCAGGTCATATTTTGGAAAATAACCGCCTCAACTACAAGTGTGAATTGGAATAGAGTCTGCAACTTAACGTTTTCTCCCTTTTGACAGATTTCAAATTTCGAATTTTTCATCTTCTCTTCCATCCCTCTTCCACTACAGCACTTCATACTGCCGTCTATTTCTCGTGTCTGTGAGACACAGCGGTACTCAAAATTGTAAACTGCTAAGAAACACATGGAGAGTGTCACTGTAAGTAAATGTACTCTGATTAGAATTTCCTCAAAAAACGTGCAAAATGGTCACCAGACAATATTGCTAATGCCACCGAGCCTACCGATTGCTGTTGCGAAAACATACTTGGACGAAGTGAAGGAAGTTTATCTATGAATGGTATGTTTTATTCTTTAAGTAAGCATTTTTTTTTTTTAATACAACACGTTCGTATTTATAACTTCCACAGGCAATACTTTAGTAGATAATACAACCCATTTAAAAGGTTCGTCCTATTTAAGTAGCACTTTACTGAAGACGTCTAATCCCGTTTGCAAAGCAACTGAAGATTCGGTAGGTGAACTGGAATCTCTACAGTACGATGGACTGGTGCATTGTATTGATTTTAGCCAAATCAATAAAGACAATATCTGGGATAGTAAAATGCAACTTAAAATTTTCATAGATGGAATTCTGGTAATATTAGGGAATAATTTAGTTGTAATTGAAGCAGTATCAAGTATAAGAGGGTAATTGCAACCAGCTATCAGCATTTTTCACTTCCGCTAGGCGAAATAGTCTCTTTGAAATATTTTGCTAGGATTATATATAACAGGTCGGCTGAAAAGTTCGTAGACTAACACAGTAAAACATATTTTTTTTGGTAAAATTCGATTTAATTATTCAACATAGTTGCCTTTGGGGGCAATGCATTCATGTTATTTTTCGATACCATTTTTAAAGTATGATTTCTCTTTAGCCTCAAAATAATCCTCAGTTTCAGCGATTAATTCTTCATTAGTACTGAATTTTTTTCTAATGAGAATCCTTTTAAGGTCCGCAAACAAGAAAAAGTCGCTGGGGGACAGATCCTGAGAGCACAATGAATGGGGAAACAATTCGTAGCCTAATTTATGAAATTTTGCCATCGTTTTGTTTTTGCTCAATCGTGAGCTCGTGCGGGCACCCACTTTGCACACAACTTTCGCAACTTGATATCTTCAGTGTCTCAGCTATCTCGTTCAACTTCACTTTACGGTTATTCATAATTATTTTGTGAACTTTTTTCACGTTTTCGCCCGTAACAGCCTCTTTCGGGTGTCCACTGCGTGCATCGTCTTCAGTGTTCATTTCATCCCGTTTAAATTTGGCAAATTACTTCCCAACAGTCGATTTTTTCTGGTGCAGAGTTCGAATAATGTTTATTAAGACAAGCTTTAGTTTCAACAGTATTTTTTTTTTTTTTCATAATACACGTATCGTTTGAAGGTTAGTACTACTTTTAATCAATTGGATTTAATTCTAGTTACACCACCTATGTGTTAGCCTACGAAACTTTCAGCCGACCTATATATATAATAATTAAATATATATATATATGCAGGATTCCATGTATTCGAATTTTCAGTCGCATTTCACTGCCTCTATTGAGTTGTTTAAGCATATATTAACAAAAAAAAACAAACACTATATTACACAGTATTTACTTAATACCACCTTGAAAAACGATTCCCGGAATTTATTCAGAAAATTAAAAAGACAGGTATATCCACCTAAATTTATATTATCTCCTTTACAGCAATCCCCACTTATGCCAGCGCTTGATCCAATCCCCCAAACATTTTTTATGTTCGGTTTTCGGTATGTCCATCAGTGCTTCCTGCGATTTTTCCATTACTTCCTCTCGGCTGCTGAAACGCGTTCCCCGTAGTGGTTTTTTAACTCGATTGAACAAAAAGACGTCACAGGGAGCCAAATCAGGTGAATTCGGTTGCTGTTGGATGGTATTGGTTGTATTTTTCGTCAAAAAATTACGAATAGTGATAGCACTGTGCGTTATCATGGTGCAAAATCCACGAGTTTTCTGCCAACAATTCTGGTCTCTTTCGGCGAATTGCTTCACGCAAACGTCTCATAACAATAAAGTTGATATCTTGTTTGAGTCTTGATGATATCCAATTTCATGCTTAATGTTCCATTTTTCCTGCCCTTCCTAATTTTTGACTTTGAGGTCACTTTTCTCCAGAAAATGCCATAATATTTTACTATTTTTTTTTCTTATAAACACAACAATAACAACAATAAACAAGTCATCAATAAGTTAGCAGAAAAACTCATAGATTTTATGATTATTATATTATTTTAATTATTATATTATATTAATTTAACTAATTTATTTATTTATTTGTTTGATATATACATATTTGTTCATTTTGTTTGTTGATTGTTTGTTTATATATTTACTTATTCTTATATATGTGTACCTATATATTTATTTATTTTACTTTTGTAGTTTACCTGTTTACTTATTATTATTTTTTTTTAATTTATTTATTATTTATTATATGAGTATTTTTGCTTCGCATCTATATTCTCATGATTGATTTACTTAAAAGATTATTGTAAAACTAAAAGTTTGGTTTGATAAATTTATTCCACCGCCCACCCTTCTTATCGTTACTGAATATTAAATTTTTTTTTCTTTCTTTTTTTAATGAAAGCTTTTCATTCAAGATTTTTGTTTGCGTTGTTCTTTTGCTTGTTTAACATATTATAATTATATCAGTAGTAAGGTAGATGTCCCTCAGACATGGTATAAACTCCGTAAATTGTGAAATTAATTAATGAAATAATGTATAAATATTCTGCTGCAATGAATAATTCAAATCTAATAAACTTATTTCTTCCTCACTACTTTCGCTTGAATTTGAATAATAAGGTTTAAAATTTACAGGCTTGCACTTATAAAATTCTTAGAGTTTTTAATAAAACAAATGTATTTGCTCCTTTGGACGTTACTTGTCCATTCTATATTTTTAGACTCAAAACTTTACGAAATTCCTTGGATTTATATCGGAATATAATGTTAACGTTAACAAAAAGGAACACACAACTACAATTTGAGGAATGTCTCTGGGAATAAAACAAAAAGATTACGTATGGGAATATCTGTGGGATATGAAGGCATTACTTAAGGGGCGCCAATCATAAAAAAAGTTTTCTCGATACACTCATTGACTTAAGTAACTGCCCAATACCACCAGAGATTAATTAGTAGAAACTTCAACTATCCAGGATTAATTGATCTATTTTAAGGCGCACAGCTATATCGTACAAGGGTTAATATACCTATCACGAACTCTGTCTGATTATTGGACAGGCAATGGGCTTGGATTCTCCAAAATATGCATGTAATACTCGTATTGCTAGCACTAAGTCGACATTAACAACTATAGAGAATATACGAGTACTTAACAAATTTTGTGAAATTGATTCTCACGATCTCTTCTCGTACAACATTCAAACAGATACACCCGTTCGGTTTGTGATTTGGTTGCCATTCAAACATAACCCAATCAAATTCGAAAAATCATAGCGTAGATTTCTCTCAATAGAAAAAAAATCAAACAAAAGTATGAGGTTAAAGAACAATATCGCCAATTTATGAACGAATCCGTCGATCTAAGTCATAATCAGAAGTTTCTCGTATTCACAAACACAACTCTTTTCTACTTCATCGCTTCATCCTTAAACTAGACAGGACCACGGTTTTATACACAGTTTTTATACGATTTAGCGAAAACTATAGGGTTTTCCAATAGGGACTTGACAACTTTGAATTTAATTTGTGAAAGCACTCTTTCACTAATCATCAAACTGTCACTGTCAATTTATTCAGTAAGCTCAACATTTTCATCATGGTGAAGTACATTAACGAGCAACGTCTACAAGTTATAAAAATTTTCTACAGAAATTCAGAGTCTGTGACTGCAACTTTAAGAGCGTTAACTCCAATTTTCGGTCGTAACTCTCGCCTTAGTAGAGAGGCAATAACAAGTTTAGTGGAAAAATTTGAGTCTACATATTCGTTGTGTGATGTTGCCGTGTCAGTAAGACAACGGGTTGGTCAAAGTGTCGAAAATATCGCTGCCGTTCAGACGTCCGTAGCAAACGATCCAAATCAGTCAATTCCACGGCGTTCTCAAGAATTGGGCATCGCTCAGACCACATTATGGCGTATTTTGCGTAAGGATCTTGGTTTATACCCATACAAGATCAAGCTGACTCAAGAATTGAAGCCGATGGACCATTTGAAGCGACGTACGTTCTCCGATTGAGTTCTGGAGAAGATGCGCCAAGATGATGGATTTCATCGCAAAATCATCTTCACTGACGAAGCTCATTTTTGGCTCAATGGGTTCGTCAATAAGCAAAATATGCGTTATTGGTCGGCTGAAAACCCACATGTGCTTCATGAATCACGACTTCATCCACAAAATATAACTGTTTGGTGCGGTTTGTATGCTGGTAGCGTTATTGAGCCATATTTTTTCGTCAACGATAACGATCGTCACGTCACTGTGAATGGTCAGCGTTATCGCCGATCACCGATTATTTTTGGCCCGAATTGGAAGATATGGACTTGGATGACATTGAGTTTCAACAGGATGGTGCCACAAGCCACACAGCACACGCTACTATCGATTTATTGGAGAGTAAGTATGGTGAGCGTGTTATTTCAAGACATTGGCTAGTCGATTGGCCGCCTCGTTCGTGCGATTTAACGCCGCTTGACTATTTTCTGTCAGGCTACGTTAAGTCATTGGTATACGCCAACACGCCGACGACATTGGAAGAGCTCAGAGCCAACATTCAACGCGAAATAGCGGGCGTTTCGGCCGAAATGTGTGGCCAAGTCGTTGAAAATTGGGTCCAACGAATCGACCGCTGCAAACGTGCTCGCGGTAGCCATATGAACGAAGTCGAGTTCCATTCGTAAATGTTTTGATTGTACTTCAAGCCAATAAAAAATTTTTTGAAATATCTCAAATGGTTTGCCTTTTATTTAAAAAAAAAGTTGTCAAGTCGTTATTAGAAAACCCTATATTTACTGAGAATAAATTCACTATTTTCATGGAAAAAACATGCATGCTGGTCCTTAAGCTCTCCTGGCATACACAAGGCAAATGTATTGGCCATTGTCTGTTAGACTAATGGCTTATAAAACCTTCAAAAATGCATCGGATGTTTCAGATTTAAGCCGCGTAGAGTATCTAATCCTGAGCGTATTAATCCTGGACTTGCATTTCAAACAGCAGGCGTTGATTTTTCTGGTCCATTTAAAATTTACATTCGAGTTTGCGGTAAAATGCTCATAAAGGTTTACGTTTGCATTTTCATTTGTTTTACAGCGAAAGATTACTAATTCCATAAGTCCATATGGAATTAGTAAGCATTCTTTCGATGGAGGCATTTATTAGCACGCTATGAAAGATTACGCACAGACGAGGGCTGTCAAAATGCTATCAATGAGCTTTGCTTAATGGAGAAAATCGACTGGCGACCGAAAACCCAGGTTCACCTCGTTTCGGAGGGCTATTTGAGGCTGCTGTGAAAGTCGCGAAACACCATTTGATCCAAGTTGTCGCAGATGTATTGGTAACATCCGAATAGTTAGCGACAGTTTTCATTCCAGTTGAGGTAATACTGATCATTAGATCTCAACGATGTAGTGGCATTGATACCGTAGCATTTTCTGATCGGCCAACTAATCTCCTCATTTCTAGATCCTGACATCACACAACAAAAATTCAGCAGCTTGTCCCGCTTGTGTCGACTTCAGTACATACAAAATACAGGTATTTTGGCGGCGCTTACTTCAACAATCACAAGTGGCATGTGCAACCAGATCTAACTTCCTTAACGTTAGTTAATGTTTGCCCGCTTAAAGGGTTATGGAATAGAATTTCCAAAACATATCCAGGTAATGATGTCGTTATGAGAGTTTCAGAGGTTAAGACTAGTACTGGTGTTACATTGATAAATATTGAATATTTATCTTTGCCGTGTAGATCCGGAAGTGTTATCTAGATGTTATCGGGGATTAGTTGAGGTAAAAGAGATGGCAAATCAATATGTGCAAATGTCTTGGGTGGAAAAATGAGTCGGACTATCATTATTTAAAACGCTGAGATTCGTGGAATCTAAGAATTTTTCTATGATTTTTCCTCTTCCACTCAGGAATATGGATCCCCAAATTTTTGTTGTTATATCTTAAGCTGAGCGACGAAGTAGCGTGAGCGCCTAAGCCCTTAGAAAGAGGAGTTAACATTCCTTTTGCCTGCAAAGCGAGCCATGCCGGTACACAAAACATAGGCCTGAAAATTCTTGTATCAGACAAAAAAATCAAGACAATGGGAATTAAGGACTATTCGGAACAGCAATCTAATTTTCAAAGTAAAAAAAAAAACTAATGATTTTTGTGCTCAGTATGTATATATATTCTTGCTCAGAATATTACTACAGACTGAAGTTTTAAGAAAGGGTTCAACGACACAATTACTGTTGATTTTTTGTATTCTTTCTATAAATATAAAAAAAGAGTTTAATCGCGCGCATGTGTCCGGTTGAAAGTGTGCCTCAGAAATTAATTTTGATTGTGAGAGAATTAATTGAAAACTTATTCTACGTGCATCAAACATTAACTATGCTTAGGGGCTCCTATCCCAAGGAGCAAACAGACGCCAAGCCGTAAAGTCTATAACAAAAAAAAAATAGTAAGTTGACCTACTTTGGATTTGGGCCTCGACCAATTAATCTGTGTATAGTGAGCGCGGTACAACTACTTCCAGTTGCACTCCAAATTGGCTGAAATTCCCGCTACAACTATTGCCAGACCTTACTCTACGTCATTCGTTTTCCAGGGTTTAAATCTTCGACTCTTCGGACAGGATCGCTAATATCTAGGCGCTCTACTTGTACTATCCATCTCAGGATATGCACAATTTTTCGAGTGGGTTGATGTCGCTGTAAAGATAATAGGGTTCGCCTTTATATCTCTGTGGTGACATCACGAGGTCATCAACGTTTGTTATTAAACACACCACTTTTCGATAACAACTAGGTTACAATCGTCATTTTTCGAAATGCAAATTTACCTACCTGTTAAAGTTAAGTTTTTTAATTAGTAATTCCCTATAAATGGTGACCTCGAAATAAATTTTTCCAATTTCTCGTAACCAAAATCAAACAAATTTGCTTTTTACTGTGCTGCGAGAGAAACACGTGGCAATTACTGCAAATACAATTACTTTCAATATACGAGACAGGAGCTCTGCATTTTATACTTACATGAGCGAAGCCTACATCGGCAACAACTACGATTGTAAAGAAAAGGCAGCAGTTAGCGTTACGAACAGCAACCAGCAAACTAACGTAGCGGCGATGGACAAACAAACGGGGACATTGCCAGGGTGGCAATCAGCGTACCACCTTTTTGGGAGGAAAATCCAGAAATATGGTTCGCCCAGATCGAAGCCCAGTTCATCATATGCGGCATAACTCCGTCCAAAACCAAATTTCACACAATACTCGGCCGTATAGAAAAAAAGATTTTATCGCAAGAGTCCAATGCAGTGTCCGCCCAAACAGGCCAGTACGACAATTTAAAAACCAAAATTTTAGAAAGATTTTCTGATTCAAAGCAAGCTAAAATAAAGAAGCTTCTATCCGAGGTGGTCAGGTACAGTTGGGTACAAAAAAGCCTTCGCAATTGTACACCGAATTAAAACATTTAGCAGGCAATAAAATTAATGACGAGGTTTTCCTAAAATCCTTGTAGATACAGAGATTGCCACTGCAAGTGCAGGAAATTTTACAATCCAGTAGTGAAAGTCTAGCTGCGTTGGCACTGCTTGTTGACAAAATAATGGAGGTAAGCGACTTACTGCGACAAGTGCAGCACCCACACCGAGTGAGAGTCATCAGTTGGAGGAGAAAATCAATAATCAAAATAAAATCCGATCCCGTTCTAGATCGCCACGTAGGCAGATGGCGGGGCATAACTCAATAATTGATAATAATAATAATAATGATAACTCAAAGTTTTGTTGGTTTCACGAAAAATTTGAAGCCGTGTGAATTTCGTAATTCACACTTGGGAAGCTGTAGAGCCAGTCGCTAAAAGAGACAGGTAACGATAGCTTGTTGGTCCTAAACCACCTCTACATTACCGATTCCAATTCTTTTACCAACGTTTTGATAGATACAGGCAATGATGTCTCCATCATTCCTTCGAGTATAGCCACATTCAAACCAAGCGATCCCTACGCCGCACTGTTTTTAGAGTTCAAGAGCATTACAAAACTTGCTAAACGAACAATTCCCATCCGGACAACGGTTACTCAACTCACCAAATTTTGACCAGTTAGTTTTTTGTCACCCTCACCTTTTACCACCAGGTAATTGGAGGTAGCGCGTACAGATAATTGGTTTTTGATCGAGAATGGCATCTGCAGACCACCGAAGAGCGACTGGGCCAGCCCGGTACATTTTGTGAAAAAGTCCAATGGTGAATGGAGGCCATGACTACCGGGGCTTGAACGTGATTACGGTTTCCGACCGTTACCCAATACTGCTGCATGATATGCCTTCGGACTATATGAATTTCTGTTCAAGACGTTCGGTCTCCGCAATGCGGCTCAGACGTTTCAGCGCCATATGGACAATTTACTCAATGATTGTCATCACTTTGCATTTGCTTATATCGACGACATACGCTTTGCAACCGCTGATCCAATAGAGCACGAGAAGCATCCGAGGATCATTTTCGAGAGGCTGCGCCAGAATAATTTAAGCACAAATGTGTCTAAATGCGTCTTAAAAAAGAAAATCATTAAATTCCTGGGGTACCTCGTGGACAAAAATGGAATTCGATCCTTGCTGGAAAAAATAGAGTGTATACGCCAGTTTAAGAATAAATTTTTACCGTCGGTGCATCCCACATGGTATCAAAAATCAATTTAAATTGTTGAATCTCATTTAGGGCAATACAAAAAATCGAACGAAAAAATAGGATGAGCATGCTACAGTGGCTATCGAAGAATAGCAAACAAGACTGGATCAGCGCTGCGCTTTTAGTGCAGAAACGGTTGCAAGAAATTTGATAAGCAGATGGATACCCAGATTCGGTATCCCTAACAAAATTACAAGGAATCTCGGTAGACAGTTTGAGTCTACAATATTCTACGAAGTCTCTAGGAATAACAAATCTCAAAGCATCACCTTACCACCCCCAAGCGAATGGGATGCTGGAGCGCCGTAATCGTATACTTAAAACAGCGATATTGTGCCACAAAAAAAAGGATTGGTGCTATGTGTTACCACTGGTATTCGATGTTCTCTAAAACAGAATATAAAGGCATCAGCTGCGGAGCACGTTCTGGGGACAACATTACGGCTCCCAGGAGGATTTTTCGTTGATAAGCAGGGTACCCAAAGCCACACTGAATTCATCAATGAGTTTTGAAGAAAGATGTCTTGCCACGAAAAAGTTAATTTTTTTATATAACCTGAATTAACTAACTCCTGTCATGAGTTTGTAAGGAACGATACTGTTCAACCCGCTCTGACATCACCATACAATGGGTTATACGAGGTCATTAGCAGAATCCCCTAGTATTATTGCGTCCGCATTAAAGAAAAGTCCGGTCCGATTGACCGGTTTAAGGCAGTAATTTTTCTAAAAGCTAAACAACCCGACGAAGAAGTAACACCGTCATTCGACGCCCAACTACCAAAAGGAACACCGTCACCACCAACCACTACATAAACATCTGCAGCAACATCTCAACTACAGCCAATACTTGCCCTGGACAATCAACCAATTGCATTTAAATTTTGTTTTAAAAAATTAAGAATAAAATTAAGTTTAAATTGGACGGCTAACATTGTTAATTAGTAATTTCCCATATCTCCTCTCATTTTCATCGTCCTTCGTTAAGACGAGAGGATGCGCAAGAGAGTTCAAATGAGATGATAAGAGCCTCCTTATTTCGCACTTGGTCAAAGAAACAGAGATGAGTGGAGATTTCCGCTTGATTTCTGATGAGGTGCTTTTCTCAGAGTTACATAATAACGAAGCCTAGGTAGACACAATTCTTACTCCAAACTTATAGCTGTCTTTAAAGACGTTTGTGGACATAGTACTTATTAATTTTACACTCATTTACAGCCTAATCCGCTTCTGTTTCAATGCTTGCAAAAGCGCCAGTAACTACTCGCTGCATTCTGGTAATATTGTTATCAACGTTTGAAAGTATTGTAGATGCAAAGACTTTTGAAAACTGTGCGTTTGGTGTTTACTTGCGAGTTTTCTCAAAAATGTTTAATATCATAGCACATCATCTTGTTTACCTTTTTTGTTATAAATCAAAAATTTCGGTGATATTGCTATAGACCTTTAAGAGCAGAGATCATACTCCATCATCATTCTGCACATTCTGATAATGCCTTGAAATAGTGTGAATATTTGGATTTAACATGACTAAAACTACATTGGTAGATGCCAATCAGTTCGTTGACAAAGAGTTTCGGTCACAATACCTTGCATAAGATCTTGTACGCGATATTGATTAGAATGATGTTTCATAGTTCCCGCAGTTAACAGGGTCTTATTTTTTGTTAATCGGGAAAACGATACTGCGGTTATGTTCGTCTTCGGACCAAATTGGGGAAATAAATTATGTACCTATGCTCTTAACTCATTATGCTATGCTCTTAAGTCATTCCTTCCCGCCTTAAATAGCTAGGCATGTTATCCATTCAGTCAAAAAGTCTTGTTATGCTTGGACTAAAATATTGCTATCTTTACATAGATTGAGTTAGGTGACTTTCCAATATTTTCAGCACCGACCGTGACGCCGCTACAAACTTTCTTTGCTCATTTCTATAAATCTCGCTTTAGGTTTTGTTAGCTTGACATATTTTTATTACTTCTTGGTGAAACTTGTTCGTAAACAAACATTTGTTCCGGAGAAGTTAATGTTTTTCTCTTCTCCTTATGTCGTATTGTAGTGTAACTAGTTACACAAATGCAGGTCAGCAAACTTGTGTAACTCGCGCGAGCCGCTCTCGTTTTGCTACATAGTTCTATAGGGAAATTATTTTGCTAGATTTTTACTGTACCCTTAATCAAACACGCAGATGTGAATTTGTGTAGGGTTCCACCTGGCACATCAGTTGCGGCATTTCTGGTCACTTTTTAGCATCGGTTCCATTGATGTTCAGCATTTGTTGCAGGAATTTTTCTATTGTTGCGGCGACTGAGATATTCTTAAACGAACCTTAAATCGGGATGTTCAGACATCGTCTATTTCGTGTTTGAATGCATAAGCGCATATAAAGCTGATGTTGGCGAGTCCGCCTTGATGAGAATTGTTACAAGGCATTCGCTACTTGACAAAAATTCAACACTTCTAGGATTAAACTCATGTTTTCGACAAATACGCACCCTAATATGCGCTGCTACTTTTATCTGTAGAATATTATCTACCATATACCATATTTTATAGCTTTTTATCATTTTTGTACGGCCCATAGTACCACTTTTCTCAGATGGCGATAATATCTCTTTCAACTTTTTTTATCCGACACTTTGTAGCAGTGTCCGAACACTACATATGTAAACATATCTAAACATCTTGTACTTGTTTCATTTTTGCATTCTCGTCAATAGTGAAGCCGTCCTCATTCGGGGTTGTAAATTGCAGTAAGTGATCCATTTCTGTAATCTATTCTATAAAGGAACTGAATTTCCGAGACTGTAACCTAATTTTGAGGTATGAGAGCTGCCCTTGACCCTTTAAGGATCCATTCACCACCATCTTATTAGCCTTATTGATATTAGCTCCAAGAACGTTGAAGTAGGTCATATTACGAATCAGCACTATTGACGCCATAGTTAATTCAATGAGTGAATTCATTCGCCTTACGTTGTCTTTCTGAGGCCAAGTCATTCTGACAGGGTATTATGGTGTTGCTATTTTCTCCTGCACAAAATTTGCTCAACAGTTTGACAAATCAAGTCAAAAAAAAAACTTGCCATCGCTAAGTTGAAACCACCTAGTGTTTACCCTAATCGTACAACAATCAACAACTTAAGACTTAGCCGCCATATATGTATTAATTACAGATAGATATGTTTTTATAAAAAAATGATCGAAATCCGTCTCAAATCTCACGGCTCTGTTCATTAACGTAATTCTTATTCACAAGACTAAGTTTTATATAAAGTGAAATATAGGTGAAAATACTTAAGTCTTACTCTTTTTTATTAAGTCCATTTTGAAACCTACTTGTTTTGATGTATACGAAGGCGGCCCTAGAAGTACCCGACCAAACAAAGAAAACACAAAAATTTTGGAAAAAAATTTATTTATATTTCAACATAACCGCCTTTCAGCTCTATACACTTTTCCCAGAGATGTTCGAAAAGTTCGATACACTTTTTATAAAAAGAACTGTCTTGCTCCGCAAAATAGCCATTGACTGCCGACATCACATTGGAAAATCTTTGACTACTGAGCCTTTTTCAAGTTTTGGAACAGAAAATAATCCGAGGGGCTAAATCTGGCGAATAGGGTACATGAGGTAGCAATTCAAACTTTAATTCATTAATTTTGGCCATTGCAATAACGACATTGTTTTTGCTCGAGTGTGAGCAAATGCGGCACCCATATTTCACACAGCTTTCTCATGTCCAAATTTTCAAATAATATGCGATGTACCGCACTTTTTGAAATACCTACAATGTCTGCTAGCTCGCGCACTTTCATTCGACGATCATCCAGTAGCGCTTTGTTGATTTTCATCACCATTTCTGGAGTTGTCACCTCATTTGATCGACCACTGCTATGCTCGTCTTGGCAGCTCTTACAGCCTCGTTTAAGTTCAGCAACCCAAAATTTTACTGTTGTAAACGAAAGAGCAGACTCACACAGAATAGAATCCAGTTCAGCTTTTATATTGGTTGGACTGAGGCCTTTCAAATAAAAGTATTGTATCACATAACGATGACCAATTTTCTCCATTTTCACAAATTCACTGACAACGTTCACGTTCAATGTTCAACGTTTTGATGGCTGCAAAACAAATACTAAACAACGTGGCGCTTTCAAACTTGAAACATATGCTGCGTACTTTCGAATACGGTGATATTATTAAACAACTACCGCCATGTCTTGGTCAGATTCTTAATTTAAATTATCAATTTATCATTATAATAAATAAATAAATAACAATAATAAATAATAAATCAATTTAATTTTCATCCTTTTCTAAAGACAGGAAAACAACTTACACTACTTACCTTGTTACTTACACAAGTAACCGTTAGCAATCTGTTTATTTTGATGAACAGGTTTACTATTGACCATTTGTATATTTATAAATTCTTTTTTTTTTTCAAATTCTGTTCATGTTACGTAGTCCAAATATCGGAGCTCATCTAGGAGACATTTAAAGTCAAGTTTATTTTGTTTTTTCTTAAGATTATATCTTACAAAGTTTTCTTCTTTTATTTAATTTGCAAACTAAGATATCCTATCCTAAATATCAACGTATCTGCAAAAATTTCTAACAAAAAAAAAAAGAAATAAATTCCATCGTAAAGATGGATAGATAGATAGATAGATATCTATACCTAGATACCTATTACCTACAAACACTAATATATGGTATGGATGTTTGAATCGTACATATAACCTGTGTAAGCGAATAATAAAAAAATATGTATACGTATATAAAAAAAAAAAAAACAAATTACATGAAACTTAATAGTTAGTTATTTTAATTACATATATATCAGTATTGCACAGCGGGTGTTGTTGGGTTAGCTTTAACACTAGTAGATTCACCTAGCCATGAGTCGGGGCTAGGTGGAAAATCGGGATAAACCTGTGCTGGGCTGGAATCGTTACTTAGATCAGATACGCCACCACCAGGAATTGAATGAGGATTATAAGATTCCTTCATCGCCTGATTGACTGAACGAGCTATGATATAGATACACAATTATTTCATCGTTTACTAATTTGTATTTTACCTAAGTGTGTATGCACTATGTTGTCTGAATATGATCTGAATGAATGACTAGATCTTATTGCAGCTGGCGAATGATTAGGAGGATATATAGTCGGGCTACCACTTCTCAAAGTATAGGATCCGTGTATACTATGGGGGGACGCTCCTTCTTCATGGCCCAGATTAACCGTGCTGTAGCTATCGTTGCTTTGATCTATAGAATACAGTAAAAAAAAATATATATATATAGCTTTATAGTAAAATTTCTATATTGAGTGTATGTGTAGTCATTTAATTATCTATACATTTTTATTAGAATTACAACTCTATTTGTATATGTATGTAACAGTGCCTATGATGTACTCATAAGTAAGTATATATATTTGACTTTAAGGAAATACTATATAAGAATTTTTATACCCGAGTTAGTAAATTATATTTTAATTATTTTAATAAAGCTATAAATTGTTCTAAACTAACGCTTTATTTTATTGGTTTAAAGACAATTTTAAGGTAGTAGCGGAATCGATTTCATAGGAACTTTTTTGACCAAGTCCGGGGACCGAAATTTATTCACATCAAATACTTTTGATTTATACCTACAAATGACTTGAAATTAAAAAAAAGTTGCTCTGTAAGACAAAATGCCCTTTTGAGTACCTTTAAAATCCTATCTATCTATCTAGAAGGTGCAGAAATGCTTTAGCAGCACTTGACCAGATTGGCATTATACTTCAATTTTGATCGGATGAATGACATATACATACATATATTGAGGCCAGATTAGAGAGGGTTAAATATTTCTTACATCGCTTGAGGAAATCTAGACATTTCGCAGCATTTTGAAGACATCATTCCGAGAGTGGAAAGTTTTCGGTTTCGACGATGCAAGTGTCATTCATGGATAATGGCTGGGTATTTAAATTACGCTTTAACGACAGCAGACAGCATTGTTTTTTGAAAGCATTAAATTCCACTCTGTTGATAGTTCTCCAATTGGTTCTTGTTCTACAGCCGAAGAGCAGAGATGTAAGTTCGATAATGAATGTGAAAAGCAGAAAGTACTGTCGTCAGCAAAGGAATATATTGGATTGGAAGAAGTAGATAAAATCATTAATGAAAATTAAAAGGAGTGTCGGAGACAGAACGGAGCCCTGTGGGGTATCAGCATTTATTTTGTGAATATCAGACTTGAAACTAACCAAGACTGGTTATAGGTGATTTCACGAACTATACCCCAAGCAAATCACTGCAGCAAGTACTTGGTCAGCAAAAGTGCAGAACATATAGTAGTTCTGGAAGATAAATCTACGTTAAAATATTATCTTCGTTTTTAAAATCAATTTATTTTACATGTTAGTATGTTTGGTGTGGCCATTTGACAGTAGCATGTACGAAACTTGAGAAGAAAGATGTTATATAAAGTAGTTAACAAAAATTTTAAGCTAGTTAACAAACAAGTTTCAACATTTACATTTATTAATTTTTTTCTCGATTAAAATTATTTTTTACACATAATTTACATCTGAGCTTAAATGTGTTAACATTTATCAAATATAAGTTTCTTTTTTTTTTTTTTGACTTTCATATGTATTTTTGAACGTGGGTCATATACCGGGTATCTGCGCGGAAAGTTGGAAGGATCTTTTAAATAAATATTAGACACCATATAACTTTCCGTTGGCCGGATGTTTAAATAAAACATTCTCTAGTAATTTTTACACTTTACAAGCGGATATTCAACATATGCACATTCAATAGAATGTTCCCTTTTTTAATTTGCTATTGTGGACATAATATATGGTGCTTCCAAGTTAATATGGTTTCAAGCATTATTTGAAAACAAAATTTTAACGATTTCCAGAAGAAACTGAAGAATGATATGACGTCAATACTTTCCAAAATATTACGAAAAAAATACCAATGCATTTTTTTGTTGGTCACTCTTAAAAGACCTCCCGTCTGGGAGTAATGGCTTTTTAATTTTTTTTATGAATTTAACTTTCTTTGCCATACTTTAAAAAAAAAATTTATGCATATACTCATGCTTTATATGTATAATTTTCATATTTAATCCATTTGAACTCACGCTGCTTACTAGCGTACGTTGTCATCTAAATATTGTGGAGGCCAATTTTCCTATGGTTTTGTAATATTCGGCAGCAAGATATTTCTGTACATGTAAATTTATAGATTCATACAAAATCTAAAAGCTTTCCTTATCATTTTCATTGGCTGACGCGTTTAAAATATGCATTTGCATATGCATATGCAATATGCATAAGTATGTAATAAGTATGTAATGTATGTGGGGTCAATTAAGATGCGATTCAAAGTTCACAAACAATGATAGGGCCATCTCGAGATGCTGAAGAACCGGCGTAGTCTCAACCAACCTGAACACAGCTTTTGATTAAGTATCGTGAGATCTTATATGGACTGTGTTATCAACTTAAAAATGCTGGAAACTAACGAGTACATATCTACGTTCGATATGCGATTTATACATTTATTCTAATGTAATCTGAAATCCTCGTAGAAGGTATGGCACAAAATGCTCAGCATGTGATTTAGGAATCCCGCCCACGCAAGTCGTTCGGAGAGCTCAAGATAATGTTTACCATCTCCAGTGTTTCCTTTGTGTAATGTGTTCAAGAACTTTAAATACAGGTGATGAGTTCTATTTGATGGAAGATCGGAAACTTGTGTGTAAACGTGATTATGAAGAAGCCAAAACGAAAGGTAAGCTTTTGTAAGTTTATCTATAACGATCTTGTAATAATTGTTGACATTGTATTTTAACTTTGAACCAACTTAGCATGAAAATCGCTTCGTATCATAAGAGTAACACCCATAATTGGTGGTAAAAGTGTTTTCTTAAAAAAATATTCATATAGCTTTGAACGGAAGCTATAAGATACATCTATTTTTGATTTCTCATTACATTTTTCCACTTTTACAAATTTAAAACTGGCTGATAAAAAACTTGTTGTCAAAAAAAAGAGTCAGCCATACAGAGACCGAACGCCTACGTTGCAATTTTCTAGATGTCTTTTAATCCTAACATCGATTTAGAAGGAGCTGAAATGCAAAGTTAGTTCTAAACCAAGTGAAAAATTGCAATGATCATATGGTTAATAGGGTCAGTGTGGTGTTTCTAAAATGTCCGAAACTACACAGTCCACACTACACATAAAAATGCCGCCTAAACTTAAAGGTTTGAGTTGTACGAGAATTATAAAGGAAAAATTACAGTATTCTCTTGGTGTCACATACGATTATGTATTCGAAAATATAATACTATATGGGAGACGCATAAATAGTCATGCAATAGGCAGAATTGAATCCACTTGAAAAATATGAACCCTTTCCGAAATCAAATGTTCACTCTCCTGAGTACTTTAATAAAAATAGTGTGGAAGAAAAACTAACAAAAAACACTTGCGGATATGAATGCTGCTGTTTTTAAATAACAATATGTGTATGTGTGTATTTGTGGTAGACAAAATGTAATTACATGCAAACATTCTTACAATACATAATTACTTGAATAGGGAAACTAACAATTTTATTAAGAAACAATTTTGTTTACGAACGAAAATAAGAAAAGGAAAACATACCATTATGGCTCAAGCTGTCGAAATCAACTTTCAACTCATCTTTATCAAAAAATTTATCCGTACGTGGTGATCCACCACCCTTAATAGACCGAAAATATTGGCTCCATCTTGTACGACCGGCATCTTTTTTAAGTCGTTTCTCCTTAGCTCTCCTACAGACATCAGAAATATTGTTACACTTCTTATTTATGATTTCTCTTTCTTTCGTGCAGTTATTAGAGCTTACTGCTACTTGCCTATTTTGAAACCACACTTGCACAACCCTCATATCAAGGCCGGTATCCTGAGATAATTGTTCGCGAACGTGGCGGGCAGGTTTTGGGCTGCTATTGTAGGCATTTTTTAATGTTTCTAGCTGTTTTGCAGTTATAGTTGTTCGTGGTCTTTTGTTTGGTTGTTCACCATCCAGTGGTCCCTCCAAATAAAGCCCTAGGATTGAATTGTTTATTCAAATTTCAAAGTTAAAATACAATGTCAACAATTATTACAAGATCGTTATAGATAAACTTACAAAAGCTTACCTTTCGTTTTGGCTTCTTCATAATCACGTTTACATACAAGTTTCCGATCTTCCATCAAATAGAACTCATCACCTGTATTTAAAGTTCTTGAACACATTACACAAAGGAAACACTGGAGATGGTAAACATTATCTTGAGCTCTCCGAACGACTTGCGTGGGCGGGATTCCTAAATCACATGCTGAGCATTTTGTGCCATACCTTCTACGAGGATTTCAGATTACATTAGAAGCTTTTGAAAACGAAATCTTTTATAATTTATTTACTTGAAAAAGTCATCTTTGCAAAATATTTGGCCATTGCGTGCAAAGCACTTGTCGTTAAGTTGAGTTCTACATTCGCTACATTGTAAACATTGTGCATGCCATGTTCTTTCGAGAGCTTTTAAAATAAATCGGTCCAAGATCAGCTCATGGCAACCCCCACATTTTGGTATGGTAGCTACAAAAAAAAAAAAAAAAAAACCATACAATTAGATTTTTAAATATTCTTCGTATATAATATATAATTCGTTTTAAATGGGACGATGAACTATTTTTTATAAACTTCAGTGTTTCCGTAGTACATAACTTTTCATTTTTTACTCCCAAAATATTTCTTCATATATACAAGATCAATAAAATATAAGTGAAGAAATCTTTTGCAGAAAACCAAACAATTTAGTGTAATATATTTGCGTGTGCATTTGAACTCAGAAATGTGTTGCCGATAATTTTTTGAGTTTCTAAAGCATCACATTCATTTTCAGATAACCACTAACCATTTAAGAATTGAATTAAAACAGAAGTTTAATAATCGTATTTGTGATAAAGTGCTTACTTTAATTCCATGCCATGTCAATGAAAGAAGCAGCCATCATCTTAAAGTAGCAACATACGTTGAAAGTTGAAAGATATTACAACACCATTTAGGAAAGAAGTGTTGCAAGGAAAACAATTAAGAGCTTACTGCACTTAACAACTCAAGAACATTAAAATGCTGTAAAAATATATTTACTGGCGCAGTGGAAGAGCGGGTAACAAGTCCGAGTATGTAGAAATAACATTTGACTTCAGTCCTGAGTTGGATATTTGCAATATAAAATACATCAAAATAGTTTTCTTTTTAAAAATAACTATTGCCATCTCATTCTTCAACAAAGATTAGATTACTGCAATGAATAATGTATCATCAAGACGTAGAATTAACAGATTTCACAGAGCTAAAATAAAACAGCCAGAGTATCTATATGCCAAAGTATCAAATATCTTGAAATCTGAGCTTTTTTCCAAAGGATGAATGTTCGAGTGAGTGAAAACGATGGAGAAGAATTCGCGTTCTCATTACTGAGCTCTGCACAAGGCACAGCTGGTCCTGGGGTTAGGATTAATCATTTTATTAATATTGTTTTTACTTGTAATATATGATTTACTTAGTGCCATTCTATCAACAACAATGGCTTTAAAATCTTCGGGAAGGGAATAACATACTTACTGTAAGCAAAGGTGACTTTAAAGTGTGAATATAATTTAATTATTTTGTTTTCAGTAAACTTAAGTAAAGAACGCAGAAAAACTAAATATTTGTATCATATGGTATAAACATTAAAAGCAATAAAAACGAAACAAAGATACTTTTTTTAAAAATAATGATTTCTTAAAAGGCCAAACCATTCAAACAATGTTTTCCTTAAACAATTAAAACGCAAAGGAATAAAAAGCTGTTTTGAAAAGTTTCCAACTTTTGATATTTTTTGCGGAATGAAGTTAAGTTTTTAATTAACCATAATCGATGTTATGGTGGGAAACAGGATTTATATATGTTATCTACATACTGGGTGGCATCTCTTAACAAGACTGAATAATTTTCAAAATTAGTTAATCTAGTATTTTCAAGTTGTTTATTGAGAAATTGAATTAGTGTTTGAAATCCCGTTAAAAAAATGTAAGGAAGATTTGAATGAAAGATGACCGAATGGACACAAAACCGGAGTCATAATAAAACAAAAACAGAAGTTTGGGAGCAAATAAGGTTCGTTTGAAAGCAAACCATTAGATGTTTACAATTCCATATTACATCATTAATGAGTTATGGAGATATAAACGAATACTTGATGCATGAGTGCATACGTTAGTTAGATACATTATACAACCTACAGTGAATTCTATGAACAACAATTAATATGTAATTTGAAATTGTAGATGGTTTTTATTACCAAAATTATCTTTTATACATATATTTTAACATCATAAACAACACTACTTGATGAAATTAACGAGAAAATAAACTTCAGATGCTAGATTGTTTTTTTATTATAATCCCGCGCGCGCTCCAGGGCGCGGGCGGGTGGTGGTGTAGTATTATGCAACTCAGGTGCATTAGGTTTCGATATTTTTCTCAGAGGTGGTTGTCAAACTGGAGCCAATGCATCCTGAACCAGTGGGTCTTAGTACGTTCTAGTTGTTAGTTCGTTATATTTAGCCCAGCCAGCAACCAACTTCAACATCAGTATTATAGTATGCCTTCATGTCAGAGTTGACGCCGACGTGATTTTCATATAACTACATACAAATTCTATGAAAAGACTTTTTCACAGAATTGCCTGGCACCAGATTCGAACCCGGAACCCTCTGCTTGAGAAGTCTATGCGTATACCACTACAACACGGCCACCCCCTATAAAAGTTTTTTCTATCCTAGGAGACCGAATATTTGTTTTAGAAGAAACAAATACAAATTAAGTATATGATATATTAAGGTGTTGATATTAAGGTTAATTAACAATTCCATAACTACACCCCGACTGACTCGAACTGCAACCAACTTCAGACTGCTATAATTTCCAAACCGTTTATGACAGTGAGCTCAAAACGATTTGCGTTTCAGTTGTGTTGAAAATTTTTTATCCGCGATGGAATTCAAACGTGATAGTGTGATTGCTTTATATTTGGCTGGAAAACCACAAGTAGCTATCGTTAGAGCCCTCCAGCACCTCAACGTGAATAAATCATTTGTGTCTTGAACCAAAGCTCGTTACCGTGATACTGGCAGCGTTGCAAAATGCCATGGAGGTGGTCATAAAAAAACAGCAATATCGGCAGATATGGTTTGGAAAGTGAAGGCTCGAATTGAGCGAAATCCGCGTCGAAGTGGAAGAAAATGGCTCGTGAGCTCAACATATCGTTGAAACGGATACAACACATACTGAAAAATGAGCTTGGGCTGAAGCCATTGCAGTTCCAAAAAACACACGGTCCTGCACCGCAGCAGAAAAAAGTTAGAGTCGAAAGAGCGAAAGAGTTGCTACGCTTGCACGAAAGTGGTGAGTTTCCGAATTTGATTTTTTCCGAAGAGTCGCCATTTGTTATAGAGCAATATGTCAACAATTAAATGACCGAGTTTACTTGCCAGAGAGGTTCTTCGAAAATTTACACCTTTGGACGGCCACCAGAAAGCAGGCAGCACCGATGGTGATGGTTTGGGCCGCCATAACCGCCGATGGTCGCTCTCCGCTCGTATTTTTGGACCGTGGTGTCAAAATTATTGCAATCGTATGCCGTGAAACGTTTTTAGAGACAGTATTGAAGCCTTGGGCAAACAATCATTTCGGTCGGAGACCGTAGACATTTCAACAAGACTCGGCACCGTCTCACAAAGCGCGCGTCAATCAAGATTGGTTAAAAAACAATGTTCCACACTTTATTTCTTCGACATAATGGATTGCAAATTCTCCGGATGCAAATCCGTTAGATTTCTCTGTCTGGTGTATTTTGAAGGCGAAGGTTGGCACTAAAAAATACCAAAGTTTGGACCACTTGCGTGAAGCGTGCGATGCTTTCTTTGGCCGTCTCAAGGCCATTATTCGCGACAAAGGTGGACATATTAAAAACTACTGATACAATTTGAAAATTAATGTATTTTCCAACATTTTTTGCTTTGACACAATAAAATTTATCAAAAAGTAAAAAAATTATAGCATTTTAGAAAGTTGCAGTTCAAGTCAGTCACCCTGTACTTTCACTATTTGAATTAACAAAGCGATTAATTTAATCTTATTCAAGTATATTACATCAACAAGTTTAAAAAGTCCTTAGTTTGGTTGGACTTTAAATGAATTTTGATAAAAGTTAAGACAATTGAGAGATTATCAAGTAAGATTTATATATAGCTTATATAGTTGCAAGCATTACATATTTCTGCATATTGATGATAAAAAAAAAAAAACTTTAGATGAATCAAGAAGTATTTCTGCATAAATATGATGTCAAATAAAGCTTCAGTTTCTTTTTGTTTTTGTGAGATATCTATAAATAAGCTCCCACTAAAAAAAAGTCAGTATACCGCTACAATATGCAGAAATTTATTCAAAGTAAAGTAAACATCACAAAATATTTAAGAGTGTTTCCTTTTGTTTAATATTTGTACGATGAATTTTGAAGATTATATAAATATATATTTATTGAATCCTAGATGAAAAAGTAAAAAAAAATCGTTGTTAAACCAGTTTCAAAGATGATAGTGTAGCAAGCCATAGTAAAGAGACTGATAAGAATGTAAGAAATATAAAGTGGCAACACTAACTAGTGATTGTAAAGTGGCCATACTAGAAAAAAAATCTGCCGGTAGGTAGGAGATTAGTCGTAAGTCAAACACTGTAGAATACAGACGCCTATTAAGCAACCAAATAAAGAGCGTAAATTATTTATTTTTAAAGGATTGTGTTTGTTTTATTCGCGATAAGACTAATGACTAAAAATCAGAAGTGGGATCCATGCCAACAAAAAAAAATATAATAATAATACAAAATAACGATTGTCAAAGTGGAAAGAAAAAAATAAATAAAGAACGAAATTGAACTAAACCAACAAGTGTGCAAAAAAGTGAATACAAAAGAGTGTGAAAAAAAAGAAAATAAAAAACCCAAAAGGGGAGAACAAAATGGAGGATTCGATTGCTGTGTCTGATTATTCCTCCGCAGAGTTGCGCAAATGGCTACTACGTCTTGGGCTTTCCAGAGCCGGCGCCAAAAATGTGCTCGTGATGCGTTTAAACGATGTGCCATTCGAGCAACGCGGCAAAACACCAACGAGCGGTAATATCGAAGAAGAGGCAACAATATCGAAACGGTTGACTCAGCGGGGGACAGAGGAGGACGCCGAAGCGGAATACCAACGAGTGGACGAGCAAGAGAGAGAAGTGAACGGGCAACGGAATCCGAAGATAACGGATGCATCTTCGAACGATCGGCTGCTAGTGTAAGTGCAGCATGCTCAGCTAGGGAGTAACGGTTATATGAAAAAGAAATAGAATTACTAAAGGGAGAAAAAGAACTATTGGCAAAAGAAAATGAGTGGCTGCGAAGAATGGTGCGAATGAGCGAAACGATACAAAAGAATGCTGACACACACACACGAAGGAGTGCAGACGAACGACCTGCCACATCCAAATGAGAGTGAGATAAACGCAAACACACAAACGACCGAAAGTCAAATGAGTGCAACAACATCTGATCCGCATAATTTGAGTATGTGGACATGTTGAAAGACATGTTGCCAGAATATGACGGCAGCACAAATCTTTATGTGTGGCTAGCCTAACTGAAAAGTATTCAGGATGTATACAAACCGGACGAAAACATGATGGAGTGGATGCACTCAAAGCCGAATTTTTTGATCGAAGTTGAAGAAGCTGTTCAGTACAAATGAAAACAAAATGGTATTGCGAAGGAAATTCGAAGACAAGAAGTGGCAGACGAATGAGAGTTTTACGGACTACTTTAATGACAAGATCTTCCTTTCAAATTGCTTTCAAATCGGCGAAGATGAGCTAGTTGAATATGTGGTAGAAGGCATAACGGATGAATCGCTACGACTACAGGTGCTCATCGAATGCTATTCTACAAAGGCACAACTACTCCAAGCCTTTTCAAAAATAAAACAACGGAAGCCGCAACGAATGGAAGCCGTCCAACGAGAGCGAGGTGCTATAATTGCAATTATGTTGGGCAGATGGCAAACGAGTGTAGGAAGGAAAAACGAGAGAAAGGCGCTTGTCACGTTTGTGTCAGAATGGGACATATAGCAGCAGGCTGTCCAGAGCGGAAGAAGCCTAGCAGGAAGCCGATATACAACGTACACTAAGAAGACGAAGCAGATGAATCCGTAAAATTATTTAATTGTATATTTACACAAAATTTACATTATAAAATATTATTAGATTCACTACTAGATACCGGCAGCTCGATCAGCATAGTCAGGCAGGGATACGTTCCAACAGCAATTATTAATTCATATGAAGAAAATGTAAAGTTTCAGGGAATAAATAAAAGTCCGTTAAGAATACTAGGTAAAGTGTGTTGTCAAATTTTATTGGAAGAAGGAAAGGTTGAACTCGATCTACTAGTGGTACCGGATGGTACAATGACATTTCCCCTTATTTTAGGTAGGGATTTCATGAGAAAGGCGAAGCTAAGATTAACTACCATAGCATTAGAAAAACAAACAAGTGAGGTAAGCACAGAACATTTTCAGGAGTTACTAAAGATAGATGTAGAAACGGAAGTAGAGCTATTAAAAAATTATAGTCTAGATTGGGAGACAAAAGAAAAGTTCAAACGAATATTCAATGAGAAATATTTGTACTGTAAGCGTCCCGAAGAACCCGAGATGAAATACGAAACAAAGCTAAGGTTGAACAATACAAAACCGTTTTATTGCTACTGGAAGAAAATCTCATATACCGAAAAGGAACAAGTACAATCTATCGCAGACGAGTTGATGCGGGAAGGAATAATCAGGCCAAGCAAATCGGAATACGCGGTGCCTATAGTATTTGTAAACAAGAAAACAGGCGATTTGCGACTTTGCGTGGACTTCAGGAACTTAAATTAAGTTATCTTAAGAGACAATCACCCGATTCCACTAATCGATGACATACTTGACGAGTGTTTAGATAAACGAGTGTACACATTATTAGATCTGAAGAGTGCTTTTTGCCACATACGAATGAGTGACGAATTGATTAAATATACACCATTTGTGACACCAATGGGATAGTACGAGTGGCTCAGGATGCCATTTGGCCTAAAGACTGCTCTATTGAAATTCTAACTTTATATTTCAATCTTCAAAAACAGATTTGATTAAAGGAAAACAAATCAAAATCTAAATAGATGATATAATGATAGCGACTAAAACGGTAGAAGAACATTTAGAGATACTGAATGAAGTTTTCGATAGGTTAGTGAAGAACAAGTTGGAGTTACGTTTGGACAAGTGTCGGCTTATGGAAGCTAAGGTCCAGTATTTAGGATACACCGTAACCAAGGAGGGTGTCCAGCCAAATGAAAAGGGCATCGAATCGATAAAGAATTTCCCTGTGCCACAGAATGTAAGGGCTGTACATAGTTTTCTAGGACTTCTAGACTTTTCTTCCTACTTCAGAAGATTTATTAAAGGATTTTCAGTGTTAGCCCAGCCATTATACAAACTTTTAAAGAAGGATACCATTTTTAAATTTGGCAGTGAAGAGATGCAATGCTTCGAAGAACTAAAAGGAAGACTACTGATGGCACCTATTCTGGCAATTTACTCTCATCAGGATGAAACGGAGCTCCATTGCGACGCGAACTCCACCGGATTTGGGGCCATATTGATGCAGAAGATTTTGCATGTATACCATGACGAGATGGGTCATGTGGGTTGCGACAAAGTCTTGGACTCGGTTCTGAAAACATATTGGTTCCCTCAGATGAAAAGTAAAATCAAGTCGCACATAGCGAATTGCTTAAAGTATATCGCATTTTCACCTAAGTTTTTAAAGCACGAAGGCTACTTGCACAGCATACCAAAAGGAAATGTTCCCTTCCAGATGATACATGTAGATCACTTTGGCCCAATGTCACTCAAAAGGGCGAAAAAGAAGTACGTCAGACTTTTTGCCGGTAGGACAACCAACACAAGTGAAGTAACAAGCTACCTTAGATCTTATTTTAATTCGAGGAAGTGCGCTTACTTCAAAGGATTTCGGAAGTTTCTTGAAAGATAAGAATGTACATAACATAAAGATTGCGATGTCTTGCGCCCATGATAGCAGAACTGACAGAGGCAGGATACGAAAATTCTCTAGACGGGATACTACCAAGGATAGAATTCGCTATGAACAACACAATACACCGAAGTATAGGCACGACACCGAGTGAATTGCTGTTCGGAGTAAGTAAAAAAGGCGAAGTTATTGATTTTCTGAAGGAGAGTTTTAATGAGCATTACGAGGAGGAAAATGAGAGGGATTTAGAGAAAATACGAACGAGAGCTGCTAATAAGATGATTAAGTGTCAGGAATATAATAAGTCACGAAAGGACCACTACAAAACGCATGAGGCATATGAGCTTTATCAGCACCCCAGGTGCTAGTAAGAAGATAGGCCCTAAGTTTAAGGGTCCGTGTAAAATTGAAAAGATTTTGCCAAATAATCGGTACATAGTGAAGGATGTAGGATGATTTGAAGTAAGCCAGATCCCGTATGAGGGAATATGGGAAGTAGCCAACATCAAACCATGGTTACAAACGAGAGCAAACGAATCACGTAATTGTAGTAGGACAAAGGAGGAAATCGGGACGATTACAAGTCAGGATGGTCGAGTTGTAGCAAGCCATAGGAGAGAAACTGATAAGAATGTAAGAAATATAAAATGGCAACACTAACTAGTGATTATAAAGTTGCCATACTAGGAAAAGAGTCTGCCGGTAGGTAGGAGATTAGTCGTAAGTCAAACACTGTAGTGTACAGTACAGTACATTAAGCAACCAAATAAAGAGCGTAAATTATTTTTTTTAAAGAATTGTGTTTGTCTTATTCGCGTAAGACTAACGGCTAGAGTAGACAAATTTTTGTTTGTTATAACGGGTAAACTCATAAGCCAACGTACGTTTGCACAATGTTTTAAACATCTGTACAATTATTTGCATGCACCAAAATATCGACATAATTTGTCAAATTTAACAAGCTGTAATCGTACCGATTGCAACTGTTGAACCATAAGCGGTAATAGAAGAAATGTTTGACGGAAAAATCAGGTACCTACCTGCTTCAACAAGAAAAAATATGCAACGTCAATAGATTAAACAAAGTGTCACAGTAAACCGCTAAAAGATATTTAGGTTTCGTTTACGTACAAGCTAATATCAAATATACTGATTCACTTAAGCCCACCTTATTGTTAAGACAAACTAAACAAACTAATTTAGCTTATTCTTAATAAAAAAATGTGATGTCATTTTCTGACAAGTGACAAGTAAAATCTATGTTATTAATAAAAATGGAACTATAAGTGGTTCAACAACGCTTGAAATTATAAGAATTCATCACAAAACTTCTCATCCAGCAGTTGTTAAATTGGCTAAAAACTGTAATCGATTGGCAAAAGTAAGTGATATCAAGAATCAAAAAACATTACCGTATCGCACTATTGTGATATTGTTACTGTAGCTCAAAGTGTTGTTCGAAAATTCATGTTGTTGTTTCCACGTTGATCTCAGGAATAGGGCATACTACAAACAACACTCTACCGAATTTTGCATATAGGCATAAAACCTATTGAGTTCGAGAGCTTGCCGACCATCAGAAGTATCGTTAATTTACCTTGCCTTACTTGCGTTACTTCGCGAATCAATGCATGAAGTTCATCAAAAATATAACCGAAAAAACATTTTAAACCATAATGACCGCCGATTTTCATCTTTAAGGCTTATTTAATAGGCATAATTGCCACAATTCGGTCTTAGAAAATACGAGACTGATTGTTAACAAGCCTCCCTATCTACAACTTGTTACTGATTGGTGTAGTTTTTGAGCCATTGGACCTTATTTCTTCGAGAATGAAAAGAGTATAGCTGTTACGGGAATACTCGTAGAGTATTGAAGGCTTGGTTGTAGGATCCGTAAGTATATATTTATTTATTTATTTTTTTTTTTTTTGCATACTCTTTATTCTATAGAGTTTTCAGGATAATGTGTCGAAAACTTCCTTTACATAACTTGAGATACAGAGGTTTTAAGCAAAGCCTTACGCTTCCCTGTTTTGACCCTTATTGAAAATAGCATTTTTAAAATTTATCTATGATAACAAATAGGGTATCCTTGAACTCATACATTATTCCATAAGAGATCTGGTTAGTTTCTGTTTCATAAAGAGGTCTGCAATTTCTTTTTTATCTAAAAAATGGTAGTTCCTTTGCACAAAAATAAAGTAAATAAAATAAAATAAAAATAATTTTACCAGGAAATAATCCAAAGCTCCTTTTAATTAATTGATTTTATAGGACTGTTGTAAAAGAGTACCCTATGTTTTAGTTTTATAGTTTGAACATGTTGGGTCGTATATTGAAAACCACTAATTTGAGATAAAATAATCTAACTTTTTTTTCTTTGTTAATACTAAGTACATGTTTTAAAATTACTAAAAATGGGGGTTAATTACATATTTTTCTGAAAAAAAGATTATGACAAAGTCAAAATTTTAACAAAAACAAAAAAAAAAAAAAATGAATAGGGCGGCGTAAGGCTTTGTTTAAATTTTCTATAGTTCGGGAATAATGTAATATACATATAAATAAAAAAAAGTCTCCTAATAGTTTTCGACACATTATCCGTATAAACACCCTGTATATAACATAATTTTGATAAAAAATCATTATTGCTATTAACTTTTCAGAACTAAAGGAGTAAGTACACAAACAAATCCATTTTTTTACTTATCAGTGATTAAATTGACCATTCATCAACAATGTTTACATTTTATTTAATTACATTCTATGGTTTTGTGATGGTGTGTGATGTGACTTCCAAAAGTTAAGCCGGTTGGATTCTGATAATAGCGACCTCAGTATTTAGTTGAGTATTTTATTTTGATAATTTTTTATGAAGGCATGCAAAAAATTGAATGCTTCGTGTAACTATGCCGTATAACTCTCTAAAACAATTCCTTAAGGTTCTTAGCTATTTTCGATAGATTTGACTTAAGAAGAAATGTCTGTACTTTCTAACATACTGAAGTCAAAAAAAGTTAACTCAAATAAATCGTATATGTAAAATTTATTTTCATGCGAGTTTCTTTATTAGACCATAGCTTTGTTTGTTTCTCTACTTGTTTAAATTATGACACGTTTTACATTTGAACTTATAGGTAATATGGTAAATAATAAATAAGTTTAAATAAATGTGTTATAGCTTCTGAAATTTTAAATTTTCTACTCCTGCAAGGAGTTTTTTGCATAATATTGGCCCTTTTTTGTCCAATTATTATCTTTAAGTAGGCGTTGACAATGAGAACATATAAATGTATGATACATATTCCAGGGCGGTTTTGTATCTTTTCGATATCATAAAACCATAACAGAATATGGAGAATTTGTTTTTTCATTCACACAGTCGTGGGGTGGGTTAATCTTTTGGTAGAATAGTTGACAAGAATAATGTCTTGAAGTTTTTTTCTTTTTAATATTTTCTAATAGCGATATACGAGTATGTACATAGATACATTTGTATATTCGAGCTTAAATTCAAATACCAATATCGTATTCAATTCGGCGACTAACCGATCAGAATTGTACACATATAACATAGTACATACGTATAGAATTGTCTACAGTAAATATAGACGATAGATAAAGTGCTTATACGCTCAAGGGTTATAGATACCCCTAAAATGTTTGCATACAGCGCAGGCGAAGGAAAGTTAGGGAGAAAAGAAAGAGAGGTACCGATGTGCGCTCGTTCTGAATGTTTGAAAGTTATTATGATCAGGAAAAAGCGAAAAGCGAGTTCTATGGCTTAGGAAAGAATCACAATAGTTCAGTGTACGCCCAAAAGTGGGCTTGGGGGTAAACTGATAAGCATTCTTAGCGAGACGAGAGTTACGGGTAAAGGTTTGAAGGGCCGGAATGCTACTGGCAATTTCATTGGAGCACTGGTGGTGGAAATAGCGATAGAGCTAGGTGAGACAGAAGATAATTCGTCGGTGTTCGAGGTTGTCAATTTACTAGGTGATATTAGCATCACCTTATCTTATGGCACAGTTTTGAATCCTATCTATCTTGTGCAGGGAGGTTTTAGAAGCACCTGACCAGATGTGTGTATTGTACTCCAATTTAGGGTACATAACTTATACATATATTGTGGCCAGATCAGAAGGTTTGGTTTCAAGGAAGCAAGTGCCATTCATGAATAATAACTGGGTGTTTCAATTTCGCTTAATGACAGCAGACAGCATTGTGTTTTGGAAGCATTTGGAGGTTCCTCATTTAGTGATGCTGTTAATATCGGAAATTAATGAGCTTAGCATATGCTGCCGTTTTCGGTCTACAACTGACGAGCAGGGACGTGAGTCCGGGAAAGAATATAAAAAGCAGAGAGTACTGTTGTCAACAAAGGAATATATAAGATTAGATGTAGCAGACAAGAGATCTTAAAAAAAGACTAAAAAGAGTGCTGGAGACAGGACGGAGCCCTGGAGCACACCAGCATTTATTTTGTGGATAGCAGACTTGAAACCAAACAACTTAAATCGTTCATTCCGAAAGGTAATCTCTAATCCATTTAATAAGAGATTCATCAATCCCAAATGCACTCATTTTCGACAAAATAGCTTGATGTCAAACGCTGTTAAATGCCTAGAAATATCAAGTCCAACTAGTTTGTTTCGCCAGATTGATGTAAGCTTTGTGTCCACTATTCGGTGAGACATGCCATCAAATCATCTGTGGATCTGTTGCTACGGAAATTGTGTTGCCGGTCATTAAGATGGTTTATAAAAGTTTCCATGACCTTGGAAAGAAGGGTCTGTAGAAGGAGAGAGAAAAGATTCGTTTTTTTATGGACGGGCTGGAAAAATGCTGTTTTCCATATTCTTGAAAAAAGTCCTAAAAGTAGGGTAGGTGGAGAAGCTTACGCAGTGGTTTTGCCAGCGTGGATGTTAAAATCTTTAAGTACTCTTGCTACTACACGTATGCGAAAGTGGTTCTTTTAGGAGTCTTTTCTTTGACTGTGTGTTCGGTGCACGAGAAATTAGCTGATATGACACAACAGCCTATAGAGAGAGCACATCAATGGTGTACTTATTAGGGTGAGAAGTTAAAAACAAGTCCAGGGTGGTGGCGGCATGACTATCACCGTCTGGGTCAAGTTATTATCCGCTGTGTAGATCACAAAACACCGTGTTTCGTGTGTTGCTTATACAGAGTGTCGAAGCCACGCAGGGTTGTGTATATTAAAATCGCTATAGTCGATATATAACGATTTCAGAATGAGGCTACATAGATACAATTCTTTGAATGGAGTCAGACAGCATATCAAACTCGTTACAGGTCAAATTGCTGAAAAGTTAGGGTATTTTGTAAATAATGCAATAGTGGATAACGCCGATCACTCAGTTATGCCTTCCTCCTTATAACTTTGATGCACTTGGTAAGCCACACGTTACTTCTATTCTTTCAGTATCGATTTTCCAACCATTCCTTGTCCCTTCTGAAATTCTTTCTTCATCTATAGACTGCGACCGATTTTGATTGAAGGCGCGCATAAATCGATAAGTATTTTTTTTTTTTAATTTCGGACACCTTTCGCTGACAAATTTTCATCAGAAAGTTGATATTTACTCTTTACGACACGCCTGCCGGATTGGAAGGCAGATAGTGCTACTGAGCCAAAATGAGTATACCATCATTTAGTATAATCTCTTTTAGTCCGCCTGTCAAAATTTGATGACAATTTAAACCTCTAATTGACACCCATTTCAAAACATCGTGTTAGTGTTTCTTGCGACCATGGAAAAAGAGCGCTATCGTGATCCGATTCTGGTTTTTGAGTGGCAAAACCTGCGACGAAATCAAGCCCATTCACCTTCCCGTACAACCGTTTATCATTGGTTCGCAGAGTTATGCCGTGACCGCACTTGAATTTTTGATGAACCCCGCCCAAAAACGGTTACCACAGAGGATACCGTGGATAAAATCCATGATTTTGTACTGGCGGACCGCCGAATAAAAATTCGCGAGTTGGCTGAGATAGCAGGCATCTCAACTGAACACGTTAGCCATATCCTGCACGAGATGTTGGGCATGAGAAAGCTGTCTGAGCGACGGTTGTCGCGTTTGCTTACACCGGAGAACAAGCGCAATCGTGGAACCACTTCAAAAACGTGTTTGGCCCTGTTTAATAGAGATACGTAGAATTTTCTGCATTGTTTCGTGACCGTCGATGAGACTTGAATTCATTGGTTATATGTACACCAAAGACCAAAGAATAATCAAAACAATGGGTTTTACCCGGTGAACGTGCTCCAAGAAGACGAAGACCGTGCCTTCGGCCGGAATGGTGGTGACCACCGCTTTTTGGTACACGCGAGGTGTGATCTACATTGACTATTTGGAAAAGCAAAAAAACAGTCACAGGAGCATACTACGTCGATTTATTAGGCCGATTCAACGTCAATTTGAAGAAACGACCACATTTGGCGTAGAAAAAAGTGTTCTACCACCACGATAAGCTACCGTCTCACACCCCCGCAGTCGCCACAGCCAAGTTGGTCGTATTGCACTATGAATTACTCCCCCATGCTCCGTATTCTCCGGATTTAGCTCCCTGCGACTTCTTTTTGTTCCCGAACCTTAAAAAATCGGAAAGAAGTACGGGTCGAATGGGGTAAGTCATCGCCGCCGCGAAGATGTATTTTTTAGGCCAACTAAAGTCGTACTATACGGAGGGGCTAAAAAACTTGCAGCATCGCTGGGAAAAGTGTATCTTGTTAAAAGGGAAAATAAATTGTCAAAGCCTAAAAATAATTTCTAATCCAGGTATTCATCAAACAGATCTCGTAATTATGAAAAAAATGAAAATTTAGGCTAAAGTTTATAATTTTATGTTACACAGCGCTATACCTGGCTGACCTTTTCAAATCAAATCCCTCTAGCATAAAAAGAGGCAATTTACAAATATATAGGAATTAATTTTCTTATGAATTAAGGTCGGACCCTTTCGGACTTTTACTTAAATTCAACCTAAAGTCTAAAAAGTGCAACGGAAATAGTGTTTTAAAAAACATTTATTTAAATAGTTTAAAAAATATATATAAAAAAATTGGGTCTATTTCTGATTTCATAAATCAACAAATATATCACGGAAAATGAAAAAGAAATGATTTTTTGAAACCCTTTGCCTAATTTTTAAACTCTAGCCTAGAACAAAAAAATCGATTTTTGAGTGACCTTTAAAAATACTCAACTTTGACTGCTTCTATAAACAAAACTATTAATCTAAATGAAATATTTTAAAAGATTACCAGATCTCCAAACATTTGTTTATCCAGTGAAATTAAAATTTGTTGCATTATAGACCCACCCAAAATTGAATTATGCAAACACTGCGGCGTTGGTTTTCTCATCGCAGAAGTTCTAAGTAAAATCGGAGCTGTAGTTTGAGTGGGCGGGAATTACATGTCTCAGAAAAATGCACTTCCAAGAAAACCACAAAAAAGGAACTTCAGCCCTACTTGAAAAAGTTGGCAATAATAATAGAGATTAACTGTGGTAGTTAGTCAAAGCGGATAATCCTCTTCTAGGAACCGAATCCGGCTCTTCTATTATTGTAGGTCTAGACACAATTTCTTTTGAAACCATTAGATCCACGTTCATATTTGCATCTAAGAAGGAAGTTGTTTTAAAATTGTACTACTCTTCTACTTGACTCTTAATTATATAATATGTATATTACATATTTTCATCTTATACGTATTGTACATATACGATTTCATTATAATTTTAAATACTTTGTTTTATATTTAAAACGAACGATATATATTTTTAAAGCGCACGTATACATTCATATACATGTATGCGTAGACATGTTTTGTTTCTCTGTATGGTATATCTTGTTATCTTATTAAATGATGTCCAATGCTTAAAATCCGAAACGTTAAGTGGTGGAACGTTTATTTAACTTAACATAACATATAAATAGATCCACCTGCCTTTTGAATACTGTCCGTCAAAATGCTCTGATGTATACATTAACATTGTTTACATATTTTCTGCTGCTAATATTGCAAAATCATCCGTGTATACTGATTTTAATTCCCCATTACCTGATTTAAGTTGAAATACTTTAATCCTTTTTCGCCTTGTTGCTGGTGTAAAGCTAGTTCCTGGCAAGTGAAGTATCGTAAATATACGACTTACAATAGGTTAATGCATTGATAAAGTCCAAATTGATTCATGATTAAATCATGAGCTAGCGATATTGACCTTCTCAAAAATAGAAACGTGCCAACATTTTTGAGTCCATTCAAAAAACTTGTAAGAAAATCAGAAGAAAACACATGTGGAAAGGACTATAAACCAGCTTGCTGCACAAAGTTGGAGACAGCTAGCATCAATCGCGTTAACTTTTCATAGAACGTAACATAAGTAAAATTTTATATTTCAATACTGAAACAAAATATTGACAAATTCGAATGCATTAAAATCAATTAAAATATGTATATAAACAGGCGGCAAAATATCTATTATTGATGGTCAGTTCCTTTGAATTTTTTATGAAAGTGCTCTATGAGGTTGGAGGTTAGAAAGGTAACCCAAGTATAGTGTTGTTATACTACTATGTTTTACAATTCTATGAAGTTTTGTTTTGGATGTCTTATTATATAACACTGCCAGAAAGAAAACTGATGCAAATTTAGGGGTTCTTGATCAAAACAAAAATTCTTAATCAGGGCATAAGCTAAGAATAGCAAGAAAGAACGAAGCTTTGCTTCAAAATCAACAAATCACTGTGAAAGATTAAGATAAAACTTGACAAATCTATATACTTTTAATAATATAAACTCCATACTGTATTCCGGCCAACAAGAATAACAAACACATATTTGAATAGCGGATAGTAATTTGAAAACAATAAGAGAAAAATATCACACCGATTCAATGAGAGATTTGAGAAGAGTTGAAAATAGATGCTTGTGTAATAAAAGTCATTTGAACTTGCTAAAAGGAATTTTTTTGTACTCATGACTTAAGGGACTACAATACCCTTACCACGTGGCGTGTGCACGTGTTAAGTCGAAAAGAAGAAAGGAAACAAAGTGGTTTCCTTGAAACACAGATGTTATTTCATTTGACTTTGTGAGTGGTGTCCGAAATTAATTGGGGGAGATTATATATTTCTTGGGTTCCATTTATTATACTACGAAATTTTAACGTCCCACGTCTTATTGTTACAATGCACATTAATTCCGATAACTAAACTTTTTTTTTGGTTATTAGAGTATCTTTCTAAAATATAGTATGATTAAAAGGACTATTTTGGAATTCCAAACCTGTCTTCTCACTTTACATATAAGAGGACAATCATTTCAAATTTTTATTTAAAAAAAAAAAAATCGTTGTTATACAACAATTATTTAACTAAACATATGAACTTAAAACTTTATGCCAACATATTAAAACTTATCAATGGAAGAAGTTTAATCATAGTAATGACCACTGGCTGGGCAAGATTATTTTCAGTATTGCGAACAGAGTGCTTGACAATTCTAGGAAACATACAAGTATGTATATGTTATGTGTATATTGCTTCAGAGAAAAACTATTTAAAACAAAAGTATGTCATTTATAAATAGCAAAATAAAGCTCTCGAAGATTACTAAGATTTCATATAGAGCTCTACACCGTTTAAAAAAAAACTTTTCAATATGAAAGTGACTAGATATAAAGATGGAAAATTTGGCTTTCGAAAATTTTTTATTGCGTACCGAAAGGATGGTAACGCTAAAAATTATTTATGTCGATTTTCATTTCTAAACTGCTATGAAATCGGAAAGGATTTTTTTTTTTTAAATGATATATTAGGTTTTTGTTGGATTTTTTCTGTTTCTTTAATTATGTGTTTTTCTATCATTTTTCTTTTGACATCAAAACAAACTTTTATTACAAAAGAACAGCTTTTGTACCTGGATAATACAAGTGCTACCGACGGATTGTATTTGTTGTATCTTTACATAAAGGGTACGTGAGTACGCTCTGGTAAAATTTTTGAGTTAAACTTAAATAACGGAATCAAAAATTCACTATATTGAGCTTTAGAGCAAATTATTATTAATGGCTTAATTTGGCACCTCTCTAATTTTTCTGAGAAGCTGCATTAAGTAAAAAGCCAATATTCTTAGTTTTATTCGTAACATACGACTTACATTACCTGTCAGAACAATGAGCTTGATAAAATCCACAGAAGGGTGTTTTTTTTCGTAGATGTTCAGTCTATTTTGTTTAAACTAAACAAAAAGAAACTTACTTAATGACAATTTATTTTTACGAAAAATTATTTAAACCCATCTAATATGTGCGATTAATTTTGGGCATATGTATGTTTACGACGGCGGTCTTGTGCAAAGTGCATTCTATAGGTCCAAATTTCGACCACACTTTCAAGCAATATCGCGTATTACTCGAACAAAGGTTTGCTTCAAAATGTCAATCTTTGCTAGTTTATCGGTATAAGCTAGTAACTTGACGTAGCTTCACAGAAAATAGTCCAATGGCGTCAGGTCGCACAATCTTGGTGGCCAATTGACGAGTTACTTAAAATGTCTTTATTGCCAAATCGTATTTTCAATAAACCGATGTTTTCATTGGAAGTGTAGGGTGGAGAACCACTCTGTTGGAACTACAGTTCTTCCACATAGATGTGACGGAAATTTGGGAACAAATAATCGTGTTGTACCGGTGTCTACTGACAGTAAGAAATAAGGAAAGATGATGCCACCAGAGTGCAATCGCCACAATACGGTACATTTTTTGTGAACCTCTTGAGCATTGTCTTCGCTTTAAATACGGAAATTTTACTCGTTTACGTAGCTATTCAACAAGAATTGTGCCTCATCACTGAACAAAATTCGACGGTAAAAAACTGAGACAACTTTCAGTTGGCTTAAAGAAAAATCACTAAACACCCGACGCAATAACTGGTCACAGATCTTAGAAGCCTTGAGACCAAGATCTTTCTGCAAAATTTTCCAGATTGTGGATGGACAAATGCCATTTTGCTGCTTGGGGGACGAACGAAATTGTTGAATAATTCGATAAATAGGATAGCTGATTATGTCTATCATAAATTTCACGAAGTTCTCTCTTAAACAGAGCTTTGATTTCGGAAATAAATTTTAAATTAAAATTTAGCAGCTCAAAGGGACAAATAATTTGACATTTAATCCCCACTGAAAAGTGACACTGCAAAAAATAACACCCATGCACCCACAGTTTTGCATGCATACGGATATTTTCAGCTGTTAGTGCCAAGAAATAAATTTAAATGAAATAAAAATTCGATAAGAAACATATTTTTGAATATTTTCATTTAATGTTATTAAGTTCTGTCGAAGTTTAAAAACCCACCATTAAAAATTCATTACAACATGATTTATTACATGATTTTTGTAAAATAACTTTTGTAGGTACTAAATATTGTACTTATTTATTTTTGTAATTTTTTAAAATATGTCTCCATATTGACATATGGTAAAATTGTATCCACTCAAATTTTTACATTTATTCAAGTCCTTAGAAGTTGGCGCTCCCTATTTGAGTTTTATTCTATTTGAAATTTGCAAGCATGGAGAAAATATTACCTTAGAAATTTTTAATTTGACTGTGAAATGTTAACTAGTTTTGCTATATTAGGAACTTGTATAAAATCATTTAATGCTTAGAATGTACATATCCAACATCTTTTATCGCACTTTGTTGTCTGTTTTCAAGCTTTTTTTTTTTGTTAAATTTCTTCAAATATCAATCGAATAGGCAATAAACAAATTAAAATAGCAAACGAGTTAGGAATTGTGCCTTTAGATCAACAGTCATATGTACCTAATATTTGTCTTGCGGAACACGTACATGTGTGTGCTCGTATGTAACATTTTGTTTAACACACTTTTTGAAATACACATTTCTTGTATTGAAAAAAACAAAAACTTCACATTCCGTTACTCAGATAACGGTTTTAGCTTTTAGAAATTGCACTTGCGGTTTTTCATTAAAATTTCAATACCCTTCGGAACTTATAACACTTGTAGCTGAATTTGGTTATCTTCCATTCATATCATATACCATATTCTATGATAGTATTATTTTGAATAAACTTCCGCTTTATTTCAATACTTACATAATAAAAATACAGGCAACTGATCCAAATTGATCGGTGGAACACGTTCTTCACTTTTGCAACTACTTAAAAATTCACTTTTGTACATCATTAGCTTTAAAAGTTCCATCATATGTGATTAAGCGATTTTCTTTTTATTATATTTTACCTCTAATATAAACTTATTTCTATCAAAAATTTAAAATAATGGAAATAACATTCATAAATTTTTATTATTTGATAAAACATGATTGTTGTTTAATATACAATACTTGTACAATTTCACAATATGACACTTAAGCGTAAACGCATTTCTAATGAAAATAATTGTAAAAGCGCTATTTTTTATAAGTTTTTTTTTTTTTGTCCTTTTCCTACTTTTATTCCGTCAAGTCAAGTATTGGCATTTTCCAATATTCGCGCTTAAACTTCTGACCACGCAGTCAATGTCATGACAGAGACTAAGGCAGACTTCGGAAAATACCAAAATTGATGTATTTTCAGATTTTTTTTTTCTTTTTGCTTTGCTTCGCATTTCTTTGAAACTCAGGGGTGTGTTAAGCCCTACCCTTAATTGTTCCCCCTTTGAATATTCCAGTTGGAATAATTTTCATACTGTTCCAGTTCCAATTATTTAGCTTTAACAACATGTGTTATATATAGGGGATGCATTATACAAACAGAATATAATACAATTCTGGATTGGTTGTAAAGTTACCATTTAAGGGAGTGGCCTTTCAATATATAGTCGCACTACATACATATATGAATTTGCAAATAAAAAAGTTCTATAGTATTGTTAGCTCGCACAATAGACATACAGACATGTGTATACGAAAATCCAACTAAGGCAATTTAGCTTTAAGAATTCGTCAATGTACACTGAATTATGTAAAAGTAAATACACAATAACACTATTAATGTCGCATTCAAAAGCCGTACTAGCTATGTACATATATACATATATAAATGTCTACTTCAAAGAATTGGTGCTAGTGGTGGTTATCAAGCTCTTTTATTCTAATATTTAAAGCAATATTTACAAAAGTACCTTTGCAATTGATGATCGGAAACTCCGTTGAGTATATTAAAGAAATTGGTGACAATCGTTTTTAACTACGTTTTTTTTATACCTATACACAAAATAAAATAATGCATGCTAATTAATAAATGTCCAAACACATGGTATACATACATACATATATGTATGTATAAAAATATATTCTGTAAATAATCGTTTGCTCCTATAAAATATAATGAATTTAAATAGGGAGCTAAATTCCAACCCTCTTGGTTACTTTATATGATTGTATATACATACTCGTATGTAGGTAGATACATCTTTTTTTTTTTTTAAATAAATATGACCCGTAAATAAATTGTATTACTTGAATGCAAATTTTGAAGTATTTTAAAAGTTATGCTCCATAGCTGCACAAAAACGAAATTTTGCCCGAAAATGGGATTCTTATTCAAAAAAAACATTTAATAGGTAGCTATTTATTTTTAAGTTTAAAGTCAAAATTAAATAACCGCAGCTTTGCATATTTTCGATGTTATTACAATATTTTAATTTAATATTTCTTATAAGAGTGTTTTTAGACTATCATAGATCTATATCAATGATTTAATTCATCTTAGGAGTAATACAATTTAATCGATGAACTATTTTTATAAGCTTCTGTCATATTTCTAAAATCATAGATCATTAGCTCAACTAATCAATGTTGCACCATGTTCGCTACACAAATAAAAAACTCTCTTTCCTGATTTATGACTATAAAGAAATATATATGAATAACTACAATTTTGTTGTAATTGTAACAAGAACACGGTAAAAAATATCATATTTTTAACTAAAGAGATTTTATAGAACATAACTTTACTATATTCTAATAACTTCGTAAAGTAATATACAAAATTGTTTCATATTATAATAATCACATACCTATATCGGGTTTTGCTAGGAAATTTTTACCTTACATTTATGGATAATATAGTGTTATGGTGAACCAATTAATCCGTTCCTAGTCTTTTGTGATCAGACTTACAAGACTATGACAACGATATCTAGAGGTACTTAAAAAATTCTAGAACAAGTTCATACATGAAGCGTTTCGATTAACTTCAACTTGCTCTCTTAGGTACTATCCTAAGCGACTGTGAAAGAACTTGTCATATAAAAGTATTAGTGGCGCTTACAGCTTAAATTGGAGATAATAAGTTATTGATCAACTATATAAACTTAGCCTCTTTGACGCATGGGGTAATTAGGACAATGGTGCTCTACGAAGGCTTCGGCTCAAATGAGATTCCCTTTTACAAAATGGCATACATCGATAATCGATGCCAATATAGTGGTCGAAAAAAAAAGAATCGGTGTTGACGACAATGGAACACGAAGTAATTAAGCGAGCGAGTATCATAACAATTTATTAATTATCAAGCTAATCTCGTTCGCATTATTTTATAATATTTTATGAATATTGAACTCAAAATTTAGTTTATATTTGTACTTGTTTTGCATTCCCTGGTTTTTTAATGTTATATGTTTTTTTTTTTTTAAGCTTTTATATTAATTGGTAAGAGCCAAACTTTATCCGTATTTTTATCGTTTGATGAAAAAATAAAAGTCTTCTAGAGCTCCATATATGAGCAATCTGATGTATAGTGCACCAAAATCATGATGAAATTAAAGCCACACCTTCCATTCCATAAGTTTGTCACTGGGATTTATTTATTGTGAAAAAGTAAAAGGCAGACATCGTCGATTTGCTAGACAAAAATAATTTGTTTAATGTTTTCAAAGTGCTTAAATTTAATATTTATTCAATAAAGGAATATTAACAAATTAAATAAAAAAGAATTAAGAAAAATATTTTAAATAAGTTTTGTTGGCAGTGAATTGAAGATAATATCACGTTGATGTTAATTTCTGTTAACTATTTAAAAAAATATGTATATATGTACTTTTTTGTGGAAGTTCATAAAAAAAAAACATCAGATTTCAACATTTAGTTTAATTTTTATTAGAAAAATGAAGTATTCTACTTCATACCTACTTGTTAAGTAACATATCTGCATTTAATGGTATTTGGGAGCTCTATTGAAAACATTTAACGTGATGAGTTTTTAAGGTGAATAAAAACCAGTTCACAAACAGCTCCTATTAAGGAACCTGCCAGTGAGCTGAATAACACAACACGCCGTAGCTGGTATATCTCACGAATATATATATATATGTTGGTGATGGATGAGGCCATTAAACATGCTGTTGCTTTCTCTTTATGGCTTCAAGTCGCCTGGCACCGATGGTATGTACCCAGTTATGTTACAAAAAGGCATAGACTAGCTGCTGGTAACTCTGCAAAGAACTTTCACTGCTAGCCTGGCAATGGCATACATACCGAAACACTAGCGAAGATTGAGAGTAACCCTTATGTCGAAAATTGGAAAAGAGAACAACTCACTCGCCAGGACCTTCAGACCTATAAGTCTGACTTCCTTTATGTTGAATGGAGCATGGAAAGAATGGTCAAGTTCCATGGGCGCAAAATTGCTTTGTGAATGCATCCTCCGTCTGAGATAAAAATTTTTTACCAACACGAAATCTGGTAGGCAGAACTGAAGACACACTCAACAAGAAGGTATACGCATTGGACATTTTCATTGACATTTAAGGTGCTTTCGATAATGTAAGTTTTGACACCATGTGTTATTCGGCGAGACAACACAGCGTAGATAAGTTTTTAGTTATGTGAATCAAAGCAATACTAGTAAATAGTGAACTGTTTGTGGATGCTAAAACCAATATGTGATGGCGGGAGTAAATAGCAAGGCCTCAAATCTGCTTTGGACTTAACATGCAGTGCACCGGTTTTGGTGTCTTTCTACAGGACGACAACTTTCGAAATCATTCCTCTTTAAGAGAATTTCCGTTTGTCTTTCAAGCGGAGATATGTGCACTACACTTTTGCTAAGCACCTACAGCAGTACAATAGACTAGTTCTTTATCTTAATGCTCGGTTCTGACAGAAAAAAAAAAGTGAATCAGAGAGCATTTTAGCTATATTCTCTAAAAATTTCATTAAAAAATTAGCAAAACGAAGTTACAGAGTGTAACATGTACGTAGGTATCGAAAACTTTAAAATCATTTTATTTTTTTCATAACTTTACACTTTATATTGATATCTATTATCTTATTATATATTGGTGGTATGAGTTTTTTTTTTTTTGAACACAAGATAAATAAATTATAGCACATTGTTTCTTTTTTTTTCTAAAAACTGCCCTTTTCCATATTTTTTGATTCAGATAAAAAATTGGAAAATTTCCACATTTTTAAATGAAAAAATCATTGATTTAAGGCTTTTGTGCAAATTTGTACAAGCTTAACTAGTTTTTGTAACTATGGTACAAAAAAAAGATACTTTTATATTTTCTGTAAAAAAAAGTCAAACTTAAATGAAAAGTTGGTAAAAAATGAAGAACATTTTTGTTTTTATTTACAAGTAAATATCAAAGTATGAGTTAAGAGCTAAGTTAAGAGTTTTTATGTAGATTGTAGTTATTGTTTAATGTAAATGTAGAAAATAGTTAACTATGGTATAATCGATATATTGAGATTTTATATTTTACCCCTTCTATCCCAGAGAAGTAAGAAGGTAAATTCACAACTACTTGTTTCATCGAAACTGGTCAGATCTTACTTATTAATTCATCAGAAAGCGCTATGGTGAATTTAGCCATCGGAGAATATACCTGCCTAGTGTTCTCTTCAAACATCACCAGTTGCCCACTCCGAGGCCCTTTTAAAAATCACTCGAAGTATATGGTATTGCGCCTAAAATGGCAAGGGATATCTTGATTGATATTGACTCTATATACTTTTTTCTTAGCGTTTCTTGACTCGCAAAAATAGGCATGGTTATGTATAGTTTATCTCTAAATATAAAGGTGTCCGTAAACGTTTAAGCTTTAATTTTGCCGGGAGCTATTCTATTTAATTAATTCATTAATCAATTTTTTCCTCCCATATTTATTACCTAAGGTAATGATCGTCAACATGTTTTTTAAAATGAGTATATCTGTATGCTTTACTTTTTTTTACAGCAGGATGTGCTTGGCAAAAATCTCCAGCAAACACAACATGCCTTTCAGTGTCTGACCCATTATTCATTATTAAATAAAAACGATACAGTTATCCATTTTTCGAAGAGAATGCATTTAATTTTGGAGTATTGGAGCAATCTTGTTTGGTCCCTTCAGTTTAAGCTATTTTTCTGGATTGTTACTTATCCTAACTTATACTTACTGATTGCCATATTATCATCTCAGAGCGAAGAAATGGAATCTAGAGCTAATTTGGTAGCAGTAAATGTATTTTATCAGTAAAAACATGAACAAAGTTACGAATATTTGAAAGATATTAGCCAGCAAAATGGAAAAAATAATTAATTTCCGTGCAGTTAGGCTTAATCACACCACTCACAAAACAATCGCAGTCGAGGGAGAGTTTTTTGTTTCACTATACATATAAAGGTAAAAGACAAATTCCAACAATTATCCATCAATGAAGATAATGTCGGAAACTACAAACATAAACGAGCGAAATCAATTTGGCTTTGTGAGAGATAGATCGATGTGCGACTCAATTCAAAGTTTACGGATAATTATGGAGAAACATCGTAAGATCTACATATCATCCTAATCGATGTAGAAAACAGATTCGGTAAAGCTTCCAAAGATCTTATACATAGGAGCAGTGTTAAGGTCTTATAACCTTCGCAAGACATACGATACGCGCTATGTGCGAGATATTAAAATGTTAAAGCTGGAATACACCAAGTTACTTTTTACTGTCGTGAACGATTTTCTATTTAAACCGACTGGTAAAATCCAGAATAACTTCTTCTCTTTTTGCCAATTAATGTTGGATAAGGACGCTAGAAGACGAAGATGTAACGAATAAGTCATACTAAGATTGACTATTTCCAACCACTCTAATTGCAGCTAAGAAATGCTTATGGATATGTCAGATGTTACAATAACTGGGAAGTACTGTCAGGAGATTAAGCGTTGTCTCAAGTCGACTTTCAAATCAGAAGGTTAGGTGCTCAAATCTTAACCAGGCTCAAAAGACACTCATCCTTTTATCGGTCAACTAATATCATGTGAGATGAGTAGTTGCTGAGAGCACAATAACAAGTCATTTTTACTTAAGATTCTCCATTAAATTTTGGACGCCACTGAAATAATCACCGTACCCAAAAATCTTTCTTTCTCTCTCTATCCCATATTCCCAAAACTTAACACATGCTAAGGCATTTTAGGTACATTCATACCCACTTAAGTGTTAAGTTCTTTAAAAAAAAAAAAAAAAAAAAAACCGCCAACATGTTTTACGATGTTTTACGCGTGTTCTTAAATTCATCCCCAATTATTTTACAAACTGAATTGAGTGTTAAACATCAGTGGCATCGATGTCAAGAAGCTGCCAGAAATGCCACAACTGATATACTGGGCTTATTTCACCACAGGCACAAAGCCCCTGGTTGGATGAAGAGTGCAAGCCAGCAAATGTAGCAAAAGAATTGCCCAATGAAGCTGAGTTATAAAGAAGAACGGAGGCGGCACTTGCTTTTTATTCGTAAAAAGAACGGATCAAGATAACACGAAAGCTGTTTAGGGCAGGAGGATATGATTTGGTAGAAAGCATAAGCCAAATCATTTTTAAAACCTTTCCCCATGATAATAGAGGACGCTCTTCATAGACGTCGAAAGCAGTCTTATCGAGACCTCGGATTTAAGAAAGGGGTTAAGACATTATAATGCACTGTCATGTGACTTTTTTACCACCATACCTATGAAAATTGTGAGATAGTCGCAAGCCAACACCTGCAGCAAATTTATCAAAATGGATACGTTTGGTCCTGCATTGTGGACCCATTTCATTTCTCCCGGTGTTGAGCAAAGTTCTTGAAAAACCAATGAAAACGAGAATACTAATTTTTTTAAACAAAAAAAATTGTTCAGCCTTAACCAATTTGACTTTCAGAAACGTAAATCAACTGAAGATGCACTACTGCCGTTTTGTTCCCAAATTATGTCCAACCTTTATGGCAAAAAGGGTTCGGCTGTTTTATTTATTGATGTCATGGAAGCCTTTTCGCGGATTTATGCTAAATTGGTTTAGATCATACCTTAAAAAACAGGTCACAAAGAGTGAAGATAGGCGATGTAAAGAGTATTGTGAAAACTTTAAATTTAGGTGTGCCTCAAGGTTCAGTTTTAGGACCAGTTCTATTTCTTGCTTACATCAACTTACTTTTTGCACTACTTTGGATGTGCTCATCATTGGTTTTGCAAATGACATAGGTTCTTCATATGGTCTGAGTAGTCCCTTGAACCCTGTCGCTGATATTAATTGGGATTTGAATTTGTTGAGAATCTGGTTTTATACTCATACATTGATAATAAATCTAAAACTAAAATAATGTCCTTCGGCTCGTCCTCAATACATAATTTGGACGCTAAGATACAGATTGACTAATTGCTTTTGTAATCACTGTTCTATTCCCTCTAGTTTTCATGACAGTGTTTCGTTATTAGGAAAATAGATTAATTTAAATATCTTGGACTCATCATCAACTCAAGGATGAACTTCTCAAACCACATCTGAAAAGGTATTTCTAATCCATTCTTAAACATTACTTTTACTGTCGAAATATCTGTTCGGCAACTCTTTTATAATAAAAACAATTTATTGTGGAATTTTTCACTAAAGACTTCAATATGGTATATGTTGTTGGGGAGGCGTATATCTTAATAATAACAAACCCGTTATAATTTCGCAACAGCAGATATTACGTAAATTATATGGAAAACCATTTAGTTACCCTAGTTTTTCATCGTTCCTTGACTTAAAAATCCTACCCGTTCACTACCTTTATTGTTTTAATGTGCTAAAGACGTTCTTTATGAAGTCAGGCAGCCGTACTTTCCGGTTATTATCAAATTATAATTAACGAAGGAACTTCTTAAACATAGTCCTTATACAATACAATACAATATCATGAGCGAAACACAACCAGCTATCACTAATCCGTTTGCACGTATAGAAACACTATCTTGCTTTATATATTTAAGTATTTATTTATTTTACAGTTGGCAAACCTTAAAGTATGTAGGATTGTAATCAGAATTTACAATGAAGAGCCAAATTAACAAAAGCATAACCTCCTTAAAAGTGGTTAATAAAAAGCACAAATAAAGAAAACACCTATACATTTTCATACGATACCCCTTTAAAAAACATATTAAACAAGCCCTCCAAAGAATTTAAGGTAGAAAACATCCATTAGGAAAATAAATAATTCTTTGTCACGCGATTTTTTTAGTTCGAGGAGATAGGTAATTGCCGTAATGGACAACAGATGGCAAGAAGTCAGCAAGAAGCAAATTGTTCGTGTCAAAACGGTCAATGATGAACTTTACTAGTCTATCAATGAACATATGAAAAATATATTCATTCATTGCAAACTGTGTAGAGTTGAGCTCGCTGTCTAAGTTTGATATCTTGAACCAATCAAGTGGGTAAAACAGCTGAGTAGGTAAGTTGCCAAAGTACAATAATTTTGTTAAATAAGGTATACAAACTGTGTACTACTCGTACTATGTGTGTACTATTTTTATTTTAGGTTTGTATGCATAGATGTATATCATATTGGAAAGCTTTTGCAAAACACTATCTGCGATTTTTTTCGACCTGCCTTCTTAAAAGCACATGCGTTTACCCATATAACTATACCAGTATATGCATTTAATCAGATGTTTGTAGTTTTACTCCCTGAAAAGAAAGGAAGAAACAACAATAAAAGTATCGTACTTTCAGCCAGAAGTCTTTATTGTGTATGCATTTGTATTAAAAATATTGAATTTTTCAGTTTTTTTGAGATTGAAACCTGTGAATTTTTTTTCCAAATATCCGGTTTTAATTTATCTACACCTCAAGTTCTGCAACCATCGTTTGTGCTACTAAAAAAGCACCCAGCTCTATTCAGAGTGAATATTCATGAGACATCTGGAACAGGCTCAGGCGAAGTAGAAAATTACATATATATGTAATTTCGCTGACCTGTTCTTCGAAATATATATAGTAATAAAAACTCTAGCGTATTTACGCAAATAAGCGATGGGTATTAGCGAGTATATTATTATACCGTAGTACTCATATAAATTGCTATTTTTAACAGCTAAGTTACAGATCTTGCCGAAAGCACGTCGGGAGAAGGCTACAGCGCTTTGGTAGTTTTCACCAGAGAAATTTCCGATCTCAGACAACCCTTAGAGATTTAGTTTAGAGAATGGGATCATGATGCCTTTAAGCGTTCGACTTCCTGCTTCTGGTAGAGAAAATAAGCTCAGTTATGAAACAACAAACTGAAAGTTTATGCCTACATTGTGCTTGACTTACCCATATGATCCCCCATGCCATTGAACAAACAGAAATGCGAAATATAATAATTCGAATAAGACCGGTAAATGATAAAATTTTGTAAGTGGTAAGTATCATCAAAAATTTATTGCCACTCAATATGGTAATTGCAGCAAAACATTTATTTTCTGGTGATGTTTCTAGAAAAAATTTTGTCTCTAAAATGTTTATTTTAAAAATGAAGGAACGGTTAAATTTGGAAACAAACAAATCATCACAAATCCTGGAAGATTATAATAAAAAATATTTCGCTTTTATGATTTGGTGGCAGCTATGGAAGACACAGATAGCGTCTATCTGGATGCGAACCAAGAAGTCGAAAAACCAGATTTGTGTGCAAACGCCTCATTACAATTCTGATACAAATCTGACATACGAGTATGTATGTATGTGTAATTACCATATGTTAAAAATATGTTAAGTATCAACTTAAGTTTACGCCTTATAATTAATTCCAATTTCTGGAGCTCAAAACGTTCTGAGGAATCACCATTGCCTTTGAGCATTTTTTTATTGTAATTGTGCTAATAATTGTGCTAAAATATCGAAGAAGCAATGTTAAGAAATTTGATGCTGAACGCCTGCAATAGCTAGTAACTGTTAGAATCTGATCATTCTGATCAGACTGATCGAGATGTCACTGGTGCAGAATTTTATAAACTGAGTTCCAATCACCATAATACAAAAGACTTCTGGTTTAAGAAGAAATGCTAACAAGCACGTTTAACGAAGCAAATGGCATTGTTTCGCTAATTCAAAAATTCTACGAGTAGGGAAGGCAAGTCGAACATATGCTTCACCGAGGAAAGAACCATTAAACGAAAGTCAACAGCAGTTCCACCTACCTAATCAAGAAGAAATTTGGATAATGATTTCTGTACTTAAGACATATAAAGTCGTAGTTAATTTTTAAAATCTTCTTAGATATATATATTTTTATTTTTATTTTTAAGCACTGTAGAATTTTTTTCGTTAAATGGAAAAGGTTACTTTGATGCAACATAATACAGCTGCTAAGGATGTCATTTAGAACCGCCTATCCGACACAATTATTGAGCTCCTCTTTAAATCGTATCCATATACAATAATTTTTTGTGAATTCTCTGGAATATGCATATGACGAGGCTCATTTTTTTGTCTTCACTGAACTTAACAAGTAATTCCTCTTATTGGACAATCAGTTGGCTTATGACCTTAAATGTGATTTTTTTTAACACCGTTCGCAGATTGAGGGTTTCGTTATACCAACTGCGAGCCATTTCATGGCAGTAGTTTCGGTATAGTGTAAAAGATTGATCTAAGCTAGTATCATGGATATAACCATACGTTATACATTATACAAATAATGGTGCGAATTTGACAGTTTAAATTTAACAGAAAACATTATTACAATGTACCGGAGTTTGCAGAATAATCCGAGATATGTAAGTAGCATTTAAAGTACTTGACTCAAAGACTTCAACTTGGCGAATTTTGTATACTGCACCCGTACAAAATTCAATTGACCCAGTCATTGAAGGTAAACGACCGTAGGCAACGTCGAGCATTCGCTGATTGGAATCTGGCGCAATTGGAAGTGTACTCCGATTTTGGAAGGAAAATAATCTTCAGCGACAAAGTCTATTTTTTGATGAATAGTTGCCTTAACAAACAAAATTGTCGCATTTGGGGAGATAACAATCCACATGAGACCCATCAGTTGCAAATACATCCTGAGGAAGTCATTGTTTGTTGTGGATATTTTGTTGTGGTGCTATGTTAAGTTACGGGTCTATCCAAATAAGCCGCAGACGACTGATGTATAAAAAGTTAACATAACCATTTTTGGACGTCTTGAATTAGAATCGCTCAGAGAAGCCGCGGCTAATGATATCTCATACACAATTTGTTTTATTTAAATTTGAAATTTGAGAGCCCTTTGTTCAAAACCCTGTATATTTTGTACCTGTACATATGTATTGTATTCTTCGAGTTTCAAAAAGAGAGAACCTCCAAGTTGTTTCCAATGAATTATAAAACATAACCAATTATTCAGTAGCAGTTTCTGGTATTATATTTTATTTTTTTAATTGGATAAGTTAAAATTGGATGATTTGTAATGATACAGTATTGTGATAATCTTAATTTAATACATGGGCTGAAAAGCCGTTTGTAAGAGAGGGAACCTCTTGAATTAAATCCATACCATTTTCAAGTAGTACCAACCTTCAAAAGATACGTGTATAATTTTGACAGCTGTCGGACGATTTGTTCTCGAGATATAGCGTTGTGAGTGAAGCAACTTTTGTTATTGTGAAAAAAATGGATTCAAAGCAATTTCGTGTATTGATTTATCATTGCTTTTTGATGGGAACAAATGCAGCCGATTCAAAGAAATAGCTTGATAAGTGTTACCCGGACGAACGAACCATTCCAACCAACCAAGTGGATTGAAAAATTTAAAAATGGTCATACAAGCACCGATGATGATGCACGCAGTGGACGTCAAAAAGAGGCTGTTTCAGATGAAAACATCAAAAAAGTCCACAAAATGATTACGAATGAAAGTGAAGTTGATCGAGATAGCTGAGGCTCTGAAGATATCAAAAGAGCGTGTGGATATATCATACACGAATATTTGGACATGTGAAAGCTCTGTTCAAAACGGGTGCCGTGTTTGTTCACAGTCGACCAAAAACAACAACGTGTTGATGATTCAGAGGAGTGTTTAAAGCTGTTCAACCGCAATAAAGCCGAATTTTTGTGTCGGTATGTGACTGGGCTGCATCACTTCAAACCGGAATCAAGTCGGCAGTCAGCTGAGTGGCGAGCAGGCGACGAACCTCGTCCAAAACGACCAAAACTCAACAGTCGGCTGGCAAGGTTATGGCATCCGTATTTTGGGATACACATGGAATAATTTTCATCGACTATCTTCAAAAGGGGCAGATTATCAACAGCGACTATTACATTGCGTTGTTATAGGGTTTGAAGGACGAAATCACAGAAAAACGGCCGCATTTGAAGAAAAAGAAAGTGCTGTTTCATCAACAAGTCACAAGTCGATGAAAACGATGGCAAAATTGAATGAATTCGGCTACGAATTGCTTCCCCATCCACCGTATTCTCCAGATTTGGAAAGTCTGTTGTAGCCTGAGTGTTGATTAATAAAATCAACAATTTTGCATGGCAATTTTTCTGATTCTATTTTTAATAATTTCAAAGCCATATGGCACATCTACGAACGGTTAATTTTTTTAAATTTTATATCATCTTCAGAATTTATATTTCAAATGCTATGGGTTGAAAAATGGGACTCTCCATATTCTATATGGGACTATAGCGATGAAAGAATAAGATTAAAAACCATGTCCAAAAATTAGTCAATATCCTAATCCTAATAGCATTATAGATAAAGCACAGGAAATGTGAAGTGCGGAAAATAATTTCCCAATGAATACAATAAAAGAACTCAGTTGAATTAAATAAAAGTCAAAACGCAACAAGACTTAAACAATAACCAACGGGGTTGTAAACCTACCCTTCGATAAACTGCCTAATAGCATCCTCTTGGGGATATCATGAAAATTGTTTGTATGTATGTAATATGTACCATACATGCTGCCTATGGACACGTGTCTGGCATCGTCGTTTGAAGATTTTCACCTTGCAGTGGAAAACGAAATAAGAGAAAATCTCGTCTAGGGCTTCCTAAGCTGATGCACAAGGCCAAATACTTTGTACATAATTGAAATCCTGTCTAATATACGAGTACTAATAATGCAACCAACAAAAAAGGAAATCTTTTGTAAACTATCAACAAATTTACAAGTAAAAATAATATTAATAATTCGTAAATTGGTTATTATAAACAACTTTTAAAGAAAATGAAACTATGATATTTCTTTAATCCCCCCGTCATATTGTGTAAACTCAGCAAGCCTTTTTAAATAAACTCGTATACAGAACATTATTAAGACTTCAATGAAATATTTAAGTATGTATATTGTATATCTAAATTATGTCTTTTGCTACTTGTGTTTTCTGTTTCAAGTATTAAAATAAACGGTAAACATATAGCGTTGTCCTATATTTGTATGTAACTGATAACTTTTTTTTTTAAATTATGAAAATGTAATAAATTTCCCTTGCAACTTTAATATGCTCGAGAATGGAGGACATTTTTGTCATCCTTTGAAAATGTTGTGCAAAAAAAAAAAGAAACTCCTTTATCAGTCCTTTACAAGCAAAACAGAATAGTTAAATACCCACTTCTCAGGAAGGAAGAAAAAAGCTACCGATCAGAAATGATATTTTAGAAAATATATTGTATTAAAAATGTTAACAAACAAGTTTAAAGACACACATAGATTTAAACTAAAAATTATTCCGCTATTAATCTGAACAAAGCATGAGACCTGAAACGTGAAAATCAATCTTTTCATTCAAAGCAATATCGAATTTCATGACTGATGAATGGTTCAAAGCAGTTTAAAATAAATCCATAAATTTCATGTGTAAATTCATCTAAAAAATATGTTTGCGTAAAATCATGCCTAATGGCCTGACTGGTTCTAAAATTGTAGTTAAAATAAAAAAAAAACAAATTTAAAAAATTGCCAAATATTAACACTGTTAAATTTTAAATCGAAGTAAAGGACCTCTTTACCAAATTCGAATTGCTAATAATAACCATGAAAAACAAAGAAATATTGCCCACACATATCTAGTTTTGAAATCCATTCTAAAAAATTTCTTGTTGGTGCATATTGACAAAAAAGAATACATTACCACTTCGTTGTGACTTTACAATGACATTTGATGACAAAAAAGTTTTAAGCCATTCCAAGGTACACATGTAATTTTTTTTTTAAAATTCTCTACATTTCCTCGCCACCTCAGGTGAATGATACACAGTTTTTTGACTATGTAAATGTCGCTGTACAACTCGTATACTCATTGTTTGCCGTTGTATCTTCTTCTCAGAACCCCGTCACCGTAAGGATACCATCATCCGATTTCGATAGAGTCCGAGCTTTGGCACAATATAGTAGGACTCGGATCAGATTGTTTTCTAGAGTCTTCAACGATTTACAAGAGTGATTCTTCGTTTTATTTCTGGTGTTGTTGGTAGAACCTATAGCAGAGCCAAGATAGAGAAATTCCCTTACTACCTCGAAAATATAGCTGTCGACTGTGATGTGCTGTCCAGTTCGTCGATGTTGTGTGTTCCAACATGTCGACAGCATAGACTTTTGAAAGAATGTGCCTCCAGTATTCGTTTGTGAACAACTCACAGTTCTTTCAAGCATGGTCTTAAAGAAGTCACATATTCAACAGCACGTCATCTTGTTTAAAACCTTTCTTGACATCAACGGTCTCGGTTATGCCGTTACCGATTTTGACGGAGCAGCAAGGGATCTTAATCGTCATTGTGCACAGACGGACGAGTGCCTATCAGATTGTTGACGACGAGTTTCAGACGTTCACGCATTATGGCAGATAAAATGGAGCAATTAGGTTCTGGGTCAAGATGTGTGGACTTGTCATGGCTTGTTTCACTAGCACTGAGTTCTATTTTGGTATTGGGAGACTGTGGTCTAATACGACTTAATGCCTCAGCATTTAGCATTTCCTATCCTTTCATAATCAAATTCTTTAAGTTTAAATCGCCATCGTATCAGTTTAGAGTTAGGGTAGTGGTTAGTGATCTGTAACGATCTTAAATTTGTGTTCAAATAAATAGGTATTTGGTTGCCCAAACTATCGCTAGAAATTCTTTCTCTATTGTCGAATAATTGGTTTCTGTATCGGTAAGGGTTTTACGGGCGTAAGATATTAGCTTGTCACTACAAATATTACCTTAGGATAAGATTGCACCAATCACAAAACTGCTAGCATTTCTTGTAAGGGTAAAAGGTTTTGAAAAGTCTGGATATTGTAAAATGGGGTCGTTTGTGTGAAGGTCTTTACTTGTTTCAAATGATTTTACATACCTGTCGTTTAGTTCAATGGTCCTTCATTTTTTGGGCATTCTGTTAATGGTTTTGTAAACTTTGCGAAGTCTTTTATAAATTTGTGATAATATCCAAGAAAGCCTAAAAGGATTTTTTTTCATTTTGTGTCCCGAGAATTTTAAAATTTTGAATTGCTTTGATTTTATATGGATTTGGTTTGACACCCTCGCAAGTGGCCAGATATCCTAGGAAAGCTACTTCTTTGTGGAAGAATTCGGTTTTATCTAATTAAATTTTAAAATTAGCTTCACGCAATCTGTCAAAAACTTTTGTCAAATTTTCGGAATATTCTTGCTAGGACGTAGAAAAGATGATGTTACTCTGGGGATCTTACAGCACATTGTCCATGACTCTCTGGAAACCCAATTGAGTATTTCTTAGGAGGAAGGGCATCGTAACATATTCATAATGCCCTCCTTCTACCGTAAAAGCTGTTTTTTCAATGTCTGATGACTCATTTCGATTTAAAGATCTAAAGTAGTAAAGTACATAACACATTAGCTGAAAAGTCAGTGCCGTTTTATAGTAAAACACAAAATTTTTCCAAAATTTAACTTTATTTATCAATATAGTTGCCTTCGAAAGCGATACACTGATTGAAACTATTTTTCAATCTTTCGATACCGGTTTAACTTCAAAATAGGCCTCTGTTTCGGCGATTACTTTCTTATCGGTCTTAAATGTCTTTCCGGTGAGCATTCTTTTGAGGTCTGCGAACAGAAAATAGTTGCTGGGGGCCAAATCTGGAGAATACGGTGGGTTGGGAAGCAATTCGTACCGGAATTCATTCAATTTTGCCATCGTCTTCATCGACTTGTGACACGGTGCATTGTCTTGATGAAACGCTTCAACAACGCAATGTAATAGTCTGCCCCTTTTGGAGATAGTCGATGAAAATTATTCCATGTGTATCCCAAAATACGGATGCCATAACCTTGCCAGCCGACTGTTGAGTTTTTGGTCGTTTTGGGCGAGGTTCGTCGCCCGCTCAGCTGACTGCCAACTTGACTCTGGTGTGAAGTGATGGAGCCAAGTCACATACCGACACAAAAATTCGGCTTTATTGCGGTTGAACAGCTTTAAACACTCCTCTGAATCATCAACACGTTGTTGTTTTTGGTCGACTGTTAACAAACGCGGCACCCATTTTGAACAGAGCTTTCGCATGTCCGAATATTCGTGTATGATATATCCAACACGCTCCTTTGATATCTTCAGAGCCTCATCTATCTCGATCAACTTCACTTTACAGTCATTTGTAATCATTTTGTGGCTTTTTTGATGTTTTCATCTGAAACAGCCTCTTTTGGACGTCCACTGCGTGCCCCATCTTCGGTGCTTGTATGACCACTTTAAAATTTTTCAATCCACTTGGTTGGTTGGAATGGTTCGTTCGGCTGGTGCAGGGTAACACTTATCAAGCCATTTCTTTGCATCGGCTGCATTTTTTCCCATCAAAAAGCAATGATAAATCAACACACGAAATTGATTTGAATCCATTTTTTTCACAATAACAAAAGTTGCTTCACTCACAACGCTATATTTCGAGAACTAATCGTCTGACAGCTGTCAAATTTATACACGCATCTTTTGAAGGTTGGTACTAACAGAAAATGGTATGGATGTAATTCTTTTCAGCCCATGTATTAGTTCTACAATGCTTATCAAGAACATCATATATGTTAGGTAATTTGGGGAGCTCCAAGGTGAGTAACTGGGTCTTATTACATCTTGTTCTCGCATCTTAATCTGTGGTTGAACGTCAGATTTATGAACATGAGGATTCCTATTTGATTTTGGAAATATAGTATGGGAATGTTGTCAGTTGTTTTAATGCTACGCTTTATTTTGTTGGTAAATGTAAGGTTTTTTCCGCTTTTCAAAAATTTTGCATTGTAATTTCTACAGAGTTTGTATATAAGTTTTTTCTCTTTTGTATAAAGGTGCGATGTTCGTAACGGAATAATAATAATGTCAGAAGAAGAGATTTCAAAACTATTTACTTCACAAAATTGTTCGTTAAGTTTTTCTACTCTTAAAATTTGTTCTGGAAAACCGTTTGATTTGATTTTGCCTTATTGATTTCTATTAAGTTACTAAATTGTCTGCTTTATATCATATATACTTTCAGGTATGTATAAATGTTATTTTTAGCAGAAATTCGCCGTTTTCAACATCGACTAAAAGTTTCGCTATGGTTGATTGTACCAGTCAATCTAAGCTCCTAATGCGGTAAGTGCATCAGTTCCAAGTAAGCGAATTTCGTTATCTATTCGGTATTCAATATTGTTTTAAAGTAGGCTTAGCATTCATAACATCATCGGTATGTATGAATAAAAGAGGATGAATATCCCATATCTATAAGAAATTTAAGCGGATAACCGAATCAGTGAAGAAATGTTTATGTGTGGGAGAATTGTGCCGTGTTTACTAAAGTCGATATATCCCACTGCTCAATCGAGGCAGGTATGTGAAAGTTTTTATCATGGAATTCATTGGATGCACCAAGAGGAAGATATTCTATTGGGGTCAGATCGTTGTTTGGATTGTAGTATTGATAAAGTTGGATATTGATATTGATAAAGTTGACTTATATTGATATAACTTGTCTATTGGAGTGTTTTAAGGTAGGTTTAGTTCAGAAATTCGTTTTGAAATTCGATTCTATTTTGGCATAGAAGATATTATGCTCTTTTATACGGAATGAGAGTGCTTTCCGCAATGAATGAAGTTCCATTGAACGAACTATTAGGCCTAGAAGTTCATGTAATTAAATTAGAAATGCGTTAAGACACATTTCTGAGTAAAGATCGCTTTTCGCTTTTATGACACTACAGTTTTTTTCATGGACCTGTACATAGTTACTTATCTCAAGATCTCAATAATTTGACTGCAAAAGTGTTCTATAGTACAGCTAAGAAACAAAGTTATGACTTATTACCTACGTTTCTAACAACATTTAACAATAAGAGCGGTTTTCCAAGAATTAACAATTTTCCAATAATTTTTTAAAATTACATAGCAATTAAAAAGTTTTAAAACGTGTTCCTTTATTTGCCTACCTGTCCAAACCCTCATTTCCTCACCCTGTTCCTTAAAAATTCTCAGAAAGAGTTAAGTTTTGGGTATGAAAGCCTATTTGGATATTTTACCAAACAAAAATGGTATAAAAGATTAGAAAAAAAAAACGAATTCATCAGTTTAATTTTTACTCCAAGGTTACAGAAACGCTATTTGAAATGTCTGCATTTACAAACCAAGAATACTCAGACATTATTTACGTTCATGGGCTGTGCAATGGAAGTTGAACTAGAGCGCGGCAAAGATACCATGAACTTTATCCTAACCGACGACTATCTAGTGAAGGAGTATTTGAAAATACGTATTGAAGGATTCGAGAAACAGGATCAGTTTCAAATACACGACCTAACACGGAACCTCCACAAGTGAGAATTTCGGCTGATGAAAGAATACTGCAAGCTCTTACAACTGCAATTCAATGTTTCCAGACTTACAAATTCTAATGTACTGCCTGGAGAAAATCTTTATCCATACCACAATACACCTTGCCAGCACTGCTTCCCGATGATTTGGGAAGAAACTTGAGTTTTCTAGCTGGTTGCTGAAGCGGAGCTTGGATGGCAACAAATTTATTAGCAGAATTCTTTGGACAGAAGAATCTCCATTTACTAGAGATGGGATCCCAAATTTTCATAATCTTCACACATGAGCTGTAAACAATCCACATATAAGAAGACATAATTCATTTCAACACAAATTATCAGAAGTGAGGCAGCAGTTAAAATCAATAAACATTCGCAGTGAAATCCAAAAACGGGTTCTAGCATGCATAAAAAACCAGTAAGGACATTTTGACCAGCTGTTATAACTGTTTTAGCATATGGTATGGTACACTTAAAATAAAAATTGTCTAAAACCACACAAAATCATTTTTTATTCAAAGCCTTTGGAGTGTGAAGCCAAAAAAAACCCTTTTTTAAAATTTAACCTGCTACAGGTTTTTCCAAGTATCATAAAATCTATTTGGTTTTTCTGCAAACTTGAAAATGCAATGTGCAGATTTTTAAATGTAGTGTATTAAATAAGTATACTGTTTACATTCTTGGATTATACCTTGCGTTTTTCGTGCTTTTTTTTCTTCAGATTTTTGTTCTTCCTGCCTCTTCCACTAGTTGCTTATCGTGACTAAAATTATTAACTAAATTAATTTATAATTAGGTCTATAGTTGTGAAGTAGATATATGGTATATCAGCAACTAATAGACTTATAATTTTCTGTTTTTTTTCCAGTTTTATTTTATGTTTGAATTATTTTTGAAATGTCTGCTGTTTCACCTTGTTCTATTGCTATTTTCACCAGCAGAGCTATAGTGAAATTGTTAGTAGCATATCGCCCCTTCAAACTTTTAACCGTAATGTCCGTTCTACTAAGAATGCTCATTAATTTACCATCAAGCCCAAATGTACATTAAAATACCGTGATGCTGATGGAATACCCTGCCAAGCTCTATATTTCCTAGTCATTATAACGTTCAAACATTCAAAATCAACCTATATCGGTATCTCTCTTTCATTCCTTCCTAACTTTTCTTCGTCCGCGTTGTATGTTCATATTTTAAGGGTACCAAAATCTCCTTGAGCGCGTACCAATTATAAAAGAAATATACATATATATCAGCTGTGGTGTCTCTGATGGCACGTTGGCAGCGTTGCCACTTGTCTCCGGTAATTAATACAGGAGTTGTTGAAAGAATTAGGGATACTAATACAGTTTTCTACGATTTATCTTCTCACAGTAGTTTTTCTTTATTGTGGCGCTTGGGAAATCCTGGAATACTGGAGGCGTGTCTAACGTCGATCACAATGTAGGATCAGTTTAATTTAATTTAATATTTCGTTCCACCGCAAGGTCAATAAGCCTAAGTCCATTGCCAGACGTGATTGCGTGTAGCCTATGCTTTCCACAAAGATGTCCTTCTTTGCTATTCACACTTAGGACATTTCTCATATATCTTGTCGAGGAGCTCCTAGAAACATTATTTGGTAACGTAGTCCTTGTCTTCCGTAGGGGCATGGGCGCGTATTAGGTTTATGTTAGCAAATTTAGCCTTAATGCGGATTGTCAAAAAACGCTTGCTCACAAGTCCGCATCCATATTTTTTTTTTTTTTCCTATAATAATCACCTTATTATATATATATATATTATTATAACAGTTTGTCATCCTCTTAATGTTCGGCCTATCCCTTCGTATTTTAATAGATGGTGTTAATATTTGGATGATAGCAGTCAATGGGCTCCGCTAACTGCTCGGCTGCACGTGACCTGTTAAGGGTCTGAACATTCCACGTGCAGATCCGAAGGTCGTTCTTCAAGCGCTCGAAAGGGTCGTCAATAGTGAATCCATTTTTATCCAAGGCTGTTAGTCATATCTTTTAAGTCTCTTTCGTATAGATTTGTGAGTCCTATGACGACTTAGGTCATAATGCTACTGGCCGAGTATGTCTTTGCCGTTTTACTCTTTAACAGTTACCGGAGACTACCACTGGGTGGTAAGGCAACCACTACCGTACGGACTTAATTGTTACGCTGCTGGCCCAATCCAAGTTATAGGGCAGTCAGTAGCTTCCCAACCAATCGCCGCACAGATTTCCATCTGAAATCATTATATACAGGGTGGCTGACTGAAACTGAAACTTTTTAAAATTTTTTGATAAATTTTATTGCCCCAAAGCAAAAAATGTTGGAATATACATCAATTTTCAAATTGTATCAGTAGTTTTCATATGTCCACCTTTGGCGCGAATAATGGCCTTGAAACGGCTGAAAAGAGCATCGCACGCTGCTCTGCGGTATTTTGGGTCATTCCCGGCGAAGTTCTTGTTTGAGGTGGCACAAACTTTGGTATTTTTTAGTGCCAACCTTCGCCTTCAAAATACCCCAGACAAAGAAATCCAACGGATTTGCATCCGGAGAATTTGCAATCCATTGTGTCGAAGAAATGAAGTGTGGAACATTCTTTTTTAACCAATCTTGATTGATGCGCGCTTTGTGAGACGGTGCCAAGCCTTGTTGAAATGTCTACGTTCTCCGACCGAAATGATTATTTGCCCAGGGCTTCAATACTGTCTCTAAGACAGTTTCACGGTATACGATCGCATTAATTTTGACGCCACGGTCCAAAAATACGAGCGGAGAGCTACCATCGGCGGTTATGGCGGCCCAAACCATCACCATCGGTGCTGCCTGCTTTCTGGTGGTCGTCCAAAGGTGTAAATTTTCGAAGAACCTCTCTGGCAAGTAAACCCGGTCATTTTGTTTGTTGACATATTGCTCTATAACAAATGGCGACTCTTCGGAAAAAATCAAATTCGGCAACTCACCACTTTCGTGGTGTAAGACCGTGTGTTTTTTGGAACTGCAATGGCTTGACTCCAAGCTCATTTTTCAGTATTTGTAGTATCCGTTTCAACGATATGTTGAGCTCACGAGCCATTTTCTTCCACTTCGACGCGGATTTCGCTCAATTCGAGCCTTCACTTTCCGAACCACTTCTGCCGATGTTGCTGTTTTTTTTATGACCACCTCACAGTATCACAGTAACGAGCTATGGCTCGAGACACAAATGATTTATTCACGTTGAGGTGCTGGAGGGCTCTAACGATAGCTAATTGTGGTTTTCCAGCCAAATATAAAGCAATAACACTATCACGTTTGAATTCCATCGCGGATAACAATTTTTCAACACAACTGAGACGCAAATCGTTTAAAAAGCTCGTAAATAATAAAATTATCTGTCATGTGTCAAAATTTGAGCTCACAGTAATGAACGGTTTGGAAATTATAGCAGTCTGAAGTTGGTTGCAGTTCGAATTAGTCAGGGTGTATATACTATATATAAAAGATGAAGCGCGCACTCAATTTCTATTTAAAAGCAAGAAAGGGATATTTCTTTTTAAATTATCTGTGAACGAATATATAAAACTCTCAATTTAAAAGTAAAGTTGATGTTGCCTAAAAACATGTTTCATTCAGTTCTCTGATATGATGTCGTATCCTAAATAGCGTCATACTTGTAGTAAAAGTTCTATAGAAAACGTAACTGCATATTTTACAAATTCCACAAAAAATGGTTGAAATACAAATGCTCTTTTCGTATACAGTTACACGGAGCAAAGACTTTCACAAATTATCTAAATTTTGAAAAAAAGTCTCGCATTAAATATGAATAGAATAAAAAAAAACGTTATTTAAACATTGTATTCCTTTAATTTAAATAAGGCAAAAATCTTAAGTAATCCATTTACTTCACATCTGTTTAAACTATGGTACTTCGTCATCAATAACCAAACAAGGCCACTTTCCTAATGCAAGTGCATCAATTTGTTTGTTGCTTGAATGGTGTTAAGTGCCCTAAATAAGATGATCACTTACAAAAACTAGTACTTTTATGCACCCCTACTCAATAACGAAAAATGTCATCGGCGTACATATAATATTGTCTAGCACGGTATTTATTTGGGGTTGAAAATTTGGAGTACGTAAGAACATATAAATAGCTGAATGTCAGTTCATTGCGATTTGTATTCATTTAATGCCCTGGTTGTATACTCGTGAAACAACGGAGGGTTACTAGCTTTCATCTGCTTAATAGTTGCTTCGAGTTTCCACATAAAATAACTGCTTTGCACGATACAATAAACTGTAGTTCAATATTATACTAACTCTAAATAAAAGAAAGTTTGAATGGAATTATCTGCTGAATGTGTAAATCTTCGTTGGTACTTTATCCACTTGAATGGGTCAATGACACTTAAATCTTCACAGTATGTATGCGAATATGCTGCCCAACCCAAAGCGTGGACAATCCTTTATGACAAGGTAAAGCTATTTTCTACCCACACATTCATTAGGTGTTTAAGGTATTCACATATAATGACGTTCTTATACAATTGTGTGTGCGTATTATAATATCCATATCCATATGTATTTATATATATATATATCATATGCATATTCAAAGAAAAATTTACTTCTCATCTTCAATTCTAGAAATTATTCGTCTTGGAATCTAAATAGAAATGTAGCCGTATTGTTGGAAAAACATACAAGTAAATACATACGAGTATCTACGTACATGTATCTGATGGACATGGCTTCCTATTGATTTTCATTATTGTTTCCAAGATGTAGTACATATTGACTAGTTCAGTTTTATAACAAAATTAGTAATTACATTTATTTACGAATCTCCAAGACAATGTGTTGATTATTGAAAATACAAGAGTACGTAAATATGTTTGTGGTAACTAAATTTATCTGTATAAAAAGTTATGCAGCTTATTCGCCAAGCCAATATACTAGCTTCAATGATAGCTTGATATATAAGACTCTTTTAAAGATTTCTCCTTACTGGTCACCTGGATTCTCATTTTGAGATTTAACTACACTGTTAGCTGGAGCAATATAGAGGCACTAGATACGAATGACTTAAAACGTAGAATAAATTTAGACTGTGTAGCATTTTTAAATGTTCCCTTTTTAAATCTTTTGGTATTTGGTTTATAAAATAGTTTTTCCGGTGAAATAGCAACAAAACCTCTCAAACAATAAATCGGGGCGCTTAGTACCCAAAACTATGCTTGATCATTTTGTACGACTGTTTCTCAGTAGCACCAACATCCCCAAGATCGAAGTTGTAGCCTATTCAAAGTAAGAACGTTCTTTATTTTTTAATAGATGTCCTTATGTACAAAAAAGTCTGTAATTGGAATGAATGAAATCGGTGTTTATGCCTTTAGAAAAGAGAAAAATCATGGACAGAGGCGTCATTTTACTTAATTTACTTTTTCAATAAGATTTTTCTGATCACTTTCATTACAGGCTAATACCAGTGATGTATCATACCTAATTTATAATTCTGACACCCCAAATATCAAAGGCGAATTTTATTAAAAAGTAAACTTTTACACATAAAGCAACAACAAAACAAAAAGTGAGGATAATTTAATCAGTAATAAAGTGTTGATAAAGCAAAGGCTCAGATGGCGCTAAGTTAGGTTGTGCAAAACTATTCCTATCGTGAAGGTGGGTAACCAGTAAATATTCTTCATTTTTTAAAGAGATGGTAAATAGATCAACTATAAACAAAATTTTGTATAATGTTTTTATAAATAATACAACATTTTTACACCACAGTGAATCGAAATGTTGAATCAAGGGGAGTTGGTACTCGTAACTATGAGTACCAACTTTGAAACTAAATATAAAAAATAAGTATGCAAGTAAGTATGACCGTTTTATTGCAAAAGTTTACTGAGCTGGCTATACACTTTCCATTTAAAGCCTCAATTTAATTTGCCATATCACTATATCTTATGTCAATATAAATTGTATTTGTGTATTAGCTGTAGCAAATAAGTATCCAAATTTTAAATAAAAAACGCATAAAATACATTTAGACCAGCTGATTTTCACGAGTTTGATATGCCTTGATACTGGTTCCGAAACTTTTTCTCGTGACGCATTTTGAATCGGGCCCTAAAAAAAGGAAGACGCTTAAGCCTTCGGAGTTTCAAAAAATGGAAAAATCATTATTCAAATGGGTTTCAAATTAAAAAGCCAAGAACTAACCAATCACATCTGATATGCTTAAGGAGAAAACCAAGTTATTAAGTTATATAAGTGGTATGCCCTTAATGAACCTTTGATTCGGCCATCGTTTCAAAAGCTGTTTTAAAAATCGTCTGATTGAGATAATGAAGATATCATTCCACTTTCCGTATTACGTATTACGTTTGTTTCGGGAAGCAGAACCATTGCAGAACCAAATATCACATTCTAAAATCAAGCAATGGATTGTTGAACCTAAGTTTCCGCTCACCGCACTAAATGAAGAACACTGTACCGACTATGACCTCAGTGGCGTTGAAGAAATTGACGGCGTGGTACACAATACGAATAAGATTACATCGGATGAGATTATATCAGCATTCAATATCTACTTAGAATGGGCAGAGCAAAACCATGCTTCTTCAGATGATGTTATGACGCTCCATAACTAAACAAGTGAATCTGTACAAAACAAACCACAATTGTAGATTTCTTTAATTCCAAATGAAATACATAATAAGCTCACATGTAAACTTATTGTACAAATGCATTTAAACTACTAATAGAATAAACATATTAAACTTTGATTCTAAATATATGCATGTAAGTGCCTTCGAGTTTGTATGAAAAATAATAACTCGGTACTTCCGACAACCGCAAAACTTGTACGGAACCCGGTTTTCATTACTACTGTACTTATACCATAAGTCGCCCACTTAAAGTTTAAACAAGTGCACATAAAGGGAAACCTTAGCGGTAATGCTTCTCGTAGTCATCATATAAGTCATATTTGTCATATATAGTAATTTCATCAAATCAAATAAGTAAATATTGACACTTTTCAAAATTGCCAGAGATACCTGTCTTTTGGATAGACACGAAGATAAAAAATTTTATGTAAAAATTAATACGTCACGAAATAATTTCTTTGTAATCGTATAAAAGATATACGGTATGGAATCCTTAAACTAAGAACTAAGTGAATCTTTTATATGACCCATTCTTAAATAGCAGAACATTTCAATAGATTTTAAGTATTACCGAAGGCATTGAAATAAGTCTCCACTTTTACCAGTGAACTCCATATTACTCTCTAAGGATTCATAGAATCTCTAACATATGCGGCACTTAACATATGCACATAAAATGTTCACCCTATTCCTGACATAAATCCCAATGCATTTAAACCATTTTTTTTTTCATGGTAGCTGTAGTTTAAAGATACGTAATGTATGAGGGGTATGAATTGGCCACACTGATAAAATTAAATCACTGCAATTGACTGAATAAATAGTCACCCCATAACGCAAAGTAAGATTTTCAATAAGTTAAAGTAAATGTCTATTACCATATCTTCTAATGGATACTGCTAGTTAGGAAAAAGTGAAGCTTAACTGCGCCAGCATTTTCGCACTCAATTACATACATTAAAGCTGACAATGAATTTATTGCACAGTACATAAACTCTTAAGAGATTCTACCAAAACATGTTTAGCAATTCAACCCTAATCCTGACAAGTGCATCTTAGAAAATAAGGACTGACGAGGCAATTAAGGATAAATGATTTCATTCATGAGGCGCCATTTGGTGTGCTTACGAGTATACTATATATGTATTTATAACAATTGATTATCAATTTTTTCTTTATGGTATATTCCTTTTTGCTGAAATTCCTAAGGATTTTTTTTAAATACAATGATTAATTAAGTACTGCAAAGTAAAAAATTAAAAATATACGACTATCTGATTTGTGTATCTATGGATTGGACATCTCTGTTTTCGATGTTTACATGTAATATTATTTCAGTAGTATGTTATTAAAAGAAAAAAAGTGAAATTTTTACAGATTTTGGAAATCAGGTTGCCTACAAGTGCTACATACCGTATATGTTTACCTTGTTTAACTATTAGTGAGTAAAAACTTAATTAAAAATAAATTCAAGCATAATTCTCTAGTTTTTTTTTTAATTTTTACTCTTACTTTTGTTTCGGAGATATTTTATTCTAGAGTGTGTTTGATATATTAAGTTTATAAGATAAAATCTTAAGAACATTTCAGACACTTTATATATAAAACAAAAATTCTGATACTATGTATACTTTTTGTTTTTTAATTTTTGAAGTAAAAAAACTAGGATGCAATCACCGGTACGGATCCACATTACTCTTTAATAGATCTTTAAAAAGTAAACAAAATTTATATTAAAAAGCGCGTCACGGTTACAAAAACGTCTCTATATTGGCAAAAGTAAACTAAGAATTGTTTAACTAAAGTTTTCAGTAGGATGGAATCCGTTAGTCAATTTCCCCTTGATTTAAGATTATATGTTTGTTTATATTCCGAGATATTTTATCCTTAGTAATAAAATCATGACTACCATTAATCCCCTCCGGTATCAGTCATCCCTCTATCGAGCTAGAAGTCATGACTACTTTACAAGGCTTACTGCAAAATATTGTGGTATCTCAGCGGGTAACCAAGGGGTGGGTTCTTGTCTACCACCTGTAGTGTTCCTGGTATGCATTTATATTAAATATGTACAGATGCATTTGATTACCAGCTTCATTCACATATCTACGATTGCTTGTTTTACATTCAAGAATTAATATTTATCATTTAATGTTTCACCAGCGTGTTATTTACATATGGTATGATAATTTCGATTCCAGTGAGATTTTGTTTGACCTGTAAGCAAAGAAGGAAGCACCAAAAACAAACATTAAGAAGGATGAAATTGAATATGGTGACATCTCTGTTATGAAAAAGCAAAAATTTCATCATACAATTAATTATCATACAATTTAATGATCAACATTTTCCGGAATGTATGCAGTTTTCATTAATAATATCTATGAACTCATAAGATAAATATGTTCAAAAACATGTCGGCCTAGGACGGTTATAGATACAAACACACTTATACCGCAAATACTAACAATAAGACCTACCCACTCTACAATCTTTAAAAGTCGTAGCTCTGGTGAACGGAAGTCGGAAGAAGATACAACCCTAGTAATGCCTTCCCCAATACACAAAGCCCGGCTGAAACCAGTGCTGCGACCAGGATTTGGATGTCACGAAAAAATCTACCTCCAAGTTAGCTTTCAAGCCGAGACCTGCGATATGGAAAACGAAACCCTAAGGATGTAGTGCTCAATTTCTTTTTATTTTCAAATTAGTGTGGACTAACGACGACTTTGCCAGTATTTATCTATTATACATATTTACTAAGATTTACTTTCCATGTTAGAAGTCTGCTTCTGCATTCCTGCAAAGACTGTCTGCCCTAAGGCACAGGCACCCCCAGGTGTGAGTTACGATTGGTGTACAAGAAATGAGCTTTTAATCAATTCTCTTAAAACTGAACCTGTACTCTTTACAAGAAAGAGGAAGGTGACTGATCCTTAGCAAAGCTAAGCATTTTGACGTTATTCGGGATAACAAACTGTGGACATTCGTGCAGTTTAAAGTAGCTTTCGGAACGACATAAAAATTGCCAGTGACTTTTATAAGCCCCATTATATCCTCCGGTATGTTGGTTCTCTGATGCACTATAATTTCACAATATTGCATGGGCACTCCTGGCTCTGCTTTAGGCACTTGATATTCGTTTCATATAGGGCTCAAAACCATCTTTCTTTTAATAAAAGTAGTTATTTGGTAAAATCCCTACAATAGTTTTGATACTCTTGGGCGACAATTGTTTATTGAATCTGGTATTATGGACATGCTATCTGATGGAACCACATTAGAACTCCTGTTGTTACAAAAAGTACGAAATCAACTTTCCTGTGCTTAGGAATGGCTTCTGCTAGAATCTGAGCCAGAAAGAGAATATAGTCAGATCTTCATGGATGGTTCCAAAACCTATATATTTAAAACGCGGCTCTGTTTTCTTCTTGGAGGACAACAACGTAAGATTTTATTTATCGTTAGGAAAACTTGTGTCTGTCTTCCTAGCGGAGATACACTCAATCCTGATGGTAATAAAGTATCATGTTTTGTGAACAGTTGATGGAGATGGCGAAGTATCTCCTTAGCGATAGCAAAAACTTAAGGCCTTGCCAAATTCTCGTGCCACTTTTAAGCTATATCGAGAATGCAAGTCGGAAGAGTAAGTTCACTTAGTATTGTTTGGATCCCAGGTAACAATGGGATCGCGGAAAATTAAATCGTAGATGAAAAATACAAGAGTGAAAACACACTTAAATTCACATCTTACATTTGACTTATTTTTCATTAAATATTGTAAGTTATGCAAGGTTCTGAACAACAAGGAGTTAAATAGAAACAGGTTCCCTTTTTAGGCCGATTTTACTTGGCGGTAATTTTGGGCTGTTATATGTCCAGTTCATATTTGACATTTATGGAGATTTGTCAATAACAATTCGTTATGCAACATCTTAAGTTATTAAAATGTTGTTGGATATATGTACGTTAAGTCGAACAAGAATTGTAAGCTTTAATAAATGCTAATAACAACTAAGTTTTGCTATTTAGCTTTGAAAATAATTTTTTGTTTGTAGTGTCTTATTACCCCTAGATTAATTTACAAATAAATGTGATTTTTTCATTTATATTGACGACACGACACGTTACAATCGAATGATCTGTAAGATATTGTTAAAAGTATATGTAAACAAAGAAAATTTCAGGACATATGTAATTGATATCAGTCACGTATAACTCATTAATCATTATTTGAACAAAATAAGCTTTTGGCTTATTTTCTGTTTGCTTCAGATGTACTAAATATAGCAGAAATCTTTAGATTTTGAATTTTTTTCTATACCTTATCAATGATAATACAAGCAATTCTGTCATAACATGTTTAAATTTGAAAACAAAAACTGTGTTTGCGCTTAGTAACAAAATAACCATTTATATTTTATATTTTATAGTTTTTAATCAAGCTTCCGAGTTTTTTGTTGAAAGATTCATAAGATTACACAGCAACATCTCAGATTTGATTTTTACACAACTCGCAAATATGTAGGCGATTTTTTATGATTCAATTATGTTTTTGTTTTAAACCTAGTTGTTTACTTGTTAGTAAGCAAAATAAAGCTGTTCAGGGTAGTCTTAGCCCAATAACAATAATCTTTTTTTTTTAGGGCAATTCCTAGATTCAATGTATTGGTCATATTTTTTCCGACAATTTAAGTATATGCTCCGTACAAAATCGTATTCTGCTGCTTCGAAAATTTCGTTTACGAGCCACAAGGCGGTCATTTATCGGATATTGTTCCATACAAAACCTCCATATCTGCACTCTAAAGTGTGATCAAAAAGTAAAGTGACTTTATATTTTTATAAAAAAAATATTAATTTTTTTCATTAAAATTAATTTGGTCCCCTTTAAAGTAATTTCCCTCAATTATGATACACTTGTGTCTACGTTTTTTCCAGACCTCGAGGCACTACGCATAAGAATTTTTGGGTATAGCCTTGAGCTCTTCCAGCGATGCCGTTTTTATCGTTGCAAATCTCCGTCCTTTCATAGGTCTCTTCAGTTTGGGAAACAGGAAAATGGGACCTCCCCCATGGGTGCATGGAGGCATGGAACCAAATCTAGTGAATATGAATGAAACCAAAAAATATTGACCATATGACCTTAATGTAAAAACTCTTGATGCACTACGCCACGGTAACTGAAAAATACAGTGTTAAAAATTTTGACATTTGATTGAACTTGGCTCTACTGGGTGCTTCCACTGGGACGATTGGGTTTGGTTTTAACGTCATAACTATATGCCCATGATTCGTCATCAGTTATGACCCTTTTGAGCAAGTCAGGATCATCATTGATGAGCTCCTGAGCGATGCTTATGTGACGGTTCTTCTGATCAAAATTAAGAAGTTTCGGAACAAACTTCGATGACGCACGTCTCATGCCCAAAAAATCAGAAAAAATTGAAAATCGCCGACCACATCAAAACACGTCTAACCTTTCTATCTGTCAAAAACAAACTAAGTATGATATATACTTAAAACTGTGAACATTATGTTCGGAACATGTGTACGAACACACAAAAAAAAAAAAATCGATTGTACGTTTTCCGCGAAATTTCAAAACTCACCTAACTTTTTGAACACACCTAAGCAGTGCGCTTTTTTTCCCAAATTTTAAAATATGGTTTAGAAAACCATTTAATAGGTTTTTAAAAATTATTGAGTTAAAAGAGACGAGGAAAAGTAAATCGTTCAAAAGGTTTATTTATTTATTTATTTTTTATTTATTTATTTTTATTTTTTTATTTTTTTTTTTGATTTATTATTATTATTTATGCTTACACTTATGATACCAAAGCATGTGTTAAATTTTGAGGAAAATGGGACAGAAAGAGAAACAAAGATGTTTGGGCTCAGTACCTATTTCGCTCCATGAGTGGCATCCAACATTTAATGGGGAGACTAAATTATTAGTGTAATTGGATTTGTTTTTGTATCCTAGGCAACCACTCATCTTACATGATTTTAGTTGGCTAAAAAAAGAATGCTTTCGGGCGCGGTTAAGAATGAACGCAGAATCTTCCGATTGTGAAAACGTCACACTACCACTTGAACCACGGCCACCCACTTTACGAAAACTGAAAACAGGTTCAGACTGACTTATAAAATTGAAATATTGGTGATTGTTGCAATAAAAAAAACTACAAATACAATAAGTATCTACCTTCATTTGTTCATATACTCGTATACATATATTTAAGGAGAAAGATACATATTTAGGTACGTCATCTTTATATAATAATTCCTAGATGTTTCAACATAAACATACAATGATACATGCATAAACATCCCAAGAGATATACTCGTAATAAAGTGTCCATCCCCTGCTCTAATATGCACCACAAACGGACACCACTACTTGTGTTTCCCCTTCAAATTGCTTGACTTCAAGTCTGTATCTCTAGATGTGTGTATACGATATAATTTTATATACCTATGGATATGTATGCGAAACAGCTGATTTAAAGGAAAATCATGCAAGCTATTGTATTATATTCATTTAATCATAAATGTCGCATATTTCAAGGTTTCCAAGGCAAAATAATACGTATATAAAATTATTCCTAAAAAAATCTGAAGTAACTTTCCAATTTTAACTGTTAACAGCTGTTAACTTATTAATTTTATAGGGCTTTTGAAAAAGAATACTCAATTTTTTAGGTTTAAGACTTTGAACAAGTTGGATCGTATAGTGCAAACTACTAACTACAGATGAAATAACCTGCCTTTTTGGATTCAAAGTAGTTACACGTTTCAAAGTTCCAAAAATTAGGGGTTAATTACATATGATATTTTTCGGAAAAAGTTATGACAAATTCAACATTTTAAGTTTAAAAATAAAAAAACATTTTTGATCTTCAACCACTTTTGACACATTAGTTTTAGGGTAACGTTACGTACAGTTTAGGGTAACAGTACTCATACTTACGAATTCAACGATGCCCCACTTGTTACCACATATACATTTAAAAGAAATTCTTTTTAATATGAGTCTGGGCAACGTAAGGCTTAACTTAAAATCTCTGAATCTCGGAGGGGATGCGTTTCCGACACCCCTGCCAACTATCCCCTTAAAGTTTTCAACACATTATCCGGAACACCCTGTGTGTATACTAACTTCACAACAGATCATTATGATAAAGAATTCAAATATCTCTGAAGCTGTTGTTAAAAGCTTTTTTTAACTTGCCTTTTTCTAATAAAAGTTTTATAAGACAGTTTTGATTTAGTTCCATACAAATTTCTACGAATTTGGCAAAGATGCCAAATTAAATTATATAGCTCTATATTGCTTGTCTCTATAAAGGCAGTCATAAGCAACCTATAATTGATAAAGAAATGGTAGGCATCGAATTGATATTTTTGAATTTTCTCCAGGACCTACCGCAGAGTGAATATTTGGTCGAGAGTGGACTTAATATTATAGATCCAGAAAACCATGATATCTATTACATTAGAGAAAACTTTTCTTAAATCATTTTGGCCGCTTTGTCACAGGTATTCTGCACTTGATGCGGATTGTATGGAATTAAAGTAGTTAAGAGAAACAAGTCTGGCGGTTTATCTTCCTGGCGATGCACTGCCCTTTAATCTAGCTCATGGCAGTATGATCAACTTTTTCATATGACCAAGTAGTCGGCGTTCTGTTAGACAAACATTTAGTGATCTAGGATTAAATTATTTAAGTAAAGAAAATCGTATTAAAGTTTTAAATTAAGTTAGCTAAGCAAATACAATAACTATGTATATTAATTTATGCCATATATGTATAAAACTAAAAATGTATATATATATATATACATATAGATACGTATATAAAATCGAATGATGTGCGTCCACCCGTATACCATAGATATGTCATTAAAAGGCACGTAACAAGTGCGAGTGTACGTACGTCCTTGCCATTCGCCAATTCCACAGAGAAAACTATTCGCCGCCGCACATTGCCTTTCGAAATTAAATATTTACAATGCGCATACCCACAGCTAATATCATTAGTTTTTTTTTCGAAAATGTCATTGACAGCGAGAGCACAAAATGGATTTCAAACTGCTTGTAGAATTTACTAAATTATTGGCACGTGTACAAACCCACAGTTAAAGTGGGAATAAACATAGAAAGTATTCAACCATTCAGCATGTATAAATGTTTGACGTAAATAAACTTTATAAGAACTGCTTCAATACATAAATTCATTCTTTTACAATCAGAACATATTAATAATAAGCGACAGGGTAATGCATAGACACGAGTATATTTTTTACTTCATCCACCACCCAGTTAAGAATTTATTTCTACGGGTTCCAGATAAATAAAATTAATTTTTAAACAATAATATATTTTCAAGTCCCAATTATAAAAAGGCACATATGGGATCCTTTTCCATTTGTACATGTTATAATATACATACAAATAGAAAAAAAATTTCCAGAATATCTAAGTCAAAAACTCAACCACGAGGGGCCAAATTCAATGTACATTATTGAATACATAGTGGTGTTTTTTTTCGGGAGAACATAAAAGATGAAAGCTCCAGGACAGAAAAATTATTTTCTTTTCTTTTATTCTTATTCAGAGATATTCAGAGATTTTTTTTCTATCGTTTTTTTCTTATTTTTTATTTATTTATTTTTTTTTTTTTTTTGTATTTACCTACGAGTATTTCTGATCAAAGGCCAAATATTGTATTTCAGGTTCTTAATGCACTGGCGTTATTTAATGTTGGTGAAAATTCATGCCATTTGTTCTTGTACCTAAACAGGCCGATTGTTAACCATTTGCATATGAAGAGATGGAATAGGTACTGTCTTGTTGATAACTAATACTGCAAGCGGTCAGAACTGGATTTTAACGCGCGAAAATCACATGTGTCCTTAGTTTAACTAGATAGGACTCTCCTTTCTTAAGAAAATTAACAATATTTTTATAAATACCATATACAGTAAGCCAATTTGTTAAAACCAATACTTTAAGGAATATGTATTCAAAATATTTCCAGAGACTACTTTTAAACAAAGTCAGCCTGCTTTGATATAATGTCGAGTATTCCACACAAATGAAAGAGAAAGATAATCTCATTACAATCGTACATATTTGCTGTGTGGAAAATAAAGTTACATAAACTATCTGTCTAAACACAATAACTTATTTCATTACTCTCTCTACTTACTCTTCTACTCACATTATGAACTAAAGTTTATGTTCAATCAAAAATGATTTGCGGAAAAACATCCAAAGCTGTGTCCCATACAATTACCTGACCTAAGGCTAAAATTCTAGGTTTTACAAGTAAAATAACAAAGTGAATGTCGTGACTCATTTATTATTTCTCTTATACACGCCAAATCTTATCTGGGCAACTTCATTATTTTTTCATTATTTACATAGTTTTCTAAGTGCCAACAATCCAACTTAACTCTGGTTTACTATGAGATTGCCCTTATAATGTTACAGGACAGAGGTAACAATTTTATTGTCTATGAATAATTAAGTGAATCCTAATGAAAGCTCAAAATCTGGTCATATGATTGCAAAAGCATGCGTTTTTTAGGATATTATGAATGAATATGTTCATAAATTTTGTTTCAATAAACTGTTTGTATGAAATTAAGCATGTGAAGAGATAAATATTATGGCTGATTCATACCTTTTTTCCTTATTTGAAGATACTGTAAAGATGGTATATATACATATACATATGTTCAAAATAAATTAATATACAATATAATTAAATAATAATTAATATACAAAATATATATAAATAAATTATATATACAAAAACTATATGTGTTTGTAACGCTTAATCAATTAATAATAATACATCTGATAGTATGCACATACAATTCAATAGATTTTTATCTTCAAAGTTTAATGACAACAGAATACAATGCAAAAAATGTACTTAATATCACAACGACCAATTCGTGATACTTAATTTATGAAATACATAATTGTAAAAATAGTTTTATGTATTCAATATTTTGTCACTTTTTCGTTCTTACGCCACTCTCATTGTAACACATAACACAGTCTACATTTTTAGAAAAAATATTCATTGGTCATAATCAGATAATGTTATCAATTGATTATAGTTCCACTTCATATGTAGTTTTTTCTAATTCTGAGGATTAGGGATTAGAAGACCACGTTTGTTTTTTTTTTTATTATTTCTAGCAAAACTCTTTTTACTATCAATTATGATGGTATGTATGTTTTCAAGTTTTTCTATTACTTCATTCATTTATGAAAGTTTTTCTTATTCTGCAAGCCTTTTGGGAATTATCTGTTGATTAAGAAATTTAAAATTAAAAATTATGAAGCCTTATGGCTTTTAAGCTGGCGCTTAAGGTTGGGTCTAGTTTGAAGAGTCAAAAAAAATATGATCGACGTGAGATGAGAAAGTCCTATTTTAGTATAGGGTTTTCCAATAGGGACTTCACAACTTTGAATTTAATTTGTGAACGCACTCTTTCACTAATCATCAAGCTGACATTGTCAATTTATTCAGTAAACTCAACATTTTCACTATAGTAAAGTACACTAACGAGCAACGTCTGCAAATTAGAAAAATTTTCTACAGATATTCGGAGTCGCAAAATCATCTTCAGTGACGAAGCTTATTTTTGGCTCAATGGGTTCGTCAATAAGCAAAATATGCGTTATTGGTCGGGTGAAAACCCACAAGTGCTTCATGAATCACTACTTCATCCACAAAAAATAACTGTTTGGTGCGGTTTGCATGCCGGCGGCGTTATTGGGCCATATTTTTTCGTCGACGATAACGATCGTCACGTTACTATGAATGATCAGCGTGCCATGATCACCGATTATTTTTGATCTTGAAGATATGAAGATTATTTTGAATTTGAAGATATGAATTTAGACGACATGTGGTTTCAACAGAATGGTGCCACAAACCACACAGCACACGCTGCAATCGATTTATTGAAGAGTAAGTATGGTGAGTGTGTTATTTCAAGACATGGGCCAGTCGATTGGCCGCCTCGTTCGTACGATTTAACGCCGCTTGACTATTTTCTGTGGGGCTACGTTTAATTTTTGGTTTATGCCAACACGCCGACGACGTTGGAAGAGCTCAGAGCCAACATTGAACGCAAAATAGCGGCCGTTTCGGCCGAAATGATTGGCCGAGTCGTTGAAAATTGGTTCCAACGAATCGATCGCTGCAAACATGCGCGCGATGGCCATATGAACGAAGTCGAGTTCCATTCATAAATGTTTTGGTTGTACTTCAAGCCAATAATAAAGTTTTTGAAATATCTCAAATGGTTTGCCTTTTATTTAAAAAAAAAAGTTGTCAAGTCGTTATTAGAAAACCCTATATTAACGTAAGAATATCGTCCTCCTATTAAGCATAGGGTTGATGAATACCGATATTTATCTTTGGTCTGTAAGAAGACCCAACCAAGTCAATTATAGCCGTCGAAGTGTACGAGGTGCGTTCAGAAAATAACGGGCATGTTAGTTTTTCAAAATATTTATTTATTCGTCTACATTAATGTTTTCGCATTTAAAATAGTCCCCATTAGATATTATGCATGCCTGCCCTTCTTCCAATCCTCTATGCTTGTAAAACGACGGCCCTTTAAGGTTGTCTTTATTTTTGGAAAGGAAAAAAAGTCACACGGAGCCATGTCTGGCGAAAATGGAGGCTGGGGCATCGTTACAGTTTTTGGCAAAAAATTCACGAACAAGCAATATTTAACGTTCAACAATGTTGGAATAAATTTTGCTGCCACGCGTTTTATACCCAAAAAATACGAAAAAATTTCATGGCATGAGCCAATCAATATGCCAACATCATCAGCGACTTCTCTGATGGTGATTCGGCGATCGTTCATAACCATTTCTTTCACTTTTTCTACGTTTTCATCGGTTGTTGATGTGCTGGGGCGCCAGCAGCGTTCGTCATCTTCAGCGTCTTATACTACTTGTAAACTCTTGTTTTACTCAAAGCAGATTCACCATATGCCTTTGCTACATTTCACATACTTTTTTGAAATTTTATTTCGCTTTTTACGCAAAATTTGATAAAAATTCTTTGATCCATTTATTTTAACAAATGAAAATTGTCGAGCTCATAACAACACGTCTAACCTTAACGGCTGCAACAGATGAAGTAAGGAATGAATACAGCTGAAAAATGTATCATACTTCAGGGGCATGTATACCAGCATAATAAAATAAATTAACTATCGGACTCTTTAAATCCGAAATATATAAATTCCCGTTATTTTCTGAACACACCTCGTACATACAAACGTTTTTTTATCTGAGCTGCCTGCCAAACTATCATTTTTATAAAAAATAGATAATGATGCAAAGTTAATAATAAAATTTGATCAGTCGTACAATCGTGGCATATATATTTGAGAGGTTTTTTCACGCCTCAGTAAACAAATATCATTCTTCGATGAATAATAATATCTTTAAAGTTGTAAAGAGGTGATAACACTATCAACCTGGGAAAAAACACGAACCGACGACAACTGCAAATATAGCTGGCATAACTTAACTAAAGGAATTAATAAATAACATCAGTATTCTGTTGGGTGTTTCAAAAAACATAAAGCGGTTCTGTACCTAAAAATTTTTCGTCGAATTTACGCTTATATTTATTAGGAATGGACAAGAAGATTTAACCGCGAACTCTACGAGTTTTATGGAGATGTGGATGTCGGACTACAAGCCAAGATACCTCGGTTGCATTGGTTTGGCCAAATCGAGCGGATGGACAGCAATGCTCTAGTTAACCGAACCTTTAAATCATAGCCCTTTGGTTCGAGGCGAGTTGGAAGACCAAATCCCCGTTTTAAAGATCAGACTGTGCGTGCCCGGAATCAAGGAGCCTGTTAAGGCACCATAGCACGAAAAAGAAATTGTTTTACCTTTTTTTCATTTTTAGAAATATGCATTGTTAAGAATGCTCTAACCATATTTAAAAAAGAAATTCGTAAAATTAACGGGAATATAGCATTTTATGTGAAACCGTTCCAAGCGCACGGTTTTCTACCTGCCCATGCTTTATTGGCCCCTATAAATCTTTATTCTTCCTAATATTCTCTGGTTAATGTATTGTATTCGCTCAAAGAGAAGAGATGGGAAATTCCCGTTACTGGATTGAATAGAAACCCGGTGACCAAGAGTAGAAGAATCCGACACAAAGTAGTCAGTTGTTTTTCGGCAGTCGTACGATTCGTATCTATCATTTGATTCGTATCGTGTATTCTGACACGAAGGAGTGATAGGAAACGGTTGAAATCGGGTCCACCTAATAGATATGAAGTGGAGAAAGAAGAAACGAGAGTTAACAGCAGCTCGGCGAGAAAGTTGGGCAGTTGCCAACTAGATTCCGTTACGGTGAATCTAAGTGTCGGTTACAGACTGATAAATTTCATTGATGTTTTTACGGCAATAAGTGCCCACGTGAAATTTAAAGTGTATGAGAGTGATGTAGAATTTTGCGAATCTAGTCGAAGAGGACCCGGTTTTAAATTGTGATAAACTGCAAGTCCTGTACGCCAAAAGAAACACACGTCATGCCCGTTAATCCAAAATGCATATGAAGTTAATCATCGATTTACCAATTCTATTTGACCTTTGTAACCGACAGGAAAGAAGATATATACCACTTCATTGCCAGATGTCTTATCCTAAATGAGATACGAGTGAGTTGTTTTGGAGTAACCTTGATGGAATTGAATGAAGTCCTGGACATTTTGAATGGAAAATTAGGTTGGGAAATATTATATAAATACGCGTCAACAGAAAGAGGATAATAGATGGTGACTTTTAATTAAATACCAACAAGCGTATTAAGTAGTTAAATTTATAAATTGTCTATCTGGTAGACGGCCTTTGGCCAAACCATATTAAACTTAGTTATCCAATTATGTAAAATTATATTTTGATCAATAAAGTTTACAACTACTTACAAGTACTTACTTCATCTATCTATTTTTGCGATACGACTGCTTGGAGTACCATTGGCTGGATCAGATAAATTTTGTGCTTTCATAACCTTTCCGCGCACTCTTTTTAAATGTTTTTACGATACTATTGTGGAATAGATTCGTGATGATACAGAATCCATAAAGACGATGTCATTCATACTAGCTAGTAAGTGATTGATTGTTGTGGGGTACACTAATATCGGGAGCTTATTTCAGTTAAAATAGCTAGTCATTTTTAATAAAAATTCGAATTCTTCATTTCCTGTCACTTATAAAATGTCGTGCGGTATTTGTAAAAAAAGGTGCATAAACTGTAACAATTTTATCCATGAAAAATGTGCAAAAATTACGCCCAAATTACCAAAGCAAGTTGGTGATGCCCTAGCTATATGGCTGAAAGGAGAGGATCTATTTCTGGTGTCACTTCAATAAAATACTCTTCTGGTGCATCATTATTGGAACACACGCCGCCACCATCATCATCTACATATTGCAACTGACTCTCTCCCATCATCTTCAACAACTAACTCAAATAAAAACCAGATCGCTACCACCTATACCATCGCTGCCAACACGACCACTGCCTCCACCTACAAAAAGCCATCCATCGCTAATGTTTCTTCTTTCAATACCACCGAAGTTGCATTAACCGCACCTTTCACCATCACTGCTTTTCCTACCGCTACCGCAAATTTAAGCAAGACAACTCTACCTATTGAAGAGCTACCTCCAGCTGTCACATTGAAGATGGTTTACGCTGAAATTATACAGCTTAAGAACTATCTCCCAGCTCAGATTGATAAAATAAATACCAAAATAAATGAAAAGGAACAAAAAATTCTTACACTAAAGAGAAAGATAGACAACCTACATAGAACAACAACTTTTCTCAAACAGCATTGAATTGTATAATGTTCCGATCGCAAACAGACACCCCATACTTCGATCTTGCAGTAAATACTTTACGTAATGCTTTAAACCATTGACTTAAAAGAGACTGACATTGATCAAGTGTCATAAGGAAAATCTCTTAAAAATGGCATTTTCAAGAGTACAAATGTTCTGCATGATAAATTCGTTTCGCATAACCTAAAAGAGAAAATAATGAAAATAAAACGAGATAAAAGAGAACATCTAACAACAAAAATGTTTGGGACACAAGGTAAATCAGAGAATGTATACGTCAACGATTGTTTAACACAACAGAGAGTCGACTATACAAATCAAATACTTTTGGACTAGAAATGGGAATATTTTTATAATGAAGAACGAGGGTGACAATTTAGTAAGAATAAATTACATCTCTGATTTTGATAAAATATGAATATTGTTAATCCTATTCCTTCTTCAGTTCAAAATGTATGTGATATGCTATAGTATAATATAGGGTTTTCCAATAGGGACTTGACAACTTTGAATTTAATTTCTGAACGCACTTTTTCACTAATCATCAAACTGTCACTCTCAATTTATTCAGTAAACTCAACATTTTCATCATAGTAAATACACTAACGAGCAACGTCTGCAAATTATAAAAATTTTCTACAAATATTCGGAGTCTGTGACTGCAACTTTAAGAGCGTTAACTCCAATTTTCGGTCGTAATTCTCGCCCTAGTAGAGAGGCAATAACAAGTTTAGTGCAAAAATTTGAGTTGTGTGATGTTGCCGTGTCAGTGAGACAATGGATTGGTCGAAGTGTCGAAAATATCGCTGCCGTTTAGACGTCCGTAGCAAACGATCCAAATCAGTCAATTCCACGGCGTTCTCAAGAATTGGGCATCGCTCAGACCACATTATGGCGTATTTTACATATAACATCAAGCTGACTCAAGAATTCAAGCCGATGGACCATTTGAAGCGACGTACGTTCTCCGATTGGGTTCTGGAGAAGATGCGCCAAGATGATGGATTCCATCGCAAAATCATCTTCACTGACGAAGCTCATTTTTGGCTCAATGGGTTCGTCAATAAGCAAAATATGCGTTAATGGTCGGGTGAAAACCCACATGTGCTTCATGAATCACCACTTCATCCACAAAAAATAACTGTTTGCATGCCGGTGCCGTTATTATGCCATATTTTTTCGTCGACGATAACGATCCTCACGTTACTGTGAATGGTCAGCGTTATCGCGTCCAGATCACCGATTTTTTTTTGGCCCGAATTGGAAGATATGGACTTGGACGACATGTGGTTTCAACAGGATGGTGCCACAAGCCGCACAGCACATGCTACAGCCGATTTATTGAAGAGTAAGTATGGTGAGCGTGTTATCTCAAGACATGGGTCAGTCGATTGGCCGCCGCGTTCGTGCGATTTAACGCCGCTTGACTATTTTCTTTGGGCTACGTTAAGTCATTGGTTTATGCCAACACGCCGACGACGTTGGAAGAGCCGAAATGTGTGGCCTAGTCGTTGAAAATTGGGTCCAACGAATCGACCGCTGCAAACGTGACCGCGGTGGCCATATGAACAAAGTCGAGTTCCATTCATAAATGTTTTGATTGTAATAATAAAGTTTTTAAAATATCTCAATGGTATTTAAAAAAAAAAGTTGTCAAGTCGTTATTAGAAAACCCTATATAAATACTTAATTCTCACATCCAAATAGTTTTGCTGTTAATTCTATCCCCTCTTTTGATACATACAAATCTATTTTATCTTTAAAAAATAAAAACTCTTGCACGTCAGATGGAATATCTAGTAATTTTCTAATAAATAGCCTTTTATGTTTCAGATGTTTTGAGTCATATATTTAGCTTAAGTGTGGAGCAGGGCTGTTTTCCACAACTATTTAAATATGCTGAAATTATTTCATTATTTAAAAAAGGCGATAAAACAAATATGTTTAACTATAGTCCTATTTCAATCCTTCCTACTTTTTCAAAAATATTTGAAAAACTTTTGGTCAATAAAATTATTTCTTTTCTAAATAAAATAAGATTTTTTAGCGATAAGCAATTTGGTTTCCGCTCTGGGTAGTCAACTAAAGATGCAATTCTTAGGCTATGTAGCCAGCTCTATGGTAGCTTAAATGATAATAAATCTACTATGGCCCCATTCATTGATTGATCACGATATACTACAAGGCAAATTACCTAGAGCAAGACTTAGAGAGGTGACTTTTCAATAGTTGAAATCTCATTTAAAAGAGAGTTCAAAAATTATTATAAGCGGCACACAAAGTGAAACTCGGCTTTTAAATAATTGAATACCAAAGGGATCTGTACTCAGCCCTTTGTTTTTCTTAGTATACATTAACTCAATCTTTAAATTCCCGCTATACGGTCTTTCGACAGCATTTGCAGATGATATGTCACATTAGTCAAATTAGTCAAATTAGTCAAATTCTGATTTGAATTGTATTGTACTAATTGAAAAGGACCTAGAAATTCTAAGAACTTGGTTTTCGTACCATAAACTAACAATTAGTGAAAAAAACTAAATTCATGACTTTTAAAACCTCTGGTTATCCAGTTTGTAATAACAACCTGTTTTTTCATGCTTCCAATGGCAGTTTAGCTTTCCAATTCATGATTGTGGTATACGCAACTTTCAACATAAAAATTCTTGTTCTAATTCGTGTTTCAAAATCAATTTATGGAAGAATTTCAAATATTTAGATGTTACAATTGATTTTAACCTTAATTAGAAAGACCATATTAAAAAATATTTAAAATTATTTGATACTTATAACACGAAAAATGTATTTCTTAAAGCCCCCATATTCTGCCCCCATTAAAGTACAATAATCCCCATCGACTGCAACACACTTATGCCAGCGCTTCCTCTCGTCTGCTTATACGCGTTCCCCGTAGTGGTTTTTTTTTAACTCGATTGAATAGAAATAAGTCACAGGGAGATAATTAAGGTGAATTCGGTGGCTGTTGGATGGTATTTGTTGCATTTTTCTTCAGAAAATTACTAATAATGATGGCACCGTGCGACGGTGCGTTATCATGGTGCAAAATCAACGAGTTTTCTGCCCACAATTCTGGTCTCTTTCGGTGAATTGCTTCACGCAAACGTCTTATAACGCCCAAATAATACTCTTTGTTTACTTTGTTTACAGAGGACCATCTGACAAAAATTCATGATGCATTACACCGTTGTAATCCATGAAAACAGTGAGCATTGCCTTTTTTGACTGAAAACGACATGGCTTTTTTGGTCTTGGCTTATTTGGTGAACGCCATTTACTTGCCTGATGTCTGGATTGCGTGTCGTACTCATAAATCCACGTCTCGTGTCCAGTAATGATGCTTTTAATGAATGTGGGATCGGATTCAGCCTCGAAAATAATCTCTTTTGCGACGTTAACACGGTCTATTTTTTGCATGAAATTGAGGTCTTTTGGCACCAACTTTGCTGCTACACGACGGAAACCCAAATCATTAACCAAAATGTCTTGGACGGATCCATAGGCAATGTTCAAGTCCTCTGCTTTCTTTGTGATTTCTAATTTGCGGTTATTGACAACCATTTATTTTACTTCATCAATATTTTCGTCGGTTTTCGTTGTCGATGATCTGCAACACGTTCATCATCTTAGATTGACTCACGACCACTTTTAAACTGCTCGTTTTATTTAGAGAATCGTTGCCGAAACACTTTTCCAACATTTCCAACGGTCGCGCACCATTAAATCCGTTTTTTTACGCAAAATTTAATACAAGTTCGTTGTTACAAATTTAAATCCATTTCTAAAATTGTAAAAAATCGGCAACAAACACAGAGATAGATCTACAATATATATATGTACATCTTTTTTCTCTCAAATATTAATATACTATTATATATTGCTGATTGTCACCCCGCAATAGTTTACAGTTTATTATTACTGCAAATTTTAATTTACGAATGTACTATTCAACACTAACTTCCCAATTATAGAATGATAGCTCTTATTTATTTTTTTAAAAATTGTAATTGTTCTTATTTTAAGTTGAAAATGAAAAAACTTTGAATAATAGTAAAACTAAACTAAACTAAAAAACTAGAACAAAATAAAATTTAACCTCCGAAAATTGTAGAAAAAAGTGGGGTAAATGGATTGACAGTTTCTGGTGATTAAACTTGTCGCAAACGCGGTTTAAGTTTAAGTGTCACGACACTTATCGGTTATTGGTGGAAAAAAGTTATTGATGTTTATGTGAAATCTGCAAACTGTTAGGCTCTGTGGAAAGGCAAAACCGATTCAGAGGAATATCAAAATGAGCTAGAAGACCATGCTCAATCCCATAACACCAATCACGTCAGTTGTGCAAGCAAAATGGAAACTGATGCTGTGCTTAAGATGTTTCAAGGAGCGGGGGAATTACACGGAACGAAATACGTCAATTTTATCGGGTACGGCGCGGGTGATTCGAAATCTTATACCAAAATCGTACAAGCTCTTCCGTGTGATGTGAAGAAAAAAGAATGTATCTACCTTGTTCAAAAACATACGGAAACAAGGAAATATGAGCATCGGTGGAAAGGGAAAGCTGACTGGAAAACTCATTGGAGAATTAACTGCATTCTACGGTCTTGCAATTCGTCGGAATAGTGAATCGTTTTAAGATATGAAAAAGTTGTCTGGGTTACATTCTATCACAAATTTTCCACAGACTAGAGTCCCCGACATAAATACTGCCCGGAAGGTGAAAACTCGTGGTGTTCATGGCAGCAGGCGAATGCCAAAGGAGCTTTGAAAAATTATACACATACTCCTGCAAATGTCATTGAGATAATAAGACCGATATACGCGGATCTTAGTAAAGACGAGCTTCCTGAACGATGCTTAGGCGCGTTTCATCAAAATAACGACGATTGTTAAATTGAAATTTGCGTCAAAGACGTCATGGAGCGGCAGACCCGCAGTTGAGACTTCCACTAATATTGCTTAAATACTTTTCAACAATGATGATATTAGCCTTATTAATGTATTGGAAATATTGAAAATAAAAATTGGTGAAGCATTCTACCAATATTGTCTAGACATTTCTGAAAAGCGGATATGCGACGCCGAGCGCGAAACCGAAAAAAACAGGCATGACACGCAAAATCGGAAAAAATGATAAGTCTCTGGATGCTGAGGAGCTGTTCTATGGTCCAGGAATAGCTGAGTGATGGTAAGAAACAAAAAGAAAAAATACAGATAGAAAATTTAGTTTTATGTCGAATTATCCTTTAGCAAAACTTTGGACGCGTTTTTTTCGAAACTATGTTTTTAAACATGGTTGACAACATATGTATAGTATTTGAAAAACTATTTATTCGATTTGCCAAGTCTTAAAATGTTGAAAAATACCGCCTCTATGGCACCATGTAGGCATTTTATAAAGGGCCCTATATATATATATATATATATATATATATATATATATATATGTATATAAACGATGAAAACTTTCTATGAAACTGAGAAATTAAATTCGCTGAGCTGAGTGTGACCTATGTTATATGTCTATTATAGTTCATAAATATATTTTTTATATTTTTCAGAGTTTTTTTTGTATCTTTCAGACTTAATCAGACTTAAGTGTCCTTTTGGAAGCGGAGTACTCTGCAAAATATTCTCAAGATTCAAAAAAAAAAATTGTGTAATGTCTTCTAGATGTATACCATATATGGTACATCTAGAATTAAATAGATGATACTGAATTTAATAGATGATATTGATACTGATTTTAAATACTAGTATAAATAAAAAAAAAATTAACGGTTGCTCGAAAAAAAAGGAAAAATACACCCTCGTTCCGCGCGCGTTCCGTGGTCTATGCCATAATTAAGTAAATATCGATAACATGGGATTGAGTTTTTTATTTAGCCTCACAAGCATAGCAATGTCATTGCAGATACTTGGAAACAAATTAAGTTTAGAACTGATTTGCCCATTCCGCATCCACATTTCGATGGTTAAAAAAAAATGTAGAATGAGATGTTACATATTCTTTTATAGTTTCTGAATTGGAAGAGCCAGCTAGTAAAGCTTAGAATAGGAAAACTTATTTAAGGTTTAACTTCTGATGTTTTCAAACAATCCCATCCCCCAGCCGCAATAGAGCTGTACGTTCTAGTTCTTCGTTCCGTTTCCTAGAAATGATTGAAAAGTTGAAGCCAAGTTCATACAAACATATTATAATATACATATATCGTATGTACTCGAATATAGAGACATTTACGAATACATTGCTTTATATGCGTCACGTACTTACTCGTATATTAAGACAGCAACTGCACAAGAAGTGTAATCTATAATCTCAATCATTCCACAATGAAATCCATATTCCACAAAATAAATCAATCTTACAAATAATGCAGTACTTCTTTATATTTCCATTCAAATGTTGATAAATGTTGATAAATGTCATAAATAAACAAATAAGAAGTTTGGACAATCATAGTATGTTAGGTTCATACAACTATGTATGCATGTTTGTAGTATTCATAATACCTATTAAAAACAATTGTTTATAAAGTTATTATACTGAATTAATTTATTATAATAATATTGGGTATATATTTTAATTCTTGCGGTTTTTTTTTCAAAATTTGAACGTTTATTTACGAAAAACATGTACAATAGTATTATTCAAAGTATTGTCTATCTGAAGCTGTGACTTTTTCCCATCTTTCTGGCAATTTGTGGATCCCAAAAGAACTGCGCCGGCTTGGCAGCCAAAAATGAATCAAGCCAATTTTTGATGTTCTGCTCTGATGTGAACCGTATTTCAGTGAGGGCGTTCTGCATCGACCCGAACAAATGGTAGTCAGAAGGGGCAAGGTCTGGGCTATGTAATAAGGCGGGTGGAGTAAGACTTTCCAAATAGTTCTTAACCGGAATAGCAACGTGGGGCCGAGCGTTGTCATGATGGAAAATTATTGCCTCGTCTCTGATCACATTTTCCGGGCGTTTTTCGGCTACTGCTCTCTTCAAACGGATTAATTGTGTTCGGTAGCGTTGTCCATTGATGGTTTCACCCGGTTTTAGCAGCTCATAATACAGCACACAAATCTGATCCCACCAAATACAGAGCACCACAATACACCTTCGCGCCATGGATATTCGGCTTTGCCGTTGATTTGGCTAGTTGGCCGGGTTTCACATATGATTTTTTGCGCTTGGGGTTGTCGTAATGGATCCATTTTTCATCACCAGTAACAATCCGATCTTCATCTTCAAACTTTTTTGGTTGCCCAGGAAGTTCATCGTCTTCCAAGCCAAAATCACCACTTTTAAATCGTGCAAACCACTTTTGCCACGTTCGCTCAGCTAGCGCATATTCATCATAAGCTTCCACCAAAATACGATGACTTTCGGCAACAGTTTTCTTCATATTAAAGTAATGAAGAGAAACTCCCTGCAAAAACACTTTTTCAGGCACAAAGTTCGACATATTTGAGTGAAAAAAAATTATTGTTGTTTACGCTTCAAATGAATGACATATACTGAAATGACGTACAATGACAGTAGCTTTCCAACTCATGTTCCAATGGAATAATACAAGTTACGCCATCTCTTAGCAAACCGCTAATTTATAGACCCAATAGTTTTAATTGCAAAAAATATAAAAATATAAATACTGTCAAAAACGTCGAAAAACATACCATAGTTTGAGTGTTAGGTTTAACTTAAAGTGCCCGTAAGTTACATAGAAGTAAGTTTATTAAGCTAATTTTTAAGCATTCCTTTGTTTACGATGTAAGAATTAATGAACTAACTAAAATAAAAATGCATTTGAACTGAAACTGACTGACTGCAACATTAAAATATATTTTAAAATTTTTGTGTGAGAACTTAATTTCTTTCAGTACAATCGCTTTATTCAATACAATTACAACTCACATTTCAATTGCTTATCTCAACCAATTGGATTGGATAAATTTTGTCGAAAACAGTAGTGAGATTGGCTTTGTAAATTATTCTTACATTATTGTTTCTGAAGAAATTTGTTCCTAAGAGTCCGTCAAAGAAAACGTGATATTTATATAAAAAGAATGATACTGGATTTTCTGATTCAATTACAAATTTCTGGCATGGGATTATAATTTATTTGTTAATAGTTAATTTTCTTGTTGCTGTTTTAATGAGGATAGGATTTTTTAGACTTTTTACCAGGTTTGGGGGACAAAGCTCTTTCCAAATTAAGTTGTCAGTTGAACCTGAGTCTAATTATATAGTGAACTTTCTACAAGGTGGCGCAAAATTAATAAAAAAAAAATGATTTTGAGTGATAAAAATCTTTATTTGAATCTTTACAATTGTTTTTGTTAAGTGAAAAAGATGATTGATTATCTAGATGTAAATGAGACAAAATCGTGTAAGTTAATAATATGGAACATTACATGTAGGTTACAAGGATAGCGACATAACAATACGAGCAACAAAGGAAGATGGAATGTATGTAATTTTCTTGTTTGCAAAAGTGCAATAATTTGTTTTGAACCCAATTTCCTTGCTTTTGAATATATCCAGCTGCTTTTGTACGTTTTGAAATGGCTGCTTGAGTGACACCCAAAGATTCTGCGAGCTCTTCTTGTATTTGGCAACAATCTTCATAGAGTAATGCTTCCAGTTCTTCATCTTCAAACTTTTTTGGCTGCCCAGGACGTTCATCGTCTTCCAAGCCAAAATCACTACTTTTAAATCGTGCAAACCACTTTTGGCACGTTCGCTCAGCTAGCGCATGTTCATCATAAACTTCCACCAAAATACGATGACTTTCGGCAGCAGTTTTCTTCATATTAAAGTAATGAAGAGAAACTCCCCGCAAAAACACTTTTTCAGGCAGAAAGTGAAAAAAAATTATTGTTGTTTACGCTTCAAATAAATGACATATACTGAAATGACCTACAATGACAGTAGCTTTCCAACGCATGTTCCAATGGAATAATACAAGTTACGCCATCTCTTAGCAAACCGCACGATAGACGGTTATAGACCTAATAAATTCAAGTAGCAATTGAATTATAAAACCTAGACATATCGGTACGGTGATCATGCTATTCTCCCCTTTTCATAACTATTTTACATGCACCTCCTCATGAGTTTCTCTATAGCACTTCAATTAGCGCCTGATAGTATTCACTTTTACAATTATTTTTATATTAACACAAGGTTTCTTGCGGTGTTCTTGTGAAATAGAAGCTTGAAGTATGCCATCATTCCCCTAAATCCGTCTACATTTGAATTTTTCCTTGCGTAGCGAGCGTTCTAGGGATAATAACCTGAAGAATCCTTTAGCTTGTTTTTCTGTTGTACATCTAATGCTACATATATTTCCCATGTTTGTGAGACATAGCAACAAGCAGAGATATTAAGTAAAATAACATGTTAATATTATTTTTTTTAGAATCTAATATACTCGTACATGTATATACTCCTATATAAAGATATATATATATATATATATATATATTTCTTTTTAAGGGCCAATTGCCAATTGCAATACGCTCATTGCGGGGCACTGCGACCCAGAAAAGAACATGGTTCCGGTAGGATGAAGCAATGTCACACACTACTAATATGTCTCTAATATGACTTGGTGCAATTTTTTCCAAAAATTTATTTTCAAAAAAGCTGACATACGTGTACATTATATCCACTCGTACGAACTTCTGGCTCCACGAATATCACGAATAATAAAACGAATAGCAAGTTTTCGCCATTGACAACTCTATAATACGAATGATAAAATTAGATTGTATTCAACAATACAAATTCGTATTCGTTCGCTGTCTTGATTTTTCTGGTCATTTGCTCTTGTCATCTCCTTCTTCCATAAACTGTGGAATTTTTTTCTGTACACACTCAAATTTCGCAAAAGGTTCGGATGAAGTTGTGATTCGTCCTAAAAAATATATTTGCCAAAGAGACAAAATGAAAATAATGATCGCAGATTTCGAAAATGGAAAGTCTTCATCTGAAATACAATAAAGGAGCAAAAAAGTGAGCTTCTAAGCTCATCGCCGTGGAATCGTAATGAAAAAGGCGAATTTCAGAAAATGGAAGAAACACTATAAATGGATCCTGATGCAACGGGAATCCCATATTCCTATGAGCTCTGAGCTCTTGAAAGTCAATTTTATATATATTTTTTATTTTTTTTCTTAGAGTTGATTCAATTGTTATGAATCACCTTTTGTATTATTTTTTCGTTTCCTTAAAAAAAAAGACTGAGAATTACAAAGAAAAATGGTTGTTTAATCATACGAATTTGTCAATAGTACGAAAGGGCCTGAAAATATATCATTCTTATTAATACACGTCCAGATGGAATAAGAGCTACAACTTAACATAAGTATCATCTAATAGTCACAATAAGCAAACTAACAAGACAAAAACCAACACCCGAAGTAAATCGAACGCGGAATAAACCGCTTTCTTTGATAAAGGTCAAACGAATATTGAGGTATTCAGAATTATTAGGGCGAGTTGCTGTTCCAATACCACCACACAGTACCAATACCCTTGTTCCAATAAAAAACAACCAGAAAAGGTAAGAATGGAACAAAAAGCATTAACAATGGACGGAAGATAGAGTGATGAATCTAAGTTCGAGGTATTTGGACAAAACGTAGAGCATGGAGACAGATCTTTTGTAGTTTGGGATATTTCTCTTCAAATTGGGTGGGAAATCTTGCTCGAGTGATTACAAAAATGAATAAGGAGGCATACAAAATAATATTGGAAGAGAACGCTGTGACCTCTGGACTAAGATTAATTAGCGAAAGATTCGTAAGCACACGTCAAGACATTGTCAAGACTACTTCAATAAAAAGGAAGGTGAAGAAGTCTTACAAATAATGATATGACCACCGCAATCACCCCATTTAAGCCCTATAGAGCTGTTGTGGAAGGAGTTAGATAAAAAGACCTGAGAAGCAATATATAACAACAACTCAAAAATTGATAGCTAGAATGCCAAGAATCGTAAAAAAAAGTACCTAATCGAATGTACTCGTACATATGTTAAAGACGACTTTTTTGATAAAAAACCGATTTAAGTTTTTTTTTTTTTTACTTTTATGTTTCGACCAAAATGAGAATATGTAGTTTTCTTCTTATTTTGGTTCCATATACCAAATGTATGTTCCCCGTTCATTTAACATGATTATTATTCTACTACAAAATTTTCTTCGATGTTAGATTTTGTTTTTCCTTCGAGCATTGAGGACTGCCTGAAACTTTTAGTCTGCAGTGTGTAGTTAAGCTCACTGATTTATTTATATTTTTTTCAGTGAAAAAATGTTTCTTTTATATAAATATCAGGTTGTAGATGGAAGTCCTATTTAATTGAAAATGTTTACTTTACCTCCATCCCAATGCTAATTTATAATGGCATTCCAACTGTTAGCTCTTTGGACGAGGTCAAGCTGCTTGGTGCACATTTTCCGTCCAGCTTAACACTTCCAGATTGTATCCGCCTATACTTGAATTCATCGAGTCTTCAATGGGACAAATCCACTGGCGTACTCCTGTAGTAGCAACCATACTTAAAGATAATAACATACACAAATTCGCTGGTCCAGATGGTATATTTTCCCTTTTATTGAAGAGGATACCATTGCGTAAGCTTTTTCATCAATCCTTCACTTTAGAATTGAATGCAATGTAAGAAATATGTCATCTCCTTAGTCCTGGCCGCTATATATAAGGCATTCATCCTCCCAAAATTGGAGTACAATGCTCATATCTAGTCGGGTGCTCATAAAACCTCTCTGCACCTGTAGATAGGATTTAAAACCGCGCGATAAGACTCATAGTTGATGCTTATATAACCCAGTCAATTAATAAGCTCGAACTCCGACGAAATATCTCCTTTCTCACCTTGTTCTTTTGCTATTTTCACCATCAGTGCTTCACTAAAATTGCCGGTAGCATTCCGCCCCTTTATATTTTTAACGTATCACCCATTTTGAGTATGAACGCTCAGCAAATCAATTTACCTTTAAGCACTCTTCCGGAAGCGCATTGAAATACCGTGATACTGTCTTAAGGCGTACAATTCCCTACCGAGCCCTACCGAGCTCTTTATTATTATAATTATTCCTAGTGACTGTAACCTGCAAACATTCAAAACCGACGTAAATGGGTACACCCTCATCATAAGGGTGCTTGTACAATCCCATGCGATTATAAAAACTAATGGATCATCTTTTGGAAATCGTTTTACTTTCTGTAGGTTCGCTGGATGGAAACTTTATGATTCTCTGCTTTATTTGAGAAATGAGGTTTATAGATTTATATTTATTTTATAGTGGTACGTCCAATATTGAATCGGACCGGAATAGCAGTTTGTTATAATCTCAACTTTGAAGGCACTCATAAGTATCCTTATTTTGTAAGGTTGTTTCTTGATTCAGACCTCAAAAATACCGAGACAATGGTTTTTTATCAGTAGAAAAGAAGAATATAACATACCTAGTAATAAGTTCTAATGTAGTCCATTTGGAGCAGACTTTTGAAGTTTAAAGAAAAAAACAGGCTCATCAGTTTATTTTCCAGTTAAAATGAAACTAAAATATATATATACAAGATTTGTTTTTATTTGAATAAAAAGATAAATAGTCAGAAATCATAGTTAGTTTGTCTTCTCCAGCCTCCTGTTTTAGAAAATCCTGTATTTCTCATCTTCGTCGCTCTTTTTGCGGTGGTTACCGATCCGGCTATGGGTCAGTCGATGGAATTTCTGACAATGTGCTATCGTCCTTGGTTAGTACGTCATTCTCGATATTCACGATATTCACGATAGAATAATCAATGTTGTACAATAAAGTGAGATCGAGTTCCATACACCCCATCCATCACTGTAATATATTCTCACGAAGTCACTGCCTTGCCGTTGGTATTGTTGCTCTTTTTATCCTATTGTATGTAACCAAACAATAGGATATTTATATAACCTGATATTTATATAAAAGGAGTTTGCACGTGATTACATCTTTTTCACTGAAAAATAAAAATAAATAAATAAAACGGTGAGCTTTACTATACACTGCAGACTAAAAGTTTCAGGCCGCCCTCAGCGCTCGAAGAAAAAACAAAACCTAACATCGAAAAAACTCTTTAGTAGAATAAAAATTATATAAAATTAACGAGAAACATACACATATGGAATCAAAATAAGAAGAAAACTACATATTTTCATTTTGTTCGAAACATAAAAAAATAGCTTAAATCGATTTTTGTCGAAGAAGTCATCTTTAACATATACTCTTTTAACGATTCTTAGCATTCTAGTTATCAGTTTTTGAACTGTTGTTTGAAGTACTCGTATATTGCTCCAGTAGTTCAATAGAATACTAGGTGGGGTGGAAAGTAACCTCCTTGGGAATGAAAATTTTTTTTTCAAATGTTTTTTATTTTATTCAATATAGTCCCTTATTAGTTTGATACACTTATTACAGCGATTTTCCAACTTCTTGATCCCGTCCGAAAAGTAATTTTCCGGAAGGTCTGCAAAATACTCCTCCGTGGCGTCGATGATTTCCTCGCGTGAGTTGAATTTTTTATTGATTATCCATCTTTTGAGGTTTGAGATGAGATAATAGTCCGAGGGAGCCAAACCGGGCAAATATGGTGGATGCGATAGCAATTGGAGCCGTAACTCATTGATTTTAGCCATGGTTGCGATGCTCTTGTGTGCCGGTGTATTGTTTTGCAAAAACAAATTTTTTTTTTCGCTTCATGTGAAGCCGTTTTGCAGCGATTTTGCTCCAATAATGCACAGTAATACTCGCTGTTGATTGTTTCTCCTTTTTCGAGGTAGTCCACGAAGAGTATGCCATAACAATCCCAGAAAACCGACGCCATAACCTTTACGACCCATTGAGCCTCCCTCGGCTGCTTCGAAGCACTCGTGCCGGCTTCAGTCCATTGCCGGGCACTCATTCTGTTCTCTGGTGTGTAATAGTGGATCCAAGTTTCATCAACCGTTACCAATCGACGCCAAAAGTTCGCCCGATTCCGCATCAGCAAGTCCAAACACTCTTTCGAAGTGCTTTCGCGTTCGTGTTTTTGGTCAGGAGTGAGTATGCGCGGCACCCAGCGGCAGGATAACTTTTTCATATGCAGGAAATTGCCCAAAATATGGCGTGTGCGCTCAGTACTAATCTTTGTGGTATCTGCTAGCTCGCGCACCTTCACTTTTCGGTCAGCCAACACCATTTCATGTATTTTTTTTTTGACATTGTCCTCTGTAACCGCATCAGAGGGCCTGCCGCTGCGGACTTGATCGGTAGTGGAGTTGCGGCCACCATGAAACTCTCGAAACCAATATTTGATGGTATAATCTGACGGAGCATTAACCCCATAATATTTATCCAACTTTTCTTTCGTTTCTTCGCCGTTTTGCCTCTCAAAAAATAATGTTTTATGAGAGAATGAAAATCGTTGTTGTCCATACTCAACATGATGCCAAACATGTCAACAACAATCAGCTGTCAAAACAAAACTAAAGACAATATCGCACTGAAACTTGGCATGTCTATCTAAATATGAACGAACTTCAAGGCACAATAACCTTTTTTGCGGTAGCAGCGCATTCTGGCGGTGAAGGAGGTTACTTTTCACTCCATCTAGTATACAAATATTCAAAAGAATATTATGATGATGGGCGTTGATCTCAGATCCTTTTATCCAGCTCCTTCCACAACAATTCTGTAGGGTTTAAATGTGGTGATTGCGTTGGTCATATCATGATTTGTAAGATTTCTTCATCCTTCTTTTACTTTAAGAAGTGTCTTGATGTGTGTTTTAGAATCCTTCGCCAATTAATCTTAGTCCACAGCGTTCTCTTCCAATATTATTTTGTATGCCATCTTATTCATTTTTGTAATCATTCGAACCAGATTTCCCACTCAATTTGAAGAGAAATATCTTAAACTACAACAGAACCGCCTCTATGCTTGACGATAGTAATCACACAGTCTGGTAGCATCTTCTGTTCAGCTCTGATTCGAACGAAAACTCTACGTCGTTTTGTGCCAAATATCTCGAACTTGTATTCGTCGCTCCAGAAAGCTATTTTGAAATCTTCTTCCGTAAAATGTTTATGCTTCTTGGCTTATTGAGACCTTTTCTGGTTGTTTTGTGGTCGCAGCAGGGTTTTGGAACAGCAACTTGCCCAAATAAATGCCTTGGTACGCTTCAAACTCTTGGCCTATGTTATATACATATATTGTATATATACAAGACAGTATAGTTTAGCTAACTTTGATATTAAGAAGTTTGTTCTGTCTACCAAGTTACAAAATATTTCTCATATATATATATATGTACATTTGTATACCATACGTGTACCTCCGTACGCATATGTGCCTTATTTCTAAATACTATGACAAAATGAAGCATTTTCGTCGCAGCTAGGAATGGATTTTTTAAATCTGTGTATGAACATATGTACTTATGGACTTGTATACTAAGTTAAGTTATGTTTATTTTTTATGAATTAATATAATCTTCCTTGCACTTTCAAAAATACACCCTTTCATTGTTTACACTACCTAATGGACCTAATTACAAAAATAATCAATGCTTTACTTATTCAGAAACCACATCATTCATTAAAACGACTTTATCACAGGTGGACTACTTTATTCATAACAGCGATATAATCAAAACCAGTCATCCATAAAACAAAGGAACAAATCAAACTTTCGAACCGATCCGGCTATGGGTCAGTCGATGGAATTTCTGACAATGTGCTATCGTCCTTGGTTAGTACGTCATTCTCGATATTCACGATATTCACGATAGAATAATCAATGTTGTACAATAAAGTGAGATCGAGTTCCATACACCCCATCCATCACTGTAATATATTCTCACGAAGTCACTGCCTTGCCGTTGGTATTGTTGCTCTTTTTATCCTATTGTATGTAACCAAACAATAGGATATTTATATAACCTGATATTTATATAAAAGGAGTTTGCACGTGATTACATCTTTTTCACTGAAAAATAAAAATAAATAAATAAAACGGTGAGCTTTACTATACACTGCAGACTAAAAGTTTCAGGCCGCCCTCAGCGCTCGAAGAAAAAACAAAACCTAACATCGAAAAAACTCTTTAGTAGAATAAAAATTATATAAAATTAACGAGAAACATACACATATGGAATCAAAATAAGAAGAAAACTACATATTTTCATTTTGTTCGAAACATAAAAAAATAGCTTAAATCGATTTTTGTCGAAGAAGTCATCTTTAACATATACTCTTTTAACGATTCTTAGCATTCTAGTTATCAGTTTTTGAACTGTTGTTTGAAGTACTCGTATATTGCTCCAGTAGTTCAATAGAATACTAGGTGGGGTGGAAAGTAACCTCCTTGGGAATGAAAATTTTTTTTTCAAATGTTTTTTATTTTATTCAATATAGTCCCTTATTAGTTTGATACACTTATTACAGCGATTTTCCAACTTCTTGATCCCGTCCGAAAAGTAATTTTCCGGAAGGTCTGCAAAATACTCCTCCGTGGCGTCGATGATTTCCTCGCGTGAGTTGAATTTTTTATTGATTATCCATCTTTTGAGGTTTGAGATGAGATAATAGTCCGAGGGAGCCAAACCGGGCAAATATGGTGGATGCGATAGCAATTGGAGCCGTAACTCATTGATTTTAGCCATGGTTGCGATGCTCTTGTGTGCCGGTGTATTGTTTTGCAAAAACAAATTTTTTTTTTCGCTTCATGTGAAGCCGTTTTGCAGCGATTTTGCTCCAATAATGCACAGTAATACTCGCTGTTGATTGTTTCTCCTTTTTCGAGGTAGTCCACGAAGAGTATGCCATAACAATCCCAGAAAACCGACGCCATAACCTTTACGACCCATTGAGCCTCCCTCGGCTGCTTCGAAGCACTCGTGCCGGCTTCAGTCCATTGCCGGGCACTCATTCTGTTCTCTGGTGTGTAATAGTGGATCCAAGTTTCATCAACCGTTACCAATCGACGCCAAAAGTTCGCCCGATTCCGCATCAGCAAGTCCAAACACTCTTTCGAAGTGCTTTCGCGTTCGTGTTTTTGGTCAGGAGTGAGTATGCGCGGCACCCAGCGGCAGGATAACTTTTTCATATGCAGGAAATTGCCCAAAATATGGCGTGTGCGCTCAGTACTAATCTTTGTGGTATCTGCTAGCTCGCGCACCTTCACTTTTCGGTCAGCCAACACCATTTCATGTATTTTTTTTTTGACATTGTCCTCTGTAACCGCATCAGAGGGCCTGCCGCTGCGGACTTGATCGGTAGTGGAGTTGCGGCCACCATGAAACTCTCGAAACCAATATTTGATGGTATAATCTGACGGAGCATTAACCCCATAATATTTATCCAACTTTTCTTTCGTTTCTTCGCCGTTTTGCCTCTCAAAAAATAATGTTTTATGAGAGAATGAAAATCGTTGTTGTCCATACTCAACATGATGCCAAACATGTCAACAACAATCAGCTGTCAAAACAAAACTAAAGACAATATCGCACTGAAACTTGGCATGTCTATCTAAATATGAACGAACTTCAAGGCACAATAACCTTTTTTGCGGTAGCAGCGCATTCTGGCGGTGAAGGAGGTTACTTTTCACTCCATCTAGTATACAAATATTCAAAAGAATATTATGATGATGGGCGTTGATCTCAGATCCTTTTATCCAGCTCCTTCCACAACAATTCTGTAGGGTTTAAATGTGGTGATTGCGTTGGTCATATCATGATTTGTAAGATTTCTTCATCCTTCTTTTACTTTAAGAAGTGTCTTGATGTGTGTTTTAGAATCCTTCGCCAATTAATCTTAGTCCACAGCGTTCTCTTCCAATATTATTTTGTATGCCATCTTATTCATTTTTGTAATCATTCGAACCAGATTTCCCACTCAATTTGAAGAGAAATATCTTAAACTACAACAGAACCGCCTCTATGCTTGACGATAGTAATCACACAGTCTGGTAGCATCTTCTGTTCAGCTCTGATTCGAACGAAAACTCTACGTCGTTTTGTGCCAAATATCTCGAACTTGTATTCGTCGCTCCAGAAAGCTATTTTGAAATCTTCTTCCGTAAAATGTTTATGCTTCTTGGCTTATTGAGACCTTTTCTGGTTGTTTTGTGGTCGCAGCAGGGTTTTGGAACAGCAACTTGCCCAAATAAATGCCTTGGTACGCTTCAAACTCTTGGCCTATGTTATATACATATATTGTATATATACAAGACAGTATAGTTTAGCTAACTTTGATATTAAGAAGTTTGTTCTGTCTACCAAGTTACAAAATATTTCTCATATATATATATATGTACATTTGTATACCATACGTGTACCTCCGTACGCATATGTGCCTTATTTCTAAATACTATGACAAAATGAAGCATTTTCGTCGCAGCTAGGAATGGATTTTTTAAATCTGTGTATGAACATATGTACTTATGGACTTGTATACTAAGTTAAGTTATGTTTATTTTTTATGAATTAATATAATCTTCCTTGCACTTTCAAAAATACACCCTTTCATTGTTTACACTACCTAATGGACCTAATTACAAAAATAATCAATGCTTTACTTATTCAGAAACCACATCATTCATTAAAACGACTTTATCACAGGTGGACTACTTTATTCATAACAGCGATATAATCAAAACCAGTCATCCATAAAACAAAGGAACAAATCAAACTTTCGAACCACCTGTTTACATCATTATTCAGCAAATCCATGGCTTCGTACAAATTTCGAGTGGTTTCGCTTTTTACCTTAATCATTAGTTTGATGAAACTCACATAGTGTAAAAATTGTGTCATATGGAATATTTTAACGTCGACGTCAAGGGTGTATGAACAACCACACCCTCAACTTAATGTCTGAAAAATCTGAATGGGGTAAGATACGAGTAGAAGTATTTGTATACTTTACCTACATGAAAGCGTCTACGAATAAAACACTGATGTTATTCAATAATCTAATGGATCCGGGATTATTTTTGGCAAACGGGACTGCGTGTTTATTTTTGCTTTCAAGTTTTATCTTTAAGTTCTATTGAAAATTATTGTCGTCTTTCATTGTATTTGAACAGAAAACATGCTTGGGAGTAAAATTCATTTGACAAAGGAAGAAAACAAAACAGTACTCGTATATTCGCATATGGTCAAAATTTGCTTTTACGTTTTTCTATTTTGTTTGAAACAAAAAGTCAAGCACACAATTAGAATGTACATATATATTATATTGTATATGCACATATATTTTATGTGTATACACTCCTCGTCAATAGGTCAATAACCAAGATTTATGTAAACAATTTTCACAAAGTAAACCGATAGCACGGTATGTTTGACATGTTTTATACTTCAAAATTTTCACTTAATAATTTTATAATAGACGGTCATAAGTGGCCAAAGTGACTATACTATCTATTCTTATCCACTATCATTATAGATCATCAGTGCCAAGAATTTACAAGGGGTGATTCATCATAAGGTTTGATTTTCAATACGCTTTTTTTGACAGATCAATCGTGACTCCTAACAAACTACTTTATTATTTTTATTCAGTACCGTTTGGCAAATCATCATGAAAAGACTCACATCACAACAGCGTCTCCAAATTGTTCAGCTGTATTACGAAAATCAGCGTTCTGTGAAAAATGCTTTTCGTGCAATTCGAGGAACTTACGGTGCCAATAATCTACCTACTGAAACCACTATTGCCAATACCATTCGCAAATTTGATTCCCAGTTTACATTAGTGAATGATACTCGACCGGTTAGACCACATCCAACACGTAGTGAAGAGACTATAGCAGCTGTAGCTGAGGGTGTACGCGAAGACCATGACGAATCGATTCGTCGTCGTTCTCAGCAGCTTGGCTTGGCGTATGCGACAACTTGGCGTATTTTACGTGAGGATCTCGGCCTAAAAGCGTACAAAATTGAACTTGTGCAAGAATTGAAGCCAGGAGTCTTGGACTTGCGTCATATTTTCAGTGAATGGGGTCTAGAAAAACTCAATGAAAATCTTGTGTTTTATCGTGAAATTTTGTTTAGTGATGAAGCCCATTTCATGGATACGTTAATAAACAAAATTGCCGTATTTGGGCTGATGAGCAACCTGAAGAGCTACCATTACATCCATTAAAACAACGGTATGGTGTGGCTTATGGGCTGGTGGAATCATTGGTCTACATTTCTTCAAAAATGAGGCAAATCAGAATGTTACCGTCAATGGTAACCGTTTTTGCGAGATGTTAACGGACTATGTGTTTTCTGAAATTCAAGCACACGGTCTCGGTGAGCTCTGGTTTCAACGCTACGAGCCATACAGCGCGTAAAACAATGGACTTGTTGAAAAATCATTTTGGCAAGCACTTAATTTCACGATTTGTGTGATACCACACCTTTAGACTATTTTCTCTGGGTATATGTAAAGTCTCGGGTCTTCAGGAATAAGCCGGCTACGATTGAGGCTTTGGAAGCCAACATTACTCGTGTTATCCGCGAGATACCAGTCACTATGTACGAACGAGTCGCCCAAAATTGAACCTTCCAAATGGACCACCTCAGAGTCGTGGACAACATTTAAATGATATCATTTTCAAAAAGTAAATGCCATGAATTGTTCTTTTAACCGATAATTAAAATTTTAAGTTTACTTTCAAATTTATGTGTTTTATTTTACAAAAGAGTAAAGGGCTTATGGGCTAAGTTATTCTATATTAGTTATTGAGATTTAAACAAACTTGATAAGTCTTTCCAATTGCTGTGCATGCCGTTGATGAGAGGTGTCAAGACGTTCACAATCACTCTGTCTCACTTCATCAACATTTAGTGGTGTACTTTGGCTAAGTAGTCGCCATAACTTTGAATTATCTCCTATTGTAGGCAAATTTTTAAATTAATTCATTGTAATAATAATAATTATTATTATTGGGTATATGTCATTCATTTGAAGCGTAAACAACAATAATTTTTTTTTACTCAAACATGTCGAACTTTGTGCCTGAAAAAGTGTTTTTGCGGGGAGTTCTTCTTCATTACTTTAATATGAAGAAAACTGCTGCCGAAAGTCATCGTATTTTGGTGGAAGTTTATGGTGAATATGCGCTAGCTGAGCGAACGTGCCAAAAGTGCTTTGCACGATTTAAAAGTGGTGATTTTGGCTTGGAAGACGATGAACGTCTTGGGCAGCCAAAAAAGTTTGAAGATGAAGAACTGGAAGCATTACTCTATGAAGATTGTTGCCAAATACAAGAAGAGCTCGCAGAATTTTTGGGTGTCACTCAAGCAGCCATTTCAAAATATTTAAAAACAGATGGATATATTCAAAAGCAAGGAAATTGGGTTCCACGTGAACTCAAGCCGAGAGACGTCGAAAGGCGGTTTTGCATGTCCGAAATGCTGCTGGAACGTCACAAAAGGAAGTCATTTTTGCATCGGATTGTTACTGGTGGTGAAAAATGGATCCATTACGACAACCGAAAGCGCAAAAAATCATATGTGAAACCCGACCAACCAGCCAAATCAACGGCAAAGCCGAATATCCATGGCGCGAAGGTAATGCTCTGTATTTGGTGGGATCAGATGGGTGTGCTGTATTATGAGCTGCTAAAACCAGGTGAAACCATCAACGGACAACGCTACCGAATACAATTAATCCGTTTGAAGAGAACAGTAGCCGAAAAACGCCCGGAATATGTGACCAGAAACGAAGCAATAATTTTCCATCATGACAACGCTCGGCCCCACGTTGCTATTCCGGTTAAGAACTATTTGGAAAACAGTGGATGGGAAGTCTTACGCCACCCGCTTTATAGCCCAGATCTTTCCCCCTCTGACTACCATTTGTTTTGGTCGATGCAGAACGCCCTCACTGAAATACGGTTCACATTAGAGCAGAATATCAAAAATTGGCTTGAATTATTCTTGGCACAGTTCTTTTGGGATGGGATTCACAAATTGCCAGAAATATGGGAAAAAGTCATAGCTTCATATGGGCAACATTTTGAATAATACTATTGTACATGTTTTTCTTAAATAAACGTTCAAATTAAAAAAAAAAACGCATGAATTAAATTACATACCCAATAACTTATCACGAAGAGCAGCTGAAATAGCTGAAAAATGCTAGAGCAAATGTCTCAAAAAGTAGTTAAGTCATTAGAAACGTGAAAGTGCTTCTACCAGAATCGGACCTGGAATAATCAGACCATAAAGCAGAGGCAGTGCCAACATGCAACCAGAAATAAATACAACATCTTGCTATATAGATTAGCTTGCGAACCATCGAGTTGCGCGAGTCGGTTCCGGATATGTTGATAGAAAGCGTGGTCCAGTTTGGGATGCAGATGTTTTTGAATCTGATTCCAAACACAAACAGGATGTTAAAAAAAGTTGCTCAAAATGTTCTTCATCAGACTGAATGCATGCTAATGCTCGTTTTTGCATAGTTCTTTTAATATTAATAGTTGCTAAAGTTTTTTATATGTTGTGCCGCTTAGTTTTGTTTTGACACCCATTTCAAAACCAAAACATCGTGTTAGTGTTTTTTTGCGACCATGGAAAAAGAGCAGTATCGCTCTGTGATCCAATTCTTGTTTTTGAGTGACAAAACCTGCAAAGAAATCAGGCCCATTCTCGATGGTGTATATGGGACCTATTCACCTTATCATACAACCATTTACCTTTGGTTCTCAGTGTTTCGTAGTCGCCGCATGTCGGTTTTTGATAAACCGCGCCCAGGTGGCTCAAAAACGGTCCCCACACAGGAAATCGTGGACAAAATCCATGATCGTATATAATCGCCGAGTGAAAATTCGCGAGTTGGTTGAGATAGCAGGCATCTCAAGCAGTTCGTGCTATGGATGCCGCGTTTGCTCACACCGGAGAACAAGCGCAATCGTGAAACTACTTCAAAGATGTGCTGTTAAATCGAAGTCCGGAGGAGTTTCTGCGTCGTTTCGTGACCATCGATGAGACATGGATTTATTGGTTTTACGGGTCATATGAGGAAGTCACCGCGGTCGCGGAGGAGTATTTTGTAGCCCAAGAAAAGTCGTAACAGCATCGCTTGGAAAAGTGTATCGAGCTGAAAGGGGATTATATTGAAAAATAAATTGTCAAAACCTAAAAAAATCCTGAATAACTACGAGAAACTGACAGAAACTGTCCGCATATACAAATGTGCAAGCCGAGATACTCATATACTCATATTTCATTTGGGCTTTTTTTCATGCTAACGAGCACAAAACTGACATAACACTATTTCCCCTCATTTTTTCAAAAACAAAATTTTGCTTCTAGTTTTCATTTGAGAATCAAAACTTCTCACCTGGATTTAAATGGATAAAAATGTCAACTAAAATTGTGTGTCAAACTAGATTTCTATTTTCGTGCAATCGTCTGTGTTTGACCAAATTATTAGAGTGTTGAAAAGGATTCGGAATCAAATACATATATTTAAAAAATTAAAGTCCGAAGAAGTTTTTAGTGTTACATTGAAATCAAAACCGGAATATAAAAAAAAAATGTTTTGCCTGCCCAAATAAAAACTCCATAAAATTCCCAGACTACGCCTTTTATTGTTTTCCACATTTTTTTTAAAAAAGCATCTCATCTTTAATCACACACTACTGTCTAGTGTACATATGTTATAGCATATATCTACTAAGAAAACTCATTCTAATTTTACGTCTTTTTTTTAAACCTATTAATGGATAGCCCTTAACAGAAGACCGGGCGCGCCAAATGATTCACATTATAAAATATACCACAAAGGGCATAAGTTATTCCCTCTGGAAATTTCAAGCCATACGAATACAATTGTCAAAATAAGTAAAGGACAGAAAATGCAGCAAAGTGCTTTTAGCATCAACAACTTCTTAAAGAATTGTTTGTATACTCGTACATTCTAAGTACTTTCTATAATCAACACGAAAACAAGAGAGACTGCCTAACATTAAATAAATAATCAATACACCACAACAGGATTCACGAAATATGTATTTGTGTAAATTGGTAGTGTGAAGTATTTGCGGGTATTATTTTTGATTTGTTTTGATTTCCAATGTGTTCAGTTACGAGTATGCAATTGATATGATTGTAAACATGAACGATTATGTTATTTGGTAAACCCTCTTAATTCAAATTGTGGGTGAATATCTAAGTCGTGATCAAAATGGTCCTGTTTTTTTCTATATACAGCTTTTTAACTACAACTTTATGGAAGTTTGGAATATATGTATTATACATATGTACATATGTTTGCATATCCTTTACCCGAGCATCGAACTTGTTGTGTTGTAGAGGCTGAGTAATGTCAATGATTCTCGAGACTTTCTCCAGATGAGCCCTAAAACTAAAGGGTACTCATTTCCCCCACTTTCTCCTCCTTCCTCACCAGTCCCATCACCCTTGGGCTGGATCAAGGTGTCATACGACCCGTGCCAATGATCAACCCGGCCGAGGGCCTAGCATCTAAATAGCTCAGTCGTTAACGGAGTCTCCGGATACCTGGCGACCTCCGGATCAGCTGGCCTTATCTGTATACAGTGGATCTCTGTACATATGGACCTTTTTTCTAGTCCCGCTACTCGTGGGACCACTATGAAAAACCCGACAAAAAAAAATAAAACCCGAGGCCGGTACTCCTTTATTACCGGGCGGTAATACGATCAGTGGACCGACTAACGACAGGGCTCCTGCAATGCCTTGCAAAAGAACATCTGTGACTGGCCAGGGCAAAACAAAGCTTTTAGGGAGCGGCAGAACCGTGGTAAGACATGGTCCTACCACTTTTTCCACTTCTAGCAGCAGCAAGTCTGTGGCAGGCCATTGATGCCCTGCTGCTACCAAAAATGCTCCATCAAAGGAGCTAGTAGAAGCTCAACCCCGTAAGAGAGCTCCTAGCAAGGCGCTTTACACAAAACGCCGATAAGCGGTACACATGTATTTCGAAAGTGGAGAGAGATGCGGAAACAAAATGGAAACTAGAGTGGGCGAATAAAGTCCTTAGAGACGGACCCCTCAGCGTTTCCAAATCACTAAAAGACTCCTCCAAGCGCCAGAGATCATTGGAGGAGATCATGAGAACTCCCCCAGGAAATTCTGATGCTACATCTCTGAGGTCTTTTAGCGATGTCCTAAAGTAAGAAATCACGATCGCGGTGATCGATAGCTGGCCAAGTTGAAGCTTTCGAGCACCTTCTTGACCATGATGGCCAGGTGCTAGGCTCGAGGTCATGGCAAAGGAGGATATCCCTAGCAGACCTTGAACTCGCGCCTGGATCCCAGCTGAATCCTTCCCAAAAGATATTCTGAAGATCATTAGGCTCAATCACCCGATATTTCCGACTCATGACTGGTAGGTTGCGAAATTAGGGGAACGAAGAGGCTCTTACAGATGCGCGTTAATTGTGGTCAATAAGGAATCCCTTAACCAAAAGCATGATTCGGTTTGGCTTCGAGTCTATATACTTAAGGGTCTAGAAGAAGGACGCTGATAATGCAACCGGCTCCTCCTTTAACAGATAGTACAAACCTAGCCTCGGACATTGGGGCTACGATATTCTTCTCTAAGTTGGATAGTGACGACTTTAACCAGTCCGGGGCGAATAACAAGACGTCGGCATCCTTCTCTAGTTTTACGTCGGAGAGGGATACCGACGACGAAACAAACAGAGTTCCTTTACGATCAAACTTGGAGGATGAGCTTTTGGGCTCACTTTCAGAATCGGAGGACTCTTGCAGCAACGTGGTAGAGGTTTCTTTAGAGAATTGCAGCAATGACGCTACGATTTCTCTAAATTAACCTCCACCACTCAAAAAAGGCGTCGGCCGCAATTATTCTGCGTCTATCCAAAGGCACAGATGACATCATCCTAATCCAAGAACCTTGGATTGCTGAAGGCGCGGTTCGTGAACTAAGAACACCTCTTTATGTTCTGTATTTACCAAAGACAATGGTAATATCAGAACTTGTATATTACTCCAACGTAGCCTAAATTTATTTCTACTTCCTAACCTCAGAGACCCCGACTTAACCGTTGACAGGCTAGAAACGGCCAAAGACAGCTTCTGGATAGCATCGGCATATCTGGGTCACGACCAAATGGGCCCTCCCCCTGGTGAAAACCTGAAAATGGGGCAGCACCAATATCAACGATTGAGGTGAGCCACTTTTTGAATACATTATCTTATTAGTACTAACCTCACTATATGTAACACCGGTAATGAGCCAACATTAATACATTAGTAAACCGACAAGAAGCTCATGACATTACGAACTGGATGGTGTCATCTGAACACTCTTTTTCAGATCAGATAGATTTACTTCAATGAATGCTACCCCCACCCCCCGCCAAACAGTATTTCGTAACTATCGGAAAACTGACTGGCTCAAATACAGGGAAACACTTTTAAAAAGCCCCCCGGACAACACCAATGAACTTGACTCGAAAGTCGAGGCTCTAACACGGGCTCTCAATCGAGCACTGGCCATCTCCTGTCCTCTAATTAAACATAGAGGCAAGAAAAAGCTTGAAAAAAGTGATGGCTCTTGGAGGATCTCAAGTAACGAATCACTCAACCTGCTACTGGATACTCATTGTCCAGGTAGCTCCCCTTTCACTGCTAGCAACAACCATAATAGAACCATTGCAGCCACGACAAAAATTACTGGCCTTATCACAAGAGACAAACTGCCCTGGGCACTGCAAATCTTCAAACCATATAAGTGTGCTGGGCAGGATGGCATAATTCCAGCTGAACTACAAAGATCCTCAGATATAATCTTGCCATCGCTTAAAAATATCATGAGGTACTGAGTAGAACTATCCCACATACCTCTGTCATGGAGAGAAGTAAATGTAGTTTTCATTCCCAAAAGTTTCAAATGTTCTCATGTTGTCCCATAGGACCTAAGACCTATCAGTCTATTTTCTTTCCTTCTAAAAACTCTAGAGCGACTGATTGAAATCCATATACGATCTAGATTTTATCCGCAATCACGACGTCGCTATCAGCTCTGAAGGTAGATGATTCACGTGGGGACTTGATCAATCTCATGCTAAAGAGCAGGATTATCAACTGCAAACTGGGTGGGTCCTCTGTCAAAAGAAGTGTCAGTAGAGGAACGCCTCAAGGCGATGTCCTCTCACCCCTTCTCTTGAACTTAGTGGTTAACGAACTGCTGATATATCTGGAAGAGGGTGGTAGCAGGGTGGTTGCGTATGTGAATGACGTTGCTATAGCCGTATCAGGAAAACACCTACATACGATTAAAGAGCTACTGCAGTATAATCTTAACATATTAAGAAGCTGGGCGGATCGCTGTGGACTGGAAATATACCCCCATAAAACCGATCTTGTCCTCTTCTCTAGGAAATACGAAATTCCGTCAACGGTACCAGTTTAGTCTTTTCCGATACAGCGAAATATTTGGGTCTAATTTTCGACAGGAAACTAAGCTGGAAACCTAACATTCAAGAAAGAGTAAAGAAAGCCTCAGTAACTTTATCCGCTTGCAAAAAAAAGCCATCGGGAACAAATGGGTCCTCCAACCACGCACCACTCATTGTCTATATATCTCGTTCAAAAGACCGATAGTCACCTTTGGGGTGGTTGTGTGGTGGACGACCTTAGACAAAGCAGTAAACTGCATAAAGCTAGATCCTTATGGGAGGAAAATGCCTTCCTGGATGACAATTCAATCCACTTTTACACCGACGGTTCAAAGACTGTCAGTGGGGTTAGTGGTGGTGTTTTTGACGACAAGCTTAATCTTAGACTCTCCTTCCGCCTCCCCAATCACTCTAGCGTGTTCCAAATGGAAATTCTGACAATTAAGGAAGTCCTATCCTGACTGAAGGAAAATGTAATATCGCCAATCGATACCCGCATCTTTTCTGATAGTCAGGCCGCTATCAAATCCCTGGACTCTTGCTCTCTAAATTCAAGAATAGTGATGGACTGCCGATCATCTCTAATGGAGATGACGGAGCAATTTAACATTCACCTTTGCTGGATTCCGAGACATAGAGACATTCCAGAGAATTGTAGGGCCGACGAATTTGCCGAAATTAGAACCACTTACCTATCACACCTGAAAAGGAAAACAAAGGTATACCTATCGCTACGTGCAAACAAGAAATAAAGCTGGATTTTAATAGAAGAACAAACCGTAGATGGGCGGTTGGATCGACATTCTTAGCGACCAAACAAATCTAGCCAAAGCTAGATCTAAATCGCTCCAGGAGTTTAATTCTTCTAAATAGAAAACATCTTAACGCCATTATATGTGTCATCACTGGACTGTGCCTCATAGGGAAACATGCAAGAAGGCTTGTCATGGTTACTTACGACTTTTGCAGAGCTGCATGGATGAGGACGAAGAGGAGACAATCCCTCACCTACTTGGTACGTGTCTAGCTCTCTCCCAAATAAGAAATCTCCACCTAGGGGCCTTCTTCCGCAACGACATTTAAGTGACTTAAGCAACATAGACGTTAAAAGTCTCCTTCGCTTTATAAAGAGCTCCAAATGGTTTCTGGAGTAGGAGGATCACAGGTCCACGTGGCCTAAGTGGGTTGATTTATCAACAGCCACTTAAACCTAACCTAACCTATTTCATTGGTATCCATGTTCGGCGCTTTCCTTTCAAGCCTGCAATTTTTAAGACAAGATCCAATTCGTCAGAGGAGGAAATACTATAAATTAGGATTTAGAAAAGAAAAAAAAACACAAATTGTGCGTGACCACGTTTTTAAAATTATTATTACATTAAATGCTCAAAATGCAAGCCATTCCATAGCTTTGAACACCAAATTTCTTCTTTCTAGTAATATTTTATAATTGACTGCTGCCGTTACACTGGAGTTAGATCTCTTGGAATGGGTCTTTCAAATCTTATACATAAATTTTAATTTAATACAAGAAATTTCATTATGGTATTTAGTTATCCGTTTGCGAAGACCTTCCTGAACAGATCCGAATAAAGACTTGAATGAACCCTACTTATGAATAAATAGTTTCATTATCTTATTATCCAATTGCCTGCACACAAATGCACCTTAAACTTTTCCTGAGTGTTTGCTGGTTGCAGGTAGTAGGGGTTGTTTTGGGCTTAGGTGTGGGTTTTGTCGAAATTAGTATGCGGCAGCAAAATACCAGATCAGTTTACCATTAACCAGATCGATCACATTGCGATAACACAATGTACTCCTCCAGAAAGGGGAACAATACCATAACTCGGGCCACTACCTTGCTGCAACCGGGATACGATTGTGGGTATTTTGTACATCCCAAATGCAAGAAAATACTGTAAAGAAGTTTGACTTTGTATGGTTAAAATTATAACAGATTGCCAGAATGCTTTCCTTCGAGTATCATTTAATCAACATGTCTTCTAATATTTCACCTGTATCAAGTACTAAACTCAGAAATGGCAACTGCTTTGGTGAGTTTCTATCAGCCACCACAACGATGCTGAAAAAAAATAAAATATAAAACGTACGAAGAAAAGAGAAATAATTGTCATCTCAGAAAATTGATAAATAGAGATAACATATGTTATTACAGAAAAGTCTTGCCAAAGAAAAGGGCATGTCGATCCTACAAAGCCGGATCCCTAAAGACGATTAGGAGAATAAAATTGTAGATATGCGTGCTGTAAATATGTAAGGACCATCTGTTGTGGTCTCAGGCAGGATGTCATACCTTTATCGTCATATCCTAGTCCTGCTCTTTGGTGCAGAAGTTGGACTTTGTCTAAAATATGTAAATGGATTGAATTGGAAAAATTTTTCTTGTGATCTCCCGTACCTTCTACATAGACGATAAAAGATACAAAGGCAAACTATACCTTCGGTATAGAGAAATCGACATATAGAGATCATTAGCACTATCACTTTAATTCAGAAAATCTTCCAACTAGTTCAAGAAGGATAGTGGCGTATGCTAGTGAAATCGGGTCCCAACCAACTTTCCGTGTGTAAGTGCAGATTGAGGAAACGAGCCCGAATTAACTGTAATACCTTCCTTAACCCTCTACTGCAAGAATTAAATCCAGAGCAGGAAAAAACTTAAAGTCCCTTAAAATGGTATTGTTTAAGGATTCTTAACCAACTTTTATTAAAATAAATTTAGAATTGTCATTTGTTTAAAAAATAGAAAACCAAGCCATAAATGGCTTCGTATGCGTTAAGGGTTACGAGAACAGTGTGAGGTTTATGTTATACATTTATCAAATCTGAATGTAGCTGACCTACTGCAAGGTCAACCATTTTTAAGTGATTTGTTTATCATTCAGACATAGCCATAAGTTTACTGACCAAAAATCGGTCGTGTGAAAATATATTTTCTTTGTATAACCCAAGCGTGGATTCCAGCAAATCAACGCCAGCCACATGTTTGTTATAAACCTCAACTCAACAGCTTGAGAAACAAGAATAATATATATCTGTACTGTTTCTACAATATTTTCACTGTTTCGTGATGATTGGCTTGCTTCTAACACACTGTGAAAGCCTGTTTCCAGACCTGTTATCAAACTACAATAGAATACCAGTTCCAATTTCACTCCATCAAGTGTAGTAATTTTTTCAATCATGCTTCCACAACCTTGTTTTTTTATTCCTTTTTTTGTTGGAATTTTAGAATTAGGGACTAGGCTTAGTCTGACTGTGCTCAAAAATAGTAATCCATTTGTGTTCAGACGAACTTCCAATTTGGGACTGTGATACCAATTGTGGTGGTTGACATGTTTAACCACTGTAAATGTAAGCCTCGTCACTAAGTCAATCTTAAATCAGGTACATTTTCGAGAAGATGTTACTCTGCTCTCCAGCAATAATTTTGAATCCGTAACCGGAAACTGCACTTAGCACTTTGTTCTTATAACCCCACTTGTGAGGCTTGGCTGGGTTATACCGCTTTAGTTCGTGACGGCAGTTAATGGGTATTACTTGGTCACCCATGTGAAAATCACAATGCCAATTTTCTGGCTTAGTTATGTTATATTGAAGAGCTTTTAAATTTGACTGATCGACGAGAAATTAAATTAACTCCTCCGTTAAAAGGACGAAAAATAATTTTCTGTGTTTGTTCTTTTCTCCCATAAAACTATTTTCAGGCTTTTTTCTATCTCTGAAGAAAATTTAAATGAAATAAATAAAAATATGAGAAAAAAAAATGTTCGAAAACGCAACCTTTAATGCATATGAAGCCATATATGGCTCAGCGAAGAAAATCACTCGAAACGATAGAATAAAATTATTCTTGAACTCAAAATTGGTTTATAATTTTTTAAACAATGTATTTTTTTTTTCAAAGTAATTTTTTGTTTACTTAACTTACCAAACACTTATAGTAATTAGCACTTAAAATCGCAACTTATATTTTACTTCAATTTATTAATGCGCGCTCATGTTAGAATCACCTATATAAATTAATATCATTATTATTAATTATTAGGCAGATGTTTTTTGTTTAAAGGGATATACACTAATGGAAAAAAATAATTTCAGGTCCTTTCGAAAAGGGTTTCTTGGCAAAATATGCATCATAAAATGCAAAGCCATATTTGGCTTCGTATGCTTCGTGTGGTAGCAAGAATACTTAAAGATCTTAACGTACACAAATCCAGATGGACCAAAGCAAAGATAGTTGCACTTGAGTTTGGCATCAGGCTCTTTTGTCGAAAATGCGTGCATTTGAGATCGACAAAATTTTTCCTCAATGGATTAGAAATTACCTTCAATACAACATAACTATTACCTTACCACAAAATAAATGATAGTGTGCCCAATCTCTTCGACCCACACTTCTCCGACACTCTTCTTAATTTTCATCAATAATCTTTTGCCTGCTACTTCTAATCCAATATATTCTTTTGCTGACGAGAATACTCTCCGGTTTTTTATAATCATTCCTATGGATGTAGGACTGGAACGGCAGCGTATATTAAACTCATTAAATTCCGATATTAACAGCAGAATTTATTTTTTGGGAAACCATCTAAAACCAGAGCTAAATGCTTCTAATACATAATGTTCTCTAATGTCTTTAAAGCAAAATTTGAACACCCAGCCATTATCCATGCATAGTACTTGCATCGTCGAAACCAAAAAATGTACCATTCCCCCATGTCGCCAAAAATGCTGCGAAATGTATAGGTTTCTTCAAGAGATGTAAGAAATATTTCACCCCGTCTGATCTGGCCTCAATATATAAAACATTCATTCGCCTAAAATTGGAGTACATTGCCCAGATCTGGTCAGGTGTTTCTCAAACTTCTCTGCACTTGCAGGACAGGATTTAAAACGCTGGGAATTAACTCATAGGTGATGCTTATACTATATAACTCAACCAATTGAAACTCTCTATTTTCTAATTTCCCGACTGGTGCTTCATTGAAGTAGCATTCAGCCCCTTCAAAATCTTAACACACGTCTCACTATAAATGTTTATTAGTTTACCCTCAAGTCCTCTTTCGGGCGTACTGTGTAATATCGTGATTCTTTTCTAAATCGTACAACTCGCTTATGAATTGCCCTCCTGAACTCATTTTAACCTGCAAAACATTTAAAATCAACGTACATCGGTATCTCTGTTTCTTTGTGTGCAAACATTTTGGTACGCAAAATCTCTTAAGTCGAGCTTCAAATTCTTAGTGGATAGAAACTTGTTTTCTGAAGGTTAATTATTTGATATATGTACTTAAAAGGATTGTTGTTGTGGCGGTTGTGAAATTGCTGGCTTCAAGAGGATTCGTGGTGACAATGAAGTTTTACGACTTCAATACAACGGAATCTTACTATACCATAAGTGAATTTGACACTTTTCTTGTGGACCAAATAATAAACGCAGATAAGGAAATACATACCATACATAGCTCATATTTGTCTGAAAATGTTTACATAAAACTTATTGGGAACGCAAATATTGCCCATAGCTTTCAGCCAACTAAAAGCTGCACAATTGAGCTTTTCAACGTTCGGTACGTAGAAAGAATATAAAGAGACTGATATTTGAAATTTTTGCCTATGAACGAACGTAAGGCTCAATATATAGCAGGAAAAGTTTTGATTTATCTCCGAGAAGTCATGACTTTGAAAATACAGGTAAATACAGGGCAGACTGGGGAAGGCCACTCACTACTTCGCTTTGTAATTTTGTGCATATTGAAGGCATTCTTATATGCAGATCTCATTTTAAGAGGTTTACCATTGTAGGCCAAAATTTTCAGAATATCAACATAATTTTCGTTCGAAAGGTAAGTAGACAGAATAACATGTTCGATTTGCACGGGAATCGGTCCATTACCTTTTGTTCTATTGCCAACACAAATAAATCTAGCCGAAATGGGTGCGACCGATGGGTCACGCCAGAAACTTCCTGGTAAAGAGAACTTGTAGTATTCGCCAATGGTTTTTGATATTTCATATCATATTAGAATTTAAGCAACCTATCACTCATAAAAGTTTAACGGATCATATAGTATTTGAGACTCCCTGCATTAGTAAAATCGGTTGACGAAATGCATTGACGATTCTAAAATTTCGTTAAATGTGTGCTTGGTAAAAGATTTCAATAAGTACTCGTACTGCCTATTTAAAAAAAAAAAAAAAAAAAAAAAAAAAAAAAAAATGTTATTGTACTTTGTACTATATGTGTTTTTTTTTTTTTTTAAATAACCTAAAAATAATGAGCGGATTTTGATCACAATGTATATTAATGGCACAAATCACAATTTGAAATCGATGGCCCTGTTTGCCGTCGAGTTATATTGGGCTAAATATTTTGACACATATGCACAACCATACTCACTTGTCAAAAATACGTAAAGATATCACAAAATTTTCATTTTCGAGTTTCGAGGTATATTTTTATCGTAATAACCCACAAAACAAAAAAAACTTTGACTTAGGTTTAAAAAAAAAATGTCTGATTGTCATATGGAAACAAAATTATTTAATTCAAGGAATTTTAACTTTTCTTTGATGCGCAAAGTGTGCTGTCTGTACAGTCTCCTCTGTCCCCATTATCGAACCTTTGTCTAGAACTTACAACCGATTTTTCCGTATGGATCTGTGGTTATCATGACAAATTATTTTAATAAACAGTTTAAACGATTTTATAATTCTTATTTTTTCTTTGTTGCTCTGCTTTATAACTTCCCAGACATTTTTAATCAGGTTCGCATCTGGAGGCCGAGCTGCCCAATCTAACACATTTTTCTTCATTGTGACAGATACAATTGCGATGCTTCGAACCGATGTGCTCATGTCGAAGCCAATTCCTGTTCGAATAGCATTTCAGCGGATGTCAACAATTTATAGATGATCGAAATTCCCAGTGAAGATCACTAATAACACTGGTCAACAAACAAAAATCTTTTTTCTGCCGTGGCTTGCAACTGTTTTTTTTTTCATACCTTGGCATGCGATTAGTTAAAATACGAGTGCTAAAAATATTGAAACACTCATTTTCTTAGATAAATACAAATACAAAAAAAAAAAAAAAACAAAGTTTAGAATTTTTTTGTTCTGTTTTTATATTTTAAATATGACCTTCCTTATAAGCTGCCCTACAAAAATTCCTTATTTTAATTTAGCCTCACTCAATCTAGGAAACAAGAAAAACCTACTCCAGTTCAATGGTTTTTAAAGAAGTTTTTCGTGAGGCCTAATTTGATGTGTTAAGGCGATAAAATGATAATATTTAACTCTACTAAGAGATTTTCGGATATTTTTTTGACCCGGAATGAAATTACTCTTTATTGATCATTCTTTTTTAATGATCATGACAGTTCAGCCTGAGTTTTAGATAAATATAGGTCTCTACCTAAATCACTTAGTTCATCTTGATATATTCAATGTGATCTATAGTATTTTGATTTACTACAAAATCTTGCAATTGAGAGGTTGTTTGTGTTGAAAATTCTGATTTGATATCGCTTACGTTGTCCTCTGCATCTTTCTCCTTCATTGGAGGTTACGGTGGTAGGCTTTTAATATGAGGAAGCAGTTTAGTTACAGATTCCACATTCCCTCTTGTTTAACAGAAATAACAGTCATTCATATGATCTTTCCGATCCCTCGAAATTACAGACTTAAAGAAGGGTATTGATCGGAGGTTACCTTTAAACCATCTTCTTAAATAACGTACACGTCCTTAACAAAAAAAACTTAATACTCTCAGAAATTTTGAAACCAAAATATAAATTGTAGATATTATTTAGTATCGGCGTAAGCCGCTCTCGATTGGAACTTGAAATAAACTCCCCACAAACCATGTATTTAGTTTAGTTCAAATCGTATGAAAAGAACAAAAAAGCTTTTCACAATTAACAATAACCAAAAAATATGTACGAGGGCTAGTTGAAAATCAACCTCCGAAGTGAAAAATATTTTTTAAAAAAACCAAAAACATTAATTTTTTGCACAAAATATTTTTATTAACATCCAACATCTACATCGTCTCCGTTGGGACGAGCTTTTGTATACCTTCTTTAAAAAAATGGGACCGCCAGTGCTTTGATGCATTGATTCACACCTTTTATAAAATCCTCATTACTTCCAAAATGTTGAGATGCAGTGGATTATTTCAATTTTGGGAAAAGGTGATAATCACTTGGTGCCAAATCAGGACTGAACTCCTCCACTAAAGTTTTTGTGCGTGTAACAGTGTGTGGTCGTGAGTTGTCATGCACAAGCACCACACCTTGGGTAAGCATTCCTCGTCTTTTGTTCTGGATTGCTCTTCTCAACTTGCGTAGAGTTTTACAGTAAACCGCTACATTAATTGTGTTTCCAGGTTCCATAAACTCGGTCTACAATATGCCTTTATTGTCCTAAAAAACGGTGGCCATCATTTTTCGACAGGAAAAAATTTGTTTTAAATTTTTTTGGCTTGTTTGGGGAATTAGTGTACATCCATTGCTTTGACTGTTCTTTGCTTTCTAAGTTTACACACTGGATCCAAGTCTCATCTCCAGTCACAATTTGTGTAAAAATTCTTCACCTTCCATTTCTAAACGTTCGGAAAATGCTTTTTCGATTGAGCTGCGCCATTTGCTTCGGCTTGCAAAAAACGAATTACACTTCGTACCTCACAGGCGGTGGGAGATAAAATTGTATTCTCCGTGTTAAAACTGCAACTATTGGAAAAATACTGAACGAAAACGGTCGAAACTTGGCATATTATTAGAGAATAATGTACTGGTTGCGACATGCAGAAACACGTTACCGAAGTGCTCGTATGTAATGAATTGTAACACATCGGAGACTGATTTTGGAATAGCCCTCGTATGTGTTATAGCAATATTAAACGTCAATAATCTAACAATATCGTGTTAAAAATATACAGATGTGAGGGTATATCGTGTACTTACAAATAGTAATCTTGTTTTTGTTAGTTTTTTCAATACGCAGTCAAAAATGATGCTAAATTTATAGTTTATCATATATTTAGATATTTCGATGTAATAGAATTTTTTTATTATTTTTCTGTTAATACTTATACATGAGAGACACCGAAGAAGTATAATTGGATTAACGGCAAAAAATCGTGTTCACCAGTGTTATCCGTATCCCGTCGCACATTTTCTGAATCTTTCACTTTTCGTTGGATGAAAACTTTAGCCACGCAATCTACACACGTCTCGAGACGTGTAGACGTAAGCTTCCTCAGTGAATTTTTGACAGTAAGCCTATCAAATATTTTTCTAATACATATTCAAAAAGGCTTTAGCGTAACAGCTACGTAAGTATAATCTTTTTCTTAGATAATTTCACAAATACTAAAGATGGAAACATTATTGTCATATTCTTATAGCATTTTCCTTAGTTTTCTGAAGCTTTTACAACAGCTTTTGCTATGAGTTTAATTTTTTCCGGCTTAAGCAAATGCCAAACGTTTCTGTGTTCGTTAAATCTGCTTCCTTAAAAACGCTTAGACTTTCAGAGATACTTAGTTGCAGCTACAAGTGATAATTTTCGTCGCCATGGTTGGGCAGCAGCAAACCTGGCTTCAAACTGAACTTAATATACACATAGAGAAATAATTGCAGAATACGTCTTGTACTCGTAACTTGTAAAAACTAAATTCAACTAAAGTAGAATTTTATTGCGATTAAAAGAGACAACCAAAAATTCTATGACTAAAAGATTAATTGTTGCGATCCGCATACTTTCGCCAAAGACAATGTAAAAGATAGCGATAGTTAAGCAAAGCCACTGTTACCATGAAAAATCGCTTCATCATTGAGAAAAAGATTAACAAAGATTGAGTTTTCTGGCTTTCATCATAGATCAAGCCAGAATCTGAAATAAGTTTACTTACAATTAGAAGCAACAATTTAATGGATACAAGCTTTAATCATGTATATACGTTTACGTACGTTTGGATACATAACAAATTTAACATATACTCGTATCAAGAATATGAGTATAATTTTTTTTATTATTTACACAAAGCAGGCATATATTGGCTGTGATATTAGTAAAATAACGAGTATAACTAGAACGAAAAAGGATAAAAGCCTATGTCGACTACCTATGTAGTTCGATTTTCTAACATAATATAAGGCTTGACCCTAATATCTTTATTTTTTTATTTTTGTATATTTTATACATAATACTAGAATGTGTATACAAATGACATATTAACAAAACATAAATAAATATCATAATATTTATGAATAGCATATGTATACAGCATAGTTTTATCATAATATGTATATAATTTTGAGTATAGGATCGTTAATTTAAAAGTTGTTCTAATTAATTGATAGTGGTGTTGAAAATATCAAATTTCACTTAATTTTTAATAAGGCTTTAAGAAGAACACTCTATTTAAGAAAAATAAATATTCGAGATGAATTAAAGAAGTTATTTAGCAAACAAAACGTGCAAGTACTTTTTAGTCTGGTATATTTTATAAAAACCACCTTACAGATTAATGTATGTAAGTTCGAATTTAATTGAAATGTAATAAATAAAAATGATATCTGAAGGAATATTATTTTTGGTCACAACCGAAAGTTGGTTAATTTCGTGATATTTTATATATCCATAGTTCTCATTAATTTAGCGTTTGCGCTTTATTTGGAAAACAAAAAGGGGTTACACATTGAGTTGCATGGTTGTATGAAAATCTGTAATCCGTATATATGTGTACATACCCTGTGTTTTGTTCAAGAAAAAGAAGCGAAAAGGAAGTGGTGCATGTACTTTAAGCAACCGCATACACATAACCAAGGGTGGAGCTTAGCTATCACCAACCATGGTAGATACGAGGTTTTAAAAGCTGTTATGGCTTGCGCGGGTAAATATTTCCAAAAGTGCTTCCAGTTTAAGGGGACATGTGCTTTCCTAAAGACTTCAAAACAGGCGTATGTTTGAACATATACACATTCAATTGTATGTAGGTATATTTACAAATGTATATTCTTACATATTGTATATTGAGTACAATGAAACACAGTGAAATACATTTTAGTCGGCGAATTTATCATAACCTGTAAAAGTAATACCCGTATATACCTATTAATAGATATGTACAAAAATATAAGTTAAAGTTATATGCCGCCACAAGCTTAGGTTTTTAGCCTTAAGAAAAAATCAAGTTATAAAAAACTAAAAAAAAGGGAAGATGATTAATTGAAAAAGTAAACAGATCATAAAATTCGTAAATATTTATCTTCAAACACATGCACGAGTGTGTAAACAAAGTAAAACTCCAATGCATTTTGTAATCAAGTGGTGTACACGTACATATCTTTTTAATTTCTACAACGTTACTGAATCACCACGCTAAAAAAGCATTTAGATGTATGTAGTTATTTGGTTGTTTCTTTCGAAATCAAGAATTTTGAAAAATCATAGATATTAATCCTATTTTTGTATCATCATTTTTAGTGCACATTCAACAAATTTCTTCTAACCACAATTAAATCAAAGATGTAGCAGCCATCTTATTTTTTCACATTTTATTATAATTTTTCCTTTGAAGTACACATTTTGTTTCATATTTAATTTAATTACATACATATAATAAATATATATAATAAATACATATATATATTGTTCAACCCATAAATATATTGTTATAAATAATTTATAAGCAATCCACACACATTTATAGAGAAACACTTTTAAAAAAAAACAAAACTTAAAATGTGCTCTACTTATGTAGTGTATTCGCTCACACAATTGAACAATAAATAAATGCAAGATATCAGAGCGACACGATCAGCAGCTAGTCGCAGTCTTGCTAGGTCAGCGTAAGCAAACAATCATAACTTAGAGCTATACTGGCAGCAACAGTGTTCTCTTCTTTTGTTTAAGTGGACAAATTGAACAACCAATGATTGGTCGTTTGACCCTTACTTTTGTCTAATAAAAAAGTACATTTTTGGAAAAAAAACCTAACTTTCATTTACGCGTTACAAGGATCATTTTTGCATTTTTGGTAGAATGTACTTTAACGATTTTAAATCGTTTTTTTTAAAGCTGTTTTAAGCCATACTAGCTTTTAAAAGCACATGAAGATATAAAAAAACAGTTTGGAGGATGGGAAATGGATCAAGAATGGAGGCGTTAAAGCTAAAAGTCTGGTATTTCCAATGCCCGCATTTATTCCTATATTTTGGGTAAATAATTCTGTTACTTTTGCAATGTTATTAGGCTTTAACAAGAAAATATGTTTTTGTCTTATTAGAACGATTCCTCGAATTTTAAAGATGAAAAACTCTGCCTGGATGACAGCACTTAACACCATCTAAGAGATATGTATTTGCAAGTTGCGAATAACAAAATATGATAAAAGTGAACTTTTAATCTTAAAACCCGGTTTACATTTTACGAGTAAATTTTATTTTTTTAACTTTAAAAATATTATACATCCACATATACAATATTTAAGGATAATCAATAAATATAAGGATTTGCCGGATGCCTTAATGTTATTTAAACATTTAATTTTTGAAAAGTAAGTAATAAAAACTCCTGAACGCTTTTACTTAAAATGATAAGTTAATTAGATAGGAGAGACTGGTATGTTGATTTTAATGTTTCTTTAGTATATTTCACTAAAAAGCTTTTACCAACTATAGTTCACAAAGCATTTGTTATCCATAATTATTTTCATATAAAAAAGTAATTTCATCATATAAATATACTGGCATATAAAAAGTAATGCATTTTCAGAATTTAAGATTATAGTTACAGTTGAGCGTCGATTATCCAAACTAAATGGGACCGAGGGTGGTTCGAATAATCAAATTTGATCAAAAAGTTCGGATAATCTACCATAACACATAACTGAATCTAATAAAAGTCAGGTGTGTAGTCGGTCCTCAAATGTCATTAAAAGGATTTCATGTCAGCACTTTATGTTTTATATATTTCACATAACGTATCTGTGTAATATATATTTAAAGCACATGCAGATAATCATAAATTTTTTTTTTAATAGATTTTTGTTGCCTTTTCTTCGCAGCCAAATCACGTATTGTTTTCAACAGCAGAAGCTGAGTGAGACAGCTTTCTTCTTGTTGATCGTATCATTACATTGCTGTGTCCAACGCTGAAAAACTTCTTTATGATTCGGCCTTTTGCTATTTTCTTTCCCAATATCTTCGTCATCGATCACTGCCCGTTGAACCTCATATAAAATATGATGGCTAATTATGAGTTAGTAAGTATGATAGTTTACCAAATTTGTATTTAAAAAGTTTAAAATACAATAATAAAAATTGGCGTATAGTTTATATATTTTCAGATGATTTCAATAAAAAATGTCTTCATTCTTCGAGGAAAGTGGCAGTACTTTAAAGGTGAATTAATATGATAGCTTAGCTACCTCTCTGTGAAGTCTGTACAAAAACTTCTTGAGGGCCTGTTTCGGAAAAAAATCATATTATTTCTTTTTTATTGTTTCATTCAAAAAAATATATATTTATCCGGTTTTAAATTTTGTTTATTACTCAAATCACACAGGTTCTACTATAATATCTCTCATTTTTTGAAAACTCGTGAATAAAAATCCAATACACTTTTCAAAGTCCTCAAAAGGTTAAAATCAACCATAGGCTAGATAAAAAAACATTTTTTTTTTAACTTACATGTTCCATAAAAACTACCTGCCAAGTCTTTTAGGAAACATTTCCCTAACGATACTCGTTTATTTCCGAAAAATTGACTGATGTGACTCAGTAGGCTAGCTAGCCTAGAAAAGAAAGAACATCCATGCAAAAAAAAAAAAATCACATCAGTGATATATAGTATGGATATAACTAGACAGCTAATTAAGCTGGTTAAAATGTTCGTTGGTGTTATTTACTTCTGTAAATAAAACGGCAGTGGATAATTCGCTTTCTAGAATGGAATTTAAACAGAAGAAGTTGAATTAAGGATAAGAAGACGCACCACATCGTGGGTAAATTTGGTAAACTACAACACCAAGTACATACAGGCTGTTCCGGATAGTGTGTTGTGACTTTAAGAGCAGATTCCTTGACATATTTAGAGATAAAAAAATCATATGGATCGATTGGAAATGCTCCCCGTCCAAGATACAGTGGTTTTAAGCAACACTTTACGCTGCCATGTTTTAACTCCATTTTTTGGAACGTGTACCTAGTATTTACAAACACAAAAAATTCAGGTCATTTCATCTCAAATCAGTAGTTTTGAAGTTACCAAAATTCCATTAAAAAGATAAAAAATATCTCGTTTGTCAAAATAATAGGTGGGGTGACCTCCTTGACCGCCAGAATGTGCTACTACTGCAAAAAAGGTTATGGTGCCTTGAAGTCCGTTCATATTTAGGAAGACGTGCCAAATTTCATTGCAATACTGTCTTTAGTTTTGTTTTGACAGTTGATTGTTGTTGACGTGTTTGGCATCATGTTGAGTATGGACAAAAACAATTTTCGTTCTCTCATAAAACATTATTTTTTGAGAGGCAAAACGGCAAATGAAACAAAAGAAAAGTGGGATAAATATTATGGGGCTAATGCTCCGTCAGATTACACCGTCAAATATTGGTTTCGAGAGTTTCGTGGTGGCCGCAACTCCAGTACCAATCAAGCTCGCAGCAGCAGGCCCTCCGATACGGTTACAGAGGACAATGTCAAAAAAAAATACATGAAATGGTGTTGGCTGACGGGAAAGTGAAGGTGCGCGAGCTAGAAGATACCACAAAGCGCATACGACATATTTTGGGCAATATTATGCATATGAAAATGTTATCCTGACCAAAAACACGAGCGGACTTGCTGATGCGGAATCGGGCGGACTTTTGGTTTCGATTGGTAACTATTGATGAAACTTGGATCCACTATTAAACACCAGAGAACAGAATGAGTGCCATGAATTGGACTGAAGCCGGCACGAGTGCTCTGAAGCGGCCAAGGGAGGATCGATGGGTCGGAAAGGTTATGGCGTCGATTTTCTGGGATTTTCATGGCCTACTCTTTGTGGACTACCTCGAAAAAGGAAAAACCATCAACAGTGAGTATTACTGTGCATTATTGGAGTTTAAATCAATGACTTACGGCTCCAATTGCTGTCGCATCCACCGTATTTGTCCGATTTGGCTCCCTCGGACTATTATCTCTTATCTTCCCAAACCTCAAAAGATGGCTCATCAATAAAAACTTCAACTCACGCGAGGAAATCATCGACGCCACGTAGGAGTATTTTGCAGACTCCGGAAAATTACTTTTCGGACGGGATCAAGAAGTTGGAAAATCACTGGAATAAGTTTATCAAACTAAAAGGGGATAATGAATAAAATAAAAAAACATTCAAAAAAATTTTTTTTTCATTCCCAAGGAGGTTACTTTTCACACAGCCTTATAGGTTCATTTCCAAAACGCGCATTTATCATTATGTAACTGAACGCCCTCTAGTTAGGACATAAGAATATAATGAATTTTAAGAAGGCAATGTTATAAATATATAGCCTCCGCGTGGCTGAACCAAATTTCACCGTGTCCGAGCAAACCTTTATATATAAGGTTTGCTAATAACGACTTGACAATTTTTTTTAAATAAAAGGCAAACCATTTGAGATATTTCAAAAACTTTATTATTGGCTTGAAATACAATCAAAACATTTATGAATGGAACTCGACTTCGTTCATATGGCCACCGCGGGCATGTTTGCAGCGGTCGATTCGTTGGATCCAATTTTCAACGACTTGGCCACACATTTTGGCCGAAACGGCCGCTATTTCGTGTTCAATGTTGGCTCTGAGCTCTTCCAACGTCGTCGGCGTGTTGGCATAAGCCAATAACTTAATGTAGCCCCACAGAAAATAGTCAAGCGGCGTTAAATCGCACGAACGAGGCGGCCAATCGACTGGCCCATGTGTTGAGATAACACGCTCACCATACTTACTCTTCAGTAAATCGATTTTAGCGTGTGCTGTGCGGCTTGTGACACCATCCTGTTGAAACTACATGTCGTCCAAGTCCATATCTTCCAATTTGGGCCAAAAATAATCGGTGATCATGGCGCGATAACGCTAACCATTCCAGTAACGTGACGATCATTATCGTCGACGAAAAAATATGGCCCAATAACGCCGCCGGCAAGTAAACCGCACCAAACAGTTATTTTTTGTGGATGAAGTGGTGATTCATGAAGCACATGTGGGTTTTCACCCGAACAATAACGCATATTTTGGCTTATTGACGAACCCATTGAGCCAAAAATGAGCTTCGTCACTGAAGATGATTTTGCGACTCCGAATATCTGTAAAAAATTTTTCTAATTTGCAGACGTTGCTCGTTAGGGTTAGTGTACTATGTTGAGTTTACTGAATAAATTGACAGTGACAGTATGATGATTAGTGAAAGAGTGCGTTCACAAATTAAATTCAAAATTGTCAAGTCCCTTTTGGAAAACCCTATATATTTAAAATGATGTTGTTTTATTGAACCAATCTATTTCTGTGTCTGTATGTTTTAACGGTATGGATCCGTGTTTTCATTTTCCACCTTTTCAAAAATATTTAATAACTAATGTAAAGTTGGTAGTAGATAAGTCATGAAATAACGCATGATAATATGTCAGTTTTCAAACAAACCCAGGAAATGTCTGTACGTTGATACAAGTTATCTGGTATTGTTTCACTGTCCCTTCTTCTTTCACTTTTGATAATTCTTCAGAACTTTATGTTTTGGTTCGTCTCGAAGGAAACAATCTCAAATATTTCTTTATATTCTTGCTCAGATGAGGTCTGGTTTACCTACTGCGATATATATCTAAGCATCTTAGTCAATATCTACAACATTTGCCAATAAAGTTTTATTTCAGGGAATCAAAAAAGAACGAAAAGTGCTCCATCAAATACCAACGAATAGAAGACTGCTGTAATTATTTTCAATTGAATAACTATCCCGCTTTGATAGATAATACCTATGAAAATTTGGGCGTATTTGATTAAACTGCTAGAGTATAGTTTTTGTTTCATAAATAGTGGTTATTTTGATTGCACCTCTTTAATAAAAAAATTGTAGCACGAAACTAATAAATTCATAAAAATCGTGGTATCCGTAGGGTTTGCAAGTTAAAATTTTAGCTTTGACCGTACAAAATTATTTTATTTACAAAATAAAATTTGTAAATATACAAATATATTTATCAATATTTATTTAAAAATATCCATACATACATATACATATATATTTATATATCATTACACACAAAATTATCAAAGTTATGCATGCGAAAGATATTACATTTAATTTTTATCGGATCACAAAAATTAATTCAGGACTGACTTGTTTGTGCTAAAAGTGCTAACGCTAATGTTTGAATTTGCTTTAGTTACAAAAATCATTAAAGTAAAACTGCAGTACCAAGCACTATATTTTTGTCTGTTCTTTATTTATATCGTACGGGTTACTACCTATCTTAGAAATTTTTCTTAAAATTTCAATTTCCTCTCCCGCAGTAGAAGCAAGACAAAACATAACTGCCGATCCTTGAAATAAATTACACCCGTCAAAATATTATAACGTAAAAATACATGCACACGTATAAAATTATATGGTCCTCGACAATAAACGATTGCTGTTTTCTCCTTGTTCAGTTCCACCCAGGCTGTTCAAACACCACCCTTAATAGCCGGCACAAAAGGTTAACCTCACCCCACCTGCATACCAATTCCCAGCAGTGTAACAAAAAATAACGCACGGCAACTCCTTTTGCTTGTTTTCTGGCGGCCCTGCAAATTTTCATAGTTCACCAAATCAACCCCAACATGCTCTATACGACTAGACCGGATCAGACTAAGGCCTTGTTAACCATCCGAAAAATAGAAATAAAAAAAAGGAAACAGACTTTCATTGCGATTATGCGCAATTGTCTTATAGACTAACAAGGAAGCACTACGTATATTATACTATACATATATGTATGTAGATTTACGTTTCTTCGTCGATTCGAAGTCAATCTTTATGACCGTGTCTACATAAAGCCTTTTAACCCTGGTCGAACGATGAATCATATGGGGGAGAAGCATGACAACAATGAAACAGGTCCACAAAATTTATTAGTCTTTCTAAAAGAAAGGATTTAACTTATGTACGTACGTGGACGTCATTAACTAACAAAAATTAACATAGCATCTTACCATTACTTACAGCTTTATTTCTGATTCCTGTGAATTGACTCGTCATTTTAAAATTTCTGGTTTTACTCTTATGTCACGAACATCATTAAAAATGATGACTGCCAATTATTGTAGAAAACCAAGAAATATAGAAAGGGTACCATATTGGATGACTTTGGAGATCAATTGTCAATTCTATATAGTTCGAAAAATCAACTTATCGTCTAATAACGATTAAAACAACTGAATAAATATTCTCATCATCATAATACATCCTGTTAAAAAAACGTATCAATGTCATCCAGATTTTAAAATGCAAATATAATATTATATTTTACTATATTATTCTTTATTTTTTGAAAACCGTAAAAAATTTTAAACTTTAAGACAACATATTTTAAAAAAAATTAAATGAATTGAGAATACATTTGTGACATTTCATACTTCTTAAACAAAAATATTACTGAATGACACTTCATTAGATATAAGCGTAAGGATTAACATAAAGGTTATCCCCTTAGCAAGAAATTTGTATTATAAACACATTTTTTTAAAAAAGTTTAGTTCAGAGATAGTACAAATAATTCAATGGAAAAAGACAAATGAGAAGTTATCTACCCATTAAGATATCACAATACAATTACATGAGAAATTAAATTTACTGGCAGAATTTAATTTACGGTACATTGGAAAACTATGATGACTAGGCTTATGGCAGGTTTTTCTTCAAATATATTTTTACAGACTAAGTAAGGGTTGCATCTTATTTAAAAAGGTTTCTCCCAACAACTTATATCATATTGTAATTTAGAAGCAAATATCGCACAGTAAATAGTGGTTAACAATTTATTGAAACAAACACTCCTTAGATTAAAGATAGGTATTTCTTAAAATAAAGTGAAAATACAAGTACATGATTCATCAACATTTTGAATATTAAAGCAATTACCGCTACAAGTAAGATTAATTGAAAAGGTAGGATATTCTGGTGAACGATAAAATATACGAGTATTAGCAGCAACTGAAATTGGGGTAGATAAGCTGAAAAATAGTTTGGGTTTGGAGCTTATAATCAGATAATGCTTAGCAAACCAATATTTTAGTAAGCTCAGATCCAAGTTTATATCGTACTTGTAGTTTCTTAATCATACTCGTAATGTCGTAATAACTTTTCGAATTTCTCAAGAATTATGGTATACCTTTGTCTTCACCAATTACAACGAATAACTATAAATATTAAGATAGCAAATTGTGTATTGATGTGATTGTGATGCACTCTGTGGTCTGTCTCTTTTTGGTTGGACTGACACTATATGTTGTGAGTAAGTGATTAACGAATTTTTAACTGTTAAGCAAAATTAACGATAAAATAACGGGTCAATTTGTAACTGTTCTAGATTTCAACTGGAAAAGAATGACACAAAATAGCCTACCTATTTTGCAGATAGCTTCTAGTTTTTTTGAATTATTAACCTAAACGTACTTATTTTATAAATTGTCCCAAAATTAAATTTTAATAGAATAAGTGTCATATGTTAAATAGGATGTGATTTCCATGACGACGATCTCCTTTTTTTTCGCATCCGCCTATTTGATTTCCTCCTGCCTGCACAGGCTACTTCCAAATCATCTAGCAAGAAAAATAATGTCTTTTTAAATTTGGTTGGAAAAATAATTTTCGTTTCGTTTTCGTTTCATTATTCCACAAACAAGTAAAAGGCAGCACTGTTAATAATTGTTCAAGAACGCTTGAATCTTCTATTCCTGTTAACTTGGATTTTATATTAACGTGGATTTAATTTTCAACGTTGATAATAGAAAAAGCACGTACTCATACTTACGTACGAAAATTTGATGGTATACATTCTTCACCCATTTCTTAGGTTTACTTGATTAACGGGCTGATATAATGACATAGTTTAAATAGTTTGTGAACATATATAGATATGTGGTCCAAAACTTTATAACTATTTGAATCAAATGAACAAACAAACAGGACGCAGGGTGCAGTTACTGCGAAACTAATTTAATCCCAGACCAGAATTTAGGCTGTTTGTGCCGTGGTCAATAATTGGAGAAATATTATGTGTTCATGCATGATACAATCTTAAAAGTCTAGCACAAGAACCATATCTTTTTCAATTTGGTATAAAAACTAATTTCAACCAGCCGAAATGTGTACGACTGAGAAGTCACGCCAATAACTTTCTCAAAAAAGAACTTGTAGTATTCTCCAATGGTTTTTGATATTGCATATACTATGAGAATTAGAACGGTCAGATGTAGGACTCCTTGTATTAATGAAATCGTAGTATTCCTTGAATAACTCAGATAATTCTGGCCCGATTTTTTTCAAATTTTCGTGAAATATATGAATGTTATTGTAATAGATTTTGACTAGTACTGCAAAAATTTCAAAAGAGTCCTTTATATTCAATAAAAAATTAATTGTATTTTGTGCATTTTTTGGTCAAAATGAAATGAAAAGACACATCATCTGACAAAAATTTAAATCGATAGCACTATTTGTTCGCGAGTTATCATGACCCAAAAAAATGTACACATCCGTACACACGCATATATATACCAACTTGCACAAAGGTCATTAAAAAGAAGTACAAAGTCAAGAATCAAAGGCACATTAAGGAAAAAACTCAACCCGACGCAATTATGATGACAGCGAAGCGGGAACTTATCATTTATAAATACTCCGAAAAGTTAAGGCGAATCTAAAACTCAGCGTTCTCGGTGAATCAGATACAAATATCAGGCGAACCCAGTAAAGGGACCTGCTAATGCAACTGAAGGAGACAAGAGAAAAATCAAACCAATTTAAAAAGATAATTGGTGAAATCCTTAGCAACAATGTGGACGCACGGGATCTGACACACCGCATTATTCTGGAAGTAAGGGACAACGACGAGACCACAACGAAGGAGCAGATATGGGAATCAGCCAGACAGAAATATTCACTGAATGACATAGACAATGCAGCCATAAATAACCTGAGAAACGCTTATGGGCACGCCCAAATTTCAAGGATTAGCTTGCCTGCAAGCACTGTACATAAAATGTTAAATCAGATAGAATCAAAATTAGATAGGTAAACTGTCGCGTCCGGGAATGAAAAACCCAAACTTCATGCTTCAGATGTCTTGAATTTGACTACATGACCACAAAAATGAAATGGACCGCTCCAAACAATATAGAAGACTTGGAGAAGAAGGCCATATAGCCGAAGATTACAAAAAACGCTTTATTTCTTCCTCAAGAAGCTTCATACGCTAAGCATGTAGTAAAAAATGCCCGGTCTTCAGGAGAGTCATTACCAGCAAACAATCATTAAGATAATACAGATTAACCTTAAACACTGTAGAACAGCCAGGACATCCTGGCACAGACGACTAGAGACGAGGGAGCGGACATCATTTTTACTGCATTAGCAGTAATAGCATTAATGCCAAAGGATGTATCGTACTAGAAACATTTGAATTCTTGGATGTAAACATTGCAAACAATGGTCGAGCAAATATTTTTAGGACAGTGAAATATGATCACACATCGATATTATCTACTGCAACACAGAATGGTGTGACAGCGAAAAATAAAGCCACAATGACCACCAGGTGATAATCATTGATATTAAAGAGCAAAAGGCTATTTCACGCCCTAAGCTAGTGAGCCCAAAATGTAAAGATAAACTCTTCCACAATGATATGTTTGACGGAATGATGAATATCAGCGAACTTGTTGACAGCGAAATAACAGAGACTTTGTCTCAAGTCCAACAAATGCTAAGGTCTATTTTAGAGCAACTATGGTATTCCCACAGAGACTATTGACTTTGTCTAATATAATCCATAAACTCAGCACAGAAACAATTCCAATAATAATACCGAACGAACTTTTCAACGCATGCAAAAAGATAAGCACTAACAAAGCACCTGGACCCAATGGCATCCCCAATGGGGCTATTGTCTTCAAAATATCAGAATCATTTTCCTCAAAGGACTCCAGAAAGGGCCAGGATCTTCATTTTTGGAAAGATAAAAACCCTACTAATCACTAATAGCTTCGGATAAGGGCTGTCGATGAACGTGCAAAACGAAAAAAACACGATGACGTTCGAATTACCACACCGAATCACAAACCTGTTCAGCACATAAAAAGACTCATTGTTACAATTTGCATTAAGGCAAAATTCGCAACTTAAAGCGAACACGAAACTAAGTTTACGAAATCTAGGTTTGGACCAATTCCTGGTTGAAACCTAAGTACCTCTTCAGATATCTAAGATTCTAAAACAAAACCGCAAGCGCGGTTCGTGTGCTTTACGACCGAAGGATGAGAAAAAAAAATTTGAAGAAGGTGGAAAAGAAAGAGAATAAAGGGAGCGACCGAGGAAATGGAGAATTGTTACTCCAGCAACAATTTTCAGAATTTTAATGATAGTATATAATACAAAGAATATCAAGTCAATAAGACCGGAACAGAAATCCGTTAAGATAAGCAAACAAATACAATGTATGATTTACAGTCGGTGCTAAAGATGTGAAGAAACTTTTTCTGCAGACTGATAAACAGCAGGACGACCTAAACTCAGCTGTTGAGCAGAACGAATCAATAAACTTGAGCGATGAAATCAAAGATTTCAACCCAACCTACCAAACTGAATTAAAGATACCAATATATAACCTCAAGTATAGCCAGGCTGCAAAACTGAACACTATTACTTGCTGAGCTACTTAAGGCATAACTCATATCCATTATTTGGTCGAAGGAAAATATGACTGACAAATGGTAACTTAGCATCTTTTGTTCGATTCACAAAAATAAAGACCCTCTAAACTTCGCCAATTATAGAATCTACCTGTGACCTTAAAAATTGGGTACAAGATCTTCATTGCTTCATCGGTTTAGCTATTTACTCTAATAATGACAAAACTTAGCAGTTTCTTTGACCTTATAAAGCAATTGAGTAAGGCCTTCTCTACTGCGTAGAAGGATGAAACTCAGTGAAGACTTTGGCTTTTTTGAACCCTAGATAATTCAAACAATTTTGGCTGGTTTTGACGGGCTAGGATGAGGATATATAACAAAGAAGACTGCGTGTGGTACAGCCACACCAACCTGATCAAAAAACTGCACATCAGTTTCATGAGATGTCTGGGAAATGTAAAGCGAATGAATATTAACGCTCCGACCCGACGAGTCTTCGATTCTTATTTGGAGGGACCTTGCTTTAGGTGGTGCGCACAATCGAAAGAGGACCTCAACCATATTCGAGTGTATAGCTGAAGGCAGTTAACCGAAGACTGCACTAACTGGAAAGGTTTATTGGTTGAAGGTAAGAAGACTATAGTGCCATCTAAGTAAAGAAGTAAGAGTTCTACTCAGTGCAAATGTTAACTTAAAAATCAATAAGCAGATATACATATTATAAGTTTATTTTTCGCCTACCATTTATGTGTCGGGTCTATGTAAAAGGCTTTCTCATTCCTCTAATGTAAGTCTTACAAAGTCTATTTATTTGCTCGACAATCAATAATCAGCGAGAGGCTGAGAAGAGTTCAGAATATTCTGAACGAGATCGGGATGATTAAGAACAAGATTGATGAAATAGGACGTGCATGTCTAGAAGCGCAAATCCTCCTAGAAAGGAGGAATACCATTACTATTGAAACTGTGGAATATGGGTCTCCGTTTTTTTATATAAATAGTTCAATTTTTCTCTATGCCTTTTATATTCCGGAGGTGAAAAATGAGGACTACAACTTACCCTTAACGAGACCCTCAATTGTCAATGTATTACAAATTGAAATGGAATTTCAAGTATGAAGATAAACGTTACAGGAAAGTGCTCGAAACGTAAACAATCTGATATGATGATATGCGAAAAAGCCCCTAGAAATACTTTATGCTATTTGAAAAATATGTATAACCTTTTTGAGTTTCTCGTAGTCCTGCGCTTAGGGAATTAAATTTGAATATATGCAGGGCATAGATATTAAAAACATAATTTGACTTAAGTTACGCGAAACAAGTTACAGTCTCTTTTTGCATGGATGTCTCAATTTTGGCATTAATAATAGTCATAGCTTTGATATTATTGTGAAAAAATAGCTGGGTACCCTGACTTCCAAATTGGAAGGCATTAACACGACATGCGGTAAGGTCTTATAATCATTTGAGCGAATCATTGCAAATTCGCTGACTCAGATGCGAACATTATCCAATAGGTAGTGCAACGCGATCAAGTGATATACATGCTGTACCAGAACGGACGACCCATATCTTAGATGGAGCAGTAAGGAACTTCGATACTCCATGTGAATGATGGAGAACATGGATAAAATTAAGTCTTGGTTTTGAATTTGTAAATGACGGTCGAAAATTATAATTTTATCTTAAAATTTATTATAAAATTTATCATGAAATTCAAATTAAAGCGAGTATTGATATTTTGCGAACAGTTGTTAGTTCGCGCAATTTAATTAAGTTAATAAGTGGTAGAGGTCATATTGACACAGTAATTCTTGAAATAGAAACTCAAATCTGGGCAAACATAAGCACTCATTAAAACTCATACATTCTATCGAAATAATGTTTTTTCTGCGAAATTATTAGGTATATTTAAAACACTTGAAAAAATCTGATAAAGGTGACCCTATTACTGTCATAGCTTTTATGCATACATTCATATAATAAATAGGTGTTGTATTGTTTTTAACATTTGCTACTTATCTTTGAGATTAACTTTTTATTTTTCATGTTCATCTTGGCACCGTTTAAAAATATATGATACTTAGTATCTTGATTTGAAGACAAGGTAGTGCTCTTTTGAATAATTTTTATAAAAAAAATCAAGTTAAAAGATAACCTGCTTTGTGCATTGAGTGAAGCCAAGAATTACCTTGTTTTTTCCCTTTGTAAGCTTTTAAATAAAGTTTATTTATACTTTTGCAATGTATACATATAACAAAAAAGGTTACCCTTTTATGTATTCAATTTACTTTCTTCTTGTGAGGGACATTCTTCTGCAGCCATTCTTCTGTACGGCCAGACTTCAAGGGACATACCTGGTTTGTAATGACTGCATGGATGGTTTTGCATTGGAGAAAGAACCATATGGTCATATTTTCCGCAATTGTGCTATTGTGGGTGTTTGTCGAGCATCAGTCTTTCTTTTATGTGCTTATTCTTATACATACTTAATTTCTTTGCTTTTTTATAAAAGCTCTGCATTAATTTAGCAAAAATATACCATATCCCTTCATCGTATTATAAGGGTTGATGGTTAACCCAATACACACATATTTATACATATTTGATAAATATTTGTAGACTGTAAGTACACCCTCCGGCTTTATGCTCTTTTTTCACAGTTTCAACATTCTTAATACAATTGAAGAACAATAAATAACTGTTCACACGGGTCTCGAGTTTTTCACTTTTCAAATTATGTTATGAAAGAAAACACGACACGGGCGGTTTCTTGGTAAAAGTAAGGCACGTGCTTTTACTACGCACAAAAAGTGGCAAACGGCGTTCTTTAACATATGGGCGTATGGAATTACACATTACTGGTGAATGTCAGGGTTGAGTACGGCTATTCAAAAATATACTCGTATATACATACATGTACGTAAGCATTATATTTTTTGGAGTTAATATTTCTAATATTTAATATTTAATAGTCTAATATTTTTTAAATAGTTTTTTTAATAATTGCGTATTTTTTTCTTAGCTTTACAAAACATCCACAAAGATTTTTCATATCCATATATATCTATAAATGTGTTGTTAGTAAGTGGGTGGCCGTGGCTCAAGTGGTAGTGGACTGGCTTCCAAATCTTTGGGTTCGGTATGTAGTTGACTAGAAATCAACAACAAGCCAATTCCACTAAAAATTTTGTCTCCCCATTAAAAGTTGGATGTCACTTATAGAGCGAAATTATTACATTATTAATTTAATTTATGTTTCGCGAATGTAATAACACTTCCTATATTTCTAATGTTATTTTTAAATATTTACATTTTGACTTAAGCACTAGAATACGATTTACTATATATCTGTAGATTTCATACGTAATTTTAACTTGCTTTACAAAATCTCTTTCCCTTTAGTGATGCCTTGCGCTCACGTCAGTATATTACCAATATCAAGTTGTTTGAGATTACTTTCCACTTCAGTCTTATACCTAAGACGCTATTATCTTTTACCACTTCGTCCTTTCGAATGTTATCAAAAAAGTGCTGACTAAGTTGGGTGAGAACAAAAATCTAGTTCAATATTCAATTCGGTTCAAGCATAAATTCACACATGTCGCATCTAAATCGGTTTCCAATATCCAATGTTTACGAAGTCTGCTCGATGGACTAAAAAAAAATTGTTGACAACGTATCCTTCAAACTGAACAGCCATTAGTAGCCCACTACTGATCATTCTTTAATATCCACACCAGTAGATAGTTCATCGTGAAGAATGGCGATGTGACCTTTGCTGGAGTATTTGACAATAAAAAATGCCTGTAACAATATATCCTATGCTTTTCGATATCTTCACATATCCTGCGTGCTCACTCCCGTAATTTACGCAGACATCCATATGGCACATAGATTAGATCTTAATACCGGGGTCATTAATATTCTCTTGCAACATTATTTCGAAAAAATTAAAATGATATTGCGATGACTGGAAATTAACGATTAACTTTCAGCATCCTAATAGAGAGTACCTCGTATGTTTCGAACATGAGACAATAAGGGGCAACTACTTGCTTGTTGAAATGTCTAAATGCAGTCAGATGCATTGGGATATTTTATTCGCTCCGAATGCAAAGTTTATTGTAACATCATATTCTCGTAGAGATATTTGTTAGTTGTATAAGAAACGGACGTATCTTTTATTTGCATGCTTAGTCCAAGGACACAATTTTTTGTGCCTTTGATGTTGACCGATAGATAGGTTTGCCTTATCGACCACCGCCGAGTGCACATGCTAATCAGTGCACTCGTACATTTTTCTGTGTCGCAAAAAAAAAAAAAAACTGTGCGCGCGTTTGTAATAAAAATTAAATAATAATAATATATAATTAAATAAATAATGTTATTGCTGTATTAGTCATACTGTGGCTGAGTGTAGGCAATAACTGATGGTAAGCGGGTTGTGAGTGAGAATTTTTTTGGTGCACTGTTTTCTATTGTTGTAAGGACATAACACCCACAACAATTTGATTCGATAAATTACCATCAGAATTTTCACCTCCCAGCCTTGCTTAGCATCGTCGATGTTTGTGTTTTTTATTTATTTTTTTTTATAATAATTCCGAAACTTAAAGTGCAAAAATACGCAGGCTAAAAACTAATCACTTTTCTGCGTACCTCCACATATGTAGATACGGACAAGCTGGTTTGGCACTTAGTGAAACACAGGTAGATCCCCTCCACACCTCTCAAATCACGCTGATATAAAGCTGCCTGGCTACGAACTGGTGTCATTATTCTTTTCGCACCGTGATGTCTGCCACTTCTAATCCAATATATTCCTTTGCTGATGACAGTACTCTCTGCTTTTCATATTCATTTCCCTGCTCTTCGGATGTAAATCGGGAACGGCAGCGTATGTTAAAATCATTAAATTCCGATATTAAGAGCATAACCAATCGGGGAACTATTAACAGAGTCGAATTCGATGCTTCCATGTTAAAGCAAAATTTAAACACCTAGCTTTTATCCATGAGTGGCACTTGCATCGTCAAATCCGAAAAAACCTCCCATTCTCGGTATGTGTATCAATGACAACTTACTATGGAGAAACCACATATTCGATGTCGCTAAAAATCCTGCGAAATGTCTAGGTTTACTCAAACGATGTAAAAAATACTTTTCCCTCTCACAATCTAAAAGTTATTTATATACCCAAATTGGAGTACAATACTCACATCTGGTTCGGTGCTCCTAAAATTTGTCTACACCTGCTAGATAAAATTCAAAACCGTGTCATAAGACAAGGTTTTGCTAATATCACCCAGTATATTGACAACTTCGAACACCGACAAAATGTATCTTGTCTCACCTTGCTCTATCGCTATTTTCACCACCAGTGCTTCATTGAAATTGCCAGTAGTATTCTGCCCCTTCAAGCATTTAACCATAACATTCTTCTTGATATGAATGCATCAGTTTACCCTCAAGCCCTTTCCAACGTAAATTGAAATATCGTACCTCTTTCCTGCCAAGCTCTTCATTTTCTGATCATTATAACCTTCAAACATTCAAAACAAACGTATAAATCGGTACCTCTCTTTCTTTCTTCCCGAACTTCCATTCGCCCGCACTGTGTGCAAACATTTTAAAGGTACCTTAACTCGTTGAGCGAGTGATACAAAAAAAAAAAAAAAAAAAACCAACAGACAATCAAATGATGTTGACCCATAGATTTTGCACGTTAACGAAATCATGTGACTCTACTGGTTTTGGTCTCGACCTTTTCAGAGCAGTCGGCGTTCTGCCCAGATACTTTATAGTTTTCTGTATATCCAGCCTTAAACCTAAAATAGATAGTGAGCGTCGTTTATGATTTCCTAATTTTTGTCCAATACGCGCTCAGACAAAGAACTAGTCTATTGTACAATTACACACTTATAATTCTAAGTATTATTTCGTAGCGACTAATCTTAGTTTCGATTAAAGTTTGATTGTTTAATACGATGATTAGTGTGTATCAAAAAATTAAAGCGGAAAATAAAAACATGTTCACGTACGACGGAGCGTATTGAATCAGAGAAAGGTATTAGAATAGGATAATCCGTATAACTATATCTTTATTTTTAAGACCAAATTATTTCGATTGGCTAAAAGCTAAGTTTAGATAACTGAAAGTAGTACATTCATAATTGAAGAAAAGAAGACAAATATCGTAAAATAACTGTACACACCCGAATATCAAAGTTGTTTTCGACCCGATGTAGAGTTGCAATAAATACTGGGGACTGTGATCCTAAGACCAGCAAGAGGTTTTAGATCGGCCTCGACTCGACCAAATGTGGAACCTGTTGGTATCAATGGATTGACGGAAAGCGATGGCAAATCATTTTCTTGCTCCCATGAATGCTTAGGAATTCAGTAAACATTTCCGATATTCTGAGTATAAGAAATTAAAAATATATTCAGTGCTAAGTAACTAAAGCAATTGCAAATATTAACTTGTTTTCCTGTTAAGATTGCTGAAATACCAAAATATATTTCAATTCAAAGTAGTATACAGTTATAAGCAGTATGTATGCCTTTTTAATCCCAAATGTTGTACTATCAGGGAAACGACCCCTAACAAGTCTCGTTAGAACTGAAATAGTTAAAAAAAAAATTGAAAATAGTACAAATGGAAATGTAACAAAAATGCAAATATAACACAATTGTGTCTGGATCTATTTGTATAAAATATTGATTATCTTTATTTTATACGTAAGTGCTTAAGAAATTAGGACTTACAGAGTATTCTCTTACTTACCTTACCTTCAGCTTTCATATCTACATAGGAGGAAAATACTGTTGTATCCAAATAATTAAATAACCCTTCCGTGTGGTAGATTTTAAACATGCATCAAAAAGAGAACGATGCCAACGGCTCACTTAAAATGTTCATAGAAAAAAGTTTTCATCGATGATGTGCACCTACACGTAATTTTCTTTCTTACCTCGATGTAGACATTCTCGCAGAAACAAGGATAACGACAAAGTGGTTATCCTAAAATTTGTGGGGATGAAAATCTGTATGTATTTCTCCCCTGGGATGCCTTTGGTCAGGAGTAAAATTGTGAAATTAATTAGTATATAATAAAATCGTTTTTTTAAGCGTTCAACCTGTGTCACACCTATTATGGTACATTTCGTTAGTACCTACTTAAATCTTTGTCCCAACATTAAAACTTTAGCATACAAAATAAAGTGGTGGCCTTTTCGTTTATGTATAGGTATCTATATCAACATTTCACTTCCTATGAATAATTTAAAACGATAAATACAAATTTAAGAAAAATTAATTGTTGAAAAATAACATCATGATTTTTACAAGACAAACAAAGCGTGTGTGCAATAGCCTATATTTACAAATATTTAAGAAAAAGATTGATGACTGTTTATTCAAAGAGAGAAAAACTAGAAGAAATACGATTACATATGTATATGAATAAATATTTATAAGGATCAATTTCTATCATCATCGGTACATAGGTATGTATCATTTGGTATAGACTACTTAACAATATTCAACACTATAAGAATACGAGTATTTGGACTATGTAATAAGACATTGGAAGACATGTATTAAAGTGCCATGTCCATCTTAAAATACTGCCTCCAATTTCAACTAAATGCAAATAAATTCTTTTAAAAAACATAAACGTTTATAAAAAGCCAAAATATAAGAAAAAAAAAAAGAACCTTTAACCCAAGTCTAACGATAACCGGTAATTGTTCAAGAATGGACATAAATTTATTTTTATTACTATTACTAACTGAGTCAATTGTTATTTGTATATTTTGTAATTATTTGTTATCATTCATTTGTTACTCACTGTACTTCGGTCATGCACTTGCTGTTATAAAATATCAGACGATTTGCCACCCACACATTCAAAGTAATGCGTGTGCATCAAAATCAATCGTACGATCTACACACCATCAGAATTATATGCACAACGACACCAACAAAAGGTAATGCACGCATGATGTGTATGTGTTTGGTGGTTCGTTGTCATGACCTTTAATGTCCAATGTTCCCGTTTACTCGGATTTCAAACACAGCCGACAACAGAGGAGTATGCTCTTAGTTTCAATAAAATTTATAACATTCTTTAATTTGAATCAAATGTTCCTTTTTCGGTTCTGAATTTGTTGCTTTCTTTTGTCTAAACTTTTCGCCATAGAATCAAAAACATTTTGGTCCTTCGAGCCGGATTTAAAAAATGAACCACGTATGCGTAAAATAGACTATTTGATTTTTTTTTTTTTAAATTCATGTGAATCGGTGAATTCGGTGAAAAATTAAACTTTACGATATACGACATTTTATATAATAACTTAAGGAAGTAAACTCTCGCAATCTATTTAAACTTATAATATTCGTATTTCGTTTCATTGTGAATTCTAAAATTTGTGGTAGTTAAATTTAGTGCTCCAAAATTAAAATCGCACAGGGGCGATTAGATCGCACATTTTTATTCGCGGATGCAATCGAAGAACCAAGACCCTTGAAATTTTAGAGATACCATTAAATAAACTAGACGAAACGTGGTTAGAATTTTCTTCGTAACATAATGACTTATGTGAAAAGACAAGGTGTTCCTCAAAAGCATTCTGATGGTTCGGTTTTTCGTATGGTCTATTGATAGTAAGACAAACCTTAATGAAACACAAAAGTATAACTACCACATGTCATTCCTTCAGGATGATACGGTCAAGCTTATCAAACATATTCCTATTTCGGATGGAAATTTTCTCGGTGCATGGGAACGTTTGGAAGAGCGGTACGATATAGTCAATTTAATAATGAAAACTTTCATACCTATATTCTCGTCGCTTACAGCAATTACTATAAGTAATGTACATTCTCTTCTGAAAAACGCTGATGGGACAGATGAAGTAATGCGTAGTTTAAAAGCATTAAAACTGACAGATCGTGATCCATGACTCATTTATCTGTTAATTAACAGGCTCGACTCGGACACCGATCAAGCTTGGGCAGAGAATGCCGTCCGACAGGATGATTGCACAATAAATAAACTTTTAGAATGTCTGCAATCAAGGTGTGATGCTCTTGAATTATGCCGGTCAACATGATCTATTTCGTCACTGTTAAGGATACTAGGGAAAATCTTTTTACTTGGCGGGTTTCAATCGTATTTCGCTCGTATCCTCATACCCATGCTCGTATCCCCGTTTGGTTTGTCATCCATGGAAGCAGGTTATACCTACAAAAGGATGTATCGCTATTTGACTGTGTTCACTTCGAATTTACCGACTCACTTATTTGATGCTTCTTCATGGAAACATAGAAAGGACCTAGATTTGCCTGACTAGGTTCTGATAAGTGCATACTGAAGGGGAATTAAATTAAAGAGTCTATAGGATGTAAAATATGTTGTTTCATTGCCCTCCAAAATACTAGAAACTTCCTTCGGAAATTCGTTTTTATCGGCGGTAACGCGGTTACATTCTATGGAGAGTAGATTCCATTGTAATTCTTAATTGTATCGGTTGTATCGTGATTTCATGAAAGAGTACTTAGAGTTTGGCCATATAGAGTCGATTTCTTCCGATGAAATAGAGTCAATTCCAGGTAAATCGTTCTATTTACCATATCACGCAGTTTTAAAACCGGACAGCAGTTCTACGAAACTGCCCGTTGTCTTCTACGGGACTGCTAATGACTCCAACGCTCGATCCTTAAACAGTGCATTGTTGGAAGGTCTTTCGATCCAGAAGGATACATCTGACGTATATCTGCCATATCTATCGACAGCATCGATATATTCTTACGGCCGATGTTTTAAAGATGTTTCGTCAAATTTGGGTGGAAGATCAACACACAGATTTTCAGTGTATTATTTGGCGTAATAATCCTATGAAAGAAGTTGAAAACTTTAGTTTACACACTGTAACATATGGTTACGTGTCCCCTACGCTTTTGTCGGTTCGAGTTCTGAAGCAGTTGACAGTTGATTATAGAGCACAATATCTAACAGTCTTTGGAATCCTCTTGAATGACATATATGGTATGTTGATGATGTGATGTGAATGAATGCGAATATTCTATTTTAAACCCCGAGCGGTCGAATTTGCCCATTAAGGTGATTGGCATGACGAATATTCGTTTACAATGTTAAAACACTCTATTTCCTCGTCGTCAACCAAACGTACTTTACTCTCGGAAGTATCGCGAATTTTACCTTTTTAGAATTTTTAGCCCCATCTATAATATTGTTCAAAATACTTTTTTTTTCAAGAACTGTGGTCATCTGATTACAACCTTGGCTGGGATGATCCCTTGCCTGACCTTCACTTAAGCATTCACCTGGTGCGATTCTAAAACCATGTTACATTGACTTTCATCACCACCTCGTCGTGCAAAACCGCGCAGCTTCGGTACTCGAAACGATTCCACGATACTCTTAGCAACATATCGCGTCTTAATCCTTAAAATCTCGCAACTCAAAGTCTGTGGTGGAACGGTCCATCATGGTTGTCTACAGATGAAGAACATTGACCAAATTCAAAATTTCTTTCACAAAGTTCTAACTTTCATGATGTTGAGGAAAAACAACCAAATTAAGTGTTGGTTGCATCAAGTGAAACTGAATTGAAATACCTATTATCTCAGCTTAAGTGAAATACGAAAAGCGAAAACCCTTATCCTCAAAACAATCCAACTAAAATCATTCAGTGCGGATATTCGGTCCCTAATAAATAATCACCAATTGCCTGATAAATGAAAACTTCTCAAATACTCTCGCTTTATGGCCATAGGGGGCTGCTTCACGTTGGGGAAAGAATCAAACAAGCACCTGTCTTTTGTAGCATAAAATTCCCTATTCTTCTTCCTAAGAATAACAGAATTATAGCATAAATACACAACAATTATTTTTTCATATTGGAGTATCTGAGACATTTACGATAGTTCGACAGCGTTATTGGATTTTGGGTAGCTAAAATCTCATCCGGAAGATAGTCCACAACTGCAAGATCTGCTTTTACAAGGGAAGCTAACAAACTAGCAAGAGATGACTGATTTACCAGCTTAAATTTTCTTTTCTTGGAGGTCGACCAACTGAATAATTCGGTCCAGAGATCTTAAGCAACCATCGAATTCGGGTATGAGTTTGATGACTTGTGATGAATTAACTGTCATTTTGGGTTGATTGTGGGAAATTTGTGCAAAAAATTGAGTTCGTGGGATTATTTTTTTTAAGGGTATGCAGATTGGTTTCTATGGTATTGTTTTTTGGGATAAGGGGGTACCTGCGACACTGGAATTGGGTAGCTCTTTATTCTCAATTTTTAACTGTTCGTCTTTATATGGAGAGTGTGCGATTGGCATTGGGCCTGAAAGGCAGACAGGTTTTCATGGATGAGTGTATGGTTTATAATAAATAACAAGAAGAGGAGAATGATAACACAAAAATAAATAAGACTAAGTTTTCACTAACTTTATTTATGATGATATATATGTATATAAATTTTGTGTTTGTGTGAGTTTTTCTTTTAATAATAAAAAAAAATTGTTTACATTGATTTCATGTTGTTCTGGATGTTGCTCTTGGTGATGAGTAGTGATGAGGTATTGTGGAGACTTAATTTTATAGTTTTGATTTAGTTATAAGTATATTGTGTAATCAGACTCAGTTAAATTTTAGGCCTTTTGAAGTTTTTGGCAATACACTTTATTTGGTTAGTAATTATCGTTTTTTTTTTTTTGCACAGAGTGTTTTTTACAGTACGGGGCGCTAAGCAGATGCTTTATTCTGGAGATCCCACCGCTGCCACCAAAATGTTGTGTGAAAATAATATTTATATTTTTCGTCATTTCTTTATTTTATAAATAACATTTATTTAATTTAATAATAATAGTGATTGTTAACGTGAGGTATCGTGTACTTCTTGGTACCCGAAACTAGACTGCCCATATCGTCCTTCCCTAGGTTACCTTTATGTCTTTTCATATCCCATCGCTCAATCAATATGTCACCAAAGTAATCCGATCGATTATTTTGTCAAATATTCTGGCATTCTATTTCTATTTCGACATTACAATAGAAGGGGATGTAGAGTTTGTACTTGGAGCAAACAGAGAGTACAAGGCTTCCCTTAGAAAAAAAACAAAAAAGGCTCTACGAATCGCTAGCTCGAAGTTTGACACATTGCAAAATTCTTCAGAATTTTTGCTGTAATTTTATAAACAACTCCAAACTAAGTTCCGGTATCCTTACAGAACATTTTAATATCCTTTTAAGCCCGAATCCTAATGCGTCAACTTTAACTATGATACGCCTGGTTTTCAAAAAAATTTAATATCTTGGACAGAGATGTGTCGTATGAAGAAGTTATCGGAGCGCTAAATATTTTAAAAGATGGTAAAGCTTCAGAATCTGACGGGATAAACTCAAAGTTTTATAAGTACGGTAATGATGATTTACACAAAAAGCTCCCGACCACGTTAAATAAGATTTTTGACAGTAGAGTAATCCCAAAACCGTTTTAAAGACACGATCATTTTTCCAGTTTATAAAGGGGGATGTTCAGCGTATTTAGAAAATTAATGAGGAATTTCATTTTTAAATGCTTGTTATGAATTATTTACCGCAATTGTACGGTGTCGACTATCAGAGTGGATAAAAGATAATAACCTACTTAAAGAATACCAGGTGGGGTTAGACCAGGATATTCAACTATCGTGTTGTTTTGAAGAGTATTGTGGAATTCTTCATTGGAAGTGGTAAAAAGCTTCTTGCCTTGTGTTTGGATTTTAAATGCTTTAAAAAATCTTTTAAAGCTTTTGACACGTTGGATAAAAAAGGTCTATTTTGAAATCTGTATAGGACGGGCATTTGAATGCAGTTTGGACGAATTATACAAAACCTGGATGCAGATAAGTCAGCGGTGTTGCATAGCGTGGGATTGTCAACATGGTTTTGGAAGTGGTCGGGTGTTAGACAGGGATGTTCTGAGCTCAAGCTTGTTTCCACTATACATTGAGGACATATGTAGTTGAAATTTTGCCAGAAGGTGTTGAGTACGCAAGACTGCTCATCAAATATCTACTGTTTGCTCATGATATAGTGCTGCTAGCGCACACAGCAGAATAACTGCGTATAATTATCAGTAGATAATATAAATATTGTAAGCCGTAAAATTTGACCATCAAAACGACATCTCTCCGACTGCGGGGAGACATTGTGAAGCTCAATTACATATATTCCACACAAAGATGGTATATCAATAGTGTGCAATTTGTGTATCTAGGTGGAGAGGAAAAACGTTATATGCACACTTCGTTGAAAAGTGTCCAGTTTTAAAAGAAACGAAGAGACACATTTTCGTAAGTGTCGAAGGAATAAGTATTAATACTTTTTAAAGAAATAAACGTGGAAAAACTATTCCAATACTGTAAAGTCCGCGCTATAGTCTATTAAATTTGTTTCAAAAACAATGTTTAACAAATAAAATCATAACTGCTCTCCGATTTTTAAAATATTGGAAAAATAGTAGTAAATTCATTCGCCTAACAATTGTATCAATAACTTGCTTTTTAAAAAAAAATTACAGTGATTCGAGAATTTCAGGTCTCTCATCTACATACATACGTACTTGTACTTGTACTTGGCCTAGGATATAGTCCCCTAACAGCTTGCCCATTTAGGGTAGCTTCTATTTTATCAAATTAAGTTTCCGGCTCCGCGATCGCTTGTTTATTAAGCCGTAGGCTCAGTTTTCATTTACACCTTTAACAAGGGCGTTGGGATTCGCAAATCCTCGTAGTAAAAAATAGATAGTATGTAAGATAATAGAACGTTCAATATTTGCAGTTACAAATATTTCTTATAAATACCACTTGTGAAAGTTTGTTTATTCGTAAATTGAATAATAGCATCTATCTACGTTGCGGTATTAATATATTTCTGTTCCGTACTACTTTATGTAAGTGATTAAGTGCAGTATTTTGATTAAAACTTTTAATTTGCTACGTACGTACGATTTTTTAGTAGGGTAACTCGCATACATACAGTGGCAAGCTTATAAATAGGGAAATGTAGCTGGAAAAAGTTATTTCTCTAAAAAACAAAGAAATGTTAGAAAAATTTAAATAAAGCATTTTCATATACAAAAACAATTAGTTTATTTTAATTCTTTATTGTAATTAAATTACATATTTAATCGGCATAAGAAATAAATTTTTTTTTTCGAGCTTTGGATCATTATCTGCTTGTAAGATCCAATTTTGGGGAAGTTGGTCAGAAGTGTAAGGAAGTAGCACATTTTCTAATTTGTTTACATAGACATGGCGGTCCATGATCCCGTTAATTCGGCAAAATTGGACCAGGATACATTAGACTCATACCAGATCATACTATCACATATCCACCTCCTTTTACTGTTGGTTTCACATATTTTTCGTAAATTCTTCGTCAACACGCCAACCGCCGTCGTACTATATGAACACCAATATGCATGTCTTCCTGTGCGGTCTTAAAACTCTCCTTTTCAAATAGGCAGTGAATCATCCGATCAACACGACTTGTTGTTTTTCAAGGCTTTGGAGAACGAGGTTGATCAGAGAAGACCCCATGGCGTTTGACGAACTCAAAAGCTTGATGACAAGCATTTATTGAAATATCTAACTGCTTAGATGTTGCGGTCAGCTTCAATCCTTCCTCCCTCAAACCATAAATTTCCCGACGTTATTCTAGTGTGATGTCTTTACCTCGTCCCATTTTTCGAATGCCAAATATCAACCAAATACCACCCATAGAAAATTAAAAATTATTTAATCACCAAAATTTACCGAAAAATCAAATTACCTGCACCGACGTTGAGTAAAAACTAAGTAAAAGCTAATTTCCCTATTTATTTCCTCGCATCAATTCAATACATTTAATGTTAATAAGTAATAAACAAATAGAGAACATATAGAATGCATTGTTCTGCATGAACCAGTAAATTCTTGAATATGTGTTCTATGAGTGCATGACATGCACATGCATTATCATGCTTCACAGACGAACAGTGGCTTTACCCCTGTATACATAGCTTGTGTCTATGAAAATAGTTAAATGGGGCCATAAATTCAATTAACAGATGATGGGTATAAGTTTGAAGTTTCTGAGTTTTTTTCCAAGATATGCAGTGAGCTGAATGCCTTGTCGGTGGTGAACCTATTAAATTGTTAATATAGAGTTTCAAGCGTTCACATATTACATGAGATAACATTTTGTACGCTATCTTAAGGAGATAGTTTAGAGGGTCGTCTTTGTTAAGGATCAGAGATTCCATTTACCGGCCGTAACGGTACTCTCACATTAGCTATAATATAGTAATGACCTGAGTCAAATTTGGTCGCGGACATCTAGATTACTAGAAGTGTGTCTTACGTCGATCGCAATGTGATCAATCTGATTGACGGTTTTTTGTTCAGGTTAACAAATTTGGTTGATTAGTGGTTGTTGAACTGTGATAAGCGTGTGCTAGTTATGACGACATTTCGCCTTATACTGAGTCCAACCGGTGTCGTATAAGCTACTTCCTGAGGCCAATTATCATACATCTATCAGAGAAGCTATTTTAGCAAAGTAGTCCTTTTCTTTTGTGGGTCGAGAGCAAATATCTTCCTTATATTGGCAAACTTAGCGTTAATGCGGATTGTAATCAGATTTCACATTTTCCATTCCTCTTTTTTCCAGTCCACTCCATTTCACCTATTGAATGGCAGTGATATATGCTTTGTGGCAGTTTAGGGCCTACGTTAATGTGCACCATTACGAGTTATTTAGTTATTCTTTCATACATATAATAATCCCACAAAGCAATAAATCCTATCGATAAAAACAATTTATTTAAAAAATTATGTGTTTTTGTTGCATCTATCATATAAAAAACCATAGTGCATTGTTAGTCCACATATCTAAGGTTATTAGACTACGTTCACCTCAAGCTGATAGGATTTGCAGTTGTGCCCTTCTATCCAGTTGCCAATTAAACCAAATTTTGTTAAACAACCATTCGTACTATTCGTTGCATAAGTTCTTCGCGTTATAAAATTTTCCTCGAATAAGGAGTTAGAAAATTTGATATAACATCTCTATCTTATAGTTCACATTGAACATTCCGAACATTTTCTTTAATGCCTACAGATCCATCTATATTTGAAGAAAATACAAAGTCCATATTGGTCAAGTAACACAATCGATACTCGAAATGAAACCATGCTAAAGCTAAAAATTTAAAATGTAAGGTTTGTGATACGCTCGATAAATATTGTAAAAGAACTATTTTAAATGAAAAATCTTACTAGAAGAATAGCTTCGTATGCCCACTTACGGAACTGTACAAATAAAGAGAATTTCTATTACATGATTATAACAGATTTTGGCTTTGATTTGGTTCACTTCTGTTCACTTACGAAAGAGCGAATCCATTTTCTGTTTCGTAAGAAAGTTTAACAGTTCTTTGCCTTTTTCGAATAAAATTGTAAAATTGTACGTGAAATGTCAAAAAAAAAACCATTAAAAATTATTTTGTTCAATAAATAAACATCAGTACGTCGTTTTAACATGCATAAATATTAGAGGTAAAAAGAGTGTTGTGGTTATAAGGAGAGGTATATTGTACCTTGACGAAAAATTATAGCTGCTGGTGTTCTCTAAAAAAAATGTACTTAGTTCAAAAAATTTCTGTTGGCAAAATAATAAAAATTCATAAATTGAATAAATTGCCAAATTAACCATTTAATCGGACTGTAATGCATATAAAACCACGCCACGCGCACCAGTAGAGTCATAATAGATGGCGTTATAAGTAATATTTTCATAATTTTTTTCATTTATATTGGCTTTTTTGTTCTCGAAGTGGAGGAAGTCTCATACACATAATTTACGGTTGAAGGCAAATCTCCAGTGGCCAAATTTGAAAGCCCAGTTAGACAATAAATTCGGATAGTTCACACAGAATTGTATATGAAACAAAGAGTTTCAATGAATGAATTGAGCAATAAAACAAAACATTCCGAGAGCAGATAATTAATTAATTTTTTTTCTTATAATGTAATGCAAGAAACTACAGAAAAAAAGGAATTAAACGTAAAAAGTGTTTACTGTTTGAATTTGTATTCGTACTTTTAAAATATATTGTAAAATGCTTATTTTCCCCTATTCAAAATATTGAATATATAAAATTAAAGTATTACATAATTTCGGATCAACAAATTCATTGCGTATATACCATGACTTTTTAATAATCCTTCGATTCACGAAACACTAACTAACTTGCCTCTAATTTTACTCCCGATTGGAAATCATGTCAAAATCTATTAATAGTATTCTATTTTTTTGACACCATGTGTCAAGATTCGTTAGTTGACGACAGCCAAACCCATGAATAAAGTAATATATGGTAGGCAGCAGATGTTGACCCTTCCAAAAACCACTTTCCGCTTATGGCCCCTATCCGTATAAATTGCTGTCATTGTAGTGAATTTAAGCCCAAACAACTAATCACGTGCGATGCATGAGTCCAGAGGTTTAGACTAGTGTGAACGTTTTTTTGTGTGAATTTATGAGCAAAGAGAATAAGAAGCTTAACAAGAAAAGGGCATGAAAAAGAGCCTATGAAATCTCCAAGCTCACAAATATTGAAAAGTCCCGCGGGAGAAATAATATCCAAAACATAGGTTCCTCAAAATAGGGAAGAAAATCTTGTAACCAAAGCACAGGGAATAGTTAATATGTTTAAGAACCACTCTCAGGTAGAAAGGGTTAACAGAAAAAAAGGAGAAGCTGCCTCCAGCCAATAAAAAAGCCATTATCCCATTACTCCACTAGTAGAGGTTGGCTTATCTATTAAAAATTTTAAGAACAAGTTCCCTGGAGTTGGTGTTTCGCTATGATGACTGTACTATAAGCTCTCATTTACGATCCTATCCAACGTATAGTATTAGAACATTTCAACCCTTCTGTAACACACCGCCACTGGCACGCAACCAGTTTGGTTCCAGAATGATGATCGTACAAATTTTACACAAAGGCAAATTCTAGAATAGACCAACGAATTTCATGTTGAGACTTCCATCGACATTACAGCCGCATACGATAGCACTCTGTGTTTCGCAAAATCTGATCCAACTGTGCCACCGGACGCTGCAAAATACTTGAAGCTATGAGCGATTTGGAAAGCATTCCTTCGAACTATTCCAACCACGTGCTGAATTTCTTCAATCTAGTCCTGGAACAGATAGTGCAAAGATGGAAAACTTTCCAGATTTCGGCCCTTCTAAAAACGACTAAAAACGCTTTGAATTGTCAAAAGTCTGACATTTCTGAAAATTCATTGCAAATGAAGAAAATAGAAAATACTATGTACCTACCTTAAGAGAGAGCGTATATTAATTGATTAAAAGTAACTTCGAATTGATGAAGGCATTTACCTTCAGCTATTGCGAATTCCAGAGCACTTGAGCTGTACGTGATCGAAGAGAGTGTAAGTAAAAATACCACATATACACATATATACATAATTCCGTTTAAAGTGTGTTTAAATTCTTATTCTTTTTTTCCTTGTTGGATGTCAATTGTTCAATTATTGAACTTTTCTTGTTTGTCCGAAAACTTTGCAAAACGTTGGGTTTCTAAGTTATTTATTGTTGTCCAACATCTCCAAACAAATTTGCTAGTTTAATGTATAATACACATGGTGGCGCAGGACAATTTTATCATTTGCCAATATTTATATTCAAAAAATTATCTTTTTCATCCATAACAATCATAAAACAAAATATTTTTTCTCATTCTCATTACTTGCAATATTTGAATGATTTACGAAAACTTTTGTTCCTCAGTAAACAAATATGATATCTCAAGAACTCAGTATTTGACTTTTAATCTGCCATTGAATATGATAATGAGTGGAAACGTTCAATTAAAAACTATATTATAATATTATAAATAATACAATAAATATTACAATAAGAGACTATTCTATAATTAATATTATAGAAACTCAAAACACATGAACATTTTTTTTTTTTTTTTCTCTTAATTTTTATTATTGTGTCTTACCCAACTAAAACGATTAATTCAAAAATTATCTCCACCTAAACGACGTATCCTCTCCCGTTCATAAGCTGCCATTGAACTCAAATTTGTGCAAGTAATCCCTAATTTCACTCGCTGTGTAATGGCTAGATCGTATCTAATGGGTATCTGAATTCTTCCTAGGCAAAGCCATTACTCCGCAACAAATTTGGTAACATACCTACTGATGCCATGTCATACGGATTTCTGTCATGAACTTTGCGCAATGCCCCCAATCGGTTAACGCTCGTACTAATGCCAGTTTTGATATCTCGTTCATTTATTTGATTTCTGGAGTATACCCTTTTATTTCTTTAGTCATACAATCTGCTACATAAACGAACTTTTGTTAAAAGTTGGGGTGTTTTACAACGAGCGGTTAATCATAATTCACGTTAAATAGAAGAGATATTTCAATTAACCTATAAATTTGACGAATATACCAAAAGTACAACGAAAATCATCGTGCAAGAATTACGAATCACCTTGTGTATTTTTACCTTTAAGTAAATAACCATCATAATGCTAGCGATACACCTACAATCGCACCTATATTTTCCCTTGGACGCCTACACACATTGTTTTTTTTTTTTTTTCGTTCTTCCTCAGTCTCTGTCTCAGTTATAACTAATTTTTATTAATCGGTTCTTATTAGTTTTCATGAACAACTGCAACACGTACATTGCCCAATTCGATAATTCTGTTAATACTCGAATATGCATTGAAAACATAATATACATTGAATAAAGGCGAATTTAAAATCTGATAAAAATACACAGGTGAATCGTAAATCGCGACACATGAATAATTCTTTTCCTAATATTTCACACAACTTGCGGAACTGCAGTGCGGGGCTTTTTGTTTTGTTTTTACTAAATGGTTTTATCTGTGGTCTATGTTCGATTTATGTACGAGTATTCATTTTTATCAATCATCACAATCAACAATCGGAAGAAATAATTTTTTTTAAGAACAAGCTTAAGCAAAGTAAAATAATAAAAAAGAAAAAAAGTGTCAACGAAGCTTGCCCTAGTAAAGCAAAACAGAAAAAGAATATCGGCCATAGGTTTATTTTCTTCAAATTTCAAGCAATCCATTTTATCATCTGTGATAGGGACGACATATGTACATTATTAGATACACTGCGTACGTACATACGAAGGTGTGTGTATGTGTGTATAGGTAGTTGCATAAAAAGAAAAGAGAAAGAATATTTTATGTGATATGATGATGATAATGATAATTCTTACCAAATGTGAACAAAACAATAAATAATGTAAATAAATAGATAAGAATACGTTTATTTTTTTTTTTGTATTTTTTTTACTCGTATATACCTATAAACGTATATGTTTTTTACCCCACAGAAATATCAGAATGTTTTTTAAAGTAAAACTTTGAAAACAATAATATTAGTAATAAATAATAAATGAGAAAAAATCGAAGAATCAAAGTAAATGTGATTGTGCCGTCCTTTGTGTTCTGTGTAAGTGCAAACAAATCATGCTTTTGTTTTTCGTCGTGTCCTTGCTTTGCCTAATTTCAATGTTTATGGCTGATTAGTTAATCTTAAATGTGAAAGGGCAACAATTTATCATCGATAACTAAGATATTACATTGTATTATTATTATTCACCCAATTCCCAAAATACAGTGCTTAATTTATTTTGTATACACTTCTACTACAACTACAATCCAAACAACATCTCCAAAAACAACCGCAACAACAACAATTTGAGTTTTTTTTTATATGTTCTACAAAAATATGTAACTTTTGTATTAATATCAATTTATACAAATACATACATGATATTTGATGCAACTACTTCATATTGTCCATATTATTGTTACTCCAAATCCAAATCATTGAAACAAACAAAAGAAAATCAAATACCTACCTATAAAGTAAAAAATAATAAATATAAAAACAAAAAGTATTTTCAATACGAATATAAGATCAAAACAAAATAATTATGTGTAATGTACTACCAAAATTTTATCAAGTTTGTCGGTTATGTCTTAGTCTGGTTAATGACTATGATGTTGAAAAGCTAAGTATTTTTGATTTTTGTGTTAATAACAATGCAAAAGTAAAAAGCGAACATCAATTAAACTGGGGACCACAGTGTGTTCACCATCATATACAAAGCGGTAAAATAGTTATTGAAAATGGTCTTATCTCTGCGCAAGAAGACCACCACCACCAACAACACAAGCAACACCATCAACAACAGCAGCAGCACCAGCAAACAAAAGCCGAAACAGCAGATTCTACAGTATTTTTATCAGAAATACTCTCAACAACAAAAACTCCTCAATTGCGAACGGTAATCGAAGCTAATAATAATAATAAAAATGCAAATAAAAGCAAGCAACAGCAAATCAATGGCTCAAGAGATTGTTCGAAATCTAATCACGGTAAAGGTGACGAAATTCCCAAAGAAAAACTCTTAATTAAACAAAAAGAAAGCCTTATGACACCTATGCCTGCATCAGCAAAATCATCTACAATAATACCATCGTCCGCATTCACATCCACATGCACATCCACTTCGTCTCCCTCCTCTTCATCTGTTGTCTCCTCCTGTTTGGTAAATCGTCCACTATCATCAACTCCGATAAAAATCGAATTAGATGATTCCACATGTAAAATTGAGGACGACCAAGAAATTAATGTGGAGCAACAATTATTAAGCGGCACTGCTGATGTTCGAAATAGTACTAGCACTTTTAATGCTGACATCAATAGGGAACAAATGGAGGACGATGATTTATCATCGGATATTATTAGGCAAATCTATAGCTGCCTCTCAATAAAGGTACTTTATCATTTTACATTTTTTGCACATTTTGTAATACATATATAATTTTACATTTTTACTTATGTATGCGTTAACTGTGAAATTGTGTAATTGTTTGTTCGTTTTATTGTTCTATTCTTCACTGGCATTATGAAGAAGGGATTTGTTTAACCTCCTAATGTTCACATTGATCTAGTCGCAAGTTCGTACTCATTTTGTTTTGTTTTTTTTTTTTCTGAGGTTCATTGTACAATTCATAACCAGGAATGTTATTTGGTTCCCAGATACTAAAATCACCTTTATTCTGCTTATACATTTCCGGTTGTGCTCCAGAAGACTACAATAATAATAATTATTAAATATAGATATTTCTCTTTGTTAAATAGTGCTTCGTTGTACATTTTTCTAAGAAGAATACACTACTTTGTTAATTGAAGTTGCAGAATCGAATTTAAACACAATCACATGTTTACGAGTAATATCAACTTTGCCTTTATTCCAAATGGGCTAAATCGGTGAGTCATTATTTTCTAAGCAATGACTCATATTAAATTTTATTTGGTTGTATGAAATGAAGTATTCAAACTTCTTGCGGTCTTCAATTAGGCCCATTGCATTTTCTTTAATGAATTATCGAAGAAAAAGAAAGTTGTTAAGCAGAGTAGGGTTTCGAGGGATTTCGGATAGTGGTATCATCTATGTATTTTCATATGCATTAAGTTCCTAGGCTATTCTAATTTGATATCAATTAAGTTAAGTAAATTTGTTGGAAACAATTTTACTTTGAAATTTGAAGCCTTTTTATTCCGCTTCTCAATCTTCATAATACATATACTCGTACGTTCAGATGATCCTGAAGAAATTTATAAGGTTTACACCTTCAGTTAAAATTTCAAGGCACTCGTGTTGTTTTATTTTCATACTGGTTCGTTTTCACTTATTTGTTTTATGTATTATATTTCGACATCAGACCTATAGGTATACAAGGTATGAATAATAATTATTTTAGTTTATATTATTTGAGTGTTATTTTAGTGTTTCATAATGAGTTCGTAGTAATAAAAAATTTTTAAAAACCTAATATTAACATATCTTCTTCAATGATTTCATTAAACAGCTGTTTAACAGATTATGAGGAATTAGTTGACCAGACAAACAGTTCCAAAAATATGAAGCCTTCGGTATCTTCAATTTCCATTTCGAGCATTAGGACTTAACAACGCTATTTTTCTGAAAATATTTTTGCGGTTTTTAACTATTAGATTATAGTTTGCGACAAACCATTTCTGAAAATATATAAAACATTGTTAAATTGTACTTTGGAAATAACAAACCCCTAGTAACAGTTTGAAATAACAGTAAAAAATCGTAACAACATTACTAAATTCGGATAGACTAATATTACACCTGAGTATGTACAATATTACCAAAGTAGGTGGATTTTAATAATGTTCGCCGCAATTGGAACTTGCGCACGACCCCCTATGGCGCAACCTTATAAGATACAATTAACACAAGAAGCCTAAAAACCATGAGCAAACTCAAACCGGTGTACTGGTGCAAAATGCGGTTTGAGCTAATTTTTCGAAAAGAAGAAGTGGGGGGGGGGGGTGAGAATCCTTAAGGGATGTGTAACATTACATGCACAAAAAGCGACTGTTTGGTGTGCGTTTTGGTCAGTCCTTAATTTTTTGAAACTATGAAAGTAAACCTGTTACAGTGAATGCCTACGAAATTGATTATTTCGATTTGGTGGACATGTGATTCTAACAGGAATCACAGCCATATGCTACATACGTTTGCGAGACAAGAGAGGAATTTAGAATAAAAGGCATCATCTCACGTTTTGGCGACACCAATTGACTGTCCATATTTTTTACTGCTGTGAGTTGTGTGAAGGACACATGATATTTTTAAAACGTTAATACACTTTCAAGCCCATATTTATCGCGTTATAGCCTAGTTACAGCCGGAAATTGCCCAAAATAATAATCATCAAATCAAGTGGGAGAAGTTTTTCATTCAAAATTTTATAGTATTTGAATAAGATTTCAAAGAATCCTAAAGTTGAATACACTTTCAAGCCCATATTTATCGCGTTATAGCCTAGTTACAGCCGGAAATTGCCCAAAATAATAATCATCAAATCAAGTGGGAGAAGTTTTTCATTCAAAATTTTATAGTATTTGAATAAGATTTCAAAGGATCCTAAAATTGAATATGGATAAACCGTTATTTAACTTGGTAAACGTACAGACATAGAGGTCTATGTTCCAGTCTAGACACTAAAATATTAAACAACAAAAAAGAATATAATTTCAAATGTCAAAATTCTTTTAGAGTATTTCTACCTCTTCTGTGATAATACTGGTAAAACGCACAACGAAATTATGTAAGCGATGATTAAGAATCCAATGGCAGTTACTTCAACTGAATGAATTACTTTATTAGCAGAAGTAAAAAAATAACTTCTGGATCAATAAGATGGGTTCCTGTCTTAAAACTCTTGGTATAATCAGAAAAGAAAAATAAAAGGTTGGAATAAAACTCAACAAACGTAAGTGGTAATCAACTATTGTTAACACTAAAAAGTTCATTTATTCGCAAATAAGTGTTTAGAAGCATCGCTATACGTTTTCATGGGTAGTAAATTTTTATGGATTAACATGTGTGAAACACTGTTAAATACTCTAAGCTATCGGTTGTCTTGCAGTTTAAAGGAGCTTTCTTTGCAATATACAGGATAATCCAAATACAAGTTTCTTTTTAAAAAATAAAATAAATTTAACAAAATACAATTATTTTTGATATGTTATGTCTTTATTAGGAAGAGCGCGAACACTCCCAGAAGTTATGGAATACAACTTCATTGATGGCTTCGCAATAAAGTATCCTGTTGACTGTTTCTGAATCTATCTTACGACTTTAAGGGCACAAGATAAAAAAAACTCTAACGGGGTCAAACCGCAGCTCTATTGACATCGCTAAGGCGGCTGACAACACAATCACTTTACTTTGCACAAAAAAATAGATTGTTGGGCTGTGTTGGTGTGTGTGTAGCATAGTTGGCCATCGTGCTGAAAGCAAAGATCTACCAAGTCCATATTTTTTATTTCAGCCTAAATACATCAATTGTATTTGGAACACCCGTTATATTGCAATAAATTTTCATTTCGGTGGCATAAAAGCTTTTTATACCATTCTTGGGTTTGTTTAACATGATGGGCTGGTGACCCAAACGTTCTGACGTCTGAAGGAATACCATCAGAACTCTGGCTACTGCTGCTGAAATGTAACTACTCCAAATTTGTTAACGAATTCTATGCTCTGCTGAATGGTAGATTTTTTTTTGGATCAAAAGTGAAAATAGGATCGTAAGAAATGACATCGTCGATAAACTTGCTACACAAGGCTCAAAGAAGGATTTTTCAGAAACTAACAAAAACCTGCGTTAAAACTTATAACTACTCCGTTTCACAATAGCCGGATCTACTAACTTTCGCACATTTCCTAAATTGAAAAAATCACCGCATGTGCCTATCAACTTCTGGCGTAACTCGCAGGTCTTTAAACCCTTTCTCTATAACCCCCTAGCTAACAGCAGCCACAAAAGGCCAAACTTGGTTCTGTAATAATTTATATTATAAATTTCTACTTTCCAGTTAGGTGACCATTAGTATTGTAGTAATATCCAGTAATATCCACAAAATAAAAGGTAATATAAAACAATAGTGGGATTTTGAGAATTATGCATTTTTCAGACATAGTTGCCGGAAAGTTGGGAAAAGATGAAAGATGGTATGGCCAAGCACTTGCATCCTTGAATACAGTACTATCTTCAAAGCTCGTATTAGGTACATATCATACTATAAGATTACGGTAGTACGTACAAAACTATGTGAAAGAATTCAATAATCGGTCACAAGAACTCCAAATACTGTTCAAGATTTTTATATTTTCTAATAAAAAACTATCGAATCTGAAAAACACGTATTTGTGCTTTATTTAGTATTTTCAGTGATTATTGCAGTTACAAAGAAAACCTGGCAAAAACAATCAGTTCGAAATGGCCAACAATAAAATGGCTAAGATTATACGACGGGATCACTAAGAAATATGGGAAATATTCTAGTACGAGTATATACAATCATATTAACTTAGAAAAGGTTATACAGATCATACCTTCAGTTTGCATTTCATTCTGTGAAAATAATCTTTTCGGCAATATAAAAGGTTCAAAATCAATTGCTTACTCCAGAACAGACAGAAGCATTTTGAAATAAGAGACTTGAAGTAATTTATTTTACCGTTTATCGTGACAGCAGTAGGTTTATTTTCACATTTGTTTATTCATACCAGTTCGTTTCTTATTCTCTTTAATAAACGTAGAAGCGTATCGGCGTACAATCTGTGCCATCATGTAGTTGAATTAAATATTAACTGATTCGCATTTCTTTGCTTTGCTGGATTGTAGCAAGAGCAAGGTGGATATATTTTGCGGTTACCTTGAATTAAACTTTCGACCGATCCTGAATTTTATTTTCTTTCATGGTTGTGCAAAGTGAATAGATGTAATCTTTCTGTAGTCTTCGGGCAAAATCTGACGATAAAGACTTAAAATATATTTGGCATGCTATATAAAAAATAAAATCGTGTTTTCAAATAGGATAATACACTAAATTTTTTTATTTTTTTTTGTATTAAGGAGAGGGACTTGTTTTTTCTTATTGCTTTATCTCTGGGTCTACTTGATTCCTATTTGGCTGACGCTTAAGATGCTGCTTGAAAATATATTTCTTATGAATGTATATACAATGAATGTACATCCAACAAAAAAAAAAAAATGGTTTTGAGTGATAGAAATCCTTATTTGAACCTTCACAATTATTTCGTTAAGTGGAAAAGATGATATCCGCCAAGTGTTGATACACATTTGTGCCCGTTTTTATCGCGTTTTCCATGACTTTCCGCAAGATTTCCGATGATAACTGTTCGCATTCCTGTCGAATATTCTTTTTAAGGGCGGCGATTGTATGAAGCTTGTTGGCATATACTCCGCCCCAAAGAAAGAAGTCTGGGATGGTTAAATCGGGCGATCTTGCTGACCCTGTCAATTCGCCAAAACGGGAGATTACGCCACCAGGAAATGCTTCCTTCACAATATCTATTGTGGCTCGTGCTGTGTGTGCAGTTTCACCGTCTTGTTGAAACCACATGTTCACCAAGCCTAGCTCATCCAATTCCGGCAGTAAGAAGTCGTCTATCAAGGCCCTGTAGCCTTCGCCAGTAACAGTGGCGAAGTGGCAGTAACGCCGATGGCATCCTCAAAAAAATACGACCGAACCACTCCTCGCGTGAACGCCGCGTAAGTTTTTCATTAAAATCAGATGTTTGGTGATGCCCAATTTCTTGGCCCGTAACGACCAGTCCGGTGAAGGCCACGCCCTGCATGGTCTCTTGTGGTTCCACTCTGTTCGAGTCGAGTAGGTAAGCGCCGGAATGTTTGCTTATTTCACGACACGATTAGGAAACCAACGTCGAAATTCACGATGCGCTAACATCGCCGACCGATTATTGGTCAAAAACACAGTATAGCGCTCCATTGCTTGTCTGTTTGTATACTGTCTAGTTCAAAAATGTCAACTATGATTGACGTACGACGCCATTTACAAAAATTATACCATCCTCCGATAGGGTGATTCATTTTGCGCTACATTGTATTATATATTAAACGTATCGTAATACACTTTCACCGTTTTCTAAATTGTTGAAAAGATTAACTTTATCTTTGAAAAGCACAAAATATTCACTTCCAAAATTTAGAAAAAGATCGTAATTTCGGCATCATTATTTTCTGTCCAATTTCAGCAGCGGGCGAGCTCGGTTAGTTTAAAATGTTTTAATATTCAATGCTTTTGTATATCTTCATATGTATACTCGTATAAATGTATATGCAAAAATACTATTGCTTACGCCATAAACAATAATAAACATAACGTTCAACGATGTCAGTATTATTAAATACTTAGATAAGATTATTATTGTTTACCTCGTTAGTGTGTTTTGTCAATTTGGTTATTTGGTGTCTTTCTAATGCATTGGTATAATTTATTGATCTTATTTGTTTATTTTGTTTTTTTTATCTTTCTGATATATTATTTTTAGTATGCATAAGAAGAGCTAACATTTTTTTTATGAGATGCATACTACCTTAATGGGTTAGGCCACTCTAGAGGAAATAAAAATAGGCTATTTGTGTTTTTTCAAGAAAAATATAAAATAAATCGAGTTTACAAAGGTAGAACTTTATTGTACATATAATTGACTGTAAAACATATTTTTTTATAGAATAGTTTATTTAAAAATGGCGGCAGTGAAGCGTTTTCAGACGACCTCTCTTTTTTGAAAAGGTCTACGGTCGTACCAACAGCTTCTGCAAATTTTAAATTATGATGAGTCACTAAATTTTTTTTATTGTACATAACAACAGCTAGAGAATGGATCAATGGTTCCAAAGTCAAAAATTACAAAATACGTCAGAAAATTGTTATTAACAAATCAAGCATGCCATATAAAAATAAAAATCTTATGTACGTAGGATTATATATAGAAAAAATATTTTTAAAGATCTTGTTAAAATTTAAAGTGAATTGGTTAAAAATTTTTCAAGTTATGGGTGCAATCAACTTGGAAAATGCAGTTTTGAGATAAGCGTGTTTAAAATTTTAAGTTGGCTCACTGCTTATCTGACGATATTTACCATACTTGTACCATTAAAAAGGAAATTTAAAAAACAAAATTTTTTTAGTAGTATTATGCCGGTAAATATAAAGTTGTCAAGAGCGGCGTAACATATTAGCACGTGCTTAAAAAAAAAAAAAATAGTTCCAGTTTTTTTTAACATTGTTTTCTTACAGTATTTAGAACTCGATCAGCAGTTCCTTTGAATAGCGATTATTTAAAAGAACACTTATCTAGTAATGCAGAACTTCAATACATTTGTCGCAGTACTGATTTTTATATTTATTATTTTTAGACTTGGATAAGTTATAAATAAATATCTCAGCTGTTATATAATATATACGAATATATTGTATACAGATAAATAGTTTGCTCTTATATCTAAGCTATTTACTTGTTTCCCGGTTGACAAAATTTTATAGTTCTTTTTAAAGCAATTCATTTTGTAATTACATTGAATTGTGCCCTCTTATTTTTTTAAGTAGAACTGACTCGTTAATTGTGGTTGGTATTGTGACCACTAAATTCTATTGTGGGTTAGGTCTGTTAAAAAGACTCGTACAGGCTCGGTCCCAGAAGTACCCAACCCAACGAAAACACAAAAATTTTGGAAAAATAATTATTTATTTTTCAACATAATCGTCTTTCAGCTCTATACACTTTTTCCAGCGATATTCAAAAAGTTCGATGCCCTTTTTATAATAAGAACTGTCTTGCTCCTAAAAATAGCCATTAACTGCCGACATCACTTCTTCATCGTTAGAAAATCTTTGAGTTTGGAACAGAAAATAATTCGAGGGGGCTAAATCTGGCGAATAGGGTGCATGAGGTAGCAATTCAAACTTTAATTCATTAATTTTGGCCATTGTAATAACGGATTTGTGAGCTGATGCATTGTCTTGATGAAACAACACTTTCTTCTTAGCCAAATGCGGCCGTTTTTGCTTGATTTCTTCGCTCAAACGTTGCAATAAGTTCGCATAATACTGGCCGTTGATAGTTTTTCCTTTTTCAAGATAGTCAATGAAAATTATCCCACGCGCATCCCAAAAAATCGACGCCATGACCTCGCCTGCAGATGAAACGGTCTTCGCCTTCTTTGAAGCCGGTTCTCCCTTTTGAATCCATTGTTGTGATGGACCCATGTTTCATCCATTGTTATGAAACGGCGCAAAAATTCTGCTTTGTTGCTGTGAAACTTCGCTAAACACTCAATTGAAACATCTTCACGACACTGTTTTTACTCGAGTGGGAACAAACGCGGCACCCATCTTGCACACAGCTTTCATGTACAAATTTTCAAATAATATGCGATGTACCGCACTTTTTGAAATGCCTACAATGTCTACTAGCTCACGCACTTTCAGTTGACGATCATCCAGTACCGCTTTGTAGATTTTCTTCACCATTTCTGGAGTCGTCACCTCATTTGGTCGACCACTGCGATGCTCGTCTTGGCAGCCTCATACGGCCTCGTTTAAACTCAGCAACCCAAAATGTTACTGTTGTAAACGGAGGAGCAGACTCACTTAGAGTAGAATCCAGTTCAGCTTTTATATTGGTTGGGCTGAGGCCTTTCAAATAAAAGTATTGTATCACATAACGATGACTAATTTTCTCCCTTTTCACAAATTCACTGACAACGTTCACTACTGATGGCTGCTGTTATAATTTAATCTTTTACTTTTTATTACATAACAGGTCGGCTGAAAAGTTCTTAGGTTAACACATAGATGGTGTTACTGGAATTACCATAAATCCATATGGGTTATGGTAGTACTAACTTTGAAACGACCAGTGTATAAAGTTGACAGCTGTCGGACAATTGGTTCGTGAGATATAGCATTGTGAGTTAAGCAACTTTTGTTATTGTGGAAAACATGGAAAAAAAGTTTCATGTGTTAATTAAGCATTTCTTTATTATGAAAAAAACAAAACTTTTGAAACCAAAGTTTGGCTTAATAAACATTATTCGAACTTTGCACCACGAAAATCAACCGTTAGAAGTGGTTTGGCAAATTTAAACGGGTCGGCGAAATGAGCACAGAAGACGATGCACGCAGAGGTTGTTACGGGCGAAAACGTGAAAAAAGTTAACAAAATAATTATGAATAACCGTAAAGTGAAGTTGATCTCAAACTGAGACTCTGAAGATATCAAAAGAGAATATTGGAAGGTTCGGTGTTTAAATCCTAACAGCATCCGAAAAACACTCATCAAGTAAGATGAGTCGTTGACTAGTAAACAACAAACAGAAAATTTCCACAAACATTTTCGTGTCCCACTTAAATGTTGGATGCCTCAAATGGAGCGAAAAAACAACTGAGCCGACGCATCTTTCTTTCTCTTTTTATCCCATTTTCAAAAAAAGAAAAAAAAAAAAACACATTTTGAGGCATTATAAGTGTATTCATACCCACTTGAGTGTTGTGTTTAAGTTTTAAAATTCTTGAAACCAATTTTAATATAATGCAAGGTATTTTTTCGGTGGAAAGCTCATAGCGTCAGAATTGAAACCAGAAGTATTTATTAGCATCGATTTAGGGAAATGAACCTCCAATAGAGTTTCCAAAATTAAAGTGTTTCATCTGAAAAGCAAAAGTTCTGTTTAAATGGTTTTAATCGATTGCTTTCAAAAAGCGTGCACAAAATGGAAGGAATTTTTTATTGCAATTCTTTTCCAGGTTGCTCTACTTAACAAATCTATGTTAATTTGTTTATTATGGACTTATCAGTGTCCTCTAAATTGGTGAATTAAACTTACTTAGATTTATAAGCATATAAATCTATTGTGCAAAGCGTAACACTTTACCCGATATGAATGCTCATCAGTATGTTCATATATTGTATACCATCAAGCCCACGGACGTACTTTAAAATATTGTGATTCGTTCCTAAGCCGCACAACTCGCATATGGAATGCCTTGCCGAGCTCTATATTTCCTGGTCGGTTTAACTTGCAAACATTTAAAAACGATATACATCGGTACCTATATTTTCTTTCTCCCTAAATTTCATTTGCCCGTGCTGTGTACAAACATTTTAAGGGTACGCTAATTATAAAAAAAGAAATACATAGTTCATAAAATTGTATCCTAAGTTAAATGGTGTGTATTTTATAAGTTGCTTCTTGAAAGAAAGAAGAACTTACAAAAACGTTCAATTTAAGCTTTAACTTACCTAAATGACCGCTCCTCACTACACAAATCAACATTTTTACCTTGAAAAATTAAATTTATAAAGGTTCAATTTTTCTGTGAGTTTAGAGCAAAACTTCTATTTTAAAAAGTCCCACAACTTGTCATTTAAGAGATTAAAACCAAGACTTTTAGAAACCCAGTCTTTTGCGGCTTGTTACGTTGTTTATATTCTTATTTCAATTTCAATAGCAATAATGTGGCAAAAAAAGTTTTAGTTTAATGAGTTGTTGAATAATTTTCCTTGTTGCGGACTATTAAAAATGATTGGCTTAAAATATAAGTTTATATAAAAAGACAGTAAAAAATGTATCCTTTGTATACATACCATAAATATTTTCTCTTCGAAAATACTGGGACAGTACTTATACCAAGCATAATTTAGATTATTAAGACCTTATTCGAACGAAAAAAAAATTGTTGAACAATTAATGATGGGAAATAATAGAATTGTTTAAGATATGGTATTGAGGAGGGTCTCTAAATGGTATTTAAAAAATGGTTACATATACATGTATGTATGTATAAGAGATAGAAAAAGGAAGCGCATGCGAACAATGTTTAAAAACCTGAAAACCTACTAAAACAGTGTGGAAATAAGAATGGTTTGCTGCATTTATGCTGTATGCTGATAAGTCCATGTAAAAATCAGCTTTGAATTTAAGTGATAGTTGAATGCAGCGGCGAGTTGTCTTGTTTTCGCAAAAGGGAAAAGCGTTTCTTAAACAAACAATTATTTTTAGATAGAAATATTGATTTTGTGTTTTTGGTTTTTTTAATTAAACATCATATGGATTAATTTTATTGTGTATTTATCTTTATATTTTTTCTTTATTTATTTTGTATAATTTAGGTGTCCCCAACTGATGGTCTACCTTCTGTGGTATGTAGTGACTGCAGAAATAAGCTTAAAGATTACTATCGATTTCGTTCAATGGCTCTTAAGGCGCAAACAGATCTAAGGAAATTTCTTCATTATGAACTCTCAGGAGATGACGTGCCGGTAAGTTACCATATACATTTTTCAATATTATTATTAGAAATATTGATATATTCTGGTAGCAATAAAGCAGTTGCTACTGAGTTATGAGGAATTTGAATTTTTGCGAAGGTAGATTTTTGATAGAAATTTTTTCAACCTTGGGAGGAGTTGGTTATAGATTTCTTTGAAGGCAGAAATATAAAATACTGTTGAAAGAATTTGCTATGAATAGATGCACATTGTGGGTAAACTAAATTATTTAATGATATTTTTTTTTTAAATAAGATTCTTTATTCAGCAATAATGCAATGGATTTTGCACAATAGGCAACCAGAGTCTGGAAAATTGGACAGTAGTCAAGTTTTATATAAAGTCTTCATAGAAAACAGCTATTAATATTAAATAAATTTTTCATTCATTCCCACTATTCTTTTCTCACCGCGGTCTCGCCATGTAATAAAAATTCCATCTCCGTATGCAAATTACCCACTTTTGCTTTATTTACAGAAGTCACAAACTGGACAGCAATTCAACCTTTAACGAGTTTGAAACGCTGTCTGACTTCATACATAGAATTGTATCCCTGGGGTGGCTTCGACATTCTAGACAGACAACACATGAAGGACGGGGTTGTTGTTATTGAGATATTCGCTGCGGAGAATAACTTGATCCAGCTTGTAAGCCAACGCGAATACCAGATGTTGATAGTTAATGACTAAGCATCCCGGTTCTTCAAACTTTCAATTATAACACCCGTCTCGCTATGAATGCCCATCAGTACGCCCTTAAGCCACCACTGAAATATAGTGACTCGTTCTTAAGCTGTACAACTTTCTTATGGAATGGCCTGCCGAGCCCCCTATTTTCTATTCATTATGATTTACAATCATTTAAGACCGATGTAGATTGGTACCCTTCGCCCGCGCTGTGAAGGCATTTTAAGGGTACATCAAAATTCATTTAATTGAAATTACCATTTTTTAAGGAAAGTGGACAAAATGAAAATAAATTTAGTGCTAGGGATGTCTGTGCAATGCGATGTGCAATCTTGAATATATACGATATATACGATATGACAGCCACAATATCATTCATCGGAAGAAAAAAAAAAAAATTTTTTTAAAACCTTTTAATACTTTGACGCTTGCTTTGGAATAACTTGGTAATTGATGATTTTTATTCTCTGAATCTATGCAATGGAAATCCGCGGCAAAAAACAACTAAGATACGTCAAGAAAGTCATACTCTTAAACGAATATGGCCGCTGATAAGATAAAATGTTTTCTACTCCAATTCCCCGTAGATTTCTGCTCCGCCATGACCGTCAACAAGTTGCGGGGCCAAAGTTGATATAAAATTAACTCCATACCGTTTGGTTTGCTTTGATTCCCTCCGGCAACTAGAAGAGTGAATACATTTCCTCCCAGCGTCTTGTTTCACTGACGCAAAACCTGAAAAAAAAAAACAAATTAAAAATACTAATGTAAATTATTTAATAAAAAAATTTTAAACATTTACTTTGGTCTATGTACCTTTGTAAAACATGAAATTAATTTTACTTTTATTTTTATTATTTATTTATTAATTTTTATTTTTATTTATTTTTTTTTAATCTTAAGAACTTAACTCACTAGAGGATATGAGAACTCCTTAATCTAAAACTGAACACCTAACACGATTTTTGTTGCCTGCAAAAATGTTTGTCTTTCGGAACCTTTTTCTGGACTGAACGCCAGACCGATTGAGAACACTAAAAGTCTTATTCTACGTAATATTCTAAAACCTATATTAAATTCTGTGGAATATTCACTTCACTAATGTGAACGAAGTTGCAGCTATAAGTTAGTATGTACATTAAAGCGGGTCAATTTATTCGGGTCAAAAAAAAAAAAAAACGTTGTAAGCGTCCACCAGAATCGGAATATACGATAAATTCTAAGAAAATTTCAGCATGAAACTAAAATCAATTCCTAGCTCCCGCTGAGAAGCATAAAGATTTCAGGCTGAGGTATTTTAAGATATTTTAAGGTATTTAGGTATTGAGGTATAAGGTATTTTTTGACGAAATGGGTTGAACTACATAGCTGAGGCTCATTTAGAAAGTAGGAGCCAAAAGTCTGTAACTTTTTAAAGAAGTGAGGCATCGGTCTGAAATTTGAAAGATGCTATAATCGTATGTCCCTTAAACTCCAAAGAAAATTTGAACAATAAAACTTAACGGTCATAAATTTAATTTGATTCAAAAAAAAAAAAAAATGTTATTTTCATAACTACACTAATTACGAAACTTTTAAAAGAAAAGCTTTAGAAATAAAATAACAAAAATTCTTAAGTAAAAAATAACTTATTTGTCAGTTTTTAAAAGTCTTTTTTAAGACTCTATTTGGGGATTTTCGAAACAACTTTATAAAGTCACTGACATAACATCATGTCGATTCTGCGGCATTACGCGTCGTGAGACATCCGTTAACAACTGCACACATCGTTCAGTTCCCTGAATGTGCGATGGAATTATTGGATCTGGCAATGGTATTTCACAAGTGTTCGTGTGGGATGCTTGCAGTTAATGGAGGTGCAAATAAGATGTCGTCATTATCCATGTCAACTAAATGCATATAATCTGTGCAATCGAAATAAATGCGATTCTTCTTATAAGTTCTGAGTTTAGTTGGGTCATATAATTTCTCGCGATAATACATAATTTTATTAATAGCTCTTTCGCAGACAGATTTGCTTTCATCGAAAAGCATTGCTAACAAAATATTTTCTGTATGGACGAAAAATGCATTGTTTGGATTGCTTTGTTTACAATTTCTCAAAGACTTGGTGGCAAGAATTGCATTGACTGAATAAAATCAAATAAAAGTTTACTGCCATATACCACTGAATTTTAAAATTTAATATTAAAATACATCGGTATACATATAGACTTTCATAATGAAATTAGCCAATATTTTTAAATTTGTCGAAGGTAAACTACTTGCGACATAAAGGCGCAAAAGTCTGCTGGCTTTTGTTAGAAGTAGAAGTTCGTTAAAATGCAACAAGCAAACAAACCAATGTAATCGTTTATTCAACAAAACTTCAAACTTTCATTTTCAATTCCAGTATTGGTGGGTTTTCTATCGCAGCAAACTCCTATCAACTAATAAGCGTTAAATTTTTTTCCTTAAAGAACTCCCATAATTAGATTTGTTTAGTATTGGAGTCCTCAGCATCAACTTTTGTGTGACCCAACAATTTGCCTTGAGGTTCCTTAAGGATCACAATATGAGACTCCTTTTGTACTCTCGGATGGTATTTTCCATTAATTTATTTCCTTGTCAGGACGTAATTTTTTCTGCCATCATAAGATGGCAACTTTGGCTTTATCCATAATAATTTTCTCCCCATTTTCTTCAGTAAACCCAATGTCTTTAAATAGGGCTGTAGCCAAACAGAAAGCAACTCTATCTGAAATGTCGAAATTAATTACATCGTATCTTTTAGAATAAGGTCCCCTTTTGTTCAAAAACAGATCTCTTGTAGCTGGCATCGCAAACTCGATTTTACATTCGACATTCATGTGCGAAGATTCAGGTCTATACGAAGGATCAATGCTATCTGGCAATTGGCTGGACTATTGTTCGATCATATTTTGCACGCATTCGGGAATTATATTCCTTCTGCTGGTGTGTTGGTCAATCATGTACATTTTTAAGTGATCAGGAATTAATCCATAGGGGCATGGCATTGTTTTTTTGCAACTGCACTTAGCAATATAAAACAGTTCATTTAAGGTTATATCAAATTCAGTAAATAAATTTTTTCTAGATATGTTTTTAACCTATAGTACTTTTTGAGGAATGTATTAAGCTTTTTTAAGATGCTCTTTTTATTTATTAGCCTAATATTAGTTTTTTCCCCAAATTTCAATTATTTTGATTGCTATTATCGGCCTAAAGCTTGCATAAGAGTGTTGTTTTTGACGATCACTCACGTAAAACTAATATTTAAGTATATCCCGATAAGTTGGCAAATGCAGTTTTTGAAAACTTATAAGTCTATCAATTTTCGAATTGGTAGAGTCAATTGACATTGCTGATGATGCTATAACTTTATACGATATTATTTATTTTCAAACGTTTTTTTTTTTTTTTTTTAATAGAAATAATCACACGTTTCCTTTTTGAAAGCCAAATAGTATGTGAACCAAATGTTTAACAGCACGTTTAGAACTGATAATAATCTTGAACTTTATTTACTGCTAGTCGATGGTGTTCAATGGCGCACATAGCTATTTTCGAGAATGGGATTACTTTCCAATAGGGATTAATGCTCTTGATAGCCCCCCTATCTACGCCACTATTGTTGGTTGACAATTTTTACTGCAAATTTATTATCAATAAAAGAAACTATTACAAGAGGAATGGCGACCTTCACAAAAGCTTTGTTATTCTTATCTTTCTAAAAGTTTCCTATTAGGGTATGGAAATAAAATAATATTTTTTTTTTTTAATCAAATTTAATTTATGACCGTTAAGTTACGCCTTTTCTTATGTCACGCCTACTTATATTTTTATTTTGGAGTTTTAAGGATATGTATTTCAAATTTCAGACCGATGCCTCACTTCGTTAAAAAGTTACAGACTTTTGGCTCCCACTCTCTTAAATGAGCCCCATCCTACGTGGTTCGGCTCGTTTCGTCAAATTTAAAAAAAATTTTTGGTTAATTAAAAAAAAAAAAAAATATTTATAAAATTTGTTGTAAAAAGATGAATTAGAATTAAGCCCAACATGATTAAAAAATGTGTTTTTTTTTTTTTTAAATACCTTATACCTCAATACCTAAATACCTCAAAATATCTTAAAATACCTCAGCCTGAAATCTTTATGCTTCTCAGCGGGAGCTAGGGACTGATTTTGACACATAGTTTCATGGTGAAATTTTCTTAGAATTCATCGCAGCTTCCGATTCTGGTGGACGCTTTTTGCGAAAAAAAAATTTACCCGCCCATACATACATATCCATATGAGTTTATATTTTCAAACCAATGAAAAGAATCGAATAAATGTTTAATAATGATAAGTACATATTAGGAAAACTTATGTACTAAAAAATCCTGTCGATGAAATTATCAGTTTGATTTCTAATATACTATATACATATATGGTATATATAGCCGTTGACAACTAATTAGAAACGATAGGATTATTGTTGCACTTGCTAATATTCTGATTTTTCGTAATAATATAACGGTATACTTAGAAAATGTATTCCCATCTTGCAAGATTATATGTATGGTTTGTATAACAGTAATACATTATTCGAAAAATTATATTGTAGTATTACATGATACATAATATTTTGATAAGTATAATATTAATTTACATTTGTAAACGTAAATTCAACAAAGAAAATTGTGGTAGAAAGCTGTTTTCGAAATGGGCAACGGCAAGAGTTGCATACCGGAGACGCGTAAGGCTATTGCTAAGCTAAACAAAGCCGAACTCTCCTATCAAGGAATTGCAACACAGCTAAAATGTTCTAAAAAGATAGTATTTGATGCAATTTCACATTTTCGTAAGTATGGCACCACAGATTATGTTCCTCGTCAAAAAAGACCCCTCAAAACCACACAACGTATCGACACAAAAATTATTCGGTTGTCGAAAGCGGATCCGAGGAAGTGCCAAGGTCGTCCAACGGGAAATTATGGATGAAGTTATCATCAATATATCCAATAGAACTGTTGCACGTCGTTTGGCGGAAGCTGGACTTCATTGGAGACTTGTACGCAAGAAGCCGTTGGTCAAATTGTCTCAAAGAAAACGGCAAACCAATGGAAATTTGTACTCTGCAGTGACGAAACGAAGATCAATCGGATTGGTCCGGACGGTAGAAGGTACGTCCGACGGCCAAAAACAAAGATCCCAGGTACACTTCTCCAGTGGTAAAGCATTCCGGTGGATCAATTTTCATCTGGGGCTATTTTTCTTGGAGCGGCGTTGGCGCAATTCGTCGTATTGAAATAAGGATAAACAAGGAACAGTACGTTGACATACTGAAAAATGTAATGCTGAAATGAGCAAATGAGGAAAACATGCCGATTATTTGGTCATTCTAACAAGACCAAAACCCTAAGCGGACCGCAAGCAATTTTTCGAACAAAACTCCATGCGTGTACTTGACTGCCCATCATCCAGTCTGGACTTGAATCCGATTGAACATCTTTGGACGGATGTTAAAAATGCCGTCAGTACACAAAATATTTCGAACTTGGATGTTTTGTTTGAAAAGGTAAAGAAAGCGTGGTATGCGATTCCAGTGGAGAGATGCCGAGTCCTCATTGAGTTTATGCAAAGTCGTTACGGAGCTGTTTTGAAGTAAAGAGGGTTTCCAACCAAGTATTAGTCATAATTAGGCCCTATGGTAAGTTTCAACATTATTTGTGAAGATTGTCTTACATTTGCTTATTGTTTTTTCAGCGTTTTTTTCTAAAAAGTATTAAAAAAATGCGCCAATAAAACTTTATTAATTGTGTTTTTTTTTTTCCTTTATTCACATAATAAGGATATGTATGAAAAAAAAAATTAAAATGAAAAAATAATAAAACATAAAAAAATCTGAACTTTTTAATGAAAAATATCGTTTCTAATTAGTTGTCAATGTGTGGATATATAGATCGACATGTTGTTTTCATAAAGATGCAGTCAACTTTTCATTGGGATAGTTCGAATTTTTATCGGTTCTTAACAAATATTTGTTAGATATGGTTTGAGTTTTTACTTAATATTATTTTATTTTTATTTTATTTTATTTATATTATTTTCTTTTTTGTACTCCGATTTTTTCATTGCTTATAAGGAGAAAGATCGTTCGTAGCCGCTCGATGGCGACTCAATAATAACAAAATATAAAATAACCAATAAAAAAAATTACAAACATTTAAAAGTATTAGAAATTAATGATTGCAAATCATGTTGGTTTTTTTTTTTTTTTTTTTTTGATAATTTTATAGATTTATTTATTATATACATATTTATTCTGATTGTTTTGTTTTGTTTCAGGAACTTGATCAAATGTCCTATCTCACGCTTAAAAACCTTATTGTATCACCCTCTTCTGCTACACGTAAGGCGTCGGAAACAATGGCAGCAACAGCTTTAACTGAATTAAGTAAAATATCAACTAATACCAATAGCAGCATTAATAAACGCCAACGTTTACATATGGGTCATACAAAACCTATAAAACGAATTAAACTTCCATATATGGCCCCTGTTTCATCTACTGCTGATTACACCGAACCCAGTGCATCAAATTTAAATGAAACAAGCACAGCTTCGATCGTTCCTTCGGAAAATGATTATGCTGGATTAACGTACCCGAACGTAACATATCAAAATCGGGTCGACACTTTTCAAAGTGCCTTTAACTGCAGTGATGATGTTTTAAATCATGAATCTTATAAGTTAGAAAGCCAAATAAACGAAAAGGAAAGGAAAACAGATGTTAATGCTATTTCAATTCGAAATTCGGGATTTTTGGCTCCATCATTAAAAAATCTTAACCAATTACAACAGCATCTAGAAACTGCAGCAGTTTTAATGGATATAAGTAAAAAAGTTATTATTTCGCCTCCTAACTCTAAACCGCAGTCTCCCAATTTTAACGTTTTAACTCAAGCATGTATTAAAAATTCTGTGATAAAACCCAAACAAACAGTTGGCACCAGTAAACAAGCTAAAAATGAACAAATAATTATTCGAAATAAAATTCAAAGCCTAAATAATCAAAAAGATTCTACTCAATCTCAAACGTCTCAATCCCACAATTGTTGTGATTCATTGCAAAGTGTCAGTAATAGTTTAAATGTAGGACCTAGCAATAGCGGCAGTAAACCTGATGTAGAAGTTAAAACTGCCAAAAAAAATACTGAACTCGAAAATACTGGTTTACTTCACTACAGTGGTTCAGATGAAAGTTCTGATTCGGGGAGACTACATATGGACATAGGGTCGTTGGATATTCAAGATCCAAAACTCCCGTCCAGTGACAGAATAACAAAAAGCGATGATTTTGTTGAAGCTCATTCTTTGGATAGTATATCATCTGAAGATCATGTCACAGATCCAGCAACAACTCAGCTCTGGCAGGCTCTAGCGCGAACTTCTGGTAATAACCACAACTATTATAAATTGATTTATATGTATAATATATTTTAGTAAAAAGTATTACATGTTATAATAATTTATGTATACATATAATTTTCTTTCAGTCAATGAAGAAGGTGGTCAGGCTACCCAATTGCTTCGCCAAATGGTTAACAACAGGCCATTTAGGTTTCATTTAAAAGGGGATGAAGCAAACGAAGATACTGAACAACCTCTTGCTTTACTTAAGGTAAGCAATTTTATTCAAATATAATAAAATAGAATGAATTGCAATTAAAATTGTGATTCCTATCGAAAACAGCAAAGTAAATGTTTCTATTGGCTTGACATATTAAAGTTTTAAGTTTTAGGGACTACCATATAATTTTGATCTTATTTTTGTTTAAATGCTCATAATTTATCTTGTGGCATCTAAATTACTTTTTTGTTTTAATATCTTAATAAGATAAAAGTAACGTAGCTATGTATATAAAAAATATACTTTTTTATAATTAATATTATTTCGGAATTCCAAAAAATGCAAAGTTAATTGTAAATCGATAAAATATGTACTAGGTGGGGTGAAAAGTAACCTCCTTAGTAATAAAAAAAAAAAAAAAAATTTAATGTTTTTTTTTTATCCACAAAGAGTATGCCATGACAATCCCAGAAAACCGACTCCATAACCTTTCCGACCTATCGAGTCTCCCACGGCCGCTTCGGAGCACCCGTGCCGGCTTCAGTCCATTGCCGGGCACTCATTCTGTTCTCTGGTGTGTAATAGTGGATCCAAGTTTCATCAACCGTTACCAATCGACGCCAAAAGTTCGCCCGATTCCGCATCAGCAAGTCCAAACACTCTTTCGAAGTACTTTCGCGTTCGTGTTTTTGGTCAGGAGTGAGTATGCGCGGCACCCAGCGGCAGGATAACTTTTTCATATCAAGAATATTGCCCAAAATATGGCGTGTGCGCTCAGTACTAATCTTTGTGGTATCTGCTAGCTCGCGCACCTTCACTTTCCGGTCAGCCAACACCATTTCATGTATTCATTGTCCTCTGTAACCCCATCGGAGGGCCTGCCGCTGCGGACTTGATCGGTAGTGGAGTTGCGGCCACCACGAAGCTCAAGCCTCTCAAAAAATAAATAAAGAAAGAAAATCGTTTTTGTCCATGCTCAACATGATGCCAAACACGTCAACAACAATCAGCTGTCAAAACAAAACTAAAGACAGTATCACACTGAAATTTGGCATGTCTGCCTAAACAATCAAGGTGTTTCTTTTCACCCCACCTAGCAGTTATTTTCTGTAGTTATTTCTCACAGACGCGACATCTTACTTGTACCTTGTAAAGTATGAATTATAGTTGAGCAAACTAGTATTGACTTATCGATAATCCATAAAACTAATTCCAGGATGCTAGTTTAATGCTTGTGCCATAGGTGAGGTGCTTCCTGTTCATGTGCAAAAGTGGTATACTTAAAAGAAAATTAATGTTCTAATATTTAAAATAAATTAATCTTTTATTTAAATAAAATAATGTCCTTTTTTAGTGTAGAAAAGCCGCATTTTCCCATTCTGCTTACTGCGTGCAGAATGTAATGAATGCATGTTAATGGTATAATAGATTATAACAGATAATATTTCTTTTATTGACCGCTGATTTATGTTCCGATTATAAATACGTCTAATGCAACACATTTCTCTTTTGTATTCATATTACTCCTGCGCTACTTGTGGTGTTGAATAGATTTTTGAACCTTAAAAGCATTCTACACGCGGCACTATTTTAAATCAGATCATTACTGAGGCCAATAATTTAGTGATGTTTTTGCATTTAGATGGTCCAATTATTTTTCTTTCGGTTTCTCCTTCAAACCTCGGCTGGAAGTTGAGCCTCTATTGCTTTTTGGACCCGATTTTTCAACGAAATTCGCAGAACATGGCAAAACCAGCTGATTTCCTCAGCCTGAAGATTGTCCATTATCGTTTTTTTTTTTTTATTGTGGAGATATCCACAGTACATCTACTTATTATAAGATCATGTTTGTTACACCCACGTATGTAAACAGTGCAAAATTGTTGCTGCATTTTACATCGTCATATTAATTTCTCTTATCGTTTGATTAAAGTTTAAAAAAGTAATTTAATCTAGTTTTATTTTGCGCTGTAGCGATTGATAAGAATAAACAAAATTTCTAGTCATATAATCTATGAAATTTATTACTCGGAAATACAACTAGCACAAAAGTAAAACAATACAAATTACAAAATCGTTTTTGCTCTTATTTATTATATTAGCTAAATTTAGCTTACTAAGCTTATTCTGCATTCGCAAAATGTGAATCGAGTTCAATGTTTCCTTTGCATTGAAGTCTTTATTTCTTTTATGGAAATATCTGACGAATATGGCGGATGGGGTAAGACTTCCCATTTGAGCGTTTCCAGGTAGGTTTTAACGGGTTTGGCAACGTGAGGCCTAGCGTTGTCATGCTGTAGAATCAATTTTCGTGCCTCTGTTCGTATTGCGGTAGTTTTTCTCGCAGTCCTCGGCTTAATCGCATCATTTGAAGTATATATTTTCCCAAAGATGGTTTCGTTGGGTTTGAACAGTTCATAATAAATAACACCGACCTTGTCCAACCAAAGACGCAGCATAACCTTCGCAGCGTGAATATTCGACTGAGCCGACGACGTAGAAGCATGACAGGGCATAAGCATAAGGAACCCAAGTTCCTTGTTTTAGAATCATTCCTAACGCTTGCAATCGCTTGGAACTCCTAATGCAGAAGCAAGCTCTTGCGTTTGACACGGACCCTCATTAAGCAATGCATCCAATTCGACGTCTTTAAAAGATTTTGGCCTTTCTTCACGCGGATGATCGTCAACATCGAAATTACCGTCTTTGAAACGACGTTACAAATCACGGCACGTAGTTTCACTTAGAGCAGCATTTCCGTAAACCTTTTGAAGCTCTTGATGAGCTTCATACGCCTTTTTCTTCGAGTGAAAGAATAAAATCAACACTTTCCACCAATGACGATTATTTGACACAAAATCAGAAATTTTTACACAACTAAAAGCATATGACGCCAAAACAAAATCATTAATGCGTCAAAACGGTTTATTTACCATATGTCTAAACTTGGTTCATGACGTTTTGGAAATGTCAAAATCGACCATCACTTACTGTTGGAGCCAACGAGAACTTAGTTGCGTACCTAATACATAAAGAAATACAAACGAATGTTTTCTTAAGACCATTGAAAACCATGTGAAGATCTTCGACTGCATCGCATTAGCATATGATAACAACGAAAATATATGCGACATTTGTTTAACGAGAATTGTTTCAATTTTTCGTCTCTCCGTTGCCCTATTGTTTGGGCATCCAATCGCTCTCCCCAGTTTATTAAAATAAATAAATTGCATCAAGATGTTATCCATACTTCGGAAAATATGTGATATTGTCCGATCGCCCGTTTGTGATTCACTTTACAGTCTTTCTCATGTTCTGAAAAATCTCTTATCAGACGTAATGTTACTGCTTTGAAACTCTTCGTTAAGTAACATGTCAATATGCCTGTGACGAATCGTCGAAAAAGACGTTAGTCTAAAAATGGTTTTATTAAATAAGTGAAATAAAATATAAAGGTTATTACATAAACCTAAAAGTGACTTCAAAGAAAAATGTCTCGTTCCTGCATCAATCGGAAACTAAATGATAATTTAAGGAAAAATGAAGGAACGAGAAAACAAACTGTGATGCCAAACTACATTAAAAAACAAGAGTGCGAGTTATTGTTGATAAACCGATCCACATCTAACTTGTCCATTAGTTGCCCGAACAACTCTTACAATAATTCCCTTGGGCCAATTTTCTTTCCGCATATTTTCATTAGCTATAATAACTACGTCATCTTCCTTTATCGGTTTGACACTCTTGAATCACTTGGATCTCCTCGTTATGGTTTATAAATACTTGCATACCCGTCGCCTCCAGAAAATGTTAGCAAGACATTTTCTCCAGTTCCTTTCAAATTCACCTATTGGCTTACTGCCACTTGACGATCTTAACAGAAAGTGGTTTGGAGTCAACGCTTCAGCCTCATGGCTCTCCAGAGATACGAATGTCAAGGGCCGCAAGTTTATAATATACTCTATCTCTATGAAAATCGAAGAAAGTGAGTCGTCTCTTAGCCTTTACGCAGAACTTTTGAAAGAATCTTCCTGACTGATCCAACTAACAAAGCCCAAGGGATCAAAAATTGACAAGCACCCTTAAAAGCCCACGTTTAGTTGGCGATCTTGTAGCTCTCAAAATGTTTTAATGTTCCTTGCCAAAACACAATTCCTTAGCCAAATGGATTGTCTCTTGATCGCTGTCGACGCTATCATCAAATCATCCTCGTAATGATTTTTGGTGATAGCAAGCACTGCCCTTGGATACTGCTGACTAAACTTGCTTGCGTTTACATTCTTTACGTATTGTGCCACGCTTGGCGAACAAGATGAACCAAAAGTTAATACATCCATTACTAGAATATCCGGTTCCTAATTCGACTGCCCATTCCTCTACAAAAAGGGCTGTTCCTGTTGGTTCTCCTTCCGCACTCGGATTTGGTGCAACTAATGTCTTCACTTACTGCGAATCGACGTGCCCGAAAGGAATGCAGCACATTAGGCAAAACAACAGGCTGATCGAGTCCCTTTAACAACATAGAGTTTAAAGATACTCCATGGGTCTTCGCAGCTCCATCCCAAACTAATCAAACCTTTACAGATTTGTTCGAATTCCTAATAACAAACGTCGGTATGTACCAAATTCTAGGGGTCTTCATTTTTTCATGATTGGTTTTCAATCTTCTTACATAACCCTTTTGCGAAAGATTCTCAATTTGACAATTTAACGAGTCTTGAAGATTTGAATCTGCCTGCCTGTCAGCATGCACTGTAGCGCCTTAAGTGCTATTGAAAAGCTTTCCGGCATCTCGACGTTTTCGAACTTCCACAAAAGCTCATTTTCAAACCTTTTTTCAATGCGTCTAGTTTCCTTCTTTAAGATGTCTAGCGCCCGCTCTTGTTTAGCCGTCTCAACGTATTCCTTTAAAGTGCCATAACTCTCCAACGAGAAAAAATTATGCATTGCAATATGAAGCTCTCTCTCTCACTCACAACAGATATGTCTTTGCAGCCATCGGTTCGTTTCTTCTTCCCTCGTACGTCTTAAGCGCAACGCCAAGATATTCGTGTTGAAAGTCTATTAGGAGTTTGGGTTAAGCATCTGCATAAAGTATGATGAAAGTGGCAATTCCCTTACGTGTCGATATTTTTTTTTAGCAGTATTGACATCAACTTATGCTAACTTAATAGCAATAGTCACTAACTTTGAATTCCTCTCCTCTCTGACCACATCAGACGTCCAATGTAGGCAAAGAGGTTTTTCGGTGCCCTTCAGGTCTAGATCGTCTGCTAATTCTTGTTCCAACAGCGTTACACACGATCAACAATCAAGAAACGCAAACGTTTCGTAGGACTTTCCATTCCATTCCATTCCCATGGATAGTTACAGGAGCCGTTCGGAAAAGAATTTCAGCTTCTTCGTCTTGATCCGCATTGTAGGCTTACGCACTAGGTGTTGCATACTCATGCAGCAAAATATGTAGCCATTAATTCTACAGGCTTTCTGTTCCCTGCATCTCTTCCGCGCAAAGTGACGTAAACAGCATTCGGAAATCCAATGACGCATTACAATCTTCCTTCGCCCGGGCATCTAGAATTTCCTAAACACTTCACAATCTACTAACTGATGGTTTTGCCGAAGCTTCTGTTAGGTTGCTTAGCAAGCTCTTGAAATTGCTATGCTTTTGGTGAGCATGTGTGTGATTTGTACGTCTATCTGCCTTCCACTCTGAGACGGTAACTGAGTTAGAGTCCGGACGTCCATTCACCTCAATTACCCAGTTTAGTTTCAATGCAGGAGGAGGCTGGTTTAGTTACACATAACAATGCAAATATATTCGTTCGAATCTTTCTGACTAGTTTGACTTCTTCTGCTTCATCGGAATCGGCAAGTGCAAATAATTCATCTCCAGGCGTCGCTGCTCCTCCAGGCAATATAGCTCTCGCTACATCGTTCGGCCTCGAACCTTTATTGAGTGACCCAACTTAGAACGTTTCTGCTCCGAATCCTTTTCATCAGCATCTTAACTACCCGGAGTATTTCGTTGCTTTCCTTGTTGCTGCACACCAGTTCGATTGTTTGTCTCATCCTCGTGGCATGAAATATACTGCTGTCTAACTGTAGCCATTAATTGCTGTCGCGCGTCACCAATTGCCTGTTCACAAACAGCACATCTCCATCGACGCGTGGTTATCGATGCATTTACGCTGATCACTGAACGAAAATCAACAACACTAACAAAGTAAACCAGTCACACAAAATCAAATTGTTTTGTTTTCCTTTAAATTACCATGCAACATAGTACCGGAATATATTTCTAAATATTCCACAAATAAATCTCTGTGAATTGCAAGCGATGCAAGTAAATAAATCCGCCTAGACTGTGTGCAGATCGTTTTGGTTTTATTGTTGCTGTGCTGGAAGCAATGCTGCATCTGTGTAAAATAATTAAATCTTGTTTGTGACATATTTTGTGCTATTAAATGGAGTTTCTATCAATTACAAGTGCTTAAGTTGTGCTGCGCCAATTGTGGAAATTAACTTTTAACAAAGGTGATCTTCCCTGGCTGGCGGTTGACTATGATCGCTCGATTGTCCTAAGAAAGCTGAATGATCTTCGCAAGAGAATTATGGTGATATATGGTGCATCGCTGAACCTTTGTTGATAAACTGCGTTCACAGAGTTCTATTTTATCTCACACTAACGAGTCCCTTAGCTCTCAGCATTAACATCCAATCCAACAAGCAGTAGACAGCAGCACCATCTTCGATCGACTACACTGGATACGCACTACTTTACACTGCCTCGTATGAGGCACCTCAAATGACAACTGGTACTGGCATCAGTGGCAATTATAACAACACTGTAACAGCCCAACAAAAGTACGCTCAGCAAAGTGTAAGCGATATCCTTCAAAACACGTCTCAGCAATAACAGCTTATCAAACAACAATAATTCATCCACGGCAATAAACAATAACAAAATCGTTTTTACAAATAACAATGTAAACGGCACAAGTAACAGCAATGAAGGGAACAACAACCAAAATGCTAATTGGACAAATATCCAAACACTGAAGCAACGCAAGTTGGAATTGGAGAAACTACTGAACGAAAAGATCCATGCAGCAGATCCATAAGCAGGAGGCGAAAATTCTTAACGGAAACTATGACAACTTTAATTTAATGTTGGATGGAGTCTGCAACAACAAACTCCATTCTCAGACGTAAAGGTAGCTCCAGTTACCAGGAAAAATAATCGTTTTACTCTATCGAAATCAGAATATGATCTCGCACAGAATAATACGCCCAACAATCAGCCGACAACGACAAATAATCAAAACGTAATGAGCATTAAGAAACGACAAGGACTGCCACTTCGGCGCTTACGAGTAGTTTGAACACGTCGTTTGAGTACAATGGGAGACTTCTTAGAATGCACTGAAAATTTAAGCAAATGTCTTGCAGTTACTCAATATGATAAGTACTATTTGTCTCCGACAAGTCAAATGTACGCAGACGGCAAAGGTTTTGTAAAAGCCAGTCAAAATATAAAACAATGTCTCCGTCGCCCATGCATAAGGTTGTACCCTTGATTGATTCACATCGAATCATGCTGCATTCAGCCAACGGCTACAGGTGTATCACAATGGAAGTAAGCCGCATTTAGAACAGTACGAGGGAGTTGATGTGTTGTCACTGTCGCCATCAACAAGGTGTGCATTTGAACAGGGCCAGCACATCGGCAATCAACATTCGAACTTATGGCGAACAGGTTCCAATAACGACCGATCTGCATGGTGTGATAGTGCATGTTATGTCAAACTGGGTAACGACGCACATCTAGCGGTATTTAACTACAAAATGACTTGCATAAAATGATGCAAGAACCGGTTTTACTGGCAGCGTATACCTTCAAATAAATCATTTAGAAAGGACTGTTATGTGGAAGTCATGTAAAATAAAGATAATTGGACTTGAAGTTGAAGTTTGTGATAATTTCAGTGACAATTGGCTTGTGAAGGTAGTTTTGGTATTTCTTTTATTACAAGTACTTGGTGCGTTTTTTATTGAAAGTTTCAAAGAATTGAAAAGAAAGTAAAATTATTGTCCATAGGGTGTTTAAATATATTTTTTGGTGGATGGGATAAAAAAAACACTATTTTTATTAAATTTTTGAATTCAAAGTTTTTTTCTAACTTTAATTATTCAGTGTTGTTCGGATGGGAGGCTATGTGCATTTGAAAGCTTGATATGTTATCTATCATTTACCGGTTTAAGTCACTGCGCGTAGGTGCGACCCCCATTCTTTTTTTTTTTCATTTACGAATTTGCCTTCGACAAAAAAAAAGTACTAAGTAACAATCTTATTAAGTTTTATCCACATAATTTGTTTTGATTTTGTTATTGTACACGTATAAGTACATGTTCAACTTTTTAAGTGTAGGTATAAGCTTTTAATACATGATATTCTTTGAAATTTTCAGAATGTCTATCGAAATTACGAAAAAAATAATTTTTGGTGTTTGGGTTTCCAAAATCAAAATAAAGCGTGTTGATGCGGTATTTTCCTTTGTGATGAGCTATTTTGATCAAATACCATTTTCGGAAGAAGCAACCAAATCACTTTAAATATTTGTAAGGCTTATTTGTTTTAAAATAAATTAGATGTGGGCCAAAAGTTGTAGGCACCGTGAACGCTTCGAAAGCACTCATTCTTCCTGGCTAAATGAAACCTTAACTCTATCACACAAATTTTTAAATGAAATTCCATCTTCTTCAAATGTAATCAAAGTTGGGAGACCAATAAAAAACTTTGAAGAAAAAAATGTGAAAAAAATGCAAAGCCTCTTGGATTCATTTAGCTTTGAAGAAACTGGAACGACTTATGAAAAAAACTTAACTAAAATTAGAAAGATACTGCAGCTATAGTCAGAAAACTGTCACTTAGTTCCCCAAAGAGAGGTTTGTTTTCAATATTGTATTATCCAATTTTATTAACTTTTACTTAACTTAAAGTACGAATTTAAAGAAATCTCTCGATAACGTGTCTTCTGACCAAATATCTGTATCTGCTGTATCTGTATAAAGCGTTAGCTTGAATTGTGGATTCGCAGTCGTTCGAAATATACTGTCATCATACGATAAAATTAAAGAGTCTAAAAAAATGTTTTCCTAATCAGAAAACTCTGTCAGAATTGTTTGCTATATGTGATCTTCTGAGCTTAATTTATCATAGTGTGAGGCGTTATGTTTGGCTCAGAAATTGTGAGGAATTCAAAACAGGCCCTAAAGAATTATCTTTGATTTTTAAATAAGGATGTGACGAAATCATATATGCAAATATACAAAACTGAAGAATGTTTTGACGAAAACCTTTTCAGCATTACCATGGTTCCGATTCAAATGTACTTTTCTAAATAAGACCATACTTTGGCAAAATCCAGCCCCCTCTTTAACATGATACTGCCGCCCGGAAGCAACGGACTTGATAAAACGGGAAGTTGATCTAATAGTAGAGCAAATAAAGGTATTATCACCTGTTGAAATTCGCGGGGATGAATTTCATATTGCAGTAAAACCTATTTTATTACTAACAATAGTAGATGGTAAGGTTATACCATATATATATATTCACTTTAACAGTACTTCCCTGTCGTTCTGCTTCTAGTTATATACGTAATATCAATAAAACTGTCTATCAATCAAAAATTAAAGTCAATGCAAAAACTTTGATTAAGTTTAAGGACCTAACGAGCCCATGATCATCGTTGATGTGAGTGCCTGATGATACTCATAGCTGCTAGAACTTATTTTCATTTTGTTACAGATATTTTTTTATGGTGAATTTGCTATCCGTGTCCGCACTCACTTTATTGAAATATACGTATAATGTGAATGAATAAGAATGATATTTTATATACTATTGAATATGACTAAATATACCTTCGCCCGTTTGTTTTATCATATATTCAAATGACACGATTATAATGCAGCACTCCTGTGACTTAGAAATATGAGCATTGGTAAGGTCATCGACTATAACGCAGTTTATTATTAATTCATCTTCACTATTTATGCACCGAAATTAAACATTTATTTATCTGCTATTCTGAAAGTCTAGTGTCATTATTCCTGAATATTTTTTTTTTTTTTTATAGCGAGTTATTTGTTCTTTATTTTCTTAATTAAGCTGTTTTGGCAATATTTGACTAATAATTAATAATTAATGTATAATATATAATAATTAATATTATAAATAAATTTAATAATAAATATATTACAATTGATATTTCCTTATTTATTTTTTAATTTCATCGATTTAGAACGCCCCAGAAAAAAAAAGTTCCGCGAATTCCAAAACCGATCGTAGGAAGCAACCCTGGCCTATTAAAACAGACTTTAAAAATATTCTCGAAAAAGCAAGGAATACTCTTAAGAAACAACATAGTTCGGATGATTTAAATCGCTCCAATGAAACTATGAGTGAAAAGTCAAAATCGAAAAGTTCAAATATTATTACAAATCAGAAAGATATGTCATGTTCTAATTGCGGAACCCTCACAACAACAATTTGGAGGAGAAATGTTCGCGGTGAAATGGTCTGTAATGCTTGTGGACTATATTTTAAGCTCCATGGAATAAACAGGCCACATTCTATGAGACGCGATACGATTCACACTCGGAGAAGACGGCCGAAAGGAAACGACGGTGAAGAGAAAAAAAGTAAGTAAACAAATAAATTTGTTTCATCATATAAGTATATTTTCATTAAAAACATTCTACGAGCGAATGAGTCTACATATGTATATATAATGCTTGCAATGCATGTTTTCAAAAAATTTAGTACAAGACCATAGTTTAGCCGCCAATTTTATGCGTTGATCATTTATGGCTGTGCTCAATATTATTGAGTGCTCAATTTTTTTTAAATAGAGGATAAAAAAGTGCATTTTCGACATATTTAGCTTTTTTTTCCTTTAAAAAAGGTGTTAAAACGATAGAGGCGCAACGCGAGATTTGTAGCATGTATCGAGATGCAGCTATAAGTGCTCACACTTGTCAACGTTGGTTTAAACGCTTTCATTCAGGAAATCAGACCTTGTTGATGCTGTTCGCTCTGGACGTCTACCAACCACAGACGACAATCAAATTTTGACTGCAGTTACCGTTGATGGGCATTTGACGGTACGGGGGATCGTTCAGCGATTTCGCAGAGACTGTCGCTTGAAATGTCGAAAAAGGTGGATGTTTGGGATCCTTACGAACTCAGTAAAAGAAACATTATAGATATGGACATAAAAGATTTGCATCCCAAAGAGGTCATGTTGAGAATTGGGTGGGTCTGACGAAGTGTCCTTTACTTCCAGTTGTTTCCACGTAATCAGAAATGTTGTTAAATATTGCAATCAGCTCGATACTTTAAAGCAGGCTTTGTTGTTTTCCATCATCACAACGCCAGACTACACACAGCTTTAGTGACAAAACAAAAGCTGAATTAATTTGTCTGGGAAGTTATGCAGCACCCACCGTACTCTCCAGATCTTGCGCCTTTTGACTACAATCTTTTATACTCTCTTCAAAACAATTTGGACGGAAGGCAATTCAATTCCGAAGATGAAATCAAAACGTATCTGGAAAATTTTTTTACCCATAAGTCTCCTGACTTTTACAAAAGTCTCTTCCAGAACGTTGGAAAAATGTGATAAACCATGATGGACAATATCTGATAGATTAAATATAAGCTTTTATACCAAAAATATGTGTTTAATTTTAATCCTAAAAGAACCGCAGGACTTATTGAACAACCCAATATTTTGATTTACTGATTATTGTACATATGCTAAAATATTAGTCGAGATCACTTTATCAGATATTTAGAAGATATTATCATGCAGCGCAGCTCTGCTCACTTTTTAATGTAAGAATGGCAGTAAAGTCAAAACCAATGTAATTGTTCCTATTTGTTATTTTTAGTTTTATTTAATTAGGGGATCCTAATATTATATGATATTTAAATAGCTACATATATTCAGTTTTATTTTTTCATCACAATCTTTTCATTGCGAACTAGAGTTAATATAGATAGGTTTTGTATACTGGCTTTTTGCGATGAGGATTTAGTTGCGAAGCCTTTGTATTAATATAATTTTTAACAATTTCGTAACTACAAGACAAACTCAGGGTGTCTCCTGTAAAAAGGTAAAAAGTCAAAAATAATTTGGGGATTGATTTTTGGGTATATTCTAAGAAAAAAATCATTCTATAGTAAGAATTTATCTCCAAAGTTGACATAATTTATCGAGAATTTAAGAAAAGGCTTCCGTTGGGGTACCCTGACTTTGTCGCCCTGTAAATACTCCTTTTAAGACTTTATTTTTAGAAGAAATACTAGCCTTTGTAACTGCGTTCAATTAAAATTGATATCTTGTTTGAATCTTCAGATATCCAATTTCTAAGCATGTTCCCTTTTTCCTGCCCTTGCTAATTTTTGACCAGAAAATGCCTCAAATATAACATTTTACTATTTTTTTCTTATAAACACAATAATAACAGCAATAAACAAATCACCAACAAGTTCGAAGAAAAACTCATAGATTTTATGATACTTGGAAAAACCAGCAACAGGTAAAAATTTTTTTGCTTTAAGCTTCAAAGGCTATGAACCAAAAATGATTTTGTGTTGTTTTAGATAATTTTTATTTTATGTGTGTGCCAAAACGATTATGACAGGTGCTCAAAGTGTTCTCCTTAGTTCTGTATGTATACTAATGTCGTTTTTGAACTTCACTCTGAATGTTTATTGATGCTAACTGCTGCTTCACTTTTGATGATGCTTCGAGAATACCCTCTTACAATTCACTTAAAGTTGTTATTTCTTTTGAATAAACAAGTTGTTTTATTCTTCCCCACTCAAAAAAAATCCAATACTGTAAGGTCAGAAGATCTTGCAGTCCACTGAACTTATCTATTTCTTCCTACCCAACGATTACCGTACTCTTCATCTAGGCAGTTCTTAACATCACGACCATAGTGGGCTGAAGCACCACCCTGTTGAAAATATAATGTAAATACTTTCGTTATCATTTCGTAAATCATTTCACAAAAACTCCAGATAATTTGTAGAATTCAGCCTAGGTAGTAGTTTAAAGGAGCCGATGAACTTGTTTCCAATTACACCTGCCACATATTGACGCCAAATTTGTGTTGCAATGATTTATATCTTGTACGTTTATTGCCATGTACTCGTATGAAGATTGCAAAAATTTGTGATCCCATTTCTTGCAAATTTAGTAGTGTAGATAAAGATTTCTCCAAGCGGTACATCATAAATTTAATGTCTGGAGACATTGAATTACAAAGCTAAGCATCTGATGCTGATTGATGGATTATTTGTAACAGCTTCCAGTATTCTTTAATCAGCCGAAATTCTTCTTACTCGTGGAGCTTCCGCGTTAGATCGTGTATTTAAAACTGATCCCGTTTCTCGAATCCTTCGATACGTATTTCCAAATACTCCTTCACTAGGAAGTCGTCGGTTAGTATAATGCAGACATTTCAAATAGAGTTTCTAAGCAACGGTAACCCTAACGTTAACTGCTGAATTAACTTTTTTTTCTAATCTTTTATGCCATAAATGTTGTCAATATTGGAGATAGACCATTACTCTAGAACAATTTTTTTCTTAGAATATACGCAAAGGTCATTTCCCAAATTATCTTTGACGAATTTGGGGACACCCTGTATATGTTAATATTGAAGAGCTTGTCTTGTCATTACGAAAGTTTTAAAATTACACTAATACAAAGGCTTCGCATAAAACCTCATTGAAAAAAGCCATTATACAAACCTGTCTATACTAACTCTAGTTCGCAATATAAAAATTGTGATGATAGAATAAAAGTGAATATATGTAGCTATTTAAATATCAGATAATATTAGAATCCTCTAATTAAATAAAACTAAAAATAAAAAATAGAAACAATTACATTGTCAGTGTCTATTGATATTTTCGTTCTGAAAAAACATTTCTTAAATTTTCAATCCAAGTATTCTCTGTTTCTGTTGACCTTGTTGCCGCCTCAGTTTTTCCAGCATGTCGTGTTAGTGTTTGTTACCTAATTCCATTAAGCAGCATGTATAATTTTATTTTAATTACATTTACAGGAAATAAAACCGCTGGAGTAAGTACATCAGAGTTTGACAATCCTCGAGATATGCAATTATTAAAAAACAATGGCTTTTTCATGACCTTAGGAGATAATAAACCAAACTATGTTACTTTTCCCGCACAAGTGAGTATTTTAAATTTTTTTTAATGGTCGTTAACATTAATTTAATTTAATAACTATTTCTTATTATTTTAGCAATACTCACAGTATCTTTGCTCACGCGAAAATACGGAATTTAAAAGCGAATTATCAGGTGGTATAAAGAAAGACTCAACTTCATCCCTAAATGAGGAATCCGAAAGTGATGATAGTAATCCTAACCTGGGGGATTGCAACTCACCATTGAATTTAGTTTCAAACAAATCTTAATTACAGAATAAGTAAAAGGGAAGCAGCGAACTCACGCTAAATACAAATCTGAAAGCAATTAAAATGAAAAAAAAAATCGACTTATGACAAAATGATATTTTATGCAAATGAGCAACTGTTTTTGGGAATTAAGTATTTAATTAATTTAATTAATTTAAAAAATAAAAAATACTCAATTGATAAGAAATTTTAGAAATCATTTCAAATCCGAAATACGATTCATATTTCTAAAATCAGGAAAATAAGAAATCATGTACTTAAATAAGTTTGGCAAAACTTTAACAGTAGTAAAGACATTTTACATTTTACTGACATTCAGTAATATAGATATTATGAACTTTAATCAATACATAATTTTTTTAAAAATAAATCCTTGGCCTAAGCTGAATGTCAACAACCATTATACTTATGAACTCTTAGTATTATAATTACTATTCGAATTTACTAATTCATATATTTATCATGCTTTTAATATTTTTAATATTGTATATATAAAATTTACAATCTTAATATTTATTAAAACAGTTTTAACTTAGGCTCCTATTCCAGTTGTCGAGTATTGAGCAACAATCGACATTAAACTATAGATAACCATAACAAATACATATACCAACCAAATGTCTAATAAATGTCCTGTCTAAAAGTACCATGTTGAGTTTGGTTTTCCTGAAAAGGTCCCGATGCAATGTATTATTTTTTTACGTATTTGATAATTTTTGCACATTAAGTCACAAAATTTTTCAATTGAAAAGTAGAAATCGATGTGGAAAAAATAATCGATTTGATTTAATTTATTTTTTTATTATTATTTATTTTTGCCGACAATTACAATAGGGGCCTTATAAAAATGAAGAATGAAAACATGTGTATAGCTAAAACGAAAACAATTTCAAACGAATGTAAAGAAACTTCTTGCCTAAAATATACAAAATGTGTGATAATAAAATAACCTTTCTTAATTTACCTTATGTATACTGAAGATATAAAAAGCCCTCCATTTGGAATGTATTTTTTTTCTGTTAAGCCGAACAATTATTTGATGGTGTGTACAAACAACTACAGCAATGAGAGCATAAATTAATTAATCAATAAGATAAGGCAAAACTCGATTATTATATTTGCATATATGACAAGGAAAAAAAAATAAAATAAAAAAACAAAAGAAAAATAACAAAGTTAATTCGAACAGAGTCAAAGAAATAGTAAATAGAGTAAAAAAGTCCTTAACATTTTTTAACACTCGTAATGTATGTTATAAATTATAACATATAAGTATTTTTTTAGAACTATATAATATATTTTAACAATTAACATACAGAAGTTATATGTATTGCTTTATTTTTATATAAATAAAAAAACAAAAAGAAAAACAAAAAAATATAATATATATTGGAACAAATAAGAACGAAATTATATGTATGTATATACACATACGAATGTATACATATATACATAAAATATCAATTTTAATAACAAAACAAAAATCAAAAAGGATGTAAGATAAAAACATTGTTTGCGCATGCATGTTGAATTTTATTCTGTGGCTAATACTTTTATTCTCTTAAAATAAAATTTAATTAAACATTTGTAATGCATTTATGGTTTCTGCAAAAAAAAACAAAAAACAAAACAAAAAAAAGGAAAATTATTTATGCTTTTTAGAAAATAAAGTAATATTTAAAATCAATTAGTTAGTAGTCGAACTAACTTAAAACAGTGATTTTCGCTTACAACATGCAAACATACATATATTCAAGAGTGTGTAAAAGTATTTTGTTTATTTTTCTTTAGTATTTCGTCTGATATAAGAAAAATTTTGCAGCAATGGAAAAAAAATCTATGAAAAAAAAAATTATTTCTGTGACAATCAAAAAATAAAATATTTAATACATGCAACCTTTGCCAAAGGTATGAAGCACCCTATATAAGGCAATATTTTTTGTTCAAAAATATTTAGTTGGTCAGCTCCATTTGATAGAATGACTGCAGCAATACAGGCATATGAATATAGTGCTGATCGAGTTGTAAAACTCTTTACCCATTTCGTATTGAAATGAATCCTTTAAATTTTATTGGGACTGTGTCGGGTTACCTGATTCTTCTGTTTAATATGAACTATAAACTTTCGTTTGCAATTATTGTAGGTTTTTTTTACTATGCGGGACAATAAAATAGTACAATAGCGTTACCCTCAACCTAGGATATGCAGCGCAGTCTGATAAATTTCATTGTCCTGTTGAAATTGCATGTTTTCAAAACTTCGCAGCAGCAAGTTCTTGATAGGCCTGCTTTAGCATAACGCGAATATTCTATTTTTTCTGCTGTATTGATTGAATCTTTTTTTTTTTTTTTCTCCTTGACATAGCATTTGAATATCCACATTCTGCTCAATTTAATATTCTCGTTGATTTTTGACATGTCTAAATTTTTAAAAATAGAACAGTTTAATTAATAGTACTGGACTTTAGGTCCACGCTACACTAATACTAATACGGCAATTATATAAGGTACGCAATGTGATTTGACTGGTACGAATGATGAAAATTTTTTATATGTATTTTCACTAGCCCTTAAACATAATTGAAAGTACATTATTAAATGCTATTATCCGTTGAAATATGGAAATCATATAATTGCATCATATTTCTCCCACGTATCTGGATTGGGACGGTGCTGCTTGTGGGGTTGGCTAAATTTTCGGACCTTGGGATCGTTCACAGGCTACTCTGGCTTAGATCACTCGTCACTGTGTGCTATTGCATTTGGGTAATTAATTAATTAATTAAATTATTTTATTAATTGATTATTTTTCTTCTGAACTTCGGCTGAAATGTGAGTCTCTATTGCTTTTTGGACCGGAATTTTCAAAGACTCGTTGAACATCCCGAAAGCAGCTAATCTGCTCGGTGAAGTTTTCACTATTGGTTACTTCATGTGGAGGCTTAGGGAGGGTAAGTAATCCGGTCCGACTAAGTGGCCCCGGTACACTCTTTTTTATTGCTAAGCTATCTTTCAGCTTCAGCCGAATAAGTTATAAGCTATAGCGACTGATGATCATTTATTTGGGCAAAGAAAGCTTAGTATGCCACTACAAAATGATACAAACATTAGAAAATGGAGCGAGAATAAGTTTACGATTACTCCCTAACTTGACATAGTGCAAGATTGTCAAGAAAATGCGGCAGAAATCGGATTACATCACGTATGTACAATACAATAGCTAAAAGAAAAAAAAATTAAATAGAATAGTTCGAACTTTGTACAGGGTGTTCCGGATAATGTGTTGAAGACATTAAGGGAAGTTTACTTGTCATTAAAGTACTCATAATTACGATACCCCATTTATTACCATACACGCATATATGTGAAAGATGTTATTTCCAATAGAAGTTAAAACAGCGCAGGGTAAGGGTTTGTCTAAAACCTCTGCATCTCCAAGGGAATGCATTTCTGAAGGATGCTTACAATTATAAACGTTCGCATCCAAAAAGGACAAAAACGACACTTCCTTTACCGGTTCCATAATTAAAACAAAAAGGAAAGAATATTACCATAACACATTAATACCAAATTTTTTTTACTTCAGAATCCGAACGAATAAAAAAACGTGGAAAGCGCCTTAAATATTGTAAAATGTTGATAATGTTAGTAAAAATCAATTCATACAAGAGCAAAAATCAAATACTTCACATTATTATTATTATGGTACCTATTATTATTATATTACGAACACAACTTAATAACACGAACACATAATAAAAGCTGAACGTATATTCAAAATAACAGAGCGCAGTGCAATCCACAAAGTGAGGAAAAGAAAATAAATAAGTTTAATGTAGAACAATAAAATGAAGTTAGAAGTTATAAAAAGTAAGTGCAAAGTATATGTACCAGGTAAGCGTTTATTAAACAACAACATATAAAATAATATGTTGTTCTGGCTGAATTAAATATTTTTAAAATATTTTTATAATAGTGCAATGCAAAAGACATAACAGAAATCACAGGTGCTGTGGATAATTTGCTGGAGAAACGAGGCTCTCTAATGTAGAAACGAGTAGCTGCTCTATGGCTGAGGCAGTCGTGGAAGGGCCCACTTCTTTATGTAGTACTAAAACAGAAGCCGAATTTAAGGAGATCGGGAAATTACCCGATTCCGTTAAATAATTGCAGGTGTTCGACGGGAATCTAACCCTTACATACATTGGGTTGATACTGTTGAAAACATCATAAGTAATTTCCAATAGTACAAAATAAACCCATTTATCGTGCTATACTTCAACACATCCGTCAAAAGGTAAGAGGTAACGTGGACTCTGCGTTCATTCAAAAACCTAAAAACACAAAACCTCGACTAACGGAATCACAATATCCATTCATCCATTACAAAAAACACTATCGCGGCTCCAATCAACCAATTCCATCAAAGCGCGAAACTGCCTTATCACCTAGAAAATTCAGCCAGTCTCCATCCGGCAAACCTCATCAACACCACAATACCAGCGGTCATGGAAATAGTGCACCACAATGGAAGTGGATTACATGAATCATCTTCAAGGATCAAACCTGCATAAGAGAAAGGGCAAGTCTGTGACAATCAAAAAATAAAATATTTAATACATGCAACCTTTGCCAAAGGTATGAAGCACCCTATATAAGGCAATATTTTTTGTTCAAAAATATTTAGTTGGTCAGCTCCATTTGATAGAATGACTGCAGCAATACAGGCATATGAATATAGTGCTGATCGAGTTGTAAAACTCTTTACCCATTTCGTATTGAAATGAATCCTTTAAATTTTATTGGGACTGTGTCGGGTTACCTGATTCTTCTGTTTAATATGAACTATAAACTTTCGTTTGCAATTATTGTAGGTTTTTTTTACTATGCGGGACAATAAAATAGTACAATAGCGTTACCCTCAACCTAGGATATGCAGCGCAGTCTGATAAATTTCATTGTCCTGTTGAAATTGCATGTTTTCAAAACTTCGCAGCAGCAAGTTCTTGATAGGCCTGCTTTAGCATAACGCGAATATTCTATTTTTTCTGCTGTATTGATTGAATCTTTTTTTTTTTTTCTCCTTGACATAGCATTTGAATATCCACATTCTGCTCAATTTAATATTCTCGTTGATTTTTGACATGTCTAAATTTTTAAAAATAGAACAGTTTAATTAATAGTACTGGACTTTAGGTCCACGCTACACTAATACTAATACGGCAATTATATAAGGTACGCAATGTGATTTGACTGGTACGAATGATGAAAATTTTTTATATGTATTTTCACTAGCCCTTAAACATAATTGAAAGTACATTATTAAATGCTATTATCCGTTGAAATATGGAAATCATATAATTGCATCATATTTCTCCCACGTATCTGGATTGGGACGGTGCTGCTTGTGGGGTTGGCTAAATTTTCGGACCTTGGGATCGTTCACAGGCTACTCTGGCTTAGATCACTCGTCACTGTGTGCTATTGCATTTGGGTAATTAATTAATTAATTAAATTATTTTATTAATTGATTATTTTTCTTCTGAACTTCGGCTGAAATGTGAGTCTCTATTGCTTTTTGGACCGGAATTTTCAAAGACTCGTTGAACATCCCGAAAGCAGCTAATCTGCTCGGTGAAGTTTTCACTATTGGTTACTTCATGTGGAGGCTTAGGGAGGGTAAGTAATCCGGTCCGACTAAGTGGCCCCGGTACACTCTTTTTTATTGCTAAGCTATCTTTCAGCTTCAGCCGAATAAGTTATAAGCTATAGCGACTGATGATCATTTATTTGGGCAAAGAAAGCTTAGTATGCCACTACAAAATGATACAAACATTAGAAAATGGAGCGAGAATAAGTTTACGATTACTCCCTAACTTGACATAGTGCAAGATTGTCAAGAAAATGCGGCAGAAATCGGATTACATCACGTATGTACAATACAATAGCTAAAAGAAAAAAAAATTAAATAGAATAGTTCGAACTTTGTACAGGGTGTTCCGGATAATGTGTTGAAGACATTAAGGGAAGTTTACTTGTCATTAAAGTACTCATAATTACGATACCCCATTTATTACCATACACGCATATATGTGAAAGATGTTATTTTCAATAGAAGTTAAAACAGCGCAGGGTAAGGGTTTGTCTAAAACCTCTGCATCTCCAAGGGAATGCATTTCTGAAGGATGCTTACAATTATAAACGTTCGCATCCAAAAAGGACAAAAACGACACTTCCTTTACCGGTTCCATAATTAAAACAAAAAGGAAAGAATATTACCATAACACATTAATACCAAATTTTTTTACTTCAGAATCCGAACGAATAAAAAAACGTGGAAAGCGCCTTAAATATTGTAAAATGTTGATAATGTTAGTAAAAATCAATTCATACAAGAGCAAAAATCAAATACTTCACATTATTATTATTATGGTACCTATTATTATTATATTACGAACACAACTTAATAACACGAACACATAATAAAAGCTGAACGTATATTCAAAATAACAGAGCGCAGTGCAATCCACAAAGTGAGGAAAAGAAAATAAATAAGTTTAATGTAGAACAATAAAATGAAGTTAGAAGTTATAAAAAGTAAGTGCAAAGTATATGTACCAGGTAAGCGTTTATTAAACAACAACATATAAAATAATATGTTGTTCTGGCTGAATTAAATATTTTTAAAATATTTTTATAATAGTGCAATGCAAAAGACATAACAGAAATCACAGGTGCTGTGGATAATTTGCTGGAGAAACGAGGCTCTCTAATGTAGAAACGAGTAGCTGCTCTATGGCTGAGGCAGTCGTGGAAGGGCCCACTTCTTTATGTAGTACTAAAACAGAAGCCGAATTTAAGGAGATCGGGAAATTACCCGATTCCGTTAAATAATTGCAGGTGTTCGACGGGAATCTAACCCTTACATACATTGGGTTGATACTGTTGAAAACATCATAAGTAATTTCCAATAGTACAAAATAAACCCATTTATCGTGCTATACTTCAACACATCCGTCAAAAGGTAAGAGGTAACGTGGACTCTGCGTTCATTCAAAAACCTAAAAACACAAAACCTCGACTAACGGAATCACAATATCCATTCATCCATTACAAAAAACACTATCGCGGCTCCAATCAACCAATTCCATCAAAGCGCGAAACTGCCTTATCACCTAGAAAATTCAGCCAGTCTCCATCCGGCAAACCTCATCAACACCACAATACCAGCGGTCATGGAAATAGTGCACCACAATGGAAGTGGATTACATGAATCATCTTCAAGGATCAAACCTGCATAAGAGAAAGGGCAAGTCGGATAATCGACTTCAGAAGCAACAGAAAGCATATAACTTTCAAACGATAGACGATCAATTTACTAAATCTTAGCCGAAATTGTCTAAGAGGAGATTGAGGATGAATAGAATTTTATAACGGGTGCCTCTCTAGCGTTCCATACATACGCAGGATGGAAAAAATCTTTACTTCCTTGTAGACACAGGAGCTAACAAGAATTTCATTAGTCCCTCAATAATCCCAAATCCCTTTAAAATTCATTCCGCTGGTGGCGATATACTGATTGAAAAAAGGATTACCGGACAGATCTTAAAAAATGTTTCAAACCTTAACTCCTTTAATGGCATAATCGATACGATACGCTCAAAGAACTAGAAACTGTAATACACAGGAAAGGTAACTGGCTTAACATCAAGCCTTGTATAAAGATTCCAATTCGAAAGGAATTTTTAAATGAAGTCAACTTTACGTTAAACGAAAACCCCTCCGAAAGCATTAGATCGAATACCTTATTAATAAATATAATAGAATATTCCGTCCAATAAGCGATGGCAAGAAAATCAATACATCCGCGAAGGCTGAAATAAGAACCAACACCGACGAAGCTACTTATACAAAGAGTTATCCTTACCTTGCGTGTCTGTGAACAGAGATGGAACACGAAATAAGAAAGTTGTTGGAGGAGGGCATTATTCGTCCCTCGAAAAGCGCCTACAACTGTCCAATTTGGGTTATTCCTAAAAAAAATCCAAACCAGCGGGTGAAAAGCAATATCGGATGGTCATCGACTACAAACGGCTTAACGCCGTAACCATCTCGGACACATACCAAGTACCAGACATTAACTCCACTTTGTTCAGCCTTAGAAAATCACTACTCTTGATTTTACTTACTTACTTACGGAAAGTTTGAGTTAGTTAGATTACTCTTTGCATTGAAGAACGCTCGGTCAATATTCCAAAGAATCATCGACGATGTGCTTAAGGAATTCAAAGCAAAAATCTGCTACGAATACATCAATGATATAATAGTATTAAAGCTCGTCAGCTCATAAAATATCTCGTAACGCGAAAACTTCTCAATGACTGGGAGTATGCTGACGACAGCACTCTGCTTTTCATATCCGTTCCCGGATTTACGTTCCCTCTCTTCGGCTGAAGAACGGGAACGGCAGCGTACGTTAAGCTCATTAACTTCTGATACTAACAACATAACCAATTGGAGAACTACCAACAGAGTGGAATTGAATGCATCCAACCCTCAAAGCTGTCTGCTGACATCTTCGAAACTGAAAAACTTGCCATTCTCAACATGTGTGTCAGTGAAAACTTACGTTGTCATTTCAACGATGATGTCGTCAAAAATGTTGCGAAATGTCCAAGTTTCCTGAAGCAACTGGGCCAATGAGGAAAAGTGCTTCGAAAGAACAATGGCCTTATATTGTAACATATGGTCCTCCAGCAGAATTGTTGCAAACAGTTGACATTGAAAAGCAAAAAAATTATGTGGTTTAGTACAGGCTATCGAGAAACGGTTTGAGGATAGCCCCATGCAGGAAGTTTAAAATGCTTACCTTACTATGGTAATAAGCAAATAGAGGAAGAAACCGGCAGAAACAGCTATCAAGAAGTCGGTTAAGACTTCCAAAGTCATCACTTGGGAAAAACCTATGCGTTGACGGCCCCAGGACCATTATCCTGCAATGAAAGCCTTCTAGTAGAAGTTGTCAGTGGAAATATAAAATGGATGGCAATAATACACACCGGTGCCACGGCCTTAATCATCAGGAGTGATCCGATGTAGAACTCCTGGTTACATAACATCAACAGTTACAGCTTGACAGCAGCTACGGGAGAAACAGCTAAGGTATATGTTGAGGACAAGTAGTGGACTTTGAGGAACAAAACCTGAAATATGGAAATATGGAGATACCAATTATATACAAAAACGCAAACTCTTTCATCTTATAAGTCGTCATCTGCAGAAATCAGATTATAGAGCCTTCGTCGGAAGCAATTGTTTGGTCAAAAGTGTAAGACGGTTCTGGTAGCCACCGATTTTATTTGATGGAGCCAGAAAATAGGAGAGACTTCATGATGGGAAAGTCCTTAGTGTAACCAAAGAACAACATGACTTAGTGTAAAGGTGAAAAAGAGAGAGAGAGTGGGAAAATGAAACTTTATCGACCACAACGAAAACATGTCGTACAACTCCAGTCGCGAGTGTCCGAAGTATGAAAATCAAAAACAAAATCCTCAGTCTCTGTAATTTGGATCAAGAGCAGCGTATCCTGGCAGACAAACTAATCGGTGAGCATGCTGATATATTTGCTACACAAAACGGAGAATATGGAAGTTCAACACCACACTGACACTGGAGATAATCTCACGAGATTTTAGTTGCCTAAAAAAAGAATGTTTTTTGGCACGGCTGTTAATGAACCCCGAATAGCCCGATTTGGAAACCACTTGAGCCGCAGCCACCCAAGGTTTACTTTTTCACTCGCATCGGCGTAGATAAAGTACAATAATGCTAGAATATATTTAGATATACGCCGCACTTTCCCGAATCTTATAGTGTTGTATGTAAGGGATTTATTGGTGGCCTAACTTTTGATATATATACTCGTACATGGTGATACTATGTTCTACGAAACAATACGTTTCCCAAGCCAGTCGGTGAACTAAAACCTCTACTAATTTATTAGCAATCGTGTGTCCCCTCTTACACACATAAAATAATGGTTGAGGATAGTTATTGGAAAATTAAATTGTTTGCAAAAGTGAAGTTAAACCCTTTTAATGATAAAAATAAAATTGCTATTAGTTCATGGAATTCATGGAGTTCATGGAAGCATTCACAAGGAATGCTTTGTTAAATACATTTAAAGACAATTTTACTTTTTAGATTGATACAAAATTACCGAACCTGCAGCGACTCGTGGAATTAACTGTTTTGGTACATGCAGCGACTCGAGGGACTAACTGTTTTGGTACATGCAGCGAGATACCATTTCAAAACTGGTTTACGGAATACCACTTTTTCTGAAGTATAGGTAATCTGTTGGAGAAAGGAATGAGTTTGGCATCACCTTCGATCTATTACTTTCTTGTATCATACTGAATGGTTTCAATTAATGTCTTTACTTTCTTGTTAATTTTTTACCGCGTGATTTTTCAAGATTTCCGTTAGGTTACGGGCCCAGTCTTTGTTTAGAAAAATAAAACAGAATTCAAGATATAATATAAAATATTGATATAACTGAATGTGAACAGCGTCTTCTATACTTAAAATGCAAAAGATTTCCGTATTTGAATAGCAGAAGACTCAACCATTAGAGCATAGAGAATACTATAGAATCGATTTTTTTTTTAGCAAAATTGAAATTTGCATGGAACGCTAGATGGTACAGAATATTGTCGAGGGATGTCAGGGGAGTATAAATATTAGAATCTTCGAAAATATGCACGTTAGTTCTAAAGTTAAATTTTAAGAGTGAATTAAGAGATTGGTTAAGTGATTTAAGTAAAAGATACAATAAAGTTAAAGTGGTTGAGAAAACGATTGGATTGTGAATTGTAACTGTATTAAATAAAGTGATTGTATTGAAAATATTGTTTTGTATTCTATTATTTGTACCCACATAAACATTTAACAGTACATTTTATTCATAACTGATTAATTAGATAACCAAAGATTTGTTTATCGACATGAGTGGAAAGCTATTAACAATCGGGAAACTGAAAGCAAGAGAGAATTCTGATGACTGGAAATTCGCAGTACAAATCTTTTTGGAGTATCAAAATTTGTGGACTTATGTCACTCGTTTTTACTTATGCCGTAAAAAATTCCAATGCGAAAAATGCGAAGAAAGTATGGACCAATCTAGCTGCAGCATTAGATGACAATAAACAAGAAGAGTTAGTTTGCTGCAATCTTTAATTGTAACTAATTTACAAAACAGCGCTGGTATTGAGGATTATGTAAATAAAATCGTCACCTCGACTCATAAACTCGGGCTCGGGATAACAGTGTTGGGCGACTTGATTGGTACGTTGGTTCTTGCAGGTTTACCGAATGGATAAAAGCCGATGGTCATGGGGATCGAAACCTCTAGCGTGAAATTAGTTCTAGTTCTACTGCAGGATGTTAAAGATGACTTCAATCTTAAAGAAAATTCTAGTTCGGCGTTCTATGGGGAAAGTAAGTATGGTAAAAAAATGTTTTAACAAGCCAAAAAATATTGTCCTCGTTGTTATGTGCGCAATCAATATGGTCATATAGCGACGAATTGCTCACAGACATGAAAGCCTAATATTCAAGCTAGAGCAGCCAACGTTCTATATACCACTTTTGTTGCACAAAAAATAGAAAATGAGGATTGGATTATTAATATAATGATGACGTTATTGTTGCGGGCAATAACAAGCTAAAAGTTGAAGCACAAGGGAATATTTTCTATGAAGATTTCATGTGGTGATGTCATTGTCAAAGACGTTCTATTCGTTCTAAATATGTGTTCCAATCATTTGTCAGTTGGTGAAAGCAGGTAATCGTGTTAATTTCGCCTAAAAATAATTGTCAAATTTTTAATAAACAAATTAGGCTGATCTATGCTGCTAGCCTGTACAACAGGACTTTCAAATTAGACAGGAGTGTTCAATCTGTATGCACAGTAAACCAAAATTCTAGTCAAAATGTATGGCATAGACGTTTAGGGCACGTACATTTTAAGACATTGCGAAAGATGGCTGGTGGGTTGGTGAATGGTATCAACTGTAACATAATAGAAATTTCGGATGGTTGTAAAATATGTCTCAAATCGACAACAAATCGACCATTGGAGTTGATGCACTCAGACTTATGTGGGTCCATGAAAGAATCGTCATTGGGAGGTTCTAGATATTAATTGTTGTTATTGAATGATTATTCAGGAAGATATTTGTGTATATGATTGAATCAAAGAATAAGGTAAGGGTTATTCAATTTAAAAATTTTGTAGAAAACCAAACAGGTAACAAAATCAAAAGATTTCTTACTGATAAAGGTACTGAATTTTGCAATAAGAAAATGCAAAATGTGTTGAGGTGTTATGGCATGAAACATTAAACTGCAATTGCATACACGCCGCAACAGAACGAGAAGCCCGAACGTTCATGTAGTACTATTTTTGATAAATCACGTTGGCTTTTGTTAAATGCTGGAATGGATAAGAATTTGTTGGCTAATTCGGTCTCTACGGTATCATACCGTAAAAATCGTACAGTTAGTCGAACGTCTGATTAACTGCAGACACCAGACGGACTTTGGTCAGGTCGTGTTTTCAGGTCATGGTATATTTACCAAAGCTAAAGCATCAGAACCTAGATTGTAAGTCAACTAACTAACCTTCAAATGCGTAACATAATTCTAAGTATACAGTGCTGATAGGAACTCGAATGTAAAGATAGAGCTGTGCGATCCAATCGCTGTGGAAGAATCATCCACTTCTAAGAGAATTACAAAAGTTCCAAAAAGTTTTTATGACTGTGTATGCTATCAAACAAATTCAGATAGTATTTTTGATACCACTACATATGATGAAGCATTGTCCAGACATGATAAGAATCATTGGATGAAAGCCATTGAAGAGGAATATGCTGCGTTAAATGATAACGAAACGTGGGAATCTGTCAATTTGTCACGTGGAAAAAGATATATTAGTACCAAGTGGGTTTTAAAACCAAAATTAATTCTGATGGAGAGATATGCAAATATAAGGCCCGTTTCATAGCGAAGGGTTGTATTAAACATCAAGGGGTTGATTATAGTTAAACTTTTCGCCTCATTTTTCGATATTTTCCTTCAGATTTCTGTTAGAATTGACAGCTAAACTAGACCTGAAGATTCATCAAATGAACGCAATCACAGCATTTCTTCAGGGAGATTTGAAAGAAATTTATATAGCTGTGCCTAAAGGTTTTAAGAACGGAAGTAATATTTTAGGACTTAAGAATTCTTTATATGGTCTAAGCAATAATCGAAAATGTATAACAAAAAGCTAAACTTGGCCTTAAGACAGTTCGGTATATGATCTACTGATGATCTACTCATACAATATATATTGTATAATGATGTAAGAAATATGCAAAAATTGAAAGCAGGTAAATAAGTAAATCCAAGATGAAAGAGATCTGCAAAGCGTGATCGTTTCTTTATCTTAAGTTAAATAGATCCGGCAAAATCTGGATCAATCAACAGCAGTACATAACTGAAATCGTAAATCATTTTGGAATGAGAGAGAGTTCCCCAATGGAACTAAAACTATATTTATCAAAGGTGATGTCACCAAAGAAACAGTCTGAAAGAGATGAAATGTCAAAAATTCCCTATCACGCATTAGTTGGGAGCTTGTTGTTTGCTGCCCAATTATCAAGGCCGGATACTACTAGTAGTAGTATTAAATAGTAGTAGTCCGTGGCCTGCCACAAACTTGTTGCTGCTAGGGGTGGAGGAAGATATATAACCATGGCTTGCCACAGTCTTATCTCTTCTTGAAGCTTTCATTTTAGGCTCGTTGCATTTACCTTTTGAAGATCGACCTCGACAAGTTCGATAATCAGGTAAGGGCTCTCTACGTAACAAGAGAAGCAAATTGTGGGCAGTTGACCTTGGATCCAATTCTTTTGCTGACTATTCCAACTATCTCGGGTCATATCTTCAATTCGCCCAGTCGATCCTAAGTCTTTCTTCCAGTTCGTTAAACTACCATCTAAACTACTCATAAATAAAGTACGCATCATAAACTACTCCATCCCTCCTACCAAGTGTACAAATGTCTCGATAGGGAACATTTATTGTGAACGGGCCTTGATTTTTTTTGTTTGGTTGCTATGACACCTGTCAAACATATTTAGTATACATCAAGTAATTGAGCAAACATCATATTTTCACAAAAAAAAAACGCTCACTTCATACCGGTACACCTGGTATATGAAAACATATTTTTTAAGCAATCCTCTGCCGATAGTTCCCTCGAACCGAATCCTTCTTATTTTAAATACCTACTTAAATTTCCCATTGGCCCCTCCATTTCCCTAAGTTTTGATCATACAGTAGTAGAAAGTAAGTTACAGTAACTTAATGATACATACTTATCCGGCCGAGATGGCCTTCCACCCATATTTCTTAAAAGGTGTTACTCAACACTCTCCCACCCTCTTTCAAATCTCTTCTGGGCACGCTTTCTCAAGATATATTTCCACATAGATGGAAATCTTTTTTCATAACACTGACATTAGCCCCATAGCTAAAATTTCACATATACCCAAACTCCTTGTACGAAGCCTTAAGCTTCTTATTTCCCCTAATCAACACAGCTTTCTGAAAGGTAGACCAACTACCATTGACCTCGTCGAATTAGTGTACTTTGTTCTATCAGTCTTAGAATTTGCTAAAGAAGTTGACGTTATAACCTAACTATTAACGATCTTGAAAAGGTCATTCAACGCTCAGCACTTTCCCTCTATGTATCCGTTCGTTCGCGTAACTTTTAAAAAATTTTCTCTCTTAGAGAGAATTTTATTCCTACTCCTCCGGATTTGATAGTTTTTGCATATTTAGTCCAAAAAGTACGCGAAAGGACCTATTGATACATTGGAATGGAAAGGTAATGATGCGCATTTTTTTGACCTTTATGAATTCAGGCAATCTATTTGAGATGAAAATCCCAATCATTTTTATTTGGCATCAAATTTGTATTGTATTGTATTGTATTTTTTGATCAAATACGGTTATAGTACTGCGCCTGATTTACTGGTTATTGGAAGGCTAAAATCTGGAAAAATTTTCATCTGGTTTAGTTTATTTATGGGCAATGACCTTTCTTTCAGTTAGTCGAAATCTATTATTTGGCAATAAATTAACTAATATATGTAGATAGAAATATATTTTTGATCTTAGGCTTTCCAAAAATGGCTTTCAATTGCATAATAGGGTCAAATAAATATGATCATCGGTGTGTGAAACCGTATTCATTATTTCATTATCAACAGCGTCTATGTCCTCCATTAAGAGTTAAGGTGGAAAATGACTGCTTTATACTGGTTATACCATGAAATCGTCGATTTGCATGTAGAAAACTAGGCAAAGCTATGTTGTTTTCAAAAAACATAAAGTTTACTCCATAAAATATTCCCCAAATATGTATAGCTATTGCCTTTTTCTAAAGCATAATGAGAGCAAAGCCTTTCACTAAAGCAAATTTGACTCATTAAAATAAGTTTTTATACTTCCAAGTACTGTTTTATGCCATCCGATAAAATGCATGTTTTGAAGGTGATTGTGATGGAAGCCTTAAAAAATATATACCCAATTCCGGAGCTAAATCATAAATAATAAAATCACATAGACTTCTGGTAATTGTTTTTTTTTTCATAACCCCGCGCGAGCACGAAAGGGATATAAATACCTTTTTACTAGCTTTACTATCTTCATGTCAGAGTTAATACCGACGGAAATTTCATATAACTACATACAATATCTATGAAAAAACTTTTTTGGAGAATTGCCTCGCAAGGGATTCGAGCTCGCGACCCTCTGCTTGAGGAGTTTACGCATATACCACCACACCACGGCTACCGCGTAATGTATGAGGAAGATGCAGATTAGGTGGGCCGAAAAGGAGAGAGGTTGAGAATAGAAAGAATAAGTCGTGGGTTAAAGTTATCAATGGTCGTAAGTGAGAGGGGACAGAGCGAGACATGGGAGTTTATGGTGTCAGTGGTGAAAATTAGGTCTAATTGCCTACCCATAAAGTTGGAGACTCCACTAACTTGGCATAAGCTAGAGTCTGTAAGCTCATCTAAGAAGAGTCATTCTTAACTCGAGTTAGGCTTTGCGTTAACAAAAGATTCATCATCTCATTGAGTCCAGTGCAGTTGGGGTAGATTAAAATCACCGAATACGATGATATCATCGAGAGGACCAGATGATTTAATTATTTGATCAATTGCATCGATAGCGAGTTGGTAGCGTTCGATAGGCTGTGCCGGTAAGTAGTAAAAATTCATAAGGTATAGGGACCTATCATAAGGTATATGGGAGTGCTATCTTTATTGAAACGTAGTCAAGCTCAGAAGAAGTAGAAACAACGATTGGAGAAGAGTTTAAAACACAAGAAGAATCATTGAAACTAGGGGACAACAATTCCTGATTCTTTATATCGGGAATTAGATTAGTTTCAATTAGAGCGTAGACGTCAAATGGGAGAGCGTGAGATTGGCGCAAGACAACACGGACCGCAGTCCTCGTTTTGGTAAGTAGAAGGTAAGAGAAATGTTATTTTTAGAAAGAGTAGGAATCGATTGTTAAAATACTCGCAATAGTAGCACGTTAGGGACGAAAAACTTTGTCGTTGTCAGCTCTACTCCGTTGAAGTTGTTAGATCCTTTTTGAGTACACGTACTTTCCGAAAGCAGCAAGGTCGTCAGAGACTTCTTGGGGAGACATATTGATAATCTCGTAGAACTTGATATATAAGTTCGACAGACTTATAAGGTCAATAGGGAGACCCTTCTGCTGTACGAGGGCTGTTAGATGATTACGCAGATTAGAAATGATAACGCAACTTTTTAAGGTTTTGACAATTTATTTTTCAATATATATCCCTTTCAATTCGATACATTTTTCCCAGTGGTGCTGCAACTTTTTTAACCCCTACGTATAGTACGAATTTTGTTGGCCTGCAAAATACTCCTCCGCGGCGTCGATAACTTCCTCGTTCGACTCGTTCTTCTTTTCAGCGAAGAAGGAGACAAACCCTGAGAATACGGAGGATGGCAGAGCGATTCGCAGTGCAATTCGACCAATTTGGCTGTGGCAACTGCGGAGGTGTAAACCGGTGTGTTGTCATGGTGGAAGAACAGTTTTTTCTTCGCCAAATGTGATGGTTTTTTCTCTAAATTGGCGCGTCCCAAAAAATGGTGGTTATCATCTTTCCGGCCGAAGGTACGATCTTTGCCTTCTTTGGAGCGGGTAAACCCCATTGTTTCGATTGTTCTTTGGTCTCTGGTATGTACAAATAAATCCGTGTCTCATCGACGGTCTCTAAACGACGCAGAAACTCCTTCGGATTTGTATTAAACAAGTTCAAGCACGTTTTTGAAGTTTCCGGTATGAGCAAACGCGGCACTGATCGCGCGGACAGCTTACTCATGACCAAAACCTCGTGCAGGATATGGCTGACGCGTTCACTTGAGATGCCTGCCATCTCAGCCCAATCGCAAATTTTCACTCGGAGGTCCGCCAAAACGGTTTCATCTGTGGCAACCGTTTTTGGGCCACCTGGACGCGTTTCATCAAAAACCGACGTGCGGCCATGGCGAATCTTTTCGAACGAATGGTATATAGGTGTACGGGAATTTAAATGGGTTCCATACACACTATCGAGAATGGACTTGATTTTCTCGCAGGTCTTACTACTCAAAAACAAGAATCGGATCACGGAGCGATACTGCTCTTTTTCCATGGTCGCAAAAAAAAAACTAACAAGATGTTTTGAAATGGGTTTCAAAACAAACTAAGTGTCGGATTGTCACCAAATTTTGACAGGCGTGCTAAAAGAGGTTATATTAAATGATGGTACACTCATTTATAGTAGTAGCAGGGTTTTTAAATAACCATTCGTATTTAGCAGGGAGGTCGAATTTAAAGTTTCAATTACCTTTGTGGTGAAATGGCAGAAACATTTTACATTGGGTGATGGTGATACCGTATTTATTTGCGAAGAATTTCGGTATCCAAGAAATATCAGCGTTTTGGGGAGTGCCTTTGATAAAATATGTAATCATCAATTTTATCCATGTTGTACCAAATTATTTGATAAGCTTGCGTGGGGCGACAACGGGAGTTGACAGTGACAGTTTTGGACTCTTGAATTGAAGGGGTAGCGGGCGAATTCGTTGATTGAATCAACTTTGGCTGACTAGGAGGTGGTGGTGAAAGTGGGTCGATTTCGTACTGGATATTCTGGTGGTGTTGAGTATGGTAAATCGTCAATTTTGCTACTTACTTTTTCAATATGATTCTCGATATCGAAAATTTGATTCTATTGATTCTATCAAAGACTACTTCGAGCATAAGATCAGGTTGCATTAGAGATGGTTGTTTTTTTTTAGGATTGAAAATGAACCTCAAAATCTTCGCGCAATATGTTTATCGATTTACATAATTTAAGGTTAGAGATGTTTTGCGCGAAATAATTTGTTTTGAGATCACTGATCGCAGTATTCATCTTGAACAGACTTGCAAATTGTTTATCGATGTTGGTAAGTTTGGAAATATTTACGTTGGTTGGAGTCACTCAGATACTTTATAGCTAGCAGCATGTGTGAGAGAGATGATCTTGCATTCATCGCAAAGGAAATGGATGTTGTTAGAGAACTATTTAACAAATACCGTTTTTCTTTTATTTAAACCAACACAAATTGCATGAAATGATTTTCCACAGATGGCCTATCATGGTCAGCATTGTCATCAGCGATTGGGCAGTAAGTGATTCCGCAATACATGGCAATTTTATTAAAACAAAACAAACGAAAAAGGTAAACAATAAACTTTATCACTGTTATGTTATAAAGAAACTGCGAGTTGAAACTCAGCTAAGTCGGAAAATATAGAAAGTCGGTCAACACTTGGGGTAATGCAAGATAGATATGTGTTGGCCACGTATTTTCGCAACCGTTTATGAAATACATGAGCCAAAAACATATTTTTTGACTATGAGACTTTGTTTTGATAACCTTCACCATAAATCAGAATTAATGAGATCCTTCAAAATAATAAGATTCTCAGGGCAGTTTTATTTTCTTGTTTTTATTTTTGGTGGATATTTTTAAAAAATAATATTTCAAGAATTAAGATTTTAGAAAACAACTACTATATTTCTATATTTTTATTATAATCACTTTAAAATAAATCTAAAATTATTTCGATTTAAATATTCGTACAGTGTTATCTGCACCACCGGAGACCACATATTTTGGATTTGACCAATCAACATCTAATACTTTGTCGCTATGACCAAAAAGATCATAAAGTGGCGCTTTCGGACTAAATGAATAAAAAAAAGAAATTTATTCTGTATGATTACTGATGTTATTATTAACTAGGAGTACAAAAATTATTAATAGCATTTTATTTAATTACTTACCTTCTACAATCCCAAAGTTTGACTTTGTTGTCGTACGCTCCCGAAATAAAAAGATGTTCTTCCGTTTTTGACCATTCTACTGATTGAACCCATTGTGTATGACCAATAAAAGTACTTGCAACGACCGAATTATCTTAAGTGTAAAACATAAAATATAAAAAGGGTTACATCATTATTTTAAAATGTTCGTCTTACGATTTGATCTTGTGTCATAGAGACGTAAATTTTTGTCTGCCGAAGCAGTTATTATAAGCCTATTTAATGGAGAATAACTGACATCGAAAAATGATTTATTTGCCGTAACTTCAGATTGAATTCCTTCAATATTTAAATTCCATATCTTTAGGGTTTGATCCCATGAACTGCTAAGAATAGTTTCGGCATCTATCCATTGGACAGCAGATATATTTTCTTTATGACCTTGAAGAGTCAACAAGGGTGTCTATCCAAAAATTAATTTTAAATAAAACATTTTTATAGAAAGTAATAAAATATGGTTTACCCGTGTTGAACCATGTTCAGATTTGTATTTTATTAAGAGGTCGTCCGTTTCTTCTTTTGTTTCTGAAAACAAGAAAATTGTTCATTATCAAAACATGAACATATTTATTTAATATTTCTTTAGTTTCATTAGACCATAGGTCAAACCGAACCTAAAGTTTAATATAACCAGCAATTGTCTTGGTATTCTACGTATTCATTTATAATAATTAAAATAATAGTTCACGTGGATGCTACCCATGGAACGAAATAGCCACTGAGCCTAAACTTCTTTCTTTCAATTTCTGTCCCATTTTCCGAAAAACTTAATACATTTTTTGGTAAAAAAAGAGTAGTAATATTCATTTGTATGTTAAGCTTTTTTTTTTTAAAGTAACTATTGATTATATTACCTGCAGACCATACTTTGAGCACAGTATCCCAGCTCCCAGTTGCAAACTTTGTGGAATCCGAATTTATTTCAACACAATCAATTCCACGCTGATGACCTTTATACTCATATAAAGGGTGAACAGAATTTTCCAAAATATTCCATTCCCATAGAAAAACAGTTTGATCTTGTGAAGCACTAAAAAAAGAATTTTATTCTTAAGCACATTCAGATATGAACATAATATTGCTAGTCTGATTACCTTAGAAATCGTCCTTTTCTGTCATTTAAGCTCACCCAAGTCAGAGCTTTAATTGGCATACTATGGCCAGAAATAGTAAGGACATGAGAGCCAGATCCCGTCCAGAGATTTATTGTGTTATCATAACATCCACTAAGTATCCAATTTTTGTTGATTTTTACAGCAGATACCCAATCATCGTGTAGTAGACATTCTTGCGGCTCTGGTGCAGGATACTTCTCCACATATTCGACAAGAATATCATTCTCAACCGAAATATTTCTATTTTGCAAGTGATCGAACAGTGTATTTCTAAAATGAAAAAATAGTTATGTTATTTATTTTTTTTTTATTTTTAATTCTGACGAACAAATATAAAACTTACTCCAAGAATTGATCTGCGACAAGAAAATCAAAATCCACTGGCTTTATGTGGGACTTCTGCAAAAGAGTGTTGACCAATTTATTAAGATCGGCAGAGGTGGAATAGATGTCCACTGTATATGCAACATCTTGAAGTGCATACCTGAGAAATAAAAACAAAAATTAAATTAAAAAATACGACGACCAAATATCTAAACGATATTACAAGAAAACCTTAACACAAACAGAAAAATAATCTAGTGCAAAAAAACTTACAAAGTTTTATTAACATAAGTATAATAGTTTAAAAGTCATCTAAAGTGTTTGGCTGTTGGCATAGACTAACGATTTGATTAATCCGTAATGAAGTCTTAATGTGATATATCGCATGAGAGGATAACCAATTAACAGGGATATTTATGGCCATAGTACGATCATCAAACTTCGTTTTCAATAAATCGAGTATGGCGTGCGCTATGTGGCACCCCTCTGTTGAACTCATACAACATATGGCTAATGTTTAAGAGATGTCCAACTTTTTAGAATGGCTCACAATTAATTGTTCTGACTTACAAAATCAAATCATATATTATATGTATTATTTTCTTCACTTCCGTTGTTTCTCTGTCTCATTGGCACGGCAACGTTATGGATTAAATAAGTAGATTCGAATTTTTTCACCAAACGCGCAATTATTTGAGTATCGGGACAATTAATGAATTCGCAACTTAGTGCGAATTTTACGATTTGCAAACGTTGTTAAAGCGTATGTCTTTTCATGATTAAATGGTGGACAATATGGAACACAAATATGACATCTGTCGAAATATGGTATGGGTAAATTCAGATAATCCCTATTAAAAAATGGGACGCATTTGATATCAGTCCCTTGATTTTCTAACCTCGAGCATCGACATGGCACTGTAGCTTTTGTTAGCTTTTGCCAAAATGTGCTGGCATACTGAAGAGAGACAAATCATTTTTAAGATTTTTAAATCGGTGGAAAACAATGACATGTTTATGAAAGTCAACATTACATATATTGACATTTGCTATAAAACCACTTCAACTGCACATTCTAGCATATTTAAATTGTGCTTGTTTATTTTCTTCGACTGATACCTGTTTTCGTTGTTTGTTCTCTAGTTTCTCCTCCAAAATAGGGCAGGAAAAGTCGGTACTGACTTGTCAGTGGTTTGCCATAATCATCCAAGATTAGAGTGCTGTGAAAGTTTTCATCCGTGGATGAAAGAAAGAAATGAAAGGCTCTAGGAACATAAATTGAAGCAACCTAAACAACCGAAAAAAACGATCTCGTGCCACTATACAGAATAAGGATGGGAAAAGTTTAGAGTAACTTATTACGTGTTAAACGAAACTATAACAAAAGAAACACCAAATAGATGACAGTAGAATTGTTTACAGCATCACCAAAGTCATTTTAATAATTATGATACGTGATAAAAATTAAAAACAGAACGATAGAACTTCACAACATTCCCCGGGAGTATGGTAATGTTAAAAAGTCATCCTAAATTGAATAAAAGATAATAATGAAGACAGTCTCAATGCCAAGCCAGCAGATTTCTCAACAAATTTTTATTGATCACTAAATTGCATATCGATCGTTACTGCACATAAATTCGAAATCAAAAATGACGTAAAACAAGGATGATTCCTTTCACCGATACTGTTTTTGTTGATAAGCGTAGTTAGAATCACCCAAACAGAGGAGAACGTTGGACTTTTGAAAAAGTATTTTTCACTTTGATCTTTTACTTTTCATTCATAAAAGATTCTTCACTGCCATGCGTAAATGCATGCGTAAATACCATAAAAAAATACTTTAAATAACATAAACAAAAATACTATATATGAAATACTGCTTACTATACACAATTTATTATTATTAGTTCATTTTATCAATGACACTTTGAAAAAAAAAAATATTAATTTTAATATCTCGTCCTTCCAGGCGCCACATGTTATTTGAAAACAACCTACTCACATGATAGGGAGCCTTACTTACTGATCTTGCTTTGTTATAAGACGTATTTGCACTACTTTTGGTCCTGTTGAGCTCATTTCTACTAGATTCACTCCTGAAGAGTTCTTATGTTGATTTGGATATATGGATACGTATTCAGAATTTAAAAATCTATATTGCTCTAGTTTTGTAGCGGTGCACGCTACAAATTGACTTTTGTAAAATTGACACTTCTTTAATGGAACGGGAACTGATACAAGACTAATATTGTAGAAAAAGTTTTCGAATTTCCAATGAGTAAGTTTCCAATGAATTTTCTTACGAATATTTAAAAACTCTGTTCAATAGGTTCAGAAGAATAGCATAAAAACATGTTGGAATGCGAAATACAAAACATATCATTAATAAACAATTTTTTTTTTAGATTTACCGCACAAGTAATGGCGTTTTCGTTTAGGCTTTTCTCTGTGCTCCGGAGAAGATAATAATTTAAAAATAATAGATTGTACAAAAACAGAAATCTAGTTTGCAACACAATACTATTTGACATTTTGATGATACATTTTGGCATAAAATCCAGGAGAGATATTTTATTTCTCAATTGAAAACGAGAAGCAAAATTTTGTTTCTGAAAAAAGAGGGGAAATGGTTTTACGTCACTTTTCTTCACCGGAGCACGGAGAAAAGCTCAAACAAAAGCCATATTTTTATCAATTGTTTTTTATACTGAATACATTGAAGCAAATTGTGTGAAAGAAAATAAGGTGCAATATAACTGTACATAGGGTGTTAAATAATTTTAGGTGTTTTCAAAAAACTTCTTACTATCAAATAACTGCATTTATTGCGTTCAATAATGCAGACTTTCTGCAGAACTAATTTAGTTAAACTGTATTATCCTTGTGTTCATAAACGTCAACATATCGTCATACTTGAGCAAGTTGGTTAAATATTTACAATAAAAAAAATTAAAATCAAAATTAAATTAGTTTTGTGTTTTGTGAAGAGGAAAGATGTAAGAATGTAAAAAAACCTTGTTTTTTTTTAAAAAACAAATCTAAGATTCAGTTGAATACTACTTTATTTTACACTTACATGACATTTTTGAACGCAAAACAAATGACGACCGTAATAAGATATGTCTGAGCAGTGAATGTGCATTGATCTGCGATTGTGCTAAGTTTTAACTAACGTTTATGAAATCACCCATAATATTGTACCCAAGAAATAATGAGGAACGAGAACATTACCCAGTTGAAATACATTCAATTCGCATAACTGAAAATAATAAAGAATTGTTCCTATTTTCTTCTTTAAAATTATTTCTCAATGGTTTTTCCTTTTAAAAAATATTATTTTACAAAAAATATATTTATTTATATACTTAAACGTACTGAGTTTTTGAAATTTAGGTTTACGGGAAAGTTCTACTTCTTGCAAAAAATCTAAATGATTTTTTTTACTTTTTATATAAAAATAGTCCGAAGGTTGTGCCTAGTCAGAAAGTCGTGTTTAGGGAGGATATCCCTTGCAGACCTAGGATCTAGATTCCAGCCGAACTCTCCTCTTCAGAAAGCATAATGGAGATGATCAATCTCAGTAAACTGACCCTTCCGACTCATTATTGGAAAGTCGCGAAACTGGAGGAGCTAAGGGGCTCTTATAGATGCGCGTTGATTGTGATCAATAAGGAATCCCTAACCCTCTAGCGCAGACTAAGTTCGTATTCGAGGCAATAAACCCTAGGGTTTATAAAAAGGATGAGCTGGATGCTGATAAACAACCCCCTCCTCCTTTAAACTACAAATTCAGCATTGGACATCCTACACGATCAGAGGAAGAAGATGAGCTCTTGAATAAAAACTGGTGGACTTTAGCATAAGGACCGCTTTGAAACACCTGAAGAAAACTTTTCAACCCTGCAAAAAGCACAAGAAAAGTGACTTACTGGGACTCATACAAAAAATCAATCAAAATATATAAAAAAGAACTGAGGAAAGCAAAGGATCAATCTTGGAGATCATTCTGTGACAAAATCCCAGAAACCTCTGAGGCATCGCGGCTAAGAAAAAAAAACTCTATACAAATCCTATGATGCCTAGTGGTTTGAAAAAAACAGATGGCTCCTGAACAATCTCAAGTGACGAATTAATCAATTTGCTGCTGGATACCCACTTTCCAGGCAGCTTCTCATTTGCGGCCAACAGTAACCAAAACAGGACTACTGCAACCTTGAACAAAATTCATGGTCTGATTACAAGAGACAAACTGCTTTGGGAGCTGCATAGCTTTAAACTACACAAGTCTGCGGGTCCGGGTGGTATAATACCGGCCGAACTACAAATGTCTTCAGTTATTTTCTTGCCCATGCTAGAGAATATCATGAGGAGATAAGTAGAATTGATCCACATTCCACCGTCATGGAGAGAAATTAGTGTAGTTTGTATTCCCAAGGCCGGAAAATGCTCTCAAGATGTCTCAAAGGAACTCAGACCTATCTTTCCTTCTGAAAACTCCTGAGCTACTGATTGATATCCATATTCGAGCTAAAATTGATCCAAAACTTTTGTCAACGGCTCAACATGCCTACTGTAAAGGAAAGTCGGTGGAGACGGCTCTGCATTCGCTGACTAGCCACATCGAACGATCCCTATAATACAGAGAGTACATAATGGTTGCTTTCCTAGACATAAATGGCGCCTTAAACAACGTCGAAGCATTCGCAATCAGAACTGCGCTATCACATCTGCAGGTAGACGACTCACTTGAGGAGTTGATCAGTCTTATGCTAAATAGCAGGATAATCAACTCCAACCTGGGTGGGACTTCTGCTGAAAGATGTGTTATTAGAGGCACGCCGCAAGGCGGTGTACTTTTTCCTCTTCTTTGGAGCTTAGTGGTAAACGAGTTGCTAAATTTGGCCTCCAACCTCGAATAATCCACTAGACATCTCGGTCATAAGCCCGATACTCACTTACAGTGTGGTCGTCTGGTGGACGGCCTTAGACATTGCAGCCAACTCCAAAAAACTAAGCCAAATCCAAAGAACAGCATGTCTATTCATAAGTAGAACTATACGCTTCACTCCTTCCGTGGCGCTAGACATTCTGTTTCACTTGACATCTTCAGCAGGCAAGTAGCTGCGACTGCACAGTGGACAAATAATTTATTTGCCCACGCTAATATTCTTAACATAGAGAACATCGATTATACCATACCTAAGCTTCGAATAGACAAAGACTTTTATGCGAGCTTTCCCCCTAGATCCTTCTGGGAGGAAGATGCTTTCATGAACGACATTCTATCCACATGGATCTGAAGCCGATAGCGGGGTTGGTGGCGGTGTTTTTTCAGATAAGCTTAACCTAAGCCTCTTCTTCCGTCTTCCAAATTACTGTAACGTGTTCCAAGCGGAAATTTTGGCGATTCAGGAAGCTCTTTCCCGGCTGAAGAATAACGTGATATCTGCAAAGGATATCCGCATCTTTTCAGTATCACTACTATAAATTCTAACACCGCCCTTGAATGCCGATCATCTTTTAAGGAGATGGTGGAGCATTTCAACCGTTTGCCTATGTTGAGTGCCGGATCACAGAGATATTCCAGGGAATTATAGGACCGGCGAACTCACCAAAATTGAAACCACTCTGCCTATTCTACCGGAAAAGAGTAGCATGGGTGTACCAATCGCTACGTGCAAACTATTATTTAAGCTGGATGCTAATAAAAGAACAAACCTTAAATGGACCTGTGGGTCAATATGTCTAACGACTAAACAGATCTAGCCAAACTTGGATCTGAATCGCTCTAAGAGTTTGATTCTTCTAAACAGAAAACATCTCAGCGCCATTATAGGTGTCCTCACTGGACATTGCCTTAAAGGCAAGCATGCAAGAGTTCTTAGCGCTTTTACAAAGGATTTCTGTAGAAGCTGGATGTACGAGGAGGAAGAGAAGACAACCCTCCACTTTCTCTGTAAATGTCCAGCTCTCTCCCACAGAAAAGAAAACTCCACCTAGGAGCCTTCTTATATAACGACTTTAACGATCTAAAGAATGCAGACGTTAGCAGTCTCCTGCACTTCATCACAATTTCAAATTCGTTCCATGAGTAAGAGGATTATAGATCCACGTAGCAGCACAACGGGTCAATAGGCCTAAGTGGGTTGGTTTTCCAACCGCCACTCTCACCTAGCCTAACCTAACTTGATAATTTATTCAATCAACTGAAAAGTAATCCTTCGTTTTTGACAACGAAAACCAGTTCCACTGTCATTTGGATACCCTCAACATTAAAATACTGATTTCCATCAAGAAACTTTTGTAGAGATAAGAACAGGTTGTATTATTATTATTATTATTTATTAACCTATTATTTAAATACATATGTTAATACAAAAATAGAGCATAGGCTACGAGACCTTCGGCTTAAGGGTTTAGGATGAAATTATGAGTAATGAGTAATAAACATATTCGTTTTAAATTAATGTATATATTTTTTATGTACATGTATATTTTGTAAATGTTCTTATGACTAAGGTTTCTAAGCATTTCATAGACTACGGAGTTGTTGATTGGTGATCGGCCCGAGACGTAGTCTAACAAATGTAGTAATCATTTGTTTTGAAGTAGAAGGAGGAAAGACGGGGTATATTCTATCGATGTTGATGGCCGAGTAATGATGGTGATAGTAATTCCAACTTAAAAGGAGTTTGGATTCCAGCTTTCGAATAATATCCCGCAAGAGGTCAAACCTTAGGACTGCAGCCCGAAAGACATTTGTAGCAATGGCATCAGCCTTTTCGTTTTCCTTAATCCCCACATGGCTGGGTACCCATATTAGTTTTAATTTGTTGGGCGAACTGATAAGATTGTCTCGTATTGTAATAATATCGGCTCTGGGGTTCCGATTTATAATCGCATGCAGTGTTATTAGGCTATCTGAATAAATGACAAACTTTCCACGTGTTTTTAAGCATGTTGTACTGGTTTTCAGAATGGCTAGGCCTTCTGCAGTAAACATGGATGCGTAGTCTGGCAGTACACCTATATTAATGAGCGAGCCATTTTCGTATGTAGATGCGAAGAAAATGTTGTCTTTGGATTTAGAGCCGTCCGTGAAAACAAAGATTCAATCATTGGCTCTTAGACTTTATGCCATGTTAAAGAAAGCCGAACGGAAAATAGAGTTTGGTGTACTGTTTTTGTTGAAGTCAATCAGATCCAATATTAGAGATTCAGGCCTTATGGCCCATGGAAGAAAGCGTGATTGGTATTTATAAGGCTTCATAATTGCGAGTTCCAGTCTTTTATCAACGGCGAGAGAAATTGAGATGGCTGATTGGAGACGTTTTGGCTTTTTACTTTTAACTGAATTTATAAAGTCTTTTTCAATGTTTGAATTTTTTGAAAAAGCAAGTTTGATGTAAAGCCTCGCTTGGTTTGCTTCAATACGTTCTTCAATGGGGGGAAGACTCCCTTCAACTAGCATGTTTTTTAAGGTGCTTGCAGAAAAGGCCTTTGCGGACACTTTGGTGGTAGAGGCCTTTATGATGTTTATAGTTGATTTTGGAGAGTTATCATAGATGTATAAACCGTAGTCAATTTTGGTCAGAATTAATAATCTAGTTATTGTACATAGAGTATAAGGGTGTGCATTACAATTTTTACTTGCTAAGTAACTGATAATTTTGGCTCTCGAAGCTAGACTCTTTCTTAAATGTAAACAATGTGTTTTCTAACTATATCTATTATTATATATTAAACCTAATACATTTAAATCTTTAACATCTACTAAACTAACATTATGGAAGGAGAAGGGTACATTATTACATGAGAATTTACGACAAATATGTAAAGTTTTACGTTTATCTAAGGAAAGCTTAGCGCCCGACCAGGTGGACCAGTCCAGTATATCTTTAAGCGCATTAGATAAGAGACGGTTAAAAGTTGTTGGGTCGTTTTGCTTGCATAGAGTATAAAAATCGTCTGCATAGACGTAATGATCAAGCTGTTTTAGGCTATCAATGATTGCACAGATATCGTCAAAGGCAATAATGAAAAGTATCACCAAAAGAGGTGACCCTTGCGAGATCCCAATAAGTAAGGGAAAAAGTGAGAGAAACAATTGTTAGCTTTTACACAAATTTTCCTGTTGGTAAGAAAGGACTTGATAAAGTTTAAAATTTTTGGGCCAACGCCCCTTTTAATTAGTTTAGCTACAATCAAGCGTTTTCCTATCCTGTCAAAAGCTCTTTCAAAATCTAAGGAGAGAATGGTGACGTGTTTACGACCTGACAACGCTTTTAAAATGAAGTAGTAGTGTAATAACGCATTGGCGCAGCCGAAGCAACTTGGTTTCTTTTTAAGAGTTTTCTTATGCTATTTTTTTCACATTATTGCGTTTTTTCTTTGACTTATGTAGTAGTAGTATTGTGACCTGCTTCCAACTTTGTGGGATGATACCTGTGTCCAGAATATTACTGTAAATCTGCGTGAGCATAGAAAGAATTGAAGGTGGTAGATTTTTCAGCATTGGGTAAAATATTCTGTCTCTGCTCGGTATTTTCCCGTTAAGACTGAACTTAGCTGAAGCAAAAAGGTAGATTTTTTTTCTTTATGATAGAATTGACCAGGTGTGAGCAAAGTACTTACTTATCTCGCTTGGTGAAGATAGGGAACCCATTGGTGTTCTTGTTACTCTTATTGCTAGTTGAGAATAATTCCCTGTTAGACAGCGAAAGCTATGCCAGATCTTGTTAGAGGGTGAAATGGGATTTAATGTAGAGGTGACATTTTGCAAGCATTTCGCTTTGCTCAGTTTTAACTCTCGCCGAAATTTGGCGTTCGCATTTTTAAAAAGGATTAGGTTAACCTGATTTAGACATTTTTTTTATAATCATCTTCATGATTTAAGTTTTATTTTTATTCAACTACCATATACCGTTCTTTGCGGTATGGACTTTTTTGCGGCAGTTATTTATATTGGTCGAGTGTTTGTTTACGGAACAACTTGTCACATCTATGTGCGTCAAGCTGTGATGAGTTGAAAAATGGGTGGGGGAACCATCATTGAGAATCAAAAGATCCGAGTTCGCTATACAATTTTCTATATAGTACCTCTGCTATTGGTAGTTTGGGGAACCCCAAAGGGTACTCCAAGCGTTAACGTCACCTGCAAATAGAATGGGAGTATTGACTTGGTTAAGGATGTTCATCAAATCTTTGTTTGTAAAAGTCTGATCAGGTAGAATATAAATAGAGACTATTGTAAATTTAAGTGATAGTTGAACTCCATGGCCACATTTAAAATGTTTGAAATGATGCATATTGGTTTGTGTCGGATGTTATTTTTGATAAGGATTTCTATGCCTTGTTTAGCTGTAAGGTTGTGTGGGAAATTATAAAAATATCCGTTATACGTTTTAGGAATGTTGAGTACAAATTTGTATGGACAGTGAGTTTTTTGTAATGCGAAAACGCAGGGGGAATACTGTTTTATTGAGATGCTAAATTCATCGTTGTTGTTCATAAAACCTTTTATATTCCATTGTAAGATGGTTATATTTTTTTGTGTTGGTGTCTTTATATGGTGTCGTCATCGTTGTTATCATTTGGGGGTAATGAAGTAATTGTTATCTTTTATGAGAGCTTTCGTGGTTTGAGAGATAGGTGAGGTTGGATCTGTATACCGAGGAGAGATGGATGAGGGATTTTGGTTTAAAATTGTGTTTTTTTCTGTGTAAGGATGCATTAGCTGTTGGATGAGGTTGGATTAAACTTTCTATAGAGTATGCTTTGGGAAAAATATTTTTTTGAGTTTAAAGTTGAAGCTGAATTTGAAGTTTTGAAATGGGTGGGTTGAGGGTACTTAGGTCTATATTGTTTTATGATTGCATTTGTACCTTATCTTGCACGTTATTTGCCATTTTAAATGGGAGAGCAATACTTGGGGTTGTGATTAAATTTTTTGAATGTGGGGTAGGTTTGGAGCTTGATGCGCCAGCTGTCACTGCAGCGTAAGATTACAGAAAAAGGTTGACGGGATGCAGCTTTTTATATTCTAGTTTGGCTTCTAAAATTGAACACTTTTTTAATTTTTTTAATTTTTAGTATTTCTTTCTCTCTTAAGAAAGTCTTACATGCTTTGGAAGATGCTGGGTGTTCTTCTGAGCGGTTTGCGCGATAAATACGTAAACATGAATGCAGTTCGCCACGTGGCATGTTGCAGTTTTCGCACGATGGAGCATTTTTACATCTCTTTGCCGTGTGACCTAGGAGTTGGCAATTTTTGCATCGCATGGGGTTTGGGAAATTTTTTAATCACCTTACAGTTATACCAAACAATATTGACTGAGTTTGGTAGCTGGAAAGAGTCAAAAGTAAAGAGAATTAGGCCAGTTGGAGTAGGGACGCCATCGATTTTTTTTGTTGAACTTGTAAACATCGGTTACACTTTGAAGATTCATTTCTACTTTGATCTCTTCGTCGGGTACTTTTGTAAGGTAAGGTGTATGTACTGTTCCTTTAGAGGAGCTTAGGTTTGTATACAGAGATACATTTATGGGGGAAAGATTTGATAAAGTTTTCTTTGATAGGAACATATCTGCAAATTTTCGGGATCTAACCAATATAAGTAGGTTTCCATCACGCATTTGTGTAATTGAATCACACCCAGGTCTAGTTCCGTCGATAGCTTTTTTCAATAAAAACACACTCAATTTTGAGAAAGGGATGTTACTGTGATGGCGAGATCACTATAAATTTAGGGTTAGTAGTTGTCATATGGTTCTGTACTGATTGATCGAAGTCTGTATCTGTATATTTAGCTTCTTTTTTCTTTTTTTATTTGGGAAATCGGTTTGCAAATCTGCCATTTTCACGATTTTTCTACCCGATAACGGTTTTGAAGTAAATAAAAAAAAAGAAAAAAAAGCTATTGAAAAATAGCGGAGAAAAGCAACCGACGAAGATAAGTGCGACAGTGAAAGGAGATGCAATTGGCTTGGAGGACAGCCGGTGACTGAACAGGTTGTAATTCGGTGCAATTTTAGAAGAACATGTGGCTCTGGTAAAAATTTGTCAGCACAACTCAGAATTTTTTTGGGAATTTTCCTTGTAACACCTTGCCTCGTGCTGTCTAATAAAGATGGACGTTTACGCTGAATTTCTGTGCTCAAAATATCAAGATCAGCACATACCGTTTTATTTTCCTTAAACAGCTCATAGTAGCATAAATAACAGTTTTACCTGCTTCTTAAGACATTTTCATTAACTACCCATTCTTCAACTTCAGTAACCAAGAAATTCGATAGATTATTTTCTTTTTCGCCTAATTCGTGTGGTACCACGGTACCAGAAAATTTAATGGGATACAACGCAGTTGTCTGATGAACTTCAAATTTAAATGCCACATTAAGAGAAGTTAATGTACGATTTGTTTGGATGATATTGCGTAACACTTCATTAATATTTGGTCGCGGTTCGTTTTTCAGAGAAAAGTCACCCGAACATAATTTTGAAAACCACCTTTACCAAGTTCGAGCTGTTACGCCCTTAACACTCCACACAATTTTATTTTTATCTGCACTGCGTTATTTCCGTTACTTTACTATGTTATTATGTTATTTACCTTATTCATAGTGTATACAATGACCCAGGTGTACTTTTTCTTCACTCATGATTACGTTTGGAAAGCTAAACAATTATTAACTAACATATCTAAAATTTTACGTGGGACACTTACCGCGAAAAGGTCTGTTTATTCAAACCGGACTTTTTAACGGTCGACAACGCATAGAAGTTTATGTGATAAAGAACTACAGAACTATCCTTTACTAAATAAAATAAATTAAATTTATTAAATGGATAAATTACTTTCTACGGCTCCTGAGAAGAATCATGTCAAGCTTGTCACCTTCGCCGACCATAGATCAATAAATCTTTTTACGCTAACAATAGCTAAAACAGACGATGTTTTGTCATGAGCACAATTAGAAGTCGTTTCCACCGACCAGATTCCAAATCGCCCTTAAGCGCGCTTCTGGATTCTCCCTCCTGCTCCGTTCTCCTCCCCTAAAAATGTTTATGACCTCGTGAACCTCGTTACACGATTTGTATTTCCTACAGTATTTTCCGCATTTTTGACCGATTTCTTGACCAATCAACATATAGAAGCAAGAGGAAAAGTGACTGGTCTAAATACAGGGATGCTTTTGAAAGAGCAATCCCTCATGTTCCGCTCTCCCCTCCTAAAAGTGTTTATGACCTCGAGAACCTCGTTACACAACTAACCGAAGCTTACAACGAGCCAATGTCAGCCTCCTTCCGCGTGAGGGGAAATAAAGGAAAACCATCCTCATGGCGGATTTACATCACAGCAAATTAAGCTAATTCAAAAAAAAAAAAAAATAAAAAAATGGACATGATTGCCATTTATAATAAGGATTATTTAATTCCATCAAATTGGAACTTAGGAAAGTCAAACGCAAATCCTGGAAGTTCTTCTGCAACAAAATAGAAGAGTATTCTAGGTTCAGGAAAATTCTCTCCACGCCCAACCATTCCTTTTTACCTTCAAAAACCGTATGGTTGTCGTCCCATGTCTGGTAAAGCCGGTAGAAGTAAGCACATATGCCATAGAAACTTCAGACCTATCAGCTTGTCGTCTTTCCCCCTAAAAATCGCCAGACTAATTGACATTCATCTTCGCTGCAGAACTTTTTTTTAAAAAGAACTTAACACACTATAAGAACAGCACCTAAAAATTAAGTTTCTAGTAAAATGGGACTGTCAGAGAAAGAAAAATTTTTAGGCTCTGGTTATTCCGTTTCATGGGTGTGATTTAACATTTAATGGGGAGACGAAATTATCAGTGTACAATACATAATTGGACTTGTATTCTAAGCAACCACTCATACTATTCGATTTTATTGCCTGAAAAAAATGTGTTTCGGGACGCCGCACCGTCTGATTAGGAAGCCAACACACTATCGCATGAGCCAAGGCCACCCACCTACGGCATTAACGTAAATCTGTTGTTAGCTTTTTAACATATCTACTACAAAGGAAAATCCGTTGAGACGGCATTATATTCATTAGTATGCTTGATCGGAAAATCAGCAACTGTTTTGTATGTGCATCAGTGGCGCTCTTAAGACCACACCCTCCGCTGCACTGGACACCATTTGCTATCCAGCCCCTTCGGCAAACAACTAGCTGCCAACGCAGCATTAAGATTAAAAGCCTCTGCATATACCCATGCAGGACACTCCATAATCTTAGATAACCTAGGACAAATCCAAAGAGATACCGGTTACATCATTATCATATACTGCTTCGATAAGTCCTTTAAAGCTATTATTTCGTATCATCAAGACTAGGTGGATGTCACATTACCTGATATAGAAGCCGTCCACATCCATACGAACGGACGGCTCAAAAACCGAGTTACTCGTCACTGAGAAAGTGAAAGAAGAAAAAAAAAGCACTACTATATAAAATAAGCGATGTTTTTTTTATCGCAGATTTATAGCAGCTATGGCGGTTTCTATTAGCGATAAATATAGCACTCTTTGATTTAATAGTGGAGATACCATGTTATCGCTTGGTTTTTATAGTATCGATAATAGCAGACAGAACTGTCATTTACTGGAAAATCTCATTTTTCGGCCATTTGCAATAGTCGTTTTGACTAAATAAAAGTATGTCACGAAATGCCCATCAAAGAAAATATGACACCTGATTTATTTTGTGCTTTTTGCTCCTGCTATTGCCATACCATATGCTATGAGTTTATACCTAGTGGCGACCAGTGTAATGGAGACCGGCCATTGCAGCTTTAAATCTATAGCCTGCGATAAAATTAGGGATAGAGATAGGGTAATCAGATGATGATTCAATCAAAGTGAGTTGCACGTTTTAATTTAGCAACTAAATACGGTTAAGTATTCATTAAATTATTGGTAGCACAAAGAAATATCGTTAAGAGAAATATCGGAGACATCGTTATGAATGCAGGTTGGACAGACTCCACCACAATTTTATGGTAGCAACTTTTCGATTAAATCAAAGTATGCTATATAGCAAGCTATATTTATCGCTAATGGAGACTGTCACAGCAATTATAAATCTATAGCCTGCGATAAAACTATGATTTTACCGCTTACCTTTTATGGTATGCGATAATAGCAGGCAGAACTGCCATTTGCAGGCAAATCCCATTTTTTGACATTTTAACTGAAGAACTATGCTATGAAATAGCCACCAAATAAAATTTGACAGCTGATTCTATCTACCCGACACGACGATTTAAGTCGAGAAATAGTTTAATTGTAGCCTAAGAATGAGTAAAGAAACAAATCTTCTTATTGCAGCGATATTGGGCGCTGGGTTAAAATGTATATATATATTATATAAGTTATATTAAAACTAAGGACGTTCTTAAAAGGAAAAATAAAAACATCCGGTTCATTCGACATCGAAAGGTCATTACGTAATCACGTAACTGCTGCTCGGAGTAGTCACAGTAAATGCGCTTGCCATTGTACTGATTTTTAAATTAACACGTGTAACAATTATGAAAAATTATAAATAATATATATATAAATTTATTTATTTGAGAACCATTTCTTAGTACAAGTTTTTCTGGACTCCGATGCTTCACAATTAGCTTCTTTTTGTTTTTTTTTCCCCCCCTCAGTAATAGTTCTATTATAGGTGTGACAAGTGTGCCTGTTTCTACCGTATAGGTCAGTGTGTCCTAGGAGTTAATTAACTGGCGAACTTTAGTTAGCAACTTCGTGGCGTTTATTTTTTTAACATATACACCTAGATTGATTTTTGACACCTTGTTGGCGGGAGCAAATCCCCATGCTCCGGTGTGAAACAAAATAAATTTATTAAAGAATTTATTTCTTTCTGGTAAATATAAAGCTTAAATCTCGAGACAAAATGCGTAAATTTCGAAATAAGTGCTTGTGAAGTGTTTCGATGGGTTTCTTTAAATAGAATCGTGCTTTAAAAAATGTAAACAAAGCAAAAAATATTTTATGAATACTGTGTAATATAGTGTTTCGTTTTGTTAATCAATAGAGACAACGAAATGCGGCTGATAATTCGCATAGATGGAATCCTGCACATATACATATATATATGTACGAGTATTTTCTCCTTAGTAGAATATTTCAAAAGGACTATTTCGCCTGGTGGAAGTGAAAAAATGCTGAGGGCTCGTTGCAGTTACTCTCTTGTACACTATATTATCTACTAAGAACTTAATATTGATTTGAAAAATAATAACAGACAATTAATTTATTTCACAAGTTTACCTATTTTTAACCAAGATTCTATTTAAACGAAGACATCTAAGCACTTTACAAGCACTTATTTCAGTAGTTATTTAATTTTTCTCTTTTAACTCAACACGTATTTAGCAGCAACAATTTCTTTTAAAAATTTATTAATTTTATTCCGTACCGAGTTTTAACGTCCCATACAAATTTGTTTCAGCCAACGAACTTTTAGAAATTAATGAGATTTTGAGTATAAAAAATATCGGCAGAGTTATCGTTCCGAGTCTCAACATATGGTATATATGAAAAAAAAAAAAAATGCATTAGTTGCATTCAGAAACGCATGTTTTCCGCTGAACTAACTTTCTCAAATTCTTGCATTTATAAATATCAACATAGTTATTTGGGCGTTTAAATTGTGGCTGTAAATGATTTTAAAACGGAATAGTTGTAAGATGTAAGAACTATTGGAATAATAAGTAATAAAAAAATTACCTTTTTGTTTTGAAAAAAGTAAATCTAAAATTTGGCTGAATATTCGTTTTTTTTGCACTTACATGACGTTTTTGAACGTAAAAAATAAGACGATTACTAAGACATGTCTGCGCAGTGAATGCGTTTAAAAACACATGAGTAAAGGACTACTTAAGGTAGAAATGCTGGCGTTTATGAACCCCTAGTTAGTGCATGTATCGATATACAACAACACAGATCCCACACTCGTCCAGAGCTTTATTTCTAGGGATCTCTAAATCTCAAATTTAGTAAACATATTTTTTGATTTTGTTTTGAGTAGTTTTTTTGAAATTGGTCGATACAAATAAATATTTAACCATGTGCCACTTATTTTATTTATTCGAACCAAAATAGTAATACTTTAAAATCCAATTCCCTTACAAATATATCAGAATGTCAAATAGTATTTTGGTTCAGCTTTTTATCATTTTAATCGAAGAGAAATGCAAAACGTCTGCATATTTCTCTTTTTAATTTAATTGACATAATACACTCAAATTTTATGCCAAAAGTGATAAGTTGAATAATTGTTCTTACTTTCTTCATTGTCCAATTTCATGACATAAATTTAGTTTCGAACACAAACTCTTCAAACAGCCAAAAAAAAAAAAAAAAAACAAGTTCAAATTCGAACAGCTTAAAAGTCGAAAATGTAGGCGCACAACATATAAGAAAAAATAAAGCGTTGCAAAATTTTTATTCCTGTTAAGTTCTGCGTAATATAAATGGATTTGATACTTAAAAAAGTGATCTTTATCTATAAAAAAAAAATGATGATCGTTATCTAAATAAAAAATATTAAAATTTAACTTATAGAACGTTACTTAATAAAAAAAAAAAAAAACTGTTCGATTCCACAATATTTTACGATAGTTTGTTCAGGTACACAAATAAGTTGATATTTGAAAACAAATCGCAGCAAATAAAAGATCTTTTTTGTTTTTTACACATAAAAAAAAAATAGAAAATAATAGCTAAGTGGTTTTTAAACTCAAGAAACAGACGTTTTGTATGTAAAGTATATTTAAAACATTTTTTTCACAAACTAAACTTTCAAGTATATATAAATATATACAAATAAATATATTTATATAAATATTGAAGAATAAACTTATACATAAATATATATTTATATATATCTAAATACAAGTTTATATATGTAATTACAATTATTTATATGCATAAATGCAAATATATGAACACATACATGTATGCACATATGCATGTAAAGAAGATACATGCACACATATATATTCATATATTACCATATATACATATTAATTATTACAAATTATTACACATATATACATGTATATACTTACATATACATATATTACTGTTTCTTATGACTAAATTAAACATATAATTTAATTAATTTCTTATTGTCAAACTATGTGTTACTATCTGCAGTCCCTATATAATAGATAAGTTTTCATTGAGTGTGGCAGTTGCAATTCTTGTATGCGTTCCTCTAAATGTACCCGTCCTAATTTTTTCCTTATCACACGTCTACATAAATACATTAAGGGTAATGGTTCAGCTGAAAATAAACAATTGTAATTAATTTTAAAGTGTTTCATAAATAGGAATTGAATTTTATGGTACATACGATCAAGACCACCAATATATCGCATTGTAATTTCACAATGACCCCAAACAGCTGATACAATGGGATAGAGTTTTTTTCCTTTTAATCCTTTAAACGCCACACCCAAATATTCTTGATCTACTATAAAACTAAGTGTTCCTTCATCCATATCTAGTGCTAATAGAAACTTATCTGGTACGAGGAATGCTTCATCATTTTTAAGAATGGCTGGATACGTGATGCCAGCACAATTTTTGGAGTCATGATAAAGTTTATTTCTGCCTAAGTCCCAGCCCCAGCTATGAACTGATGAACCAACTAAACTTTGATAACCTACAGAATGTAATTGTGCTTCAGATGTGGCCACACCAACAACAGCGTGGGTACCTCGTTGTCTTGTTGGCCAATATATTTCCCAAATATGCAGACCTTTTGTAAAACCGACTTTGCCACGTATACAGTCTGTGCTTTGTGCTACTGGATGTCGGTGAAATGTTAATTTGTCATCTTCTTTAACGAATATGTTAAGAGATCTGTCTTCGCTATTCCAAGCATATTTGAGTTGTGTTTCACGCCCGGCTGGCGGCATATCAAGTAAAATTTCAATTCGTGCAGGCTTTACATATTCAGCTGCAAGTTCACGTGGAATAACTGGCTTAAATGGAATTTCAGCTTCGTTTGAATTTACACTTTTAACAACCGCACTATTTTTTTGTCCCATGTTCATGCCAGATCGGTTATGTCTTGTTCGTCTTTGATCTAATATTGTTACCTTATATGATAAACGTAAGCGCTCAAAATCTCTTGGCTCTAATCGAGAAAGAACCACACGTGGTGTTAGTGTGGTAGTAGGTGATATGCTTTGTGGTCTTCTTCTGTCGCTAGATCTAATAATAGGTGCCCTGCCACCCTTGTACCTATAAAGATAAATAAATAAAAAATGTTTAAAAACTTCTGAAAAGCTATACCATATAATAATTATTTCATATCCTTACAATTGCAACAAAAAAGTTTAAACTCACTTTCGGAAAACGGAAGTGGAAGAAAAATACTAGGTTTAATATGTATGGTATAACAGGAATTCGAAAAATCGGGACTGACACATAGATGATGACTCCAATAAATTATCCTTACGATTTTAGGTTAGTACCAACCTTAAAACGATATGTGTCATTTGATGACATTTCGACCATAAGTGATCGAGATATTGAAGTTTTTGATGTGCTTTTGATATTTTCCAAACCATATGTACATCATATTTCGCACGACTATTTGTTCGAAGTGGGTACCACGTTTGGATCAAAAACAGAAATGTTGTTGATGATTCAGAGCTCTGTTTGAAGCCATTCAAACGAAATAAAAATAATTTTTTCATGCGGTATGTGACAATGGATATGGCTCCAATGAAGAGTTGATCGTCGAAACTGAAGCGCATTTTAAAATGTTGCACAATTAGTTCTATATGAAAAGCAAAGAAATATTACGAGCGGCGCAATTAGAGGAATGGTTTTCACTGTAAAAGAAGACTACGTTAATAAAAAAAAAGTCGAATTTGCAAAAAAAAAAAAAAAAAAAAAAAAAAAAAAAAAAAAAAAAAAAGTTTTGGGTATACAATTATTTTTGTGCGGTTTTTTTTTTTTCAAAATTTGAACGTTTATTTAAGAAAAACATGTACAATAGTATTATTTAAAGTATTGCCCATCTGAAGCTATGACTTTTTCCCATCTTTCTGGCAATTTGTGGATCCCATCAATAAAAAAAAACTGCGCCGGCTTGGCAGCCAAAAATGAATCAAGCCAATTTTTAATATTCTCCTCTGATGTGAACCGTATTTCAGTGAGGGCGTTCTGCATCGACCGGAACAAATGGTAGTCAGAAGGAGCAAGGTCTGGGCTATAAGGCGGATGGGGTAAGACTTCCGCATATTCCGGGCGTTTTTCGGCTACTGCTCTCTTCAAACGGATTAAGCAGCTCATAATACAGTACACCCATCTGATCCCACTAAATACAGAGCATTACCTTCGCGCCATGGATATTCGGCTTTGCCGTTGATTTGGCTGGTTGGCCGATTGCAATTTTTTGCACTTGGAGTTGTCGTAATGGATCCATTTTTCATCACCAGTAACAATCTGATGCAAAAATGACTTCCTTTTGTATCGTTCCAGCAGCATTTCGGACATGCAAAACCGCCTTTCGACGTCTCTCGGCTTGAGTTCATGTGGAACCCAATTTTCTTGCTTTTGAATATATCCAGCTGCTTTTAAACGTTTTGAAATGGCTGCTTAAGTGACACCCAAAGATTCTGCGAGCTCTTCTTGTGTTTGGCAACAATCTTCATAGAGTAATGCTTCCAGTTCTTCATCTTCAACCTTTTTTTAGCTGCCCAGGACGTTCATCATCTTCCAAGCCAAAATCACCACTTTTAAATCGTGCAAACCACTTTTGACACGTTCGCTCAGCTATCGCATGTTCACCATAAGCTTCCACCAAAATACGATGACTTTCGGCAGCAGTTTTTTTCATATTAAAGTAATGAAGAAGAACTCCCCGCAAAAACACTTTTTCAGGCACAAAGTTCGACATATTTCAGTAAAAAAAAGAAATTATTGTTGTTTACGCTTCAAATGAATGACATATACTGAAATGACGTATAATGACAGTAGCTTTCCAACGCATGTTCCAATGGAATAAAAAGTTACGCCATCTCTTAGCAAACCGCACGTTATAGACCCAATATGTTTTTTAATGTCAGTCTCGGAACTTTTCGAACCACCTGTTGCATATACATAAATAAGTATTGGGAAACTGATTTTTTTTTAACACACACTACCGCTGCTGCGGTAGGTGTCTGAACGCATCATACACACCTACTTCAAACGCAAAAGATCCAATATGATATCGAATATCTATTTTATTCTTTGCCTGCCCAGAGACTAGTTCCATTATACGAAGTTTTCTAAAAATGAAATTATGTTCATAAGCTGAGGAGATGAGCTGTTTCAAGAACCAACTTATAGATTCAGTAGGGCATATTTGATGTTTTTATGACTGAAACCTATCCGATCTCCAATAAAAGACTGCCAAAATCGAAAGCTAGATCTCTACGAGGAATATCATACTTTGATGTTTAATTTACAAGTACAAGGTATGATATTTCGAGTAAATTTTTGGACTGGTAGTCCAACAGTTTCTGGTGTTGGAAAATAAAGATTGCTTCCTCTTGATAATGATAATTAAGATAAAAAACGAATATTTTAACTAAAAACAATCTTCAAAGTGTAGTGTGTTAACCAATTTTATCTATTTATTTATTATCATTATTATTATTATTATTTTTTTTTTTTTTTGAATGCTTCCAATTACATTTTATTTTTGAATATTTTGCCTATTTATGAAAAGAAGGAACAGTAAGACCAATTTGAGAAACACAAATGTGTCATCTATTAAAACTTATAATAAAAATAAACAAACGTAAAAGACGTCAAAATCAGGTATTGCATATAAGATTAATTTCTAACTTGAATAAATGAATTGAAGTTTTTCATACAGCACTTGAATTCTCCAAAAATTGGAGAAAATACCTTATTTTATGTACAAAAAATGGGTGTTGGAACGATGGATTTTTTTCAGTATTTAATGTTTGATAACTTTTAAAACCTTTGCTTTTACCGTGCTTGTATTAATATACAGTTTTATATTATTCTTTTACTTACTTTACAAAGGCGTTAGCCGTCATTTCAAAATTAACACGATCACTAAATCACATTGCAGTAAAATCCCGGACAGTGTGTGGAAGCCTTTATAACACCTCAAAATGAATGTTATTCTTCCTTGGATTTAACTAGGATTGGACATTTAATTTTCCAGCGAAATAAGAAATCGCCTTTCTACTGAGTTTTAAATGTGTTTGAGTGAATGTTATGAATCCGAAGGTACATAATACATATACAGGTATTTCATTTTTTTTATACCGAAATGCTGGGCACAGACAAAAAAATGGAAACCATGTGTTAATTTGTTAACAAGGTTAGGTTAAAGTGGCTGTCGCCAATACACACAAGCCAATATACGTTTCATTTGCAATATTCTTATGTAATTTAAAACTTGATCAAACTAATTACCTATAAAAAAAACACGTAACAATTCGTTTTCCATTTTTAAAAAAGCTACAGATCCTGTTATACAGGAAACGATTTTAATTTACAAGTATAGTAAGAAATGCGTTAAGAAATGTATCTATTCAACAGATTTAAACGGTAATAAAATAAATTAAATTTTTTATAACAAACTACGTTAAGAATAAAACTCCACATTAATTTTTTAATTTCTTCTCAAATTTTAAAGTATTTTTTAAAACCGACTTATTTCAAAATTAAGAATAATTAAAACTTCGAAAAATTCAAAACAAGCAGTGTAAAAATATCAGACATTTGCTCTATAAAATAAAAGCAAGTAATCCTATTTATTTAAAGAAAAAAATATAGCTAAACTGGCTATAGTCAGTAAACAACGAGAGTTTAGATTTTACTATAATATTAGTTATTATTTTTAATGTCGCCACAATATTTTTACTTTCTATTTTTTTAATCTTAAAAAACCAGCTCCTAAGTTCTCGATCAAATGAAAGCAGTGTGAAAAAAAATTGTATACGCACCAAAATACACCTTATATGCGATAACATTTCTTTATTAATCATCATTCGTTATATGAATTTAGCATATTCATGAAACTTTATTTTTATAAAAGCAAACAAAGCCGACTAAACACCACAAAGGTAAATAATATACTGATGAACAGAGGTTGTATATTATTTGAGTTTATTTTGAATCACATTTAGAGAGGGAAGCTAAAAAAACAAGTGCGTGAAATAGAAACAGAAAGAGAGAGAGAGAAAGAGAGAGAGAGAAAAAGAGAGAGAGAAAGAGAGAGAGAGAGAGAAAGAGAGAGAGAGAAAGAGAAAGAGAGAGAGAAGGAAGAAAAAAAGATCATACATTTAACATATTGCAAATCCTTCCTATTTCTTGCATCTTTTACTATTTAAGTAGAACGTCATAGGAAAATAAGTCCTGACGGGTTAGTTTATATAATTTACAATAACGGTTTTGTAAAATTTAAGTCTAAGTTTCTCTCCATGATAGAACAGGATGAACATGGGTAAGCTGAAGAGTTGCATTGGTGTCGCTTAAACTTTACTGTAATAGTAGAGTCGAATAGAATGAGCACATTTTCAGAACATACATATGTTCACCTTGCAAACCTGTTTTGCGGACGGGTTAGTAATCGAAAAAATATCCTTTTCTTTGTATTTTATTTATTTATTTTATTTTTTTTCTCCTAAAGGTTAACGACAAACATGGTTTGATCCTCATGGAATTGCTCTATTACTATTTATATGGATCGACTTTATATTTTTCTTAAAAAAAAAAGTGTAGTGTTTGTTAGTTATAGCGCAGGAGGTCCTTGTTCAAACGTCCAAACCTTCAGAAGTCCAAATCTGTATCTGTACCTTTCTCTCTTGTTGTTCGAAGTAGAAGACAAATCCAAAGTTCTAATTGCTTATTTTGTTAGATGGTCTACGATAGATCAAAACACCCTCTCCAGTAAGCGCGGTCCTCGATCTACCTCCAGTTGCGGACAACAAGTTGATTGAGATCTCCTTTTACTTGTGCACGCCACCTAAGTGGAAGTGTTGCTCAACTGCGTTGTGGAACCTTTTCGGGTCGAAGATTGATGCACACTTTTCTAGCCAGGTATGCGTCGCTGTACAGCTCGTAGAACTAGCTGTCATCATTTCCGTCGTCGCAAAATGAACCAAAAACCACTCGAATACTCTTGCGTTCATAACAACCAAGTATGTATTCATCCGTCTTTGCTAAAGTCCTTGCTTCTGTTCCATAAAGTAGAACCGGGAGTTTCATCCATATGTAAAGCAAAACTGTTTCCGCCGGCACATTTAAAATTATTTAAATAAAATGTTGTAATAGCTTTAGAACGTTGTTGCTATGGTAAATTCTACAAAATAAATATCGACCATTTTCACCGACTCAAACCAAAATAAGCCTTAAACATGAGCATGTTTGGGCAATCTATAGTAACTATTGGAAGTATTTCAGATGTTTCAGTTTTCAGCAGTCCGTTTTCATAACTCCCTCCTTATAAAAATAAATGTAAAAAAAAAAACTGTTTTCCCGGTCATTTTTGAGGTGAAACTTAAGAGTACAGGCAAACCACATAAGGACTAATGCAATACACAAACCTATGTTACTTTTATGAATATAAATAAGTGCTAATTTTTAAGGGTACAACCATTTTACTTGAAAAGAAAAACTACTGTGCATATGTATGTACATAATTTTATATATGTATATGTGCATTCTGAAGCACAGTTAGGTAGATCTTTGATTTTTATGCTACCGCAAATTGTGAAGTCTACGTACACAATAATTTTTGAGAGAATTTTTTTGCATTTATTTACTTGATTTGTGCTCTACTGTTTCTAAAGCAAAAAATCTTTGACAACATCCAGGCTTTAAATAATTGCGAATTCTTAAAAATGATTGCGTTCCATAACATCGGCTGAGAAAAAATATATCCCGTGTAAACAAGAACTCAGGTCTTGAACAAAAGTGTCTCTAGAATGTATATAAATTAATTATATTTAATTAATCATCGTATTAAAATCGGGAATCCTTAAGCCGATTTATGAAAACAGTTATAAGGTATTTATTTTTTTAGTTACCTTTTCATTATAGTTCGACTGTTAAAGGGAAGAAATGGTGTGATTTGTACGCAATCAGCTTCACGCATTAATTGTTTTTCTGAAAAATATGTTAGAAATTTTATATTATAATAAAATTGTAGAAACAATGACATTTAAAAGAAAAGAATAAAAACTTTTTACAAAAGATGTCTTAATCTTTGAAATGTTTTAACTTTTACAAGCACTCTATCTCTAGATTTTTTTTTTTTAAGAAACTACCGTTGTGTTTCCAACCAACAATAACAGTTGTATGGCTATGTACATAGGATCAAACTGTTTTCGCATCTTACTAAAAACAAAAGTTAAATTACTTTACATGATAGGAAATTATTCAGCAAGGTCAGCAACCGACTTTTGTCTAAGTCGAATATAATTGATTTCCTTTAATTTTTATCGTAAATATACGGTCATATAAAAAGCTACGCGGTTTTTTGTCACTAAATGGTGTTTGGTGTCCATTTATCTGGAAACACTAATCTGATTGTGTCAAATGAACACAAAATGTTTGAAAGGCGACATGTCAATCTACATTTTTTGTGAAGACAGCTGTGCAATTTGTTGCTCATGTAAAAAGTTATATAAGTACTGATTTGAATATGAGTGAAATATGAATGAGTGAACGCCAGACCCAGGAGTGGTTTGTTCGATTCCGTTTCGGAAATTTTGATGTAAAAGATGAAAAAGTCGATGAAATTTTGCAACTGATGGAGCAAGACCCGCACGGAAGCTGTCTGGAGATAGCGGAGGCACTAAACATCAACCGTATGACAGTTCTTTCGATGTTTGGGTGCCACATGAACTAACGCAAAGAAATCTAATTGACCGAATAGCCATCAGTGAAGCGCTGCTGAAATGTAACGAAATGGAACAATTTTTGAAGCGATTCATTACGGGCGATGAAAAATGGATTAAAAACGAGAATATCCAACGCAAGCAATTATGGTCAAAAGCCGGTGACCGAAAACAAACGACTTCAAAGCCTGGATTGACGCCAAACAATGTTATGTTTAGTGTTTGGTGAGATTGGAAGTGAATTGTCTATTGTAAACTGCTAGAACTTAGCGAAACGGTCTGTGTGTACAACTAGATCGTTTGAATGAAGCTGACCAACAGAAAGGGAGTTGTCTTCAATTATGACAATGCTAGGCCAAACAGATCTTTGATGAGCTTGGTTGGGAAGTTTTGATGCATCCACCGTATAGCACGGACTTGGCACCCTCTGATTACCATTTGTTTCGGTCTTTGCAAAACTCTCTTGATGGTAAAAAATTGGCCTACCGAAGAGGCGCTGAAAATCACTTGGCCAAATTTTTCACTGATAAGCCACAGAAGTTCTACACCAATGGAGTTATGAAGCTACCCGGAAAATAATGGCCAATATATGATTGAAATTGATTTTGAATAAAGAAATTTTTTTTTCAAAAATGTACCAAAAAACCGCGGAGAATTTTTATTTGACCTATTATATGTTATTATCCTTCGTATTTATTTTAAGTTTGTTTTTAAAGAGCTAAAATCATTAATATTTTGTAATCAAAAGTCTCCGAAGTTTTAGCCTACAATTTCCAACCAGAAACAAACATTTAGTATTGTACCTAATACCTGCTCGATATCAACAATGATTGGAAAATTTACAGCCCACTACATAAGAATTTAAGAATAAAAATGGCTCTATAAGCGACAGCAGGTCAAAAACATCTCACTTATTGTATATTTTAATATGTCTAAAATTTAAGGACCTTTTGAAAAAAATTGCTATACTTGTACCTGGACTACATTCTAGGCTGTGATGCTGACATGGTGTCATCTAAATTGAGGGTTTTTCCAAAAAATTATAGACAATGAGCATAAATTTACGATGTTTAAATTTGGTCTTATTAATGATTATGTTAAGTGATTATGATTATGATTATGATATGCTTTTTCTTAATTTTTTATTTATTTTTCTTAGTTTTTTATTTATTCTTCTTCATTTTGACTTTTTTTTTCTAAATTACGTACATTATAATTTCTATTATCTTAAATTTGTCGTGTTATTTTATTTGTATGTACGTTTACTCAGTAGCCGTTTCCAAAATTGTAACTAGCAACTTTAAGCTTCACTACCTTATAAGATATCTACATATCTTAATGTGTATGCATCAATGGAATGAATATATAAATATAATAAATGCATGTGTACTTGCTTCATAATAATGTAATATGTACATATGGTTGATATGGTTAATGGTAAATATTTGATTTGCGATTTGTGATGCATACAATCGCTGACGTTGTATTGAAAAGTTTAAGAGTTGTCAGTTTTAAACATTCGTTTTTCAAGAAAAAGTTAAAAAACGAAAAAATTACAAAAAAAAAAAAACAGCATAGTAAAACGCTCTATCGGGTTGTAAAATAAGTATTGCGCGTTTTTACTCCGGGGTTATTTTCGAGTTGCAATAAAATTCACAAAATCAGTTTAATGCTGAAGCCTTACCTAAAATTAGTATTTGGGATATATTGCGCATTCAGTCTGCAAATTTAGTTGTGTTAACATCATTGTAATCACTTTTAAGTGAATTTTGAAATGTATGTATCGAAAGCGTATATTCGCCATATATTATTATTTTTGTTCGAGAATAACCAGAATGGAAGTGAAGCCACTAGAGAAATACAAAATACTCGTATGTATGGAGAGGGTGTTCTCAGCGAATCCAAACGTTCACGCTGGTTGACGTTGCCCTAAAGGATGAACCTCGTTCGGTAGATCGAAAGAAATCCCACTGTTACGATAAGGGACCTCAACGCAAGCCATATGACCATCCATCGACACCTAACAGATATGAGAAAAGTCATAAAGATGGGAAAATGGGTACCACACCAACTACCGCAAAAAATCGAAGCTTGCACTGCACTTTTGTCGCGATACTATCAAGTGTAATCCAATAGATGTTCAAACTTACAAGATAGATTTTGAAACAATTCGCAAAAATATTGAAGATACTAAACAGAAAAGAATCAAAAAATGAAATGAGACTAGGGAAGAAAATGTGGAGAAAAGAAAGACAGGTTTTATTAAGAATTACAAAGCAGTTAGGCATAAACATGAACCAAAATATAAAAAAGGCAAATGTAAGAGGTATTCATGTAACAAATATTAAAAGACCTAACAAATTTTCAGCCGACAACTTTGATCTTCATACTGATAACGATTGTGGCACAGATTAGCTGTTAATATTTTTTTTGGCATTCAAAAAAATAAACGAACAAGACGGATACGTAAAACTATAACTTATTGACATAATGATCATCAACGAAACAGACATCATGTTATAAAACCTAATTACTTTATAGAATTAGTAAAAACTATTTCTTTAAATTTGACACCTTTCAAACAAGAATATATTACAGACGAATGCCTAATGTAGAGAACTCTATTACCTTTTGAACACAAACAAAGACGGGGTTTAATAAATATAATATGAACTGCACAAAAATGGATCTTCGGAACAATGGATGATGAAGACCGCAGACCATAATTCAGCAGTTGCACCAAGTATCAAGAAACAATCATAATTCAATAATGACATTAAATAAGCAAGTTAGATGGAACAAATATTTTAATAGTACTTTTCAAACTTTAAGAGAAACCATTATCAATGATAGCTAAACTATTTTACAACAAATTAATTCTGTGCAGAAAGTAGAAAGGCAGATAGTTAAGAAACAAATCTATTTAACTATTTAAGTTAAAATATATTAATTGTAGAATAGAGCATATACAAGATATATTAATATTGTTTCCGCCAATGTAATATATTGTATTACATCCAAATATCATCACGGATGACGAAATTTAAACATATAAAATAGATTTTTATAAATTGAAACAATAAAGTTAGGAGTTACAAAATATAAAAAAGGCATGATAGTACCATATTTGCTAAAAAAATCCAAAAAAATACGTTACCCTAACACTTAAACTTGATGGCATATTAAGCAAAATAATGTTTGTAATAAGTTCAATAACAAAATTTAGGGGAATTCTATTTGTAAGGAGGGAGAAATTACATACAAACATGATGAGGTTTCAACAAATGATGAAGTTGTATACAGAAATCAATGTAGAACAATGAACGACATAACATATATGACGACCTCGTCAATATTATTGTAAATAGGACATAAAGCGTTCCAAATGAAAATGTTCAAATCGCTGACATTAAATCTATGCTAATTTAGCACAAGCCAATTTATGCTTAATATTGATTTTTTTGATTTCAATAAAAACAGGCAAAAATCATTTTAATGATGTATGATATTGTAATTTCTCCTGCCAATGTGGATTGTTAACTCTTCTTTATAAATGAATTTTTTTTTTTTTTTAAATCACGAAACTTTATATTTAGTTAATTCGCGCGTCTATTCGAAGGCACTTCCTATTGCTGAGGCGAAACTCAAAGATGTGTGAAACCATGCTAATTCCAAAAAATATCATCCTTTTTATAAAAGTCTGAAGAAAAACCATGAGGTTCGTGATAACTTACTGGAACTAAACTTTTCAGAAAATTCTGATTCGAAAATTAGAACTAAATGATTATTTCATAATATTGTTATCATTTGTTGCTGTTCAAACAAAACTTAAAGTTAAATAAAACATACATGTAGTGCATCTAATGTGTTATTTTTTTTACCTTTAGGAGTCATTGTTGTTGAAAAATAAATGGGATTATTTTGTTTATTTTTTTGTGCCAGAAAGATGAATTTGCCAAATGTTGAAATCAAAATTTGTTTCAGAAACCAAAACTTCCAACTTTACGAGAGCAATTAACATTCAAACATGATCCCAAAATTTTTATTTTTGCACATTCATGTTTCTGGCATAAGGGGGGCAATATGTTACAACCTGATACTATCAACAATGTAAAGTATCAAAAAGGCTATGCTCATTAAACTAATCAGTACTCAAACAGTGGCGAAGTCATATACGAGTATTGTACTCGTAAGTTCTCGCAGAGCTCAATGTGTGGACTATACGTAGGATTAGGATAAACAAAATTTAATATATAATATTAAATAATATAAATAATTCGTTTTGTTGGCAGTTGTCGTAAGTTATTAAATAAGTAAAGTGGATTGATGGTTCACATCGATAGAAATACGAAGAAAAAGCAGTGTCGAAGAATCGGAAGAACCGTGATTCAATAATGGTTGTTAACACCGCATTAAGTTTTGTTTTTTTTTTTTTTCAAAGAACAAACTGAAACATATTACAATAATAAATTGCAAAGTTACATTTTTTATTAATTGTACCAAACAATATAAAACATTACAAAATAAAAAGCGAACTAAGTTGTAACAATCTTTTTTGTTGTTGTTTCGGCGAAAACATCTAGATACATCTTAGACTCAACTGTTAGTTCAACTTGTTTGACGCATTAAGCCATTTTTTCACTATCCACTTTCTCAAGTGCTTATTTTGATAATAGGTTAACGTCTTTCATTTTGAAAGTTTTGTTTTGGCTTGTTACGAACCCTTTAAGTTGAGCCCCATGGGAATAAGCTCGCAGTCATAAGGCGGTAATCGTAGTACTTTCTCCCCTAGCTCTACTTGCTCTTGTATCTTGAATGTATCTTAAGTCAATCATATTTACTTGTTTTGAATACTTTATTGCACATTGTATCTTGAACATATCTTAAGCTAATCATATTTACCTGTTCTAAAAATATTAGTGCATACCATCTACATAAAAAAGGGTTTTCCAAATTTATATACCTTATAAAAATCGGTTCTGTAGAATAGTCGTATAATTAATTACAATATTTAGCTGCTTATTTATATATAATGATTTCTATACCACGCATAAGCTTATGGTATATTAACATATGGCAACACCTACCGCTCATTTCCATTAAAAACAGCAAAGTTTGTGAAAATACAAGCGAAAAAACAATATTGCTTTTCTAAATGAATACTGGTAAATATGGTCTTGTTAGAAAATCCAGAGGATGCCAATAGCAGATATACATCACTTTGTCTCCGACTTCAGGGCAACAACAGCAACAGCAATTTAAATGTAAGCCAGTGGCACTTCAGTTGTAATTTGTAATATTTTGAATCGAAAACTGAGAGATACTCGTAGGCGCCCGTGTTCTAAAAAAAGCACTCCCATAAGTTCTGTACTGCAGATTTTTGTCTAACAATAGATATACCGCAATTATTTGTTTTCCGGATTTTTAGTCTCGGTGAACTGTCAAAAATAGAGTACAAGTCATGAAATGGTCGTCCTCGTGCCGTTAGTACAAGTACGGTAGAAGAAGCAGTGCGTGAACACATTCGCAGGAATTCCCTTCGGAAAAAAAACAGCATGTCGAGAGAACTGGAGATATCTACCAGGTCTATGTCAAGACTGATTCAGGATGAACGCTGGAAAATAAAAAAAAGGTTTTGCAGTGGCATGCGGGTAATGGCCATAAAAATATTTTGTTCACGGATATGAAAATTGGAAGTTTTCAAAAACCAAAACGACAGGTTTCATGCTACGTCGTCAAAGAAAGCGAAGAAAGCTATTGGAAGGGTTCAGCGTGACCATCATCTTGGTTTGGTGGATAGTATTACACCATCTGCGAAAAAAATTGAAAACGGGTGCAAAAGTTTACAACACTATTCCGGCGCACAAAGTAAAAACCACACAAGGGTGGCTTGGGGTCAATATTCTTAGTTTTATAGGAGCAGAAGTTTTGCCGTTGGGAAATCCAGATTTGAATCCATTGGATTATTGCTTCTGATCAGAACCAAAGAACATGGCCTGCAAAACTCCCCACAGAAATTTGGAATCATATCAATGGATACAGTGTGTGCTGCTACAGCCTAATAGCAAAATGCTTGAAAGTTTGCATTAAAGACAGTCATTTCGAGTCATATTTTTTCTATTGTAATAATTAATATTATGGATAGAATAGAATATAAAATATTTGCTTATTTTTTTTATACCGTTTTGTATTTATAACAGAATTTTTTGCAGAACTAGCTAAACACAGTTCTAATATGTCAGTGTAGCTTTCGATATAAATTCAATGCACAAAGAGCTATTTCTTAAAAGTTGTGAGCTAAGCACTCATATTGCGGTGCTGTTTAGAATTTCGCGAATTTTTGCTTATGTTTTAATATTCAGGAACGCAAAACAGATGTATATTACTACGTGTAACTAAATTGTAAGCTTTGTTTCGACAATTTAAAACTGAAAACAGTTTTGGTTAGATAGTTCCGATAACTTTACAGAATTCTGTGATATTATTAATAGAGGCTCCCTAAATCTGAAATATTAGAATGCTCACAATATTTTTTTTTTTTTATAATTAGCGCGCGCTCAAGGGATTTGAGTACCCTTAGGCCCAGTTTTTCAGTGCTAAGTTAACTCCGAGTTAAGCTATAGTTTACTAACTCGGGGCTAAAATTAATCCACAGTTAACTCATGAAGGAGTTTTTCAGTAAAGGATTAATTTTAACTTCATGAGTGGTGGTTAAGTTTGGCATCACTGCCATTGTATCGTTCAGTTCTCAAAACACTATCGAAATCTGTCATTCTCATCTGCTCATTGTTCACTCGGTGTTAGTTCAAGATTAAAATTGACTGAAAAACATGTTTTTGGAGTCAAATCGAGTTTAACCCTGAGACTCGGATGATCTCTCAGTGATAAACTGGCCCTTAAAATGTTTGTACACAGCGCGGGCGAGTTTTGGTTCGGTTTCTGAAAAAAGGTATACTTAAGAACTTTTTTTGTCGTCATATTTCATATTGATTGCTCTACTGTTGGAGCAAACCTTGACCAAAACTAGTGCACGATCTCTTTCAAAAAATGCAAATAAGCCCTAATGAGTTAAAAACATTAATTAACGTTAGCCTTGCTCACTGAATATATGAATGAATAACGCAAGATAACTTGAAACAACATGAAACATATATCATAAATTGCTATTATTTGGTTAAAATTAGTGGTATAACTAAAACACGATGTGTGTACTTCAATGTTCAAGAGAAGAACGATTTATTAAAAACCGGAAACTATAGCCATTAGTACAAATATTTACAAGAGTGTATTCAATGAGAGAATTGACGAGTTATGTTTGTTTTGGCAATTTAAGTGAGGTTCAAACTATTTCAGCACCCACCCGGAATAACTTATTTATATAATAATAATTTTGTATAGTTTCATTAAATAATTCATTCAAAAGAAAAGTTTAAAAACAAGTTTTAACTAAACTTTCAATTCCACTTAAGTCTTATTCAATGTTCATTAAATTGTTTGAATTTTCAAGTTTAGATTTTACAAGGCATTTAGTTAAACAATCTGCTAAATGTTCATTAGATTGGATGTCTAGGGGAACAACTCTACCTCCAAGCGTTTGAGCGTTTGCCACCACGATCGATAAGAATTCCGATTCTGTTGATGAAAATGCAATTGTGGACTGCCGTTTTGAAGACCAGGAAATCATGTAGCCTGACGTTTATTTTCTGCCGTCGCCAGCCCAGTCGGCGTTTTTAACCAAATTCTACAAGAACTAAATTTAATTTTTCATTCCATACTCTACCAGACTGCTTTAGGCCATATAGTGATTTTCGTAATTTACAAACTCTCCCAGTTTTATCATCAAACCCTTTTGGCCGATTCATATTAATTTCTTCAGCCAATTCTCCATTGAGATAAGCAGTGACGGCATCTAACTGAGAAATTTTCAAATTATGTTTAACACTTAGCGCAATGAGAAATCTAATCGAAGAGTAACGTGTTACCGGAGAAAATGTTTCGTGATAATCAATGCCTTTCTTTTGACAAAAACCCCCTGCACACAAGTCTAACTTTGTATTTTATTACATTACTCTTTCGGATTTAAAAACCCACTTACAATCCTTGCATGTTTTTCCTTTCGGCATCGTGACCAAATCCCATGTAATATTTCCTTGTAACAAACGGAATTCCTCTTCCATCGCCTCTATCCATTCATGACAATCTGCTCTGCGCAAGACTTCATCAACAGTTTCTGGATCACCGAAAAACTCTGCACGCCGACCGTATTCAATTTGTTTTTGTTTTTGTGCTATACGTTTGGATCGACGAATTTCATTTTCAGCAGTAATGGGGACTTCTTCAGATTGACCTTCATCTGCAAGGCACTGTACAGTTTTATTTTTAGCGGTAATGGGAATTTCTTGAGATTGAACCTTTTCTTCAAAACACTGTTCAATTCCAAACGGCTCCTTCTCCACCTCCTCTCTTGTTTCAATAAATTTTATCTCATCATTTGCATTGCCATCTGCATATAATTCTACAAATTGTTTACATTTTTGTTTCCATCAAAACTAAAACGTTTATTTTCGAAAAACACCACGTTTCTACTGACATCATTTCTGCTTTTATCACAAAGCCTATATGCTTTAATACACTCCATAAACTTGGTCAAGTTTCTTGCGCTTCTCTTGTGGAATGTGTACCATAGCCTTACACCCGAACACCCATAAGTTATTTAGACTTTGCTTCATACCTGTGTTGTGGTTTTTTCGTTCCTACACGGAATTCTGTTGATAATATAGGCCGCCGTCATTATTTCCTCAGCCCAAAATCGTTGACTTACGTGGGCGTCATGGAGCATGCATCTCACTCGTTCTTTCAGCCACTCCGTTCTGTTCTGGTGTGTAGGGTGCGCATTTCTGATGCTAAATCCCACTGGCGGTCAGGTACGCTTCGAAGGCTCTGTTGGTGTACTCTGTTCCGTTGTCAGTACGTAGTTTTTATACTCTTCGAAGTTTGTTTTTCTACAAAAGACTTGAACATTTTAAATTTATCAAAAACTTTATTTTTTTGTTTAACTGGAAAAACGAATACTTTCCTGGTATAATCATCAACGAATGTGACGAAATACCTACAACCAGTCCATGAATCCGAATGGATCAGATCCAACACTTCTTTTGCACTTCGTCCTTTAGATTTGAACGGAGCTTTAGTTTGCTTTCCCTTAAGACATGTGAAGCAATTTTCCAGCTTTCCCCCTTGAGTGATTATTCAGTCCGCTACAGATTTACCTTTCTAAAAGTTTCTTCGCAAATGTGTCCCAGCCTTCGGTGCCACAATTGATCATTAATTATTGCACGTAAAGCGTATTTATGATTTCTGTTTGGTAATTCGCAATTCAACTGATACATTTACTAGATCAGCTGTATCTACAAGTTCATTCTTTTTGTTGAGGGTTTGAAATGAATTTTTATAAAAACAACACTGTATTACCCTTACTTGCCAGTTTTTGACAAAGTGCCCTATCTCTCCGCAACCATGACAATGAAACCTGAAATGTCATCACAATTTGATTGATGTAATCCTCCATGTTGTCACAGCCCGTTATCTTTTGTTCTACGAGATGCTTGAGAAGTTCCACCGATTCCATAAGCAAAATTAACTCCGATCTGGCCTTTACATCGTTCTCTTGTTCCTCAGCGCTCTTGTTCCTCAGTATCAGATTAGTTTCTTTTAACAGAGCAAACTTCAATAAGATATAATAGGTGTATGAATAGGAAATGTCGATTTTTGTGCTCAAAAAAACTGATTTATTTAAACAATAAAATAAATTCAATAATCAAAGTATTAACAATCGCTAGCTATGAATTTTTCCCATCTTTCTTGCAATTGATGGACTTTGCACCAATACCACTACTCGTCTTTTGAGGGCAACCATTCATCAAGCCAATTTTTCACTTCTTCGTAAGAATGAAAATGGCGTTCTGAAAGTCCGTGCTACATCGATCAAAACAAGTAGTAATCACAAGGTGCTAAGTCTGGTGAATGCGACAGGTGCGGTAGAGCTTCCCAATTAATATTGGCCAATAATATTTTTTGTACTTGGTTTGCAACATTTTGACCAGCATAATGATGCGTGTCTTTGGACATATTCTAGGCTTGTAAACGTGCTTTTATCAGTGCTTCTGCGAGCTATTTTTGTGTTTGAATCTAATAATGCTTGCAATTCTGCATCTTAGAATTTCTTTTCTCCTCTTTTACGGTCTTTTTTGTCAATGTTGATTTGAAGCATCTCCATCATAAATTTCTATTAACAATGGTCCTTTTCTAGCACAAATTTCCACATTTTCAAAGCGACAAAAAGTTTTTTATACAATCACAGTCTATATATACTGAATTTTACCATATTGACAGATGTTTACCACCCAAAATACCATATTTGTTACCATTGATACAAACCATGTGTAGTAGTTATGCGATCTGTTAATCAAATCGACATTTCACATTGACACACCTATTATTTTAATTTTTATATTTAATGATTTAATATTTAATTTATTCATTAAATATAAAAATTAAAAATTAAAATAATTAAAAAAAAAACAATATGTATAAAATACGATATTATAATATTTATATATTCGTACATCCAAATATTAGTAAAAGATATAAGAAGTGAAGTGTTTTAAAAAACTTCCCGAAAATGCAAAATGCAACAAACCATTTTTTTAATTAATATTGTCTGTCCGATTTTCATAGATTAAAAAAAAAAAATCATAGCGTTGTTTTCATTTGAGCCAGCAGTAGAAATTATGTTTACGCAAATTATGCCTGAGACACCATTTCACTGGACGATATTTCTGACGACTATGAACTTTTTCATTTTATTTTTCATTTTGACTTACTTAAAGAAAACTTGTACTGAAGTTTTCTTTACTTCAGGATATTATTTAAAAAATAAATTTCTTATTTTTGATTGTAATTCTCTTTACTTTATTCTCTGGAAAAAATAATCTTATAATCTTTATTTATTTTACACTTCTTAATGCGGACATTTGTGTATACATAATTATTATATTCTATTTCCAGTTGGTCTTAAGTTTCTTGCTTGTTGATGGTCTCAGATGTTTCTTTACAGTATTATCATTATTATTTTATTACTAGCATGTTAGGGGCTATTGAAATAGATGATAACAATATGTGTGCAATATTGGTTTAGTACTTAAATTTATCGAATTCGATGCATATAAAATTTGTCTCATTCTTTGTTTCATTTGACAAATAATTAAACAGTTTGAGTCCCCTATAAGTTAATGAATATAATTGTGTATACATACTTAACATATTTGGTAATCTAAAATCATTACTGTTTCTTAAAGTATATGACTGGACATCTCTTATATATTGCACATATTTTAACAAATATTTTGGCATTATATTATTCTTAATTTTATATAAAAATACAAGGACATTCATCACAATTTTTTGTTTTACTAACAACCACTTTAACGAATTTAACATAGCTTTAATAGCCACATATCTATTGCACTTTAGGATACAACGCATGGCTTTATTTTGTAAAATTTGGAGCCTTTTAATTACGTTATCACTATATAGAAATAAAACGGTTGATCAATTCTCAAAATGTGGTTTAACAATTATGTTATAGATATTAATTGCACTTAATGTTGAAACGTTGCTTCGCATTCTTTTTAAAAAATCTACTTTTTTAATATCCTTTTACAAATTTAATCAACAAGGTTATTTTGTTTTCAAATACTACGCCTAGATACTTTAATTCGTCCACTTTTTCAATATTTTCACCGTCAATTTCCAGTCTTCCTCCTATTCTTTCGTTCATTATCAATCTTTTCATCAGTTTAAGGGGGATATAAGGTATTATTATTATTATTATTATTATTATTATTATTTTTTTTTTTTTTTTTTTTTTTTTTTTAAATTGAATGCATAATATCTTCAGAATTTTGTGTCAAAATTTCAAGTCGATTGAAGCAAAATTGAAGTTAAGAGTATTTTTATTCATGTCGGATTTTAATGCCTACCCGACCCGAGCAAGCTATTGTTACCTGGCAGATATAGAGTATAAAAATTAGTATAGCAGTACATATTCTATCGAGAAGACGTACACGTGCGTTCCTATTTTCGCATCATTTTAGCTCCGTTTTCATTATTACTAAAATGCCTAAAAAAACTCCAAGATCTAATAGACAATCAGCTGGTTCGAGATTATATCGACCTAGAAAAATTGTACCTGACTCATTACGTATAAGCCGAGCAGGTAGGATTCGAAGACAGGAGCAAAAAGGTGCTTTAGACATCATGGATGATAGCAACATCCTTTATAGACCTGACATTGATGATTCAGTGTGATGTTTTAGCGGTCAAAACACAACTCACGTTTTTAAAGTCGGTGCCCCTGATAACTTCAAAACTACCGCACCGATCCTTTTGAAATTCTGAACACTATTTCTGTACATAATTTACGAGGTAACGCTTTTTCAAATTTGTTAATAATTTTTATTTTAAAATAACAAATTAGAAGATTTTTTCGCAAAAAATAGCATTATTCCCTTCAAAGTGTTCCAAAAATGTGAAAAATTTAAATTTCGATAAACCATCCCAGCGTTACCTGGGGAAAACTATTATCTAACGAATAAACTTCGATTTTTTGATTTCAGATGATCCAGCATTAAGTTATGAGGGGCACCGCAATTTCTTCGTGAAAATTTTATGTCATACTTTAATGTACTAAACATGCCTTCTTTTGTACGAATTAACTTTACCCCCCCCCCCCCCACCCAATAAGATTTTGCTTTAACCACTTATTAATTGCTTTTAAGTCCTCTTTTATTTTACAGTGACACTCGCCCAAATCTGTGTCCGTGTATTTTACCGCACCCTTTATATCATTTATCTACATATATGATGAACAATGAAGTTCCTAACACTGATCCTTGGGGGACACCAAATATAGGGTGATTCATCGTGAGGTTTGATTTTCAATAGGCTTTTTTGACAGCTCACGCGTGAATCCTATCAAACTACTTTGTCATTTTTGTTCAGTATCTTTTGGCAAGGCGTCATGGAAAGACTCACACCACAACAGCGTGTCCAAATTGTTCAGCTGTACTACGAAAATCAGCGTTCTGTGAGAATTGTTTTTCGTGCGATTCGAGGAACTTATGGTGTGCATAATCGACTTACTGAAACCACTATTGCCAATAACATTCGCAAATTTGAGTCCCAGTTTACATTAGTGGATGATACTGGACCGGTTAGACCACATCCAGCAGGTAGTGGCTTGGCATATTCGACAACTTGGCGTATTTTACGTGAGGATCACGACCTAAAAGCATACAAAATTCAACTTGTGCAAGAATTGAAGCTAAGCAACTTGAATTTGCGTCATATTTTCAGTGATGGGCTCTGGAAAAACTCAATGAAAATCCGGTGTTTTATCGTGAAATTTTGTTCAGTGACAAAGCCCATTTCTGGCTCAATGGATACGTTAAAAACAAAATTGCTGATGAACAACCCGAAGAGTACCAAGAGCCACCATTACATCCATTAAAAACAGCGGTATGATGTGGTTTATGGGCTGGTGAAATCATTGGTCCATATTACTTCAAAAATGAGGCAAATCCGAATGTTACCGCCAATGGTAATTGTTATCGCCTTCAGGAATAGGCCAGCAACGATCGACGCTTTGGAAGCGTGTTATCGTGTATCGGCGAGATACCAGTCGCTATGCTCGAACGAGTCGCCCAAAATTGGACCTTCCAATTGGACCATTGGATTTAATTTTGCTAAGGAAAAAACGCTGCAAAAACATTCCGAAAATGTGCAGTTTACGGTGAGAATACTGTGATTGAACGCCGGAGTGGTTTGTTCGATTCCGTTCCGTAAATTTCGATGTAAAAGATGCACCTCGCACTTGTTGGCTGTCACTAAAAAAGTCAATGAAATTTTGTAACTGATAGAGCAAGACCGACACGGAAGCTGTCTGGAAATAGCGGAGGCACTAAACATCAATCGTATGACAGTTTGGAACCATCTAAAACAAGCAGGCTAATCAAAAAAGCTCGATGTTTGGGTGCCACATGAATTAACGCAAAGAAATGTAATTGACCGAATAGCCATCAGTGAAGCGCTGCTGAAACGTAACGAAATGGAACCATTTTTGAAGCGATTCATTACGGGCGATGAAAAATGGATTAAATACGAGAATATCCAACGCAAGCAATCATGGTCAAAAGCCGGTGACCGAACACAAACGACTTCAAAGCCTGGATTGACGCTAAACAATGTTATGTTGAGTGTTTGGAGGGATTGGAAATGAATCGTCTATTGTAAACTGCTAGAACGTGGCGAAGCGGTCAATTCGATCCTCTACTGTGCACAACTCGACCGTTCGAATGACGCTTTCAAGAAAGAGCGACCAGAATTGGCCAACAGAAAGGGAGTTGTTTTCAATCATGACAATGTTAGTGCACACACATCTTTGACGACCTGGAACAAATTGACGGAGTTTGGTTGGGAAGTTTTGCTGCATTCACCGTATAGCCCGGACCTTGCACTCTCTGATTACCATTTGTTTCGGTCTTTGCAAAACTCTCTTGATGGTAAAAAATTGGCCAAAAGAAAATCACTTGGCCAAGTTTTTCGCTGATAAACCACAGAAGTTATACACCGATGGAATTATGAAGTTACCCGGAAAATGGTAAAAGGTCATAGATAATAGTGTCCAATATGTACTTCATTGACATTGATTTTAAATAAAGAAATTTTTTTTTTTTCAAAAATGTACGGAAAAACCGCTACCCTTGTCTTTTTAAATGGATCTAAAAACTTTTTGTTGTGTTTTAAATATTTCTAATAACCCGTACTTTCATTTAACAGAAGAATGTTTTTAATGCAAAAAACAATTTAACAGGCATATTTAAAAGAAAAAAAATTTTAATTATAACAAAAAAAAAAAAAACTTCCCAGAAAACCGACAGATTTAATAGTGAAAACCAAAATAAAAGAGAAAATCAGTTTAGATAATTGACAACCAGGTTAATGATTACTCATAATTGATTTTTAAAAAGACCGTTTCTCAATCGAGACTTTTTTCCACCTGGAAACCACGGTGCGACTTTTTGTACTGTCTGCTTCATCGCTTTCGAATTAGCGCAGTGCTAATTCTCGACCGTAGCGTGATACAAATTCTGAATTCGGCCGTCAATGGTGAGTATTGAATTGAAACTCGTTGGCCTTTTCCAGGATTTGTGGCAATGCGAAGATATAAACAATTGTCAATTTTCAATTTGCCGGGCTGGAATCTACACTGATTGGTGATGATAGTGTTTGCAAAAAGGGCTTTAACTCGTTTACACAGTAAACTGGTTATTGGATCTTGTAAGCAATACTTTTTTTTTGAATCTTTAATTCCTGCCAGAAACTGAACTTAATATCAATAATATTAAATGTTGAAGCCAAGCTTTTTATGTATGAAATATTGTGATACACTCTATTGTCTAACACAGTGTACTTTTATTAAAGAAAGTTTTAAGAACAATAACTATTAAGGGGGAGATATATGTAATTCAAATTTAAAGAAAAGATAAAAAAAAAATGAAGTTAAAGCAATAAAATTAAATTATATAATAGGAGTGAAAAATAAATCAATTATGGCGTGATCAAACGGGAGAAGTCATTTAACATTATTCAAAAATACTGGTTTCACTCTCTCGCATCTTAGGTTTACAGGCAGTATATTAAACAAACGAGGCGCAGTTACAAAATAAAAGGGTGCAAATATATTTTGTAGATTGCTAGCACATTTACAAACATTCTGGTTTTAACTAGTGAATTTAAATTTTCTTGAAGTCTAACGACATACCATAGTACCCGGAACTTTCAAAAAATATTTTAAGTCCTTTTAGCAGCAAAGATGCCTTAACGGAAGAATTCCCAACCTTTTGAACAGCGCAAAAAGTTATACGATTTACCTAACACATAATTCTGATTGCGTTCTTGTTTTGTTAGTAAAAACTTCATATTATTGAAATACATACCAATCCAATATGATAGCCCGTACTGTAGCTTTGATTTCAATACAGCATTGTAAACTAACTTTAAGATAGGTAGACGTTAAGATAATAAAATTGCCTGATAACTCTTTTCAGATACTGATTTAAATAGAAGATAGGGTCTTTCCAACTTAACTTATTATCTAGTATAATACTTAAAATTGTCGGCGCGATTAATTTTGAATTACTGTTGAAGGTAATAGGATCATGGCAGCCTAAAGGGAATCTCAAGCAACACGGTGAATGATATTGTCGCATATTGAACTTTTAATATTGAAGATATAAAATTTAGTTTTATTGCTGATTCCCATTATATGCTGATTGAACCATCTACGTAATATATCTAAATCATTATTTAACACACAGAAAAAGGTTAAGACAGCTATTGTTGTAATAAAAAAAAAGCAGTATCGTCGGGAAAACTGTGATTTTACCTTTAAAGAGTTGACCAAATAGCGAATTCATGTAAATGTAAATTAAAAACAGGATGCGACCAAAGACAGAACCTTGCGGAACACCTATATTGATCAAATTCTGGTATGGTGTGGTTTATGGGCTGGTGGAATCATTGTTCCATATTTCTTCAAAAATGAGGCAAATCAAAATGTTACTGGTTTCAACAAGACCGCGCTACGAGTCATACAGCGCGTGAAACAATGGACTTGTTGGATAGACGCTTTGGAAGCCAACATTACTCGTGTTATCCGCAAGATACGAGTCGCTATGTTCGAACGAGTCGCCCAAAATTGGACCTTCCGAATGGACCACCTCAGACGCAGTCGTGACCAACATTAACATGATACCATTTTCAAAAAAATACCATGAATTGTTCTTTTAACCGATAATAAAAATTTTCAGTTCACTTTCAAATTTATGTGTTTTATTTTAACATTATATATCAAACCTATATATGGGTTCTGTGACTCTCTGAAAAGGTCTATGCAGCTGCTCTGTATATGAGTTCAACACAGTGGTTCACATTTTTCTTCTCTTTTATTATGGGCAAAAGGTAAGGTTGCACCTGTACGTTCAATTCCACTGCCTTGTTTAGAATTGCTAAGAGACCTTTTAGTATCAAATATGGGCCGAATAGCCCAGCGAAAACTTCATTCCGGTGAAAACCATGAACTTTTCTTATGGCCATACTCCACAATCGTGTTATCATGGCTCGAAAAACCCGCGTGAGTTTGGAAAACTTTTGTTGCCAACAGAGTTTTTAACCAATGTTAAAGCTGTACCCTGGTTGTACCCTATAACTTTTAATGAAAAACTTTTAGACCCGAAACCCCTTAAGTCGTAGAGTACTGCCGTAAATGATGAATTTGAAGTGATTTTGCGACGTTTCTTCTTCTTAGTTTTTCGGTTATATAAAGCAGAAAAATAACGCGTTAGAGATCACAGTACATATTTCCTTACAAATGATGAAATCCTCTATTGTAAAACAAGACTCATTTAACTATTTCAAAAGATGTATTTTAATTCCGAATATGAAGCCTTACAGCATGGCAAGCCACTAAAAACTAGAAGTTTTTTAGACACCGAAAACATTCTAAGACCAAAGGGCTGACTAACTTCCTCTACCCTCCCTTACAATGAGATACATACATTTTTGCTTCCATATAAGTCTTATCTCTCTCGTCTATACATCTCTCATGTATATCGTCTTTCTATACATGGCGAGATCCAACTCATTGTTCGAATCATTCGCTCCGAGTTTTGGGTTTACTTCCACCTGGAAGAACGACATTTACTTTACTCTTTACCAATGTTGGTATAGATTTCGCGGGTCCATTTTCCATCAAAATATATTATGGAAGAACTTGTCGGGTGGAAAAAGGTAACGGTTGTCTATTATTTATCTCTCTACAAAGGCTATTCATCTAGAAGCTATAAGCACTCTTACAACTACAGCTTTTTTAGGATTGCCTGCTCTTATAAATGTCTGTTGCAAGATTTAGAAAAGGCTCTAAAAACTTTTTCTCTTGTAGACTACACCTATAACTCCTGGCGGTTACTACAGTCACTTAAGTTCTTTAATTGAAATGTTCACACTGGTATAGAAAATATTAAAAGCACTTATCAATTAAAACTTACGTATAATAAATAAGTTTACAAATATTGTCATATGAATTTTTCGCTTTATAAAATTTTTTTATTATAATCCTCGGAGTGAGTGAGCCCTCTGTTAACAAAAAATTCCCATTTTTTTACGTCTATGAAAAGGGTGGCAGGAATTTCTGAAATATTCAAAATATTAAAAATTTCACCAGTTAATTTTAACAAAGCACTTTCAGTAGATCTTGCGCTTCTAAACCCAAATTGGGAGACACTAAGAAAGTCTGTTCTAGCTAGGAAAGATAGCATTCTAGACTTCATACCTCTTTCAAAAAGATATAGGACGATAGTTATTAAGTACCATAGCGTTATCCTTTTTATAGAGTGGTAGTATTAGTGCTGTTTTTAGTGATTATGGAAAAATTACACTCTAAACGCAGGCAATAAATGGTCGTTTTCGAAAACTTTGTTTGATCGTCATTTTGATCGTCATTTGCAATACTTAAGGGTTACGAACATCAAACTGCAAACGTCATTTGGTATCGTTGATCTGTGTCATCTACATGATTTTTTTCTTGCAAGAGCATTTGACGTTTTCGAACAGAGCAAAATGGAACCCTTAACAAAATTTATTGAGAAAATTGTGTTGGAAAATCTTAATGAGAGTACAAATAAGAACAATTATAATAATTTACGTGAAAGAAACAGACTATTAAACAAAAATAAGTTATTGCTAAAACTGCTAAATGCACGACGAACAGTTTCAAAAGTTCGGAATTATCTGAATACGATTAAAAAATTTTCCGACGAGAATTTCTACGATCACTTCAGGATGTCCAAAAAAATGCAAAAAAAGGACGGCCGTGTACGAATTTAGAACAATGTCTATACATAACTCTCTGGACGCTAGCAAATGAAAATTCATACAGGGAATTCGGATTCACTCATTTTTTATAATTTTTTTAATGCACAGCGCAGATTTGTGGCTGCTTTTTTGCAGCGCATATGACGTTTATGAACATCTGCCCTGCAAACACTACATTATCGAACATGCTGAAAATGTAGTGTGATTTATGATGTTGTTTTCGAACAAATGACTTTCGCAGCTTACGTTTAAGAATATTTTGCAAAAAAAAATTGATGCAGATGACATTTTCGAAAACGGCCAATATAAAACATAACATCTGAAATTTGATAAGACATGTTTGGAAATCTTATAAAAAGAAGATTAAGATGTTTTTAGTAATATTATAATATTTTGTATTTAAAGTTCCGTAAACTATTTTAAAGTTAAACCATGTTTAAAGTTAAACGAAAAATAAAAACAAAACAAAAAAAATCATTAAATAAATTACTTTATAACAATGTTTAAATTTGTAGTAGTTTATCCTGTTTAAAATTTCGTTAATAACCATCCGTTCCTTTTTTTGCGTTACCAAGATTTGCAGCTAGCCTAACCACTTTACGGAGTGGTTTTTAGTTCTGAACACAATTTATCATACATTTTTTTTTTTTTTTAATCTACGACGTGCATTCTTCCAAAAAGGTCTTTACTGACCTTTTTACCCATTTTACATTTCACCATTTCGTATCCTATAATCACACTTCAATAAAAAAAAAAAAAACCGCAACACCACCAGCTGAATATGAGTTACTACAGTTTGCCCCCAACGTTCAATTTGGTGTTTTAAAAACTGAAATCTTCATCAAAAATTCAAATTTCAGAGAGAAAGATGAAATCAGACCAAAGATGCCAGACGAACAAGAGAAGGTTCAAAATTAGCTCTCATACTACGAATATTTTGACAGATGTTTGAAAAACCTGAATATTGTATATTAATTGGATCTGCAATACAAAAACATTTAAAGTTATTTGTGGAAATTGGAAATGTAAAGTTATTATTGTAGTATTTTTTTGAATTGATTATGATTTACGTTACTTTTAAGCATTTTTCAAGTTCAGCAAAATCCTCAAATCTACTAATTTTAATAGTTTGGTCGCCTTCCTTTTTTCTATTTGCACAGATGAATCCTAACCCAAACGAGTTTACATTTATTATTACGTTTCTAGTTATTTGCCATATTCAATAACGATCTTGTGAAACCAGTCACGATTCAATTTCGCTGGCACTGAATTTCTCATTATTAACAGCAGTTAATAATAAAGAGAGAGTTATCTTTAACATTAATTTTGTTTACATTCGGAATGCCAGTAATGTCAACTGCACACTCTCTCACTTTGCTCCAACAAATTTAACTTCATCACCAGAACATCAATTTTCTTAATAACTAGTTATTACTAAAGGGTGAACCAACAGTTAGTGTGAACATTTTCGTTTGATTAAACACACATTTATTGTGAAATCAATGTAGAATTTTATTGATTAATAAATTTCGGTGTACGGCAATTATGAGTGGAACACATCATTTATGTTACCACAACGGCTTCTATTGCAAGCATTGCAAGTGGGTTAATACCCGCAATTTTTGTTTGGTTGTTATGTTTGAGATGTTGAATTGTCGCTGGGTTATTTACATAGACCTGACTCTTCAAATAACCCCATAGGAAGAAGTCTTAATGTGTCAAATCGTATGACCTTTGAGTTTTTCGGTCCAAAGAAATGACAATTTTGTTTATTTACGTACCCATCCATCCATAAAATGGGCTTCATCGGAAAAGATCAAATTCGATGACAAATTGTACTAGATGTTGATGTTGTAGATAGCCCAAAGAGTTCAATTGTTGTTTAATTTGGATTTTATAGGCGCAAATGAGGATCAACTTTTAAAATTCGGAGTAAAGTGCTATAAGTATGGTCCAATTGTTAACTTCGGCCACGAATTGAGGTGTCTGGCTGATTTTGAACACATTCGCTTTAAGTCTAATATTCACAAAATAAATGCTGGTATGCCCCAATCAATCATTGTATCAATGATCTCTTGTCTGCCACTACTTATCTAATATATTCCTTTGCTGGCGACAGTACTCTCTGCTTTTTATATTCGTTTCCCTGCTCTTCGGCTTTAGAACGGGAACAGAAGCATATTTTAAGCTCATTAAATTCTGATATTAACAGCATAACTAATATTATGCTTCCAAAACATAATGCTGTTTGCTGTCGTTAAAGCGAAATTTAAACACCCAGCCATTGTCCATGGGGCTTGCATCGTTTAAACCGAAAAACTTTTTACTCTCAGTATGTGTGTCAATGACAACATACATTGGAATGACCACATCTATAATTTCTCAAGCGCTGTAAGAAATACTTTACCCCCTCTGATCTGGCTTCAATATATAAGGCATTTTATCCGCCTGAAATTGGAGTACAATGGCCACATTTGATTGGGGGCGCTATAAACATCTCTGCACCTTATTATCTCTGATAATATCACTTAGACAATGGACACCCTTGAACACCGACGAAATGTTTCGTGTCTCACTCTATTTTATCGCTATTTCCACAAGCAGTGTTCCATAGAAATCGCCAGTAGCAATCCGCTCCTTTAAACTTTTAACCGTAACACCCGTCTCGCTATGAATGCTCATTAGTATACCCCCAAGCCTAGTTTCGGACGTACTCTAAGTACGTATTATTTGCAATTGATGCAATGAATTAGATGTCTGAATCATGTCTATCGATTTTTAAACTGCACGAACCGCACTTCATTTTTCTACACTTTTTGCGTTATCTGTATCACTACGCAGGCAAAATACAACTTAAATATCGGTTGCAAATTGGATTATTTTTGGACAAGCTAATTCCTATGCGTGTGTCCCCATCAGCACTCACTCAAGCCATAAAAAAGTCCTTTCTTGAAAATGTGGCAGAAAGAGCTAGTATTCCAGTCGTCTTCACAAGATCTTTACCAGATCTGAAAAGCTCTGGCAGTAGTCCGTTCAAGTCCGCTGGATTGTTGTGCCTTAGCCTTTAAAAAGCTGCGCTGACATTTGTTCCTCTTAATGGTTGCACATCAAGCGCACATATAATACTGTCGTTTGATGAAGGGCTACAAATTTAGGCTTCACTTCTTGCTAAGTAAACACATCCGCCTTCCGAGCGGAAGCATACGCAAGCCTAATGGCCACGATTTATTTTGCGAAACACAAATACAGTTAAATACGGCCAATTTTATATTGCTTATTGGTAGAAAAGTGTATGTAAAAATATACATAACAATAAAGATACATAACTAATTCATTAGTTTAATTTTTTACACCAAGGTTACAGTTGTTTAGAAACAACAATACGCAGGCATTATTTACGTTTATGGGCTATGCAATTGAAGTTCAATTAGAGCGCGACAAAGATAGCATGAACTTTATCCTAACGACTTCCTAGTGAAGTATTTGGAAATTTCTTAAATAAAATATAAAATTTTATCTTGAATTCACGAAGAAAACACCAAAAAATGGGCCGGGCAAAACATTAATCTGACGAGGAACGCAATAGTATTCCCAAATTAAAAGACGAGGGACAAGGGCAACGTATAATAGCGAATACCATCGGCAGGTTCCAAAACTTAGTTCATAGTGCTTTTCCACCTCAAAAACCACATCTCAAAAGAGGTAGACCGCGCAAAACGACTCCAAAAGAGGACGACCGCATTAAACTTCTCTAAAGTCAAGATCATTTCAAGTCTTTTGCGACAATTCAGTGCGAATTGGAATGCGAATTAGGATCGCCAATTTCATCTCGAACGGTAAGAAAACGACTGGCGGAAAAACATCTCATAAGTAAAAAATCTCAAAAGGTAGCGATGCTAAGAAATCGAATATTGTATGCGAAGTCGCCCCTTAATCGAGATGTCCCAGTTGATGGGAAAACGTGGTATAACCGTAACAGGCTGTGGTCTGACAAATCAAAAATAAACATGATTGGTAACGATGGCAGACCTTGGGTAAGGAGTCCAAAAAACGCCGGGCTGAATCCCCGCTATACCGTTAAGACCTTAAAACAGAGGTGGTAACAAAATGGTGTAGGCTGCTTCTCGTGGTATGGAGTCGGGCATATTTTTTGAATTAAGGGCACGATGGACAAGCATATGTATTTTTACATACTTAAAACCATAATGCCTTACACCGAGTGGGAAATGACACTGTTTTGGGAATTTCAACAAGACAATGACACGAAAAAAACTTCGGGTCTAGCCAAAAAAAAAAAGGTTTTCCAGCAACGGTGTATATTCCATGACTTAGCCTGTGCAATCCTCAGACTTAAATCCAATTGGGAATTTATGGGGCATTGTTAACGCACAAATCGAACTAATAAAACAAAGTGACAAAAAGTACAGTCGGTTTGGTACCAAAAAGTACTTTTTTTTTGATTTTTCTAAACTTTATATTGAATCTTAAAATAAAAAATAAATTAAATATTATTATGTATTTGCAGACTTTCTTTACGCAGAGAATACTAGTGACCCTATTTTTTTTGTCTATAACCTTATAAACAGTGATCATTATAAAGCAACTTAAAATGTACTATATAAAATATTAAATTATCCTACGTTTGCAATAACTCGCAGGTTAGGAAAAATTCCTTAATTAAATAATGCAATTATAAACGAGTTCTTTATTTGTAATGTCGGGAAGTGGGTTGCTGCAAAAAGTCGTGACAAACTGAAAATAGTTTTTATTACATTTAAAAATTCAATATGTCAATTTACGTTAATTAGCCCAAATTGAGACTGTCTACTTTATACATAGATCATAATATAGAAAGTAGATCATAATTTTATATATATCGGTAATATATTTCGTAATATTTTTTGTGTTGTCAATTGTCGCAAACGATGTTCTTCAGGTGTAATGTCTAACTTTTTTCAACCCATGATCACATTTTAGAAAAACATTACAATAGTATTATTCAAAGTATTGCCCATCTGAAGCTATGACTTTTTCCCATCTTTCTGGCAATTTGTGGATCCCATCCCAAAAGAACTGCGCCAGCTTGGCAGCTAAGAATGAATCAAGCCAATTTTTGATATTCTCCTCTGATGTGAATCGTATTTCAGTGAGGGCGTTCTGCATCGACCGGAACAAATGGTAGTCAGAAGGGGCAAGGTCTGGGCTATAAGGCGAATGGGGAAAGACTTCCCATCCACTGTTTTCCAAATAGTTCTTAACCGGAATAGCAACGTGGGGCCGAGCGTTGTCATGATGGAAAATTATTGCCTCGTGTCTGGTCGCATATTCAGGGCGTTTTCGGCTACTGCTCTCTTCAAACGGATTAAGCAGCTCATAATACAGTACACCCATCCGATCCCAATAAATACAGAGCATTACCTTCGCGCCATGGATATTCGGCTTTGCCGTTGATTTGGCTGGTTGGCCGGGTTTCACATATGATTTTTTGCGCTTGGGGTTGTCGTAATGGATCCATTTTTCATCACCAGTAACAATCCGATGCAAAAATAACTTCCTTTTGCGGCGTTCCAGCAGCATTTCGGACATATAAAACCGCTTTTCGACGTTTCTCGGCTTGAGTTCATGTGGAACCCAATTTCCTTGCTTTTGAATATATCCAGCTGCTTTTCAACGTTTTGAAATGGTTGCTTGAGTGACAACCAAAGATTCTGCGAGCTCTTCTTGTGCTTTGCGTTCATCGTCTTGCAAGCCAAAATCACTACTTTTAAATTGTGCAAACCACTTTTGGCACGTTCGCTCAGCTAGCGCATGTTCACCATAAACTTCCACCAAAATACGATGACTTTCGGCAGCAGTTTTCTTCATATTAAAGTAATGAAGAAGAACTCCCTGCAAAAACACTTTATCAGGCACAAAGTTCGACATATTTGAGTGAAAAAAAAAAAAATTGTTGTTTACGCTTCAAATGAATGACATATACCGAAATGACGTACAATGACAGTAGCTTTCCAACGCATGTTCCAATTTTATAATAATACAAGTTACGCCATCTCTTAGCAAACCGCTAAGAGTTATAAGTTGTAGACTCAATAACCTATTATTATTCAATACAAAGTCAATTTATACTTAAGATCACGTCCGGAAATATTGATTTTATTTTTTTAACTTCTTAAAACAACCTTAATTTTAATTGATTGTATATGTAATTGGCTTCAATTGACGAACCAAAAGCATCACATGAATAGGCACACATTATACGTCTGCAAATAACGCAGATGCAGGCTAAAGCCAATTCATGGCTTTTGCATCACGATAATGTGTCTGCTCATTCTTCGTTGCTTGTGAGAGATTTTTTGACCAAAAACAGCACGACAATCATATGCCTCAGCCACCATATTCACCGGATTTGACTCCATGCGACTGTTACCTGTTCCCAAAACTAAAGAAATCTATGAAAGGACGGAGATTTGCAACGATTGAGGAAACAAAAACGCCATCGGTGTAAGAGCTCTAGTCTATACCAAGAAGTGCTTATGTGAAGTGCTTCGAGAATTGGAAAAAGCGTTGGTACAAGTTTATTATATCTGAAGGGGATTACTTTAAAGAGGGAACCATTAATATCGATGAATAATTTTTTTTTTTATAAAATTATAAAGTCACTTTACTTTTTGAACCCACGTCATATGCATCATTATTTACTACCCCATTTCATAATTTCCCTTTCATATTCCAATACATACGAATACATATAACATCAACTTACTGACATAACTACGTCCATTGTAAACAAAGCATAAAATATCAAGGAATTCTAATTAGTCTCTGTACAACCTTATACTTCAAAATGTTGTTTTTATGTTGATTTATTTTGAGGACCACTAACGTTCTTTGAGTTCCAGAAGAACTGAAATCGACGATAAACCAGGTAGGTAAAAGTAAGACTATTCCGACTTAGAACTGAAATCAATTTTTAGTTGTGTATCTCATAAACTTTATTGATGACATGCATTTCGAATAGGAATGTCAATAAAAAATCGGAGGCAATTTTGCTGTCACCAAGTAGAACCTCAAAAATTTGATCGGCAACAGGAACTTTTTGCAAAACTTGTTGTTAGAGTGACGTCGGAAGTGTTGTGAATCTTTTCTGTAACTTTACTACTTACATACGTTCGCATCATACAGCGAGTGATAGATTCAGATACCGTTGGTGCTGATACCGTAAGCACTTTCTCATTAAATAGGAACATACATACGAATATGTATGTGACGTGCCTATTCCGACCAAAAACTGTTTTATTTAGAATAATCTTTGGTTGCGTTGTTCGGTACCTCTTCTGTAACAAAATTTAGAACACTTACGAGCACAACAGGCGGGAGCAACTTTATAAAAAATATGAAAAATTTACATATGTATGTATGTTCATATTTATTGTGTTAAAAATTTGTTTGTAATACATACCAAACGACGGTTGTCCGGTAATCACAGAGGTACAACTTCGATGAGGTTGTCATTTATCATACATTTTTAACTTTTTACTGTAGTGCGTGTTCAATCAACTAGGCCTGCACCCATTTAAAATTACTAATAAAAGCTTAGTTATATGAACTTAATTAGTATGCATCAGAAATTTGCAAATACAATATGTATATTTTTATTGCCAAAAGATGTATAATTAAATTAAAGCAAATAATTGAACAGTTGAGGAATACACTTAGGTCTGTATATTACTGATTTTACGATTTTCCTTCAGTTTTTGCTTTTAATAGCAATTTCAAGGCCAATCATAAATCAAATTAAATGTTTTCGGTTTTTCTTTTAGCATTTTGGTTCGCAATGTTTTTTATGATATTTTGATTACGAATTAAACTTGAAACAAAGATTGAAGTTTTTTAAAAATCACTTGTCTTTTGTCTATCACTAATCGGAACAGGTATCATTTTTTTTTTCAATCGGCTGGTTCCCGTTTTCACGTCTTTGCGGGTGGTTTTTTTTCCGAAAAAACAACGGTCGCCACTTTTTATTTTGGACGGCGGCATTTATATAAAACATTTATACTATGTCCGATATTTTTTGAATAAACATGTTTTTTTTCCAAATTCTTGCATTGCTTTTTCTATAATCATGTTTCAATTTTATTGTTTATTGGCCAATTAACAGTATCCGCATTATATAAAATTAGCTTAAAGGACAGTATTTAAATCAAAATTCAACTTAAAGAAGAATTTTCTTTCACAGTTTCAATATAATTTAAGTACCAAGCGGGGTGTTGACTCTTTAAGGACAAACTCAATACATAAATAAGTACCCATGCATGCATTATACAAAGCATACACATGCATACATATACATGTACACGAAAATCATTGCCTTGAAATAAACAAAAAAATAAATAAATAAATAAATAAATAAATAAAAACTAAAAACTAATTTTTTTTTGCAATTTGAGCTCGGTTGATTGTTTTTGTTTATTTTCATATCTAGAATACATATGATGGTCCCTACAAAAATTTAGGTATATGTGAAATATTTTTAACCTTTTTCGTATTGTTTATAAATTATTTGTATATAAGGTCAAAATTCGCCTTGAGTTTCACATTAAAAGTAAATTTAAAAAAAATCAAAGAAAAAAGGTAAATATTTGTATGTAATACATGAAAATACAATTAATGGATCTACTATACAATTTACTGTACAATTTATTACTTTGTTTAGTACATGAGAGCCATTGACGTTTGTTTATTTTATTTTTAACATCGAATGCACAATAAACTTTATCGATTCTTTTTCAAACAATTTATTCAGTTCAATTACCTTTTTTTCGCTAATTCCATTTACGAAAATCTATAATACAAAATCGAATTGATTCGGGGATATTCACTGGGGCAGTGTGGCTTGTTTCACTAACTGTACTTTAATCTTTTCACAACTAAATCTTGATTTTTGAATAAATATATCATAAAAAAATATCCTTACACTGTTTAGTTAATGGAAATTAAACATTTCGGCAAGCACAGTTCGTTTAACTATCTCATTATTAAGACGATACTCAAGGTTAGATGTTTCTCTTTAATTTACAAACTCAAGGTAGGTACGACACTGCCAAAAAAAAAAAAAAAATTATATACATAGGAGATGGTCTTATTGATTTTTCAATGCAAAAACCATTGGTAAAAGTTAATTGTTAAGAATTAAATTGTATTTTGCAGTACAAAGAAAAACATTTACGAAGCCTGTGACAGTCAATTTTTATCCATGTATATACGTATGTACCTACAATTTAGTGACAAAAAACTTGCAATACATTTTTCTGTAATAACTAAATCTTTCAAAACGTAAGACCAGATATACTGAATGTGAAGTAACAGAAAGAGCCTGTCAGTTGTGCGATAGCAGTCTGCCTCTTTCTTAAAGGGCACAGTACACGAACCGTATATGAGCGTGTGAAATGGAAAACGAGTTTTGTGCGATTGGAAGTACATACCACGTTGGTCGTGTTGAGCAACACAACGAATGTCCACTAGTCATTTCTAATGCGTGTTTTTCTATTCGCTTTCTGGCTTATGATTATGATCAATCTTGACAATTATTCATTATTATTAATAAAAAAAATAGTTATTTTTAAAACATTTTTATTTATAATTATCATATAATTTAAATACTTTATATTTAAAATATATAACTTCCTAAATTTCTTATGACTTGACTTGAATCCAAATTAATTTTGTAAATCAGGTACATAAGAAACTTAATATTTTATTACGTCAACATTATGTCAGTTTATTGGAATTTAAAATAATACATGTTCTTGATCTAATAACGGAATGCTATATTGGTGTTTGCGTTTGGGCTTTTCGCGGTGCTCTGGAGAACAAAAGTGACGTAAAGCATTTTCCCTCATTTTTTCAGAAACAAAGTTTTGCTTCTCGTTTTCATTTGAGAATCAAAATCCTGGAATTTATGTCAAAACGTATAAACGTCAAATAGTATTGTGCATTAAGCTAGATTTCTGTTTTCGTGCAATCGGCTGTGTTTTTGGGCATTTTATTACCTTTAAGTGTTCAAATTGATTTGCAAGCAAATATATTTGAAAAAAAAGAAGATGGAAGCATAATTAATAAATATTTTATAATCCTCATCGATAATAATAACAATTCCAAAGAAGTTTTAAGTGTTACTTTGGAAATAAAACCAGAGTATACAAAAAAAAAAAAAAGCTTCTAACTGCTCAAAAGAAAACGCCATATGATTAAAGTCGAAAGTTCATCTCCTTTTCAAAATCTGTTATCTTGTAGCTTTTTCAGCAGAAGGCTTTTTTTTTTGTGTTGGGGAGCATTATCGTGACATAAATCTTTTTTCCCACATTTTTTCAAAATCAAAATTTTGCCTTAGCTTTTCATTTCAGAATCAAAATTACTCTCCTACATTTTATTTCTACACGAGATTTTTCTTTGGGCAGGAATTGTAAAAAACGTCAAATCAATATTAAATTTGAAAAGAAGTGTTTATTTTTAAAAGTTTAAATTAGTCGAATTATGACAATTTTATGAAAAAATAACTCAAAAGAAAATTTGGACATGGACAAAGAGGAGGAAAAAGAGCGTCATAGCCAAGCGAATTGTTAGCCTAATAAATTAGAACTCATTAGACAATTATTACTTTAACAAAGTAGAAATAATAACAAATCTTAAAATCTTAATTTTGCCTTACAATTTCCTTATTGTTTTGTTTTTAGTTGTTACTTTTGACGTTTGAAAAACATTTTACAAAAACGTGTTCTCGCGAGATTCTGGGTTTAAAAGAGAATTCAACCCTAATCCTAAATATAAACAAAAAATTCAATTTACAAATTGTTACAAATTCTCACGGAAACAGACCTATTATCTTGGAAGAGGATAATAAAATATTTATTACCTATGAGTTAATTTGAATCAATGTGACCACTTTAAGATAATAAGTGCACGAAAACAGAAATCTAGTTTGACACACAATACTATATGACTTTTATACATTTTGACATAAGATCCAAGAGAGAAATTTTGATTCTCAAATGAAAATGAGAAGTAAATTTTGTTTCTGAAAAAATTAGGGAAAATAATTTTACGTCATTTTTCATTTTCTTACGCCATCTTTATTAGTTCCAAATTTCGAGCAATTTGATGCCGCGAAAGAAAATTTTACAAACTTGCATGAAGCTCCTGCCAAATTCGGTTGGTTCAGGGTACTTCAAACTGGTAACGGCACTATCTTCACCAAAATCACCGTCGGAACTAACATACGAGGAACAACTCAGTATGCTCGAAAGTCACCTGGCTCCAAAGAAAAATGTCTTGGTAACACAATATCGATTCCTGAACAAATATAAAACATATGCTCAGTCGATAGCTGAATACGTTACCTGCCGGCGGATGGATCTACATGATTATGAATTTACATGTGAATGTATAAAATCCATTGCAGAAGTTTTCCAGAAGAGCTCAATTTATTCGTGGAATTCGCAACAACGGCTAATTTCGATTAAATTATTTCAAAGGCATTAACATTCGAACTTGATTAAATAAGGGAAATCCTCTTCAAATATCGAGCAACCCCACTCAGAACGGGAAATCGCCATCAGATCGATATTTAGGAAGGCAAACCAGAATTTGTTTAGATGCGCTGAAGCCCATCAAATTCAAAAACACTTTCGCGACGGCAATAGCGTCAAGACAATTAAGCGTGGGAGAACGAGTGCAGGCCCGATACTACAACCTAAATAAATTGCTATGGAAACCAGCTGTTATTATCAAAAAAATGGGTCACCTTCACTATAAGGTCAAACTGGATACCGGATATGCGTTAAAAAGACGCATAAATCAGCTACGTCCAACAAATATTGGACAATCAACACAGATATCACACCGGACGATCACTTTCAATCTGACGAGTTAAAAAGCAATACAACACCTGACAGTCAAGAGTTACAAGATCAGAAAATAATCGCTCAAAAATATTTTGCCTATGATCCAGCAAGTCCATCACCTACACATGAAAATCTATCCACTACTTCAACAATTCCAATTCAACAACCTGCAAATGAAATAAATCTTCAACAATGCAGTGTCAACTGGAAGTATAAGTTAAGCGCTGGAGAATTGTTATGACCTTAAGAATTTAAACATTAATACATGGGCCGAAAAGTCCGTGCCGTTTCTAAGAGAGGGCACCACTTGAATTACATCCATACCATTGTCAGTTAGTACCAAAAGTATATGTGTATAAATTTGACAGCTGTCGGACGATTTGATCTCGAGATATAGCGTTGTGAGTGAAGCAACTTTAGTTGTGAAAAAAAAAATGGATTCAAAGCAATTTCTTGTGTTGATTTATTATTGCTTTTTGATGGGAAAAAATGCAGCCAATGCAAAAAAATGGCTTGATAAGTGTTACCCGGACTCTGCACCAGCCGAACGAACGATTCGCAAGTGGATTGAAAAATTTAAAAGTGGTCATACAAGCACCGAAGATGCACGCAGTGGATGTCCAAAAGAGATGAAAACATCAAAAAAGTGCACAAAATGATTACGAATGACGGTAAAGTGAAGTTGATCGAGATAGCTGAGGCTCTGAAAGATATCAAAAGAGCGTGTTGGGTATATCATACACGAATATTTGGACATGCGAAAGGTCAACAACAACGTGTTGATGATTCAGAGGAGTGTTTAAAACTGTTCAACCGCAATAAAGCCAAATTTTTGCGTCGGTATGTGGCAATGGAAGAAACTATGCTTCATCATTTCACACCAGAGTCAAGTCGGCAGTCAGCTGAGTGGCGAGCAGGCGACGAACCACGTCCAAAACGACCAAAAACTCAACAGTCGGCTGGCAAGGTTATGGCATCCGTATTTTGGGATCCACACGGAATAATTATCATCGACTATCTTCAAAAGGAATTGCGACTATTACATTGCGTTGTTGGAGCGTTTGAAGGACGAAATCGCAGAAAATTGGCCGCATTTGAAGAAAAAGAAAGTGCTGTTTCATCAAGACAATGCACCGTGTCACAAGTCGATGAAGACGATGGCAAAATTGAATGAATTCCGGTACGAATTGCTTCCCAACCCACCGTATTCTCCAGATTTGGCCCCCAGCGACTATTTCCTGTTCGCAGACCTCAAAAGAATGCTCGACGGAAAGAGTTTTAAGACCGATGAAGAAGTAATCGCCGAAACACAGCCCTGTTTTGAGGCTAAACCAAAATCGTACTACAAAACTGGTATTGAAAGATTGAAAAATCGTTTCAATCAGTGTATCGCCCTCGAAGGCAACTATATTGATAAATAAAATTGAATTTTGCAAAATTTTGTGTTTTACTATAAAACGGCACGCACCACGTGTTATATTATGGCAGCACTTGCTCTAAAAATAATACATCTTTATCCTTCACATTATATGTATCTCTCTCTTTCTTTTTTAAATGAATTATGTATGACTTTTCCTTAATCTTCGGCTCTATTATTAAATCAGACTTTGAACAAGCTTCACGTGTTTTTCATTTTCTATATTCGATATTACTTTCCAGTCTAAATTCAACAAGTCATGGCAATAATGATTTCTTTTTTCACAAAAAAGACCCAGTAGGTCAAATATCGTTATACGCCTTCCCGGTTTTAAGGGTGATGCAAAAAATATTCGAAATCTTAAGGATGCATTTAATTTACTTTTTACAAGTGAAATGTTTGCAATAATTATAAAACACACAAATGAGCAAATCAATCGGAAGAAAAATGGAAAACAATCTAAACCTTCTGAAAAAGAGATCAAAGAAGAAAAAATGAGGGCTTTTGTTGGGTTGCTGTTTATAATAGGTATCCTAAAACAAAATAGAGTTGACATAATGGAATTATAGGATAAAGCTCTTGGAAATGGAATTTACCGTGATTCGAATTCATTGCCCAAAATATACGATTCGACGACAAAAATACTTGAAAAACTCGACAGGAAACGGACCAAGTTTTCGGGAGATATATTTAAGCAAATGCGCTGAATTTTACACACCTTAAGCCCTTTTGACACTACATTTTTTCTGTATTTTTAATACATTAAATAACGTATAGATGTCAGCTTTGCAGAAAAGAGACAACGCGTTTTTTAAGAAAAGGAAAGCAATTATTTTGCACAGCACATCATAAACCGTCATAGTTGGTTTTCAAATAAATCTAGACAGCAGGACAGAAAATGGCAAAATTTATATGGGATGGCAAGCATGTGTTTTATTTAATTGAAAAAGTCCATAAAACGAAGTATATGTGGAATTTGAATAATAATAATAATAATAATAATAAATTAAAAAAAAAAAAAGCTTTGGCTTCAATCCGTAGAAGACATGAATAGAGAATTCAATCCAGTGGTACCTTTTACATATGATAAAATTTTATATTTGTATAGTAAATGTTTATAAATGAATTCAAAACATTCCTATTTTAGGAGAACTATAGGGTTTTCTAATAACGACGTGACAACTTTTTTTTTTTAAATAAAAGGCAAACCATTTGAGATATTTCAAAAACTTTATTATTGGCTTGAAGTACAATCAAAACATTTATGAATGGAACTCGACTTCGTTCATATGGCCACCGCGGGCACGTTTGTAGCGGTCGATTCCTTGGACCCAATTTTCAACGACTCGGCCACACATTTCGGCCGAAAGGGCCGCTATTTTGCGTTCAATGTTGGCTCTGAGCTCTTCCAACGTCGTTGGCGTGTTGGCATAAACCAATGACTTAGCGTAGCCCCACAGAAAATAGTCAAGCGGCGTTAAATCGCACGAACGAGGCGGCCAAGCGACTGGCCCATGTCTTGAGATAACACACTCACCATATTACTCTTCAATAATTGTAGCGTGCGCTGTGTGACTTGTGGCACCATCCCGTTGAAACCTCATGTCGTCCAAGTCCATATCTTCCAATTCGGGCCAAATATAATCGGTGATCATGGCGCGATAACGCTGACCATTCACAGTAACGTGAAAATATGGCACAGTAACGCCGCCAGCATGCAAACCGCACCAAACAGGTATTTTTTTGTGGATGAAGTGGTGATTCATGAAGCACATGTGGGTTTTCACCCGACGAATAACGAATATTTTGTTTATTGACCAACCCATTGAGCCAAAAATGAGCTTCGTCACTGAAGATGATTTTGCGATGAAATTCATCATCTATGCGCATCTTCTCCAGAACCCATTCGGAGAAGGTATGTCGCTTCAAATGGTCCATAGGCTTCAATTCTTGAGTCAGCTTAATCTTGTATGGGTGTAAACCAAGATCCTTACGCAAAATACGCCATAATGTGGTCTGAGTGATGATTTGGATCGTTTGCTACGGACGTCTGAACGGCAGCGATATTTTCGACATTTCGACCAACCCGTTGTCTCACTGACACGGCAACATCACACAACGAATATGTAGACTCAAATTATTGCACGAAACCTGTTATTGCCTGTCTACTAGGGCGAGAATTAAGTCCGAAAATTGGAGTTAACGCTCTTAAAATTGCAGTCACCGACTCCGAATATCTGTAGAAAATTTTTATAATTTGCAGACGTTGCTGGTTACTGTACTTTGCCATAATGAAAATGTTGAGTTTACTGAATAAATTGACAGTGACAAATTAAATTCAAAGTTGTCAAGTCCGTATTGGAAAACCCTATAGGAAAAAAAATGGAACAATTTGAAATCCTATTTCAGTACAGAAAATCAAAAAGTCTACAAAGCACAAAAAAGTGGAGCCAGTGCTGAAGAAATAGAAAACATACAAAGCACTTAGAAATCTAAGCCAAGACAAAACTTTCTGTTTTTTATAGCAGATCCTACACCCTCCGTTAACAATTTAAAAAAGGAGTTTAAATGTAACTTAATATACATACACAATAATATTATTCCGGTTTATTTCTAACTTTTAATATTTGCAGGTTTTGAGTAGTGAAGAAAATTTATCTGATGTATCAGAATATTTTTCAGAACGCAGTACTAAGACAAAAAATAAAACAGCAATTAAAGAGTTTTTAAAAAGTACAGCGCGTTCTTCAACTTCCACTCCAATATCCCCAAACTTTTTTCAAAATGAAAGATTTTTTGGAGACGTAATGGACACATCCAATGAAATTTCATTGGTGCAAGTAGAAAATCAGACGGATTCTACCCAATCACACAATTTTACTCTTTCCTCTCCTTTTAAAATACGTTCCAATGAAATCCGAAAAATTTCCTCAGTCTCAGAGCATGTTAAGAAGAAGAAAAGGAAATTAAAAAATATACCCAACCAATCGCTTGCAACTAGGCTCCTCGAAGCAACCAAAGGGGTAACGCAAGCAATTACAAGCAAAACTGAACTGCAAGCAAAAACTACAGAAAATTCTGCTTCGGAATGTATATTTCCTCAGTCTCAGAGCATGTTAAGAAGAAGAAAAGGAAATTGAAAAATATACCCAACCAATCGCTTGCAACTAGGCTCCTCGAAGCATCCAAAGAGTTAACGCAAGCAATTACAAGCAAAACTGAACTGCAAGCAAAAACTACAGAAAATGTATGTAACTACAGGAATGTATATTTCAACAGAAATAGACACATTACCAACTGACCTGGAAATAACTACGATGAAACAAATTTTTCTATTATTATGGATCTTCAAAATGAACGAATGAAACGGAGTGAAAGATAAACGTTTACTTATGTACATATTATTTATTTTCTTTATAAAGTTTCAATAAATGCGTTTAAATACTTTAAAATAATTCTCCAAAGTTTTTCCTTTCAGATACAATATTGATATAGTTTTGATTAATTATTTCCACAATATTTTCGTGTGGAATTTGGTCACAGCATGTTCTGCTTTCTATATTTTCGATTCTTAAAAAGTTATGTAGGCAAACGCAAGCTAACACAACTTGAATCTCTTCTCTAGGAGCGCTATAAATAGTAGCAAATAACACTTGGAAGCTGTGTGCCAAAATCCCAAAAGCTTTTCCTACGACGCGGCGGTTTCTAGACAGCATATAATTAAATCGTCTTTAGTCAACTGTTAAATTTATTTCAGAATATGGTTTCATCATGTAGTCCGTTAATGCAAAGGCATCGTCTGCAATAAATGTATATGGCGAAGAGGTACACGTTGAAGGTAGATTACATGAAGTTGGTATATGTACTTCACGTTTTTCAATAGCATGTTTTAGGTCAGAACGAAGCCACACTCCTGTATCACCAATACGTCCATTAATTCCAACATCTACATACACGAAGCGGTAACTGGTGTCAGCAACCACCATTAAAATGACGGAATGACTTCCCTTGTAGTTGAAATATGTTGATCCAGCTTAATTCATGGGTCTTTTCCTGCAGTGCTTTCTTGCAATCAACAAATTTTACAAGTCTACTTTACAACAAATCACTGTTTAAAATCTCACTGCCTATAGCCCCAATGCAATGTAGAAATCCCCACATTTCATAGAAATCGGTTGCAACAGTACGCCAATCGTTTTCACATTGAGGAAATTTTCAGAACTCTTCGTTCAGGGCAAAATAAATTGCTGGAATAGTTCCTTTTAGTATTTTTGATATTGTTGATTGTTGAATTCGAAAGGGCAATTGAAGTGATGTTTGACTTTCCCCTAGAATTGGAATTTATTTAGTATGATCAAATATGTATATTATAGCGAAGTTAGACCTACCAGTCGGCAGATATCTCAACGTCAATTGCAAACGTTTTGCCGGCCCAATACAATTTCTGAATTTGGTGTCTTGTTTGATTATATATGGTTTCACATGTTCCAGTATTTTCTGGAATTGTGCAGGGGTCATTCTTAAAACGTTTTTAAATAATTTGTGTCTTCGCAGTGAATTTCTTTCGCTAATTTGTGACTAAAACCTGCAACGCCAAAGAATATTTTTTAATGATCTAGATGCGCACACATATATTATTTCCCAAATATTTACCTTCTTTTTAAGTTTTTGTTTTCCTTTATTTAATTCCAAAACTGCTGCTATATTTAATAAATTTATATTTACAGCACACAACACAAGAACATCTGGATCCATTTCGCAACGTTTAAATTTAATTTAGAAATGTCAAAGAAAAAGCTGCTAGCGGCTGAAAAATATGATTTGAAGTACATTTTCAATGCATTTTTTGTGACATTTCCCCAGTTTTTCTGATATTAGCACGTTGTTGTGTACACACTCACACCTATTGATAATTTGCTTATAATATTTTCCGTACTCTATTTTTATTTTTAATGTATTAAAAATGAAAAAGAAATGTTGTGTCATACGGGTTTACGAACATTGTACCATCGATGAACAGCAATTAGGTTTTAGTGGTACTTGTTCCTTTATTTACTATAATCCGAAAAAGCCCGATAAGTATGGCATTAAAATATATCAATGAACGATGCTCGCACTGGATACATGCTGACTGCACATCCATATACTGGAAAAGTACCAGTGGCACCAAATCAACTGGTTCCAAATAACTTATTAAAAAGTTAACATAAGTTATTCACCACACTAATAGAAATATAACAATGGATAATTGGTTTAGTTCAGTGCCGCTAGCAGGGTCTTTACAATCTAATTTTGGTCTTACAATGCTCGGCACAATGACAAAAAATAAAGCTGAAATACCATCGGATTAAACAAAGAAAAATGCTTCTTTCCTAGACCGAAAAGAAAAACAATGCACCATATTGCTAGCATTATTGCCATCAAAGGATTCCTCCGCCACAGGAAGCAATTTGACTCGAAAGAACTAGGTGGTGACTGTCATGTCGACACTAATGTGTGTTTTGTTTCGCAGCTTGTGTCTCTTCCTAATGTGCTTGGTTTGACGGATTTCTTTTAAGTGCCAAACAATAAGAATATGCAAGATTAACTCGGTTTTGGCGGGAAATTCACAAGAAAGAGACAAGATGCGGTTTGACAGAGATGACCATATTGATTCTTTCCAATATCGGCAAAGCTCTGTTTGTTTTTAATTCTCTGTTGGCATTCTGTCACATCCCCACCTCCGTGAATCAGTCCAATTCATTTTTATCTAAGCCAGAACAGCCAACTTCAATACGGGTCGCTGCAATATTCCTGACTTCGTAGAAACTTCCGCCTGCCGTATTTTTCCATCCATTTCACCTAATACTCGCACCACTCGTCCAAGACACCTCTGTGATCTCGGCATGTTCGGGTCACATATACTCTGTGATCCAATGCTTCCAGAAGCGTTCCCTTAGTTGTCGTATGATTCTCCATTGATTCCGTAGAGAACATAATTCTCATCGAGTGCTCGTAAACTTGGCGCTTGTGGTGCCAAGTAAATAAACAAATAGCTCGTCTACGGTTAAGTTTTCGGTTTCAAAACTATAATGGCGATACCGACTTAGAAAACGTAGGGTCAAAGCCATTGTCCTTTTCAACTTGACAAAGGAAGAAAAACGGTTAAATTCGATGAAATTATGACTTGCGCCTAAAAGGGAGAACTTCGGCGGAAGTTCATTACGCGTATATCGCCGCATACGCCCGTAATTCTTTTACGGAAGCTGAATAAGACTGAAGACATTGGCTGATATTTCTGGGGTCATTTTAGCAGGCAAGAATTCAAGGAAATCCCTTTCACTTCCCTGGCTTGTTGGGGTTTCTGACGGCAAAATGCGGCAGGTACCATGTTTTCGTTCCCACAACTGCGGCTTCCGATGACTGTAACTTGCGTGCACACTGTTTTGCTACGTAACTTTGAAAGATTTCGTTGTAGACTGCGCCGAACGAATTGTCTTTCTTCATTTCGCTTTCAATACCGAATAGTCTCTTCATAGCCATGGCATAACTATCCGACCCTGTACCAACTTATGTAATGCGTCCTCGCTTGTCACACTCATTAACAAACATGATTCCGGTCTTGCTAGTGCGGCCACTTTCGTTGAGCCAAAAACAACCCATCCCAATTCTGTTTTAGCAGTATATGGGCTACCTTCCCTCAGACCAACAACTTCATTCGGCAGACCTAGATGACAATGGTCTACGCCTATAAGCAGCTTCGGTTTAACATTTAAGTAGGGCTGGGCAAACAGGCGCATCACGTTACAGGGTTCTTGAACAGCACGTCAACTTAGAGATTGTGTCGGTAGACACAAGTTTTGAACACAGTAACAATCTCCTGGGCGGCTCCCTCAAACCAGTGAATATTTAAATATTGCTGACAACCCTGCAGTCCAAGCTCCTTCACCAAAACATTATCCATCATTGTTACGGATGATCTTTCATCCAGCAGCGCGTATGTTTCCAATTCCTTCTTGGGTATGAATAACGTAACAGGAACAACACGAAACAACAGCGGGTTGGACGATAAGCTCGTAGAACAGCTGAAAACTGCATCATTCACACCAGTTAATGTTGGCTGGCTTACTTTTGGTGGCTAATTTCTAACGTTCCAGTTTCTAATTTCATGAAACAACTTGTTCTGCTGATGGCTCTGCCTAAAACCACTAATACCGCATGGCTTTCGACTAGGGCCGCTACTGTCCGACTTCAAGAGAGGTGAAACACAGCCGAGCGCGCTTAACGTCGACCCATCTATAAGCTACAGTGCGTTCGAGAAATTTCTTGCAAACAGGAACTTTGTGCCAGCCCTGGCATATATGGCACCTTGTTAGTTCAACTTGTTGATCTCCTGTCTAGATTCCGGAAATGACCGACCTCCACTGTGACTTTTAACAGTAGAAATCAAGTTGGCAATCCCACTCACCACTCAAGTCAAGCAACGTTGGGAACGGCCGCAAAGGAACTGAATACGCTGCCCACCCTACCTTCTTGCTCATCCAACAACGTTGCACTACATACATAACATATATGCTGCTGTCCATTTGCAGACTGCAAATATCAATTTTTTTAAAAGGCCTTCAGACACTGCAGTTATTTCTCTGGTTTGTTTAAGTTGGCAGGGTTTTAGCTGTTCTGGACTTTCAAAATGAAATCGAAGTAGTGATTTAAAAATCTCCCTTGCCTCTCCCTCAAGGATTTTGAGTAAACGCATGTTATTTTTCAGACTGCTATATGGTATTTGTAAGCAGTTGTCGTTTCAATAAAGGGAGTGTAAAATATTGGCCAATCCTGAACATTACCTCAGAATTTTGGTAAGTCTAGAATTTTCCTTAGTGTGGCGGGTTGGGAATAAGTTGGACTCATGCTGGAGGTCGTAGCAGAAGACATCCAAGCGGCATTGTTGGTATGTATTCCAATTGACGGTATGCTTGTATATGGTACGTGATACCCCGATTGTACAGTAAAGTACTTGGCATAGACACACACGGCTGAACTGCGGCAAGACTTGGAAATATCATTCATGTTAGAATAATGGCTGATGGGATTGAAAACGGCGATAAGTATGACGGCAGGGCAATACTTGTTTATGGTATAGTGGTATATGTCATGGCTCCCAGTGGCAGAGTTGGTACAGTTGTGGCAGTAAAACTGTTGTGTTGGGCTGGAGCGGATAGAGTGGATAACGACGGCAATAAAAAAAAAAAAACTTTTTTGTCATATTTTTCAACTGTATTACGGTAATTTACACAAGTTTTAAAATAAAATATAATAATTCACAATATTTGATCATTCGTCGGACTCTTGTTCGCTCCTACATTTAAAACAAGTGTAATCTACCACAGAATGCTGTTGGCACACTGCGTCAGAGCATTTTATACAGTAAAATCGAGTTTTGCCTTTCGTCTTGTCCTGACGAGTACACAGTTAACAAAGCTTTTTTTTTAGCGTTGATGGACCAGTTTGCATATTGAATGCGGTTATTTCAAATTAAAGTGAAATTTAAAAAGGTTATAATGGAAATGAAATATAAACAAACGGAAGCAAAAACAAAACTCATAACACATTAGCAAGATAACAATACCACTTATTTACCTATATCGATTTGCCATAAAAGGGTTCAACTGCTGAACGTGTCGAAAATTGTGAGATGAAGGGTGAAACGTTCATCCTATTTTCAATGTTAGCGGTAACCAAGCGAATATCCATCGCTTCGATGGCCGTTTACAAGAGAAATGAGTCACCATTTGATCCATACAATTGACTCCAGCCTTAGTCAAATTGTAAAACAGAATCGCTGCTGGCTTTATTGTTTCCCCTTCACAATATTTTGTGTAGTGCATTGTTGAAAGAAGGTTCACATGAACTCCAGAATGTGCTTATAAATTTCCTTTAATGAAACAAAACAAAATTTTTGTAAAAGTAATAAAGTTTCAAGTCTCTAACGCATCTAAGAGTGTATGAAAACTACAATCAAATTCTTTTTTATTTATTATTTATTATTTATTATTCTTTCGATTTCCTTTTTATATGCTATTCATTCCAATAAAGTTGGTTACTTACATTTTGAAATTTGAGGTTGAAAAAAATATTTTGAAATATTGGGTAAAATTTACCAATGATGGTTATTTGCGTGTATTTATATGATGGAGATAAGTATCATATTCTATTATCTTCATTGTCGTCATCCAGGTCATCATCAGAAGATGAATTGCTTATAAAGGTTTTGTTCGGCAATGTTTCCAGTTATTGTATTACAATTTGGCAGCAAAGTTCGAAGAAGTTTTTAGTGTTACTTTAGTATCAAAATCGAAGTACTAAAAAAGTAGTCTCCTGCCTACTTAATCGAAAACACCATTGAGACTCGGAACGAACATTCTGCGGATATTTTTTTGTACTCAAAATCCCATATTAATTTCTAACAGTTAGTTGGATGCAACAAATTTGTATGGGAAGTTAAAATTCGGTACGGAATGAGATTAATATATTTTGTTTTTCTTTTTTTTAAGAAATTGTTGTTTTCAAATAGGTATTGGAATAAAATGTCGAGAAAAAATACGTAAGTTCTGAAGTAAGCGCTTGTAAAGTTTTTAGATAGCTTCGTTTAAATAGAATTGTGTTTAAAAATAGGTAAACAAAGCACCTTGAAACTCAAATAAATTGTTTATGTTTTATGCACTTGTGTTTATTGCACTTCGGAGAGAAAAAAATTGCATAAAACTATTCTCTTGGCACATTTTGATTCTGGTTTTCATTTAAGAAGCAATTTTTTGTTTCTGGATTTTATGTGATAATATAGTAAACCTTATAAATATAAATGGCAAATAATATTGTGTGCCAAACAATTTTAGGTGCCGATTTAATTAGTTATAGCGCTTAATCTGACTACCTAGTTGAATGTTTCTTTTTGCACGTGCTGTTAAATTTTGCAACGCGCCTCATCGATTTTGATATTTCCACTCACCATCCCCCACGCTTAATTTTTGTTTTTCTTTTTTTATCGTTAGCTTCACTTTGTGTTTCATCAATACACTACCAGGTTTCTCTAATAACATAGAGATAATTTTTCAAAACACCAGAGTTTTGCCAATATTTCTGCATTTTTCAGAAAAATTTTTGAAAAAACATTCCATGCTTTATTTTTCATCGCACATATTTGTTTCATTTACAGTACAATTACATATTTTTTTATTATTTATTATTTTAAATATAATATATTGTAATGTATTTATATATTGTATATAATATACCATAAGTATATTTCCGATATTAAACTAATAGGTTTCTCAACTCAAGATGTACATATTTTCCGTTGCCATTGCATTATTACATTGTTATTATCCCGACCAGAGATGAGCTAACTTAGATGTCAAACTCCACTAATGTTTTTGCAAACAGTTAAACTTCCAAACACACTGTAATGGCGTTTTCGTTTGAGATTTTCTCTGTGCTCCACCATTTCTCTTCATTTTTTTCAGAAACAAAATTTTTCTTCTCGTTTTCATTTCAGAATCAAAATTTCTCTCCAGGATTTTATATCAAAATGTATAAACGTCAAATACGATTGTGTTTTGTGTGTCGAACTAGATTTATGTTTTAGTGCAATCGGCTGTATTTTTGGGCAATTTATTGTCCTTAAATGTTTAAACTGATTCAAATTGATTAACAAGTAAATATACTTGAAACATAAAAGAAGATGGAAGCGCAATTAATAAATATTTTGTCATCCTCATCGAAAATAATAATAATAATCCCCAAGAAGTTTTTGCCATAAGTGAATTACCGCCACATTGTACAACCCCGCAAACTGCTAGAACTTAAGAAATTTACAAGGAAAGTTGCTAGAATGAGAGAGATTTGCACGTACATAATGTTCACTATGCATGCGCTATGTGTTCCTTTTTTTTTTGGGTAAAATAGTTGGTTTTAATGATGACAATTCACACATATTCTCAGAAGTGGCCACCCGGTAGAGGCGATCAGTGGAAAGCGGGTTTTGGATTTCCAATGACTGGAAAGCTTGCGATCTATGTTAGTCCATCTATGGTCTCGACCATAAAAGAACCAAATTAGATGGCAAAATCTACTACCCTTTTACAGTCATTTGCCTCGTAAAATCATGCACACTATCGTAATTACATGTTCTTGACGAATCCAAACTCAATTTTTAATGTTTATGTCATCGTTCATGGATTGACGCTGTTGACAGTTTACGTGCTTTCGCAGCCATATGATTACACTATTTGGAGCAAGATAGTTTGAAAAGTCCGATATTTAAAAACTTTTCTATAGAAGTTCATTTATGGTTCTAACATTGTAACACAAATACTGCTAAAGGGTGAATTTTTAAGCGTCTGGTTTTTAATTGTCAAATAAAAAAAAAACAGGGAAATTGCAAAAGTGTATACAATTTTCATTGAGTTCTCATTGAGATTATTTCATGTAAATGTTGAACATGACTATGTTTTAGGTGGTCCATAGAGAGTCCAATTTTGAATCACTTTTTCGAACATATTAGCTGGTATCTCGCCAATAAAACGTTTAATGTTGTCTTCCAATGCTGCAATCGACACTGGTTTATTGTCATAGATAAGTGATTTGACGTATTCCTATAAAAAATAGTCTAAAGGCGTCAAATCGCACGATCTAGCCGGCGAATTCATCGGTCCAAAACGAGAGATAAATAGCCCACTAAGTTCATTTCTCAATTGGTCCATCAATTCGCGTGCTGTGTAACATGTAGCGCCGTCTTGCTGGAACCACATGTCGACCAGGTTCAGTTCGTGCATTTTGGCCAAAAAAGTTCGAAATCATTTGACGGAAGCGGTCGCCAATGATGGTTATATTGTTCTCACGGTCATCATTAAAAAAATACGAGTCAATGATTTCGCCGGACCATAAACCGCACCAAACAGTGCATTTTTCGGGTGCATTTGTAACTTTTATATTGCCTGAGGTTGGTTATCGGACGAAGTACGGCAGTTTTGTTTATTAACATACACATTCAAACAGAAATGAGCTGTTACGCAAGATCCTTGCGTACAATTTTCCACGTATTCGAGTAACACAATCCGAATTGCTGCGAACGGCTATGAATGGACAAATCACGGTCTTCATTAACCCTGGCGGATACAGCACCTATATTTTCTTCTGTCCGCACTCTTGATATCCAAAAGCGTGAAATTGGTGCGAAATTTGGTCACTTTGGCTTGAATTGCTAGCTTAATAGGTTGTTTATGACGACCGCAAAATGGTCAAAGTGCGCGAAAAATATATAGAATAATAGAACGTATTTTGATAACAAAATTCAATGCTTATTGAGTATGTTTGACTTTGTCACGAACCACGCGTGAACTGTCAAAAATAGAACACTGAAAACCAAACAGCATTAAAATCACCATCTATTTTCTCGTGTATCACTCAAACGCTCTGCAAAAAAAAATGCAATTATTTATTACAATTCCCTTTATTCTCTCCCACTTTTCCTTATCTATGTTCAACTAATCGTATAGTCACGTGCTTTGTTATGCGATTATTTACACCTATATACAAGGGGTGGGCCATTTTACGTGGGTGGGCCTTTTTAAATGGGTGGGCATTTTACCATGGCAATGGCGAATAAAATCTTAATATAAAAAAAGAAATTGTTTCATATCCACACATCGACAATTTTATGCCGTTTTCCATTGGCCGACTGAAGCCTTCATTTTACTTTCTCACTTTCTCCGGAGAGGAAAAAATGTCGTAAGACTCTTCTATTGCCACTCTTCTCAGTTTTTCAAAAGCAAAATTTCTTTTTTGTATGTTAAAATGTTCTAACTCATAAAAATATAAACGTCAAATAGTATTTTGTGTAAAACTAGATTTCTGTTCTTGAGCCATCGACTGTGTTTGGCTTCATTGTTGGAATCTGTCACAATTTTATAGTTTTTTAACTCAACAATTCGGTATTCTCCCATTTTGACAAATAAAAATTGGACTTTTAACCAACTCATGTAACAAGTTTGATAGCAAAGTCACTAAAAGTTTTTAATGTTCCTTTGTATTCCAAATTGCCCAACTTTCAGAGAGAAATTGTAAAACGCCATTAGGCAACTTGCTTAATTTATCGAAGAATGTTATAAAAATGGCTGTTAAAAAATAAACTTGAATACTTATCGCGCAATTTGGAATTAAACGAGAATTTCAAAATTGGATGACATTCCGCCCATTAGTATTCGAGACATTGAAGTTTTGGTGACGCACCTCTTGATATTTTCAAAACAATATTGACATCAGTTATCAATAGACCATGTTCATCACTTTTTTCATTTTTGTATGTGAACGCTCTGTTCGACCAAGAATAACAACGTGTTGATGATTCAGAGCTGTGTTTAAGCGAAGAAAAAATAATTTTTTCATGCGGTATGTGACAATGTGTGAAACATGTGAAAAAAAAAAGTTCTGGCCGCAAGAAGTTTTTTTTTTTAATAATAGGTATAACAGAGGGTATAACTACTCTTAAAATGCTAGAACAAGTGTTAAGAAAGAAAGATGTTTGGACTCAGTGGTTAATTCGCTCCATGGGTGGCATTCAAAATTTAATGGGGAGACCAAAGTGAAAAAGTGACGCGTCGAAAAAATTGAAGCAGCGGACATTGTTGAATCAAAAAAAAAAAAAAAAAAAAAAAAAAAAAAAAAATCACCAACTTACAAACACGATGCCGCGCTTACGAGAGTAGAGAATTAGCAGCCGTGCTTTTTAGTGTCCCCCACCTACCCGCTGAGAACCTAAAATCAATTTTTAACCATCTCTATCGTACCATCGATTGTAGAGTCCCGAAATTAAAAGCGATCTCCGTTCTCAAAAACAAAACGAACACAACACCAAAGCCTCGCCTATTATAGTCAAATTTGGCTCTTCCTATGAGAGAAACACCGTTTTTAAACACATTGCTCTTCATTGCCAACAGAGAAGAAACAGCTGTGTCTCCAAGATGCTGGTATCGAACATCCTAACTCAAATTTTCTATACTCGTAACTCGAACAAATGTTTCAGAACTTAGACCCAAGACTTAAGTTTTCCCATATTTTACACTCCGTAAGTCGGCTCTCCGTAAGACGAAAAACTCCTTGAACTTTTGGACATGTCTATTCGTGTTAATTTTCGTAGAAATTTCTCTCATATCTCATTGTAAAACACAAATTCAAAGCATGCAAAAACAAAAGAGAAAGAAGCAAAAGAAAGGAGTAAGCGTACATAAGCGTAACATTGTGTTTGTAGTTACATGTAATTGCATGGAGAAGTCACATCTTAATGTTACAATTAAATTCTTTTGCGTCGTAAAAACATTTATTTGACTTCTGTAATTTTTGGACACTACGTTCAGTAAAATGTCGCCGCGAAAATTAAAAAAAAAAAATTAAATTTAAATAAAAAAATGCAGATTGTCGACGAAATCGAAATAGGCTCAAAAAAGTGTGAAGTTGGCACGAATTTGGTATTCCTCGAAGCACATTATTTACCATTTTAAAAAAATCGGGTAGAGATACGAAAAGCTGTAGAAAAAGGTGTGAATTTAAATTTATTTTGATCAAAGCCTTGAAAATTTGCGGAGATTGATTCGGCCTTACGAAAATGGATATAATTAATGAGGGACAAAAATATGCCAGTAACGGGTCCTGTGATTAGAGAAGTCTCTATTTTTCGCAAAATCAAAAAGAATACAAGACTTTTTCGCTAGCGAATGCTGGCTGCAAAAATTTAAAAACAGGAAATGTTAAATCAAGGTGGGGAATTGTTAAAAAAAAAAAAAAAACGCTGTGTGGAGAGAGCGCTGACGTCAGTGATGAGTCCGCTGGGTCTTAGAAACAGACAGTTATACCGTCGATATTGAAGCATTATGCAGAAAAGGATGTTTTAAATACAGGTGAGACACGTTTTTTTATAAGTGTTTACCAAATAAGACCCTCGCTTTCAAAAATGAGAAATGCCATGGCAGAAAGCATAGTAAACAACGGGTTACATGCCTTATTACTGCTGATATGAGCGGAATTGAAAAGTTGCCGCTTTTTGTTATTGGACCTTGTACCCGAGGTGCTTTAAAGTAATAAAGTCTATTCCTGTTAAATACTCCAGTGACAAAAACTCCTGAATGACGTTTTCTATTTTTGAGGAGTAGATATTGAAACTCGATCAAGAAGTCACGAAACAAGGTCGGAAAATTGTGTTATTTCTTGATAATTGCCTTGCACATCCTAAAAACATCCGGACAAAATTTATTGAGCTTGTATTATTTCCGCCAAATATGACGTCAAAACTTCAACATATGGATCAGAATATGATTCAAAATTTGTAATTACATTACCGTTGTCGTTTACTGGCACATTACATAAAGTTAGTAGAACACCAAGTTAGAGTTTCTGTTTTTGTATCTTTACTTTAAGCAATAGAGTTTCTTCATAAATCTTGAACACTCGATGTGAAGGAGGACCCACTTAGGAATTGTTTTAGATATGCTGGCTTCGGTGACAACTTATTCTGCAAAGATGAAGATAACATTCCTTTGATGCAACTTCTCACATCACTATCTGATACTGGGTGTAAAGATGATATAAGTTTGCTTTCTAACACTATGTTCAGTTCGTTGATGAAGAAAATCTAAATTTGGGGGAATTCATTACTTTCGATAATGATGTCGGTATTACTCATTTTCCTAGTGACGAAATTCTTATAAATGACGGTAAAGATGAAGTAGACAATAAAGACGATGGAAATTATGACGATGGCCCAACTGCACTCCCTTTTTCCAATGATGAAGTAAGAGCAGCATTTAATACTATTAGGTGCTTTCTGGATACCAGTGAAGGGACTTCTCCAACAAAACGTAAAATTCAAAAAAACATAAAGGAAATTTTTCAAAGTCCAGGATTAATTTTATACTTAATTTTAAAAAAAATTAAACAAGTGCTTTAAATAATGTGTAGTCTGTTTTTTTTTTTCGAATGCTCCATAACTCGAACATTCCATAAATTGAAAACAATCTTTGTTCCCGTTACTATTCGACTTATTGAGGTTCGACCGTATATGCATGAGAGTCTTACTTCAAATAATCGTTATATTCTCCAACAAGCTGTCTGCCTCAAACGCCGTAAACTGCTGTGCTCTGTTTTCACGCGATCTGGATTAGTGTTTGCAAAGCAAAGTGCCGATTAGCCAAGTTTAGCTGTGGAGAACAAAGAAATGTTAAATGCTATTCAACTAATAGACAACTGAACAGGGCTGAACGTGTTCTTTTATTTATTTTTTTCTTAATCCTTTTTTTTCCTATGTATTTTTTTTTTTTTTATTTATTTGTTTTTTTTTCTTTCTTCTGTTTATTTTTTACCCTCTTCCTTGTTTTTTTTTTTCTCTTTTCAATTCTGTCTTTGTTATAAAAAATAAGAAAATGGCTTGTTCTTAACTTCAGTCTAGTCACTCCTAGCCTCCTAAACAAAATGCAGTCACGTAACCGAGTAGTGGATTCCCTGTGTGATGATAGTGATGGAATATTGCGTGCGATGATAAATGCTTTTTGCTCCCAGAGAAGCAATGTACGTCCGAGACGTACATGCTCCGTGAATAGATATTGTTGATTTTAAATGCGGTTTGAATAGTCTTCTTATAGGTACTGTTTATAGACCTAATTCAAATATAAATTTAACACCTTTATCTGAGTTGATGGATGAAATCTCCATTAGCTTAACCAATGTAATAGTCTGCGGTGATCTCAATAGTAATCTATTGTTCAATGAGCGACTAATAGATCTTATGTGTTCATTTGATTAACACGCCGTTAACAAAACCAACCCCACTCATTTCACCTGGTCATCAAGTACTTTACTAGATGTGTTTTTTGTGACAAATATGAAAAAAACGCTCTTTTACAATCAACTTTCCGCATCAGCCTTCCGCAAACATGATATCATATTCCTTACGTACAATTTCGATCGGCTTTAGAAGGAGAATTGTTTCAAATACAGTGGAACTCCATTTATTGTATGCCTACACCAGATGCGCAAGTAGTTTTTCTCACACTAACATAAACATCCTCTTTAACTACCACGTTCCAATTAAAACAAGAAAGGTCATTAATGTATCACAACCCTGGTTTTCAGCAGAATTACAAAAACTCATAGATCAACGTGATCCGGTCTATCAGAATTGAAAACGCTTTCGGATTAAGATACTCCATTATTTCTACAAACTCTTAGGAACAAGCTAGTTCTCAAAATAAGGCAGGCTAAAATTCGTTTCTTTTCTAGCCGTTTAGAGGCAAATTTAGATGGACGTAAGCTCTGGAAGAATTTAAGAGAGTTAGGGATTGGTAAACAGCGATTAACCTGCCCACATACCATAAATAATAGTGATCTCAACCGCAAATTTGTTTCTCTTCCACTCTCTAAGGTCGTATCTGAGCAAATTTACCACGCTTACAGTACTGAGCACTATACAGACACGCCTTTTCAGTTCATCGGGGCTAATAACTTGGATGTTCTTTAAAGTTTTCTCTATATTAAATCAAATGCAGTTGGTGCTGATGAAGTTCATCCAACTTTTGTTAAAGCCATTTTTTCCTTTTTTAATGCCTTATATCACTCACCTTACGAATACTGTTATAGTTACAGGAATATATCCTCTTCAATGGAAAATGGGGAAAATGTTACCAATTCCCAAAACTGGGGTTACGGATGAGTTCAGGCCTATATCATTCAGCCTTTTCTCTCAAAAGTTTGTGAACGTCTTATGTAAAAGCAATTAAGTATATACCTGTGCCGATATAACTTGTTGGATAAATTTCAATCTGGCTTTCGTCCCAAGCACAATTGTACTACGGCTTTACTAGAGTTGTAGAGGACATAAGATCAAGGCTAGATGCAGACAATGTCACTTTCTTGATCCTATTAGACTTTTCCAAAGCCTTTGACACGATCAACCACACAGTACTCTGCAAAAAACTACGCGCTTCATTCAACTTTTCTCGGTTTGCAACGAATCTTATTTCGTCGTCCCTCAGTGATAAAAAACACTGATAACGTTTCGTTGACCCGGTGGGTTCCCCAAGGATCAATTTAAGGCCCACTTCTTTTCACGCTGTACATTAACGAGGTTCCAAATAAAATACTTCACTCATCGATACACATATAGTATACCATATGCTGACGATATTCAAATCCACCAGAATTGTTCTCTTGGTTTGATTGAAAATTGTGAACGAAATATTAACCAGAATCTTGAGCGATTCTGAGCTGGTCGGTTAAGAACGATTTAACTCTAAATCCATATAAATTCAAATGCTTAGTGATTTCAAAAAAACTTTTGGACCTGTCGTACTTCCCGTCTATATACTTAGGTAACGTACCTTTGAAGATGATAATTTTCAGCTAACAATTTAGGGATCGTGTTCAACAGAACGACCACATAAATTCTGCTGTCAATAAGACCTATGGTATTCTATGGTATTGTTTGATATGTGTAGACTTTCTTGGATGACTTTTGAAAATTTCATTAAGTTTCGTACATTAAAATTTGTATCTAATATCTTAAAAAACACGTCAACCATCGTACCTTTATAAATAATTGCAATTTCCGAGAGACAGTTTTTCATCGCTGCTATTTGACTATGGATTTCATTACCCATTTTTTTAAGAGTTATCAGTCTTTTGCTATCACGCTAGTTCTGTTTTTCATAGCAACGCAACGCCGTGTTTGGTCTTTCGTTTTTTTTTTCTTTTCTTTTGTTTTTCTTTTTTCACTCCTTTTTTCTTCTTTTCCGCATACAAGTAGGTATATATATGCTATACTACATAGTATGCATAGTATACTAATATAACATACGTATGCTATTTATTTTATTATATTTTTTGTTACTTTGTTTAATATTGTCACAACCTTTTATAAGCTGTACACCTCATAAGATTACTTTGTATCTTAAGTATAAGCTTTAAATATTAAATAAACTAAACTAAACTAAACTAAACTCTGAAAAGGAACAGGTGCAAGCTATCATTGAAAAGCTTTTACGTTGATTTCGGAAACTTAAACAAAGTTACCCTAATCACAATCAACCATGCCATTAAAAGATGATTTATTAGATGAGTGTTAAGGAAAACGAATGTTTACGATATTAGACCTAAACAGTGCATTCTATCTCATACGCACGAGTGAGGAATCATAAAAGTTCACATCGTTTGTAACATTGATTGGACAGAACGAGTGGCTTATGTCGCCATTATATTTCATAGGTTTTTGAAGATCTGATTAATTAAAATTGATATATGGTAGATGACATAATGATAGCCACCGAGACTGTAAGAGAATATTTAGAGATATTAAAAGAAGTTTTTAATCGATTGGTGAGGTACAAGTTGCGTTTATACAAGTGTCAATTTATGGAAGTTTAAGTACGTACAGTATTTAGGATGTCCAGTGTCCGAGGATAGTATAGAGGGAAATAAAAAAGGCATTCAATCGATAAAGAATTATTAAAGAGTTTTCGATTTTGCTCAACCAATATACAAAATATTTAGTAAGTACGCTATCTTTAAATTTGGTGATGAAGAGATGTGATGCTTTGAAGAGCTTAAAGGAAAACTGACGGGGATAACTATTTTTTTTTAATTTTTTTAAATTTTGGTGGCTTAATTTAAGCTTAAAAAACTAGGACTTAAAAACAAAAATACAAAATATTGAATTAAGTTTTTAAGGCTAGGGATGGTGAAGGAGATCGAATTTGAGGGAATGTGTGCTGCGATTAAAATCGAAAACGGAAAGGTTGGAGTTTACCTTACGCAGCATACGGGATATTGGTTCGTTAGAGCCATATGTGGTGCGATGTGTTGGTAGATAAAAGAGGCAGGCGCAACGTATATTTCGAGGGATAGAAAAAAGAAAATGGAGTTGTAAAGAGACACGCAATCGACGGAGCCTGAGGGGAGTCGGTGAATGAAGAGAATGCCTTCAGCGTTCTTTCGTTCCTCAAGGGTATTCACTTTGATGAGTTTGAGATGGTCTCGATACGGAGGTAAGATTAGAGGATCGTTCCAAGGTAGACCTCGAAGAGCAAATCGATGAAAACGACGCTGGATCCTTTCAATTCGGGTTACATGCACTCGTCGAAAGGGACATCACGCTTGGCTAGCGTACTCGAAAAGGGGCGAACGTAAGTGATGTATAGTGTTCGGTCACGTACGGGTTACAGAATTCTTTGGACCATCTTTTAACGAAGCCAAGCAATGAGTTTGCTTTGGTAATTATCTCATCGATATACGAGCAGAAATAAAGCTCCCTGTCATAATATGCCAAGGTTGCCTTGTCTGAACAAATGATATAGGTTGGCAATATACAATCGATGCGATGAGACGGAATTACATTGCGATGCGAGCTCCATAGAAGACGGACGGGAACTTTCATCTAGTTTTCTACTTTTCAACTAAAAACTTAAGAGATTATGTATTTATGCATTACAAAGATTCAGGATATATATGCATGGCATTATTTAATTGTGACGGATTGTAACTCGTTAACGTTATCACTAAACCAGAGAGAGGTAAACAGAAGAGCTTGAACAATGCGACAGGGACTAAATGCAGCAAATAGCTCGAAAAAAATGTATCAATTTGTCAACACAAAAATAAAGAAATAAGTGACATACAAACACAACTGAAGAGACAAGAGAGTAGTTTTTACGAGATGCACAAAGAACTATTGTAGTTTACAGGAAGGTACTATTTTGTGTACCTAAGTAGAATGTGAGTAAGATATTACACTTATATCATAACGAGATGAGACATGTTGGACTCGACAAAGTCTCGGATACTGTGCTAAAATATTTTGGTTGCGATAGATTTTTGATTTAAAATTGATTAAACAAAGTCTAAAGGTGTTAAAATGCGTTGTACTGTGTACGGGTGTTGTGTTAACAACTATAAAAGCAAAAATAAAACTGGAAACTATGAGATATCGTATCACTCGTTTCCAAAACAAAACGGCGCGAATTTGTGGCAAACATTTTAAAAAATGTGATTTTGTCATTAATCCATTGTACGAGCAATAAGGAATAGTTCTGAATTAAAGAAGATGCTGTTCCTTTACTTATATTACCATTGCAAAAGGATGAAGAAGTGACGAGCCCGCGGGATTTACGGATTCAAAATAGACTTTTGATCCCAAGGTATGCGAAGAACAATTATTATAACCGTTATTTACATTAATAACACGCGTTTTTTTTTTATTTCAGTGATGCACGTGATGCATGTGCATGACAATTAAAACATAGATCTGAAAGTCTCCGCGGAGAATTTATTTTTTATCGAACAAGTGCGATTGCTCTACTCAAACTGATACTTCCAAGATAGGCTGCGGTACACAAGTTAAACCATTAATGGTCGACTGTAGTACACAAACTGATGAAATCATCCCACCATATTCTCAGTAAGTGAATGACATATTAAATTAGTGTATAGCGAATTAAGTGTAATTATTGGAGGAAATAGCAAATCTGAAAGCAAAAAACCTGGAAGCAGCATCAATCTTTTGACTCCGTTGGTCATCTTACCTCATCTCAACGTAAGAGTTCCTTACCAGGATAGTCTCGAACGAGTTCAAGACGTTGGACTTTCATAATCACTCCAATTTGGAATTGTCGATGAGATGACTTCCGTAATGAGGGTTAAAGGAAAATGAACCATGATGCTCTCCCAGAAAGGAAATGTTGAATTAAAAGAATTTTTGTTTTTACAATATTATATTACTTTTAGGCATTATCAGGACGAATAATTCTCTTAAACTTCTTAACAACGACTTAAAGACTGAATACAGTATTTCGTATTTATTAATACAGACTAAATCAGCAAATGTTTTAGAGAATTTTTTCGGAACGATTCGATCCAAAAGTCGCCTATATGATCATCCAAATTGTTTGGAATTCATGTATCGATTTCGTTCAAACATACTTGGACGAAATGAAAGAAGTTTATCTATGACTGGTATGTTTTATTCTTTAAGTAACTATATTTTCTTCTAATACAACACGTTCGTACATACATCTTACACAGGCAATACTTTATAATACACCCGATTTAGAAGGTACAGGCTTATTAAGTAGCACTCCACTGAAGACACCCAATCCCAACTTCACAGCAACTGAAGAGCCATTAGATGAACTGGAATCTCTACAGTACGATGGACTGGAGCATTTGGCAGGATACATTTGCTACAGGATCAATAATCCAGATTTAGCTGTTCAAAATAACTAGCAAGAAACATCGTTCATGGGGACTAATCAGCTCACGGAGAGATATCTTCAAAAACCTAAAGACGAAATGATGGTAAATATGGAGATGAAGACAATTTTTAAAATGTTTAATAAAGATGATATAGTCAAAGAGAGAAAAGTCAAAGAAATTTTGTTCCGTTTACGTATGTAGGTACTTAAAAATTAAACAACTAAATAATGCAATAGAAGACAATTTATCAAGTAGAGAAAGAAAAATGATAAATACAATATTGCAAAATGGTAGAGTTATCTCTTCTTGTTGGATGCTATAGGGTGATTCATCGTGAGGTTTGATTTTTAGTAGGCTTTTAGACAGATCACGCGCTACTCCTATCAAACTGCTTTGTCATTTTTATTCAGTATCGTTTGGCAAGTCATCATAGAAAGTCTCATATCACAACAGCGTCTTCAAATTGTTCAGCTGTATTACGAAAATCAGCGTTCTATGAGAAATGTTTTTCGTGCGATTCGAGGAACTTACGGTGCGCATAATCGACGGACTGAAACCATTATTGCCAATACCATTCGCAAATTTAAGTCCCAGTTTAAATTAGTGGATGATACACGACCAGATATACTATATTTAGCACGTACTGAAGATACTATAACAGCTGTAGCTGAGAGTGTACGGGAAGACCGTGACGAATCGATCTGTAGTCGTTCTCAGCAGCTTGGCTTGGCGTATTCGACAACTTGGCATATTTTACGTGAGGATCTCGACCTAAAAGCGTACAAGATTCAACTTGTGCAAGAATTGAAGCTAGGCGACTTGAATTTGTGTCATATTTTCAGTGAATGGGATCTGGAAAAACTCAATGATAATCCCGCGTTTTATCGTGAAATTTTGTTAAGTGATGAAGCCCATTTCTGGCTCAATGGTACAATGGAGTACTAAAAGCTACCATTACATTCATTAAAAACAACGGTATGGTGTGGTTTATGGGCTGGTGGAATCATTGGTCCATATTACTTCAAAAATGAGGCAACTCATTATGTTAACGTCAATGGTAACCGTTATCGCGCTATGTTAACGGACTATGTGCATCCTGAAATTCAAGCACATGGTCTCGGTCAGTTCTGGTTTCAACAAAACGGCTATACAGCTATACAGCTCGTGAAACAATGGACTTGTTGAGAAATCATTTTGGTGAGAACTTAATTTCACGTTTTGCTACAGTAAATTGGCCGCCTAGATCGTGCGATATCACGCCTTTTGACTATTTTCTCTGGGGATATGTAAAGTCTCAGTTCCTTAGAAAGAACCCAGCTACGATTGACGGCTTGGAAGTCAACATTACTCGTGTTATCCGCGAGATACCAGTTGCTACGCTCGAACGAGTCGCCTTCTTCTCAGACGTAGTCGTGGCCAACATTTACATGATATCATTTTCAAAAAGTAAAGCAATGAATTTATGTGTTTTATTTCAATTATAAATCAAACCTCACGCTGAATCACCCTATAGCTGAGTTATTTGTATTTTTCACAAAGTTCTCAATTTTAAGGTACAGCTGTTCAACTCCGACTCCGAAGAGTTCGTTGGCCAGACTTAAAAATTGACCTAAAAAATTGTGGTTTTTGTTTGCTGAAGATAAGCCTACGGGATTTTGGGCCGTCATAACGGCTGATTGGTTGGGAGTCGATGAGAGGGCAAATCTTTGCACTTTGGCTAACTAGTTTAGTGAGAAAGTTATATTTTCTCTATCTTTCCTTACCCTTCTTTTCCTGAATTCCAAATACTTTTTGTATGCCGGGCAGTCACGCCAATTAGCTGGATGGCAACCTCCACAGTTTATGCAAGATGCTTTAAAATTTCTGTTAATTTGACTCAACAATTCCCCGGGAGATATTCGTTGAGGCACTTAACACAATTATAGTTTTTGAGACAGTTTTTTGCTAAATGGTAGAAACTTTGGCATTTCTTACACTGTACAACGTCCCCCACCGATTTGGGTTTTTCCCAGTTTACTTTCGAATTGAAAACATAGTTTAAACCGATTATATCACTCACCATCCTCCCTGCGGAAAGTCGAACTGTGGGGTTGATGTTGGGATTATTTTTGGATTTAAGTGTTTCGAAAGTTTCTACTTGGGACACGCTACCCGGAACCATCGAATTTAACTCGGCTAAGATTTCATTGGTTGAAAATCAAAAGTAAGACCCCTTAGGATAAGACTGTGTGAGCGATTCTGTTTTAAAGTAAAAAAGTACTCCTCGATCTGGCTACCCTTAACCATATTTAAAAGTTCCTGATGGACGTCAGGATTGTCGACATATATTTTTGACTTAAATGTGTAGGTATTGCTAATTTTATCGAGAAGATTACCACAGTTTACCACTTTAAATTTAAAGTCTTTTTGATTTTTCTTTAGACTAACAATAATCTGGCGAATATTAGCATCAAATAAAATAATTGGAGGGCAAAACTTACCAGGTGAGATTTGTACAGGTTTCTTTTGTCTTGCTGTTGTTCTTCGTACAGTTGATGTTGCCGCTGCTTGACTTAGTGTTAGATTTAGATTTTTTTCTTATTATTTATTTTAACTTTAAAATTAACGAATGGTATTTCATTTAAAATAGCAAATCTGTTATTTATGCCGTTAACAATAACGGTTCTGTTGAGTGGTTCGACATCCATTACGGTAGTTGCCATCTTGAAATTGGTAGCGTCATCTTTTTGTTTCGGCGCCATTGAGATAAGACAACTGTTGTTTTTCATTTCCGGAAGCAATTTAGCGGCTCTTATGGCCCTAGAACTCTGCCTTGATGTTGTCGATTGTTTGTCAGCTTTCATTTTCTTGTAGCCATCTACTGCTTGGCTGAATTTCATGGCTAGCGGAGAACCATGTTTGTATGGCAGCCCGCTACCCAGTCGCTGCTGCCTGGTGTCTAATATACTTGTATAGTATTTCCTTTTCTAGTGGGGAATCACACAAAAAAAATACAACGGAGATTTGAATCTATTAAAATTTAATAGCAAAAGAATTAAACTTTTTAGGATTCTATCTTTAACTTGCTTTTTTTAAATAATATATATATATATGGTGTATTACTTCGTGCGGTTTGCTAAGCGATGGCGTAACTTGTATTATTCCATTGGAACATGCGTTGGAAAGCTACTGTCAATGTACGTCATTTCAGTATATGTGATTCATTTGAAGCGTAAACAACAATCATTTTTTTTCACTCAAATATGTCAAACTTTGTGCCTGAAAAAGTGTTTTTGCGGGGAGTTCTTCTTCATTACTGAAAACTGCTACCAAAAGTCATCGTATTTTGGTGGAAGTTTATGGTGAACATGCGCTTGCTGAGCAAACGTGCCAAAAGTGGATTGCACGATTTAAAAGTGGTAATTTTGGCATTTGATATGTGAAACTCGGCCCACCAGCCAAATCAACGGCAAATCCGAATAACCATAGCGCGAAGGTAATTCTCTGTATTTGGTTGGATCAGATGGGTGTGCTCTATTATGAGCTGCTAAAACCGGGTGAAACCATCAATTAATCCGTTTGAAGAGAGTAGTAGCCGAAAAACGCCCGGAATATGCGATCAGACACGAGGCAATAATTTTCCATCATGACAACGCTCGGCTCCACGTTGCTATTCCGGTTAAGAACTATTTGGAAAACAGTGGATGAGAAGTTTTACCCCACCCGCTTTATAGCCCAGACCTTGCCCCTTCTGACTACCATTTGTTCTGGTCGATGCAGAACGCCCTCACTGAAATACGGTTCACATCAGAGCAGAATATCAAAAATTGGCTTGATTCATTCTTGGCTGCCAAGCCGGCGCAGTTCTTTTGGGATGAGATCCAAAAATTTAAAGAAAGATAAGAAAAGGTCATAGCTTCAGATGGGCAATACTTTAAATAATACTATTGTACATGTTTTTCTTAAATAAACGTTCAAATTTTGAAAAACCGCACGAATTAAATTACATACCCAATATATATATATATATATATATTAATTTTCCTTGACTAGTTGTTCCTGTGCGTCCACTCTCACCGAATGTTCTAGAAGGAATCCAAAAATGTCAATGAACTCACCACACATAGACTTCAAAGCCGCATATGATAAGATGACCTTCTTAAACTTTATAAGACGATTGCCGAATTCAGAATTTGGTACCTTCAGGTAAGTCACGTATTTTGAAAAGGAGATGCCTGAGGAAGATGCGCAGCAGTACTGTACACATTAATGCCCGCTATTACACGGTGACCCTTAAATCACGACTCTATTGAAATTACACAAGTTTAAAAGAGAGAAAAAATGATATAGCAAATCAACAACCCTGTGAGTTGTGGCAGAACTTCGATGCCTCTTTTTTGACGTCTCTCTTTTTCCTTGTTCGTAATTTTTCTATTTGTCTTCATTTTTTTCGTTGACAAAAAATGACGGAAGAAATTTATTGTTTAAAGGATAAATTAAAATATTTGTCTAGACAGCTCTATACATTTTACAGCTGAAGAAAATAATAAATGAGAGCTGTCAAATAAGAGGAATAGTAAAGAGTCAACGTGTAGTAGCACGAGCCTCATAGAATAAAAATTCAAAACAGAAAAGAAAATATAGAGAAATATTATGTATCGCTATCATAGTTCATTGTGGTTGTTCAGGAATTGATGATCCTTTTCTTTGCCCGAAGTGACAACTTAATTCATAACTTATTAAATATGTATTGTAAATTATTCTCGCTAACAAAATAATTTAACAAAAACTGTATTACGTTCAGTGTATGTTATGTTTTCAGAATTTGTATGCTGTCTAGTCTAGTGAAAAAACGAATCAACGAGATAATATATCTATGGAACAGAAGAAAACAATTTGATATATATATTGTAAAGCTCATAATTTATTTAACATTTTTTCAAAGCTGATAGATCATAAATTTTCATTCATATTAATTTTTTTTTTGATTTTTTAAAAATCACGACAACTCTTTGGAATAGTGTTATCCATATCGAAGCACTTGCAGGAACAAAGAGCCACAGGACACTCTGAATTTTGTCTGCAATTGAAAACATATATAAATACGTACAATGCTTACAAAATATTAAAATATGGTGAAATTGCTTACTTGAACCATTGCATTATGTGCTCAGTATGTCCACCATGTCTGCAAGTCTGACACCAGGAGAACCATTTAGAAAATGACTTTGATTGCCATCCCAGATTTTCGTGGTCAAATGAGTTGTGGGTGGGGAAATGAACAGTTGTTCCCATATGCAGAAGACAAAGAGAACATCTTGGTAATGGTTTCCGACAACTAGGACATGATGATAGCTTTAAATAAAACAAAAAAATAATCATCACAGTAACAGAAAAAAAAAATCTCACTGAAGCTTAATTTATTACCTTATTAACATTAGAATTTACATTGCGAAGTCTCGCATCATCTTGAAATGCACTTGAAACTGATTTCCCACAGAAATTACATAAAAGTAACACTGTTTTTCCGGTCGCAGGTATTGGACGAATATTTTGGATATTTATTTCAAGCTCAGCTCGTTTCTCCCAAAGACGCCATGAATCAAGTAGATTTAGATAACTGCATAGGAAATTAATTCGATTTAACAATAAGAATAAAGAAAACAGTATTTACCTAGAATTCCAGTATTGAATCCGAGTATCTAATGAAAGTTTGTTTTGAAATAACCAAATTGCAATTAAAGAAACAGTTTGTACATCATCAGTCCCATCAATGTAGCTTTGCAATATGTTAATGCTTTCCGCAGATTCTCCAGTCAACAAAATGCCATTTAAATCACCCTTATCAATCGACATTTGAATACAATATTGAACATATTCGCAAAGTTTATTTTCACTAAGATATTTACACGCAAAAGCAATTCTATCAGCAAGGGAGATTTGCTCTTCTTTCTGTCGAATAATAGCAATAATCTTAAATAAAATTTTCATAAATTCATTAAAGAACTTACTAACACAGCATCAAAATTATCACTTTCTATAGTAAGAAATGAAAAGATTACCCTTAAATGTGGATCTTGAATTTGACCGTTTGCGTTCGATCTCTGACTTCTCCAAACGCAATCAGCATTAAAACTAGAAAGTGCAATTACAGCTATTCGATAAATGCTAGGATCAGACGACTATTAGAAAAAAGTCAGTGCACTATTTCTTTTGGAGAATTCAAAAATAACTTACCTGATTGTCAGCTTTAGAAAGAATATCACAAGCTTGTGCGACTTTTAAATGAAATATACAAATCATGGCCGCTCTAGAATATTCCTTTAGATCATAGAAAATTAAATAACTTAGAATATTACATATAAATAAAAGCTTGTTTAATTAAACCAACATATTCTTGAAGGCAGTATCCTAGCACAAGCTAAAAAGCTAATAGTTCATGTTGTTAGTTACTTTGTCCCACAAGATAGCCACCTAGATCCCCTCTTTTTCATTCTAACTATAAACGATCTTGAGAGGATTATTAAACACTGCCCCTTATCCATTTACGCCGACAAAATTAAGTTCTCCAAAACTATTTCTTTACCCCAAGACTTTCCTTCTCCGAGAAGACCTTAATAAAATTTCCACTTATTGAGGATAAGTCTCATCACTTGGTTTAATTAAACAGCGGTCAAAAGAATTTTACAAACATTTATGTGAAAAGGTCACTTTACATTACAATGGCGCTGCCCCTTCTCGAATATGCCAGCCAAGTTTGGTCCTCCCTTCAGCAGAACATTCAATATCGTTTCCTTCGATTTTCCCTTCGAGGTCTACCCTGGGGTGACCCCTTTATCTTACCTTCTTATCGTGATCGCCTCAAACTTCTTAACCTGAATATCCCCGAACAACGCAGAGACGTAGCTGACATTCTCTTCATTCATTGAGTGGTCTATGATTCTGTGGATTCTGCGCTTCCCTTCCCTAATTTCTTCACTAACCCTCGTATATTACAATGTCCCCATCTCTTTTATATTCCAACCCATCGCACCTCTAATGGTTCTAACAAACCAATCTCCCAAATCTTTCCTATTTGACTTAAGACTGAACACTTCTCGAGTCAAACTTGATCTCATCCACCATTTCCTTATTTCCTAACCCTTTATTTTTGTTAGTTAAGTCCTAGTTTTTAAGTTATTTTGTATTAAGAGAAATAAATTAAAATATAATGTTGCTTCTAATTTTTTGAACTATTTTGGAACTTAATCATGTTTATGACTATGTTGTACGGCGTTGATGACTTTTTAAGCTTGTCATGTATAGGTAATATACAGTAATATATAAATAAAATATTCCGCTTAAGCCTAATGCCGACTCCTTATAGTCAATGACAATTACATGGATATTACAATAAAATTTAGAGCAAGGCTATCATGAAACTAGCTTTACAGAAGGTTGTCCCATAATCGACATGTAAGTTCGTAACTTACCTTGCGGATACCCGAAATGGCTCAACAAGAAAAAAACACTGTAGCAAGACATCGCCAAGTTAGTTGTGGGCTAATAATAACAATAACAACTCGAAAAGCTTTCGATTGAGTCTTATGTTTTATGGAAAATAGTTATCAACGCCACATTAGAGTACCGTTACATAGGGAGAAGGATCAGCATAGAACAAAATTTAATTTTAACCTTTAAAATTTAAATACAATATATCTTAAATAAATAAATAAATAAATAAAACAGAAAATGTCACTTACTTTATTATCGCACAGCGATTTAATAAACCTGTCAAAATCTTGGTCAATTGTCCATCCGCATAACTTGATCGCAGCATCCCGAGGTGCGCTCCTAAAAAAGAAATATTTTAATTTTTTAGATTTATGAACATTGAATTGTACATACCTATAACATACAAGATTGCTTTTATTTTTAACTGAATCTGGCCATTGAAGTACATGTGATTCAATTATAGATGATGATATAAGTTCTGAGGCTTGATCGATTTTTAAAACATTTTTTAGACCAATTATTTGATCTCCCCGATTTAAATTTAAAAGGACTTTCCAAACCTTCCTTAGATAATTATTCTTTAAAAATTCACCAAAATGTCTTAGTTCGGGCTACAAAAGTACATAATATGTTTTGTAATTAAGTCGCAAACAAAATTAATCTCGTTGTTGTTCAAAAACTACTCTTTTTACCTTCAAACCATAATTGTGCTGAGCTCTTTTTCGAATAGTTATAGATATATCCTCGTCTATTGATCTTTCAAATTGGAGTGAGGTTGCATCAGAAGCATCCAAGTTGACTTCTACAGGATCAGTAAAACGCATCATAAGCCCACTTGATAGTTTAAGTTGATTATTCCACACCATTGCGATTTTTGGAGGTATTTGAAAGTCAGTTACATTACCTAAACAACATTTGTAGATTTCGTAGTTTTTTTTTTTTCAGAATGTAGCTGATACATACCTGATTCAGACAACACTAATATTCGTTCACCATCAAAAGGATGCCAGGATGCGGATGATAAATTATTCTTCTTTTTCGGAGAATACAATCTCGAATGGAAAGGAGTATATTGATTTTTAGTGTGATACAATTCTCTTGTATTTTCTATATCTACTGAATGAATATCGTAAATATATAAAAAAGAGGAGTCTCGCTGTAACGATAAAAGCACACAGGATCTACGAAAAATGTTTTCTTAAAGTTCAAATTTGAATAATCGACAAAAAGGAATGACGTACCTTGTAGGGCACCAAGAGACTGAAATATTGTCTTTCAACGATTGAATATGTTTTACGGGTTTATCCAAGCTTCGCAAATCCCAAATTAAAATAACAGAATCTAAGTAACTAGTAAGGTAATTCCCATTTGAGGAAACGCCGAGGCCATGCACAGCTTTTGTGTTAATTGATGTACATGTTGCAGTATTTTCTAAATATTACAATTTTAATGTTATAACAAAAAATCTTTAGATGGTACTTACGCCTTAAATCAAAAAATTTAACCATCTTTTGACTCATTCCAGCGATTAAAACGCGGTGATTTCTATCCCAGCACAACGAATGGGCGGTTTCGGAAAGTCCAAAAAAGTTTGCTGGGAAAAAATATTTAACATAATATTTTTCTAAGCGTTTTTTTAAAGGCTATATTCTATGTGCTATACGAGAATATGTTTCTGCTGCTTTTGGCAGACACTTGCCGTGCTTTCCTTCTGGAGGACGATAACGATGGACATATACGCAATCCTGATATCAATGAACTGTACTGTGAAGAATCGGTGGAGGAAGGGAAGTACCTACATCTGTAGCGACAGCCAAGCTGCGCTTAACACCTTGCTGAACCTTCTGACGATTTTCAAGCTTATTCGAGAACTCAAGACTTCAACCTGACAATAAGCTTGCTAGACAATACTAAGAGGAACCTTTTTTAAGTCCCAAACCTACGTTACGACTGCCTGCATCTTCTGTTACAGCTTATATTGACAACTGCAGATGGCATGACTCTCCAGATTATCGGCAGACCAAACGAAGCCTTTTTGACATATCTAGTATTTCAGCTACTTTTCTGCTGTCCTTCAGTAGAAAAGACTGCGACGGTGCACTGAGATTTTGCTAAACAACTAAGCGCGTTAAGAATAACATAAGTGACACGGCATCTTACGACGCTTGCTGTGAGGGTGATGACAACACCGCGGAACCATATTTTTAGAAATGTTCGGCTTGCTCGTACCAGGCTGCTGGTACTCGTCTCTGACGTGGCGGAAACGCTGACACTATAAGCACTTTATTACGAAACGCTCGCTCATCTTTCTATGAAAAACGGAAATTTTTCAGTTACATAAACATACAAGAAGTACAATGGACTACTAGTAATTCTCTGTTGTTTGAAGGCTACAGAAATTTAGAAAAAAATTATACAGTAAAAAAAAAAAAAACAAATTTCTAGACCTGAGCTTTTAAGAAGAATAGACAAAAGACTGAAGTAAAGAAACTGTTCTTCAGAATTAATAAATCGACAAAGGTTGATTTCATCAAGATGGTAAGGCAGTCATAATACTCAGTTTGCACTGAAACTACACTACTGCATATATATACCAGGTTTCAGGACTATGTTTTTTTACTGTTTTCACTGTTCTTTTGGGCATAGAACAAAGTATGTGGACACCACCCAGATATTGATATAAATTTCAGGATGCTGCGTGCAATATTACGAAAGTTCTCCAAATTTGTAAAGAAGTAACTATCCGGATTCCCCATAATTTAAATTTTAAAGGTTAGTACAATAAATTTTTATTTGTTTAGGGACATTCAGTAATTTTTCCATATATGTACACATTACAAAGTTAAATCATCGACTGGAGCGGTATTGGGCAAGATAAGTCGCTTGGGGATTGAGTCAGCAGGAGAATATTTTTACCTAATGCAGTTTGATGTAAAACATTCTCTAAGGAATCATCACTAAGAAATATTAGTGGAAATGTAGAATGGGATATTCAAAAGTTGGTCGAAGATTTCACGTGTGACTAGTGCTGATTGATTTCTCAAAATAGAGGAGCGAATCTGATTCTCGCGTCAGAATAGCAGCTGTGATATGTTTACTAAGCCCTTAAAATCAAATTAATTCATAAATTTTTGATCCTTAATATAAGTTCTAAAAACACATTTATTTCTTAAACAAAAAAAAAAAAATGCTTTTAAGTATGCTTTCTTAAATTATTAAAGATATGGCGTACGATTAAAAGTTCTTAATAACAGCAATAAAAGTAGAAATATAAATGTTGCGTATCTAAATATTAAATTAAACTCTAATACAACCCACACACATACATAAAACCTGACCGAAGTGCATTCAATACCGTGGCTATACATCAGTGTTCTAAGCACTTATGCATACCTAAGCTGTATTGATCCGTTTTGTATGAAAACAGATTAAACATTTCTTGTTGACCTGATAAATAAAACTTGACGGTGATTGAGGGACGTTCAATAATATATTCGAAAATTAGGTTATAAGGATAATATCCTATTATTAAATTACCACACAAAACCGATATCTGCCAATATGTTATGGATATTTAGTGAAGTTTATGAATTCCAAAGAGCATTACGACATATCAAACATGTAAGGACATTGGCATACCAAGATTTTTCTTAATAATATTGTCCACAAATATCGTACATAAAAAACTGAAAAGTGAAAGGCGTAAAAAGAGCTCTATTGCAAAATATAAAGCGAAGTGATTGCGTTTTGGAAGTACCAACTGTTATTGTCTGGAAAAAATTTTAGACATGTTAAGTAAAATTACTTACTTGATTCCTTTGGAAAACCATTTGCGATATCCCAAATCGTTATACAAGAATCAGACCTGTTGCTATCATGACCAATGGCTAAGATATTTGGCTCTACATGATTCCAAGCAAGACACAAACATGATCGTTGTTGACTGGGAGCTAAAACAAATATTCTATGAACAAATTAAAGCAAATACACGCTATATTTACTGAATTCCAAATTGTGCTCAACATTCGCCTCAAAGTTGCACACTCCAACTTTTCCGTTAGCCAAACCAACCGCAATTGTTGCAGTTTTGTGGTAAGACGGCTGTAAGCATCTTACATACTGATAACGATTGTCCGATGCTAAAAACGACGCTGCCAGCTTAGATGAAAGCACAAAGTTTCGACCTATTGCACATGAAAAGTACATTATTTTGCAAATAAAAATCGTATTTACACTTCTTTAATTGGTTTACTTTTTTCATAGTCAACATCAACTTTGGGATTGACTTTGTACACACATATTTCTTGACCCCAAGTTACAAACTTTTCTTCACAGTTGGGAAACCAATTTAGTCCATGAATTATTTTTTGCATTTCTAAAGATGATACATGAAATTATGGAGTAAATAAACAAATAAACATTTCCGCATCGGTCGACATACCACAACCTTATATAGCTCAGATGTTTATAAATGTCAAACCGCAATTTCAGGAATAAACAAATATAGTGGAATATCAAATTCTCATATGGTTTTGCATAGGTTTCTCTCTGGAATTTTATTTTCCAGATATTGGATCAACCCCTGTGTGAACCGGTTCACAAATACGTGTGAATTGTCAAGATGTCAATAATCGAGAAGTGACGTCTCCCATATAAAAATGACGTAAATTTTACAGTAAATGTTTACAATTTTAATTTTGTGTAAGTTGTAAAATATTTCTAATGTTGGGCAATAATCTTTTTTATTATGTTTTCTAGCACAGCAAAAGAAGAAAAACCAAGACATCTGAAGCAAGAGGAAATAATTTCTACAAAAATACTGCCTCTATTTTTTACAGTAAATGTGCTATTCAAGAGCTTGAAGAAATGTGGATAAATTGTACTAACTAAAGACATGTGAGTAAAAAGTATATATGTTGGCTTAGCCAATTTAATGCCTCTTTCTTTGCAGATTCAACATTTGTACTACAACGACAGAATTAATCGTTCTTACTGCATATTAACGATATGTTTAATATAAATTAAGAATAGAAAATAGTTCCACAAAAATGGACATCAGTTTTTTTTTTTTTTAAGAATATCTTATTGAATGAAACTTGTTACTGAAAGAGGGATCGCAAATATCTCTATTCCAAAATTTTAAAACGAAATGTAATCTTGCTCTTAGGAAATAGTGCAAAATGAAATTTTTGGCAAATTTTCGAAGCAAATGTTAGTGCGGCCAGATTAATTTTTGCATCAATTTCAGTTCAATTCAAAATTCAAGGTACCTGTTGTATAACATAAACAATTCAGATATTATATATTTTTCAGCAGATTATATGTTTGTCGTACCACCTTAAAGAGTTAGGTAGATTTTTTGCTGTCTTCTTGCTTAAGAAACGTTGACTGGTATAGAATATATATATATATATTGAAAACTTAATACTCAAATGGGTATGACTACACTTATGATGCCAAAGCAATAGTTAAGTTTTTCGGAAAATTGGACAGAAAGAGAAAAAACGATGTTTGGGCACAAAAGTTTTTTCGCTCCATGGGTGGCATTCGACATTTAATGGGGAGACTAAATTATAAGTGTAAATTGACTTGATTTTTATGTTATTTAGGCAGCCATTCATCTCACGTGATTTTAGTTGCCAAAAAAAGTCTTTCGATCACGGCTGGTATTGACCCCGAACCGTCCGATTGGGGCCACAGCCACGGCCACTCACAATCCACATAACCCACAGGAAGAAATCCAAACACTACGATGATGTAATCCCATTCCCAGATGCAGAATTGTTATAATTAATGTGCGAAGAGCAATTTCAGAGTATCCTAAAACCCACAGATTGAATATTATTGCATATTTTGTCAAGGAACTCGATGTCTAGAATCCATCAGCACACCGATACGACCGAAAGAAATAATTTGGTTAATTTTTTCAAAGACTATTATCAAAACGTGGACAAATAAATTTTAATATTCTTAACACACTAGGAATCTTTTCAGAGAACATTGTCTCATCAATGTTGGGAAATGGTGTAGTCAAAGATTTTCATGTAAGCAACCCCTCGAGATCCTACTGTGAGGTGGTTGCTTCCATGGATGACAAGTCAATCCATTTCTATACGGATAGATTTTAGACTGATAGCGGGGTTAGTGGTGGTGTTTTCTCAGATAAGCTTAATCTAAGCTTCTCCATTCGCTTTGCAAAACAGAGTATCCAAGCGGAAAAATTCGCTATTAAAGAAGTCCTGTCTAGGCTGATATCTGCAAAGATTGCCGCATCTCTTCGAATAGTCAGACCAACAACAACAGCAACCCAATTTCTAACTAGTCAACTTTCAACTAGCCAACTTCCACTAAGAATTTAGAATTTGATGCGCACTCTCGCATTAGTTAGCATTTTGCATCTTAAGTAATCGCATAGCAGTTTTGCTCACATGGGTCTCAACCATTCTCTCCATACTCTTCAACATGAAGTCTAAAGCTCTTGGGAAGCTTCAGACGACTTGAAGTCATAAAAGGAAACAACAAAATGTTTAATGAACTCATTCGTCACGGCAACCGAAGATATAAGTCAACTATGGCGTTAACACAACACGCCAGCTCCCTAGCCGCATTGTTAATAAGAGCTTGCTCTGATTAGGTTACCTGAGTGAGTGAGTCTCAAACATGAGACGGAGAGATTCTGTTTTCGATTCAATATAGGTGTTATCAGATTTTCCGAGTGATTCCAGCTTGGTTGCTTTTTCGGCTTATTTCCAGGCTGGTTGATTGTTGCTAAGTTACTTAACTTATGAAGTCCCATTAAGACCGCCTACTCTGTAATTTGGAAAGAATGCAGTGTTTATTTGAAAATGTTTTTATTGTCATAAAAAGTGTAGTTATGGGTGTTTTGTGACACATATTGGCATATGTTGGTCCTTTTGGCAAAATTTTCGATCACATTCTCCTACATTATCCTTTGATGTTAACGAGGACAAAAAACGAGTACCTCTTATTGAGAATCGACTAACAAAAAGAGAACCTAGAGCAAAGTCTTAACGAGCAGAAGAATAGCATAGAACAAAAATTTAACGAATAAAACAAAAATCTATAAATATAGGAATAAAAAAATGGACGATCAAAAGAGAAATCTAGACGAACGAAAGAATAACATCGAATAAAAGCTGGAGGAGCTCATTTAGAGTTTCAGTAATAATGCTCTTTCTGATGGTAGTAACATGAAAGGTGTTATTCGGAAATAATTTAGTGATTTCTCAATTAGGTATATAGTGAAATAAATATAGAAAAAACAAGCTCGAATACAAGAGATACCTGATACTACACGATGACTCAAAAGAGTGCAAGATACAAATCGGTTGTTTTCGATCTTTTCGCCTGTTATGGGTCTGCCTTAAGGCGTGTCACTTTATACGTCAGCCTGCATGAAGAATTTGTTAATAAGTTGCAGTTGCATCGTCGGTGAATACGTAATAATGGTATTTTCGATTGGACGGACTGAAGCCTGCCTTTGTACTCCGAAGCAAAAATGTGACAAAAAACTTTTTCTCCTCATTTTTTTTCAGAATCAATATTACACTCTTGCATTTCATATCAAAATGGACTAACATATAAGTATAAACGTCAAAAATTGTGTGTCAAACTTGATTTTTGTTTTCGGACAATCGGCTGGGTTTAGCCAATTTATTACACCTGAGTAGTCAAATTGATTTGCAAGTAAAATATTTAGTTTCTAGTTTTACTTTGAAGTACAAAAAAGAAGACTTCTCTCCGCCCAATCAAAAAACCATAAGAATAAAAATAGTCAAAGTATTTAAATATATGACCTTTTCGATTGGGGAAGATGAAGTCTTAGTTTTGTATTTTCAAATTACATAGAAATTATTTTTTGTGCATTCTCAGTAATTCTAAAATGGAATGATTCTGAATAGACTTTTAGTTGCGAAGACAAAACTCAATTTGCTTTCAAAAATCAAGCTGCTTTTGTCCAATGGAAAACGCTGGCAGTGCCACCTAGGAAGTAATAGACCTCTGCACTGTCACTATGTTGGCATATTTTTACTTGGACTTCAACAATTAATTATACAATCTCTGTTAGTAGTCTGATTCCGTCTAGGTTTTGATTTATTAACAAATTATTAAAAAAAAAACCATGAACGATATAAAAAATGTTGTTGTCAAATTCTATAAGGATTACATTTACTGCACACCTAAAAAACTGAAAATGATAGATGCATATTTATTCTATATATTCATTACCGGCGTTGTACAATTTGTCTATTGCTGCTTCGTGGGAACATTTCCGTTTAACTCGTTTCTCTCCGGCTTTATATCCTGCGTGAGCTGTTTCATATTGGGTGTTTGCCTTCGTCTTCAAGCTAATCCTGGGAACAAAAGTATCTTTAGTAAAATCTCATCGGAGAGAGGATTTGTTGACTTCATATTCGCCCATGTAGTACTACATTTGGTTGTTGCTAATTTCATTGGATAATATTTTTAATGTTACTTTTGTCTTAAATAAAACTTAAAAACTACCAAAGCTCTAAAGTTTTTATTCGAAAATTTCATTATATATCAAACTTTATCATACCTTTAAGCATGCTTGTTTTGTAGCTACCGGCAAATGTCAGCCTTGGATCTAGGTTAACGTGGCGTTCTTTTAGTGGCTAAATTGTTTCAATAGAGTAAGTGAAATGAGAATAAAGTACCCGATTAAGCCTTTAAATTTTTTGGCTGATGTATAATGGCGGTTGGATAGAGATATATATGTATGCAAATTAATAAATATTTACTCATTTGCAAAGAAAAAAAGAAGAATTATAATGTTGAAAGTACAGTGGCATCCAAAAGTTATTTGGGAAGCAGACTACATATATATATACATATTTTGGACATTATTTTCCTGACTGATGCGTTTCTGAGTGAGAGTTTTTATTTTATTTTATCCCGGATAGAATTCTTAGCACAGATGAAAGGTGCTAAGTGCTAAAAACGGGTATTCTATCTGCCTTATTGTCTCGGACCTCTGGGCTGTGATGCGGAAATCATCTTAGCTGGAACGCTATTATTCATTTCCTCGATGGGTGGTTGAACCAATGTGGTAGATGATTTGGACTACATATTATTGTAATTTAGCTTATCTCACATAGCTAATATATTTGACAAAGCAATTTTCTCAAGAGTCCAGCAGCCAGTGTGTCTGCTTATCGATTAGCACTCCTTTACCTTCAGTAGTCCTTTCCTTTTTTTTTCATCTCTGCCAAACTCATCCTTCGATGCAGAATGACAATGGAGAATGCTCGCTGCTCCATACAAATTGGCAATGACACTACTGAGATACAAGAAGTGAAAAAAAGTAGTTAGATTAGGTGAAGCGTTACGTAACTTTGCCAGTGAGTTATATTTCAAAAGTCTGTACAATTGCAAACATTTCACTGAAGCAGGAAGAGTATAAAAAACTACTTTTCTAACCCTACTGTATTTTGTGTCGCGGAAGTATAGACTTTATCTAAAGCGGATAAAAATACTGTAGCTTGCTTCAAGAGAAAAGTTCTTCGAGTGATTTTATGTATGAGCGGAGTCTAACGACTGACTGTATTGGCTATAGTCAGAGTCGCTGAAATTAATCGGTTACAATGGCTAGGTCATATTGAACGAATGAACACAATCCCTTTGGGAAGGACTGCTCCAAATTTATTCCGGAGGGACAGCGCGATAAATGACGTTTAATGTCGGGCTTTATGGAAAGGTTGTTGATGCCTGAATCCATCCCGGAGTGCAGCAGAGTTGAGTAAACTTTTCCTCTGCGAGTATATAGTGCGGCAGACGGAGTCTACTTAGTACTTACTAACTCCTGGAGCTCTTACCATTGGCATCAGCTGTATTTTGTTACATGTTTTCGACAAAGAAGTAAAATCGTTAGTTTATTTCGAAAAGTAAACTGTACTTAATCAGATATTTTAAAAGCGAAGCTTCCGCTAAAAACATTTTTGAACCTTTACTTTGTGTGCAAACATTCATTTTTAAAAGAGAAATAAATTGAAAAACAAATTCTAGTATTGAAAGAGCTTAAAAACTATGATACATTTAATACAATTGTTTCTTCTCTTTTGTAATTTACTTTATTTTAAATAATTTTAGCTTTAATCCCCTCCTTCCTTCTTTTCTTTAATCGCTTCCTACAGAAAAAAATAAATAATTAAATACAAAAAAAAAAAAAAAAAAATGTAAGTCTCAGCAACTTCTCGTATAAGATTATAATACCTTGAATCGTTCTTCAAATAAGGACAATTCCGACAATAAATCAGTAATAGCATTCATGAAAGCCTCCTGAGGGGAATAGTCGGGTGTAGTTTGTATCCGTATCACGAATTTATGTTCCAAGGGATGCGGAACTTTGTAGCCAGCAAAAAGAACATTTGGGTCTTTAAGAAGTTGACTAAATGCAAAATTAAGGAAAACTGTTGTAGGCTATTGACAAACTTACTTTCTGATCATGTTTCCCAAAGTGTGGTCCTCTTTGTTTACAGTAAAAATTGCAGCATTTGTTACTTTTGTGTCCGTATCCTTAACAATTCTAACATCAATGTAAAATTGAAAAAAAACCTTCACTAAATTGGAAAAAGGCGGGACTTACTTTTTTTCACCCTCATAAAGAAGAAACGATTCAAAAGTTGGCGGCGCATTCATTTTTCGTGGTTAGTAGTTAAATCTTCAAATAAAATTAAGTTAATTTCACAAGTTCAATAAAAAACATTTGTACGCGAACCTATGTTATAAATAAAAAACAATTCAGGTATCAGCCTTATACGTCGTCAAAGTAAAAACATAAAAACCAAAATGTGACGTTTTGATTAATCTCTAAAATGTCAAGCACTGTTTAAACTTTGACGTTTAAAGACGAGGCAGGTTTCAAAAATTAAAGTCTTAAGCTCCAATCAGAATGCCAATTTAGAGGCAGTAGAATGATTCGCTTACATACTTAACTTGACTTTATATTAAAATGGATGGTGATGACTAGCATTTTTTTTTGTATCCTTACTACATTTGTGTGCTACTTATCAGGAAGACTTGTAAAAATTGAAGTTGTACATAAAATAAATTCATTTCAATTTAATTGAAGTATTATTTAAAAAAAAAATTCATTTATCATGTGCGTTTTCTATTCTTAATTCTACAAACAATGCAGAGCAAACCTAGATCAAGTAAATATATTATGAATTATCAAATTCAAGAAAAAATAAAAATATCAATCATAAATTTGTATTGTTAAGTTGGATTTAACTCAACGTTACACTAAAGACTCACGGTACACAAGCGCATTTGATCGGTTCGCTTACTTTTTGGACTAGATGCGAAAAAAATCTTTCGCAGAGAGAAAATTTGTTAAAAAGTAAGCGAACGAATTTTTGATGCCTCTATTTTGATGAAGCACTTACATTTAATTTGGTTGCTTTTTAATATATTTGGTCTGTGTACACTGTGTAAAAACATTTTCCCATTTGAAACTTCATTAATTAATTTTACATTCAAGTCTCACTTATTTTTGGTAAAACAAAGGAAAAAAAATGTTTAAATTCGAAATAAAAAATAGACCGTAAACAGTTTCAAAAAAAAAAAGAAAAACTATTCGACAGTTTTAATTTTTTCAAATGGCGTCGTACGTCAATCATATTTGACATTTGTGAACTAGACAGCTGCAGTATATACAAACAGATAAGCACTGGAGCGCTATACTTCGCAATATTCGGTCGGTAGTGTTAGCGCAGCGTGAATTTCGACGTCAATTTCCTAATCATGTCCTGCCAACTGAGCAATCATTCCGGCGCTTAGCTACTCGACTCGAACAGAGTGGAACCACAGGAGAGCACGCAGGGCGTGGCCGCTACCAGACTGGTCGTTTTGCTGAGAATATCTTGGGTGTGGCTGCCGATGTCGCTGAGAACGAAGAAACATCAACCAGACGACGGGCCACGCAATTGGGCATCACCAGACGAACCCTACAGCGAATTTTAGTGAACGACTTACACATGTTCCCGTACGAAGGGCAAACAGTGCATCACTTAATGACTCTTGACCGTCAGTCGTGTGTGCATTACTGTAAAGCCACCCTCAATCTCAACAACTAAGAGAACGATTCTGTGTCAAAAATCATCATGAGCGACGAGGCGCATTTCCACTTAAGCGATTACATCAATAAGCAAAATCTTCGTTTCTGGGGCACTAAAATCTGCGTGTGTTGCACGAAGAGCCATTACATCCATTCAAAGCCACTGTGTAGTGCGGCGTTCACGCGCAAAGAGTAACTGGGCCGTATTTTTATTTTTTTTTTACGCTATCGGCAATACGGTCACTGTTACTGGCGAACGCTACAAAGTCATCATAAACGACTTTTTACCACTGGAATTGGATGAGCGAGGCTTGGTGAACATTTGGTTTCAACAAGACGGTGCAACCACACATACAGCACGATCCACAACGGATATTTTGAAGGAAGTGTTTCCTGGTCGCGTAAACTCCTGCTTTGGCGATTTGGCATGGACAGCAAGATCACCTGATTTAACCATTGGGTTCTAACCATCTTTGGTGCTATTTTAAGTCGCGTGCTTATGCTGGAATGGGAACAGTTATCACCGCGAATACTGCGAATACTGCTGTAGCGATAAATGGTAAAATAAATTACTTCAAGTCTCTTATTTCAAAATGCTTCTGTCTGTTCTGGAGTAAGCAATTGATGTTCAACCTTTTGTATTGCCGAAAGAATATTTTCACAGCATGAAATGCAAACTGAAGATATGATCTGTATGACCTTTTCTAACTTAATATGATTGTATATACTCATACTAGAATATTTCCCGATTCTTATAGTGATAACCGTCGAATAATCTTAGCCGTTTTATTGTTGGCTATTTCGAAATGGTTGTTTTTGCCAGATTTTGAACTATGGAAGCACCGTTTTCCAAACGATTGAAGATTTTTGACATATAGCTAGTTTTATCGGACACTCCATGTACCCCGTCTCCACGAGCAATTTTTTATAACATGGTATATAGCACTCTATGAAAATTGATTATAGAGACTACAAATAGCATTCTAATATAACGGGTGAGTTTTTTAACTTGAGACATTCAAATTACTCGAAAAATACGCGATATCGCGAAAAATGTTTCAGACAAAAGTCATACGGTTCTGAAAGTCACATAAGATGGTGACCACGAGTCACGAATTATCATTTGAAAAATTATTAATCGGTTTCCAACGTTGTTAGGGTGTTAGAAGGTCGATATTTGTTTTGAGGAAGTCATTATTGCCTCGAGTGAAGTTAAAATTCAAAGAAATTTCAAATAGAGACAAATTATCCTAAACTTATCTGAGAGTGTATGATGTGCACTCTGCCCTTTCTTTCTTTTTGAACTGAACTGTAATTCATTTAGAAATTCGATATTTGTTTTGATGTACTGATTATTATTAGTAATGTTTTCCAGATTAATAATGCAGGCTATTTCAATTCAAGAGATAATTGAAATGATATTGATTTATGGAGAAAGTGGAAGTGGAAGTGGACATCTATGGTAATGTTGCTCTTTACGCCCAACGTTTCCGAGACCAGATACGATCGCGCGCTTCCTTTTATCGGGTCATCCAACAATTCACTGGTGAAAGAAGTGTGCAACCAAAGAAAAGAAATCGGTCAGATAGCAGTGTTAGCTGCCGTTGCACACGATCCTCACATTAGCACTCGCCAAATAAGTCGTGAATCAGGAATTTCTCAAACGACTGTCTGTAACATATTACATCGACATAAATACCATCCTTATAATGTTTCAATGCATCAAGAACTTTCTACTGAGGATTTTCGCAACCGGGTTTCCTTTTGTCAATGGGCACTTCAGCAAATTGAACGTGACCCCCTTTTCCTTCCCTTCGTTAAGGTGTTATTCTCTGATAAGTCGACCTTCAACAATCACGGTACGGTCAATCGACATAATATGCATTACTAAGCTACCGAAAACACTTTTTGGTTGCGACAAGTTGAACGCCAGCACCTTTGGAATATTAATGTTTGGGCGGGAATTATTGGGGATAAATTAATAGGTCCATATTTTATTGAAAGCAACTTGAATGGCGAAAAGTATGCAAACTTCTTGCGGGTCCATCTTCCAGTATTACTAGAAGAACTGCCATTGGAGTTGCGACAAACAATGTGGTTTCAACATGATGGTTGTCCAGCCCAAGTAGCCCGGGGCGTATTAAGCAATGTTTACCATCAACGATGGATTGGACGAGGGAGTCCGAGGCAATGGCCTGCTAGATCACCTGATCTTACGTCACTTGATTTCTTTTTGTGGGGCTACTTAAAAAGTGAAGTTTACAAAAAAAAAGCCAACGACACGTGAGGACATGAAAAGGCGAATAACTGAAGCTCTCCGGAAGATTACGACAGAAATACTTCTTGAAAATGGGTCTCAAGGTCCAACTCGTGGTCACCATCTTATGTCCCCAATTTTCAGCCTGCATGAAAATTGCGTATATTGCTCAGCTCATAGCTTGCTATGAATAATATTGTAAAAGTTTCTTGTGGGAACAAATGATAGAACTTATTCTTTTCAATTCAATTACAATACTTCATTTAATACATTTCGAATTCACAATACAATCGTTTACCTCAACCACTTTTGTTTTACTTTATCTTTTACTTAAACCACTTAATCTTCATTCATATCTTGTTCCGTACAAATTTCCATTTTTTAGAAAATTCGATTCCATTCTCCGTTCACATTTAGTTGAGTCTTCTACTATTCAGTTATGTAAATCTTCTGCATTTCAAATATAGATGGCGCTGTTCACATTCGGTTTTGATGTTTTTCAACACACAAATATTGACGCCATGGGACGCGCGATTTGCTGAAGAGATTCATCATCATGCAGCTGGTCGGCGTGAGAAAGTCAGAATGGCGTTGATTTTTCATTTCTTTCTGACCAGAAAAGACATTCTCTACAATTTTCTATAATTTCTTTATTTTGTGAATTTGCCTTTAGTTGTTAAATATTAATTTTCGTAACAAACGAGTTTTGTGTTATAGTAATATGATATATTGTTCTCCCACTGAAGTTTCACACTTAATGTGTAGGAGCGCGCCAACGAAAGCTACAGAATATCACAGTATCAACGAACGATCAATTTTGGTTGGAAGTTCATCATTTTGTCGCCATAGCTTAGTGGGAGATAGTTGAAACAATTCCTTTTATGCCTCACATCGATGTGCTTTGCTCTGCGAAATTTGAACGTATGAAATAGTAAGCTTTGAAATACTCACTCTAAAATTTGTTGCATACCATTTTCAAGTTATTCTATTGGGTATGTAATTTAATTCGTGCGTTTTTTTTTTCAAAATTTTAACGTTTATTTAAAAAAAAACATGTACAATAGTATTATTCAAAGTATTGCCCATCTGAAGCTATGACTTTTCCCCATCTTTCTGGCAATTTGTGTATCCCATCCCAAAAGAACTGCGCCGGCTTGGCAGCCAAGAATGAATCAAGCCAATTTTTGATATTCTGCTCTGATGTGAACCGTATTTCAATGAGGGCGTTCTGCATCGACCGGAAGTCGGTAGTCAGAAGGGGAAAATTCTGGGCTATAAGGTGGGTGGGGTAAGACTTCCCATCCACTGTTTTCCAAATAGTTCTTAACCGGAATAGCAACGTGGGGCCGAGCGTTGTCATGATGGAAAATTATTGCCTCGTGTCTGATCGCATATTCCGGGCGTTTTTCGGCTACTGCTCTCTTCAAACGGACTAATTGTGTTCGGTAGCGTTGACCATTGATGGTTTCATCCGGTTTTAGCAGCTCATAATACAGCACACCCATCTGATCTTACCAAATACAGAGCATTACCTTCGCGCCATATATATAGTATAGTATTATATATAGTGAGGATTCTCTCCACGCTTTTGCGTCATGAACTGAATTCTCCCGGTTGTGCAGTGAATTCACGAAGGCATCTAGCTACGTCGGGTATTTTATTGAGCTCGGATATATTTGCTCGTTGGTCTGGGTTTATTATTTGATCAAATCCTGCGAATTGATCAGAATTTGGGTTCATAGTCGATTGGATTATATTTCCCCCTTCTGTTTCTAATGTTTGGGTTACGTTGAAGGTAATGAGGGCCTGAAGGGCTGGGGTTGACAGGTTGTTCATTAACGGGATTGGGATTTTGGTTGAGGCTTGGAGGACGAATGAGATTTGGCTTTGTCATAAATAGTACCAGAAAATCCACGTGTTAAACGATAAAAAGGGACATATATAAATATATGGTACTTAAAATTCCTTAGGTTTCAACAATATTATTTTCACACTTTTTTGTCTATAAATTCCTACTTGTTTTTTTTTTTTTTTTTTAAGTATATCTAATTAAATCTTAACAATGATACGTTTTATTTTTTATCTAAATTCTTTCTTGTTTTTTTTTTCTTAATACTGAACTTACAACACTAAAATCTTCAGGCATGCCATCCTGTTGTCTTGCGTGGTTGTGTTGCGGCTGACATACAACGCTTCCTGTTCCTTCGCCGGACGAGTGTTTGGCCTCCGACGACTACTGAAGGGCCCTTATGATTAAGTTTTTTTCACTTTCACCACACACGCGAGGTAACCAAAGGAGAAATTTAATATTTTATTAAACGGCTATACGCGTAAAAGAGTTGTTTTGAACTTTCGAACTTGAGGACCTTTTAACAATTTTTTCCCGACGCTCAGTGCTACTTGAGGATTGTACCGAAAAGAATTTCCTTTGGTCCCTGCTCGGGCGCCAATTAATTTTTATTAAGTTTTTTTGTTAAAAAAAAAAACAACACAACTTTTTTTTATTACAGCCAAACTCAAACCGAATTACATTTTCAAACTTAATTCTAAAGTAACCTAAGCCTTTTTCATCACTATCAAGTGTCACTTAACCTGTTGCCCATTCTTAATTCCGCTAACCCAGACGCTGCGTCGAAAGAAAACCGATTCTCGTATCAGAACCAAAGCTAGTGTGCATCGTTCCAATAAATGCTTTTGTGCTGATTACGCATTATTCCCATGGGAACATTATTTGTGAGTTGGGAACATTATTTGTGAGTGCTGGCTTAGGCGTTGATAACTTATATTTCGCTCCAAAAGCGTGATAAGTGTCATGTGTATCATTATATCGATTGTTTTTTCTTTTTATATCGAGTCTTTTTTAACGACTCGTATCAATTGTTGTTTTGAATATGAATCAAAGAACATGAGATTGTGCCGATATATTTTCAATTTTGTTTCGTTCTGTAGAATACGTAACCAAAATTTTATAGTACAGAAGTTGATCTGATTTATGATTCTCTTGTTTAAAGTTATTGATGACGCTATTGTATCGCCTCCTTCAATTCAAAAGTTCATCAGAAAAAAAAAACTAACCACTCGTAAATACCTCATAATAACAGTGAGAGCTCGCTGCGTTCTGCTAATGGTATTAATGCGAGTAGTTGCACAGAGTTTTGGAAAAATGTTCCTTTGGTATTAGCTTGTAATTTTCGCACAACTATCTGAATTGTGATGTTAGAGGAGTTAAATGACAGCGCATCACCTCGTATAAATCTTTTTCTGATATCAAAGAAATTACTTCTGATCCTTACAGAGAAGTGAGATTTCTCCATTGTCATTTTGGACAATCCGACGAGCGTAGCAGGAATGACAAAACTAAAAATGGTTCTCTATAACTCGTTTCTATAGATATTGATAAAGTAGTAAATGTATGTATGTATGTATGTACACAGATCTGAATTTCGTGTGTTGTTTATCAATTTTTGACTAATACGGACTAAAACCACATATTACGCAGAAAAGGTGTTGAACACGGTTCCCCTATAGCTGGCGTAGTCTAGTATTATATTCCCACTAGACGAATTTAAGAAATCTGCCGAATTTGTCTCCCAAATCGCAAATCCCACTATCCCAATTTCAAATTGTCCCAATATTGCGCAATTTCCATAAAATTGTTATCGAAATTACGTTGTATAAAACATTATGCGAGTGTTCCAATAACTAAAATAAACTGGATTGACAAAAAAATTTGCTGTCAACTTTGTTTACATTAATTTGTGTCATTGTGAATTTCAGAAAGATTTAATCATTTTTTTAAAATTTGTATTGATAACTTTTTATATTTCAAATTGAAAAGAATTTCCTTGATTATTTTTTCCTTGCTATATGTCTTTTGATAAGCTGCCAAGCGAAATTATTTTAAATGTAATGTAAACACTTGTCGCCATTTGCTACTCTCATTTTTCTATCTAGTGCCACTTCATAGGCGAGTTATTTTACTACATGTGCTGCCCTAAACTCTTTATCAAACTAGTTTCGTAGCGTGGTCAAGTTGTTGCAACATTCCTGACGTTTTGTTAACATCGACATTTCTACGTTGTAGGGAATTGAGAGCATGTGTACTGAAATCTGAAATATCCTTGGACGCACTTTGGCTGTAGCAGGTAGGTAGTGGTCCGAGCCTACGTCGGTCGTTCTGAATGTTGGGACATATAATATTGCAGGGGTGCCTTCCGCTGATCATAACCTGATCAATTTGGTAGACTGTTTTAGAAACAAGTAACTATCACGTGAATACGGAGGTGAAAAAACCGTGTCAGTAGTATAATCTTTTCTCTAAGTGGAAAAATGTGTGGCTGGTGAATTTAGCTGCGATGTGTATTGGTACAAGGTGTTAGTTCACGATGTAGCGATCTTAGGCAAAGCCTTGCTTCATCTGGACAGGTGTCTGCAGTTAATTACATAAGCAATTACATTACTAATTAACAGTAGTCAATGCGTGGACAAGCAAAGTGGATAACAAGCTAATTGGCCCATATCGACCTTATCCAAGACTTGGTTCGGATCTGTACCTGGAGTTTTCGAGTAACGAGATACCAGAAATTTAAGACAACACAATCTTAAGAAAAAACATTGTGTACCAGGGGACTGGTGCCCTAGCATACTATATCCAAGAGGTAAGTGAGTAAGATGCGAATATATAAATTCGTTAATAGGACAAAATGGATTAATTATGCGGCCCCCAAGATTTCCAAACTTCTATGCAGGAATGTATATTTAATTGCCACTGACAGGCATTCAGGTCAATTGTTTGCACTTTTAACATTAAGAAATTATATTCATTTAATAATTAAACTAACTATTTTGATAAGTATCTTGAAAATTATAGGCTTGAGAAAAAACAGTAAAAAATGTAATTAGATTATAATTAATTTAATGCTAGGGCAAAAATTCCTTCTTTCATTTAAAGGACCAAAATATTTGTAAAAATACGTTGTATGGGGGACAATACAATTATAAACTGAAGCGCTACCTTTGTAAATAACCATTTTAAGATTAGAAACCAACAAGTTATAGTGTACAATGGTCACTTATGTATGGAAGTTTTATATAAATGAAATATATATAAAATTTTCTGATCATATTTATAATATGTAGGTTTACAATATTTATAATCCGTGTCAGTCACTTTTGGAGATGCTATTGAACTTGGAAATTTAAAAATGGATTTACTTTAAAGGCAGCTATGCGCATACAAGTTAATATAATGTAGATATTATAGAAAATATGATACTGGAGAGATAAAGAAATATTTCATAATTTCACAAACATAAAAAATACAAATCATCAAATCTACTGTTTTTACGTACATGTATATTTTATTACAAAGTTAATTCATCTGTTTAAAAATATGCAACAATTTATTATGCATTCATTTAACTGAGCGTATTGTAAGCTTATAAATTAAAACAAGTGTTTTAAAATTTCTTAGGTTATCACATCTTCATTTTCATTTTGCCTCAACATTTCCAACTTCATTTCATGCTCACGAGCTTTTAATCGTAACTCTGCTATGGAAGAACTACGTCTTTCTTCAGGTGGTGTTAGTCTTCGATTTAATAAAGTGGAGCTCATAGTATTAGAAACGCCAGATGTTGGTGAAATAGTTGGAGATGGTATTAGTGTACAGGAGGCAACTTCAGGGCTCATTTGCCTTGCTACAACTGATGGTTGATGGCGAATCGCCGACACATTAGCAACTAATGACTGAAAAGACGTCGATGAGCAGAAAATTGAGTGTGGTGTCATCTGTGGAGATCTGTAAACAAAAAAAAAAAAAAAAAACATAATGTTAGTCACCATACTTATTACAAAACTACTTAAAATATCGTTAGTTAATCAATTAATTAATCAATTTTTATTAATTTAAGGCCCAACGAAAATATTATATTGTATATAAAGTACAAAGCTCAAGCTGACGACTACGATACAATTTTTATTTTTATTTATGAATTCGTAAAATTTACCCATTATCTTTTTCATTAATATATGTTAAACTTACCTCTGAAATTGATTTAAATATCCAGGAGAGATTACCGGTCCACTTGATAACAGAGGATATCGCAGCGCAACTAGATTTGCGGCTGTATTAAGTGGTTTTCGTAAATTAAATCCTAATTGGGCAAAATGACTTGGTGGTAATGCAGATCCAACAATAGCCTGCATTTGACTTGGTCCGCCGGCAGTATATGGGTTATAAGGATGTGACTGTGGTCCAACTTTTTCTTGCTTTCTCCATTTCGCTCTACGGTTTTGAAACCAAACCTAAGTGTAAAAATTAAAATTCCATTATTAACAAATATACATCAATGTGTATATTAATTGAAAATAGAAATTTTTTCATTAAGATTTATTAATTTTAAGGGAATTATAACCGTGTCATATCATGTTGTGGATATTTGGGAAGCAGCAGCATCAATGTTATTCTCCTCAATAGAAGCCCTATTGCAATGTATGTATGTATATAAGTAGGAATGTACATACATACATCCATTACCAGTTTCGTTTAAATTAAATTTCTGAAAGGGTAGACGGTAATATCAAACGTTGTAATGCATTGTAGAGAATATCTTAAGGATTGCTGATAGATGAGAGGACGAACATATTGTACTCTCCCACTAAGGAATATTTAGAGAAAACATAATTCATTCTTCCTAATGAAATGAATGATTCAAGCTTAATTCCCGTCTCTATTGCTTAGAAGAAAATCCCTTAAAAATCACCATTTATTTATCAATCGGTTTACTAACAAAAAAAAAAATTCAAATTTTTCCATATTCTCATAAGTTTATACATTAATTCAATGAGATTCAGCGAAGGATAATTTTAAAAAAAAATTACGTTTTCTACGTGACGTTTTAAGGGATGTTTTTATCTTGTTTATTTCTGATTTGAGTAACTGATTGATGTATAATTTTATTTTCAGTTCATATATGGTCAGCGAATTTAATCCAAAGTTCTGGTAAAGTAATCGACAGAATTTTTCATTGCGACATGCCGAACAAAGCCATTATAAGATATTAAACTTAAAAATAAATTATCTTAAATAATATGCATAGCGTTTTATGATATATTATCTATAGTTTTGTGGAATTTCTGAACTATGTAGATGAAATTTCATAGGACAATTAACGGAGGGAGAATAATGATTGGCTATGATTTCTTATACGGTTATACTATAATGTGTTGTGCACATTGTTATTTTGTATTTTAATATATGTACACATGTACATGTACATGTATGTATTCACATACAGAACGGAACACGAAGAATGAGAGCATGTGTCTGTAGGAATTCTACTAGCTACGAAATCAAATGTGATAACTTTCTTCTTATGATAAATTTCTAGAAACTGAACTTGGATCGTGTTATATGAGTATTGTAGATGATAGGAATATACAAACTTTTTAAATAACATTAATAATTTAATATCCCTATTATATATATGATAGCACCCACTAAATGTAATAACCACTGAGCCCAAATATCTTCATTATTTTTTATATAAATTAATAATAAAATATTTTTAGCGCAAATTTTTAGCATTTGATGACTCTTATTTTAAAATCTTCTCAGGGCTCGGATTCCGATTAACCAATTTTGGTATCTAATGATCAATAATCTGCTCTGCAGCAGGTATTTGCAAATACAAAGTCTCTTATCGATAAGAGTACTCCACTATTTCTTTTTAAATCATTGTATGTATTTTAATGCAAATATTGAAAGTAAATCTTACAGATGTATTGGAAAATTATTTTAAAATAAGCTTCTCAGGAATTCACAGGAAACGCTTGTTTTGCTACTAACATTGTAATGCATTAAATCGTGTAAAGAAAGAAAGTTTGTATTATAAAAAATTACCTGTATACGAGCTTCAGTTAATCCTATTTTTAGAGCCAGCTCTTCCCTTAAACAGAAAATAAAATAGGATAATACATTAATAAAAAAAATATATATATATATTGTATATATGTACTCGTATATTAAATGAATGCAGTCAATTTATTTAGATACAATATCGAGAACTGTAAATGGTGATGATTTGACATATTTTAAGAAAAAAGTGATATGCGGAAATCAGTACCCTCTAAGATATAGCATTTTAACAATAGTTTTGCGGCTTTTTGTTTTTCCTCCTATGGTGAACATGGTATCTTTTGTATTCTAACGTCATTGTACCAAGAGTAACTTAAGTTCCAAGGTAAACATATTTTATTGAAAAACTTAACAAATTATGAAACAAAGTTTGACTGCGTAGTTCTTTATTTATTTTTTTTTATTCTTAGCTTGGCATCATATTAAACGTTTAAAGTGCGAACAATTGGTTTCATAGCACGATAGAACTCGTCTTATAATACTAATTCTTTCCAATTTTTAGTAGAATAACTAACAAAGAGGATACGTCCACTAGCCGGCTGAATGCACCAATTAGGTTGGATGGCGGTCCCTAGTTTTCCGGTGGAGAGTGTGCTTCCTTTATTTAGTTCGAGAAGTCATCGAGTGTGAACGTAGAAAAGTAAGCAAGTGTAACAAAAAAAGAAAAGAATTGTAACTTAAGAAAGAAATAAGTTTATTAAAACTCAGGTGTGAGATCTGCACACCTATTATTAAAATAAAAATTTAAAAAACTCCTCTCAGTAACAACGATCAACAAGATGAGCAATTAATTTACGAAAGCGCAGCTAATCGAAGTACTTTAGCACGCGGAAATCCAAATTTCAGTGTCGGCGACAATAGCACAATTACGCTACTTATACGAACAGGAGCTTCCTGCAACTTCAAAAATTGAAAACGGTGCGGCAGTCTACGAGGCTGCCTCTTCTGCAAAATTTGTCACTTATAGAGCTTCAACTTCTGTGACGCTTGAAGCAACTACAAATGCTGCAAAATCTGGAGCATCAGAAGTACCAATTCGACATTCATCTTCCGAAGTAGCCTTGATTCCCGACGACGAAGACGAGGAACGAGAGCTGGCCCACCTAGACAGGCGTTAACGATTTTTGGATATGCAATGAGAACTCGCAGGAATTGAACTAAACACGCTGCCATCAACAACAAGGTGGAGGGTTGATTTTTTGGATGTTGAGAATGCAGTCTCGCACCTCACCGATGACGACAACTACTGCATTAAAAAGTGGATAAGTGATTTCGAGAATGTGGCTGATTCACTCGGATGTGATGAAATGTGCAAATACATATGTATGTGATCGACATTTGCTGAAGGGTACGGCACAAATGCTGCTGCGAACGACCAGAGGGGACTCGTGGGACTGCCTAAAAAATATGTTGCTTAGTGCATTCGATAAACGTCTTACAAGCCAGAAAGTATATAAGCAGTTAGGTCGACGCAAACGACGTGAGGAGGAAACTCTACTGCACTATGTACTCTGCATGCAGGAGATCGCAAATTACGCCGAGATCGACGAAGCTGATCTCACAGAATCCATCATAGATGGGCCCGCCGACTCCGCCAACTGACGACGATTACCCCATTCTTCTGTAGCTCGCGAAGACTATTTATTATGGAAAGGGAGGACGCAAAAAAATAATAGAGGATCTTCTAGCCCGCCAAATTATTATACCCAGTGATTCCAATTATGCCTCACCAATAATGCTACTGAAGAAAAAATCAGGTGAAATACGGATGTGAGTCGACTACCGCGCACTAAATAAGCATACCGTTCGTAACAATTACCCTCTAACCTTAATTGCGGATTGCATCGAATTTTTAGTTTAATTGACCTTAAGAGAGGTTTTCACTAGGTAAAGGTATCTTCTGATTCAACCAATTTTACATCTTTTGTCACTCCGACTGATCAATACGAATTTTAAAGAATGGCATTCGGACTTAAGAATGCGCCTAGTACCTATATTTCAACGATTCATAACTCAAGTTTTACGAAAATGAATCCCATTTAAGAGCCATCCGGCAATACCCCATCCCTCGAAACAGTAAACAGTTCCTGGGTTTCAGCTCTTACCTTAGTCGGTTCGTGTACTCGTTCTCTTGAATTGCAAGACCATTGTACTACCTTTTGAAAAAATACAGCCCATTTAATTTTTCCATAGATAGTGAAAGGCAATTAGAAAATTGTTTGTGTCTTCCCCAGTTCTAGCTATTTATGATGCTAAACGGGAAACAGAATTGTATTGCGATGAAAAGCTCACTGGGTTACGGTTCGGTTTTTCGGCAACGTTAGAATGATGGAAAATTTCATCCGGTGGCTTATTTTTCAAAAAGTACGACAGCTTAAGAGTCCAAATATCATAGCTTTGAGCTCGAAACCTTGGCAATTATTTCTGCACTCCGTCACTTTCGCGTCTACTTGCATGGAATCCATATAATACAGTGGTAACCGACTGTAGTTCACTTACTCTCACTCTAAATAAAAAAAATGTGAACTCAAACCCGAATAGCCCGGTGGGCTCTAGAGCTTCATATTATAATAACAAGGTGAAACATCGATGTGGCACTCACATGCAGCACACCGATGCCCTAAGTAGATGTTACGTAATTTCAGTGGTCAATTCCGAAGATATTGATTTTCAGCTAAGGGCTGCCCAAAACCGTGATCTTGCTATCTCCGCATTAAAAGATAAACTGGAGTCAGAAACTTCTAATTCATACGTCTTGGAAAACGGTATAGTGCTTATAGGAAACAAAACGAACAGGCTTTGTTTTTACGTTTCATCAGAAATGGAAACGAACCTTATAAAAAACATTCACGAAAAAATGAACATTCGGGCTCAACAAAGTGCAATGAGCAGATACGAATGCACTACTGATTTCCAGACATGCGCAACAAAGTAAATAAATTTATACGAAATTGCATTCGTTGCATAATGTACTCTTCTCCAGTTCAGTCATATGAACGTAACCTATTCAATATCTCTAAAGAGCCTGTTTTGTTTCATACAATCCATATAGATCACTTCGGGCCTCTTCCGTCAATTGAGGAACTTACTTACAAAACTTTACCCTGTAATTTTCACAAGTACGAAAGAAATGCGTTCCTCTATTGTAAAGTATTTTGAGTACTACAGTAGACCGTCAAGGATAATTACGGATATAGGAATTTGTTTAACATCGTTAGAATTCAGTGCCTTCCTTTGAGATTTGAATATTATTCATGTCAAAGTCCCAGTTCACTCATCCCAGCAAAATGAACAAGTTGATAGAGTTAATCGCGTTCTAGTGGCTATGCTAGGAAAGCTTAGTGAGCCAATACAATACACCGATTGGGTACGAATGCTCTCCCAGGACGAGTACGCTCTAAGCAATACGGTTAGATACTAGACACAGCGCCTAGTAAACTATTGTTCAGCGCACATCTAAGACCATACTCAAAGCTCAAAACCACAATCTCAAACAGTTTGAGCAACGCAATCAGCCTGCACGCACTTATGAAAAAGGCTGTGTCGTTATTAAAAATATTGATACGACGATTGGCAGCAATAAGAAACTAGTCCCAAGGTTCAATTGACCATACGTCATCCACAAGGCTTTGCCTAGCGATCGCTATGTCGTCCGCGATATACGATGGCGGTCCCAGAAGTACAACAAAGAAAACACAAAAATTTTGGAAAAAAATTTATTAATTTTTTAATTTTTTAGAGCCTTTCAGCTCTATACACTTAATAATAACCCTTTCTTATTAGCCATTGCTTGATTTTTTCGCTCAAACGTTGCAATAAGTTGATAGTTTTTCATTTTTCAAGATAGTCAATGAAAATTATCCCACGCGCATCCCAAAAAATTGACGCCATGACCTTGCCGGCAGATAAAATGGTCTTCACCTTCTTTGGAGTTCTCCCTTTTGAATCTATTGTTTTGATTGTTCTTTTGTCGCGGGTGTAAAGTGATGGGCCCATTGTTATGAAACGCGCAAAAATTCTGCTTTGTTGCTGTGAAACTTCGCTAAACACTCAATTGAAACATCTTCACCACAGTGTTTTTGCTCGAGTGTGAGCAAACGTGGCACCCATCTTGCATACAGCTTTCTCATGTCCAAATTTTCAAATACAATAATATGCGATGTACCGCACTTTTTGAAATGCCTACAAATGCTTTACAATGTCTAGCTCGCGCACTTTCAGTGGACGATCATCCAGTACCGCTTTGTGTATTTTCTTTACCATTTCTGGAGTCGTCACCTCATTTGGTCGACGACTGCGATAATCGTCTTGGCAACTCGTACGGCCTCGTTTAAACTCAGCAACCCAAAATTTTAATATTGTAAGTAAAGGAGCAGACTCACCCAGAGTAGAATCCAGTTCAGCTTTTAAATTGGTTGGGCTGAGGCCTTTCAAATAAAAGTATTATATCACATAACGATGACCAATTTTCTCCATTTTCACAAAATCACTGACAACGTTCACTATTGATGGCTGCCAAACAAATACCAAACAAATACCGCCATGTCTTGGTCACGCCGAGTACTTCTGGGACCGGGCTCGTATAGAGAACTGCCAAGTTACGCAGGTGAACGCTTTCACCAATACTTAATCAATTATGCCTTATGATTTTAATGTACTCTTAATTTGACAACTACATATTTGTAATTGTATAAATTTTTGTAAATCGTGTAAATTTAATTGATCGATTTTGATCAAGTTGTCAGGTTGAACGAGATTTAGTAGAATAACTAAAAAAGATGATACGTCAACTAGTTCCTGAACTGAAATTGCAAACAATCAACTCCCGGCTGAATGCACCCATTTGGTTGGATGGCGGTCCCTAGTTTTTAGGTGGACAGTGTGCTTCCTGTTTTAGTTCGAGAAGTCATCGAGTGTGGACGTAGAAAATTAAACAAGTGTAACAAAAAAAGAAAAGAATTGTAACTAAGAAATAAGTGCATTAAAAATTTATATATTGTCTCATAAATTCTTTTGTTCAGTTATTTAATATTGTTGTTATTTCTGATGCATGCTTACGATATAATCATTCTGTAGTTACATATACATAATGGCAGGCGCGACATTCTTTTGTATGTCACTTAGTACATCTGGTTACGAACCGAATTAAGCATTGGAGAAAGCCTATATAGTCCATTAGCTTGTTACCCAATATGCCTGCCTCTGAGCACAAAACAGAGACACGAGACATTACGTTGGTGTTCGAGGATGTCCATTGTGTAGGTAATATTAGTATCGCCTATGAGTTTTATCGCACGGTTTTGAATCCCATCTAGCACGTGTAGAGATGTACTCCAATTTTGGGCGGATGAATACCTAATATATTGAGGCCAGATCAGAGAGGGTGAAATATTTCTTCCTTCGCTTAAGGAAACCTAGACATTTTGCAACATTTTTGACGTCGAATATGTGGTCATTCCAACGTAAGTTGTCTCTGACACACAAATTTTTCGGTGTTTTCGGAAAGTTTACGATGTAAGTGCCATTCATGGATAATGGCTGGGTATTTAAATTTCACTTTAACGACAGCAGACAACATTGTATTTTGGAAGCATTAAGTTCCTCTCTGTTGATAGTTCCCCATTTGGTTATGGTGTTAACATCGGAATTTAATGAGCTTAGCCTACGTTGCCGTTCCCGTCTTACAGCCGAAGAGCAGGGACGTGAGTACGGGAACCAATATAAAAAGTAGAGAGTACTGTCACCAGCAAAGGAATATATTGGATTAGAAGTAGCGGCATGAGGTCATTAAATGAAATCAAAAAGAGAACGGTGCCCTGTGGCAAACCAGCATTTATTTTGTGAAAATTAAACTTGAAATCATGTATTGGAATGGAATTGGAATGAACTGGAATTAAACGTTCCAAAAGGTAATTTCTAATCCTTTGAAGAAGACAGTCATCGATCGAAGACAGTCACGCATTTTTGACAAAAGAGCCTGATGCCAAACTGTCAAATGCCTTAGAAATATCAAGTGCAACTATCTTGCTTTCGCCAGATTGATGTACGCTTTGGTTCCATATTTTTTGTTCTTGTTGTTACGAAAACCGTACTGCCGTTCATTGGGAAGTTTTTCTGTTTCGAGATATTTCATGAGTTGTCGGTTTATCAGCGTTTCAATGAACTTGGAAAGAAGAAACGCAAGCGCAATGGGTCTCTATGAGGAGAATAAAGAAGATTTTTTTTAGAAACGGACTGGACAAATACTGTTTTCTATCTGCTCGTCCTAAATTGTAAGATTGATGAAAAAGCTTACGCAGTGGTTTTGCCAGCGTATAAGAACACTTCTTCAGAAGATTTGTTAATGTTAAGATCTTTAGGACCTCTTGCTACCACACGAGTACAAAAATAGCTTTGTCCCACTAAAAATTCGAAGCACTCAAGTGTAGCCGGAAATAAAGCACAATCTGGAAGTGTTGAACTGCCCGCAAAGTGTGCAGTAAACAAGTTGGCCTTGTTCAAAGAATTGACAGCTGGAATGTCATTATAAATAAGCATGAGATTGAGGCAGAAATTATAGTATTTTTGATGAAAGACCAAGCATTTTTACTACCTTTGGGATATTGTATAATTTTTTGACTCAGTTTTTGGTCATATTGAAATTTCACACGCTGTGTTTCACTAAGTTTTAAAACAGCTTGTGTGTATTTACAGACGTGGACTTATGCAGAAAAGTGATTCCTTTCTAGCCCACTCTAAATTCCAGAGCCATTATAAAAAAGAGGCAAACATAAACACAAACACCGACGATACTTAGCACAGCTGTGAAGTAAAAATTCAGACCGTTAACTGAATCAAATTGTTGTAGGTATTTTGCCCATACCATAATAGGAAGCAGCACACCAACAACATTCATACCGACAACCCGCTATCCATCGGTTGTTACATTCACAGTAAGACCAGGGGTAGGAAAGTTGGAATGGCCGCACTGTGAATGGTCTTTACACTGCACTCGCGCGTTTTTTTTTTCTCTACGCGAGGGTCGAATTTCACAAGTGCACTTGTCTTGTACATTTATCTTGTTCTGCACTAGTGTGTGACAAAATAGATGCATGACTTCTTATAGTACGAGTAGAGCATAGCTTGAAATGAAAGTATCTTCATTCTTAGATGAATTTTAATCTGATGTATAACGTCGCCGTAACTTCGAACTCCTACCTCCGTAGCAGAAGTGAGTCTCTCGTTATTTTCTGTATTAATTCAGTCTCTCTTAAACTGCAGAATGTCCTGCATACATATGAACTAAGATAGATGGGAAACTTTTCAGATCTTGGAAATCTTAAAACCGCTTTATATTGGTCGCCTCTATCCATTTGACCCTGTGTGTGAATCTATGCAATTTCCCTCCCATTTTAAACAAAACCTAGTTCTAGCAGGTTATAAAGATGTACAATGTGTTCATTATTCACTTACAGTGAGTTTATGCGAAGATTAAGGGTTTGCAAAATTATTAGTAGAGTTTGCCATCTAAGACCTATGGTCCTGCAGTTAGACAGTCCTGGTAGTTTCTTTTTCGGTATTCTAATTTTCATAAAGAATTTTTTTAATGTAATGGTGGAATTTAAAAAAAAAATTTAAATATTGTACATAATATATACCTGGTTATGCAAATCATTCTGAATTATTTCTATGATTTTTTTTTGAGATTTGGTAATTTTTTTCGTTTAAAAAAAATTTACTTGCAAATTGAGGGATCACTTGCATTGGCCACTTTTTAACCTTCTACTGGTCAAAAAATCAACAAAGAGTAATATTTGGAATATATTAAATTACTTTTAGTACTTTTATGTCAATTTAATTTATGAGTTTAATTAACTACCACGTAAGCATTAAATAAAAAGGACGCAAAGCAGGGCAACGCAAAGTTCGCTTCACTCCTCAAAGTTTCTGATACTTTATCTGATACACTCTTTTTCTCTTAAATTTGTGATCATATGTACTTAAGAAAACAGTGCTTGTTTAGAGCGAAAGAAATATATCGTCGAAAACTATGAGCTAAAGGAAGAAAAGAGAAGATAGTTTAACAAGTTTGAAAATATTTTATAATATAAAAGGTAATAAAAGGTTTTTGCAAAGTGTTTGTGTATTTATTCAAACTATTAGCACATTGTTTTTTAGATTCGTTAGGTTAGGTTTATTTATTTCCTTCTTTACTTGTATCACCACAGCTATAGTATATTGACCAGAGTAAATTTAGTATAAATTATCAATTATATCATTTATACCATTTATAGAAGCATTAGACAAATAAATTCGCGACCGAGGCTATAAGAAAGGTTCGGAGTATCTTTTTTGATACCATCAGATTTCAGATTACTCTAAAACCGCTTTATAAATTAAACACATGGCTCTGCTTGCAGATCCTCATTCTTTTCTTGAAATTTGTCTCCGAAACTTGAAATCATTCGGCTATTGTTTCACAACTTCTATGGCACCTAACTTCATTCTATTGAGGTAGAGGTCGTCAGTATCTAAATATACTATTGAGCTCCGGCCACAATAAATTGTTTATCATGTCTCTGTAGTACACTTCATCGATTGTAATGACTTTTCCGGGCTCATTGTCAAAAAGCACAGCTCTATGATACATCCGGTCCATAAACCGCGCTAAATGCAAGGGCTGTTTGATGAGTTTCTGGATTGGAAGAAAGGTGGCACTACTCTTTGTTTTGACACCCATTTCAAAACATTCTTGTTTTTGAGTGGCAAAACCTGCGAGAAAATCAAGCCCATTCTCGATGGTGTATATGCAACCCATTGGATCCCGATGGAACCTTCCCGTACAACCGTTTACCATTGGTTCGCAAAGTTTCGCCGTAGCGGCACGTCGGTCTTTGATGAACCACGACCAGGTGTCCCAAAAACGTTTACCACAGAGAAAACCGTGGACAATATACATGAACGCGTTGGGTGTCGCATTTGCTCACACCGGAGAACAAGAGCAATCGTGTGACCACTTGGACCTGTTTATTCGAAATCCGGAGAAATTTCTGTGTCATTTCGTGACCGTCGATGTGACATGGATACATTGGTACACACCAGAGACCAAGAAACAACCGAAACAATGGGTTTTAATCGTTCCAAAAAATTTAAGACCGTGCCTTCGGCCGGAATGGTGATGGCCATCGTTTCTTGGGACGCGCGAGTTGTGACCCACGTTGACTATTTTGAGAAGGGAAATACAATCACAGGAGCATACTACGTTGGTTTATTGGGCCGATTAAACGCCAATTTGGAAAAAATAAACGGCCACATTTGGCGAACAAAAAAATGCTCTTCCACCACGACAACGCAGCGGCTCACACATCCGCAGTCGCCACAGCCAAATTGGTCGAATTGCACCGCGAATTGCTCCCCCATCCTCCGTATTCTACGGATTTGGCTCTCTGCGACTTCTTTTTGTTCCCAAACCTTAACCTTAGTTCCAGGACTGATGGCTATGGGGTAGACGCACGTATACCATCGAAGTAAACGAAATTAAATCCAGTATTTGCGACATAAACAATTCAGTAATGCACTTGGAATTCTCACACTTAAATTCGAATGCCGATATTGTTTTTATTTAAACTGAATTAACAGATCTTAAAATATCACAAGCTAAAGCTTCCACTGAATGCAATAACTTAAAATCACTTCTTTCTGATAAAACAAGTGACCTCTCAGAAATGAACGTACTCATAAATTACTCATAATCCGCTGTAATGCTAAAATTTAATTCACCTTATGATAAAAACTACGTATGGCTTTGATACCACGACATCAACCAATATTTACATATAACATAACCGATTCATTCGATCCCATTCTTCATGAAAACAACTTTCTTCTGTGTTTAAAACACGAGGAGATTGTGTCATTCAAACTAATTAACTGCATTCGCGAGCTTAGAAGAAGTTGTCAGACTACAGATTCTAAAACTTTTCAGGAATATATGTTATTTGCTTTTACTTTTCTGTTTGAATTTAGAATAAAATTTAATTGAATTTGATTAGTTGACTGCATCGCGAGCTTAGAAGAAGTTGTCAGACTACAGATTCTAAAACTTTTCAGGAATATATGTTATTTGCTTTTACTTTTCTGTTTGAATTTAGAATAAAATTTAATTGAATTTGATTTTGGGAATTATTTATATTAAACTTATTTGTCCTTTTTTTGTAAATTTGTTTACTTATCTCTTGTTCTTTTCTTTTTTCATACCCACATTCATTTATTGTAATCCTTTTTAATCTTGTTATGCACCAATTAATTTTTTGTTCTTTTTCTCGTAATACGATGGCAAATATTCAGCAAAATTAGTATGGACGTTATCTTTGTCTCTGAAACATGGTTTGCGAGTGGTTTGAATGATACTTCCTGCTGCCTAATGGGTTATCGTGTCTATCGTTCGGACAGGAAACTCCGTAGTGGTGATGGTGTTGCAATCTATGTCCGGAATTCAATCAAGTGTAAGCCGAGGTGCTCATCCCCATCAACAGTGAGATAGAATATTTATTCGTTGATTTAATAGGTGATGAAGGTAATAGGTGCAATATATAGGCCCAACCAATATATTAACTTGTCGCCCTTTCTAACTCTTTTCGAGGAAATATCGTTAACGTCCTCTAATATAATTCTTTGTGGAGATTTCAACAGCAATTTCCTAACCTTTAATTTATTGACCAATAGTATGAGAATGTTAAACTTAATACCAGTAAATGTTAGTACTCCTACTCACTTTCCCGTCGGCGAACAGACGATTTTAGATTTAGTTCTTGTAAGTTATTTAAGCAGAGTCTGCTTATACGACCAACTTTCTGCGTCTGCATTTTCAAAACATGATTTAATGTTTCTAATATTTAATTTTATCATCAATCATGCCATTCAATCTCTGAGGTATCGAGATTTTCGACATACAGATAATAACCTGTTGAAAGCGAAAAGTAGAAACGTATGTCGGGATAACATTTTCTACATGTCGTCGTCCAGTGAGCAAGTCAAATTCTTAAATGCAAATATTTAAAATCTCTATGACACACACGTAGGCTTGAGAAGAAAGACCATCAAGGACAAAAGCAATTCATGGTTTACCAGTCAATTACGTTCCTTAATGCAGCAGTGCGATAGAGCTTACAACAGTTGAAAGCGATATCAACTTCCAGAATTTCGGCAAATTTACTGTTCACTGCACAACAAAGTTGTTACGAAGATCCGTTCCGCTAAATTTTGTGTGTATGCGAGCAAGCTGAACACCTGCTGTGGAACAATTAACGCGGCATAGGTATTGGCAAGGCAAAGTGTAATTTGACAGATAGTAATAACAGCATTTATTGCAATTCCCTTAGTCGGAATTTCTTGTCTCGGCCCTTCTCGTCCGCGTTAGGTGTGTCTGAGTTGTTGGCGAGCCTGGCAGTTAATCATCAAAGTGTTAATAGTTTTGGTTTTATATCGGTCTATAGTCCTGATATGATGGAAAGTATACTCTCGATAAAGTCAAATGACATTAGAATAAGGAAAAAGCACTCGATATTTCTAAAGCTACTCTTATCAATCATACTGTCTTAAATCACCTTAATTTTTAACACTATTTTGACAAAAGGAGAGTACCCTATTCAGTGGAAGTTGGCGAAAATTGTACTTATTCCCAAAAGTGCTAAAGTTAATGAGTTTAGACCAATTTCAATTCTGACCTTTCTGTCAAAGGCTATTGAACGTATTTTGCAAGAACAGATGAGCACCTACCTTAAAAAATAATAACATGCTCACACCAAAGCGGTGTGTATTACCGCCCTGTTGAGTGTTACTGACGATATACGACAAACATTAGATGAAGAAAAAGTAACTTTCTATGTGGCATTTGACATGGTTGATCACAATATCTTATGTAAAAAACTCATTCGACAATATAACTTTTCCTCAGGTGCAGTAAAGCTGTCCACATCTTATCCGATTTTCTTCCAACTGTAAGTGGTGTCCTCAGGGTGCTATACTTGGTCCCATATTGTTCTCACAATATGTAAATGAGCTTTCATCTATTAGAAACAATTGTTCGTCACATACGAACATACGTATGTATGCTGATGATGTTAAAATGTGTATAAGCTGTCCACTTGGTTTAATTGAGAACGGAGTTTGCTCTATCAGTAAAGATTTCGCGGAAATTTCACGTTAGTCTGAATTTAACGGATTTTCTATAAACGATAAGAAATCGAAATGCCTAGTCATATCGAAGAAACCACTGGATATTTCGTATTTTTCACGTATTTTGTTGAAAAGCTCCGCAATAGATTATGTTGAGACTGCAAAGAATCTTGGGGTCACTTTTAATCGCAAGTTAACTTGGGAAAATCATCAATGCTGCCGTTGGTATATGGTATATGGTTTTACGTAATTTATGGGTATCAGTCTTTCATTCCAATTAAAATACGCTTGATGTGAGCTAAATCATTGGCTATTCCCATTTTACTCTACGGATGTGAAATCTTTTGTAGCTGTGACTTGATCAGTAAAAGAAAGCTCAATGTGGCTGTTAATAGCATTTTACTTTACGTTTTTGGGCTACGTAAATATGAGAAAATAGTTATTCTTCTGCTCGACATGCCTTTTGAGAGCAATTTCAAGTTTCGCAATCTAGCCCTGCTATCGTATATTCTCGTATCATGTTAACCATTATATATACTTGTACGAAAAGACTCGATTTACCTCTTCGCACAGGTCTGTTCAATTAATTCACCCTAAATACACATCAATTACATCAGAACGTCAATTTTTCGTAAACTTAGTCCGATTGTGGAATCCACTACCACGAAGCTTAAGAACTAATTTAGGTACAAGCACAACAAGGCTTAAACAAAAATTACGTAGCTATTTCTCTACAAATCTGTAAATAAATTTTTCGAAGCAATTAACACATAATTAATATGAATTTTAATCTGTACCTATATAAATTTTTCTTGTTAAGTTTTAATTTAGTATAACTACTCTACTAGCTTTCATTGTTTTTAATTAGCTTTGCATTATCGTATAAAATATTGTATCTTAAAATGTGTAAGCATTATAAACAAATAAATAAATAAAATAAATAAATAAAATAAAAAATCGCTCGCCGGAAAGAAGTGCGGGTCGAACGAGAAAGTTATTGCCGCCGCGAAGGAGTATTTTGCAGGCCAACAAAAGTCATGCTTTACCGAGGGGTTAAAAAAGTTGCAGCACCGCTGGGAAAAGTGAACAGAGTTGAAAGGGGATTTACTACCCAATGGGAGAACGTACATAAATTAACTATTGTTTATTTATTCAAAAAACAACAAATGCGACCTCTTTTTCAAACAGCCTTTAGAAAAAATAAAAATTTATAAATGATTTAACAAATACTGAATTACTTAATCATGCAAATAATGAATAAGAACTTACACTGCCAACATAGTTAAAGCTGCTAGCGGCAAAAAAAAAAAAAATGTATAAAAAAATTTAACTGACGTATTTAATGGAAGGTGCATAAATCGATCTAGCTTTACTCTAAAGCAGTTTACTTGTTATTATGACTTACCTTGTAAATACATCTGGATAGTGTGTCCTAGAAAAAGATTTTTCTAATTCCTCCAATTGAAAGCTAGTAAATGTTGTACGATAACGACGTTGCTTTCGTTTGGGTGCATAGTCGTCAAGATCACCATCAGTATTTGTATCAGACACGGGACTATTAGTGTCGGCTCTTCCTGTTGTTGGCAAAAATGGGTATGAATGATCAGGAGTAGGTTCCCGATGAGATAATTGAGTTTTCTTTGGTGAGTCTTCCAGTTTGAGTTCCGTCAATATGCCCATAATAGTGGGCAATGCACTTAGAGAAAAAGAAGAAAACTTAGTGAATCCAAAGTAATAAATCCTGTAAAAAAGGAGTGAAAACATTCACAAGGTATTTACTTAAAAAGTTTGTTGTGTAATTAAAAAAAAAAAACATTATTTCGTAAATGTTCGGTCTATAAAATTATAATCAAATACCATAAGGGGTCAGCCTTAGATTTAATTTGTGTCCGACAAAGGAATCTCCCCCCAAAAAAAAAATATAAAAATGTAAAAGTGAAATTAATTAAGAAATGCAATATACAAGCTTACATTTATTTGCATGTGATTAAATATAAGGGTCTTTCAAATTAAATCCTTTTACTTTTTCAAGAAAAAATGTTTTGTGAAGTAAATCGTTCAAATATTGACTTAAACTTCTTAGGTTGAATCATTTCCTGGCACGAGCGCAGTTTTTCTAAAAAAAAAACCTGTGATAATCAAAACTCAAATTCACAATCCGTAAAATACCGGTGGACTTATAATAATGTGAAACCAATACTAAACAGTATAGAAACATAATCGTACACATCGCGTAGGTACCATGATTAAAATCGTCTCGGGTACTTTTTGAGATGTTAGTGTCGTTCATGTAAGATCTCGAACAAATACTAATATTTATAATAGTGGTGTTGAAAAGGTACAATCGCAAGAGTTCGGTGGAAATTGCCTTTGCAAAGTGTGCTAACGTAAAAATAAAATAAAAAGAGCATTAACCAGAGGATGGAAACTAGGAATCATCATTTAATATCATCATTTTAAGTATTTTTAAAATTTAGTCAAATGAATGTATACCATACCATCTACTAAACAATTACCAAGAGCTTCAATAGAAAACTTATTACAGAGCCTTAGGCCCAGTTCTTCAGTGCTGAGTTAACTCCGAGTTAAGCTAGAGTTTACTAACTCGGGGCTAAGATTAATCCAGAGTTAACTCATGAAGCAGTTTTTCAGTGAAAGATTAATTTTAACTCCATGAGTTGTGGTTTAATTTGGCAACTCTACCATTGTATCGTTTAGTTGTCAAAACACTATCGAAATCTTTTATTCTCATCTGCTCATTGTTTATTGTTTTACTCCTTTTTTTTTTTTTTTGGTGCATAACAATAACAATGAGCAAAAGAAGCAGCAATATTTCACAAAAATATTAGCGAAATCAACTTTTTTCATTGCTATTTCAGTATCTGTCAAAAAAAATTGTTCAGTTAATCCAGAGTTAACTCAGCAAATTTGCTGGGTTAAATTGGTGTTAGCTCAGGATTAAAAAACATGTTTCTGGAGTTAAATCGAGTTTAACCCTGAGACTCGGATGATCTCGCACTGATAAACTGGCCATTGGATTTTAATGTTTATAATAGCTTCCCTTTTGAATATACTTATGCGAAGAGTTTGCGACTTCTTTTATATACATCCCAATCTGGGCTTGTTTTACTTTGCAGAGTTTTCGTATATTCCTCTTCGGTTCCCCTTTTTTTCTTAATGGACGCACCATTATATTATAAATTTTTTACATGCTAGTGGTAATCGAGCCACCAGGATATTTGACCTTTGTCTAGCACGTTGTCCATTTTGTTGGTGGTTTGACCACGATAATAGGTTTTTGTAGATTATGACAAAAAATCTCGTGCTACTTATCGTAGTAAGGATACTGTATTTGTCATTGTGTCATTTGGGCATGATTTTAGCATACTATTCCGGATTGGCTCAATATGATTTGTCTAAAGGTTGCATTTATCGGCTTGAAAGCGATGAATATATCATATTTTCACAAAAAAAAAAAAAACATATCTTAAAAAAACGAATTTTCCAAACAACTGTTTAGATGTCGAGCTACTGTTTTTTTTTAGAAACCGCATTGTATTGCGGTATGAAAATGCTTTCTAATTTTATTTTATCTCTTTTATATCGAGTATTTTTTTCGTAAGGTGCCGCGTGGGAACTGTATGTTGCCCTAAGTTAAAGGTTATTGAGGTAGCCCCTTTTTCTAATAATGCTAAGGGAAATCAGATATTTTACCTGTTCTCAAAAATTCAGGTCACCCATGCACTGAATCGATTTAGTCGCAAATCTGTTCGTAGAATGTCTAAGATGGTTTGGTTAAGATCCAAAAGAGTGTACTTACGCTCAAACTTTTCCACAGTGCGACGAATTGCCTGCACACTGCAGCCATGATGACGATCGATGATCGATCGAGTCGGAATTTCGATATTATTTTTTTTAATAATGTCTGCACTTTCTGGCAGCGTAAAGCGATGCATAATGAAATGGCAAACCTAACTGAATACTTTGACAGCTGGATATCATTGATAACTTTGACAGCTGCTGAGTGCTGACATATAACAATTGGAAAAACCACCTGGTCACCCGTTAGTAAATGTTCTATTTAATCGTATGCTCATAAATACTACATCCATAATTCAGTCAAGGGTATTATTGCAGCATTTAAGAAGATGTATCTACTGCAAACATTTCCCAAGATGCTGAGAGGCAGAAATTGTTCAATACTTCAGAAGTTCTTGCGAAATTGTTATATAATATGGCTAATAACAGAAGCAAATATTAAATTATTTTGATATGAGATAAAAAAAATATTTTCACGCACTGCAAATGCAGTTTGGAGACAATTACGGTCCGAGTGTGTTGAATGTTGGATTTTTTTTTAAATTACTTAATTTGAAACGTTTCATAAATGCGCGGGTTTTTCTTTTCTGTATCTTATGCTTATGTTAATTAATAAACTAAACTACACTATTGAGTAATAAACATAACGCCTTATCGGATTCGTATAATACTTGTACATGAGAATGGCGGTAAAGTTAAACTGTAAACATGAATTTTTCCATCGTTTTGATACTTACAAAATATAAGTTTCATAAAAATAAATAGATATAAAAAGTTCTCTTTTATACTTTACCAAAGAGCATTTTATTTAAATTTTTAATCACCTTTCTTGTAAGAACTAAAATATCACTGCAAACATTTACCTCAAGAATATGCAATGAGTTTCTAAGAGTAAAAGATGTGCATCAAAATGTTAATGGATTCATTCAAAAATCTTCCAGCCTCCTGTTTCAAGACAAGAAGGAAGGAAAACCAAATACTCATTTAAAAGACTGGTAGGCTAACACATACAATTTTGGTGTGTGTTTTCAAAATTGTTGCTTCATTCTTTGGTGTGCACAGAAATTGGGCGCTAAGTAAGCCATAAACAAAATTCAGTGTTTCGTTGCATGTTTGTATTGACAGTTCAACTTGTGAAAACGTGTTCTGCTTTAATTAAATATCTTACCTTTGGATGTAGCATGTTGCCTACGTTTAGTATTGTTGCTCAATGTAGATCTGATTCAAAGTGCATTCATTTAGTCCATGTCGTATTCAGCTTTAACCGCCAAAACATTTTTTATCACTTGTACGTTCCATTAATTTGTAATTCGGATTCAAAAATTGAGTGCAAAGATGTCTTGGCACCGAACACTGTAGATAATGACAATGTGCCTTTATAATGAATGCAAATTGAACACAGTTTCGTACTTTTGCGAATATTGGAATTTAGTAGAGGTTTGCAGAATTGAATGAGTTAGTTGCTTGGCCTTTTCCTTATTTTGTTTTTGGTTTCATAGGTATAAAAGTGTGAGCTTATATGAACTATACATAAGAGAATTACGAATAAATTAAGAAAAGGCTAATTAGTGGTGAAGCATATCAATTTATGTACATAAATAATCGTTGGTTTTATGTATATACAATACATAAATATGCATGTTCTTGGCGTCCTCTTATATAGCTGTTTTTGCTTAACTAATGATAGCGTATACCAAATCTGACTATCGATTGACGGGTTGATTTATTCAGCAGAAGACTTGTGCCAGGCAAGGACATCTGGAAGAGCTTAAGAACTTATGAACTAAATTAGATGAGGAACGCAAATAAAAGAGCGCTTCCCGACAATAATGATCACAAATGAAAGAGATCTTAGCAAGTAATAATAAATAAGCTTGCTAAAAAATTGAAATCGGTTTTCTGAATTAGTTCTGCATTAAATCATGAGTTTCGTAGTAAATACTTACGTAGCCAGTATATTTGATATTGGCTTTTCTAATAGATCGCTCGCAAAATATCCAACAATTTTCTGTACTTAATGATAATAGAATAGAGCTTTATATCAGGTTTTAGCAATTGGTTGAAAAAAAATCTTGAAGGCTATTACATTGTAAGGATCTAATAGATATTTTGTTGTTGAAAATATTCATATTTGTATTTTGTTTTAGTTTTTTTTTTTAGTTCAAATATGTAATGGAACTACGTTTTGCATGGATTAGCTTGTAATCAAACTGGTTGACAATTTGTAAACGGTATAATGAAAATGTATGTTCGTTACAATATAGTAGTATCGCGAAGGGAATTTATGACAACTGTGCTACTAAAAATATCGTCTTATCTCTACTTTTCAATTAATTGACTAAGGAAGATCTTAACGCTGAGTTAGGCCATTAGTTTTATCGAAAAGTTTTTCGAAAGAAACGCTAGCAAAGTTATTTCTTTACTCGCATCAGACATCCGTTTACATATTTGAAGCTCAAGAGTTATTGTGTTAATATTTCTTTGGCAGTAAATCTATATTCAATTCTTTCCTGAATATCATCCACCATGGTAGATATACAGGGTTTTCCAATAAGAATAATAAATTTTTTTTTAAATGTGAAATATTTTTTTGTGAACTGTCATTATTATTTTGCTTGTCAATGTCTACCATATAGTCATGGTTCAGTACTCAAACAAGCAACGTTTACAAATTATTGAAATTGATTAAAAAATTCGGAGTGGGTGGCTTCAATTTTAACAGCGCTAACGCAAATTTTCGGCGAAATAATAGTTCCACCCGACTCGGAAGTCGTAATTTAGTGCAAAAATTTGTGTCTACATTATCGATTCTTAATGTTCCGCAAGTGCATCTGTTGGCAGCGTTCCAAATCAATCTATTCCACTCCGTTCGCAGGACTTGGACATCACTCAAACAATATTGTGGCGAATTTGGCGAAAGGATCTCGGCCTACACTTGTATAAGATAAAATTGACTTAAGACCTAAAGTCAGATGACCATTTGTAGCGTGAAATTTTTTCAAATTGATCTCTGGAAATGATTGCAACCGATTCAGAATTTTATCGCAAAATTATCTTAGTGATGAAGCTCTTTTCTGGATAAATAGTTTGGTCAACAAGCAAAATATAAGCTATTAGAAGGCTACAAACCCACATGTGCCTTACGAGACCAAACTACATACACAAAAACTTATTGTTTGGTATGGTTTTTATGCCGGCGGCGTCATTGGGTCATATTTTTTCATTGGTGATGATGGCCGCCACGTTATGGTTAATATAAATCGCTATCCAGGTCATGTTGGAACGATATTTTGGTCTTAAATGCGTGCATTCAAAATTGGTAAGATGTTGATTTAACAGGACGGCATTCCTTAAAGTGTTTCCACGTTGGTGCTATCCATAGCAAGTCCCTTATTTGAGAGCACATGTCCAAAAAAATTTGTTTCGCACATAGTCTCTGAGTCTTTTCATCAATCTTCTTAAAATGTTGATGTGGTTGTTTTTGCTATTGTTTGCTTTTATATCACATATAACGTAAAACGACTATCACTTGCATGACCTTCTTCTTCCGTGAAGCCTTTCAAAAATTCTTCTGACAAGTATTAAGAAAGTCATAAGTAACATTCAGCAGCTAGGTCGATTTCCTAGAAACCATTTATCGTATTCAATTTAAAAATATTTTGAAGCAAAATCTCACTCATCTGTAGCTTATTTTTTTCTTTTAACGACTATAATGGGGTGTGCTCTACTTTGATTTTCAAATGCTTCTTTCAGCTTTTGTCGGAAGAAAAGTGGAATACAACGTGTGTGACACTGGACTGAAGCAATTGACATATTAACTAGCTACATATCCAAAAAGCCATAAACATTACAGGTTGGTATACAACTTTCTATATTTTTTTTTTTTTTTTTTTTAATTCTTATCTCTTGTCAGCGGTTAATTTGTCTTACAGCTACAAAAAGTTTTAACGCCATTTAGTTCATATTATAAGTTTTTGTACGCGATACCCCATATTAATTGGAAAATAAAAGTTTAACTGGTGTCGTTTATTTAGCATGCGATTTCATCAACACTAAGGAGCCAAATTACGACCAAAGTTTTAAAACAGACACAATTTGTTTTTTTCTTTTATATTTACTACCGTATACGTGTGTATAATATATATAATACAAATATTTGTACCTATACTCAAGTTTTTCACTTTTCAACTCCTCTGACTTGCATACTGCCGCATAGTGATAAGTTTATTTCAATTAGTTGAGCATCTTTTTTAACATATATGCCGGATTAATTGCTCTCCGAATAGAAGATTTTGGAGCGATTCGTCGAATTAGATTTTCATACGACTTATTTTTTGATGGTTTAAAATAAATTTGCTGCAATTTGATAGTTTTCGTACTCTTGTCTTAAAGGGTTCCAATTCGAGACAACGCCAATATTATTCATCGGTAATGTATTCAGGACGAACGTTTACACTGGTTCACAGGTTACGACTTTTTCAATATTTTAATTTTTTTTATTATAATTATATTATAATTGTTAGTATTCACCAATTTACACAATTTTATGTGTGGTTCTAACCATGTCAAAAAACAAGGAAACGTAAGCTAAAAAGTTTGAAGTATTAATGACTTTTTACTCATAAAGTTCGGGCGACTCATATTCAGGCACTTTAACACCTTAGATGAGCTTGAGGTCCATTAAAATTTTATGAGACTAAGCGAATTTGGAGACTACCGCCGGGGCAAAATAAAAGTCGGATATACTATACCATACATAGCATATACGCATACCAATGCCATACGAGAGAACGGAAAATACTCGTAGTACGAAAGTACGACTTAATGAAAGTGAACATATAAGAACACAGAATCATTAACAAATATATATTCGTTTTAAAGGTCTACGGCTTGAGGGAAGTCCAACGTCGGAGTTAATATTTTTGAGATGTTACGGTACGACGAGAAAAAACTCAAAGTAGACTCAATTTTAAAGTAAGTAAGTAATATTTCTTCGTACGGGCGACAATCGCCAATTTTAATGGCTTTCAATCACCCCGCAGCGATCGGATTCTTAACCAATAGATGATAAACATTATTTTTAGTTACACTTGCGGTCATAAAAACCGCACCATATCAAAATGATTGAAAAATTGTTAATAACTACGATAATAATTTTTATAATGAAATGAAATTTTTGTTGAATACTCCGCAGAAGTTTATAAGTATTTTTATCTAATTTCCATCTGTTTATTGAATGTTTGAAAAGGGATATTAACAAAGAAGGAAAAACCAGTTAATTTTCTTAGTTTTTTTAAAATATTTTAATACAATCATTGGTTAACAAAATCAAACGATACATTTTTTATGTATGTGTATATAAGATGTTTAGATATGCCACTTTTACCAAAAAATTATCAATACTGAATTGCTCGTCCTTTGGCGGTTATAACCGCTTTTATTCTAGAAGGCATCGAGTTTACTAGAAGTTCAGTAATATCCCTTGAAATTTCAGTATTCCATACATGTTCCAGAACTTCATTTAGCTTTTTTTTACTCTCTGGTTTATGTTCAGCCACCTTACGTTTCATTACATGCCACAAGTGTTCGATTAGGTTTAAATCAGGCGAATTAGCTGGCCAGTCTGGTCTTTTAATTCCGAGGTCATCAAACATTGTCTTGAGCTGAAAATTATTGAAAGACTGTAGTTACTTGTCTATTTATTATTTATAAAGTAGACATCTAGAAGTTGATTTATAATACTTTACTTACGGATTTGGCGCGTTAGCAAGGTGCAGAATCATGTTGAAAAATGCACTTGTCAGTATACGAATGATGCTGTTCAATTGCTGGTATCAAAAACTCCCTAACTACTTCTCCATACTTTTGAGCGTTCATAGTTCCATTAACAAAGTGCAAAGGGCCCAAAACGTAAAAAGAAAAACATCCCCAAACCATCTGGCTTTGAGGAAACTTCACTGTTTTGACTATGCACTCGTCCTTGAACTTTTCACCTGCTGACCGTCGTACGTATGGGAAATTGTTAGCACACAACAAATTAAATTTACTTTCATCGGACCACATCACACATCGCCAATCATCCTGCGTCCAATCTTCGTACTTTTTTGCCCACGTCAAGCGAGCTTTTTTCATTTTTGTGGTTAGGAGAGGTTTTTTCGCTGGTCGTCTTCCATATAAACCTATCTCCAGTAGCCGTCGGCGTATGGTTTCGGCGCTTAGATCAACTTGATGAAATTCACTCAGCTCTGCTCTTATACGGACAGCACTGGGTTGTTTTACGTTTTCGTCCCGAGCCTCTTTTCCTTTCCAGTGGATCCAAATTTTCTTTCTTCTTCATCAGTCATACGATAGTTGACTTATTTGAGTTTCGCAGATGAAGAACGACGAATTGAAAGGTGAGAACCAGGCTATGATTCTTTGTATTATTGCTGAGAACTATGTAATATTACCAGGAGCTCCGGATCTAGGTGCCACCTCAAATGTTGTACTTCGTGTTAAACAAACTATTCCAGAACTTAAAAATTATATTATTTACTTCGACAATTTTTATGGTACACATCTATGCCTCGTATTGTGTATTGTAAATTGAATTTCAAACTCTAAATCACCAACCGAGAAACACGAAGAATTTAAAAGAGCTGAAAGAGGTTACTCTGTTTAATATACTCCTGTAGCATGGTGTGGATATATCTACGGTTTTATGTTCGACTGGCTTCGAGCTACGTTGGAGTAAAACCATTTTTAAAAAACAATCCTCCAACTCAACCATCAAAAGCAGCACGTTACAATCTCAAATCCTCAAATCATTAATTGTATAAAAGTCGTATGGGAGGTGTCGACCTGATGGATGGACTAATGGGGGGGTATCATATTTGTTTAAAGACACGCGATGCATATTCTACCATCTTATCGATATGACAGTAACAAATTCGTATATTTTATACCGTCGTATACACCCAGAACACCAACACGTACAGTTGGAAGAACATCAACTAGTAGAGCAGCTCAAATTTTTGAAAAAGGAAAAAAGTGTTCAAGACCATCAGACGATGTGAAATATGACAATTTTGGCCATATCCCTGGGATGTTCAATAAATCCGGCAAAAAAAGTTGCAAGCTTTAACTGTAACAAATTCGTATATTTTATACCGTCGTATACACCCAGAACACCAACATGTACAGTTGGAAGACCATCAACTAGTAGACCAGCTCAACCTTTTGAAAAAGGAAAAAAGTGTTCAAGACCATGAGATGATGTGAAATATGACAATTTTGACCATATCTCTGGGATGTTCAACAAATCCGGCAAAAAAAGTTGCAAGCTCTGCAAAAATTCAAACAACTAAATTCATTGCATAAAATGCAACCTAAATTCATTGCATAAAATGCAACCTAAATTTATGTTGGACACTACATAAAAATTGTTTTAAAGACTTTCATTAACTTTAATAAGTCATTTATTACATTATAAAAAAATTTTGTATGAATATTTTATTTATTTATTTATTTATTTATTTATTTATTCTATTTTGAATCTTCTGTATATTTGGACTTATTTTTAAAGAAAAACGTTTAGAGGGTTAATAGATTTCGACTAGTATTGAGATTTTGAAAAAAATCCTTAATTTTTAAGATAAATAATTGTATGCATGCAGATGCATCACCCTCTACACCACGCACGCACACAGATATATTTTGTTAAAAACTGTCTAAAAAGACTATAGACACCTTAAAACGTAAAGATATCACAAAATTTCCATATTCGATTTTCGAGGTGAATACAAGAATTTCCATATCAGGAAGTTTAAAAAGTGTCGAACCGATCAATTTTTGAAGAAGATTTTATATTTAGATTATTCCTCCTATGATTTGAGAAATTTCATATTCCAAACCTTTCCTTAGTTTGTAGGAAAACCAGAGTTGTAACCATATGAACCAATATGAACCAATCCCACGGAGTCAAGTTACAAAATATGAAAATTTAAATTGAGATAACGATATGTTGTAACAAATGGCACACCTTTACATTAATAAAATTGGTCATTTTAGCTCAGTGTATGAATTTATAAGTACGTGAAGTAATTTTATTTTTCAAATATTCGGCAAAATGATGAAATCTTCATAATTGTCTTTTTTTTTTTTGATAATTACATTGATGTTGATATGGATACAGGTGCAACCCATACCGTTCGGCTACATTCATTTACAAAGTACAAGCATTTTATTTTCTCTTATTTAATATAGTTTTCCTTCTCTTATTGAAATTATATTCATCTTAAGTCATTAAGTCAAGCAGTCATTTTTCTAATTACAACAATTAGAAAAGGTGCATTTTTCTATAATTACATAGATTGATAAAATAGATAATTTTTAACAAAATCGTTAGATCGAAACATCTGATAAGGAAAGGTTAACTCAAGATCGCAAACATAATGTGAGAAAGTTCTTTTGAGTAGCTCGTACTGTAGTTATATTGTGAGTGTCGTGGGTTGCACATCTCATTGAAGCATTTAAAAAGTCAAAATGAATTGTCAAATTTGTGCGGAAAAAATCGACAGAAATTCCACAATGAAAGTATCGTGTGGTGATTGCTTGTGTTTTTTCCATGCATCTTGTGTTAATATGTTACAGCAAGAAGTAGATTATTACAAAACAAGTACCGCTCGCTTTCGGTGCAACAAGTGTTCAGCGCTAGGGCGCAAATCTCTTCGAATGCCTAACCCATCGAAGGATCGCAACAACAACATGCATACAACTGAACAACATAATACATCAGCTGCAAAAACCGAAAGCAACAACAACAACAACAGCGAACGAGTTATCAGCAAGTCAAAAAGAAACCGAGTAGCTCTTGGTACTCTTCCGCTTGCTCATCAGCATAAATATGGCAATTTTGTTTATTAACGTATCCATTGCGCAAGAAATGGGCTTCAACACTGAACAAAATTTCACGATAAAACACCGGATTTTCATTGAGTTTTTCCAGAGCTCATTCACTGAAAATATGACACAAATTTAAGTCGCCTGGCTTTATTTTTCTTTTGTACACTTTTAGGCCGAGATCCTCACGTAAAATACGCCAAGTAGTCGAATACGCCAAGCAAAGCAGGTGAGAACGACGATGAATCGATTCGTTACGGTTTTCGTGTACACTCTCAGCTACAGCTGCTATAGTCTCTTCACTACGTGCTAGATGTGGTCTAACCACTAATGTAAACTGGGACTCAAATTTGTGAAAGGTATTGGCAACAGTTTTTTTAGTAGGTTGATTTTGCGCACCGTAAGTTCCTCGAATCGCACGAAAAACATTTCTAACAGAACGCTGATATTCGTAATACAGCTGAACAATTTAGAGACGTTGTTGTAGTGTGAGTCTTTTCATGATTATTTGCCAAACGATACTGAACAAAAATGATAAAGCAGTTTGATAGGAGTCATGCGTGATCTGTCAACAAAGCCTATTTAAAAATCAAACCTCAAGATGAATCATCCTATATTTGTGGTATAGAAATAACCAAATATTAACGAGAAAGATTAAAGGTGAAAAAATCATTGCAATAAGATCATTTGATGATCTTGCACTACTATACATTCGTGCATTTTGTTTATTTACTTTCTCTATTTTATAAATGAATTTTCATAATGAATTATTGTAATTGATTTTTCCATCTACAGTCTCAAGAACAAAAATTGCAAAGAAATTTTTAGGTACTAACAAATCGTATTGCTTAAGCAAACTCCTTTTCATTCTCCAAAATATAAAAAGTTTGAGAGAGAATTTTGCATCGCTTATATCTCATTTATCATAGATTTCGAAATTTTTAATTTTTGTGTAAATACAAATGAAAATTACGCTGCGGGAGATGTTGGATGCTTTGTCAATCAAGATTATGAGGTTGTCGATGTGTCGAAGCTAGATTTGAGTGCAGATGTTTTAAACGTTTCTTTCAAAATCAAAGATGAGGTCTATGTCACATTATGTGTCTATAAGCTTCATAGGTTCAATATTTCGGTATTTTTGGAAGAATTTTCACCATTTTTGGAAAGCGTAAAATCAAAAAATTAAACAATCCTAGACGATTTTGATATCAATATCTTAGAAAATACTGATATTGTTTCGGATTTTTTGGACTTTTCAGCTAGTCATGGGTTGTTTTCTTTAATAAACGAAATTACTAGAAGTAAATCAGGAAAGTGCTTGGACCATATCTATGGACGTTTTGCGTCCTCATCTATCGGTTCCCTTGAAAAGTGTGTTTTCGTGTGCTTATTGACATTAGGAAAAATAACGTAATTTCAGATTCTGGTACGTTTAACTTAGCAAAAAGAATTGATTTTAATATGTTTAAAAATCATTTTTTCTTTTGAGTTGTGGGAAGAAATATTTGCGAAATTCGAAGACTCTAAATCGTATGACATATTTATGTATATCCTTAATAGGCATATAAGCAGTTGTACTTTCACAGTTAGTTCAAACAAATCTGAAAAACGCCTTAAACCTTGGATTACGCTGAGCTTATTAAAAAAAGTTAATAAAATGTTTAAAGCACCCTAATAAACACCATCTAAAAACAAAATACAAAAAAATTTGCTTCATGGAAGATGCCCTTTTACAGTTCTGTTCTCAAATATTTGCCAAACTTGACAAAAAAAAAAAAAACCATAATATACTGCTAAGTAAGATTGAAAAGCTAGTTTTCGGGGCTTTGTATGTGATTGGTTCAGATCTTACTTAAAAAACAGAAAACAAAGAGTGAAATCTGGTGATATCAGGAGCGAATTAAAAAACCTGTATCCAGGAGTTCCTCAGGGATCTGTTTTGGGACCGATCCTTGGTCCTAAAATTGGATTTTAAGGGCTTGCTGAAAGCTTTTGCGGATGATGTTCGTTTTGCTTATGGTTCAGATAGTGTTTTGAAACTTACCGCAGACATAAATTGGGGTCGGTTTTTATAAAGAATCTGGTTTGCAGAACATAAGTTGGTTATAAGCTTTAAAACTAAAATTATGTTTTTTAATTTGTTAGGGCAAAACAATTTTAATGCTGAGGTTTACTTTCATGCAACCGACTGTCGGATATTTAAACTCTCTTATTGCTCTTGCAAGCCCTGTTCCTCCTCTTAGGCTTTTAATAATTGTTTCGGTTGCAGCGATTAATGTTTTCAAATTGAAATTGTGAATGATTTTAAATATTTGGGGCTCATCATTGATTCTTGGATGAGTTTTTATAACCACACAGAATATTTAAGATATTATTTTCGTGGCACACTAAGAAAGTTTTATTTACTGGGCAATGTTTGCTCTTTTAAACTGTTGAAAAAGATATATTATAGTATTTTTCTTTCGAGATTGCAATATGGAATTGCCTGCTGGTGAAGTATATATTTTAGTAAAATTCAGCTTCTTTTGATACTCCAAAACACATCTTGAAGAAAATTAGCTATAAGCCCCGCTTTTATCCCAGTTTTCCACTATTCAGAGATTTGAGGGTTCTTTAAGTCCGTCACTTGTACTGCTATAAATTCTAAAGATATTTTTTTAAGATTAGGAGAAATAAATTTCAGACAAATCGCCAATTAGAGTTTACGTGGCAATTTATTAAATCAAGTCACTGCATCAGTTTTTCGTACAACCACGTTTCGTAACTTTTATAGTATTTCATCCTGTTGGTTATTTAACAAGCTCCCACTTTTTATCCGAGCGACTACTTCTCATCTAGTCTTTGTAAAATTTTTAAAAAATTGGCTCTTTTCTCTTGATGTTGGGAGTGTTGAATCTTTGTTTAATATTTTTCTTTGATATTTTGGTGTAATGTTTAGTTTTCGGTTTTGTTTTCATAAAAATTTATAAAAACTAATTGTTAATTTTTGTAGTCAACATATACATATATGGTTTAATTTATGGGGCCACCCCACCCATTTTTTTATTAAAGCTTTAATTATCTAAAAATCGGATTTCATCATCGGACTATAAATGTTATAGTGTAGATAGAGAAAATAGAAAAGTTTGGGGTGTTGCTATTTTTTTCCACTCGTTACTCCTAAAATGTAGGAATTGAAGTCACCTTGCGTAATCAAAGAAAACTGAAAATGTTTTGTGTGTATTTTCAGGGAAAAATTACGGGTGCCTTAACGGCTGAAAAGAAAAAACTTGGTCTAAAAAATGATCTTAGAAAACTATTTAGTATGAACTGTGAATTTTTAATGGGAGGTGACCTAAACTGGAGGCACAAAGATTGGGGTTGCTTAAGAGCAAATTCATGGGGTAATGTACAATACTATCTAGTCTTGCTGTTGTGCTGCCAATGTCTATTATGTTCCCGCCTAGTCCTACTTATGTTCCATCTAGTTCTCGTGGAAGTCCCTTAGTTATTGATTTATTTGTGACAAATGTCACAACCAATTTCGATAAATGAGCTTAATTCTGACCATAATCCGGTCCTTTCTCATATTCGTTGGTCGAGTTTAGAAAAAGTGCAATATTTTCTAGATTTGAAAAACGCAAACTGGACTAATTATAGAACAGAAGTAAAAAGTAAGTTGCGAACTATTCCAATGAACCTTGAAGACATTGAAAGCAAACATGATGTTGACTCAATTGTTCAGAAATTTTCCAAGGACATTATTAGTTCAGCTGAAAACAACATCCCAAAAGTTGCGATAAAAACTCATAGGGCTAAGATTCCATATCGCATCTTGGAATTTATTAGAATAAGGAACATGCACAGACGAAATTGACAAAGATATCGCCAACCTTTCACGCAAACTCTAATAAAATATTTTAATAAAATAATCAATAAGAGTATTCAAGCCTACCGAAATAACGAGTGGAATAAAAAGCTCCAAACGCTAGATAAAGCTTCCAAATCGTTTTGAATTATTGTTAAAAATATAAAAAATTAAATCCAAGCATATGCCTTGTCTCAAATAATTATTATACAGACACCGAAAAGTCGAAAGTATTAGCTTCTAAGTTTTCTCAAAATCACACCGTATCTCAGCATTTAGGGGATGGAAATACAAACAGTATTGTAGAAGATACTTTACAGTTGTTTAGTATGGTAAGTTGTGAAACTCCACCAAACGAGCTCATAACTGAAGCTGATATAAAATTTCTCGTAAGTAATCTTCTTACAAAGAAATCGAGTGGAGTGGACCAAACAAAAAATATTTACCTTAAAAATTTGCCTAATTATGAAATAAAATGTTTCACATTTATAGTCAATTCTTGCCTTAAAATGCAGTACTTTCCAGATACATGAAAACATGCGAAAGTAATTCCAATACCAAAAGCAGGCAAACCTTTAGACAGAACAGAAAGCTATAGGCCAATAAATTTACTAAGCGCTATAAAGAAGAAAATTACGGTTTGGATTCAGACGAAATTACGAAACTTAGCAACAAATTATCGGGATATGCAATGTTATTAAAAAAAAACCGTGAAATAGGTAGATCCACAGGTATGATCATACTAGATATTGAGAAAGCATTTGATTCTGTGTGGCACAGAGGTCTCATATACAAAATGATAAACTTAAACTTTCCTCCTTTCCTGTCTAATATCGTTCAAAGTTTCATGTCGAATAGGTGTTTTAAGGTGCATGTTAATTGTGGTGTGTCCGACCTGGTAAACTTTTCCCCTGGTGTACCCCAAGGATCTGTTCTTGGACCAGTGCTATACAATTTATACACTGCAGATTTCCCATTCCTTCCAGAATGCAATGCGGCAATATACGCTGATGATACGGCAATATTTTCGTCACATGAAGTTGGTCTCAGAAATGCGGCTAAAATATTACAAGATTACTACACTAAGTGGAAAATTAAACTTAAGCTACATAAACTTAACGAATCATTTAGGATCAGATGCGACATTCCTGAGAATCCTCTCATTAATCAATTATATATAGATTAAAGTGCGTGATGCTTATTCTTATTTATTTACCTATTTATTTATTTATTTAATATATATGCATACATATATTTATTTATACATTGTTTTTTGTTTATTTACTTATTTATTCACTTATATAGATATACATATATATATATATTTTTTTATTTTTATTTTTGCAAATTTGTTAAGCGCTTTGTGTTAATTTATTCTGTTTATATCACTTGAAATTCTTTATCTAATTTTTTTTTTGTTTTTTTTTATTGTTAATTATCAAAATTTGGGTTTTTAATCGTTTTTCCCCAAAAATATCATATTTGTACCTATTTTGTTTTTCATAACTTTGTACACAATTGTTCAGTAGAAAGATATACTATTGTAAATCATACCTCTGTACTAAAATCTCTGTAAATTGTGCGATAACAAGCTGTAGTTTTTTTGTAAACGAAATAAAGAAAGGAAGTCTAAAGACTACTTAGTACTGAAATGACATTATCTCTATTTTCTTCTCAAAAATACTTATGTCATTATTTTATTTTATTGTTATTGTAACTGGATTTTAAGAAATAAATAATAATAATAATTATTATTATAAAAAATAAAATATTATAATAATAATATAAGAATTTACTTCTATAAATATTTTGAGGCGTTTCAATAATTTCTGTCTGCCTTAAATGAATATAAAATAACTTAATGATTTCACTAATAACACCAATATCATCAATTGAAATAAGCTTAAATGATTTCCTATTAAAATGGAAATTCAGAGGCCTCATACCGTTTTATACTCCCTTACTTCTCCCGACCACACATGGGCGAAGAAAGTTCACATTTTCATTAAAACATTGGCTCAAATTTAAGATTTTTATAATAGATATTCAATCACGTAAATTATTTTTTGTAATTAACATGATGAAGCACAAGGGAGTAACAGAGATCACTTAATATACGCCAATTCTATCAATAAGTACCACAAGTCATTGTTCCATCTACTGCTACAAACATAATTACTTAAATGAGCATACGATTCTAACCAAATTTACATTTTTGATTACCCTGGAAATTTGAAAGATATAGTATGTCGATGTATACAAAGATGTAACTCTCCAAGTGGTCAAAATGCATTCAACCATAAATTAGAAACAGATTTATGACTCACATAAATTAAAATTTGATTCAGCACACATATGTATCTATAAGCATACCTTTCTGTTCTTCAAATCATTTTGAATAATACATATATGAAATTGGTTATACTACTTTGTATTGCGTTTTTTTGTTGATACTCAAATAAATCAAAATTCTATAAAACCAACATATGTACATACAAATACTGTTTTAGATATTGTTGTTTACAATATCCCATATGTAAACAAAACCGGACACCAGTTAGTGTCGGAAGAAATTCATCTAGACATGAATTGTATTTAATTTGTTAGGCACTGTACTTTTTCAATGTGAATTGATTTAGCTCTGTTAGATACAGGGGTTTAGCTAAAAGATTAAATACGAGTTTATCAGTTAACACAGCATAAGTTCGCACAAGTGTCAACATTCGATTCGTCAGCATAAACAACATTATAGGTCAACGACAGAAGTTCTCACGTGTTCACAACGTTCGATACATGATACCTACGTTTCACCGGCAGCAGTTTAATCAACATCGTCAGCATAAGCAACAAGTAACACTGTATTCACCAAGCTACAATACGACACCGTTTCAAGTAAACTTGCAGAAATTACATCCGTTCCTGGCTGGTCAGCATAATTCAGGTATTTAGTAATTTAGCTCTTAGTTTTAGAAACATGTACCCAGTTTTTAAGTAAATTTTTGTAAGGCAGACACGCTGCTCAAATAAAGTTGTTTTTTTTTTTAAACATTTAACTTTAAATGATTTAATTTATGTAATGCTAAGTACGATATTTCTCCGATGCACTGGAATTTATTTGAGCCCCTTATGGGTTAATTTGCGAAACATAGTGCCAAATAAAAGTTTGCTTATGTTTTTATATTTGATTGATTCAATTATGTTTCTTTTGGCCTCTTCTTTATATTATTTACCGGCGACTTAAATTAAAGATATAGAGATTTTCTACTATCTGTTTGTTTACATTGAGATGTCCGTGAATACGCGTATGTATTAGATAGCATTTAACTGCCATGAAGTTTGATTTGATGATTGATTTTTTTACATAGATCAATTCGCATCTTAAAATTTTATCCGAAAAAAAAAATCAAGAGCTAGCATCTGTAGAGTTTGATGTTTTCTTCTCATTTAGAAAAAAAAACTTGTCTGTTGGAAAGAAGTATGGTATCTCCTTAAACCAAAAAGAAAGCCGATACAGTTGCTGCGATCACTTCTATTTTTAATTCTTCTATCTACTTTTTTATTCTTTCATATTCTAATTATATTAATTAATTACCTTATATAACCTTCTCGCCTGATGCTGGTTTCAGTTAGTTTTTCTTTGGATTTGAACAAAAATTTGTCCAATATGCTTGTGTAGTAATTTATCTGAGATTGGAGTAAGCAATTAAGGTCCATTCTTTCTAAAAACCTATTTAGTATGATTAAGCTAAGTGAGTCACAGGGGTTTAGGTAACCTTTTCTCGCTAAGTTTTTGTTCCAAATCTAATTCGTTCATATCAATCTTCGTATTCTTAGTTTGATTCGCTGCTGTGTCTCCTTAAATCATTACCGGTGAAAAATTTTCCCCTCTTTTCAAAAGATCATGAAAATTGCGCCAATATATTTCATTTTCAGATTGCTCACTGTTTATTCTGGATGCTGCGCTTGACGCTTATCAAAACATACTCTCCCCTTCCAAGTTAGTTAACCAGTTTTTCTTCGCAATGCGATTGCGGAAAATTAGATCATTTGCTTGGCAATGCCCAGAGGCATGGATGAACTCACATAGCTAACAATCTTTCCAGATATTGGATATCCAATCCTGTCTGTGAATTGTCATCACTGATAATTTCTCTCCCATTTAACATAAAATCCGCCCATTTTACTAAAAAAAACGTCATCCACATCGCACACACAGAGTGAACTTTACACTTGCAAATCGCTCTCATTCTAGCAATTTTATTTGTAAATTGCCTTCATTCTAGCAAATTGTAGCAGGCATCTAGAGATGTTGGTATTTCACCTACAGTGTGGCTGTGCGAGGGTTAAGGGCTTGCAAAAGCATTAGTAGAGTTTGCCACTAAGTTCATCTATGTGGGCTCACAAACAAAAATAGAAATACCAATTTTGCAAGCAAATCAAATGGGGTGCGTTCCTATTCGACCAAATTTATTTCGCAAATCTTACTTTGCATTTATTGAAATAAAATTTGTTTGGCTCGCAATAGTTGTTTCGCAAATTCTTTGATTTATATCGCAATTGTTCATTTCGCTATACTTTTCCCGCGCTTTTCCATTTCGCCTATTATTATGCTTCAATTTGTTCTTTAGAAAGAATTTGAGTCTTACCATATCTTAATTTCAAAGTTTTATTTAATTTTGCATACAAGACATTTCTCATGTATTAAAAAAACATATTCATTGAATACATATGCATGTGTGTATTTTTCAGGCGCCTGTCTGACAGTTGTTGACATACCTTTGACGGAGCGACGAAGTCTCGTGAGCGGCTAAACCTTGCAGAAAGGATGTTAAAATCCCATTTGTCCGCGAAGTGGACCTCGCAGGTTCCAGCACAACATAGGCGCCTGCCTGACAGTTGTTGACATATTGTTTATTTTTGTTAGAAAATTTTTGTTTAAAAATTCAAATTGAATTCTGAAAAAAAATTAACTTAAAAATAAACACATTATGCAAAATAAAAATTACGAGATGACAAATGTGAAATGATATTCTTGCGATATGCTAACATAGTCAAATAAAAACATGCTAAACGAAAATTCCTAGTAAATGCAATGCGAAAAAAATAAAATGCAAGCCACCAATTTACGAAATGAATATGGTTAAATGATAAATTGCAAAAAAAAAAATTACAAAATTTAGAGGTGTCGTCTCTAATTAATTAGGAAATAGATGGCTTTCTGACATTTTAACGGGGTACTAATACGAACGTACCAGGAGGAGGTGTGTTAGGTTTTGGTACTGTTGACACTTTATCACCGAAACGATCGATCGCTCATATTCCGCTTATAGTCCGACCACATAAAATGCTAAAAAAATTATAAAGCAACAAATATTCAGATGATGATTTTACTCTTTACCACAGAAAGGGAAAAAAGGCGAACGAAATTTGGCTATGCGCGCAGAATTGTTTGACTCTTTACAGAATAAATAAGAATAAATGTATATGAATAAATAATCTCTTTGAATAAATCAAAGAGAATAAATCTCGAAATCTAAGGCAAATCAGTGGACGCCGCAGATGGTTCTGAAAATCTACATGAATTTCTTCTGTAGATTATTTAATGATAATTATGATCAATATTGTGCTATCAAGCAGAAGATCCTGGACTACGATCCTTATAACTAATGAAGAAGAAGCCTTTATATCAGTATTCCAGCTAAAGTCCATGAAACAAACAAAGCTGCTAAGTTATAGCAACGGAAGTTGATTAAATAAAAAACATACAAAAGCTCTACTGCAAAATATGATATGATCAAATGCAAACAATCACTATGAGTGCAACCGCAGTCGTCAACAAGGGTAATTTCCAAAATCAGACAACAATACCTCTATCAACGTCTGCTGCATCACTTTTATCTATAGTTTTGTGTGAATGCCTGTATTCCTTCATCGACAATCTGCTAAATTAAGACTGGAGTTGTTAGAGGCCCGGTAAGTGCACTAGATAAACCAGATATTAATTAACCTTATGCTAGATTCTTCGAATCTTTATCACAGCTTGTTCATTGATTTTAAAAGAGCATATGATATCATTCGTAAGATGTGTGGATGTATGTTTGTAAGACTGTATGGTATATGCATTTATGGTCATGTTTAATTTGGTATACCAAATGCAAGGAACCCCCTCGAGACTATTAATGATTAACTCAGATGGCTACGTGGACGAATAACTGTTTCATAAAGTTCTCTGAAACTCTCGATAATTTTAATGATATATGATAAGCAGTCGTGTGATTTCTTCACTATCATGCTAAAGAAGTTTGTGTGGAACTCGTAGGTTAATTTTAAGAGTTTTACCTCTTGAATACAAAACAGACAGATTTTACTGATGCATTTACAAGTACTCTTATTAAAAACATATTATACGAAACATATACATAAGAAAGAACTATCAACTCAACCACTCAGATAATACCACATATTGGATAGTTTTAAATTTAAAGTAGCTGCTGTTTAGGATTCAAATCATACTTACTCCTTTAAAGGAATTTTTATTATTTAGTAGCTGCATCAGATTTGTGGAGGTAATATGAATATACATATGTATTTGTTTACACCTTATGTACAGTAGAACAATATAGTAAGTCAACACGTTTTTGACATAAAAATTATAATTAAACTACAAAAATTGCCTTCGATCGCCCAATATTTTAAGATATACCATATGTACTCCTACCTACCGTACGTTTTTTCTTTTGGTAAAACAGATCAGACATTTTTCCTAAAAATGCAGACTCGTCTTAACGAAGATATTATTCGTTTGTTTGAAAAAATATTCCTCCTGGAATTTTTTACTTACGACTATGTAGAGCAAAATGTTATCGAGCTTATATTTATAAATACTGAATTGGTAATTATTTAACATATTGTTAAAAGTAACGAAAGTTTGGAAATGAATGAATAAAAAAAAATGTAGTTTTGATAACTGTACGAATTGATAGGTACGTAAGAATGTTATTTTTCAATTCATGTTTACCGTATTATAGCTTTGGATCTTAAGACATCTTTTCTCTTGAGGAAGCTGTTTTCACCATGTCTGATAGTGTATACATATGTGAAAATTGATGTTTTTAAAAACGATTTCAACTAATCGTGTAGCTTGGTCTCCTTAGAAAATATTCCATAAAATCCTTCCTGTATCTTGACAAATAAACCATTCCCGATGACTTTGTTTTTCTGTTTCCTGGTATATTATTGTTCTGATTCAACGAAGGCACCTGTAATTGAATAAAATACAAAATACTTTAGAGTAAAATGTATATAAACCAGTTACGCTATTCATGTTTTTTTTTAAATATGCGCAAACAAATATACGTGTTTATTTTTCACTTTATTTAGAAGAAATGAATGAACGTCAAAATTTAGATAGTTTATGTAATAATGTGAACTGTTTTAACTCATAACCATAACCTTAAAATTTCTTCGTTCACCTTATGGTTTAGCCCACTTTAATGAAAATCAGATGACTCAATGCAGGCTCAGATTTTGAACTTAATCTTAACATCATAAACGTAATCATCTAAACAAGCTATTCAGCTTCCTACGTAAGTTTTTTTCTGCGGGGAAACTCGCATCATAGCCGTCTACGAAAATTCACTATGCATGTCGAATATAACTCACGAATTTGCGAGACTATGTATATTTCAAAGCAAGTAAGCCTAGATGCACCAAAATAGACAAGACAAATTCCACCGATTTGATAGGATTCTGGCTTTTAGAAGTTCAACAAGAGTTCCTAATAAGAATAATGTTCAACTGAAGAATTGCCTGAATCAAAGATAAAGTCTACAATGAGAACAACGCGTACTTTAGATGTATCGCCACACTTAACTATTCGATATTTTTAGAGTACATTTCTTGAAAGTCAGTCAAGGTTTTCGAAACCGAACCTTATCCACAAGGAGAGACCGTTAAACATCGAAATTGACGCAGTCGAATAGGAAAAGCAAAAACTGTCGATCAGACCTCCTTTATTTCCGTTTTTTGTAAATTCAATTAAAATCTAAAAGTGCGTTTTGTTAAAAATTAGAAACTAATATAAATATTAATGTAGTGATGTAAGACAATGTCTCTCCGTATGTAACTAGAGCGACCACAGTACAGTCACCTAGCTGGAGAATATCGAAAAGTATCGCTATCAGAACAAAATCCGTATGTTCAAGAGAGTTAAGCAACTGACAGCTGTGTTCAAATTGGAAATGCTTGGTATGGTAAAAGAAATTTAGCACACTACAAAAACAGTTTAATTGAGTTCTAGCACTTCCTAGGACATGTATTGTACTTGTGTTAAATGCTTAAGAATAAGAAATCTGTACTGAATTAAACTGTTCTGAGCAAAAAATTATTCGTCGAACACTTGGTCCTGAGTGTGAGGGCGAGAGAAGTTTTTATAATTGCGAACTCCCTGAGCTATGCCAAGATATAGTCAAAAAATCTAAGACCCGTTTTTTTTCTGTCCCAGCCGTATGTTTGAGACAATAAAAAAAAAATTAAAACTTTCTTTTGCAGACAAACATACGAATCGAGACCAGATTAAATATCATATGCAGGCAATTAAAAATGAATATATAGTATATTCTACACTATATTTGTTGCCATAATTGCGATGTTGTTTAATTATGTTAATTTAAATAACGTAACCTTTTGAATAAATTTTAGGTCATGACTATCAAGTCAATATGTTAAGGTTGCCGGAGCATTTCTAGAGACGGGATTAATTATCAATTCATGAACAGTTTCTGGTTGGCGGCGTACTGAAAATCCGTGATCTTTACGCCCAGAAATCTCAAGAATCATAGGTTGTATGATAGTTTCAAAAAATAGAAGGAACATAGCGGTAACCAAATCCAAAAAAAGGGAACCAACTTGTCAACATCATCCAGCAATCGATCGATGAAAGGCATTTCTTCAGTTTTATATTAGTTTTAATGTATTTTTATTTCCTAATTCATAATTTTATACATGCTATACAAAAAAAAAAAACAAAAAAAAACAAAAAAAACATACATACATCTATGTTGGCGTTCTAAACTAAACCTAATACTTTAACTAAGCCTTGACTAGGAAAATATAAATTAAAAAAGAAAATAAATTAGTAAAGATTTACTGAAAGGACATTTCTTTATATGTACTCCAATATACTCGTATATGTACATATATAAAAGAGAGCTATAAATGTCCAAATATTTCGAGCAGCCAATATGAACTCCGACCATCACCTTGTTTCAGATAAGGTACATACGTCTACGGATATCTCTGACTTCATAACAACAGAAAATCATTGTGAAAAGATTTAACAATGAACAGTTGCAATATAACAAACTGTCAGAATCTTTGCCAATCTTGTATCTTTCAACCACTTGTCAAATATACTATTTGCCACAACTTATCTGTTAGTTAGTTGTTATGTGTAACTCCAGCAGCAAAATTCAAAACCAGGATTTCCATTCATTTGATTAAAATGAAGTAAAGACAGCAATATATATATATTTAAGCATTAAAACGACGTCGGACTATCTACCAGCTACTTAGTGCAGCAGGAAATGGCTTGTTGCGAACATACAATAACTTATTTCCACTATTTTACTATTTTTATAGTAAAGTATGACTGACGAACAGAATCTTAGTATTGTTTGTCCGATACTCAGAAAAAGAAGATCTCCCCAAAGGAAAGATCTGCGCCAACTATGCTCGTAACGGCATCAGTTTCATTTAAACCTGTAACCACTGGTCAATAATATGATTGGTCTCTAACATTGGGATTTAACAAAAAAAAAAATCCACAATACAACAGATTTCAGTCCTGTCTTCTTCTATACCGCAGAAGCATGGATGTAAGTGAAGGCGGATGAAGATATACTTGGACGTTTTGAAATTAAGATTCTTTGAACGATTTTTGGTTCAATTTGGGTTTACGGGGTTTCAGGAAAAAATATAACTGCTAACTTACACTACGAGCTCTACAGACACCAATCCCTTTTTATCCAGAAAATTACGTATCAACAGGCTGAGATGGTTGGTACATGTACAGAATGAGTATTAAGGAATCGGTCCAAAAAACCTACGAACTACGATGTGAATTACTTATATCATGCTGACTTTTAAGCATTTAGCACCACACTCTGATATGAGCATAAGCGGCAAAGTCGCAGATGAAATCTACAACAATCATCGCAGGTATCTTTCCGTCCAGCAATACATCAGAAAGCATATCGCAAAAACAGAAACCGTTTCGCTGAAAGAGAGTAATTATGAATTTAACCCTTTAAAAGCAATACGAAGAACTTGTCTCACTCTATAATTGTGTAAAAAAAACGCTACGTTCGGAAAAAGATCTGCGAAACTCTCTGCTAAGCTACATACTTATATACATATGTATAATATATCTAGCGAGTTCTTTCGCGATACCATTGGAGACCCTATTTTGAACCGGGACTCCTATCGGGTAAAATATTTTATTTTTGAAAAAAAAAAAAATAAATAAATAAAAACTTTTAGAAAAAAATTAAATTAAAAAGCACACTTATAGTACGTACATAAGTATATACATAAGTTTAATATAGAGACAATGCGCAGAGGCACTACTAAAATTTCGACATATATATTCGTATTTGTATGTTGAAACGAACACTGACAGATGTTGACCACAGTTTGAGGAAACAAACCTGGATAGCGAACATATGAATTGATTGAAGAAATAACAGGTAGATACCCAAATGTACGAATAGATATCCTGTTTTTTTTTTTATTTCCGGGTTATCCTCCTTATTGATGGGTATTTGCCTTGCAATTAATGGATAGCTCAAGGTCATTGAACTTTGGCGATCACGATTTGAAAACAAAGTCCATGAAGGAAAACAATTTCAAACTGCTTGTTAGCTCTGAGAAAAGCCCACAACTTCGATTTATATATTTATACAGGTGGCTATAAAATCTATTATATCGTATGTAAGTATGTACATATGTAAATAAATCAAATAATAAATTTTCAATATACATAATTGCTACAATAATATAAATTAATTAATTATTATTATTATATAAATTATGTACATATGTAGCCATAATAAATTTCCAATTTTTGGAATTTAATTTATGATAAGCAACACTCAATTCTATCACTAATTGCATTTTCTCGTTCATCTCTGTTCATATACATATACATCTATATGTACATTCCAATTCTAATGGAACTTATAAATATTGCACACAAAAATGTTAACCTTGGTTAGCGACCAATTATGTAAAGACTCTCATGCTCCCATATGCGTAACAAAAAAAGTCATCCAAATCTTGAAAGCAATGTATGCATTTTATGCATTTTAATATACGAACGTGACAACCAGACAACTAAGCGCTACCCGAACATCAGAACAACGGAAAAGACAAAGAATTGTTAAGCTCATTATTGTTTTGGCGCCAATGCGGTTATCAGTCGTAAACGTTTTAATGGTTTATTGATCTGCCCTCTACCAACGAGACAGGTACAAAATAAAAAAAAATAAATTAAAAAGAAAAAAAAAAAAAAAAAAAACGACGAAAACCAATGAAGTCAGATATGACATCATGACTCACATTCCCCACTAAATGAACATTCTCAAATTTTTTTAAATTATATTCTTTTCATCAAATTAAATTCGTCTTTAAACGTGTGGGTTGATGGTTACAGATTTCGCTATATCACATCCTTCCGAATGTCTTAAAGTTGCAGATGTTGAATTGATGGTAGTGTCTGAATACATACATAGGTACACATGTTCACATATGTTTTTTCCCCTACTATTAAAAAAACGATTATTATACTGAGCTCACCTGCTGTGTGGCATGTTTCACATTTTATGAGAATTTCTTTTTATTTTTCTTTTTTTTTACCGCCTCCTTTCATTGCTTTCTGTTTTGATTTTTCTTTCGGTCTCTACTAAGAATATCATATAAAACAAAATTGAAATGCAATTACTAATCCATTTCAACGCCAGATAAAAAAAATTTAAAACAATTAAAAGTAATAAAAAAAAAAAAAAAAAAATACCAAACAAAAATAAATATATATATAAGTTAGTAATATTTCAAAAATAAGTTTTTGTTTGTAAATCAACCGGTACGGGTAATTTGTGCGATTTCTTAAAGATGTGTCATATTACCTGTAAGTAGCCTCCTTTAATACATTTATATTATTATTTAATCGATTTGTTCTAATATCTGAGTATTGTTAATAGGATTTGATTTGCCCTGTGTATGTATATGTACCTTCACTGATTGCCAGAGTTGTGAATGTTAACTTATACAAATACTGCTAAATCACTCATTTTACAATAAACCCGATATTTTGTTAATTTTGTTTAGTTTTTATACAGAATTCGCAGTGCCACCAAGTATAAGTTTTTCTTTAGAAACCCTCCGCGCTAGAACATTGGCCTGAGGTCCCAATTTTAAAGTGTCTTGATACTTGAAGACGAGATTAGTTAGTTTTATCTATATACAACGGATCTTTGTACAAATGGACGACCTTTTTCATAAAGGCAAAGAAAAACAAAAACAAAAACACCGGAAATACAAATATTGTGACTAATTACACATCTTCTTCGTATATCCACATGTTTTCTACTGTGAGAGGACTGTGGATAACGGCTGCTACAAAAACCAAGGAATGTAAATCACATGCAGAAAGGGATCGAGATCTTGCACTTGCTCTAAAATGCTCCATACATATTTACTGAGATCGAAAAAAGTGGGAAGATTGAAGATGATCTAAGATAAGCTTAAAATATTTTATAGACCAAATAAAACCAGAAGTGTTCATACACGTAGATACGTCAAAAAGCCAGAGATTGTTGGAAAAAACTGTGCTAGTTTCAGAGGTCCAAATTTACAAAAAATCATTTCAAAAGTTTTTCAGTGAAGTTCGTAATCGTGTTTATCTGTAGAAGAAACATTAACGGCTCGATTTTTTCGCAGCAGTAGCATATGGTCAAGTTATAGCTATCAGGTAGTCTCCCGACTGTCATGAGATTTAGTTCTGGATCACCTTCCATCCTAAGCGATAGAGGATGGCATCAAATTGCTTGTGACGAACAAAGATTCTGCGTTATCTGAAAGGCGATCATATTTTGTCTAGGATAAGTTTGATTGCTGCTAAAGAAATTCTTATCGAACTCGTGCTAGTATCCTTTCCACGGTTTATTCTTAATTATTATATTTACCAATTCTTCTCTTCTGACTCACAACTCGAAAGTATTAAACCTAAATGACTAAAAGGGTTTTTATACATAAGAGGGCTGTTTGATGAGTAACTGGAGTGGAAGAAAGGTTGCGCTGCTTAACCAAAATGAATTACTAAATGTACTATAATTAGTATAACTTATTTTAGCCCGTCTGTCAAAATTTGGTAACAATATGACGTTTAGTTTTGTTTCGACATCCATTTCAAAACATCGTGTTAGTGTTTTTTGCGACCAAAGAAAAAGAGCATTATAGCATTGCTTCGTGATCCGATTATTGTTTTTGAATATCAAAACCTGCGAGGAAATCAAGCCCATTCTCGATGGTGTATATGGAACCAATTGGATCCCCGTGGAACCTTCCCGTACAACCGTTTACCATCGGTTCGCAGGGTTTCGCCGTGGCCGCACGTCGGTTTTTAATAACCCGCGCCCAGGTGGCCCAAAAAACGGTTACCACAGAGGAAACCGTGTACAAAATCCATGATATCGGCTGAGATAGCAGGAATCTCAACTGAAGGCGTTACCAATATGCTACACGAGATTTTGGTCATGAGAAAACTGTCCGTGAGATAGGTACCGCGTTTCATCACACTGGAAAACAAGCGCAATCGTGAGACCACTTCAAAGACGTGGTTGGCCCTGTTGAATCGAAATCCGGAGAAGTTTCTACGTCATTTCGTGACCGCTGATGAGACATATTCATTTGTATACACCAGAGTCCAAAGAACAACCGAAACAATGGATTTTACTTGTTACAAAGAAGTCGAAGACCGTGCCTTTGGCCGGAAAGGGGATGACCACCGTTTCTTGGGACGCACGAGGTATGTGTTTGGAGAAGGGAAAAACAATCACAGGAGCATACTATGCTGATTTATTGGACCGATTCAAAGCCAATTTGAAGAAAAAAGAGCCACATTTGGAGAACGAAAGATTGCTCTTCCAACGCAGCGGCACACACATCCACAGTCACCATAGCCAAATTGATCGAATTGCAATACTAATTGCTCCCCCATCCTCCGTATTCTCCGGATTTGGCTCTCTGCGAAGTGTTTTTGTTCACAAATCTTAAAAGATCGCCCGCCGGAAAGATGAACGGGTCGAACGAGGAAGTCATCGTACTATACGAAGAAAAAAAAAAGTTTCAGCAACATTGGGAAAAGTGTATCGATAAATTGTCAAAACCTAAAAAAATCGCTTTGTCATCTCTAATTCGGGTATTCATCAAACAGCCCTCGTATATATAATATGTTATATATGGTATGTTTTTAAAACATTAAATTAATTGCTGTCGCTCTAGTCTGTGGTGGAATAAGTCTCAGTCCCTTCAACTCACTACATTGTTCGCTTTGTTATTTTGTGCACAGTGGGACGAGACTTAAGATTTTTCGTTTACTTCGAACGGCAGGAGAGTGAGAATTTTTTTCATAGATAGACAATTTTACTTTTTGAGGTTTTCCATTGTCCATTGAAAGGTTAAAGGTTGGTGATATTAGACAAGTTGATTACTTTTTCTATTTTTGATACTGGCCGACTTTTGAAACTAGATTCTCTTACATAATAATCAGCGAACTTACCCACGGTGCTAATCTACCATTACGCTCTTACTATTATTAATAAGGAGTCTTGCTTTATTGGTAACTATCCAAAGTTTAAATTCGGGAGCGAATCTATCGGCTACCCTACGTATCTATGAGAAGGATTTCGAACTTAAGGCCGTAAATCCTGGAACATCAATTTCCTTCTCATCCATGGCAGTAGGTGACATATAGTTCAGTTTTTCTACCTTCGGTGACAGATTGCCAAACATGGACTCAAAAAACTTTTTCAACAAGCTTATTTTGATTGGAGATTACCTTCTTGGTTTGTAACAACGATCGAGTGTTAGTTTCTTTCTTAATCTTGATATTAATATCAGAAGTGAAGTTGAAATACTTATATTTTAAGTACAAGCCTTATTGCGTTTGATATAGAAAATTAACCTATATTATTAACCAAAATCGATAAGTATTTATGGTACTACTAATATCTTTAACATCATCAATCAGAAAATATTGAATAAAAAGGTAATAGATGAACACTATTCCTCAGACCATTGATACTTCTACATAGTTAATTCAGTCGAGACAATGTCCCCTTTTCCGAACTAGCTTTCAAAAATAATAGGAAATCAGATTGGCTCAAAGAAATAGTAACACTAAAACAATAAATCACCTCTAAGCTGTTAAGCCCTCCTCACATGTTAATAAGGTTGATACTAAAGTTTGCTTTAAAAAGCATAAAGTATTGTTTCATATAACTTTTCGGTATATTGAGTTAATTGTATTATTTTTGTGAAACAAATACAAAACATTTTTTACATGATATGTTCATTCTAAATGTGGGCTCTTTCGCTTTAAAAATAAAAAAATTATTATAACTATAAATATATCCAACCCTAATGCTAAAAGGAAATCTTTTTTGACTATGTAATATTGGCGCTATTTAATAAAAAGTAAGCCGATTGGGTCCGAAAATTACCAAATAAATTAGTCTCCTCATTAAATTTTGGATGCCACCCTTGGAGTGAAGTAACCGCTGAACCTAAGCATCTCTTTTTTCAGTAAAAAAAAAAAAATAAACAGTAACACGTGCTTAGGCATTTTCAGAGTTCTTTTAATAACTAAAGGGAATACAGCCAGAACTAGATGTATTATTCGGACTAGAACTTCCTGATAGCGATAACTTCTAATATTCACTCATACATTTTATTATTAATCAAAGCCTTGAGATAACAATTTCATTTGTAGCTTATAAAATTAATAAATTTGATGTAATTAATCTTAAAAAATTAACAAAAAAATTTTTTGTTTGCCATTGCTTCAGGAATCTTCAGCTATCAGGACGAAAACCTAAGCTGGGACACCCTGTATGCAACAAGAGAGAACATACTTGTCTCTATAAATAGGGTGTTAACTACGCTTTCCAACAAACTCTTTATGACAAGACGAGTAAATATCGTCTTTTTGGGTGGATACAGTAAGAAAAATGGAGAGATCCTAATGTACCCTTCACATCATGAAAGCCTGAAAAACATGTATCAAAATAAGTGGGCCTAACGAACTCCCTACGTGTCCCTACCTGTATGTACTAGTAACTGCCGTCCGTCAATACGTTCCCCACTCATTTCGACAAAGGATCACGTCTTTTGGAGGATGCCTACGAGTTTGGTCGTTAAGATCGAGTTCGGTGAGGTCTTAACTATGGTATACCGGAAAGAACAATTCAATTTTTGATGCTGAGGTTTTCAGTATTCTGTAGATCTGGTCTTGAACACATGAGCTCATAAGGGCTTGTGTCAACCCTCGAAAATCCTCACTGCTTGCAAAGATAACCATGAGATCCCGTGGTGCCTACACATCCGAATTCGAAAGGACCTGCCAATGGAAAAAAATAATATTATAGAAGTTCCTAAAGGCAACCCTACCTTCAAAAAGTCGTTAAAAGCAAAGTCCAGGAAAAGCGGGCCAAACAGAATGTCATTACAATTAAAACAAAAGGATAGTATGCAAGGATATTGTGCAAAGTAAAAGCGGATCCCACATTGGAAGCCGTTGGAAAAGCGGTATCAAGGGTCAGAAGGACGCAGAAAGGTGCTCTCTTGTTTCAGCTCAAAGAGAAAAGAATAAAAGCAGCCGAGTTTATAGGCATTATAAGCCAAGCATTATGATTGCAAATGAATGTAAGGATTCTGTTCGCCGCCAGAATTGGTGACCATTCGGGATATTCTCTTTGAGAGCTTCAAGAGCCTTAGCCTTGTTGACATAGACTCGTGACTTCAAAGAAATCCCACAAAAAGACGATCTTGTCGGCCAGTGCAAATCGCCAAAAGGAGAGATTATGTCACCCTCAGAATCTCGATTGTGGCTCGTGCGGTATGCGCCGTTGCTTCATCCTGTTGGAACCACATGATCTCCAATTACAATTCATCCAACTAAGTAATCGTTTGGCCCGCGGCATTTTCGAAAAAATAGTTACCGATGACGCCTCTAGCGTAAACAGCACGCACGTGTAATGGCGATAATTTTGTTATTCACATATCCACAGAGATGGAAATAGGTTTCGCCGCTCATGATGATTTTCGATATAAAGTTGTCTCCCTCGTGGTCAAGATGCAGGATGGCTTGAGCGTAGTTAACACGCGCTTGACGGTCAAGAGCTAACAGCTGGTGCATGCACCTTGTTAGGAACAACTCACAGTTTTTCACCAAAATACACTGTAAAGACCGCCGATATCTGGTCGATACTCTGGGGTCATCTGAAACATCTTCAACCACAGCTGAGATATTCTCAGCAGAACGGCTTCTCCGGAGCCGGCCCCACCTGGCAACACCTCGTGTTGTTTCATACTCTTCTGCTGCGTCAACACCACCGACGAGTTATTCCGCAAAAAAATCGCAACAATTATTCTGCGTTCTTTATGTCTTCTTGACGTGTATTTTGTATCTGTTTACTTTACAAATGTCAAAGTAGAATTGACATTTACCACCATTTGGAAAAATTATCTTCCGATAGGGTGATGACTTTTGTGCCAACTGGTATATGTTATTAGTTTATTCGCTCAAATAAACCTAAAAAAAAAAAACAACATTATACTTATTATACCATAAGTGTAATAATCAAGAACAAGACCACGGTTAGACGGCTTTAATTGTGTAAAACAAATCCCCTTTTATATCAAAATACTCAAATGCATTCAACACACGGTCTTAGAAAAACCAAAGGGTAGATATGTTCTTTTTCTCAATGATTAGCACCAACTTTTTCAATGTTAAAGTGTTTTTCTTGTCTTTTTTTGGAAATTTTGGAAATAATACCGGTATTATTATGCAGCTTTTTAATTCGACATTACATAATGAATTTTGCTATGGAGTGTGAGTTCTGGGCCTATGGTATTTTATTTTTTCGCTAAATCTTCATCTTATTTTTAGATCTGTTTGATCGATTGAGTTCAATTTGCGGGACTGTGTAAATATTACATGATATGTGATATGATAAAAGCTATCACCAGTAAATGGAATTCTTCTGGTATTGTGAAAATTAAGGAAAAAAAAAAAAAATAAATAAATAAATAAATAAGTAAACAAAAAAGGCCCATTGAAAACATCTGACTGAAAGAAGAAATCTTTGTAAATTACCTCTGTTTTTTTTTTAAAAATCTGTTTTGAATAGAAAATTGCTTAGTAGAACTTAGAAATTTTTTAGATAATTATTATACATATATTAGAGAACAGACAAAAAAGATTAAATTACTTGTGATGCCTAAGTAACCTAACACATTCTAGGTACTTTGCTTATGAATAAAGCCAGTTTTAGTTTTGTGTGCATAAATGCTAAAAACTGCCATCGAATGCTCTGTACAACCGTTAAATCCGAATTGGCAGAAGTCAACCAAACCGAAAGTATTGGCCCGTTTGATTTGAATCATAACAAAAAAAAAGAACAGCTGGTTTTTACAATGTAAAACAATGGCGGTAATTAGATTTCATCATACAATTTTTTCTAGAATTTTGTTTCCATTTTTACCACAAATATAAAATGAAATCTATAATAAATCAATTTATTCCAATAAATAAAGTATCTAATTGTCTAATAAAATAAAAACTAACGAAAATGACCACACGGATTAAAAAGATCAATAAACTTCAGTGATAATAATTTATTGTATAAATCAAATAATTATACACTAGTGTCATTAAGTATCTTTCTTTTGCCACGTCGTTATAAAAACGACGTTATTGAACTACTTAATTAGTTAAAGAGCCACTGAGCCTGTTTATATTTTTTGCTTGCGTTTCCACTACCTATTCGTATTTATTCCGGTATTTGTCATTGACGAACTGTCAGCGATAATTTGCTAAAGTAGCGCCATCCTCTTTATTCCACTGCTTACTTATCGACATATATATGTTGGTATGGATGTTTCATATATACATATGTATGTAACAAATTGTTTTTTTTTTGTGTTTATTTTTTGTTTAGTATAATAAAACTTTTTATCCTCAACTTGTAGTGTTTGCGCATGAATTAGTGTGTTTAATTTTTTTTCGCTTTGAGCCTTAGTGAACGCCGTCATTCAAACATACATATGTATGTATGTACACATGTGCTGCACGGGGAATACCCAACATAAGAAAAACGTCGGAGCCTTGCAGTTTTGTTGCCGATTTTATAATTCGTCTGGCATCCTCTCTTTTTTCCCCCATTTACACAATTGTATTTGCAATTTTGTGGCCTTTGGAGTGAATTACACGTGTTGTAGCAACTAAAGAATGATTATTGTCCTTTTTCGCTGCCACATTCGCACAATATCAGTAGGTATGCCAATATATGAATGTGCTTTGCATTTATGTACATACATACATATTTACTTTGTTCGTTTGTTCCATTTCTTCAATCGTCAATCTTAAGATGCAATATGTATGTACGAATATTTGTATATGTTTGTACATTTAGTAAGTTTAGTTTTTTTTTTTTTTTTTTCGTTTGTTATAGGTAGGTACATATTATTTAGTGTTGCAATACCGTCTTAAATGCGATATTTTATTTCCAACAAAAATATGTAGATATTTTTAATTTGCCATTGAAAACGATTCTGCTGTGCTTTCGTTCAACATCACTGACCGGTGTAGCAGTTTCTGTCTTCAGTAGGGTAGCAAGTCAACGCATAGCGTTGATTAAGATGTCACTGTCATTTTATTCTGCTTTTTTTTCTGATTCTTTTCCTTGTTGAGGTTCTCTGTATCTCTTCACTATTCCTATCTAATTGATAATACATCATACATACGTATGCAGATGCATATGTATGTATGTATGCATCTACGTATTTCGGTATCTTTACATCGGTTAAAATCTCTCGGGTGCTGGGATAAACATAAACCGGTGTCAATCTGGTGCTGCTCTGTGTTGTAAATATGATGGTTCATCAACCGTTGCTTATTTTGCTCCAAGTATATTTACTGTAAATATACAAGATTTACTGAATTTATAAGTGTGAAGGTGAAATAATCTAAATATCGACTCTAAACATGTAACTGACATATGTATAAGGGGTGATACATCGTGAGGTTTGACTTACAATAGGCTTTTTTGACAGATCACGCGTGACTCCTATCAAACTGCTTTGTCATTTTTGTTCAGTATCGTTTGGCAAGTCATCGTGGAAAGACTCACACCACAACAGCGTCTCCAAATTGTTCAGCTGTATTACGAAAATTAGCGATTCGAGGAACTTACGGTGCGTATAATCGACCTACTGAAACCACTATTGCCAATACCATTCGCAAATTTGAGTCCCAGCTTACATTAGTAAATGATACTCGGCTATAGAAGCTGTAGCTGAGGGTGTACGCGAAGTCCGTGACGAATCGATTCGTCGTCGTTCTCAGCAGCTTGGCTTGACGTATGCAACAACTTGGCATATTTTACGTGAGGATCTCGTCTTAAAAGCGTACAAAATTCAACTTATGCAAGAATTGAAGCCAGGCGGCTTGAATTTGCGTCATATTTTCAGCGTATGAAAATCCGGTGTTTTAAGGTGAAATTTTGTTCAGTGATGAAGCCCGTTTCTGGCTCAATGGATACGTTAATAAACAAAATTGCCATATTTGGGCTGATGAGCAACCCGAAGAGTACCAAGAGCTACCATTACATCCATTGGAAACAACGGCATGTTGTGGTTTATGGGCTGATGGATTGGTCCATATTTCTTCAAAAATGAGGCAAATCAGAATGTTACCGTCAATGGTAACCGTTATCGCTCCATGTTAACGGACTATGTGCTTCCTGAAATTCAAGCACATGGTCTCGGTGAGCTCTGGTTTCAATAAGATGGTGCTACGAGCCATACAGTAGAAAAATAGTTTTGGTGAGCACTTCATTTCAGGTTTTGCTACAACAAATTGGCCGCCTAGATCGTACGATATCACACCTTTGGACTATTTTCTCTGGAATATGTAAAGTCTCAGGTCTTCAGGAATAAGTCAGTTATGATTAACGCTTTGGAAGCCAACATTATTCGTGTTATCCGCGAGATACTAGTTGCTATGCTCGAACGAGTCGCCAAAAATTGGACATTCCGAATGGACCACCTCAGACGTATTCGTGGCCTACATTTACATAATATCATTTTTAAAAAATAAATGCCATGAATTGTTCTTTCAAATTTATGTGTTTTATTTTACATTATAAATCAAACCTTACGATGAATCACCCTTCACAACATACCATATACCACATACTAGGTATATTAAATCAAGGCTGGGATAAAAACTTTCTGGTAAAGCGAACTTAAAAAGCAGGTTTTAAGGGATTTATGTGGTAATTGTTAAGAGTTCCCAGTGCTGGCAAATTATGAAAAGTTTAAAGAGTCGTAATACCTAAAGTTCTAAAGTAAATTTTTAACGTGTTAGATTCATGTGTCTTATAATACATAGTTAAGAAATTTTACAGTAGAGGAACAAAACAGGATGATGTCCCATTTTTCCTACTCGGGAATTTGGTGTAGCGAACTACTGATATGCATATGGTAAGATGGTTTGATTTGCTGAATTGCTGAATTATTTCCTACAATCAATTCTAAGCAAGCTAATAAGATGGACAGACGGACAAGGATTGAAGTTTTGCACCCACAAAATCGAACTCGTCCTGTTTTTTAGGACTCACTCCATTAATGGTATAGCCTTAAAATTTTTGAGAAATATGAGTATTTTTGGATTATTTAAGTCAGGAATGTGAAACAACCCCAAACAATTCGGTTAATTCATCTGGTTCATAAAACTGAAACTATGTACATATATACGGGGTAGCTGGTATCGATCATGGGTTGTGGTGAAGTACGAATCCATCAAACACGTAGTCATAGAATAGCGACAGTCTGCTCTAAAGCGCAGGCAGAAATTGGCTTTCAGTTAATTTTTTTTTTTTTTTTAAACTGAGGTTGTTCTTTTTACAAGAAGGAGGAAACTGACTGGTCTTACTCATGTACTGCTAAAACACGTCATCATCCGCATCTCCAACAAAGCGCAGTAATTGGGTGTTATACTCGATTTCTTTAGATTAAACATGTTATATTGGAAACCTCCAAGTTGTAATGTAAGCCGCCCAGCAGGTGAAAGGACATGCGACATGTCACTAAAGTGGATCCTCTGGATCTACATCGGTATGAGATGGCAAATTATATCCTATGCGTCGCTTGATGCAATGATACTAGAATTCCTGTTGCGAAATTAATTTTCCCTATGCTTAGGAACCAATATAGCATTAGGCGCTTGTGTCTTTGTGCAGGACGAAAATGTTAGATTTCAGTACTCCTTAGGGAAGCTTGTGTCTTTCTTTTAAAGCCAGATACCTATAAACAATCCAGATGGCAACGAACTATTATACATAAGTATATTGTAAAAAACGATTGGAAGGAGTGAAGCATTTGCATCTGTAGCTGTCCCTCTGTGGAAGGACTCCTCGCGTCCTGACGGGTACTACGCTTTTGCTGGGTTGCTCTAAAAGTGATGACAACACCGCGGAACACTATGTGAATGTCCGATATACGCTAACATTAGACCACAGGTACTTTAAGGCTGAAACGAAGGACTGAACAATTTTAGTTAAAAAACATAAAAGAAATACAATAGACCAGATCTTTGTCTTAGTGCTCTGTTCCGTCATAAAAAAAAAACCTACGTGGTGGTTGTTTGGTAAATGGTAAACTGTATTGAATAGAGCGATAAATCGTGAAATCTGAGGTAAGTCAACTGGACCAGTAACACAAGTGATTATGTTAATACCCTGAATACAAAAACCTTCTAGGAAACGTATAACTGTACAATAATCTAGTTACAGTTCAACAAAAACTTTCAAATTATTCCTTTCAGGGCATTCTTTGTGAACAATTCGATCCAGTTTTACACAGACCGATCTATGACAGTGTAGGTGGAGGCGTTTTCATTCACAATATTTTCAAAAAAAAAAAGGAACATCCGTCGAATGCAATACGATTTTGATTTTGGATTTGTGAGACGTATCATGACAAAGGTTAAATATTCTAAACACATAGCCTATATTGGTTTAATTTCAGACTAAGGCATATCTATCTTAAAACGCATTACCAGAGTGTTTGATTCAGATTCCATATAGACCATATCGAGAAGAATAGAGTGATAGAATGCTTCTGTGTCTCAACCAAAGTATTGCAACTAGCTCAATACTGAATGAAAACGAGTTTTTAACTCTATTAGGAATATCCATATACTAGATTTAAAAGTAAATAATTCATTTAACCTTTTAAGTTCTTCTAGACATTTAGAGGGGAACAATTTTCTGATAAGCGAACACTAAAATATAAAACTTAGATTTTATTTTTCCATAACCATTTGAATTAATCTTAAAAGACAAACGGATGTAAATATTTGATTATGACAAATATGGCAGAAAAAAATGTTAGGTCAAATTATTTCCATTGTATAAATATTGATGGGATTGCTTGAATTGAAGAATTCAAATCTGCTAACCATTCTTAGCTCAAATCATTGGTCACTGATCTAAATCGATTTTGACATCTGCGAGAAGCAAATAAAATAGAGTTAATTTTAACATAACAGGCTTCAGGTGTCAGTGGAATGATTCGAATTATCTTACAAGCAAAGAAACAACAAACTCTTTTTTTAGCTTATTGCAAATTAAATTTTTCCGGATTGTGTTATTCAAGATCTCCTGAGATCCCTGTTAATAAACAAATATATGTTTTAAATTAAAGATGTTGCGAATCAGTGTAATAACAGCTTCATAGGAAAAGTAATTGAATATATTTATACTATAAACAATATGAAGCCAGTTATAGCATAATCATCTAAAATTGAAAATAACACCAACCAAAAATAACTTTGGAACTTAAGTCAAATTGGAATAATATATAATATATTATTTATATATATAATATGATTGATATAATAAATATCTGAATATCTCGTGCGTTTATAATAAGTTTGGCACACAAATTTATTTAAACTTTTCATCAAAATTATTACTTCTTACTTCTTACTTCTAAGCACGTAATGTTGTTAAGATTATATAATTTCAAGGATACAATTGATGTCAAACATTTTAATAATAAGTTCAGAGTGGCTTATATGTAACTTTTAAAAAGTTTAAAATACAAAATTTAGAGCAAATCTCAATCTATTTTAAAGCTTCAAATGAAAAGCAATTTTATAAAGAAACACATTTTAGATATGTACATATATTATGTATGTATGTATATACTACCCTTATTCCGATTATTACATATTTTTATTGATATAAAAGAACTAGGCTGAATGTGAAATAAATGACTGTAGATAAAAAAAAATTGGCTTAAAATAAAAATAAAATCATCTCAACCAATTAAGTCTCTGAGTCAGTCCATCTGTAGTCTTTGCTTAAGAAAGTATGAGGCATCTTGGAATCATTAGCGGATACTCGTACAAAGCAAACTTTTTTTAATTTGCTTCTAGAGAAGACAAAGTAGGAAATTAAGAAATTATGTAAGATAATCATGTATTATATGTATGGATGCATGTGCTTATACGAGCAAAAACTTTTGCCTACCTTTGAAACAGTTCGGTTGCATGTCAGAAATAGCTAATTTATCACAATCAGTTCATACTCCAGTAATCAATTCCTTTGTGTTGTTACAATGCATTAATTATAAACATAATTAAAAACAGGTCTTGTTTAAAGTGGACAAACCAGAGGGCGGATTCTTTATGGAATAAGCATTTATATGGCTTAAGTGCAACAAAGATAAAACTAATAGCTATGCTTTCGCCAACATTTTGGAATAAGAATGATGAACGGAAAAAGGAAAGCTATTCGTTAAGGTAGTAATAAACTGATGCCGATGCGGTGACCGGTATTCCTTCGAGGAGATTCAATTAGGAATTTTGCTTTAATACGACAACGATTAGTTTGTTTGTGACGATGAAGTCGCTCAAGGCTTTGGATAATTCGATTTATGTATAGCATCACGTATATGTATACGAATGTGTATTGTCATCATACAATTGTTAGTACATGGTTTGTATATATCTTTTTGCAAACAATATAAGTATGTTACGTTGAAACTGGTATTGTTTTTGTAAATAATTAATAATCTAGGGTGTATCAATTAATACAAGTGAAACATATATTGGTTTTGTATAGAAATGTGGTAATTAAGTAAAAATATGGTTAGTATGGTGCAGAGTTACACATTGAAACCTGAAAATATGTTTGTAGATCGTGAACATGTAATTATAAATGCATGCAGAATATATACTATGAAAATTGGGAAACTTTTGCCATGTATTGTCTCATACGTAAGTATATATGTAGGTATCACATTATATTATATTTACTTGGGCATAATTGTACATCAGCATATAATTTTCAACATCATATAATTGCAGAACCTTGGTCCCTCAATCGCTTCGTAAATTGTATGCAGTTATAATCAAAAGCTCAAGACCGGTGATACTAACGGCGACCATAGGATATGAAAGCTATGAATCCGCCAACAAGACCGAAATGAATAAGGATAGCAACATTTAATCTCAACATACACAAACTCATTTCTAATATGTGATTAAATGCAAGTATGCTTGATGGATGGAACTTCAACATCGTCTACTTGGTCCACAAAAGAGGCAACCTTCTGAAATGTGCCAACTATAAACGCATCAGTCTACCTCACATCTCGTACAAAATTTTATCTGATGTAGTGTAAACGCCCTATCAATTTGATTTCAAACCGGATATGTCCAGAATTAACAAAATATTCACATTACAGTTGATACAAGATAAGAATACATTCAAGAAGTCTAGATCGACGCTTATTTACCTCTTTATCGATATGAAGATGTATACGACAGCATCTGTAGAGAGGGGTGTATAGAACCACAGCTAGTGATGGCATCTCTACCAAACTTGTCAGAATGACGATGGAACTCGTCAGCAACTATTGCACCCAATGTTATGATCAAAAATTAGTTATTAGTTATAAATGAGGGCAAAATTAAGAGCATGCTGTCAATAAGGAGGGATGCACAACACATGCTCTACTATTGCCTTTGATAACGAAACCTCGTGAAGAAAATCAAATGAAAATTTGACAATTCCTGTTCCTACTACATAATTAAGTTTCCTCTTGTTTGCTACTGCGTGTCGAAATGAACTAACGTATTATGCCTTTCGGACGGTTTCGAGTAGCTGATGTAAAAGCAGCGGCCGGTGACTTTCGCAGAGCTATACAAAGTATGGCTCTTCTACCAATCAAGGACTTAGATGAACCTCTAACAAGTAGTAACACCGGTATTAAAAATGACAATCAACTACCGCCAAAGAAATCTCGAAGAACATATGGATCAACAATAGCATCGTTCCTATAAGTAGGTTCATGTTTACCCGCCGGAAACGGTCACCCAGTAGAAATTAGGCCTTTCCCATCTCAACTCGGTCTTCAATTTGATTTATTGGGACTGAAACCTGCTGGTGTACTACGAATTGAAGGAATATTGGACTGAGTATACAGTAGTAATCAAGGTATCAATAAAACTGTTATGTAAGAAGATAACTTACTAGAAATCCTGTTAATCAATACTAAGTCAGCTCATGCACTTGGAAGAAAGCCTAAGAATGGGAAATGAATATTTTAAAATCAATGCTATTAGTTTTTGGCAGAAGCGAGAAGCCTCAAAAATTGTTGGAACTTGTTTGGAGTTCTAGATGATGGGTCTATAACTTAATTCGGTTTGCTTAGAGATGGCCTAACTTGTATTACTCCATTGTTATTATTCCATTGGAACATGCGTTGGAAAACTATTGTCATCGTACGTCATTTCAGTATATGTCGTTCATTTGAAGCGTAAACAACAATAATTTTTTTTTACTCAAATATGTCGAACTTTGTGCCTGAAAAAGTATTTTTCCGGGGAGTTCTTCTTCATTACTGAAAACTGCTACCAAAAGTCATCGTATTTTGGTGGAAGTTTATGGTGAACATGCGCTTGCTGAGCAAACGTGCCAAAAGTGGATTGCACGATTTAAAAGTGGTAATTTTGGCATTTGATATGTGAAACTCGGCCCACCAGCCAAATCAACGGCAAATCCGAATAACCATAGCGCGAAGGTAATGCTCTGTATTTGGTTGGATCAGATGGGTGTGCTCTATTATGAGCTGCTAAAACCGGGTGAAACCATCAATTAATCCGTTTGAAGAGAGCAGTAGCCGAAAAACGCCCGGAATATGCGATCAGACACGAGGCAATAATTTTCCATCATGACAACGCTCGGCTCCACGTTGCTATTCCGGTTAAGAACTATTTGGAAAACAGTGGATGGGAAGTTTTACCCCACCCGCTTTATAGCCCAGACCTTGCCCCTTCTGACTACCTTTTGTTCCAGTCGAACGCCCTCCCTGAAATACGGTTCACATCAGAGCAGAATATCAAAAATTGGCTTGATTCATTCTTGGCTGCCAAGCCGGCGCAGTTCTTTTGGGATAAGATCCACAAATTGCCAGAAAGATGGGAAAAAGGCATAGCTTCAGGTGGGCAATACTTTGAATAATACTATTGTACATGTTTTTCTTTAATAAACGTTCAAATTTTGAAAAAAAAACCGCACGAATTTGTTGCGACTGTTGAAGAATCAAATATCTATAGTAGACTCATCTTTAAATCCAATAAATAAAGATCAGTTAGCAGTTATGAAAAAAATTAGAGCTCTGAACGATTGGATGAATAAAATAGTGACGTATTTAATACTGCTCTGGGCGTTTCTATCGAATTAACACTGATTATCTCAAATATACAACGAATTCAATCAGCTTTGGTTAATGTATTAATTAACACTAATCATGGTCAATAACCATATCGTTTTCCATCTTAAATTTTCACTAATCAATAGAGTAATACGGATAATATTCAAGATTATACCCGTGCCGATAATGGATAGCACCAAGTTTATTGCGATCAAATCAGATGCTCCATATTTAATCATACTAGATGGGGTGAAAAGTAACCTCCTTGGGAATGAAAAAAAAAAAAATAAATAAATGTTTTTTTTTTTTATTTTATTCAATACAGTCACCTTTTAGTTTGATACACTTATTCTAGCGATTTTTTAACTTCTTGATCCCGTCCGAAAAGAAATTTTCCGGAAAGTCTGCAAAATACTACTCTGTCGCGTCGATGATTTCCTCGCGTGAGCTAAATTTTTTATTGATGAGCCATCTTTTGAGGTTTGGGAAGAGATAATAGTCCGAGGGAGTCAAATCAAGCGAATACGGTGGATGCGACAGCAATTGGAGGAAACAGAATTTTTTTTAGCTTCATTTGAGGCCGTTTTGCAGCGATTTCGGCCTTCAATCGCACCAATAATGCACAGTAATACTCGCTGTTGATGGTTTTTCCTTTTTCGAGGTAGTCCACGAAGAGTATGCTATGACAATCACAGAAAACCGACACCATAATCCTTCCGACCCATTGAGCCTCCCTCGGCCGTTTCAGAGCGTGCCCATTGCCGGGCACTCACTCTGTTCTCTGGTGTTTAAGAATTACCTTTTTTGCAGTAGCAGCGCATTCTGGCGGTCAAAGAGGTTACTTTTCACTCTACCTAGTAAGTCAACACCGGGATTATTACTACCCCCTAACAGAGCAAGACCTAGCCAGCTGTTTAGTATCTGCATCTCCTACATTTCTGTGTGAACAAATTAAGCCATTGTATCACAAGGGAGCAAGTGTAAGCGCATGCCATTTTCCTAGCAATGCAAGGCAGAGACCATGAATGAAATTCAAACTTGGATTCGGCTAACAAACCCCAATGAATGTACAGTGTACACAGTTAAAACTAAGACCACCATCAATGCGGTATGAGACAATAACATTTCATCGATCAAGCTTAAAGGTTCAGGATGCTTAAAAATTGAGCCTAATTGTGTGATTAGCCAAGATCTATTGACGCTGCGAGGACATCATAGTTATCAAAGCAACACAATTGCAATTAGGCAATTTGACGGACATATCAACCCTAATTCAAGTATCCAGGTTCCAATAATAAAACCACCCCAATCAGAAGAACTCGAAAAGTTAAAAAATCGATCCAAGGATTTAGTTCAAGCTGAGATCCCAAACAAAATTAACAATCACAGCGTTCATCAATATTCTGTTGCATACCTAGGACTGGTCCTGCATAGACGAAAATAATCAAACAAGCCTGCCAACTTGATGACTCCTATCCACCAGAACCAGCATCAAGGAGACACAGGAGCTTAAGCTTACCCTCTACGGAAAACTGTTGAATGTTAACATTTAACGGAAGGAGGATGTTCAGAACATAAAGAACACGTCACGAAATTCGTTCAACCAAAACGATGTTGTCAAAACAAATAACCTTGAACACACAGACACAAAACAAATACCAGGTGCATTCACTGCAAGGTTGCCCTTAACTTCTGCTCAATAAACAAAATTACATATACAAAACTATGATAATTGAATTGTTGTCAAATAAGCATATTGTATGATAATTGTTAGTTGTAATTTAAGTTATGCTAAGTAAGCAATAAATTTGTATAAATACGATTAAGTTTGAAGCAATAAAGCACTGATTTTTCAATACTTAAAAGAAGAAGTCGTATTTTGTTATCCACCTACCCGAGGTAAGGTGACTAAATATCATACAAATATAAATTGATATATTGGTACATGCACCAGATATATTCACTACACGATCAATGTACATGCACCCTGATCACACCGCCGGAACAAATAAGTTCTGACGTTAACACTTCCTATTGCGACTATGTAAACACCTTGTGGGTTACCATGAGCAGCATAGCACTATTCAAAACAGTTGACCAGTCAACTGAGCAGGTTTTTCAATTTGCTCTCACAAAAATTTAGATTTTTTTAAAAATAGGGAATTTTACAATAACAAATATACAAAAATGATAGCCGAAAGAGGGGAAAAAATCGAAGATTCACAAATGCATACCCTTGCATTTTCATTCTCTTAATATCCCTGCGCATGTGACAGTTGGCCAAAGAGGTACTCGTATGCTTCCACCGATACTGTTATTGTTATTGGTAACGAGTATAGCAAAGACATGCCGGTGTAGTTCAGTGAACTGAATGACTTCGATAGATACTTAAACTTAATCCTTTGTACTTAGTTGACGTCATTTGCTGTACAAAAGTCTTTCACCAGGTGACTGACTTCGCCTTTACAAAACATAGTTCCATTGGAAAGTAGGTAGATATACTATACAACGAAGACAAAGTCTGCAAAACAATTTCTGCTTTAATTTGGGCGAAGTATCTGAGAAGACTAAGATGATGCCCTTCAAAATTTTGATCTAGGAAATTTTATTCTACGGCACTGAATGGTAAGTCGATAATGATGTCTTTCGAAAGAATGATACTTTATTATACATATATTAAATCCTGCGTGCAATTCTTCGAGCTCTACCGAAATATGGATGTTGTCTAAAAACAAAGATACGAATACATCGAGTCCTTTGAAATCGATCTATTAATTCCATAAGCCGAAAAGCTTGTGTCGCACATCAAACGGAATGTTAGTTAGAACATTGTTCGTTAGTTAATTTCTTACCTCATCGACAACATATATTATATATGAAACAAAATGATTTATATTCTAATTTGGAAAATGGTTTCGAATAGTATTCCAATGATACATTGTTTATCGTTTTATTCTCAAAATAGTATAGTACTTCCCCTATACACCGGTTTATGTGAAAGTCAATTTTGTCAAACTGAGGAAGGATATCGACTTTAATTGATGCGATTTAGCCGAGCACAACACGAACAAAGGCAAGAAAAAGTGATTCTACAGCATGACAACGCTCGACTTCAAGTTACCAAACCCGTTAAAACCTACCTGGAAACAATCAAATGGGAAATCTTACCCCACCCGAAATATTCCCTAGATTTTGCGTCGTTCAATTATTGCTTGGTCCGTTCGATGGCACATGGTCTCGCTGATCAGCAATTCCGCTCATATGAAAACATCAAAAAATGGCTTGATGGATAGCTTCAAAAGATAAACACTTTTACAATAACGATATTCGAGCTCTGCAAGAAAGATGAGAAAAAGTTGTAGCTAGCGATGGGCATTACTTTGAGTACTTTGAATCATCTCTAACTATTTTTTTTTACAATTAAATTGAATTTTCAAAACAGAGATAACTTAGTTGCCTATCTTACATTATATTGTACTTGATTATTAGATACAATAAGAAACTTAGTTTTAATTAAGGTACTAAATCTTGACGATTTTAAAAATGTTGTGTACATGGGTATATCCGTGAGTTGCCTAAATGCCTAAAATAAATTATTTTTCAAATTCGGTATTTTTGATTTTTTAACTCGTACGTAGCCACGCATTGGTGTGCGATCATGTATACACTTTTGACAGTTGTGTTTAAGGCTATTGCATGTTCTATGTAACATACACACAGAGCCATCGAAATGAAAATGTGCTTCTTCACTGAATAATACGCTTCCAAGCGCTTTAGTTTCAGCATTGTGTTTCCACCGGTTTCTCGCAAAATTTAAACTCTTTCGATTTGGATTTTGTATGGGTGGATCTTAAATTTATTTTTTTTTAATAACGGTTTCAAAAACCACAATATTCATAATCGATTTATGCGCATCCTACTTAATTTCGCCTCGCAACATATTCTAGCATTCCCGACGTTGATGGTGCTGAAGAAATCCAGTCGATTTAACTTTAACAACTATGACCAGATCATTTGCTTGCTCGGCACATTCTTTAATCGACAAGCATAGAAGTGAGCGCAAAAAGGGCAAAGTGCACGAACCAGTGATTCACGGCTCTTGAAATCATTGTCCGAACACGAATGACCAGTGCGCTCCCTATAAGTGACCCATGGTAAATGTCATATCCACAAGACAAGTGGATCAGACCATACCTCATACGTCTCGTACTTACCTTATTTCGCTGATTTTTAATCCATTACAATGTTACAATTTTAACTTGGGCTGTAATGATCCGCAAGGTGTAATCGATACAAAAATTTTTGGACGAAGGCCTGCTTATTCAAAATCGGGATTAAAGTCCTTTTCAATTGAATAGAACAACGTAAGCTTTTCATCAGGTGCTCTCTACAGCAGCGGCCACCTTCTGTTTGGTGCCTTTTCAAGTTGTTCCTCCAATGCACATACGCTTGTTATGTCTAACAATTCGCTGAATTTTTTAGCTCCGCTTCAAAATCGGGTCATTCCTGTGCAATCTATATTTCAGATCCAATAAGTTCTTTATTCCGCTTTTAGGTGTCTGCCTGTCTGCATGTGCTATTGGTTTTCGACATTTTATTGGCATACTGGCATATTATTGGCATATTTGAAGAACATTTTCGACAGCGAATGTTGATATATTATTCAAGGTGGTGCTGATCGTCTATGTTGTACCTGAGTTCTATTTATATATTGAAGCGGTTGGAACTGACGGATGCAGTACGAATACGTATAGAAGTTGTTATAAAGTGGTGGTCGGGTTCCATTCGGATGTCGGTTCGAACTAAGTTTGTTTCAGACATGCAGGAGAATTGATCATTATATTAACGCATATAGTCGTATAACTTAAGTTTTGGAGTTGTTTATTTAGTACTGAGGATGTAGTACTCGTATGTGAATTAAAACATTTGTTATAAAATATTATTACAAATAAATTTACCAAAATTGTACTGTAACACCGAGTTAATTTTTCTAGAATTGATAATACAAAAATTACAATAATATCTGAAGATGACCTTAAATATCCAAGCAAAAAATGTTTCGCTTCACATTTTGTGGGTATAATCAAAGTATTTGACATTCAATTCTTTTAAAGAAGCTATAAAATGTTGACTTTTGTGGTTTTACTTACAACTGGTTTGTTTCATATTTACATAACCGGATTCAAAGTGTAAAAGTAGGAAATATCTTCAGCGAATCAAAGCCTAGTAATCTAGAATTTCCACAAGGATTAGTACTGGGTCCTTTTCTGTTTTTAATATATATTAATTCCTTATCTGACCAACCATTCATTGGTAAAGGCAAAGCTCTTACGGATTATCTCGCAATTGCTTATGGTTTAATAAATCCTTTAAATCTAGTTGCCGACACAAATCATCACGTTTATATATTAAGGTGTTGGTTCGCAAAACACAAACTAATTGTTAGCAATAAAACAAAGGAATTGTTCTTCAATCTCGAAGCGAAAAAGTTCCCAGACATTGATACTGTGTTTCATGCTCGTGATTGTATGACGTACACCTTATATCATATGGAATATTCCACACCAAATTTGGGTTGGAGTGGTGCGAACTTTAATAAATTACAGCAACCGATTGCCCTCCAAAAGTGTACATTAAGAAAAATTTGTAATGCTGCTCGCTATGCACTCTATGGAGTTATTTCGGTTGAAAAAAATCTTACCAATGAGATATTTGTTTTACTATAAGGTTCTAAAACGTATTTTATTAGAGGCGGATATTTGCAAAGCCCTATCTCGGATTCTTATGTAGCCTTACCTACCATTAGGATTTTACATTTTGGAAACACTTATACTATTGTCTCGTACATATAAATAAATAGACTGCCAATACACATAAGAGTCACTTTAAGTTTTACAAAAAAATAATGTCGTGGCTACTTAACTATGACACCAAGCAAATTGATGTTTCTTGTGTACCCTTAAAATTCCACAAGTGGCATCAGTAACTCCTTTTGTTACTCACAATTTTAAGTTCAATTTTAAGCTAAACTGTTGTGTTGTTTGCCATCTACATATGTATATTAGTTTATCTATGAAATTCACTTTAGCCCCAACACCGCCACCCGCTATTTAAAGGTTAGAACGATTCAAAACTTGGTTTAAAATTATTGCCAGCAATGTGGAAGAAACATTTATATAATATTTCTAGCGGGCACACCTTCCCGAACCTATGGGTGCATTAATTAAATTAAATTAAACTTAAAATATTTTGTAATTGGATTTGTAAATTTAGAAAAAAATAGAACAAAAGACAATATTTAAGCCTTGTGGCTTGATGACAATGATCCTTAACTATTATTTAGCTGGTAAATTGTAAATTATATGATCTTGCTAATCAAAATATTGTGTACAGAATAATGAATGAAATTAAATAACACTGAATTGAATTGGATTGACAATTATAACTCAGTAACCAATTGACCTTCAATTTCCTTCCACACAGTTTATGCCAGTCTCAATTTAATAAAATACCGTTGAAATGTTTATTATAAATGTTTATAAAACACTTCCAATACAATTTCCTTTACTTTCAATTTAAAAGTGATGTCCCATTGCGCCCCATGTCTGAGAGTGCCAAAGTGCTTTTTAAGAAGCATCATTTTCATCCAGTAACCGGATATTACATTCACTCCTTCCTGCTAAAAAAAAACCCATAATTGGAAAGCACATGATGGATCAAATCAATCAAGTTCTACAACAACAAATTTATCAAAATTGATCATCGATCGTTGTGGCGCGGCGTCCGTCGTCGGTCAGAGTGCTGACGCTAATATCAGTAGTAATTTGCCACGAAATTAGGTGGGTATGCATCTACACATACTTATGTACAAATATATAAATTAATTAAAAAATTTCTTCTTTTTTTTTCATTTTTAAAACAATTATGTATACATATTGAATGAAAAATTCTTTCAGTTACAAAAATATATATGTAAGTATATACTTGTGTGTAGATACATATATTGACGTGTGCGCATCTATACGTATATACATACATTATGTGTAAAGTATATGTTTTTGCTGTAGTAAGGGTTTTCAATTGAAATGCGTTGTAAGGTGATCTTCAGAAACCACTGCTTTTTGTGTTTGGCAATTTTACTGAATTCAAAGATTTGAAACATTAATTTATACTACGAGTATGATTCTATTCTCAGTTAACCATACAATTTAAAAGTAAAAATAATATTAGCTTTCAGATCTCAGTCTAAAGATTTTTAAATCGTTCAATCTGTTCAGATTAGAAACTAAAAATGTGTTGTGCTTAGATTATTTTTTAGCTCAGAATGCTAGATTTGATATAAAGATTCGAACAAATGAGGCAACTTGTTAAAACATTTCCAGCTTAGGTTTTTGCAAGGATACTTAAATGTAAAAAGTAGTCTTGAAATGAAAGCAATTTATTCGTAAGATGCTTGTTTGTTTAAGTGTTGGGAATTGCTACTATGAAATTAAAGAAATGTTTCTTCCCCTTCTCCAGGAACTAAAACAGATCCTCGTGAAAATATACATATATGTATGTATGTGTATACATATAAGGACCGTATCACAGCCTTTCACGACGAACAATTGGCCTCCAGCCAGATCCCTTGCCCAACCTTGTAGGTGATATTAGGTACATACATACATACATGACAAAGTACGCAAAAGTAACAAACGAATGGCTACAATCGAAAAAGGTTGCAAGAACCTTTTTGTATCGAGCTTATGAAACCTTTCGAGAAACCTTGTATTGTCATAAGAAATTCCAAATCTAATGTGGATGAAGGGGATACTTCATTTGCAAGCAAGAGAAAGTTAGCGAATAACACTTCAATTATTTAATTTACCTCTTTACAGAGGAATAAGAGGATAACAGTAGAGCGGTTTAGTTAAGCAAACTAGTAATAACACCTTTCAAAGATATAGAAACCAGACCATCAGTTATCACAGAATAGGTCTGAATGCAGCTTTCACTACTACCTAATTTGCTAATCTATAGAACTTCGAACTTCGTCTACTAAATTTATGTTTAATCCAAGGAGAAACTTAACCCGTGAATCAAGTAAAGCACACAAGATAAAAAACTAAGCAGGCATCAATAAAATTTAAGCAACGTCCTATAATTTGCTACGAGCAAAAAATTGCGAACGCAATGCGAAAATAATCAAGTATTACCTTTTATGTGCTTTTATACTTTCTTATTTCCAAAAAATATATTAAACAAAAATTATTTCGTGTTGTGTTTGATAGCCCTTCAGTTATTGTTATAATTTGCTCCGGTCAAAACCATTGACTTCAGAATTTCGTATAAAATTTAGATTGTGTGTCGAATTATCTTTCAGCAAAATTTTGAACGTGTTTTTTTCGAAATTATGTTTTCCAAGCTGGTTGGTAAACATATTTGAACAACTAATCTTCCGATTTGCATATAACAAGTCTTAAAATTTTCAAAAATACTGTCTCTCTGGCATCACGTAATTATTTTTTCTATAAAGGGCCTCCCGTAGGGCAACTTTTTTTTTTTTAAATATCGAAATTTCCGAAAATGGCGGCTGTGCACCTCTCTTCTTGGAAGGGTCCTGTAAATTTTGAATTATAATGAGTCACTAAACTTTTTTTTTAATTCTACATAACAAGAGCTAGCGGAGTATGTATAATTTTTTTGATATATTGATTTTTCGCCGAATGGCGCACTTCCAAAATCAAATTTGCAAAATTCGTAAAAAAAATCGCCAAAAAAATTGTTAATAACAAATTAACTATGGTAAACCATATAAAAATAACAATCCTACGTTCTTATTTAGACAATATATGTATTTTTAAAGATCTAGTTAAAATTTGAAGAGAATTGGTTGAAAATTGTTGAAATTATGGGTTCGGCCAACTTAAAAAAAGCAGTTTTGAGATAAAAGCGTTTAAAATTTTAAGTAATAGAAATACGAATAAATACCTGTCAGCCTTGTATTAAACTTTGAAAAACAAGTACTTCACGAAATTTCCTGACCATAATCTTTTGGAATACCATTTTTGATGTCCTAAGTGACCATTGAAAGTAATAAAAAAATATTGATTTTTTGAAAATCTTAGGGTGGCCAAACTCCTTAACCGATATTTTCGGCTTACCTTCTTGAGCCTCTTCTGAAAGCTCTCCAATTGGCAAAATATTGGAACCAATTATACATATATTCTCCATGAGAAACAATTTTGTGTGCGGTTGGTGTTATATACTTTTGCGCATAATACGCTTTAAGCGTTATTAATGCGTCCTTAGCGCAGATTTTAAATTTCTGCGCGTTTAACTTGAAACGGTTGATTTATTAAATTTAAATTATTTCTTAACCTACATACTTATTCAGTTTTAATATTAAGTAATTCCGCAGTGGTTTCGAGACGTTGGACCGAAGGACCATCAAACAAAAGCGGAAGAGGTACTCAAAGCTAGTTTTTCGCCACTTATTGTTTGCAAAATTCTATTTGCATTGCGATCTAGAATGACTTGAAGGCTTGAGTTAGCCGAAGTTTCGGTAACATTCCAATTAGATAGCATGTTACCTCCTTATTGAGAGGTAAGGAGGAGGAACATAAATTTTTTTCTTCTTCTGTTGAAAAACTTGTGCTATTATATTGATTTAAAAATATGGTACCGTGGATTCTACCAATTTTTTCTTCAGATGCTCGCTGTACAGCATCCACAATTTCTGCTTTTGTTTTTTTGCTGGTATTTTATTTTATTTTATTTTTTTTTTTTTTTCAAATTATATGTGTACATATCACACATATTAATGTCAGATGTTTCACAATTTGCTTCAAATTAATTTCTTCTTCGTCTTTTAGTTCTATAGGAGCTTCCTTAGTAAAGCTTTTTTTGGTCGTTCTCTTGTAATTAACTTTTTCTCCGAAGGGTTTCTTAGTCCAAACGAATTTTCCAGCCACTTGAAATATTTACTAATGAAATTCTTTTTAGTGTATGCACAAGATAGATATTTTATCTTAATTTGATTGAATATTCCATCCAAACTAATGTTGAAAAAATTTTCTGGAAAGTCTAACCTGATGAACACTTTTTTTTTAAATCTTTAACATTCACCATCGGTTCCTTACAAAAACACTCAAACAGAAACTTGTAGGTCCACATTATTATTATTTAACAATAGCTTGTAGTAACTTTATATCATTTCTGTCCTCATTAACATTCTATCGCTAGGTGTAACGGAATAAATAAAAACAGCGTAAAAAGAAAAGCCTTTGAATATGTTTCATTTTATTTCTACATACTCGTATATCCCCTTGTTTGGACAAGAGATGAAATTTATTTTTAATTGCAGCATGAAACATCGATTTAATTTTTGTTTTTATAGATGTTGTGTTACTAATCCTATGGCTTGTAAAAGGTTGGTATCTAAAGTATTTAGTCGACAATTGTTTGCAATCAATAAAGAAAAATTTCAAGCTTTTTAAAATTCTTCAATGCTTTTTATATTCCAATTGACTTCTAATTCCGTACATAAGAAAGTTCAAAATGTTATGATAAGATCACTGGTTTTCTTTAAATGAATAAAATCCATCAGAGAATTTGTTGCCATATTCTTGTGGATACAGAACAAGTTTTACTTTATATATTGGATAGTTAAAATCTTACTAGCATAATCATAAAAAATCGGCAATTTTCAATTATTAATTTTAATTGTCGACATGCAATAGTTTTACTAAATAGACCAAGAGTTTGACAAATAATTTTTCACTAACTTGGTTATTTTTTTTTTTTTTTAAAGTTCTAGTTACAAAACTGATTGCGGTATCATTTATCAAAATTAAAAACTACCAATTACCAAATTAAAGGAAGTCACGGAATATTTAAATACATATTGTCTATGCATTTTGATCGACAGCCACAATTATTAATCGATGATTGCATTTATTTGTAACTGTGTAATACGAATAAGTTCGGTATCTACATATGAATTTGAGATAAACTCGTCTTGTGATAATAATAGACTAAATTGTTTCCAACGCATATTATCGCTACTTGATAAATGTTTATACTGCTATTTATAATTACCTAAATTTCATTTCTATTGAACTATGTAAGTACTTTTTTCGTGTATTAAATTATTTTTAACTATCAGATAAAAATAAAAGTTCTAGAGAACCAGGTTTAATTTTAAGAACAACTAAATAATAACTGTTGCCCTGATTAATGAGTACGATTATTTTTTCGTATGAAAAAAGGGGAAATTATTGAAGCCGTTGATGTTTTTTTTTTTTCAATCGTTTTTCTGCAACGGAACCAAGGAATGACCTACCCTTTCAGGTTGACGTTCTTGCATAGGACTATGTCCTCAATGGGGAACGAAAATAATACATATAAACAACAAAAGCAATAACACTTTTGACAACCATACAAAACGAGCCAAGAAACGATTTTCAGATTTAGTAAGAACGATTGGTAGGACATAGGGTGTTGAGTAAATAGCGCGAGGTGCTACAATGCTTTGAAACAAAACAAAACTGGTAGACTGTTGGTAGTAGTTGGTCCTCTAGCAAAAAGATACGACACACTAAACAAATTCTATATTGACATAAATCCAGCCCAAAAATTTTCATCACACGTCTTAAATTACTAGGTCAACGTTGTGAAGAAAGGCTTCGTTTTAGGTAGAATAGAAAGTTCTTAAACTGAAAACTACATAGAGGCTTATTCGAAAAAATCAGGATTTATTCTGAATTTCAGCTTTAGTTAATTAGTAACGACTTCAGAGTTCATTATTGTTAATTTTTTAATTTTATATTTAAAATTTTCAGTACGATGGTGTGTGTATCGCCTTAAACATCTTTCGAGATTTTAAAATAAAATTGAAAAAACTGCCATTCAATATAAGACTTAATAATCGAAATCAGCTCCGCATTTGAACTTGACAAAAGTTGTACTCGTGCTAGTATTAGCTTCTATCGAATTAGCATCGAAAAAAATCGAACATTAGCAGAGTAAGTGGTGGTCACATTCCGGAAAGTATCGGATGATTCAATATCACTTCTGTCTAGCACATTCATGTTCTTGACTTACTGAAAATACCATATTAAAACGTCAGTTAGTATTTTCTCGTCTTTTCTGCTTATCAACAGCAAAAATATCGCAGATTCAAATGCTGAAAAACCCTCCCTAAGCTTAGTCTTGCAAGTTCGTTGGCAATCTTTTTTCCCTCATCCCATTGTTAGCTGATACCCAGCCAAAAAATTAAAGATATTAAAAGGCAATAGGGGCGAGTTGTACCAAATATCAGCTTTGAGGATATAACCCTTGATATGCATATCAGTGAAAATAAAATTAAATCATGTTCAATTTACAAAAGCTCACGCTGATAAAATGTTCATTATAATAATTGCCTCCTTTTCTTCAAAAAAAAAAAAAAAAAAAAAATCTTCTTAGCCTTCTTACCTTGCCTTCCATCACAATATCGATGGCAAATTTGAATCCTTTTAAAATAAGATCCCTAAATATGTATCGGTTATCAAATACACCTTTCTGCACAAAGGGCGAACAATACTCTGAATACAACGAGTAGAGTCTAGGTCATGGTCCCCGCCGTACTGCAAGCGTCATCAGTTCACTATTTCATCGTATTTAACTTTTAGTATTCAAATAGAATATTGGCTTATCACGATATTCAACTGATTGATTTGTCATACCTCAATTTAATAGAATTTTATTATCATGGCGTATCGTGTAATTGGGTTTGATTTTTGTATTTGGTTTGATCCTGTAAAAATTTAATGATTGGTCCTTATATAAATCTTGGTTTTCGATTTATAATATTGGTCTTGGTTTTACTGATGAATTCATAAATAATAAAGGCACTTATTTGAGTCCCTAAATCGTCGTTCCACACTTAAGCTTGTGTTCCAAACAGAAATTTCGAAAACTTTTTGTTGGATATACTGCATATACAGATCTTTTTTGTTTTTGTGTTCAGTTTGTTAAATTATATTACTATATTATAGTTTCTTGAGTATGTGTACCACAAAAATTGACATTTATTTTTAGTCAGACACGATACAAATTTGTCCTAAGCCAAAAAATAAATATTGGTATCGACCATGTAAAAATAACTACAGGAAACTACGTAGTAAGAATTTCAACACAAAAATTGGTAATTAAAAATGTTCCCTTGTGTGACAGACGATGCGCGTCAAATAACATTTCAGTAGCTTACTATCATACGTATAAGTTATTAGCGCTATTATCTTCAAAGTTTAAAGCAATTATGTTAAGTAGACCCAGGTTAGGTTAATTTTTGGACAATTAGGTCGAAAATTTCAGAACGTGGATACATAAGACCGCCGCTATTAGTTTTAATTTTTGTTTTAGGTTTTTTTCTTAAGGAGCACTTAACTTTCATTCATATTTGAGTGGTTTGATTTACATAAAGATTATTTATTGCACGGTTATATATAAAAGAGCTATGATAACAACATATACGTATGTAAAAATAATATTTTAAATGAATTGACAGCACTCTCAATATCCACAAAAATACGTACATTTTTGTTCGGGGTTAAAGATTTTATGATATTAAAGGTGGGTATTTGAAATTAAAGCTTAACTTTTTCTGCTGAATATTTTTTTTTTTAATTTTCTCTGTTTCCAGATTTTTCATCGCCTTTTAATATTTTACGGTCCTTTTGCAACGAGTTGAACAATTGCGAAAAAAAATAGCCCAGTTGCGAAGTATTGTACACTGAGCCAGACGTTTAGTAAAATTACATTTACAAAATAAATCTTATCCTGAGTGGCGAAAAAATAAAACATAAAGTGCTAAAATGTCTCAAAAACAGTAGCGAATTCTGATCACTAAAAAATAACATAAGGAATCCTACCTTTAAATCTATTCCAATGCAAATTTGGAATATCTTTTTTGTTTTAACATATTATAGTGATTGCAGCCAGTCGCTTTCAAGTAAGCGAAAACAACAGATGGCATATTTATATTTATTCTGAAGAGGTTAGAGGTATTATTCCTCGCTGGCACTTTCCGAACAGGTGGAAAACAATATTTTGTCCTACTCGTCCCCGAAAGCTGTAAGTAAGATATGACAACGCTAATAAATCGTCCGCCTTTCACTGACTGACAATATGCTTTTTATATTACATTACATTTCAAAAAATTAACAAAAATCTGCATTACTCGTACACTCGCAAAAGCAAGGTAGTTGTTCTTTCAATTTTTTTACCTTTCGAAACATATACATATACCATACAAAGTATAGTAATTCAAATGTTTTTTGGCAGTTTAAAGTATGATATGTTTTCACTAAATAAACCTTCTAACCATCTCGATGAAACTATCCATCCAGTAGATTTTACTATCTACTATTATAGTAATAGTGTATAATTTCTACACAACTTCGCTTCGCCCTATTTTTTTTTTGTTTTATATTTTTGAAATTACTTAAAATTTGTTCAGTCCATCTACTTATGCAAGCGGTTCCGTGGGTAGCACTTGTACTACATATCATATTTTATATATAATATTATAAATTATGTTTCAATCTGAATAATAATTTCAAAGATGCAGTAAACGCACGTCTGTTTAAATTGGTGCGAATCCTATGAAAAACCTTTTACTTCGATTTGACCTCATTCAGAAGTATTGTAAACTCATTTTTATTTACTTCTGTTTTAATACCTCGAAATGCATTACTAAGTAATGGTTTCCGGCATTCGTACAATACTACAATACAATACTTCTATCACCTAAGAATGTGTTGCCATAGCTATCTTGCAGGTTTTTCTAGGCACGCTGGACTTAAGTGCTCTTCCAGAAAGCCAATAATCTAAATAAAAACAATAAAACTACAAAATATATATTTAATATATTTATATAGGGTTTTCCAATAGGGACTTGACAACTTTGAATTTAATTTGTGAACGCACTCTTTCACTAATCATCAAACTGTTTCTGTCAATTTATTCAGAAAACTCAACATGTTCATCATGGTAAAGTACACTAACGAGCAACGTCTGCAAATTATAAAGATTTTTCTACAGATATTCAAGATCAATCTGATTCAAGAATTGAAGCCGATGGACCATTTGAAGCGACGTACGTTCTCCGATTGGGTTCTGGAGAAGATGCGCCAAGATGATGAATTTCATCGCAAAATCATCTTCATTTTTGGCTCAATGGGTTCGTCAATAAGCAAAATATGCGTTATTGGTCGGGTGAAAACCCACATGTGCTTCATGAATCACCACTTCATCCACAAAAAATAACTGTTTGGTGCGGTTTGCATGCCGGCAGCGTTATTGGGCCATATTTTTTCGTCGACGATAACGATCGTCACGTTACTGTGAATGGTCAGCATTATCGCGCCATGATCACCGATTATTTTTTGCCCGAATTGGAAGATATGGACTTGGACAACATGTGGTTTCAACAGGATGATGCCACAAGCCACACAGCACACGCTACAATCGATTTATTAAAGAGTAAGTATGGTGAGCGTGTTATCACAAGACATGGGCCAGTCGATTGGCCGCCTCGTTCGTGCGATTTAACACCGCCTGACTATTTTCTGTGGGGCTACGTTATGTCATTGGTTTATGCCAACACGCCGACGACATTGGAAGAGCTCAGAGCCAACATTGAACGCGAAAAAGCGCCCGTTTCGGCCGAAATGTGTGGCCGAGTCGTTGAAAATTGGGTCCAACGAATCGACCGCTACAAACGTGCCCGCGGTGGCCATATGAACGAAGTCGAGCCAATAATAAAGTTTTTGAAATATCTCAAATGGTTTGCCTTTTATTTAAAAAAAAAAATTTGTCAAGTCGTTATTCGAAAACCCTATATTTCGTGGTGTGCAGTCATGAAAATAAACGGTCCTCCACTACAGAAAGTAAGTATTAAGTAGAAGAATATCCTTGCGCAAGGTCCGTCAATCCTATTGATAAAACCTGTTCTTATTTGTCTACCTTTAAAATGAAAATATTATGATTTCGACTACTCAGCGCTAATTTCTACAGGATAGAATCCTACAATTTCTTTGCATATTTTTATTAATGTGTGCGTTTCAATTTTCCTTAATTGAGAAATAAAACTAAATCGTTTCTTTACTTCCATGACGATCTCTTCTTTAGGTTAGCGTTCAACAGAAAGAAACATTACTATTTAGCTATACCTTCTTTGATGGTTCTTCCAAAAAAAAAAAAAAAAAACATAACGCCTATTCTTCTTGAAAAATGTCTTTGTAAGTAGCATCTGGATATGGTTCTTTTGCAGCCAATTCATACAGATTTAAGGGATTAAGTGCAATACAAATTCAAATCTTATGCTTATTTTATTGATATTTTCTAGTGATCTACTTTGTATCTCCGTCAGGATAGCTGTCTCAATTTCTTTAGTCTTTTTGTGAGACTTTGATCTTCGATTCCAAATCCTCAAAAAGATATTTGGAACTGTTGTGCAAAACTTAAACAACATCGGTACTTGCAGACAACCCGATTTCAGTGAGAGATCGAGAAGAATTTCTGACGGGTTAAAGATCTCCTGATGTTTCATCATTTTATTTTTGGTTTTAGGAGAGAATGTTTTCCAGGAAAATTTACAGCATTATCGTAGCGTTGCTCTTGATAATTTCTAATTGGAATATCATACATTTTCAAAGAATTCATAAACTGTTATTATAGGTAACTTGCAGTTTACTGAGGTAATATACTTACCATGCATATTACATATCTAGGATTGATGAATTTGGAGTGGTATCTTTGTCTTCTGTGCCAAAAATAGGTCTAATTTTTCACATTTTCGATTTAAAGGTAATTCAATATGATGAAGTCGCTTAATCTGTTTGTTAGTTTTTCCAGGTGTAAAAAAATGAAGTTAGTGTAGGTGGCTGCTTATATTCTCTCCTTGGCCGTAAGGCCTTTTTAAAAAAAAAAAAAAACATAATTAAACTAGACTTAAAAATATTCTACACATAGCACATTTGAAGATATTATAATATGCACTTCAGAAACAGGTTTTGTGAGAAATCAAATGAATCTCAGCTTGTCAACTACTTTAGTCATCATCACAAATCTGATGCCCCACCTGACCTTAGGGTAAAGACGGAATTGGTAGTCAAAGTTACTTTCGGGAATTAGAGGAAAACCTGTGAATGTAATAAAATTATGGTTCTAATCATGATCATTAATTTAGGAAGACACAAGACTATCCTGTTAAATTTTAAGTTTGCTTGTTTCTCTATATTTTTTATATCATATATTTCTATATTTCTATATTTCATATCGATATAGTTAAAAGATATAAAAGATTTTATATTTCGTCGGGTGCACCGTTTAATTTTATTTCCGCAAAATGGCTCTGATTGATTTCCGGTGCCACCGATTGTATAAATAACATTTGGCACCTCTATGTCTACAAGTTTTCTACTTTTGTTTGAATTGAACTTACATACAAACAGCTTCTTTTCGAGTGTAGTGTACATAAGAGCAACTTAAATGCTTTTCACTGACTCACCATAATACCTCCGGGTTTACTTGACCTAAGGCGGCTGAGTGTGTACGATTATGGTAAGCGAGGCACTGATCGGCATTATCCTGCGGAGCTCAGTTCTGCAACTGTGGTAGCAAATGATTTGTGCTATGAATGATACATATGATATGATATGATATGACCTGTAAAAACTTATAAACGCGATTATTGAGCAAAAGTAATTACCATAAAAGCACTATATTTCACCGTCGGATATGGCTGAATCTTAGAAAGAGGACATATGTTGGATGAATTCACGTTATTGAATCAACGTACAAGAATGTAGATAATATAGTAAATATATACCTTAAACGGGCTACTTCAACGTATTTGGAGCTGAGGTCAGTTAGAATTATTAGGACTACTCAGGGTGTTGATATAGAGATGGTGGCGGCTGAAGGCTAAATGGATGAGCGGCTGTCATATTTTACCTGTGAACTGGGTTATTGACTCTTAATATCCTGTCTCTTTCGCCCAAAGAGTCATGAAAGCCCCTACCTTTCGAATTTTGTAGCTGTGTGTGGGATTAACTTAACGACCTTGCAAAAAGAAAAAAGGACTTTCTAATCTGCATCTGGAATATATGAGCCTTGAGCAGATCGCATGCATTTAAGTAATTAGTGGCGGCTCTAGACACCTCTGTTTAGAAAGTGCGATGGGATGGCTCGGGCAAAAGAAGGATGAAAAACTGTGATATACATATACTACGGCAAGAAATCCTTAGCTTTCGACACGTATTTGAACGCCTTATAATAATACACACTAAGGCTCTATTCTCCAACAACAGCCTGACATGCAATCACGACCCTACAAAAAAAAAAAAAAAAAAAAAAAAAAAGTCGAAAACAACTTATCCATGACAGAAAACGATTTAGAAAAGGTGATGCGCTGTCATGTATGTAACTCAGTACCGTCAGCATCATATCAGCATGATATTGATATAACTGGCAGAAAGCAAGCTGTCACTTGTGCTTTTCAAAGTACTGGAAAAAAAAGTGTCAAAAATGCGTTTAGTCATAAATGAGAGCCTTGGAGATTTAAATTTTACGCAGATCTTCTTTTAGCAGGTTTACTAACCTCAATATATTCTCCGAAAAATAAAATAAAATTTGTGGGCTTAAAAATTGCTAAAGGGTTTACCAAGAAATCACAAAATAAATAAAAATTAGACCAAAGATTTCTAAAAGCATTAATCAAATTCGTGTATGGGCTTAGACACAAGACATGCGTCGCTTCTTCATCTCCAGTTACACGTAATAAACTGAACACACAGAAGGCTAAAAAACCTGTAACAGCAAGAAAGTGCAAATAAATATGTACACACTTACATCTGAAATGCTAAAACGGTTGAAGAAAATCGGAAAGAAAATCAACAAAATAAAAGTCAACAGCAAGGAAAAGGAACCTCTTTTATTAAAAAGAAATGTTGCGTCAAATATACAGTACCCGCGTAAATTTCAATTTATTTGCAGATAATAATTCAAATATAGCAAACTTAAAGCAATTACAGCTGGAAGATAAAATAAAAAGAAAAAAACATTTACGTTGAAAAAAAAAAAGTTTATTGGATAAACCGAGTCGCACTCGTCATTCATACTTAAAAGGGTTACCAACTCAAAATTCTCAGTGCATATATTGTGTCCGTCTTTATGCAATTTTGTAGAGCGACAGTGATATCTCTGAATTTTATCGGTTTCCCATTGTCTTCTTTTTCTTCTCCTTCTATTGCCTGCTAAAATTATTATTAATTCCGATATTGATATTTGTTTATTTATATCCATCTGACAGCCATTAGAAGTGCAGTACATGTTAATTTCATACACATTTCAATACAGATTTCATGGGATAAAGAACTTTCTATATTGTCATTTTACACAGACCAACGACAAGAAGGGCTTTATGCACTTGATCTTCAAACTTAGTGGCATATGCAGCCTTAAGCTCAGATTTGATGAATCGACTAAACTGACTAACAATACAAAGATGTTGACCTAGTTTGTGTTAAATTTCTTAAATTAATTGGCTTCAACAAAGTCCGCAGCAGAAGCTCTTTTGGTCTTAATTTATTTTTATTTTTGTTTTTATTAACCAAACTTCTTTTTTATCAAGCGGGGGCTATTGCTGTCGATGAATGGATTATTTATCATTCATATCATAGCTCTTTCCTTTTTTTTTTTTAGATAAGTCTTACTTACCTTAATACTTACTCTAAATTTCTTTTGTCAACATCTACAAATTGTCTCGGCACACAGAGACGATTCCTTTCAATTTGTTGACAATGTTAACTTGGTTTCATTCTCGTTCATCACAACCAACATGTTTTGCTGTGAAATCATATGTGATGGCGCTCTGGATATCGACTTTGTTGGCATACCATATTGCGTACACTCCATTTGCTCCATCTGCTCTACATGATTTGCAACCCATTGTCACAGAAACTATACGGTTTCCTACGTTTAAAATCAGCAAAAATATATAATAATTATTTGTGGTCAATTTATTACAATTGTTTTAACATAACACATGGCAGCCCTGCTACAAATTCTGTCTGACAAGACGTGCTTTCTGAATTACGACTAGTATAACAACATTGCCAGAGAATACATAACAGAAACAAAAAAAAAAAAAAATTAAATAAAATAAAATTGTTTTCTCGTTATTTCTTTTTGTTCTCCATACTGTCGCAGAAAATGTCTGATAGAGAATTGCCTATATGGACATATTTATACTGTCGTGTGACAGGTAAAGGAGGTTTTACAAGAAGAGGCGGTGCACTTATTGCAATGCATCACTTACTTGTCTCTTTTAAAAAGCCATTGCGGCTGATCGAAGTGTCCACTCAACACATGTAGAGTGTGCTGTGCACTGGGTGTTGTGTTTGTTTGACGATGTTAAAATAAGACAAGGCGTAAAAAACAATTTGTGTACTCTTTCTTACATCTTGCTTTCAAGTGCAGTACAAGCACTTATATTTCGCTCTCACAAAACGTTGGTTTTTATGCAAGAAACTTACCAGGGAATCAATTACGATGAATTACAGGCAATTTCAATTTAAGCCATGTTAGCTGCAAGTCGAGTCGTGCCGGGATGAGATGAGATGGGAATAAAGGTATTTTGATTCCCTCTCAGGTGAGATCAGAGAGCGAAATGGTTTTTATAGACACTGTTTAAATTTGTAGTCTTATTTAAGTCAAATCAATTCCATACTTAGGAACATACCTACCTATTGTTGAAAAAGATATTTGGATTCGAAATTTATGGGTTTTAACAGAGTGCCGGATGTGAATAAAATATATACCTACATTCCGAACCTCTTTGACCTTTTTGACTGTAAGTCATTTTATATGCTAATAACTTCTATTAAGTTCGCATGTAGTTTCTATTCACATATGTAGGAGGTCAACTAAGTGCTTCGTATGTCAATATTTCAATACATATCTTCTTGATGCACCACCCACAAGATAGGGGTTAAATTATAACCAATTTTATTCACTGCAGATGATACATGCATACATACATACGTATATAGGTTCCACTTCAGAGAGCGGTTAAAAAAATACTTTATCCGCTGTTTGTGAGATTGAACCACTAAAATGCCGAGTATAGCGAAAAAAGTTAGATCTTGTTATTTTCATAAAGTTAGATATTGAGGTTATAACACATAGGCTGAAAAGTCAGTGCCGTTTTATAGTAAAACACTAAATTTTTGCAAAATTCAACTTTATTTATCAATGTAGTTGCCTTCAGGGGCTATACACTGATTGAAACGATTGAACTGATCTTTCGATACCAGTTTTGTAGTACGATTTCGGTTTAGCCTCAAAATAGGCCTCTGTTTCGGCGATTACTTCTTCATCGGTATTAAATCTCTTTCCGGCGAGCATTCTATTAAGGTTTGCGAACAGGAAATAATCGCTGGGGGCCAAATCTGGAGAATACGGTGGGTGGGGAAGCAATTTGTAGCCGAATTCATTCAATTTTGCCATCGTTTTCATCGACTTGTGAAGCGGTGCATTGTCTTGATGAAACAGCACTTTCTTTTTCTTTCTTTTCGTCCTTCAAACGCTCCAACAAAGCAATGTAATAGCCGCTGTTGATAGTCTGCCCCTTTTGGAGATAGTCGATGAAAATTATTCTATGTGTATCCCAAAATACGGATGCCATAACCTTGCCAGCCGAATGTTTTGGACGAGGTTCGTCGCCTGCTCGCCACTCAGCTGACTACCGATTTGACTCTGGTGTGAAGTGATGGAGCCAAGTTTCATCCATTGTCACATACCGACGCAACAATTCAGTTTTATTGCGGTTGAGCAGCTTTAAACACTCCTCTGAATCATCACCACGTTGTTGTTTTTGGTCGACTGTGAGCAAACGCGGCACCCATTTTGAACAGTGCTTTCGCATGTCGAAATATTCGTGTATGATATATCCAATACCCTCTTTTGATATCTTCAGAGCCTCAGCTATCTCGATCAACTTCACTTTACGGTCATTCGTAATCATTTTGTGGACTTTTTTGATGTTTTCATCTGAAACAGCCTCTTTTAGACGTCCACTGCGTGCATCATCTTTGGTGCTTGTATGACCACTTTTAAATTTTTCAATCCACTTGCGAATGGTTCGTTCGGCTGATGCAGAGTCCGGGTAACACTTATCAAGCCATTTCTTTGCATCGGCTGCATTTTTTCCCATCAAAAAGCAATGATAAATCAACACACGAAATTGCTTTGAACCCATTTTTTTCAAAATAACAAAAGTTGCTTCACTCACAACGCTATATCTCAAGAACTAATCGTCCGACAGCTGTCAAATGTATACACGTATCTTTTGAAGGTTGGTACTAACTGAAAATGGTATGGATTTAATTCAAGTGATGCCTTCTCTTAGAAACGGCACGGATTATAAAGGTGATAATAGAATTAGGGAAACAAAAATGTTTAAAACTGCTCTCTAAAAGTGAATGTATTTGTTCTATACTTAAGAAGGGCTATATTCTGGTAAAATAAAAAAAACAGGTTGAAAGAGGTTACATTGACATTACATCGTAGATATGCATGTCCCTGGAGTCCATGCTTTTTTCAATTCACTGATAGCTTTGAAAACCTGCCACTTACTCGCGGGATACATGTATCCAACTGCAAATTATCTGATGTTAGACTGCGACTATCTTATAGCTTGGTATAGATGATAACTCATTTTTTCATAAGCTTAAAACAAAGACACCTGCGCACTCATCTGCTGAAAACCATAGAAAGTTTGATTGACCTACGTCTGTGCAAAACAGGTCTGCATTTATGCCAAATCTTAGATGTTTTTCTTTTCATAATTTGCCTGTTCAAACATTTGCGAATGCCTTTAACAGTGCTAGCGATGCATTATGTTTATCAACTCTAAAAAATTATTAGAGATTGTGTACTCTTGTGGACTCTTCGTTGATTATAAAAGTTATTTTGACGATATGATTTTTGATAGATGTGGAACTTAGTCGTCTGCATCTCTCTGTTGGAATGCATTTTATTGTTTTTCTTTGTTATCTTATCTATCTTTTTTCTTCTCTAAACGAAAGGAAGAATTTCGATGGGTTGATTAAATTAAGTATTTGAACATGGCAAACTATGTTTTTTTTTGTTTCAAATAAGAAGAATATTAAACACGTTGGACTACTACGTAAAGTTGAAGATTACCTGGACGCTTCATTTCTTCTAATGTGTATTCGAGAAGTAATGCGAATTATCGCTGATTCTTTACCACAGTGATTAAAATGAAATAAGCTTTTACTTTAGGCGATTACTATTTCTTTCAACTAACTGCAAGACACCGCGTATCACAGCTGTATAGAAATATTTCCATTAATACATTGCACTGGCCTTAAATACTAGTTATCCTATTGTAGTATTTGCACTGTTGGCTTAATTTTCGTATTTCATTGATGAATAAATTTTCAAGTGGACATAAATAAATACTTTTCTTTTCTGCCCTGTACTCCTTGTTTAGGAAAACGTTGCGATAAATAACTTCTTTTACTTTGATCACACATACATGTTTGTAGCCAAATTATTTTCTGCATTTTATTACCGATCGTGCATTGTTTTTATTTCCTCAGTATATTTCCATACTTCGGCGGTATAAAATCATTACAAAATTTTTCTTAGTAACTCACCCAAAAGGACGGGAAATGAGTATAAAGTCTACAGCAAAATATTTATCTATATTTATTTATCAGAGGCATTTATAAGAAAGTGGATAAGGAGGTACCTATAAGATAATGGTATTGCCTTTGATGAGTCATCCAGTAAGGACAATAAAATAATTTGCGAATTGTTTTGGGAAAACCCCACAACGCAAGAGAAAAATTGTCCAGAAATGGAATTAAAGTGTCCATTAATACAGTACGATGCCGTTTGGTAGAATCTAGCATCAAAAACAGGAATACCAAGCCCAAACCTTTACTGACACAAAAACATATTGAAAATAGGCTGGTTGAGCAACGTAGAATTTACACCGGGATTGGAACAACATCATGTTTACAGATGAGTTATCTTGTTTTGTTTATAATTATTAGAAGAAATCCTTCACAAAAAAAAAGATGAAATGTTTCCCTAACACTCCGTAAAACTTCCACCAAAAGCTTATGTTTATGGATGCACAATTTATAGTAAAATCTTGAAGAAAATTTGGAGAGGACAAAGTTTAGAATGTGCGCAAAGGTTAAGTTAAAGTTGCACTAGACGATGCCAAGCAATTATAATTAATAGTGGTGACTGGACTCCGACTCCCTACTAATTTAATTACGCAATTCGTTTTAATATATACTTTAACAAAATAATATGAATTAATACAATTCTGCCATTTTACACTGGTTTTCGTAGAAGAATGTCAGCACCCCCCATTTATCTAGCTTTTACTGGAATTTCTCAACTTTTCGTAGAAGGATGAGTTAAAGCTTCGGTGATTAAAGTAACACAAAAGTGTGCGTCTAAAGAGACGCAGTAAATTTAATTTTTGAGATCTTTGCATTTCCGAATACCTGCTATAGGCGGAGATACTTCGCCCTTGCACCGATTCATCAAAATATAGCTTATTATAATCAGGAATGGGTATATCCCCGACTGGAAGATAGACAGGGTTCTTCTGACTAGGAGTGAAATCGAACGTTGTCGTCCAATAATGCAAAAAAAAATAAAATAATACGCCAGTCCCTTTGAAGCCATCTGTGATGACTTAACTACATTCTTATCTGACTCAAATTCTGGCCAGCCCTGACCACAACTACGTCTAGGTCATCAAAACTCCAGTGCGTGCTGTATCAAAGCCCACGCACTGATGCATTTAAGAGTCCAGCCTATGCTACAAGTAGTCATCTGTTTGTATAAGTTATCACCTTACAAGTTTACGTTGCCAAATTCCATTCTCACAGAAATCACGCAGGTGCCGGATGCACTGCACATGCCGTTATCAGACACCCAGTATCATCATACAGAACGTTTCCCAAGCTGCATTATTGCTGACGCTATGTCTGCACCTGAGCAAAGAGCATTTCGCACCTTATAAATAGGAACATTTAGAAATAAGTATTCTGAGTTTTAATTTAGTCTCCAGAGAGTGTAAAACGTTTTGTTTAAATAAAAGTTGGCATTTAGCCATAAGGAAAAAAATTGTTTTTTTTTATGATTTTTATTAAATAAAAATTTAACTTATATGAAGAAAAAACGATAAATAAAAAAGACCCGATTTAAAAAACTAACAAAACTTTATTTTTCGCGGTAAGGCAACACAAAATCGACTCATCTTTTATAGATGCATTTTAGAAGAGTACAGCTATATAATATAAGAGAACAATATTGAATAAACATAAGTGAATATTTACCTTTAATGCACTTGAAGAGAATAAAGCAGGTGAGCAGCCCTTCTTAACTCAGTTTCATTTGCCAATCTAATTTGACACGCTCTTACTCGATTGTCTCGTCCAGGAAATACTTGTTCTACTCTGGCTAACTTCCAAAGTGTTTTTGGGAGCGATGGATCATGTACCAGGATCACCTCATTAGGCTGAATAGGCTCCTCTCTTAAAATGATGTAAAGATCTTAGTTCTTGCAAATACTCAAGCTTCCAACGTTTCCAAAATGATCTCAAGGCCTTCATCTTGGAGTTCCATTTCATCCAGATAATGAAATGTTGATTCACATATCAGTTAAGAAGTACGATGGAGTAAGAGGGTTAAGGTCGTTAGGGTCATCCGATATGTACGTTAATAGTTTGGCATTGATGATGTTTTCGGCTTCGACCAGAAATGTTCGTAATTCCTAAAAATTTACTAGAGCGACTGGTAGTAATTTTAAGCACTGATTTAATGCTTCTGACTAGCCGTTCCCAAAAGCAGACCCAACCAAGCGGCTCTCTCAACGATAAACTTCCATTGTGTACCTTCGTTGTTTAAAAATTCCCTTATACGTTCATCAAAAATGGTTTCGTTAAAGATAGTTAATTCTTCCTTAGAGGCACTTCCAAATGTTTTGACGTTGTCAGAATATATCATATGTGGTTTTCCCCTTCTAGCAAAAAACCTTTTTAGATAAATGGATATGTTAAGTCCGTTTGATTAACATCTATCTTATTTCCGCAGTTTGGATACTGTTCGCTGCTATTTCTTAGCCAATTAGGACCAGATTTCCAACTTTCCGATAAAACCAAAACTTCAGCAGGAACGCCCTGGTCAGTAAGTCTGCAGGGTTTTGCTTGCTCCACTGGAAACCGTGGGAAAACTTTTGGAGTCTGTTCACAGATACAGTCAAAAGAAGTCCTTAAATGTGCCACCAAATATGAGCATAGTCGCGTTGCGATCAGAGCTGCTGTAAGCTCGAGTCTAGGAAGAGTAAGATCATTTGCTGCATCAACCATCTTTAGTGGACCGACTCAATTTTCCGCACAAAGAAAATGCACCGTGACTTCATCGTTACAATATGTGGATCTTACATATGCTACTGCACCATAACCATTTTGGCTAGCATCCGAAAATACATGAAGCTCCTTTGACCTCACGTCATTACTATTAAACACACATCTTGGCATGGACATCTGCTTTAAATCGTCAATACTGTTGTTGTCCAAAACTTCACCAAGATCCGGTAACTTCTCATCCCACCCCAGCTTCCTTTTCCAAATCGTTTGAGATAATATTTTTAAATTAATAAGATATGGTCCAAAAAACCCAAGTGGATCAAAGAATCGCGATATAAATTGCAAAACACTACGTTTTGTTGGTTTCGGTTTTAAAAAATGTCTGTTAAAAATTGGTTCTAAATCAACAATAATTTCATCGGTCTGAATGTGACAAATGATACCCAAGACCTTTTGACTATTAGGAGGAATATCCGAAAACAAATTTCTCACGAAATGGTGATTGGTGTTCCATTTCCGTAAGTTCATGGTAGCACTATTTAGAATTTGAACTGAATTTTCAAGAAATTGTACTGCTGATTCCTCAGTTTCCACACTGCATATAACATCATCAACATAAAAACTTTCATTTAAAAGATTACATGTTTCTGGAAACTATTGACGTTCGGAACGCAAATGGCGTTTCAATGTTGCGGCCAAAAGAAATGGACTTGAAGTAACCCCAAAGGTAACGCGTGTCATCCTGTAGCGCTGGATATCTGGAAGCGACTAATTGGAATTGATCCCTGTTGAAAATCAAAAAAATCGATAGCCGTCACGATCTTCTTCATTTAAAGTAATTTGCTGAAATGCCTTTTCGATGTCTGCAACTAAACCGATTAAGCCCATTCGAAAATTTAACAAAATCTTAAACATTTTGGGTAATAAATTGGAACCAGAGAGTATGTGGTCGTTTAAGGATAAATTCCATATGTGCAGACGCGTGGAACACGATACGAAGTTTGGATGTCGACTTATAATCTCGTTAAACACCTCGATGCGGCATATAATACTTCCGAAAGCTATTTATTTCTTCCATCGCCTTTTCAGCTACACAATTGTTAATAAGTTCCCACATTGCCTTGTCGTACGTAAGTAGATCTGCAGGTGACCTAGAAAGTTTGCGTATAAGTGTATGGAATCGTGACAGTGCCCCTACCTTGTCGTCTAGGATAGTTAGTTCATCCTTTCACGGTAAACAAACTTCATACCTGGTGTTTCGTTATTTGATGCAGTTTAGTGTAAATTTATCGGTAAATATATATATTACTTTCCTCTAATGATGGTTTTATGCCGATGATTTTCAGATCCCAAAAAGCTCTTTCACTCGTAATTCCGACTTGCAAAACATTAGCACTGGGCGCTCGATTAAATGATATGCAATCCGAATACGGTCCCTGCATGGTCCATTCAAATATTGTTTCGTTGGCTACCAACCGTTCATCGATTCTCTTTTTGTTTCCGGTGACAACTCGCCTATAATTATCAGCTCCTGGCGGATAATTAAAGGGACGTGCGTCGGCTAAAGCGAGTATGTAATTCTTTGTACAGCGTTCTGTCGGAACGCTGGATTCTTTTATAAAAGTCATTTGGCTGCCACCAAATAAAATTACTCGAACGTACACTCTAATTTGTTTTTTCGTATTAAATGTGAAAACCGAAACTGCTTGCAAACAAAAGAGATGCAGAGTTTGTTTTCATATTCGCCGTGTACAAATTGAGAGACTATGTATTCTTTCGCATTCTCGCATTTTTTGTATGAGTGACCGCGAGAAGTACATCGAAAACACCTTCCATCTTCTTTTAACAAGTTCTTTCTCTGTGCTAACGTTAACGAGCCATTACAATCCCTGGTGAGAGAGGACGATGTTTTGAAAAAGAAATATGACATTGGTGTGCGTGTCGTTGATTATAATTCTGCTGCCGTCGAAAATTATTTATGCTGTCGTCTGCTATCCTTTTCTTCTATCGTGTTTTCAAGTGCGATGATTTCTCCTTTAGTGAACTTGAGAAGATGCTTGATATGTTTGTCACCTTCTAGGATGAACGAACATTCGCTTACCGAACATGTTACCGAATTCCTCCTGTAGTAAAGCTAAAGCTCCGTCATAACAACTCCCACTCGGAGTGAACGCGGCGATGACATCAGCCGCTGAACCCTTTGAAATTGACTGCAGATAATTAAATTTATCTGTGCCCGATAAACTATTGTGGACAGCGCTCTTAAATTGTTTCCAATATGGAAGCCATTCCCGAAAGTCGCCGGAAAAGGTTTTAAGTTGTAGTTTTGGCAGCCTCACATCATTATAATTTTCGCGCGATGGCATTGGGACAGACTTTATTGAACTATCATACGTTTCATACGGTTCAATCGTTCGTGGCACTGATTCAACCGTGCGATAACGAAAACTGCTATGTCCTCGTATGTCAAATGATGTTTCGCAGTATTTCAGCTATCCCACTTCGCTGAAATTCACTGTTTGCTTTTAATAAGCCATCATGAGCGCATTTTAACCGAGAAAGGTACACTGACAACTCCTCTTCGATATTTTCTCAGCTGTCTTTTTTAGCTGATGTAATTTGCGATTCTGGCGAACGTAAAAATTGATTTGCACTATAAACGGAGCGGTTTGAATTTTCCATTTTTAAATTAAATATTCGATAATACCGTTTTGTTAGTCCCGGGTTTCGGCACCATGAAGAAAAAAACGACAAATAAAAAAGACCCGATTTAAAAACAAAACTTTATTTTTCGCAGTAAGGTAACACAAAATCGACTCATCTACATATGATGGAAAAGGGACTCTTCTTTTATAGACGCATTTTTGAAGAGTACAGCTATATAATATTAGAGAACAATATTGAATAAACAAAAGTTAATATTTACATGTTAAAATTTTCTACAGTATGGAACAGGGCCAAGCTTATTTGGAAAAGTCCGCATGCAGCCAGGATATACTGTTCTTTGGAGTATGGCTCCTCTATACTGCCAGAAAGCCGACAGTACCGGGTTTTGACACATAATGTTTGGTTCAGAAAAGTGTTTTTTTTTTTTTTATCCAGGGTAATATCCCAATACTTATCTTTGTTTAAAAAACAGTTAGTGGTGTTTTTTGACATTAGATGAGTACCACCAGTCAGCTTCCTCGTTGTTTTTTAAAGAGAAAAGCGTCAGCTTTGAGAGGATTGGTTGAAAGCCCATTTCTAGTGCACCAATCGTTGATTACGACCAGGGCTACCTGCGGCTTGGAACAAACGATCCCGTGGCGTTATCAGACAAAAAGTGTGGAAGTAAATGGATTGCTATAGATTGCATCGGGAAGGTGTGTTTAGATGCTATTTTCGTTGTATAACTTAGAGAAGAGTGTCTGTCTTAGTGTGCCAACGAATATTTTCAAAATAATACAATACATACCTAATAGGTTCTCAGCCTCATAAGATAGAATAAAGACGCAGCCGCTAAGAGGTATAAGAAAAAACCAGTCTAATCTAATGCATTTATGACTTTTTAAGAAAACAAACGAGTACTAGCCAATGTATGAGGTCGTCTATTTTTAAGGTCCAATTTTGGGCGACTCGTTCGAGCATAGTGACTGGTATCTCTCGGATAACACGAGTAATGTTGGCTTCCAAAGCGTCAATCGTAGCTGGCTTATTCCTGAAGACTTGAGACTTTACATATACCCAGAGAAAATAGTGCAAAGGAGTGATATCGCACGATCTAGGTAACCAATTTACCATAGCAAAACGTGAAGTTAAGTGCCCATCAAAATGATTTCTCAACAAGTCCATTGTTTCACACGATGTATAGCTCCTAGCTCTTGTTGAAACCAGAGCTCACCGAGACCATGTGCTTGAATTTCCAGAAGCACATAGTCCCTTCACATGACGCGATAACGGTTACCATTGACAGTAACATTCTGATTTGCCTCATTTTTGAAGAAATATGGACCAATGATTCCACCAGCCCATAAATCACACCATACCGTTGATGTAATGGTAGCTCTTGGTACTCTTCGGATTGCTCATCAGCCCAAATGTGGCAATTTTGTTTATTAACGTATTCATTGAGCCAAAAATGGGCTTCATCACTGAACAAAATTTCACGATAAAACACTGGATTTTCATTGAGTTTTTTCAGAGCCCACTCACTGAAAATATGACGCAAATTCAAGTCGCCTTTCTTCAATTCTCGCACAAGTGGAATTTTGTACGCTTTTACGCCGAGATCCTCACGTAAAAACGCCAAGTTGTCGAATACGCTAAGCCAAGCTGCTGAGAATCGACGAATAGATTCGTCACAGTCTCTTCACTACGGGTTGTATGTGGTCTAACCGGTCGAGTATCATCCATTAATGTAAACCGGGACTCAAATTTGCGAATAGTATTGGCAATAGTGGTTTCAGCAGGTCGATTATGCGCACCATAAGTTCCTCGAATCGCACGAAAATCATTTATCACATAACGCTGATTTTCGTAATACAGCTGAACAATTTTAAGAAGCTGTTGTGATGTGAGTCTTTCCATAATGACTTGCCAAACGATACTGAACAAAAATGATACAACAGTTTGATAGGAGTCATGCGTGATCTGTCAAAAAAGCGTATTGAAATCCAAACCTCACCATGAATCACCCTATATATGTATAACCTGAATTTTAATTAACTATCAAAAGTCGGATGCTGCTAAACTGTACACAAATTAAAGAAAAAAGAAGAATGTAACTTAACTGAATTTATATTATCGTTGCATTATATGAATTAACGTAACGTGACTTAACTGAAATTGGATTCTTATAAATTATACACTATTAGATTTTGAATTTACAACTAAAGAATGTCTTAATGTTGAGTCTTATAAAGTATTTAGAAAAAGGGAGATGTAACATAGTACCATAGAGACTAAGTACTGAACCACATGTAACATAGTATGGTAACCCTTAAACATTAGTATTAGCTATTTGTACATATCCTTATATACTCTGTAAACACTAAGCATATTCATGCACATATCCAATTAAGTTCAGTTGCTACTCAACCGTCGTCTTTGGTATCACAGTGGCGGATGATCTATCCAGAGCCCCACAGCTGTCGAGCAGTAACACTATGTCCGTCACTCAACATAGTGACGAGAGCTCTTCACAATATCTTATACAAAGCGTAAAAATCTCAACTAATGCGCACAAGATCTAAATTTTTCTTCGAACAAATGCAAATCCTAGGCAGTCCTTCAGCATTATATTCCCAACGTACCATAGACATGTGAAAACAGAGTCCGAATTTAACCAAGAAAACTTGAAGCGAATCCTCAAAAAAAATCGGAATCCCTCGGTTACAAACTGTATCAAAACCGATGAGCACGTTATGGGCTTAATTTAAAAAATATATAGCACTCATTTCAACAACTACAAAATAAGGAGAATAAGTACGACAGGCATCCAAGCAAACCAAATAATTCAGGCACCACCAATAATGCAATATGCAGTGCAAATTGTACATTTGGATATATTCTCCACAGAAAACAATATTGTTCTAATTTTCTAAAAATATGCATTAGTAAAAGTTCTTATGTACAAAGCAATTGAAGACGTGCGAGACAGTCATTAAGGGAAACACGCTTTTCCTATGGCTTGCCCGAAATGATTATAATAGACAAAGCGAAATCAGTAAGTTTCATGATTGAAAACGAGATCGAGTTCAAGACGCCAGGTAAGAAAACATAAAGAAATTCCCAGCTGGTCACCATACAAACTGGCATTTTTAAGTTAATATACGTGATTCACTTAAACAAATATCAACTGGCGCTCGACCAAATAGAATGGAACGTACAACAAATTATCGGTACACCCATTTCTATGCTTCCACTTCTCCTCAACCAAATCCGGCAGATCCAATCTCACCTCAACCGACTACTCCCAAATCCTGAAACTAAGCGATCCTTAATCCTAGGCAGACAGGCATGACTTTGAAATTATTGAAGCCAAAATCAATAATGTTCTGACCAAAAATAACCAACAAGTTGTTATCAATAGGCTAAAACTAAGTTATTAACTATTAAGTTATTAACTAATTAATAAAATATGTAATATTACGAACAATATTATAAAGAATGTAAAGCTTAAAATATAAGATAGAAATAATTAAGGAAGATGATATTAACATTGAGTGTGTCATGCAATAGGCAAAAGCTAACATATTGTAGTAAATATAGGGTTTTCTAATAACGACTTGACAACTTTTTTTTTTAACACAAGACAAACCATTTGAGATATTTCAAACACTTTATTATTGGCTGAAGTAAAATCAAAACATTTATGAATGGAACTCGACTTCGTTCATATGGCCACCGCAAGCACGTTTGCAGCGGTCGATTCGTTGGACTTAATTTTTAAAAACTCGGCCACATATTTCGGCCGAAACAGCCGCTATTTCGCGTTCAATGTTGGCTCTGAGCTCTTCCAACGTCGTCGGCGTGTTGGTATAAACCAATGACTTAACGTATCCCCACAAAAAATAGTCAAGCGGCGTTAAATCGCACAAACGAGGCGGCCAATCGACTGGCCCATGTCTTGAGATAACACGCTCACCATACTTACTCTTCAATAAATCGATTGTAGAGTGTGCTGTATAGCTTGAGGCACCATGCTGTTGAAACCACCAAACCTGTCGTCCAAGTCCATATCTTCCAATTCGGGCGGTGACCATTCACGTGACGATCGTTATTCTCGACGAAAAAATATGGCCCAATAACGCTGCCGGCATGCAAACCGCACCAAACAGTTATTCTTTGTGGATGAAGTGGTGATTCATGAAGCACATGTGGGTTTTCACTCGACCAATAACGCATATTTTGCTTATTGACGAACCCATTGAGCCAAAAATGAGCTTCGTCACTGAAGATGATTTTGCGATGAAATTCATCACCTTGGCGCATCTTCTCCAGAACCCAATCGGAGAACGTACGTCGCTTCAAATGGTCCATCGGCTTCAATTCTTGAATCAGCTTGATCTTGTATGGGTGTAAACCAAGATCCTTACGCAAAATACGCCATAATGTGGTCTGAGCGATGCCCAATTCTTGAGAACGCCGTGGAATTGACTGATTTGGATCGTTTGCTACGGACGTCTGAACGGCAGCGATATTTTCGACACTTCGACCAACCCGTTGTCTCACTGATACGGCAACATCAAACAACGAATATGTAGACTCAAATTTTTGCACTAAACTTGTTATTGCCTGTCTACTAGGGCGAGAATTACGGCCGAAAATTGAAGTTAACGCTCTTAAAGTTGCAGTCACCGACTCCAAATATCTGTAGAAAATTTTTATAATTTGCAAACGTTGCTCGTTAGTGTACTTTACTAAATGTACTTTACCGAATAAATTGACAGTGACAGTTTAAAGATTAGTGAAAGAGTGCGTTCACAAATTAAATTCAAAGTTGTCAAGTCCCTATTGGAAAACCCTATACATACACATTATCATATTCAAAAATAAATTTTATTAAGGAAGTATTAAATAAAGAAGATATGCCCTACAATAATGTCATAGAGGAAATTGAATTTTCGAAACTAAAAATAGCTTCGTATAAGTAAGTTTACCAACTACTACTAAAAAATGATGTCAAAAAATGCTTAAAAGAGCCATAAAAAGGAATAAAGTTATAAAGTTAAGTTATTTTGAAATATTAAACTAAACTATACGGAATAAAAGAACCATGTAAAACCTTTAACAAGATATCTATTTGTAACTACTATGTATTGTAATAGATATAAGTAACGATAAGTGTATTAGTTATTAACTTTCGAGGCGATCCCCAAAATGCACACAGATTAATAGTTCTGCTGAACCAGTACAACGGTGAAATTGAACACTTAAATGGAACATATGTCATCCATTTCATAATCAAAGCACACCAACTAACTTTTAGAACAACCGAAGTTACCGACCATAAACTCTTGCCAGCAATATTACAACCACATGAATTAGAATCAGCCAAATCACTCTGTCTTGAAGAATAAAACGTGGACGTTTGAATTTAAGGGCGGAGGAGTTAACGATAACAATATTAAAAGACAATGTTTGACGTATCATGTTAATACACATGATCAAATAGCGAACAACATCCCCATGCTCCCGCTCGTGTAGAACATATGTATGTGATGGAAAGCAACAACAAGTTGTGTCCAGTCACCCAGTCGCAAACGTAGCGGAATGCAACTCTAAAATCGTGGGAACTAAAAGATAATGGGGCGAAGCTTAACTTAGTTAGAAATCATTTTTATCATAGTCTAAGTCTGGCCGCGAAGGCAAATAAACGCTTTTTATTTAAAAACAAAAATAAAAATAGAATTTAATTTGCATATTAATACCACCGTCGACAAATGCTAAGCCAGCCATAGATTTTAGGGCATTTGTGAATATTGAATAAAAACTAGTTTGGCTGTCAATGTAATTAAAGAAAGCACGCCGATGTGCTGGACAGAACATACAAATTAACAATTAGGTTCAACAGTGAATTGTTATAAAATCTAGCGAAGAATTACTTTTGCCAACTACTGTTACTGTTACTATGGCAATGGTAAAATGTTCTAATTAGATGCAATACCTAGATGAGATCAATTGCAGGAGTTCAAATGACATAGCCTAAAACAAAATCAAATCTGTGAGGGCGTTCTCATTGGATTTAAAACGCACAAAGAATCTTCTACTTGCGAAACTTCACATACATACATACATACTATATTGGTATCCCAGTGTCCATCATCATAGGTTATTGCACAATTTCCGCATATTTCAACAAACTAGGCTTCCTTTCTAACTCCTTTTGCAACGGCTGTAGAAAAGAGAAAAAGGAGTAAACCAATTTCCATCTATTGTGGATATGCTTGGCTTTCTCCACAAAACGAACAACCGAACTTGGTGATTAGTTCTTTAAAAAAATTGAGTAAATATCCGAAATAAATGTCAACAATCGTCAGAGACTTGTCACCAATACCCTGATTAACATCGAAAAAGTTCAGGTCAGGTTTATTCCTTGCACATTTTCGAGATACAAGCTTCCTGAATTTCTTTTTCACAGCATTCTCAAGTAATTATAGTGCTAGCATATTGTATAAGATTTTAAATTTAAAATTTATGGTAACATGGTAAGGAGATTGCTAAGTTTTAAAATGCTATCTCTCAATACCATGTGGTTTTAATATTAAAATATGATAACATTTATATGTGAAATTTATTAAGAAATAAATATTAAAATTATTGTTTCTAATCAAGATTCAATAAAAAATTTAGCAATTTATATACCTTTTACTGATAAACGCTAGCATTTTGACAAAAATACATATATATGTATGCACATTTGGTTTTTTCGTGTTTTTATTCTGAAATCACTGCATCGCATAGGCATTGATAGTTATATGTGATAAAAAAACACTTTGCTGCTTGTAGGCCTTGTAGCTTGCTTTCTATTTATCATAACCTTGATCTGACAACTACTACCCAAATAACAGTTAACAAATTTTACAATTGACTTCTGCAAACATCTGGCATAGCACCGAACTTGCTATCTTGGGATAGCAAAAGTGGAAGTGAGTTTTGCTAAATAAAATTCGAAATAACCTGATGAAATTTGTATCGCTTGTCAATTATAAAAAAAAAGAAAAACCATTTATAATTGTGTATATGTTTATAGGAAGATACTTGGTTTTTCGTATCATCTATTAAAAACAAATACATGTCATTCATTGGGTTTTTTAACCTGTAGGAATGTTTAAGGTGTTGTATTCTTTATCGTTTACATCGATTAAATTAATTTTTTTTTCCAATTGGAGACTATTAAACAGCGGGTCGGTAGTATTTGTATTTGTTTTTGGTGATACCATTGAGACAGAAATGTAATTTTAACACAAATTATGTTTGTTTATGAGGTTTTGAATTTCTCAAAGTCTAGCTTATTTTAAAAATTCTGTTAGTAGGATATCTATATTTACGCTGCATGACGTACTGAAACGCTGCCGAACTACTGAAGCGATTGAGATCAATACTGTCGGTGTATATTTTATCTGCCTTTTCAGGAATACTACTTGTTGTAATAATTTAAACAAACACATTGTAGTGGAGCAATTTTACATAAGAACTTCCCTTTTCGGGAGTTGGTAAGAATAGCTTGTTTTCGGCTTTATATATATGTATGTATGTCAAAAATGGATTCGATGATTTTATAATAAATAATGGTATATTATATACCATATACGAGTATAAATAATACACACTTCTAATTAATAAATAAATTTGGTGATTGCCAACACGATTGTAGTTCCGTATCCATCCGAGTTGACAAACAGTTTGCAAGCGGCATCTCCTTAATAGCTTTGGACATAGTGAAGCAAACTGTACAGTAAACCTTTCAGAGTTCAAGGGTTATACGTTAAGCTTAAAACCCACAACGCACAATATAATGAAAAATGAAATAACGGCGTGTTAACCTTTTCTACCTCAGGGAGCCATAGTTTGAAGGTCTACGTAAATTTGAAAAGACCACACTTTACGAATATGTTCCTGTAATATGCGGACTATGGTCAAATTTGGGTTATCTGTTTAATTGGTAAATGTCCTTGGAGAATACCATTCTGAGATCATTGCTCTTAGGGAAATGCGATAGACGATACAGAGGAGGCCTTAAAATGCAACATGAGACATTTTGTACAGATGCTATACGATAAAGCACGAATTCGAGGTAGGATATGTGGTTAGCAAGGGACCACGGTACATAGAGACATAAGGTTATAATCCTTGGAAGAACGGTTATATATATTACAATTGTAATTTAAGTTTTTTTTACATTAGTCAGATAAGCGTTCGGGACGGCTGAGAAAAATGATGAGATCTAAGAATGATTCTTTGCATCGTAAAGAAACACATGACCTTTTTTCACGTCATAATATAAGAACTTGCTTGGTGGCTTAACGCAGAATGTGAAAAGGAGAATTTGGACAGAGAATTTAGCCTGTACTATGAAATATTCAACAAAAGAATTTGAGTTATCAGCTTTACCGCTGCACTTACCCTGATAGTTTGTTGCACCAGATTCTAACATCGTGGCATAAGTTCATACATATATGTACACAGACACGCGTTATCACTGAAGGAATGCTTACAGTGTGCTGCTGCCTATGCGATCCGTGATATTATTCGAACCATCACATTTTCGCATCTATGGTTCGTAACACACACCACAAAGCGCGTAGTCGAAATCTGCAATCCAAACGAATAGATTTCGCTTCATAACTCCCACTCTAGCCATGCCAGAGCACTCCTTAGCTTGACGACATAGGCCCACAGTGGAATCACATTTCTCTACCTACGTGTACCATTTCAAACTGGTCGTTGGCTGTAGCCGGCAGAAAAGAAAAACAATAATATATGCAAGAGAATTGTAAGCAACACCGAGACGCGAGCTGTGAGGGAGCGATACCGTGAAAAGAAAAGGTAAGACAGATGTTTTTTTCAAGCGTAAGAGGAGAGAGAGGAAGGGAGACCAGAATTCGAAGAGTTTTCGAAGACTGAAACATTTCAACATGTCTGATTTTCAAGATATTGTCGACAAATAAGAAGCGAGATGATTTGATTTGCTCTAACACAGTGGAAATAGCTGTGCACATCTTAAAATACTTAACCCTTACCAGTGCAGTTTTACGTCAGGTACATCTAGTATCAGATTAGAAATATCGAAAATAACCAATAAATTGCATATCTGCACCAAATTTTCGTCGATTTCAAGTCCTCTTTCAACAGCACCGACAAGATTTACAGATAATGACTCATTATGGTGTTACTTCTTCAACCTGTTGCTGAAGATATTACTTCCTGCTGCTAAGCTTAATTGATATTGCACCATCAAGTCTCATACTGTTGAGATATGCTGACGATTTTAACATGGTGAACCATAACAATGTTCGGTATGCTTCTTACCTAGAAAATGAGTCAAGCCAAATGAGTTTTACAGTAAACGAGAACAAAACCATGTACTTACACTTGTAATTTTCAATTAGCGCCAACACACGGAAAACAAGGCACCTTTATCAGATTCGATCAAAACCGTTATCCAGCTGTAGTGCTTTTTAACCTTCTGAACAATAGCAATTGTCATAGTTGTATGATAAAACCGAATGGGATACAATTGAAAACAATTTTTTTTTTTAAAAATGTATTATGAACAATTAGTTTCATTTTCAAAATTTTAATCTTAAAAGGGATTAAACCTAATGCATTGATCATTAAGACCTTGTTTACTTATAAGGTAACCAAGATACAACTGCGATTTCGTTCTTGAGGTATGTTATTCAAAATGTATTTGCATTTAAAAAAATACAAGTATTTACAACTGTTTGTGTTTACAACCTATTTTTAAGCAACCAAAAATTCAATACGTTCTTCGAAAGGCCACAATTTACACTCGAAATTGCACAATTCTTTCAATTCAAAAAGATATTCGTTTTGCATTCTAGACAGCATACACCGTATCATTTCACTTAAAAGCTAGTTTCAATTACACATATCGAAAACGTAAGGTAAAATAATACTAAAACGCATCTCTCTACTTATAAATATTTTAACAAAGAGTTTATCTGACATACTCGTATACCAGGAACAACACTTCGCGTTTACAAGAAAAAAAAAAGAAGATGATGTGTAAAGAGAAATTCTTGTTTGCGTTATCAGAAGTAAAAGGGGTTTTATTAATCAAGTTCATTGAAAATCAACATACTATGAGTCATTCAGAATACAGAGAAAAGACAAATCAAAACAAAATAGAAATAATGAATTAAGACAGTTCATATTTAACCTAAGACACCTGAAAATAAAATCAAGAGAGAATAGAGAAGAACTAATTAAAAAAAAAAATGGTTTATGATATACTCGTAGACATGATCTTGGTTACGAGTATATTCAAAATTCGTTTTTCCATTTATATTTTCAATTAATAAATTTAAGAATTTTGATGAATTAATTATGATTCTTAGTTTGCAGTCGTTTTAGTTAAGAGGAATCAGACATCGCACTTGGTGAAAAACGTCTGGTAAATTACAGGAAAAAATTATTAATTAGGTAATTTCTTAAAAAAATATGACCTCTGCTATAAAAAAATGGTTTGGAACGCATTCGGTTCGAGTTGTGACATTTGTGTTTCTTATCAAATGTTGTTTTTTTAATTATTTTTCCTGTAAAAGAAGGATCAAGATTAAATTTTTTGCATATAACATTTTTTGTATTAATATTACGTTCAATGTTTGAGATAACGTGAAATCAGATTTTTAGTTTTCCATTTTTGAACAAATAATTGTAACTATTTTTAAAATGTGTATAAGCGATTGATCAGGAAAGTGTTGACTGTCCTACAACCTGGAAAGCGTCAGCTGCGCAACATTCAAGATCGAGGCTTAGTACTTGCCTCAATTCCCATTGATGAACCCTGGGATGAGTAAAAGTTTACGAATGCAGGCTAGAATTGCGAGTACCCGATCAGTAGAATTATACTGTCCTACGCTCACAACCCTATATGGAAGAGATAAAAATTTGTTGAAACAGCTCATAGTCTGGGATAGTGACAGATTGACCATCGACAATCCTGGCAAACAATTAAACGACTACGATGGTTGGATCTGTGCGCAGAATCATCTGGCCCTTAATAGGCTACATTCAGCAGAGCAATTAGCAGAAATTCTTAGCTGCTATACTGTAGACATCACCACCATCCAGGAAGTACGAGGGGATAGAGAGTGGGTAGCATTCTCAGCATTTATTCGGTTCCGAATTTACCGTCAGGGGAAAAGTTAACTAACAAGTGTTGAGCTTCGGATATGAACAAGTAAGAGGACATCTGACCACGATCCGCATGAGGGCTAAAGTCGTCAATATAACCCTCATAGATTCCCACTCCCCGACACAGCGGAAAAACGACTTTACCAAAGATTGCTTCTACTAGTTCCTCGACAATGTCAGTCAGCACAGGGTTTCACGCCTGGATATCCATAAAAGGGCTTGGCTGACTCCTGATCAACAAACTGTAAACCAAACTGATCATATTGCGATCGATGCAAGGCACTTGCAACAGGGCCATTATCCTATTGTAGCCAAAGCCAGCGAATCATTGTGATCAAGTTCAACGTCGAATGGCAACAGTAGCAAGAGATTTCCAAGGTCTTTTCCGATCAAGTTTCCCTTAACCTCTTTAGAAGTTCGATGCCGCCAGCATCGAATGTAAGAAACCAGAGGAGAAGAAAAGAAGGGAAGAACATAGGCTCGTTAGAAGAAAAGGAAATAGCATGAAAAGTGCCCAAGGTGGAATGCCTTAAAGAGAAATATGAAAGGATCAAAAAGGAAATCTAAACAAGCTTAAGTCAAACAAAGTTGATGCACCCGATGGGTTAGTTGCTGAGTTATTAAAAGCAAAAAATACGGAACATACTTCAACTCATCTCTAAAATATGGGTCAACGAAGGGAGAACCCATTAACTATCCCAACAACCAACACTATCAGTGTGGTTTTAGGCCACGAAGTTCTAGAATATCTAGATAAAATTTTCGCATTATTCCAGATTTTGAGAAAATGGAAGAGTTTCACATCGATACATACTACCTCCTCATTGATTTCAAAGGCGCACATGATAGCGTCTATTGAGATTCTATAGATTCCATTTCTAGTTTTGGTATCTCTACCAAGCTCATTCGACTGCGTAAGAATGATAGAAGCTGCTCCGTCAAGGCCGGTAATAACAAAATTCAATGTCAAAAAAGGACCTAGACAAGGCTTTATCATGTGACTTTTCAACATCGTTGAACTTGGCAACATTTTTGTTGCCAACAAAGAGGAGCACACAATATTGATGTATAGGACATAACGTCATGAAAGGCAACTGCAACTTTGAAGTAGTAAAGAATTTTATCTATCTATCCTCTATCCGACAACGAGAACATTCTTGCCAATTGTTGCTTCTTGATAGTGGTACGCATAAGTGCTATTTCATGTGTACAACTACAAGCAACTTGCTTGGAGCAAACTGTTATTTTTAATCCATTTACAAAAATCTGCATTTTTTGTATTTTTGAGAATTTATTGAAGGTATATTACATTATTGTTGACGTTGTATCGAGTAGAGTATAAAGCCCTCGTACAAATTTTATATTATTTAACTATTTTCATAAGCAGAATTTATTATTTATTTTCGTAGTTCCGTATAATGTAGAAAACTCTGGGGCATTATTTATAAGAAACTCCACATATTCTGGGATTAATTTCCTCTGTTGTATTATGAGTCAAACTACATTTAAGATAGCAAGCCTAGTATTGGTTTACTACGAAGCTTCATAAATGCTATTACTAAATTCAAATGACAGCAAATCAATTTCGTTAACATCTCACATTACAATATATAAATGCTCAAAATCGGACTGAATGTACTTTCTTAAGAGAATATTGCCACTGTTAACAGAAATGGGAATTTTTCCATTCACAATCAAATAAGTTTGACTGGCACCAGTTCAGATGACTTCTACGCATCCACCGACTTCCATTTATACAAAAATTTTGTAATTTAAGCCAGAAGGAATAGCCTATATGATACCACATCTGGAGGAAAACCTGGGTTAATTGATTTCACAACCGATCTTCCAAGATTTGGTCTTTAGAAATATGCCTGATAAATGGAACCTTAGCTTTTCCACGACCAAAAGAAAAAAGATCCTCTAAACTGCAGCAACTATAATAGCAGTACCTTAATATCGCGCAGAGAAACTTGTCTGCTGTATTATGTTAATACTTGAAATACGAGTCCACGAGAAAAACGAAGATGCCCATGTAGATGCTATTATATGCGGAATAAAAATCTTCACCACTTCGATGCATATAACAGCATCTATTATGGCGTCTAGTTTTAACAACTCTATGGTCTAGACAATTTGATGAGCTGTCATGCGACTTTTAAAATACCACATTCAAGAATATTTTGCAAACTTCTAAGGCAACACCAGAAGAAAATAATGCAATAGAGGAAAATCTCATTTTAGGTGGCACTCACAAGTGGAATGTAACTTTAACCATTTTGGAATGCATAACTGGAGGAAAGAAAGAGCTTATTGCTTAACTTCGGACTGTAGCACCATTTAGGCATGTTTGTAAGATTTTTTTTAAGCATCTATTAGCTTAGCATTCATAAATCGTATATATCGACTTCAATCACATACTCCGGAATTGAATAATCGTTCAATTGACAATTTAAACCACAAAGCTTATTAATGTTTTTATAGCAAACCTGTAAATATATAATTAATTATTTTATGGAATCAAAAAGCGTAGGAAAAAATGTAGAGAACAATCGTGTCAACGAATACTTTGATTTTTTTTTCCTTCGATTTTAACAGAATGCGCAAGAATAGTTTTGAAAATATATATTCTTATTCATTTAAAGTTTTGATTCTATATCATAAATCGTAAGTTCATGTTTTTCTCCTTAAGAATAAAATCTTAATTCTCCAATTTAAAGAACCGCAAGGAATAAACTTTGTACAAATGTATATAAAACATCATTATCAAGGCCGTGTCCTAATTGGGTTAGTGTATCAACTTTTTCGAATTAAACCCACGATGCAAAATTCAAAGACTGCTTCATCTAATCAATTACTGTCTGTTTCTTTATAAATCGATTATGTGCCTTTATTTCAAATAAGGGTCAACAAATACAAGCTAATACCTTATAATCTAATTTAAATTGACAATGCATTGCCCAAAAAAGTGTTGAAAAAATACAACATAATAAATAATAATCCGAAAACCGCATATGAAAAAACAACAACACTAACAAAAAATTGGCTTGTTAATTTAAATTGTTTTTTCGATGTCCCACCGGTATGCAGGTGTAGGTCTACAGACATCTGAAATTAATTTTAGGGTCGGAAACTGGTTTTTTCTCAATACAAATTAGTTTGCGGTAAAATTTCTTTGGTTCGCATGCGAAATTTATTTCTACCACAAGATCGGTTTGGCGCTAATTGGTATATAATAAGAGGGATTAGATTTGAAAAAAGAAGAGAGAAGCGAATGAAAACGAGAAGCAGGAAAGAGCAGCTGTTAAGATTTTTGTAAAAAAAGAAAAAGTTTTATTTTCTTTTTACAAATTTTGTAATTAAATGTTAGTAACGCCTTTTAATACCTGTTTTCCTGTTGTAAAATCTACAATGTCACTATAAAGATACACCCGAAGGCTTCGGGTCTCATTTGAAATATGCTTACTCGTAAGTAAAAAAAAAAAATTCGTTAATTCACTTTAAGAATAGCATCAGCTTTTTTGACATTGAATTATGTTCAATTTATATACTATTTTCATTTAATCAAAACAATAGTAGTTTGCAATTAAAGCAGATTGCATTGCATTGGCTGTTCTAGCTTGAAATGATTCGTGCAGTAACGCACATGAGACATATGTGAAGTAAAATGTGGCATTTCACCATATTGAAAATTTGTATGGTTTTTATTCTTTTTATAACATAAATAATTATTATTCCGGTTAAATTCAATTAGTTACTTTTTCAACAGTATAATTTTCGAAAAAGAATTTAGAATTTCTACCATTTTCAAAGAACATCAAACGACTAAAAATGTACTAGTTCGTTATCCTATTACATCTGGTTTGCAGTAAGATTAGAATTTGCGATCTGCATGGGGTACAGTAAACACGTACGTTTGTCTCTATAGAAAATAATGTTCTCTAATTTTGCTGCACGGCTTTTACTGTACAGGTATTGCAGGCATAAGGCTAAGCATGAGCAAAAAAGATGAAGAAAAAGGGACGAAAAGGTACCACTACCAAAATAATGTGAGGAAATTTTATCAGAAGGCAATAAAATTTGCACAGATGTATGTAAAGATAAGGTTGGAAACAATGTAGGGAGTCACTTTCGGTGGTTGAAATAAGGAGGAACCATCATCAGTTTTATAAATTTCTTTTTTTTTTTTTCTATCAAAATTAAAAGTGAATGGCATATTTAAACATGAATTTGCTTATGATCTTATGATCTTAAAAATATGTGGTAGAGTTCTTAATCATATGAAAAGTTAAGCCCGAAGAAATTATGACTGTCAACGAGAATCTCAGCATCATATGTCCGGTCAACAAGTAAAATGTTCTATTTGCTATTGCTTACTATTAATAAGGAAACTGTGCTGAACGACCAAGAGAGGTGTTGAAGATCTTTATCTAAGACGCCTAACTGAGCGTTGTGGAACTTTAAACTTCATTGAAATCATTAGGGAGTAAGTCTGATATATTAAACTTTCGTTAATCATAAATAAGGTATTATATGGTATTAATAGCAGCAGTTCACTTAAGAGACCCAACAGGTCGAGATGGGGTGGGTAAGTGGAACCAAGATATTTTCTATTAAAAATATAAGCTTTTTATATGCATTGCTACGGCACCGATTGGGGGATTTCGTAAGAATGTGGACCTTAGATCCATTTTTGTATTACATTAGTTAAGCAAAGAATTTTTATAGGCTTTATCACTCACTTTTTTTATCGATCACTCAAAGATCGAGCCTATTTTCAGACGACCTAAGTTGAATCAGCAAAAAACAGAATACCGAAATTGCGGGTACTTTTTATAAGATCTCTGTGAATATTTAATTTTTTCTTCTGGGATGCTATGAAAGAAAAGATTTCTTTTAGAGAAATGTCGAGTCTGGTAGAACTCCAAGAAAATATTAGTGCCGCTTCAGAAAAGTTGAGAAGAATTTTGCTGCCCGTTAATCAGCCGAAATTGTTAAACTCTCTCAAAAGTCTATCCAAATGGAAGGAAGGCACTTCGAACAATTGCTATAAACTTTTCATAAACTGTTCCGTAAAGGTTCTTCTCATGAAAATTTAATAAACAAACATTTTAGGAAAAATGCATTTAAGTAAGAAAATGGAACCGGAAATTTTCATAATTTTGAGTTTAATGAACTATAACTTTTTTGTTGCTGCACAGATGTACAGCATTTATTTAAGACTTGTATCCACTACTATATTATCTTTTCGAAATGTCTAAAACTATTTTTGTATCTGTACTAGTTTAGTAGTTATAGCGTTTAAAGTGGTTACACCTCCAAATTAGAGTTCACCCACTTTGATAGGCTGTAACTTGAATTGGAGTGAGAATAAACCCCCCTGACATACAATTTTTTGTTCGGCAGAACTTCAGGATTATACTGCTAAACTGTGACACCCTGTATACAAATAATATATACATATATAGTATTTCTTTAACATCGTTGTTGGGATTGCGATTTGGGGTCTCAGTACAATACAATCAAAAGATGTTATTTTCTCCGCTTTTATCTTATAATTAAGAGTTGCTTAAAGCGAAGCAAGGACGCCGCTCAAAAGAGAAGGCGTTTGCGATACATCAGCAAGCTATTTGATTAGAAAATCCTGTACAAGATTTAAAAGCAACTTCGAATTTTCAATTTTTTTCATATAGCGACCTGCTCTCTGCATGGCTGTATTAAATGCCATAAAAATTAGTTATTAAGTTTCACTGATCGTTGATTGTTGCAATTTCTCCTGTCGGGGGCCAAAAAAGTATTGATTTGCGGGAAGTTTTTGTTAAATAACGCTTAAAAATACTCTTCTGTTATACCGCGAATTTCATTGCTCCCCGTTAGCAGGCGTTCCTGCTTGTCTTCAATATAATTCGGCTGTGGAATGTCTCCAGAGTTTTTCCTTCTTTGTACAGAAATCTTAAAAATATTAGCTCGTTTGCCTGTGCTACGACGTTGCATTTCTTCTATTGATTGATTGTTGTTGTTATAGGTTGACGCAATGCCTCTCCTATTATCTCATGTGCTGTAGGCACTGCTTTTTCCCCCATTTTTTTTAGTAACGTTCATAATTTAACTCAAGACACACTATCGCTATTATCGATGTACTCAGTCCGCGCTAAAAAGGCTCAAAAAACAGCCATTTTAAACAACCTTTAAAAACACAGAGTTTTTGAATTTTGATTTTCTGGTTAAATTCTCGCTAAACGTGGCTCCCAGAGCTGGCCTCTTTCCTTATTTTCGTTGTTCCAGTTTATTCCGGCGTAGGCGGCAATCTATCCACCATTATGTAGCCTTTTTTGATCAATCAATTATTGAATATATGTATCACAGTTACACGGTGTAATCTGTACTATATGAGTTTTGTTTTTCTTTCTCGTTCCGTTTTCCCTATATTAGTCTTCGTATTCGCAGTTCGTTTTTCCTTTTAAATCTCTAACTATGAGGGTATTCACTCGGTACGTAAGACTGCAATAAGAAAGAGAAAAAAAAGGTATCGTGATGACGACCTCAGGGTGACTGACTAAGGCATCGCAGATGACCGCAAGGTTCGTCCTCTCCAACAATTGGTATTAATATTAGAGTTATGCACATTTTACATCAGTGTTTGACAGATATAATATACATACGCAATAGGCTTATTATTACTTTTATATTCAGACAAAATCAAGTCAGAAGGGGCAAGGTCTGGGCTATAAGGTGGGTGGGGTAAGACTTCCCATCCACTGTTTTCCTCGTGTCTGGTCGCATATTCCGGGCGTTTTTCGGCTACTGCTCTCTTTAAACGGATGAATTGTGTTTGGTAGCGTTGTCCATTGATGGTTTTACCCAGTTCTAGCAGCTCATAATACAACACACCCATCTGATCCCACCAAATATAGAGCATTACCTTTGCACCATGGATATTCGGCTTTGCCGTTGATTTGGCCGATTGGCCGGGCTTCACATATGATTTTTTGCGCTTGGGGTTGTCGTGATGGATCCATTTTTCAACACCAGTAACAATCCGATGCAAATATGACTTCCTTTTGTGGCGTTCCAGCAGCATTTCGGACATGCAAAACCGCCTTTCGACGTCTCTCGGCTTGAGTTCATGTGGAACCCAATGAATTCAATTGCTTTTGAATATATCCAGCTGCTTTTAAACGTTTTGAAATGGCTGCTTGAGTGACACTCAAAGATTCTGCGAGCTCTTCTTGTGTTTGGCAACAATCTTCAGAGAGTAATGCTTCCAGTTCTTCATCTTAAAACTTTTTTGGCTGTCCAGGACGTTCATCGTCTTCGAAGCCAAAATCACCACTTTTAAATGGTGCAAGCCACTTTTGGCACGTTCGCTCAGCTAGCGCATGTTCACCATAAATTTCCACCAAAAATACGATGACTTTCGGCAGCAGTTTTCTTCATATTAAAGTAATGAAGAGAAACTCCCCGCAGAAACACTTTTTCAGGCAGAAAGTTCGACATATTTGAGTGAAAAAAAATTATTGTTGTTTACGCTTCAAATGAATGGCATATACTGAAATGACGTAAAATGACAGTAGCTTTCCAACGCATGTTCCAATGGAATAATAACAATGGAATAATACAAGTTACGTCATCTCTTACCAAACCGCACGAATTTATCTATCTAAGCTATAGACCATGTATGTTCATACGTTATTGGCCGATATCCTGGTTTATATTGCATTTTACAACTAAAAATTTCCTGATAAAATCATTGAGTTCCATATGAGTCGTATGCCCCATGATATGGGTCATAATTTGAAGTTTCTAATAAATTAAAGAAAAAGTAAAATGTTTATTATTTAAAAAAAAAATTATTTTTTCGACTGGTAACTTTCGCGGGTAACTTAAAACTAATTCACAAACTAATTTGACATCTTAAACCTAGGTGCATGTCCATGCAGCCAGACGCCAGGTCAGCAGCGGACGCCCGTTGATAGCTCAGATGTCTTCTTGCTTTCGATGTCTCACATGTCCTGTGGGAAGAGAATTCGTTGAAGTCGATGCTACTGCTCGTGGGAATCTTATCATGCGTTATTCGCATGATGGAATGTTTTTGGCATTAACATTAAGATGTTGATATCACGAGATGAGGGATGTCTTGAAGGCCTATTGTTGTTGGAAATGGCCTGTTGATGTTGGTACATTCGTTCTCGACTATACCTTTATTTCTTGTCATTTTGTATGCGAAGGTGGTGGTAGCCAAGACTGTAACCATTGAGATGGTGTTCACGGATAAGTTGATTTTGTGTTTCGTTTTAAGTAGCTTGATTTCTTAAGTGCGACTGACGTACAACTCCTTGATCATTTCAAGGGACAGCACCTCCTCTATCTTGATTGGCTTATATGATGTTTGTAGTATTACCGGTAAGGGTTGTTGACTTGTAACTTCTTTGGACATGATTGTTTCAACTGACTTTAATGACTTTGATGATGAACGTACCTTCGAACATTACAGTATCGTTGTTGATGAGAACTGGGCCATTAAACTGGTTCAGGTGTGGGATTCCTGGTGCTATTCTCTCTACATCTGGAACATGTTCGTTGTTGATGAAGGAACACAATGCTTTTGAGCTGTTTATAAGCATTGGAATGCACAACGAATTTCTTAACTAACAATGTTTTATTTATTACAAATTAAAAGGTTATAATATGTCATATGTGATCATACGTGTGTTCGTAATGCCGTAAACTTAGATCCGCGATCTACATACTTCCACGCAGAGTCTATAAAGTTCTGATGCGGGACATTTCATAGTAGAGGAATGGATTTAGGATATGGTTATTGGTAACGGATGTCTTTAACGTAGCTTCAAAGTTGATTAGTGTTGTCTCGTAAGTCTGATGATGATCCGCTTTGAAACTTTGCACGACCAGCACTGATTTTTATTACTTGGGAATTTGAGTAACACAAGATTTGTGCATCGGCATTGCACGGTGATAATAGTGTCCTGTTATGAAATTTAATTTTTTATAAGATTTTTTTGAACGATTCTCTGTGACACATTTATAACTGTTGTATTGTTATCCAGTGCTACTCTTTTTTTTTATATCTAGGATCTAATTTATTTCCAATTCTTTTATTGTGTTTTAAGTATATAATTTCGAAGGTAGAATATGTTTTTAAATGGCTTTTTTAAGTCTGTTTGTTGTTTTCTGTCTTACTCGTTCAAGTTGTTCTGGGTTGCTTAGTGGCTGTCTGCAAAAAATGTGTATATGGGTGAAGGGATTGTTTGTATTCATAGATGGATCGGTCTAGTCTTAAGGCAGTGGATTAGTTCTGAAAGTGTTGAATAAAATCTCTCCACTTGAACGTTGACAGAACTTGTGTAGGGAGATGCTTTGAAAACTTTAATGTTGAACATGTTCGCTAACATGAATGTTAAAAGCCAAGAATTTTCCATTATCCATTACTATTGTCTGGGGTACCCCAAAAGCTAGTATCAGTTCTCTAAAAGGTTGCTTAATATCCTCCGAGGCTCTTGATTTCAGTATTTTGGCTCGGGTATACTTGGTAAACTTTTCAAATCCAGTTAGGATTTTATCAGTAAAGTAAATGTCAACATGTATTATTTGCCGGAGATATTCAGAAATAAGAAAGTGAGTTGTAGTTCGTGTTTTTTCGCTTGCCTATCGCACTTACGTACATTAAAAATTTTACACTTTTTCGTGTTTTTTCTATTTTGAATTTCATCTGGGGAAAATTAAATTTTTAAATAATCTGGATCTTGTTCTGTCGATTTTGGTCTATTAGATCAGTGACTCTTATTCTAGCAAAACGAATTTTATATTGCCTGAAATGCGTTCGATATATTTCTTCTACCATGCTTAAAACTCTCTCCTCCATTAGATATTTATCGTTTACTATGGGGAGTATCTTGGTTCTACAATAGTATGTTTGTAATAGGTAGGAAAGATAATCTGAAACTCATGTGAGGAGGATGTCTCCAACGAGAAGAATAATCTGATTCTTTATGAATACGTCTACAATTGGCATGGGATCTTGGTGGAACTTTCGTCACTATGTTGGGTTGCTGTGAGGGAATTTATTTGACAATTTTTAGGTGGACTTGACAGTGCGTGTAAACAACATTGGTTCTTCTAGGCTTATAGCCCAGTTCGTAGTTATACTCCTCGAGTATTGCCCTCCAACGTTTCATCTTACTTTTGGTACATCTGCTGCTTAAAGCATAAGTCAAGGGTTGATGGTCGATGAATACTAGGTGGAGTGAAAAGTAACCTCCTTGACTGCCAGAATGCGCTGCTACTGCAAAAGTGGCTATGGTGCCTTAAAGTCCATTCATATCTAGACAGACATGCCAAATTTCAGTGCGACACTGTCTTTGGTTTTGTTTTGACAGCTGATTGTCGTTGACGTGTTTGGCATCATGTTGAGTATGGACAAAAACGATTTTCGTTCTCTCATAAAACATTATTTTTTGAGAGGCAAAACGGCGAAGGAAACAAAAGAAAAGTTGGATAAATATTATGGGGCTAATGCTCCGTCAGATTACACCGTGAAATATTTGTTTTGAGAGTTTCGTGGTGGCCGCAACTTCACTACCGATCAAGTCCGCAGCGGCAGGTCCTCCGATGCGGTTACAGAGGACAATGCCAAAAAAATACATGAAATGGTGTTGGCTGACCGGAAAGTGAAGGTGCGCGAGCTAGCAGATACTACAAAGATTAGGACTGAGCGCACACGCCATATTTTGGGCAGTATGTGGTCATTCCTGATAAAAAACACGAACGCGAAAGCACTTCGAAAGAGTGTTTGGACTCGATTGGTAACTGTTGGACACCAGAGAACAGAATGAGTGCCCAGCAACGGACTGAAGCCGGCACGAGTGCTCCGAAGCGGCCGAGAGAGGCTCCATGGGTCGGAAAGTTTATGGTGTCGGTTTTCTGGGATTGTCATGGCATACTCTTCGAAAAAGGAAAAACCATCAACAGTGGGTATTACTGTACATTATTGGAGCGATTGAAGGCCGAAATCACTGCAAAACGGCCTCACATGAAGCGGCACACAGGCGCATTGCAACCATGGCTAAAATCAAAGACTTTCAGCTCCAATTGCTGTCGCATCCACCGTATTCGCCCGATTTGGCTCCCTCTGACTATTATCTCTTCCCAAACCTCAAAAGATGGCTCATCAATAAAAAATTCAGCTCACGCGAGGAAATCATCGACGCCACAGAGGAGTATTTTGTAGACCTTCTGGAAAATTACTTTTCGGACGGGATCAAGAAGTTGGAAAATCGCTGGAATAAATGTATCAAACTAAAACGGAACTATATTGAATAAAATAAAAAAACGTTTAAAATTTTTTTTTTTTCATTCCCAAGGAGGTTACTTTTCACCCCATCTAGTATTTTATGCTTGGTAGGTTGGTACAGGTAGTTTCTCAGTGAATTAGGAGCCCACACTATAGCCAAAATCTTTTCCTCTTTAGCAGAGTAGTGTTCTTCCGCTTTGCTTAGAAATCAAAGTAATTGGCTTATTGTCGTAGATCACTAGGTACGGCTCCAATTGCGTAATTCGACGCGTCGGTAGTTAGGTGAAAATCCCTGTTGAAGTCGTAAAGGTAAAGATAACGTCGTCAGAAACTATTAAATGCTTTCATTGCTGCATCTGTCAAATTAATAGCTTTTAATAAGTTTCAGTTAAAACATCTCTTTAAACTGGCTTACTGGCTATAGATGCTGCTTCGTTCGGGAAGAGCGAGATTAAATAAAGTTCGTCTTACGGGAGGTTACAAAATTTGAAGTTTAATCGAAAAAGTGTACGCACATTGATATGTTTTTCGCACTACATCCGCGGTGAACTTTTCTCAGGTCGACTTATGCATGAGGAGGTTATCGCGAGAGAACTTTACACAATTTAACTACTTCGATTTCCGTTATGCAGTGATTTTTTCCTGAGCCCCACGTTGGGCACAAAATCAAAAATTAAATGTTTATTATTTAAAAAAAAAAATATTTTATTTTTTAACTGGATGCGTTAGCGGCTAATTTACAACTAACTCACAAATAAATTTCATATCTTAAACTTAAATGCATGCCCACGCAGGCAGGTGCCAGGTGAGCAGTGGACGTCTATAGTTCGGTGTTTTCTTGCTGTCGATATCTTACATGTCCGGTGGGAAGAGAATTCGTTATAGTCGATCACGCTAATGTTGCTGCTCGTGGGAATCGTATCATGCGTTCTGTGCATGATGGAATGTTTTTGGCGTTCACTTATAAAAATTTTATATCTGATAAACTCTTCAATGATGTTCGGGCACTAAAACATCTTATTTTTGTTTTGTTTTTTCAACTGAATAGCTCAAAAATCTATTGTTTCTAAGGTAATTCCTGATTAATTGAGTTGTGTTTACCTCTATCTTATCAGCTTGTGGGGAATGGTAGAGTCTTATACTTGTATATTTAATATCCCCCCTGTACATATCATAATTTAGAGGTCAGCAAAATGAAAAACAATATGTGCTTTAGTACCCACTGCAACAGGGCATTCCAATTGCCTATTTTAGTTCACTAATTTTGACAATGTTGGGGATAAACTGTCAGTTTTTCTATATATTTAAAAATTCTTGTTATCTACAAAATCTGCTATTTATAATTGAGGAAATTTTGCTCAACTTTCCATCTACAAATGTGCCTAAGTATCCGCGTATAGTAAATAGTAAATATCTTAAATCATATAGAGTTAATTTTTTTTTTTTAAAAAAGTGATTATATTGTGATTGGTTCAACAGAGCTTTTCAGTTTCCCGCGGGATTTTTTTAGGCTCTTGAGGAAATCAATATTATCGATAATTTATTTGAGTATTCAGTGAACTGGCTGAGAGGCATATAACGCACAGGGTTAAAGGATTAGAGAAAAACTATTGAATTTAGGGCAAGTAGGTCATAATATGGTATTAAAGCCAAAATTATTAGCAAGGTAATAAAGCTTCCCTATGATTCGGAAGAATTAAAAAAATTGTTCGAGGCTGGTGAAAAGTTTGATGCGATTTCGTTGTCAAGTGACAATATATTTCCCCTAGCCATATCTCTCAATCTGTTCAAGTTTCAATACTTCATTGTGAGAGATGCCACTATCAAAACAGGGTCGAACGTCTTTCCTTCTTGATAATGACTGCAAAGTCAAGAATGAATATTATCCTGAAAAACGGAATGTTACTGGGTGAATAGAAGGGTTCTCTTCAGGCTCTCATGAACCACACAGTCTAGTAAAAAAAAACCTAAAGCTTATTTCAAAATGGGGAAACGATTGCTCACCTAGGCAGATGAGCCTAGTGCACAGTAGCAATAATGCGGATGATTCAGCATTGTACCATTCCAAATCAGGTTTATTGACACAGACGATTTATCAAACTGAGAAGCTCGTTGATACATGTTTGCAGACCTGTAAATTCGTGAACTGCAAAGCAACCTGAGAAGTAATCAAACTAAAAGTTTAACTAATGGAATCCGAAATTGCATCGCTAATCCCTACAAAGAGTAATCAAGTTAACATAGAACAAGAACTTTATATGCCAGTGATCGATGGTAAAACTGTACGTTTTATTGTTGTATTGTGACTGACACAAGTTCATCGATACACTGCTATGTGTGTGGTGCAACACCAACAATGATGAACGTTTTAAAGCAAATTGATACAAGAACTCCTAATATATGATATATTAATTCAGTTTTAGTATTTCTCCTTTCCACACTGAAATTAGAATTTTTTGCGTCACTCTTGCATCTGCCTATATGTTGGACTTACAGAAGATATATATGTATATGTATGTTGCATGCAAAGCAACAACGAGGAAAAAAACTAGAAAAACAGAAAAAATTAAAAGATAAGCAGGGTCTTCATATTGATTGGATAAAGCATGTGGCTGGCACATATAACGATAGCAATATGGAACAGAATGCTTTGACGACCTCAAAGCTACAGCAAAAACCACTGGGCTTAATGAGTAGGATATCAGAAGAATTGCAGTCATCCTATCATCTTCGTCAGGTAAACCAGTTCGCGCAAAAAATTTGGATAATTTGTCCGAGAAACCGCTGATATTTATGTTAAACAGTACGGGTGATATTGCATCCCACCAGCTGTGTATATTGCATGCCCCATGAATATAGTCCATGGGGGAAAAATAATTGAAAATTTTGTTCTTCCAATTGGATATTTCTCAGAAGGGGCCCCAAAAGCTCTTCATAAGGGATTTCGTCACTGCAGAGAGTTCAGAGAAATAAATACAATTACGCATTTATTTTGTAAACACCCAGTAAGAAACAACATCCGGAGATCGAAAAGAACCAAGGCTCGAGAGCTAATGATCTAAAAGCTATGGTGAAGTATCATACTTAACATTGTAGACTATCCCAACGCGATAGATATAAGAAAGAAAAATAATTGATCTATCTTTCATAAATGAGTCCTGAGGTGCTTTTTAGTGGTGTTAGAGTTCGCATACTACTTAGTAACCGAGGACTATCAAGTGTCTCTCGAGATTTTTATGTTCCTTATACAAGAAGAAAGACCACATAACTTGGACTGTATATTAGCCGAGCCTAACTTATAGTTTATACCAGAGTATATAACGCCGAATATCTGGCGTGTGTAATTCAATAAAAAAAAAAATTCTCGCCGACAAAAACTAATTTTATTATATGAAATATTAGGTATTTCTTGTGAAACTATTATATATTGGACCGAAAATGATTATTCTATGATTTGTAGCTTCTTTCGCATCATCTAATATGCCTCAATTATTTTTATTGTAAATGACAAGAAGTGTATTGAACTTGTCAGAAATAGCTGACTCGATTGATTTGGGTTCAGCTTTTCTCCAATAAAAATACAAGAGATTTAATTCTTTTTCAAATTTATTTTTAATCATATGCGTTTTTAAAGATCTCTTTAATATATTCACTCCCGCCCATTTAATAAGGCCCTTTTGTATAAACACTTATTCGTATATTTGTAGATAAAATACATTTGTACCTATATTTTTTTTTTTTTTTTGTTACCATGGACTGAACATCATCCGTTTTCTGGACACCCTGGTGTGAATGAATTTTGAATAAGTTTTCATATTTTAATGAATCCCACGATTTCAAACTATTTAAAAGCAGAACATGTATTTTGATTCATTAATTTGACACTAGTTTTGTAAAAGAACTCGTTTTTTTTTTTTTTCAAAGTAGGAATATTTTGAGAAAACCATAACTTTGAATAATTTAGTTCTACTCATATTCTTAATTATCTTTCTAACTTTGCATTTTTACGATTGCGTATTTCGGATCCGTTTTCGCACGTACTTTAAACTTTTGCTGCATTAAGTTTGTATTAATTCGACAAAAGAACAAGTGAAAATCTTTATTTTTATTCAGTAGACTGCTATCGTAATGATCGAAAATGATAAAACGATTGATTTTTGACCGCTGAGCGGCTACTCTTTAGAAGGCTGTAACTCAAAAACTATTTGAGATATTCATTCGAAATGTAAGTATGTTATTTAAAGGTATAGACTATAGACTATCGAAATATGATTTTTTTTTTTTTTTTTTTAATTTTACACTAGGTGTGACACTTAAGACGGGCTGCTAAGATGGGGGAAGCAGTTTTCTTGCTAAATAGCTAAATAACCATTCGTCTAGTTGATTTTTCGATATCTGTGTCTTAAGAAATACATTTACTCTTTAAATAAAAAGTTCATTCTGACAGAGGTTCCAAATATCATTTTATTTGCAGGTGACATTTAATAATTTTAAAGTTTACATCTAAAATATAAAAATACAAAACATATGAAATCATTAAGTGGATATTTTGTGCGTTCCGAGCTTCGTTTTGGGTTAAATGGGTTCAATACTCGTATGTTGTTTTATGTTATTCACCAACAAAAAAATGTATTTTATCTATTCGTGGTTATCTACTGTTAATACCTACACATTCATTGTATTTCTTCACACTTGAATGTTTTTATAATTGTATGTAACATACCATATACCCTGTTATACCAATATAAGTATGTATGCAAAAGTTCACATAACCAAAAACATTCGGAAAGGCTGTTTATTTCAGGCAAACCACACTCTATTGCTTGCTAATTGCTCACATTCACTACTATTAGGTAACATTACCCGAACAGGTATTTATTCGTATTGTACAACTGGACCGGCTGTCATTAAAGGGAAAGTAGAAAACAGAGGTTTAGATATGAATCGGTTTGTTTGACTATTTCATGTTAAATGCCACACCCCCACTTTGCTAATAAGTTAAATGCTAAATTGAATTTCCTTCATTACCTGTATTTCGACAATTTTATGCACTGAGATAGTTATTGTATAGGTATTGTACATACAAGTATATCCATATGCCTATATAAAAGGCTGGAGTCCACTAATATGGATTTTGTAAATGAAAGGTATATAAAGGAATAAGTTAATGTATTGCAGATTGTAGATATACCCTTTATTGGAAGGAGAGAACTGGGACATAATCATTTTCAGTTTTGTATATACTAATATGCAAACATAACAATACCAACGTACTTAAAGGTATGATATCTCGGATAAATCGAATAAACATGAGGAACCTACCTACCTATTGTAGTTTCTTACTATTTGCCTACATACTATAATGTAATTATAAATACAATGCAAAATTAAAAACCTTGTTAAAAAATCCGCATAGTTAATTAAAGAAATTAGAAATTTGTAGTTGCCGTCGGCGTTAATATCTTGAAATCGGAACTCAAATATCAATATTTCTGTTGGAAAGAGTAGAAAAATTCGAGTTTTATTATGGAATGAATCAAAGTGAGGTGGAGGAAAATGATTAAATTAACTCTTTGCTATCATTGTTGAGGAATGAGGTCATATCGAATGTTCGGTGATTGGTGCACTTGGGTCGATGAGTGGTGCTTTTAGTAAAATTCCAAAATCGAGTTTTTTCTGTCCACTTCAAAGTGAAGTGAAGCTGAAGTGTTTGACTTAACTACTTTCCAATGAATCCAAATATGTGGGAGGCATCCTAGAAGAAAACTTCTCTCATCAAAATACATTCAGCTGAAAACTACTTATTTCAAGAAGCTATTGGTCTTCTGTTCATACAGATTTCTTGGTGAGAATATGATAGTGCGACAATGACCATGCCTATCATATGTATCATATTAGTGAAAAGACTTTCCTGTCCCCTGCTAATCGATTGAAACAGAACCAATCTTTTTGGAAGACTGTACATTTTCAAATCAAACAATTTTAAACTTTAAATATACGGCGCTAAGATGATAGATTATAAAATTTTATTTTGATATCGAGGAAATAATTCGACCATTTAGAGCTCACAAAATATCGTTATTACAAAATAGGTACTCATAATAATTCAAACTATATAGTTAATAAGAGGTGCGTTCCCCAGTGATGACTAATTGAAAAACCAAGACCATCGCCATATTGTTATCAGTACTCAATGTTTGGTCTTGTTTTGGAATTAACAACCCTAAATATGTTATAAAACATAATAAAATAAGCATAATAACACTAGCCTTGTTATTGCTTTGTTCATGTAACATTTCTTATTGTCTTACTTTTCACATAACATATTTTTTTAGTTATAAACTGGTACAGGGAACCTGCAACTCTAAAAAGGAGAGTTATGGGAAGATTTTAACAATCTTGTAAAAGGAAAAGATCAAGGGAAACTGGATGAGTATAAGATAAATAAAGAGTATAATAGAAATAAAAAATAAAGTAAAATGAAAGCTAAGAATAAACTTAAAAACTATTATCAGGACAACAACCATAAGGAAATGTTGTCAAAAGCTCAAATGTCAAAAAAAAATTCATTCTCAAGAAAACAGATCACGTTGGTAGAAAATGGAGCAGATCCTGAGGCAGTTTAAAAACGATTCGAAAATTTTCGTGTAACATTTGAAAGTTAATTGTTGAATTTTCCAGCTTTCTAAATTAACACATCAAGTGCAACTGGATAACTAGCTGAGATAAGGTGATAATACTTTCTATTAGAGTAATGCAATGTAATACACTGATGCGGATTCTACCTATACTATTGTGTTATTGGAGGCAAATCAAGGTACAAGTAAAGAGTTTCGTTTCATTAAAGTAAAGATTTCATTATGCCTTATTAGAGAAAAGTATTATACTGCGGTTAAAGCTTTCCTTGCTCTTAGCATGGCTACATAGACTTATTTGTCTCGTCATATCATTTGTTAGTTTACATATTCTTTTCATTTATATTCATAATTTTGGTCTAATGTAGTCAAGAGCTATATAAAGAGATTAGAATTATATGACTACATAGAGGTGGCTTTTAAAAGTGTCAATATGTACGAGTATTTTGATGCTTTAAAATGGACATACTGACATCGAGATTCTACTACCAAGCTATCATTTGAAATTTGTTTAATAAGTAATTAATCGCCAGAAATTTTGAATTTTAAGGAGTTAGGCCATACTAGGATTTTTATAAAATAAATTTTTTTTATTGCCTTCCATGGCCTCTTAGGACTTCAAAAATTATATCAAAAAAGATTATGGCGGGGAAATATCTCGAAGTACTTGTTTTTCCAAGTATAGTACAAGGCCGCCAGGTAGGCACCGAGCCTCTTATGATCGAAACGAGGGATAGTATTTTAGAAGACTAGAACAGGTATACGGCAGATGTCTTTGAAGTTATCTGGCACGTGTTCAGACTATTGCTTGTTTCATCTTTAGAAACGTCGGTTTCAGTCAGTTTCGTACAGTGAAACATTCGAGAAGGACGCTATTTGAGGAACGTTTGTTTTTTATCGATAATTGTGTCAATTTGTTTTGTCAGTGTTTTTGGTTAGTTTTTTATAGTAAGTGACAAAGTGTATTGTGGTCAAAAAGGTGCAAAAGAGAAACGTGCACCGCTGAATCGACAAGAGTTACAGGAAAAAATTGAATACGATATTGAAGTGAATATGATAATGATATGATAAACTTTACTTCAGTTATTTAAGTTATTTCAAATGTTTTGGCTTGTAAAGTCTGCAAATAGCAAGTGAAATTTACGGAAAGTGGTAAGCGCGGTTTGGGATTCAAAATCAAAGTGTCATTTGCAAAATGTGTGCAAACTGAGATATTTTGTAGTCCATTTATTGAAAAAAATTATAATTTTCATGATTTCTTGAAATTGGTTTGAACGGAATAAAAAAGCTTTGTGCATTAATTGAATTAACTCAGCCTATGTTTCATTCTTTCTATAATGAGGTTGTCAATAGAATTTCAACTGCAACTAAACTAATTTGCAAAAACAGCTTGAGGAAAGCAACTAAAGATACGATAACTCCTTTTATTGAAAAAAAGAAGAAAATTGAATTATGGTATCAGGAGATAGTTCGTGGAAAAACATGGGTTTACGTCCTTATGTCCTTGCTTGGCTTAGTGACTCTTATTGGCAATTAGAGTGCAAACTTTATAGACTGCGCAGTAAAGAATAAAGAAGATACCGAAGAATATACGGAATGGACACAAAATCGTAAAGATATGTAAGTAAGTGCGATGTAAATCACGATTAATCAGCAGGAAAAATTGATGTCGATGCTGTTGTTGAGATGTTTCAGCGATTTAGTAAAATACACCTGTTATATTGGTGACGGTGATTCTAAGACTTTTAAAGGCATTACTGCTAAGCCCTATGAGAATATCACAGTACTTAAGAAAAATTGTATAGATCACGTTCAAAAGCGAAGGGTACCTGCTTAAGTAATTTGAAAAATAATATAAAAAATCTCTGTGGAAGGTGCAAATTGGCGGGAAAACTAATGACGAACTCTATATTTACTATGGGTTATTCATTCGAAGAAACTGTGATTCAGCTAAAAACATGATAAACAGTATATGGATTACACTCGATCATAAATTATCTACTGATGCAAACCCCAGCACGATAAATGTCCGATCGGAGAGTATTCATTATGCTGGCAAAAAGCTAAGGCTACAAACAGTTTGGCTGAGTGCAAACATAAGCTAGGTATTCCAATTGAAGTTTATGAAGCTATCAAGCCAGTCTACGAAGAATTGACCAGAGACGACCTTCTTGCTCCATGCATTGGCGGTTATATTCAAAACTGTAATGAAAGTTTCAATTCGGGCATTGACTCCAAGATCTATTTCTAGTGTGTTGGACATATGGTGGTATGTAATTTAATTCGTGCGGTTTTTTTTTCCAAAATTTGAACGATTATTTAAGAAAAACATGTACAATAGTATTATTCAAAGTATTGCACATCTGAAGCTCTGACTTTTTCAAATCTTTCTGGCAATATGTGGATCCCATCCCGAAAGAACTGCGCCGGCTTGGCAGCCAAGAATGAATCAAGCCAATTTTTGATATTCTGCTGTGATGTGAACCGTATTTCAGTGAGGGCGCTCTGCATCGACCGGAACAAATGGTAGTCAGAAGGAGCAAGGTCTGGGCTATAAGGCGGGTGGGGTAAGACTTCCCATCCACTGTTTTCCAAATAGTGGAGCGGGCCGAGCGTTGTCATGATGGAAAATTATTGCCTAGTGTCTGGTCGCATATACCGGGCGTTTTTCGGCCACTGCTCTCTCCAAACGGATTAATTGTGTTCGGTAGCGTTGTCCATTGATGGTTTCACCCGGTTTTAGCAGCTCATAATACAGCACATCCATTTGATCCCACCAAATACTGAGCATTACCTTCGTGCCATGGATATTCGGCTTTGCCGTTGATTTGGCTGGTTGGCCGGGTTTCACATAGGATTTTTTACGCTTGGGGTTGACGTAATGGATCCATTTTTCATCACCAGTAACAATCCGAGGCAAAAATGACTTCCTTTTGTGGCGTTCCAGCAGCATTTCGGACATGCAAAACCGCCTTTCGACGTCTCTCGGCTTGAGTTCATGTGGAACCCAATTTCCTTGCTTTTGAATATATCCAGCTGCTGTTAAACGTTTTCAAATGGCTGTAGAGTGACACTCAAAGATTCTGCGAGCTCTTCTTGTGTTTGGCAACAATCTTCATAGAGTAATGCTTCCAGTTCTTCATCTTCAAACTTTTTTGGCTGCCTAGGACGTTCATCGTCTTCCAGGCCAAAATCACTACTTCTAAATCGTGCAAACCACTTTTGGCACGTTTGCTCAGCTAGCGCATGTTCACCATAAACTTTCATCAAAATACGATGACTTTTGACAGCAGTTTTCTTCATATAAAAGTAATGCAGAAGAACTCCCCACAAAAACACTTTTTCAGGTACAAATTTCCACATATTTAAGTGAAAAAAAATTTATTGTTGTTTACTCTTCAAATGATTGACATATACTAAAATGACGTACAATGACAATAGCTTTCCAACGCATGTTCCAATAGTTATGGATATTGCAGTTTGCGTGTACGATTATTCATTTGTTATTAACAATTTTCTAGCGATATTCGTTTGAATCCAAAATCAATATATCAAAAAAATCCAACATACTTCTCTAGTGGCTCATTGTAATTCAAACTTTACAGGAGCTGATGATCCTAGACCTTTCCAAGAAAGAGAGGTCATCTGAGAAACTCTGCACAGCCTGCATTTTTTAACAAATTATTCTATAAAAAATTGTTTTATAGTCAATCATATGTACAATAAACTTCTACCTTTGTAAACTCGATTTATTTTATATTTTTTCTGGAAAAAAAAATTACAAACAAGATTTATTTTACGGCCTTTAGAGTGGCCTAACCCCTTAAAGGATAGCGTCCTAGGGATCTGATCTCTGATCTCGGTGGTCAATCAACTTCTCGTCTAAGCAAAACAATGCTATCTTCGAATTTCGTTCGAACTAAGCTCAACGTTTGATGAGGTGTACTTATATGCCGTAGCGCCATCTCATTGAAATGAGAGCTTTACCCGCGTTTAATTCCAATTTCGGGGATAAAAAGTCAGTCAACATTAGCTTTATTCGAATGTCCTCTTCATTCTCATCTTTGAAAAAAAAAATGGTCCATTTACAGCCAGCAGACAAACTACACCCAAGAGTAACTTTTTTGTGATGAATTTATTTTTCGTGAATACTTTGATATTTTTAAAAACCAAAGATTACTACAATATAAATTCGTTCAGAATTACATACTGTCTCCAATCGCTTCTATACATAATGAAAATAATTGATGGATTAATTTAAGATCTTGTTTATTAAGTAGCGAATTGTATGAAAGTACGAGTAAACAAAACAATCCGTACAAGCATTTATCTGGCACGGGAATGTTGATATTATCAGTGCATTTAAAAAACTCCACATTTCTGTGATTTATTTGGAGAACAGATTCCATAAGGAAGGAGTTGCTCGTGTTGTGTTGATGATTCTTAACGCCAACAAAAATATTAGAATTTGATTATTTTTTGATCCCGGTAAAGTCTAAATGGATTATATTCGAGATTGAATTACATATTATTAAAGTCTTAATGGATTGAGTTGATTAAGATATGGGGGGAGAGTATGTGAGATTTTACTAGATCTAGAAATGTTTTTAACATGCAATTTGATTTGTCGGAACATAGTACTCAGACAGGAAACTAAATTACTTAATCTTATATCTGTGATTAAAAAGTTGTAATACTTTTTAGATAAAGCACAAACAGCTTATTATTCCTTTAAATTAATTTCATTTCCTTCAAATACATTCCGGAATGACCTTCAAAACCTTCTTGGATTTGGTTTGTATCTCCTCAATCGAGTCAAATGGGAGCGGTGCTTTGAGTTTCCATAATACCCAGGTGGAGCTAAATCATGTCAATAGTGCGGTTGTGGAATGATATGTATCGAATTTTCTCCAAATAGTCACATAAAACTATTTGAAAGATTTTAGTGATGCAAAAACGAAGAGTTATCTGGACATAATTTTATCTATTTCTGAAGAATTGTTCTACTCAAATAATATGTAACGTTCACAAGGTATATACCTTGTTTACAGTTTGGTCTGGTGGAATGTAAGGCACCAGACCACGATAATTGAAGAATAGTGTCAACATCACTTTGATTTTGGATATGCTTTGATGTGCTCATTTCGGTCTTTGTTCTTTGCTATTTGGCTGTATACGTACATCCATTTACCATATACTATTTCCAAAGTCTTGGAAGTCGAAATTCAATTTGCTGAACTTCTTCATTCATTTATATAATCAAAAAATTAACTTTTTAGATAAATGTAATCAAGCGTGTCTCATTCACAACCTACTAAATATAATGACACAAAATTTAATACAGATGTCTGTTAGGTGCTACCAACTTAAAAAAAAAAAACTACTCGTTTGGATAAATCCATGCGATTTAAATGGAAAAGTCTTACTAGTTTTTACTCACAATATATCTTATGTAAACTTTCAGTTTTGTAGAAAGATGAACAATAATTTTGTTGATAACATGCCTAAAATTTCGGAGCCTAATAACTGGGCTTTGATGTGAGCTCAAGTTAGATAATCACAACGGATATACTTCAATATTTGATGACAAATATCACAGGAGGTAGGTGTCACTTTTGCCTAGTATATTTAGTTGTACGGCTTTTTTGGATTGATAGACAACATGAATAGTAAATCCAATCGAAGTCGCGAATAAGCAATAAAAGCACTGACTGTGAATAAAGGGGCTTTATTGAACACATCGGCGATCTCATTACTTTCACATGAAATGAAAAGTTCATCATATAAACGTAAAAGCAAACCGAAATGATATTGATCAATAAAAAGATAGCCTTTTGGGATTTCTCGACTCGAAACATTGAGTTCAAAGAATAAGCCATACAAGATAAACTACAAACTGGACATGATTTGATAAGACTTAATCACCTGTATATGAAATCTTTGAGAGGAATACCTACGTCATTTTTGAGATAGCTTGATCATTTTTATTTTAATAAAGGTGAAAATTGTGACGTGAGAAATTCGGAGTCTATGTGGGTGTTATAAAATATGTATTTAAGTTGCTGAAATAAGATTTTTGTATTAGGTTGCCAGAGTGGAAGAAGAATTATCATTACTCTGATAACTTTCCAACATAGCTATTTCAAGGTTGTGATATAAAGAATGGTTTTGGAAATTTTTCTTGTTCAAATAAGATACACAGCTGTACGTATTCAAAAAAAAAAGAAGATTGGTATGCATTAAGTACAAATACAATATTTAGTCCAAGATTTTTATTGTCCCTATCTTCTTTTGTATTAATTAAAAACAAATACGATTTATTAAATCTTTGTTTTTTTGTATTAAAAAAAACTGTATCAATTATAAATACGAGTATACGAATATCTATGTATAAAACAAGAGTAATAAAAATAAAATTGATTATTTGTTTTAGTGGAAACTACTTTGTTTTCAATTATGATTATAATTGCCTTTGATTCAAAAGCGATTGCTGTAAAATGTTCGTGATTTATTCGTTTCATTAAATGAACTGGCAAAAAAATTATCTTGCATTAAACTTTTGTTTTACATTTTTTCAATCTCGAGCACTGATGTAGCTTTTTCGCAAACAGAGGAAGGACTGACTGAAGTAATTTGTTGTGATTAATAGTCGCATTCGCCTTTTTTTTCTTTACGTAGAATGCAAAGTGATAATCGCTGCGAGTGTTGGTTTTTGTGACCAATCTGTGGTTACAGGTAAGATTGCTAAGGGGCCGTTTTGGGAAATATTTTGAATCTTTGTCACTTTTATTTGACTTTATTTTTATACAAAAGTACAAATAAAAATTTGGATAATTGTACATGTATTTTGTAAAAATGCATTCGTTTTATGTTTTCTCGTGTTCAAATAGCACTTCATTAGGTAGTATTAATAGTGGCATATTCCGATTCAGTTTCAGTAATAATATAAGGATAATAAAGGACCTTCCCGATTAAATTAAAATTTCAATTTCAGGTTTGAGTTATTTTGAGTTATATGATTTGCGGGAAAGAACATGCCATTGAGGATAGATGTTCTGGACGTAATGTAGGATCGCAGCCTCAAATGTATCAAATTTAATGTAATTACCGGGTTATAAAAAGGCTTATTTAGATCGCGGTACATAAAATAGCTGACACAATAGGGCACCCTAAAATTCAGGAAGTATATCGTATGCCAAAACTCAGAAGCATGGAACCGATTCTATTAAATGTTCACAATTTGACTGTACAATTCAACTGTAGAAATTCAATGCATTTTCTTGTTGAAATTTATAAGACTTCAACCCAAAGGTTCACCTTGTTCATTGGTAAAACAAAATGCTCGTCCGAAAGATGTTACTAGGCTAGAAATATATTGCTTAGGCCTATTTTTAGTTTTTTTTTTTTTTAAATCCTTTAAAATTAAAGTTAACCCAAATTAGCGAATGATTTTCGACGTAGTTTTAAATAATTTGTTTAAATTGTTCAAATATTTTATTTAGTAGAGCTTACTGATTATTAATGTTGAAAAGTTCAGTAGAATGATAACTAAAAAATAGCCTTTATGAAATATGTTTTGTATGATTCTATAAGATTTGTTCACCATATGCTACCTCATTATATACCTTCCGCTAGCATCATCTTCGAAGAATAAAAATCCAATGACTTAATCAGATCGAAATCTATTAACTTTTACCTACGATCTCCCCACTTGCGAAGAGTTTCTGCCTGATAAATGGTACACTTTCACTCTCTTCGATCTCGGGCACAACCGCGATAGCCTGATTTTTAGAATAAAGATTCGGTCTTCCTTATAACTTTCAGCCTGCGGCCAGCGATTTAAAATCCTTTTTATTGGAGCATTATTATCCATTCAGTCAATGTGAACGAGTCAGTGTAGTTTGCCTTTCTTAACTAAATCATAGAGTTCGCGGTTTCATCTTCTCTTTCCTGTTTATAATGCATGTTATAGACCTGACAGAATCAATGCTTTGTAGAGCAGGTACTTCGTCTTCCGATTTAATAGTTTTGAGCCCATTTGTTTTAACAAATCGAAATAGCAAGGGTTTTCTAAAGTAAGTCTTCACCGAATCTACACAAGGGTGTCATCCGTGGAGTTGATATACTTGGTCACTTACTCACCTCTCTAAGAAAGACCGATGATGTTGGTGGACACATTTGTTGCAGATCATATTTCCTGTCGTGCAAATTACGAAATTATGAAAAAATCATATGACAGTATATCTTCTTGCCGAGATCGAGTGTTGGGTGTCAATCCGCTTTCCCCGAATTACTTCCAGGAGTTGACACAATGTAAATATTTGTTCAATCGTGGACTTAATAGGTTTTAGGCTGCATTGATTAAGCTTCAATCGTTCACATTATTTACTTGATATAATCAAAATAAAATAACTAATTCACTACTCGCACCATTAATTGTAAGTTCATGAATAGTCTTGCAAGAAAAATAGACGTTGGCATAACATCTTAAGAATGGATCTGATTTTCGCTTTACTCAAAAATAAGTAGCAAGACGTTTAAAATTACTTCCTTATTATTAATTTTTGGTAGTCGACAGAATAGTAAGCAATTATTGAACCAATTCATTTTTCTTCTCAAAACGATGCTAAGAAGTACATTTTTTTGCCTTGAATTTTCTACATGTCGCGTGTTTTCATTTTGTCAAACACAGCAGTGAATGTTCGCCGAAAGTATGTCCCTATGCTTCAAAAACTTCACGCGTTTCTAATCTAATTTCACCAAATGTAACAATCAAGAGCTTTATGTTGTAACTGAGAGCTTAGATTTATTGATCTTGATTTAATCGTACAAAATTCGTTTGGAAACTTTTGAAAAAAATGCTTCTTAAATATTTTTTAAGCTAATAGTTTCCAAGAACGAGAAAAGTTATCCCCTTTTAATTTTTTCTGGTGCTGGGGTCAGTTAGAAAATACAAATGACTGCTAACTGATGGTTTCATTGTAAGATGTATTTTGTTTTGTTTGCATTCATATCTTACCTCATCTTTATTTCAATGAAAATGGATATGGCTCACCGTACTTGGCTACGACCTTTAAAAGAACACACGTGTACAGTCTGTGTATACAAAAAATAATGTTGTTGTCAAATTAACTTTACTTTATTTCAAGTGACGAATTCAATCCATATCCTACTAAAGAAGTCTTGATGGCCATACCCTTCACGAACACCAAGTGCTCGTATCTTTCACTCTATGACTATTGCACAGAGAATGTTTCTTTCGACGCAAACATAGAATGTTTTCATCCTCATCCATTCATTCATTTGAAGAACGAGCGTTTTATAAAACAGTTCCTCGGATCTACGATAGAGGGTCTTACTTACAAATTTCATTTTATTAGACCCGGATCACCTCGTCAACATTTGAGTGATTTAATTATTTTTGTATCAGGTCATATGTCCTACCTACCTACTTCCAAGAAAGCCGCATTGCCGCCTTTGCTCCAACATTTGAAAACCTATCACCGATGTGTCAATATAACGATGTTTCGTTATACTGAATAAATTGGATCAACTTTAGAAGGATTTTACCTTCGGTATTGACATCGTTTGAACAGTATAACACAAGGGCTTAAAACCCAGGGCCTTTTTATAGTAAAACACAAATTTTTTGCAAAATTCAACTTTATTCATCAATATAGTTGCCTTCGAGGGCGATACACTGATTGAAACGATTTTTCAATCCTTCGATACCAGTTTTGTAGTACGATTTCGGCTTAGCCTGAAAATAGACCTCTGTTTCGGCGATTACTTCTTCATCGGTCTTAAATCTCTTTTCGGCGAGCATTCTTTTGAGGTCTGCGAACAGGAAATAGTCGCTGGGGGCCAAATCTGGAGAATACGGTGGGTGGGGAAGCAATTCGTAGGCGAATTCATTCAATTTTGCCTTCGTCTTTATTGACTTGTGACACGGTGCATTGTCTTGATGAAACAGCACTTTCTTTTTCTTCAAATGCGGCCGTTTTTATGCGATTTCGTCCTTTAAACGCTCCAACAATGCAATGTAATAGTCGCTGTTGATAGTCTGCCCCTTTTGAAGACAGTCGATGAAAATTATTCGATGTGTATCCCAAAATACGTATGCCATAAACTTGCCAGCCGACTGTTGAGTTTTTGGTCGTTTTGGACGAGGTTCGTCGCCTGCTCGCCACTCAGCTGACTGCCGACTTGATTCTGGTGTGAAATGATGGAGCCAAGTTTCATCCATTGTCACATACCGACGCAAAAATTCGGCTTTATTACGGTTGAACAGCTTAAAACACTCCTCTAAATCATCAACACGTTGTTGTTTTTGGTCGACTGTGAGCAAACGCGGCACCCACTTTGAACAGAGCTTTCGCATGTCCAAATATTCGTGTATGATATATCCAACACGCTCTTTTGATATCTTCAGAACCTCAGCTATCTCGATAAACTTCACTTTACGGTTATTCGTAATCATTTTGTGGACTTTTTTGATGTTTTCATCTGAAACAGCCTCTTTAAGACGTCCACTGCGTGGATCATCTTCGGTGCATCATTTTAAATTTTTCAATCCACTTGCGAATAGTTCGTTCGGCTAGTGCAGAGTCCGGGTAAGACTTATCAAGCCATTTCTTTGCATCGGCTGCAGTTTTTCCCATCAAAAAGCAATGATAAATCAACACACGTAATTGCTTTGAAACCATTTTTTTTCACAATAACAAAAGTTGTTTTGACAGCTGTCAAATTTATACACGTATCTTTTGAAGGTTTGTACTAACTGAAAATAGTATGGATTTAATCCGAGTGGTGCCCTCTCTTAGAAACGGCAACCCATGTATTATAATACTTAGTTAGTCTCCCGCGTTAGCTTCTAATCGATTTAAATATCAAAACAAGGAGCGATAGATTATCTTTCAATCTATATACACTGTTTGTGCGTTTTGTGCGTCAGGCCGATTTTATTTATTTTAGTTTGGTGGTCGATTTTCATCGTATCTTCTTGAAACCCGAGAAGAGGGGAAACATTTTAATATAAAGCATCTAATGCTATGAAAACGTGTTGAAGTCATATAAATAATTGATTAGCTATTTCAATTGTCAACTCATGTGCACTCTTTCGACGAGAGCTTCCCGAACGCTTTGGATAACTGCATAGGTTATATATATAAAAAAATCACCGCGTGTTCACAAATTATTACTTCAATAATTATTTGTTTAAATAAAACATGTTTATAACTTCAACACATGTAAAACATGAACTGACAAATGACAGTCAAACCAAAATGACAGCTAACAAAATTGGAACCAAACTTAAAATACACCCTGTAGAAGTTCAGTTTTACACCTATGAATTAGTAAAAGTGAATATGTGTATACTTTATTGGTTTGGAGTTTTCTTATCTATCGAATTTTGGTTAGCTATTGGATACGTCTTTATCAAAACGATAAATCATATATTGAATGAAGGCAATAACTTGTCAAAAGATTTATTCAACTTATTGAATATATCATGTGCTTGAAATTTAGTAGGGGACTGAGATGGAAAGTATGCATGATACACTGACCCAAAAATCTGGTGACAAAAGAGAATATCCTTAGATGGAATTAATTATGGCGTCAACAGCTTCAGTCAAGATGATTAACCTTTGTTTAAACTACTCGAATATACAATATTCGAGGGAAACATACCATATACAAGTAATTATGTTCGCCATGACTGAACAACACGAAAATCTAGATTCCTGGGTGGCGATTGCGCAATATAACAGCATAAGCTTTCAAGTAACAAGGACTCACAAGAATCATCGGATACGATAATAGAATCAACAAAACTACTTGGTACAAAACATCTGGGCACGAACTAATTCGGAAATGTTCGAAACTTATGGAAAGTCAAGAAAGTTGTTGTTTCTTAGTACAACATAAAGCAAATATTTAGGTATTTGTGTGATCCAAGCGATGTCGTGGACAGTATAAGGAATGATGATATGAGTTACCATGAAAGGTTGTAGAATACTGAAATATCGTGGAAAATAAGTTTGGTCGAAAATCATAATTTTCAAACTAATTAGTGATTTCTTAGCATATATCCGCTACAAAGTCTCTTTTCCTATCATAAGCCGGGGTAATACGTCTTACTTATCCTATCTTCAGGACAGTGCGATACGAAAATTGTTTTAAATAATCTTTATAGTGCTTTATTGTGTTTTGCGTTGCGGAAGGGGATACATGTCTGGTGCAAGAGCAATGTGTGAAATGCAATCGTTCGTATCACTCATCGCACATCCATATCCCACGAAAACTGTGTACGTAAACGTACACACGTCATTTTTTGTAATCTCTTATAATATTAAATGACCAAAAGATACACCTTAGATGAAAAAATTAGAACACTAGGTACGCTACCTCCCAGCTTACAGATAATAAAAAGTTGCGCCACGGAAGCTAGATCTAAAACACAAAACGCGCATGTTATAAATGTGGAATATATTATAATGACAGGAATCTATTTATCTATCTAGAATCTACAGCAATAACTTAGTTTAAATCAGATAGAAACGGTAGAAGGAAAGGAAAATGACCCAATTTCAGGCACAAGCGACAACGCAATAGAAAAATTAAATCAGCCAAAACAGCAAACTAATTTCTGCTGAAACAGTTTTAACTGTTCAGCTATACGTTAAGAAGGAAGCAAAATGACCGTGTTATAAGGATAATTTATATTTTCTTATAAGTTGACATTTCTCATGCACAAATCGGACTTCCGACAGATGACTCGGCGAGCTAATCTATGGGGTTAATATAACCATATATGTACATGACCTGGTTTAAAATTTCTTCCTTAAAATTTTTAATTTTATAAGTTGTGGCTTATACGAGTATCTCTATAATTATACTCGTACATTGGGAAGAGCATAATCTGTTTTAATGTCATGTACATATGTATGCTCAGCGTTCAAATAACATGCCTCAAAGATAAGCTCTGCTATCTGCTGTTGCTACTTTCTTTTATTGAGTTACTCTTATTAAATAATTTACCTTTATATGTAAGAAAACAAAAAGCTTACTTTTTTAAATGTGCTCTCATATTGAATACTTCGAATTGTATAACATAATGTATTCCTTTAAATACCTTTATGACAGAAAAATCTATTAATTCAACCTTTTGTTCTTTTTGCATTTATTCATGTGGTTACATAAGTAATGATTAGAGAAAATTATCGTAAGATATACACATACAAGATGTCGACTCACAGGGCTGCCTAAATGGTACAGATCTATAAACCGTTTTTTGCTCTTCCTCAAAACAATTTAAAAAAGTCCTGGATAGACATATGCACCAATGCTTTTAAGAACACAATCTTTAGAATTGAAAAGACTTAGCAGTGCGAGGTTTCTTGACATTAATAGTGCGTTTGACAACACTGATCATGCCCAAATATCCAAATATATTCAAAACATATGCAGGTGTAAATAGACAGTTCTACATGTTAGTGGATAAAAAACATGCAGACAAACTTGAAAATAAAAACTTTACGAGGCATCACCTATCGTCAATCGCAATAAATAAGCTTCTGATAATAATTTGCAAATTATAGAATATTCAAGGTTATGAGGATAATGTTGCTCCCTATCTGATTAGAGGTTACAATCTCAAAAGTTCCCATGTCCAAAACGAACATAATCTAGGTTCACTGACAGCTGACCCAACATGTCACCTGCATGTGAACACCATTCGATAGTGTTTTTTTTTTTTCTCTTTTTTTTTTTTTGCAAATTAAGCTATAATACATATGGTATGTAGCTACTGGTTAGTTGGTAAGGTATTGAATTTGTGAATTTATGTTCAATAACAGATCGGTTTAAAAAAAGGAAATTTGCTTAGACTCAACAAACTGCAAATGCTAGTTTGTGTTCTTACATCGAACACAACGTGAACGTTTAGCGTTAGAAGTTCTTCTGAACCTCTCATATTTTCATTATTAGAAAAAGAGCTCAGAAATAACAAAGTAGGTACTGAGAATCATCTCTGTAGGCAACTGTCTGAAAAGATAAGACATATCTACAGATCCATAAAAGATACATTTCCAGAAAGGCTGAACTAGAAACATAACAAGCAAAGTTTTTATACAAACTCACGAGTGTTGTATGATGAAGAATCTAAAGCAGAGAAAGTAATCAAGTCACTAACATACGGAGTGAATGGAATAGGATGCTACTACGAAAGCATGGACGCTTTTCCGTATATCAAACTAAGATGCATGTACATCACTTAAGCGGGTTAATTATTTACGAAAACATTAACGGTCTTTCTGGTAATAGAGCAGCCCTCATCACTAAAATCCAGAATACAGTTGCCATATTTTGGACAGCAAAACGCTTCTGTATTTTTATCTAGATATATAAAAAGCTATATCAGTCATTAGTTAAAAGATAAGACACTTTATTAGTGAACGAAAATCTAAAACAACACTTTTAACGTATCCTTTCCCTTAAGCGGGAAATATGTTTAGGACTATGATTTTTTAGTTATTTTTGTGAATTTTTTTGACAAGAAAGGAAGGTATACTGGTATATTTAAATAAATATTGTAATTTTTTTGAATAATTTTCGCGGAAAATATAAAAGATATCCGCTGTCTCCAATCGGAGGTCACCACCAGACGTAGCTGTTTATGTATGATACTTTCATGCACGGTTTTCATCCGAAATCGGTAGGGTTTTAAATTTACTTTAAGGACATGTTCTTCTTTTATATGAAAATTGCATGTTTTAGAGGTATTTAAAAAAAAAACAGCATTTTTTTGCCATTTTGTAATAACTTTTTTTGCAATGAACAAATATTTTAAACAATGATATTACTCTAAATATAGGTTAATATAGAGCGTAATTATATCCAGAAAACTAACTAACAATGTTCAAAAAGATTGGTTAAAAACCTTTTGAGCTTAAGTGTACACAAATACAAAAACAGTCGTTTCAAGAAAAACGGGTTTGAAAAAAAAATTCAAGACAATAATGAATTTATTTAAGCTAACTACTTAGCGGAATTCGGGGCAGCACGGGCCCTTTAAGGATTGGATATCATCGTTAATGAATTTGAAGTAAGTTACCAGACAATTAGTAATAATTTTTTTCGGAAATGTTGACATCATGTCTTCAAACTTGAAACGCACGTTACGAAGGCGCTTAACAAAAGATGCTTACTTAATCGTTCATAAAATCAAGAACGAATTTAAGTTTTTTTACAAACAATTAATGGAATAAAAAAAATTAAATTTTCGAGTCATCTAAACCTATTTCTACCTTAACTAATTTCAATAACTATCTAGAAAATTCCGACATCACACTGTAGAAAAGAAAAAAAAAAGAAAAAAGGTGATAAACATAACAAAGTGACTGATGCCAAACCGAAGTATAATATTTAACTATCAGTCAAAACCGTAATCATTGCCTTTAATAAAAAAAAAAACAAGCCCTTTAATAGCATACAAATCGATTTTTCAAAACTGGATTTTTCAAGACTGGAATAATAACCTATGCTCTTCCCGCATAGGAAGCTCCACCCTTCAATAGATCCAAAGGCTAGTAAGCCTAAAAATTACGGATGCCGCATGAACCTGTCCGACAACTGCGTTGGAAGTACTTCTTCATCTCACATGCCTGCTTGCTATGAAGACTGTATCTGCAAGTGCGTTAAAGCTTCATCTTCAACAATAACATCAAACTGATTGGACAAAAGAAGATCTTTTACTATAATCCCGATTCTTCACCAGCAGTATCCGTTTCGGATTTTTTACTGATTCCAATATTATGATTATCAATGGTTCGAAAATAACAACTGAGATGAAATCCGGGGTTTTCTGATCGATCTTCAAACTTTCCGCGAGCCTATGCTATAGTGCCCTGTGTTAGAGAGCAAATCAGAAAAAAACTTCGATTATAACGCAAAAACGCATCCCTTAAAACTCTCAAGGCCTTTAACTTTCGGCTAAGCTAGTTTGGTAGTGTCTATAGGTCCTCCTGCAGCTTGTTGCATACAATAAAGTCACACTAATAGGGCTGCACGCAGAAAAATCCCTGACGATGAGCCACTGATGGATTTGCCAGGAAAGGTGCTCACTCGCCTCTGATTGGGCTTGAACCTTTTTGAGGCCTGACCGTCAGCCAGATAAAAGTTAAGCCAAAATAATAAGAATGACTAGAAATGCTTTTCTACTAAAATATAAATTTTATTGCCTACTCAAATACCATTTTAATATGGTATCGATAATTGGACACATGCTTACTCTGTGTTAAAGACACTGAAATATGTTCTGCCTGACTTAGGCTTAAGTACTTCTATAAAGGTTTCACATCATCGTCTTCCTCAGCTCACACAATCTCAGGCTTTATCCATGAACAAGGTTACAGCTAGTAAACAACACACCCAACACACACACATACACGCACCTACGGAAGTGACACAATATATGTTTTTAGGTCGAAGTGCAAGTTAGAGGAGCTCTCATAGTCTACTTTTCCTATAGCACTTCAAAAAAGGAAAAAAAAAAAAAAAATGCTTTGGTACAAACTTTTACATTTCCTACGTAAACGTAAACCTTTCTTTGAAGCAGAAAACATAACGGCTAGTTCAAAGTTTTAGGAGAATTTATTAATTAATCGAGATTCATGAGTAGAGTAGACTTCAACTCCGAGACATAACAATACATCTAGTTCTCAAGTGCCACCACCTAAAACAATCTAAACCAATACCTATGTACTCTTTGGATCTGTTCGTAATTTACGTGTATCTTTTGAAATCGCACGTTGGAGTTAGTCTGTGATCATCTTAGAAAATCTCCGTCGGTTTAAGCGAATGTTTCAATATTCAGGAAAACTCTTTTGCCTTTATATGACACTTTTAGAAAGATTATGGTAGGCGTAATATCTTTCAAATCAGTGAACTAATCGCTTACCTAAGGTTTTGTTTATGATATATATTTTCCAAATGGACATATGTATATAAAAATATTTTGCCTCCAAATCGGCCTATTTAAGCCGGTTATGCTTATTGTTTACTCAAGCGTGGGAAATATTTGTACGTTTTAGAAAAATATCACAAAACAAGTGAACCATAAAAATACACATTCATATATACATATATGTACATATGTATGTAGGTACTCGTATATGTTTAATGTTCGTAACACTTCGATTATTATCAAAGGACGGCGTAACAATTAGGTGCAAAAGTTTTAAGTTTTGTGAAACTATTGCCACATGTAGTATATTGGACATTAGATACATTTTATCTTGAAATAAATGTTGTACATATCTTTTAGCACTTACCGCTAATTTTTAGAATTGTTTATGAAATTAGTATAATTTATACGTAAACGTTTTGAAATGATTTGCCGTTTTTTTTTTTTTTTTTTTTTTTTTGTTGGAAAAATAACTAACAAACACACATTCTATCTGAAAAACATTAACAAACGATCGTATCCATATATGTATGTGTGTATATAGGACCACACGTGCATGTGATTAGGTACCTATGTGTGGGTCCAAATTGGATTATTCTCTATGAATGTAATGACAATTTAAAATATTTGACAGTAGCACTATGACATCACTAAAATTGTTTTGTATCAGCAGAAGGCAATACTTTTTTCTTTATTTGTTTAAGAAGGTCAACATTTTTTAAAAATCACTTTTCCATTATATCTATCCAAATTGATAATCAATTGTAATGGCAGCTGTATAGATAATGAGCCACAGTTCAAGTTGTTTCTTCCCTCTTTGCGACAAAAAAAAATTTATTTAATTATATCTCATAATAAAGTGATTACGGACGTCAATCAATCAATATCTCACTTAGGCAAACTGCTGCTGAACACACCCAATCGCAGAATATTGTTATTTCTAATAACATGTATAATTCACAAAAAAAAAAAAAAAAAACAAAAACAAAATCAATGTTTTTAAAACATTAAATATTAATGTGAAACTGAAATTGAAAAGAATCATAAACAAAATGTGAAGTGAAAGAAAATCCAACACACAACCGAACGCTCGAAAAGACGCAACTTAACTGTATGCCATAGTACGGAGTAAATGTGACTTGGCACCTGGTTTAGGGAAGCCAGGTGAGAGGTGTGTTTGTTAACCATGGTAAGTTTATACAATACAACAAAAAAAGGCAAACAAAAAAAAAAAATAGTCAGCAGTTTGGCTGGTAAACAGGAAAATGACGACCATTTTTAACAAATATCTGAAAGAGATGCAAATAAAATGTAACGCCCATTTACCAATCATGTATTAGGGACGCTCCTCCCAGAAATTATGATCCAAATAAACAGTTGTATTTTTTCTCCCATAAGCCTATTGTTGATTTTTATTTTCCTCAAAAATATGGAAAAATGTAAATGCAGAAAAAGTGTCTCATAGGGAGAGGGAGTTGCCGCCATTTTTCCTCCAGTATAAATTATTTATTCATGCCGCTTTATTGAGGTATGTATTTGCAACGTCAAAGAATGAAAAAATTATCTGAATTTACAACAAAAAAGCAATCTTAAAAATGACATTTCTCAAGTAATGTAAGCTTGAAATGGGCGTATATTTGTTTAAAGCACGTAAGATGTGTTGGATAAAAACAAAGAAAAACAATGATACCAAAACAGAAACAAATATATTGTCAATTAGACATACCTTCGCATCGGCGTTCTCCTGTTCTTGCTATCCTCGTACGCATGGGAGTAAATAATATGGAAACGAAAGTACTTGCACATACTCTTACCTACATCTTTTAATTTGAGAAAAAAAAAAAAAAAGAAATCAATTTACTAAACTGACATGATCGTTTATTTATTCTTATCAATTAAATAAACGTCGATCTTCTTACCTTTTTTTGTCGTGAACGTGTAATTTAGAATATAAAGGAAAATTTATTGCTTCAAAAACATCGTTCCGAAAAAGAAAGGAACTTGCTTGAGAACGTAAGTTGGAAACAATGCAGGACAAAAGAAAAAGAAAAGACAAATAATTTGTTTATAACATGTATTGTATATAAAATGTATTCAATAGATATATAGTGGCCGGAAAGTTTACTGAGTGCTTGGAAACGTCCATATTACACGTCAAGAAGCTTTTTATTGGGTATATATTTTAATTCGTGCGGTTTTTTTTTCAAAACTTGAACGTTTATTTAAAAAAACATGTACAATAGTATTATTCAAAGTATAGCCCATTTGAAGCTATGACTTTTTCCCATCTTTCTGCCCCGGGTTGGCAGCCAAGAATGAATCAAGCCAATTTTTGATATTCTGCTCTGATGTGAACCGTATTTCAAGGAGGGCGTTCTGCATCGAACGGAACAAATGGAAGTCAGAAGGGGCAAGGTCTGGGCTATAAGGCGGGTGGGGTAAGACTTCCCACCCACTGTTTTCCAAATAGTTCTTAACCGGAATAGCAACGTGGGGTCGAGCGTTGTTGTGATGGAAAGTTATTGCCTCGTGTCTGGTCGCATATTCCGGGCGTTCTTCGACTACTGCTCTCTTAAAACGGATTTTTTGTGTTCGGTAGCGTTGTCCATTGATGGTTTCACCCGGTTTTAGTAGCTCATAATACAGCATACCCATCTGATCCCACCAAATACAGAGCATTACCTTCGCGCTATGGATATTCGGCCTTGCCGTTGATTTGGCTGGTTGGCCGGGTTTTACGCTTGGTGTTGTCGTAATGGATCCATTTTTCATCACCAGTAATAATCCGATGCAAAAATGACTTCCTTTTGTCTTGTGCCAGCAGCATTTCGGACATGCAAATTTGCATTTCGACGTCTCTCAGCTTGAGTTCATGTGGAACCCAATTTCCTTGCTTTTGAATATATCCAGCTGCTTTTAAACGTTTTGAAATGGCTGCTTAAGTGACACCCAAAGATTCTACGAGCTCTTCTCCATAGAGTAATGCTTCCAGTTCTTCATCATCAAACTTTTTTGGCTGCCCAGCCAAAATCACCACTTTTAAATCGTTCAAACCACTTTGGCACGTTCGCTCAGCTAGCGCATGTTCACCATAAACTTCCACCAAAATACGATGACTTTCGGCAGCAGTTTTCTTCATATTAAAGTAATGAAGAAGAACTCCCTGCAAAAACACTTTTTCAGGCACAAAGTTCGACATATTTGAGTGAAAAAAAATTTATTGTTGTTTACTCTTCAAATGATTGACATATACTGAAATGATCTACAATGACAGTAGCTTTCCAACGCATGTTCCAATGGAATAATATAAGTTACTCCATCTCTTAGCAAACCGTACGAATTATAGACCCATTATTTATTTTTACACCTTCTTCAGAGCAAGTACCTTGGCGGTGTACTTCGGAATTAGGAACGGAGGTTTGTCAGACCCTAGAACTTGGTATTCGAAAATTTTCTTATCTGATGCATCATGCTCGATGTGGCAGAGCTAAAGTTACATCGACATAAACGATCCAAAGCCCTAATAAGAAATGAGAGGAAGAACTGAACCACCACTTTGCGCACTATGCTGCGATTGTGCAATGTAGATGAACATTCCGACTTCAGCAAGTACAGCTCCATGACTTGGATTCTTTTTTTCATAAAGCGAATTTTTTGAATTTAAGCATATCATCTTTTGACAATTGGAACATTTTTGTTCCGGATTGCCTACAATTTAAGAAAAGACATAACTACATTGCTTAAGTATATACTCAAATTACTCAATTCCTTTTCATCAAAATTCGCGGTCAGTTACGATTACTGAACTGCGAATTTATTTAAACTAACTACTTGGTGGAATTCGGGGAGAAACGGTCCCTTTGAGGATTGGATATAATTATAAATGAGATTTAAATAAAATATCAGACATAATTAATAATTATTTTACGGAAACATTGATATTCTGTCTTCAAATCGCTCATAACATCTGAATGATTTTAAATTTGTTTTACAAATAATTTATGGAATAAAAAAAAAATTAAATTTTCGAGTCATTTAAACCTACTTCCACCTTAAACAATTTCAATAACTATCTAGAAAGGCAAGTGCGTTGGAAGTCATCTCACATGCTTGCTTGCTATGAAGACTACAACTGCAAGTACGTTAGAGCTTCATCTTCAACAATAACATCAAACTGGTTAGACAAAAGAAGATCCTTTACTAGAATCCCGATTCTTTACCAGCAGTGTCCGTTTCGGATTTTTTACCGATTCCAATATAAGGATTGTCGATGGTTCGAAAATAACAATTGGGATTGGATCGGTAGTTTTCTGATCGATCTTTAAGTTTTCCGCGAGCCTTTGCTATCGTGCTCTATGCTAGAAAGCAAATTAGAAGAAAACTTCGTTTATCCCGCGTCAATGCAACCCTTAAAACTCTCAAGGCCCTTAACTTTCTGGCTAAACTGGTTTGATATTTTCTATTGATTCTCCTGCAGCGAACAAGTGAATATTTGCGAATTATGACATTTCATTCACAGTTACTTTTGATTTTTTTTTTTTTTGATAAACTGGATCTTAAATGCTCGGAGAACAAATGATTTCAAAAAGACTGTTCCTTACGTCACATTGAGCGTGCCACAATTGAGACTTAAGGGAGACGAAATTTGGTGATCGTTTTGAAATGGTCATTTGACCATCCACTTGTGCTATTTAACACTTAATTTAGACGACTTAACTATTGTATATCTCAGTCCTAAATAAAACATTCATTGGTACACGTGCTTACAAGTCTTTTGTCTAAAGAAATAAACTTGCGCGCATCTAACGAAAAACCCTCTATATTTCGTTTAGACAAACCATAAAGAAGACGTTTTGGCGCAGGAATCCCCAAGATGGAGTCACCTGTGACATCAGGTATATATTAAGCGATATCTGATTTGAGGTAAATCGATACCATATAGTCATATGGGAACTGAAACGTCAGGTTTTCAAGCCCAAATAAAATATGCATTATGCGCTATTAAGTAATAAACAGCTTCGGATATTGATATTATCATTATTCACAATCCTAGCACATATATATATATAAAAGAAGAACAAATATTCAGACTCTTTATTGATAACATGCAGTTAATTTGATTATCACAGCCATCCAAGAAGTGCAACAGAATGTAAAAACCGTGACATCTACTAGGGTGATTCCTTATTTGTTGTTACGCTAACGTAAATTTGAAATGCGTTCATGCTACTACAAAGAAAGTAAGGGATTTTATCAGGGATTACTTCTACGAACATCTCGACATAGCAATGTCAAGGTTGTATTTGGTAATTTAAATGCCAAATTGATAAAGGAGGCCATGGTGCTATAGCTGGAGAACATAGCAAAAACGACATCACGTTCAAAAATGGATTTAGAATAAACGGCTTTACCGCGGGACGAAATTACATCATAGTTAGTCCTCATTTCCTACATCTCGGCATTCAAAATTTGGACTGGATTTATAACATTGCAAGCGACGTAAAGCACAACTCAAGTCATTGGCATTGTTAGCATATTAACATAGATATATTACGTTTTACCTGATTATTACAATGAACCATTATTTAAAAAAAAGAAATGCAAGGCGATGCAGCAAAGAACGACGAAATCTGCTCGCTTCCGGACATTTTTACTAAATGTTAAAAAGAACAAGACAAACTCGTTCAAATAATTCTGATCAAAATCAACCCTGAATAAAAAGGGGAACGTATGGGAAAATATGGAAGAATACCTCTACAGACTGTTGCACGGCGAAGGCAACCAAGATTCCTCTGTCAGGGCGAATAATCCATTCGATGTAGATGAACGACAACGATTTCGTATAGGTACTTAAATAACAAGGACTAAGAAGGTGATATTCAAACTGAAGATCAATATAACATACATAAGTTTGCTGGAGTAGATGAGCTTGCGAAAATGCGAAATTTTTAATATTTTTTTAAGGTTGGAACTATTAATTTTACACTTTTCATATTTTAAGCACATACAATATAATATACAATAGTTTCTTTTTTAATATTCAATAATGGCGGCTTGTAAAATAATTTCTTACAAAGGAGTCCCCGATTAAGCTGTTCGACTTGCAATAAGCCTGCATCTGAGTCAGACGATCTGACATAAAAAAACAAGATTTCTTAGGCCCAGTTTTTCAGTGCTGAGGTAACTCTGGTTTAATACTCTGGATTAAGAGTTAACACATGAAACAGTTTTTCAGTACAATTACTTTGTAACTTTGCCTTCATGCGTTGAGTTTTTACTTGGTATCACTGCTCTTTCACCATGATTTATCGGTTCAGGTGTCAAAAATCTATCGAAATCTATTGATTCTGAAGGCACTTGAGCAGGGCGGAAAGAAGCGGTAGCATCGTCCGTTACCGAAAAAGATAATGCTGTGTTAAGGATCTGCCATGAGGAGGAATTTTTGGGAAACCAGGTGGGGTGGAAAAGCGAGTAAAATCTTTACATATTAAATGAAGACTCCAACAGCTTTGGTTTCTATTTTTAGTTAGCTGAGGACCTATTTATAAACCAGTAGATAATAAGTTTCAGATGAAATAGAAGAGTTATCTTGCAGGAGCCACTACACCTCAAATATGTTAAAAAGACCACCACACCCAGTTCTCAAATTTAAACGACGTAAAACAACTAAATATAGTTGAGCCGATGTAACTGCTGTCAAATTAATTACAGTAATGAAATAAGCCCAATAAGTTCGCAAAGATAAGTACTATAAGTGAAGTTCAAAAGCAAAAATTATGACTGGAAATCGAGATGCGAATTCTAAAGAAGCAAATACTGTATTGTATAAAAGCCTTAAAACATTATAGAGTAATACTGTATATAAGAGTTTGTACTGTATATAAAATGAATTTAGTTTTTAATAAAAAACTGACCAGATACTGAATTTAGTTAAAAATATATGAAATATTATATATATTATGCGCTTTAACACTTTGTAGTTTAAGATAAATTTATAAATTAGGTTTCTGCTGGCATTGTTATCAGCTTTTTAAAATATCAATTTACCAAAATGCGTCTATGTATTGTACATTATTACAATTTAAGATTCCGCTCTCTCTATTGTTTGCAGTAGTCAGAACGAAATCGATCATTCTTGGATTTCAGTAGATAAACTTGGTACTTCGTTCCCCCCGTTCATGCAATATGGTATATGTTGTGCAAAAAAGCTGTAGCAACAATTATGCATTGCACCTTTTCTAATTTTATACGCATTCCTAGCGACAGAATTGGAAACCTTTTCCATAACTGCTTCCAACGTAAAAACGAGCGCTGATTATTAAAGACTCATTGTATAAACTTTCCTTCAAAGTTATAACTTTTATAAGAGGAGCCATAAGGAAGGTCTATCTTGAAATCCACTGGTAGCAACTATGTTTTGACGTAACGTAAATATAACATATGCAATATTTGTATTATATACTTGATATTAATATATTGGGTCCATAACTTAATTCGTGCTAAGAGAGGGCGTAACTTGTATTATTCCATTGTTATTATTCCATTGGAACATGCGTTGGAAAGCTACTGTCATTGTACGTCATTTCAGTATATGTCATTCATTTAAAGCGAAAACAACAATAATTTTTTTTCACTCAAATATGTCGAACTTTGTGCCTGAAAAAGTATTTTTGCGGGGAGTTCTTCTTCATTACTTTAATATGAAGAAAACTGCTGCCGAAAGTCATCGTATTTTGGTGGAAGTTTATTGTGAACATGCGCTAGCTGAGCGAACGTGCCAAAAGTGGTTTGCACAATTTAAAAGTGGTGATTTTGGCTTGCAAGACGATGAACGCAAAGCACAAGAAGAGCTCGCAGAATCTTTGGTTGTCACTCAAGCAACCATTTCAAAACGTTGAAAAGCAGCTGGATATATTCAAAAGCAAGGAAATTGGGTTCCACATGAACTCAAGCCGAGAAACGTCGAAAAGCGGTTTTATATGTCCGAAATGCTGCTGGAACGCCACAAAAGAATGATGATGACAAATGGATCCATTACGACAACCCCAAGCGCAAAAAACCATATGTGAAACCCGGCCAACCAGCCAAATCAACGGCAAAGCCGAATATCCATGGCGCGAAGGTAATGCTCTGTATTTGGTGGGATCAGATGGGTGTGCTGTATTATGAGCTGCTAAAACCGGGTGAAACCATCAATGGACAATGCTACCGAGCACAATTTATCCGTTTGAAGAGAGCAGTAGCCGAAAAACGCCCGGAATATACGACCAGACACGAGGCAATAATAGTTAAAAACTATTTGGAAAACAGTGGATGGGAAGTCTTACCCCACCCGCCTTATAGCCCAGACCTTGCCCCTTTTGACTACCATTTGTTCCGGTCGATGCAGAACGCTCTTACTGAAATACGGTTCACATCAGAGCAGAATATCAAAAATTGGCTTGATTCATTCTTGGCTGCCAAGCCGGCGCAGTTCTTTTGGGATGAGATCCACAAATTGCCAGAAAGATAGGAAAAAGTCATAGCTTCAGATGGGCAATACTTTGAATAATATTATTGAACATGTTATGAATTAAATTACATACCAAGTGTAATATTATTGTAAAACATTAACTTATTTATTATTTTTTGGATTGAGTTACGCTGAAAAAGAAGAATACTTGAAGAGATTACTCGGCGAAGAAGATGACCAAAGTGATGTCCCTTCGGACAGTGAAGATGAGGATTGGTTTCCCAACGATAACGCTCCGAATTCTGCCAATGCTGAAGCATCAGATAATAAAGATTGTTTGGATGACGAAGCCGAAATTGATGGTGGAACTCAAGAAGAAGAAGACGATGACGACGAAAGAGACGTTCTCTTCAAAATCAACTTCGCATAAAAGTACGGAAATGTTATCGTTCACTGGCATATTCCAAAAATTCATGACGTTAGAAATGGTTGAAATTATCTTTCGGTGCACAAATATGCACGAGCAACGTGTATGGAAGAAAGTTACGGTAACTGAAATGTACTCGTTTTTTGGAATCTTGATAGGCGCTTGTGCAAATAACTCAAACACAGACAACATAAACGAAGGTGATTTAAGTCGCTTTTACGTTTTATATGTTTTGACGGTTACACTACAAGTCAGGAACGAGCAGCATATGATAAAGCTGCACCCATTATCTGATATTTGGAACATGCGGAAGCAAGCCTATTTGCTGAATATATAGTAGCAGTACATGCTACTATACATGGCAGTATGGTAAATCAAATGGATAATCTGTACAGAGAAACAAGCTTATACCTGAGAAGTCAATCAAGCAGAACGAAATGTAAAAATACAAAGGATCTCGCTGAAACATAAGTATGAACCGATTTTTCACGATCTTACTGTTGGCAGAAAGTCTTTTGTCATGGAAGCCCACTGTCGTCGGTACTTCGAAAAAAAAATATATAACACATTCATTCCTCAAGAAATGAAACCGTCGAACTCTTGACCTATATTGTCAACTATTTTTGGTTTTCACGAGAAGGTTACCATCTGTTCGTTTGTTCCGAAGAAAAAAAAAGCGGTGATTCTTCTCAGTAAGATGCTCAATGATACTACGATCTCTGATGCATCACACTAAAAACCAGAAAGCATTTTGTTTTAAAACAAAATCAAAGCTGCGTTGATACTATGGATCAAATGTGCATAAGATATTTCACTAAACGGCAAACGTGCAGATAGCCGCACTACTATCTATGATAGTACTATGAAACTATGAAAATAATGATATGCTTGCAAAAAAAAACTAACAGACGCAGACTCCTAGGTCTCAGAAGAACTAGCCATGCCAATAATAGAAAAACAATTTTCTAACCAGCAAGTCATGCGAAATCATGCAACGAAAATAGCAATCGAAAGTTATTATGAAAGCCCAGTAATAGAAGTGGTAACTGATAACAGCGATCAACGAGACGCTAATGGTAAAAAAGTTGTAGTTGGAAAGAGAAGAAAGACAAGGAAGTCTGTAATAAAACCGTTTGTGGTCAGCACACAGGAAAAATCACCTTATGTTTTAACGTGTAATTATTGTGCGAAAAATTGGAATTTATTAACAATTTTTTTTTTGAATTTTTTCATATAGTATTTGCATAATACTGTGCAAACTCCATGATTTTTGTCCAACAATCACATTGCAAAATGCGATTTTTATTATAAGTAAATACAGTACATTCAATAAATAAACAATTTGTCCATATTTATTTATTTTATTTTTACAACAAACTTTTTTTTTAAACATACTATATGAAACTCATGCAAAATTTGCACAAGCAAAATTTTTTAAATTAACATTTTTTTAAAAATATGTTGAATGCAAATTTCCATAAAGAATCGGTCAAATCATAAGGATTCAAAAAGGTTTTGGGCAATCTTTTTTTTTGGAAAAAAAAAAAAATTATTCAACTAAACGTACACCGATCGGTACCCGGTTGGCAACACTAGGGTTAAGGCTAGCATTGCATGCCGTCTTCACATTGATTGAAAAGAACCATTTACGATTACATTGCAGCTTTGCTTTGGTTCCACCTATTTTAAATATGTAAAAAAAAATTTTTTCAGGCAACATTCTTCCTAAGAATTTTTATATGTGTGCAATCTAGAGCTGCAATTATTTCTGTGAACTTTGCAACTTTATATAGGGTTTTCCAATAGGGACTTGACAACTTTGACAACTTAATTTGTGAACGCACTCTTTCATTAATCATGTCACTGTCAATTTATTCAGTAAACTCAACATCATGGTATCTTTATCATCATGGTAAAGTACACTAACGAACAACGTCTGCAAATTATAAAAATTTTATACAGATATTCGGAGTCGGTGACTGCAACTTTAAGAGCGTTAACTCCAATTTTCGGTCGTAATTCTCACCCTAGTAGACAGGCAATAAAAACTTGTTAGTGCAAAAATTTGAGCCTACATATTCGTTGTGTGATGTTACCGTATCAGTGAGACAACGGGTTGGTCGAAGTGTCGAAAATATCGCTGCCGTTCAGACGTCTGTAGCAAACGATCCAAATCAGTCAATTCCACGGCGTTCTCAAGAATTGGTCATCGCTCAGACCACATTATGGTGTATTTTGCGTAAGGATCTTGATTTATACCCATACAAGATCAAGCTGACTCAAGAATTTGAGCCGATGGACCATTTAAAGCGACGTACGTTCTCCGATTGGGTTCTGGAGAAGATGCGCCAAGATGATGAATTTCATCGCAAAATCGTCTTCAGTGGCAAAGCTCAATTTTGGCTCAATAGGTTCGTCAATAAGCAAAATATGCGTTATTGGTCGGGTGAAAACCCACATGTGCTTCATGAGTCACCACTTTATCCGCAAAAAATAACTGTTTGGTGCGGTTTGCATGCCGGCGGCCTTATAACGATCGTCACGTTACTGTGAATGGTCAGCGTTATCGCGCCATGATCACTGATTATTTTTGGCCCGAATTGGAAGATATGGACTTGGACGACATGTATTTTCAACAGGATGGTGTCACAAGCCACAAAGCACACGCTACAATCGATTTATTGAAGAGTAAGTATGGTGAGCGTGTTATCTCAAGACATGGGCCAGTCGATTGGCCGCCTCGTTCGTGCGATTTGACGCCGCTTGACTACTTTTTGTGGAGCTACGTTAAGTCATTGGTTTATGCCAACACGCCGACGACGTTGGAAGAGCTCAGAGCCAAAATTGAAAACGAAATAGCGGCCGGGCCGGAAGGTGTTGCCGAGTCGTTGAAAATTGGGTCCAACGAATCGACCGCTGCAAACGTGCCCGCGGTGGCCATATGTACAAAGTCGAGTTCCATTCATAAATGTTTTGATTGTACTTCAAGCCAATAATAAAGTTTTTGAAATATCTCAAATGATTTGCCTTTTATTTAAAAAAAAAGTTGCCAAGTCATTATAAGAAAACCCTATATTTAAATAAAATTCATTTAAATCAATGTTTTTAAATCTGTTTTAACAAAATTGTACATTTTAAAATATTTTTATACAGTCAAAGGTAAATTTAAAAGCAAATGACTTATTTTCGTCATATTTCAAGCGTAGTAGATTGCCAATAGGACGAAGTAGCTCAGTAGAATTCATTTTTTTTGCTAAAAGATCGCAGTAGATCTAATACAATTCCAGTAAAGTCCGTATCATAGGGATCAAAACATCTGTTCTTCTGATATAGCCTTGTTGTTTTAATTATGAATATTTTTATCTGCTCACGTACTATCCAAACTACGAAAAACTACGAAAAACTACAAAAATCAGCAATGAGAGATCAATTTAATTCCCTCCTTTTGTTAATTTTAGTGAAATTTGTGAAAACCGTCCAACTGTTTTTTTTTTTTATTATTTGAAACTGTCGATGGGTATATTTTTATTTCGAAATAGAACATTTTCTTTACTTTATTTTGCCAAAAACAAGTGAGATTTGAATAGAAGGTGTTTACAAACAAAATATATTGAGAAGCAGGAAAATTAATTGAAAGTGCTTCCCATACACCTTCAGGCATCTACAAATGGCCAATACAAGGGGAAATTATCGGAAGATCTCATCCAGACGTGTCTAGCCTTAAATAATATTCGTTTTGAAACTCAAGATTTTAAATAACATAAACTAAATTCATTAAAACTAGTTTTTTAATTTTTTTTGGAAAAAAAAAATCAAAATATAGCCAGTTGACATTTGTCAACACAAAACAGTCTCAAATCCGTTCTCTTACTTATGCGAACAGACTTCTTATTAATATTGATGTGAATGTGTATAGCTTAACATAACACATGGGCTGAAAACTCAGTGCCGTTTTATAGTAAAACACAAACTTTTTGCAAAATTCAACTTTATTTATCAATATAGTTGCCTTCGAGGGCGATACACTAATTGAAATGATTTTTCAATCTTTCGATACCAATTTTGAAGTACGATTTCGGTTTGGCCTCAAAACAGGCCTCTGTTTCGGCGATTACTTCTTCATCGGTCCTAAATCTTTTCGGCGAGCATTCTTTTGAGGTCTGCGAACAGGAAATAGTCGCTGGGGGCCAAATCTGGAGAATACGGTCGGTAAGAAAGCAATTTGTAACCGAATTCATTCAATTTTGCCATCGTTTTCATCGACTTGTGACATGGTGCATTGTCTTGATGAAACAGCACTTTCTTTTTCTTCTAATGCGGTCATTTTTCTGCGATTTCGTCCTTCAAACGCTCCAACAACGCAATGTAATAGTCGCTGTTGATAGTCTGCCTCTTTTCGAATGGTTCGTTCGGCTAGTGCAAAGTCCGGGTAACACTTATCAAGCCATTTCTTTGCATCGGCTGCATTTTTTTCCATCAAAAAGCAATGATAAATCAACACACGTAATTGCTTTGAAACCATTTTTTTTCACAATAACAAAAGTTGCTTCACTCACAACGCTATATCTCGAGAACTAATCATCTGACAGCTGTCAACTTTATACACGTATCTTTTGAAGGTTGGTACTAACTGAAAATAGTATGGATTTAATTCAAGTAGTGCCCTCTCTTAGAAACGGCACGTATTATGTTAACTTACCAAGTTGTCATATTTTTTATTTGTGGCCGGATTTATTTCATTTTATTCTGAATTCTTTTAGGAAATGTTGTAAGTTAGGGCTCAATAGCTTGCTTCCTTCCTTCACAGAATACTTAAATTTCAATACTGTTTACCTATTCTATGTTTCTGCATTTAATTGATTTTTCTCGATTTGCAACCTATTCTCTCGCTTTTCTTTTGTATAAAAGAAAAAATATTGATTGAAACGAACATTGTCGATGCATAAGCCAGACAAAAGTATGAAGGACAGGAGTGTTTTCCAATATTGGAGCTGGGACTTAAAACTGTTTAGGTTTACAATTTGAGAGGATTTCAAATCTATAATCCAACTGCTGATCGTAAGAAAAGTCAAAGTAACAAAATCTGGCTGTGAGTCGAAATTTTCTAAAATAAAGCAAACGGCGAGCATCGGTGATATTACAAGACTTTAAATTTGCGAGAAAATAACTTTTTTATAATCTATACTCCAAATCTTTCATCTGTCTCCAGAGCTCCACTCTATGTTAATTAGGTACCTACTTCAAATTTTGAATATTTGTATTATTTTAAGTATGTACATAATATCAGACTGTTAATAATTAGAGCGAAAAGGAGAAAAAATTTGTTGTCATGTACCTAAAAGAATGCATTTATTTATATCTCCTCCAAACTCCAAACGAGTGATTCGAACCGCTATAATATCGGTTGGGCATCAAAGATTTATATGCAAAATATATATTTTGATGTTTACTGGTCATTATTGTTGGTTCAGTAAACCAAGGTATGCCCTCAAAAATTTGCGTAAAACCTAGTCAAATAATTACTAATAATGTTTATCAGTGTGAGCAGGCTTGCAGATCTTATCACTCAAGCTCTGTACAAAAAAAAAAAAAATTGTTCGTGTGGGTTGCTTAAAGAACCAGAATGAGTTGAACATATTTGTGAGTCTGTAAAACATTTCGCAGGCTATCTTGCGATAGCAGGAATCAAAACTATTTTATCTAAAAAGAAAATGAATAGTGAAATGATTTTAATCTTCGGAACACAGTCCAGCTTAAAACTTTTATATGAAGCAAAATATTTGATTATAGATGGCACCCTCGATGCTGTATCTTACATAATGAGGCAGCTGGTACCATGTATTGTACACAATATATACAACTAATAGGAAAATTTAATCAGAAATAATTCCATTAATTTTTGATCAATCAATATAATATCAAATAATGTTTGATTACCCGGAAAAGTAAAGCCTTACATTATACACTGATATCTTCCATGAGTAACATCGTCTAAGCACCAATTTCAACATCAGCTTAACATCTACACAAATCATAACTGACTGAGAAATGTGTTTCTGTAGTTGCAAAAGAATTTTTTTCATCTTGCATATTTAAAGGCTGCCTATTTCATTTCCGTCAAATAATTTAGCGCAAAGGGCAAAGAGAAAAACTTAAGATCAAATATGGAAACAATGCAGGTTTTGGTATTAAAATAGAAATGATAAAGAGTTCAGCCGTTGTGCCAGAAAATATAAACTCTGATTACTTTTTAGCTTTCAAAAATACTTTTGATTAAATTAACGCACAAAAATAAGAAATTGGTTAGATAAAATTTACATAACTGGAGAAGAAATTCGAGCCATACATCCGCAATACGATCCAAGTTTCTGGAATGTTTTTGACACGTTTTCAACTCACATTATCATGACACAAAACTATAAATATAGGGTTTTCTAATAACGACTTGACAACTTTTTTTTTTTAAATAAAAGGCAAACCACTTGAGATATTTCAAAAACTTTTTTATTATTTTTATTTCATCCCATTTATGAATGGGACTCGACTTTGTTCATATGGCCACCGCGGGAACGTTTGCAGCGGTCAATTCGTTGGACCGAAACGGCCGCTATTTTGCGTTCAATGTTGGCTCTGAGCTCTTCCAACGTCGTCGGCGTGTTGGCATAAACCAATGACTTAACATAGCTCCACAGAAAATGGTCAAGCGGCGTTAAATCGCACGAACGAGACGGCCAATCGACTGGCCCATGTCTTGAGATAACACGCTCACCATACTTACTCTTCAATAAATCGATTGTAGCGTGTGCTGTGTGGCTTGTGGCACCATCCTGTTGAAACCACATGTCGTCCAAGTCCATATCTTCCAATTCGGGCCAAAAGTAATCTGTGATCATGGCGCGATAACACTGACCATTCACAGTAACGTGACGATCGGTATCGTCGACGAAAATATATGGCCCGATAACGCCGCCGTTATGCAAACCACATTTTTTGTGGATGAAGTGGTGATTCATGAAGCACATGTGGGTTTTCACCCGACTAATAACGCATATTTTGCTTATTGACGAACCCATTGAGCCAAAAATGAGCTTCGTCACTGAAGATGATTTTGCGATGAAATTCATCATCTTGGCGCATCTTCTCCAGAACCCAATCGGAGAACGTAGCTCGTTAGTGTACTTTACCACGATGAAAATGTTTACTGAATAAATTGACAGTGACAGTTTGATGATTAGTGAAAGAATGCGTTCATAAATTAAATTCAAAGTTGTCAAGTCCCTATTGAAAACTCTATATAAGCATTGCATAGGCGCTTAAATGCCATTGTGAATAAGAGACATATTGGCGTTTATAGTTTGGTTGGCCATCATTCTAGCGAAAATTTAAGCTGTAGCAATCGAGATGCAATAGAATTGTAAAACAAAGAAATACTCGTACAACTGTTATGCGAAATATTTATAAAATAAGAATTCAAATGTTAAAAATTGAATATTTGGGACGCAAAGCTCAATACCTCTCTCTTTCTTAAGATTGAAATGGTCATAAATTTGATTATATACATATTTGTATATAAGTACAATATAAGTCTTTAAATTGTTAAATTCTATTTAAGTTGTTAAGTATTTATTTTTGAATGACTTTTTGATAAGTTCGCAATCATATTTTCAAAGGCAAATTTGTTCCTACACAACAAAAGACAGAAAGGATAAGAACTTACTTATTATCTGGAAGACACCTGTATTTTCCTGTTAATACTTGTATTAACAGTACAGTACCGTGCTGACCACCCAAGAGTGCAAAAACATCAAAATAGTGCATTCGCACTATTGTAAAATAAAACCAACGCGCTCATGCGTCACAACAAAAATATTCAGTGTCGTGCAGTGCAATGTCTCAAATCTCAACTCTTCCGCCCCCATTCTTTTCGCTTTATATGCATTTTAATTAAAGTCAATTCATTTAGTCTTACATGAAAGACAAAAAAAGAATGCTAAAAATAAGCTTCATTTACTTAAAATTATCGTATTCTTACTTACTGGCCCCATGCGGACACTCTAAGTTAAACTTAACACTTAAACTAAGTCTTCCGACGTTTCTCACAATAAACTTTTATAATTATATTCGTTACGATTAAAAAAAACTAAGAACAAATTTTTAATTAGCAAAAACTTAGTAAGTGGATTTTTTTATTTAATATGTCGAGCAACATTCATCGTGTCGCAGCTCCCTACCGCCATGCTGAGCCGGAGACGCTTCGTACTGCCCTCTCAAACACCCAAATCTTTTTCAATAAACTTGCTTTCACATTGAACCACACAGGACAACCAAATATAAGCATCGAGTTGGCTGCTATAAAAAAGTCTTTTTGTAAGGCCAAAAGCATATTTGGCTCTGGTCAGAGCAACATCTATGTTTGTTAAAATATAGATACTGATCTAGCCAGATCACTAGGTATCTAACTACATTTCGACAAGCAAGTGGCTTTCCGTATTATCCAACGATAGAAAATTTTAGCCAATTCCCTAGAGCCCCAGACAAAGGCGTTCAAAACAGAATGGTTTGATTTTCAACTTCCGCTTGGAAACCGAATTGACCCACATAGTCAGGACTCTATTGATCACCTTCTTGAACACTTTACTGATATTTGAAAGAAGACTGATCGATCGGAGATTCGCTAGCTTGGAAGCGTCCTTATTCCTTTTGGGGATAGGGTGTACCACCGCAATTTTCCTATGCGCTGGATAATGGGATTTATTCATTGCATTATTAAACAGGGTGATATAAATGTCCACCGCTTCTAGTGAGAGATGTCGAAGCACAATGGTCGGTATTTCTTCGGTTTCCATTGATTTTTTGCTCCTGAGTGATACGAATATCGTTTGGATCTCTTCTTTCGAAGATAACATTATTTGTTATATTTTCGTCACTGAACTAGGTGAAGCCCGAGCTCTCGAATCGCCAGTTCACTACATTATTTCGAAGATTGTAGAATTTGCAGGTCTCGGAACTTTCAACTGTAACATCCGTCTTGCTATGAACGGTCATCGGTATACCCTCGTGATTCGTTTCTAAACCGTGTAACTCGCTTATGGAATGCCCTGCCGAGCTCTCTATTTTCTATATATCATTATAACTTTCAAAATCGGTATTTCTCTTTTCTCCCTCCCTGATTTTCCTTCGCCCGGCTGGTGTACAAACATTTTAATAGTACTCAGATCCTTTAAGCTTCGCTTCGCATTTTAAAAGAATTTCAATAGCACATTCTTCGACTCATACACCGGACGGCATTCGGTATGCATGTGGTTAGAGCGCAAGCATTTTAGCACTTAACATGTATTTAATCTATCGTACGTACGGTTTTTTGTTTTTACTTTTTACGGTTTTTTGCTGTAATAATCCAAGAATTTTCTATGTTTAGAAGATTTATATCTTTTACAGCAGGTTTTTAATAATCCGAAATTTTGATAATGTGATATTGAATATTTTCATTCAAGATTTATTTAAAAAAATATGATATTTCCTTATTATTAGCTCCCCATTTTACCATTCGGAATTCCATGCGTTCATTCTGACTGGCGTCAATCATACATATGTTATATGTTACATATGTATAACATCTATATCTTTAGCTTATTCCTTAATGCTCACGAAAATTTCACACGAAAGTGTGAAAATAGTGCTTGGGAGTTTAAAAGAGTTTACCTGGGCAGTAATAGGGGATTTTAAGATGGTTGGCTTACTGGTGGGAATACAAGGCGGGTATACAAACATTCTTGCTAAATTTGCTAAAGGGACACTAGAGCAGACAATTTGCATTACCAGCAGCACTCATCGCCTAAGCGAATCGCGTTTGGGTAGCAAAGCATACTGTTAAGTGTGATCTAGACGTCGAGTTCATAGTGATGCCTCCATTGCATATAAAATTAAGCCTTATGAAGTAATTCGTAAAAGCGCTGTGTCAAGATTTTGAAGTTTTTTAATTGCAATTGTTACTTTAAAATATGTAACATGCTCACTAGGACCAATTTAAAGACAATAGAGGTTTTGAACGTCGTTTTCGGGGCCACTTTAATGAGAGAATGATGTGAGAATATGGTATATCTGGGTGGTGATACAAATCAGAGCAGAAGTACACAGAATACTCATTGTTATATTGTCATTTGTTATTGTTGATATTGTTATTTGTTTTAAAATGTTTTTCAGTTAGTAAAAGAAATTCAAATTTGGTACAAAAGTTTATTTTTATTTTTAACTACAATAAAGATATGAAAAAAGAAATTTTTCTTAAAATCCGTATTTTCATTCTGATAGCAAACATTTTTAGGAAAGCCTTTTTTTAGTTTGTGTTAACCGATGTAATCGACCAAATCTGTTTATGATAACATACAAACATTGTCAGAAGCACTATTAGACAAGAGCGAAGTTGATACAGATATGACGAGTTAAGATGGAAATATCGCGATACCCTGATTAATGAAAAAATAAAACATCGGATCTTATTCGAATTTGCACTGGATTTTGGCAGCAAGATCCACTGTTATGTGGCTTTTTTAATTAAGTGTCAGAGTAAATAGTGCATATGACAAATATTTATATAAAAACATTATCATCTATGAGTCCGTCCACAGACATCACATTTTTTTTATTTATTTATATATTTTTTTTTAAAATGCCGGAGAACGTGTTAAGTTCTTCGGAAAATTGAAAAGAGAGAGAGAGAGAAAGATGTTTGGGTTCATTGGTTATTTCGATCCATGGGAGACATCCAACATTTAATGGGGTGACTAAATTATAAGTGCAAATTGGCTTGTTGTTGATTTCTAGTCAACATCTCATCTTACTTGATTTTTGTTAACTGAAAAAAAAAAAACGAATGTCTTTCGGTCGAGACTGGGATTCGAACCACTGAACCTTCCGATTTGGAAGCCAGTCCACTGCCACCCACTATCATAGCTTGTTCCTATCGAGACATTTACGGCGATTAAAGAAGATGGGCGAGTTGGTCTTGTAGTAAATGAAGATAAGACCAACTACTCGTACATGTAGTCCAAAAATGAAAGTATGTATCTCTATTGACAGTTTACGGGCCAAAGTCAATGATGACTGCTACAAATTCTACGAATATCTCGGATTTAGCACTTACTGTTTAAACGACGAGATATTTAATGGAGATTAAAGAAATAAGTACTATTTCGATTTGGCAAAACTAATATCCTAAAAGACAAAGTTGATGTGCGATAAAACATGGCGAATGAACAATAATGCTTAAATCAAGTATCCTAGCTACCTGGACTACAGCTTCTCTAGGACAACAGAAAATTATTTGTATGTATGTATATAAGCTTTAAGGAGTAAAAGAGTATTAAATTCATTCATGACACTTATTATCGAAAGATTCCACGCGGATTGTCTTGTAAAACGAATTTTCAGATATTACTAAATACTTATTCTGAAGCGAATTTTAATAAATCCGAGGTACGTGTCAAAGCCTGATTTCAAAAGTGTAATTCTGATTTCAACGAAGCTTAATTAGCTTAATTAAAAAAAAAAACAAACTTAAAGATTTGTCATGATAAAGATCACGCCAACATAAATCCTGCAAGTAATAAAAATTCAGAATTTCGGTTCGCTCATTACCAACATCGAAGTAATACATATCAGAATAGTTTTAGCGATGGTAAATAGCGATGGTAGATCTTTTTCGGCATCAAAGACAGTTATCAATTATTTTCTGACAATAAAAACTTGAGGTGGTTCCAATTTTTTTCTGAAGATTTCCTGTAGAGTTAGATTTCAAGGCACCGGCGTTGTGTGAATATGTTCGCGCCTGAATAACTGACTCAGCGAGTTTCATGTGTTCGCTGACATGCGCTTGGCTCGTGGAAAAAGTGCATTGTGTTAACTTCTACGTGACGTCAGAGGTAGACGGCCAAGCTTGCGTTGTCGATGGCTCTTGAAACCGATAAGGTCCTATGTCAGCCACAGTATCAGTTCTTGTACCAAGAGTTCATCGATAGGACAATTGATACGTTCATGAGGAAAGAGATCGTGGCATAGTTTGTAAGGTTCTTCAGACGTTCAATGTTTCTAACACTTATGTGTAACTCGATTTGTAATGTTTGTTAGGACCGGTGGAAGTATCTGAACATAGGAAAACGTGGAACTCGAAAATGAACAATCTTTAAACTATTGCATTTGTAAAGGGAAATGTACTAAAGTACAGGTGTGCCAATGGTTTAAAGAGTCCGAACATTCGCAGAGATAGCAAGCCGTAAAGGACAAAAGGCTCTGTCGAACATGTCAACGTTCACACGGCAGAACAGCGTGAAACCGCGAATGTGGTATAAATAATTGCAATCCAATTCTATTTCAAATGTCCATACCGTACGGAACCTAAGTCTTCCTCGACAGTTTCTTCATTCGGGCAATTTTATTCAATGATTCGCCTTTCTAAAAATAGTTCAATTCCAGTCGTACATTCATGCTGCTTCCCGAATCCTGATAGGTCTTGACAACTGGGCCCCGGGGCTACCACTGAAATCGAGAGAGGGTAACAAAGACCAGCTAATCGCTCTCGCTATCCTTAATTCAACGCCATATCGAAAAGGTGATCGTTACGAAACGGGCTTATTCTGGAAATACGACCGGACAGTTATTCCTGATAGCTATGCATGGCCAAAAGACGCCTATTTTGTTTGGAAAAGAGAATGGCTCGGGATCCACAATTAAACAACAATCTACAGCAGCGCATTGCAGATCACATAAAAAAGGTTATGTTAGAAAATTAACAGATGGGCAGTCTCCGTCTTACTTTCATCAAGTACGTTTCGTGGAGATTATCACAGTGAGTTGTTTTTTAATTTATCTTTTTATATGTTTTTCACGGCTGCTCTTCGTCGCACTCACTCTTAAGACTCAGTTGAATTGTTTTTTCTTCATTTCTTTCTCCTTTCTAAGACAACGTATAGTGCATATAGTGTTTCCCCCCAATCTGCAAGGCCCCTGGGCCAAGCATGAAAGGGAACCGGTTAAGCGGGTTGTCTCCTGAGACTCTCCTTGAAACCAGTAAATTTAACTGAATATCCAAATTTACCTTCTAATATTATTAATAAAAATCTCATATTCATATTGATCTCACCAAGTGACTTAAATAAACCCCTCACAAGTGTAAGCATATTTGTTTTAAGAGAAGTTATAGACGGAATAAGTAAAGAGTACGAACATATTTCGCAACTCCGGGATGGCAATATTCTCATTAAAAATAAAATATAAAAAAATAAAAAAAAAAAACAAAAGAATCGCTGAAATATATATTTCTGTGTCTAACCTCGCTAACCAATGTCCAGTGTCTATAAAATTCCACGAGTCTCTTAGCACCTGTAAAGGTATCGTTTATGCACCATGCCTTATCAACATCCCAGAGTCTGAAATTATCTCAGAAATGCCTTCTCAAAATATGTGTGGTGTTTAGAAATTCTCTAAGCAAATAGAAGGGAAATCCCTGGTCTTATGTTATTTTCTTTTGACTTATATAAACCTCTTAACACTGTTGAGATAGGATAGTATACAACAAAAGTTAACGAATACATCACAAATCCAATGCGTTGCAAAAATTGTCAATTACTAGGGAATACAGCTAAAAGGTGTATCAACACTTCAACATGCGAAAAAAATCTTCCACCACACATTCCATTTAGCTGCACACGCACAATGTGTGCCAATTGCCTCAAAAGGACTCATCCTTCTATCCAGACTGCCCAAAATATAAACAAAATAAAGAAATATTATCTACTAAAAATAAGGAATAAATGCAGTATGGCCGAAACCAGACGCACTTATAGTATAACATATTAAACCCTGCTCAAACAAAATCCAATATTATATCCTACGCTGATAGAGTAAAGACAGCCATAAAAATTACAGAACAACATCAGAAAACGTCAATAACTACAATACCCTAGTGCAAGGCAATCAAACAGACATTAATACAAAGCCAATCGTAATTAATTCCCCCGCTCAAACCGTAAGTGCCATCTCAATGTTGCAATCATATACACTTCAAAACGAAACAAAATCCTGTGTTCAATCCAGCAATCTCACTGAGAGTGACAAGTTCACATATCTACCCTCTACCTCTACCAAACAAAACAAACTATAAAAATCACACAAATCAAATCTAACAGCAATAGAAAATTACAATAAATATAATGAAAGCATATCCACACATCCTAACATAAAATCTCAAAACGTCATTAGTGTATATGTTATGTGAATATTTCGGCCACAGATGACAATTTATAAACTTGCCTTCACAAGAGGCTCATATTTTTTAATGTTCATATTGCTCTTTTTGAAAGAAATCAAAACAGTAACTAATCTTACTCATCTTGTCCAATTTTTTTCCCACCCTCACTTCGCTATATTAACACTACTCATAAAACTGTACCTAGCAACCATTCTTATATCACTGTTTTTAAAATCAATTCCTACGATATTTCACTTTATCTTGCGAGATAGAGTAAAATTATCGAAGTACCTTTATAGTACTACTTTAATAACTACCGCGAGCTACAGTTGCTTATCAAAGAACAACAACCTTCAGTTATTTCTTTACAGGAAACCCACGTTGTAAATAATCCTAACCCTTTTTGCCCTAAACAATACGCCCTTTTTTCATAATTTAAGTCACATTACAACAGCAAAACATGGCACTAGCCATAAATCAATCCCACACTATTTTTCAATTATAAACTCAACCATCTTGGCCATAGCAGTTGAAATTGAACTACATTCAAACTTACTATAGTCTCAGCTTATATTCCCCCTTATCAGCCTTTTTCCTATTTTGGTCTTGAAAATGTGGTCAATCAATTCAATACACCAGTTTTGCTGACAGGCGACTTTAATGCTTGGAGCCCAATTTGGAGTTCTTCCTGCACAAACACCCGTGGCAAAATAATTGATTAATTTTTGTATAACTCAAATTAAGCAATTATTAATGATGTCTCTCCGACGCACTTCTCGACTTCACAGTAGTCTCACATACCTCATGGACAGTTAACTCCGATCTCTATAGAAGCGATCACTATCCCATAATTACAAAGATCATATATGCTAAAGAATAAGAAAAAGAAACATCCCCAAATCGTTGCCCTCTAAAATTTCAATTTGACAAAGCAGACTGGGTTCTCTTTGCTAATAAAATCTCAGCGTTCCTTCACAACAAGAAAGAATTTAATAATATTAACCATGAAGCGGCCTTAATCCAAAAAGCATTAGATTTGCTGGAAACATAGCTATTCCTCAATCAAGACAAAGGCAAAATATTAAACCAATCAAGTCCATTACTCCTTAATGGAATAAAACGCTTGGAAAACCTTTAAAAGGTATCCAAATGATTTAAACCTTACAGCATATCGCAAGGTCAAATACCTGTTTCGTAAGAAAATAAAAACAGCCAAAAAACTATGGGACGATATAAACATCCTCTCTGGAAACTACAGACCTCAGTCTGTACAAATGATAAAAACACCATCTACGAAATTACCCTTCCCATTCGAGATTGCCGAATATTTTGCAACCCCTCTGATACCTACATGAATATTCCATATATATCGCTACTATACTTAAAACTTTAAATGTAATTTCCTTTTTACTCATGGCTCAAAAATTGAGTTTGGAACATCCTTTGCTGTTGTTAATGAAGATGGAAAAACAATCTCTAAGGTCTTTCTTTCAGATTTTAGCTCTGTTTTTCTCGCAGAAGCTTTTGCAATACTAAAAGTCATTCTTCAGACAAATTACAAGAAGGTTGCTTTCTTCACAGATAGCCTCTCAACAATTTCTGCGCTAAAAAATGCTAACAACAAAACAAAAATCGGTGAAAAAATAAGAGACAAGTAATAACAAGCTCAAATTTATCTGGATCAAAGGACACGTAGGCATTAAAGACAACAAAGCTGCAGATAAAACTGCAAAAGATGTTTTCAATGTGCCAGCTATTCAATTTTACGCCTTCAACCAGAAAGATCTTAAAAGAAAAATTATTCACTGTTTTGAAACTAGGAGAAAAAATGAGTGGAAGGATTCCATCCACCATTACACCTTCATTAATTTTCAAGCAGAAAAAGGGCTTTATCAAATTAACGTACCAATTAAAATGCTGAGGATATTTATACGACTCCGGCTAGGACACACAAAATTTACGCATAGCCATATAATAGCAAAAACCCAACTACCATTGTGCAACCTTTGCCAGAAGATCGAAGTCGCCACTATTAAACACCTGATAAGTGAATGCGATAAAGTTAGTTAAACCGTTATGCATCTTTGTGGCCAAACAGAACTAGTTGATATACAATATTAAAAGTTCCTTCAGAACAAAATATAAGAAACTTATTTAAACTTCTATCTATGCTAAAAATTGTAAATAACCTGTAAAGTATTTATAATCATTGTATACTCCCATTCCTTCTAAACTTTATTTTTTCAACAACCCTGGCAGATGGTCTTGTATGTTATATTGTATGTTGTAATATTTTCAAAGAGCCAAAGGCCCTAGAAGCTAGTGCTCCTTCTTTTGTATGCCATATATTGGTATTGTAATTTATTTACATATTAATAAACTTGAAATGAAATTAACAGATGAGTTGTTCAAGCAGTTGCGTCAAAATACTTTGTATCTTTCTATATTTCCGGTTTAGAATCCTAACAAACCAGGAAAGTTTCGAATGGTGTGGAATGCTGCCGAAAAAGTCAAGGGTATCTCATTCAATTTCATGCTGTTAAAAGGCCCAGACCAGCCAGCATCATTGATTTCGATTCCATATCTATTTAGGAAAAGACGCATAGCTATTTGTGAAGATATCAAGGAGATATTCCACCAAGTGCTTACCAGAGACCAAGACCAGCAAACGAGAAGTCCTACGCATTTTGATGAGCATCTACGACCCCTTGGGTCTACTGGCAAATTTCCTGATCAAGATCGTCCTATAAGACATATGGAGATCTTCTGTTGATTGAGATGACATCATAGAGGGCGAGCATTTGGCAAAGTGGCAAAAATAGATACATGTCTTACCTAAAGTGGGAAATATAAGGATATCCCGGTGTTACATAAATACAGGCTCAATTATAGAAAATACGGAAATGCATATGCCTCGGTTGCTCATCTTCGTGTTACCACAAGTGAATCCATCGAATGCAGCCTGATAGCTGCAAAGACTCTAGACGCACCTTTAAAGTGGTTGTCTGTTCCACAACTTGAACTAGAAGCAGCGCTCATTGGAACCCGTTTAGAGACAAACATTCAGAGCCGTCATGCCATCAGGATGGTTTCGCGATTTTTTTGATGCGATTCTAAGACTGTTCTTTCTTGGTTGAACTCTGAGCAGCGAAAGTATCAGCGGTTTATGGACTTTCGAGTTGGAGAGCTACTGGAGAACAAAAACTTATCCAGATGGCGTTGGGTGCCAAAAAAACACAATGTGGCGGACGGAGCTACCAGATGGCAAAAGTATCCAGACTTTGCCTATAAAAGCAAGTGGTACCAGGGACCGGAGTTCTTATATCTGTCAGAAAATCAATGGCCGACAAATATCCACACAAGAGCTTTTCCAGTTGCCATGATAGACATAAAACATTCCTCAAACTGGTACAAGCTTCTCAGGACTCAAGCTTTCGTTTTTCGATTCATTCACAACCTGCGAAAATAAGATCATAGGTGAGCCGAAAGCAGTGGACAGCCTAAGCAGCGACGAATACGCCGAAGCGAAAAAACCCCTCTACACTCAAATTGATATAGCGTGAAAGATATGCCGTTCGTTGTGCCGTTGATAATAGAAGGCCTCTAGACAAAAATTGCGATCTCTACAAACGATGTTGATGGAATTCTTCGAGTACGTGGACGCATCGATTCTGTGGTTGGAACACCTCTCAGTACCAAGAGACCCATCTGCCTGCCCAGAAAATACCATACAAACAGCCTTATCATACTACTGTATCACAACAAATATCACCATGAGAACCAAGAGATAGTCGTGAATCAGATTAATCGATTATACTCCATACCATGTCTTAGGGTTGCCGTAAAAAAAGGTAAGAAGTTCGTGTCAATGATGTTAAAACCGTGATACATCTCCAAATCTCACTTCCACTGGCAAGATTGGCTTCTTTTACGCGACCATTCCAATGACTATTTCGAGCCCATGCAAGTGAAGATTGGGCGAAGAACAGAAAAGCGTTGGGGTGTTCTCATAACACACCTCACGCTTAGGGCAGTTCATATCGAGGTTGCTTCGACTTTATTGACGGACTTTTGCATTTTGTTTATCCCTAAGTTCATAACTAGAAGAGGAACTCCGGTGGAAATATATAGCGACAATATCTCAAAAAATAAATAAAGCAGCTGAATAAAAACAGAGGTTTATTTTTCATATATTTCCGTGCACTATAAATTTGAATCTTGCGACAAGACAAGTAGTTGCCTGAAGCAACAAATCCACTGCAAAATGTTCAGTTATTCCATAAGACGCAAACAATTTTTCCATTATATCCATGTGTAGGATTTCACATGCCTATGGTTGCACTGGGTAGGTTGGAATCCGGGCGTGTTTGGGTGCTGTCGTATTTATTTAGCTTGCAGATTTCACAAACCTCTGTGTATCTGGTCATGTTAGGGAAATAATATCTTTCGAGATGCTATTCTCTATTTTCCTAGGGTTCCTAGGCACTTTTATGTTCAGCGTATTTCATATCGCCAATCAAGTGATTGACTTCTGTTTTAAGACGTGAAAGGGCACTTGCCATCAGATTCGATTAACAGGGCTTGTACGAATTCATAATTGTACTCCCCAATACGGGACTTCCAGCGCTTCAATTTTGCACTGAAATTTCAGTTGCTTAGGGCAAAGGTCAAATGCTGACGGGTCGGATTTTACTCTTTTATCGAGGAATTTTACTTCTGATTGGTTCGTTCGTGCTTGTTCGGATTTCTGCTCTGACCATCCATCTGCTCCTACCGTCTGCCTGAAGTTAATTGGGTCAAAAACGGAGTTATATTTTGTGATCAATTCGTGAAATTTGACCTTGGCTTTTTCGGACAGATGTTCGTCACATGTGATATTAACTTCCCTAAACAGCTTCGCTTTTAGTGGGATCGTTATATTTGGGCTGAGATTCAATGTGTTTTTCTTGCGATCTATGATCGCCTTCAACTCCTTCAGGCTGTCGTCCCCTATGATCCCATCGAAGGAAACAATACCAGGCATAATATAGAAAGTGAACATCGTATTTTAAAAAAAAAAAAAACTGACCGCACATCCTTCGCCCTATTTTAATATTTTTTATATTGCCTCCTGCTGAGTGGTACGTTAAAGGGGTGAACAAGTTGAGTTAGGGGAGACGCAATTCTTACACTGACAGACGGGCAGAGGAAGTTTTTATTGGCATCCGTGTAAACAAGGAAGTTGTCCTTTGTCACATATTCTAATTATGAAACGCTGGGTGGGCGTCCTTCATAAGATTTACATGATCTTGGACTTCCTCCTCCGCTAACTTGTCATAATCAACTGTAGATTCCCCCTTGCGCATCAACCTCACTTCCCTTTTAAAACGACTTGAACCGCGGGGGCGATTCATATAATTCACGTTTCGAGATTGTGTTGATTGATCAGCCGTCATTTCTCGTAGGGTTTCGGTGCCGTTGACCTGAGAGGTGGATTTACTTTCATCCGTGGGGCACGGTAGGCGGTTGTTGCTTCGATTTGAGGAATGAGGGCAGAATTTTCTCGGTGACAAAGAAGTCTGGGCATTCTCCTAAAAGTTTGGTACGAATATGTTATACGACACCATAGCAGCTTCAGCAGGTTCTCTTACATTTTGCCGTATATGCTGCAGGATGGTCCGTTTTTCTTGACAATTTTAAAATCTTTCAGTATATCCTCCACCATGTGCACTCATGTCACATACTGTGTAGGATTTCCTTCAATGATCTGAAATTGCTTTACACAGTCAGGCAACCTGGATATGTCTTTTAATTCTACTTCAGTTCTTAGAGCTCGTATTTACCTATCCTCCAAGCCTTCAGCCAACACTCGAGCACTTTCAACTAAGGGAGCAAGGCGCCCACAGCCCCCGTCACTTTAGTTAATGGTTTAGTAATTGCATACATCTTAAACCAGCTATAAACTAATTTTTTTAACTTTGGAAAGAGTGGCGTTCATTAATGTATTTAAAAACACCTTATGGCTAAGACTTGATTCTTTTTCTTTTTTCATTCACCAAGCCTGTATTAAGAAGGGCACACATAATTTTTCGACTCTTCTTATTCACATTAGCAATGGTACAGGTTTGCATACGTATTTTAATTTTTACTTAATTAAATAAAATCATTTTTTTCCTTTCACAGGATTGCTTTCTGAAACACGTTTTCTAAAAACTAATAGTTACACGTTACACGTTACACGTATTTGACTTTTTACTTAATTAGATTAGATTTTATTTTTTTTAATATTAATTTTATTTCATCAATACAGTATTTCAAAATTTGATACGGATTTCTTTGCTCTAGCCAGTTTAAGGAATTTTACACTTCCTTTGCCAAGATTTTCTCGCAATCACTTTTCGTTTGCTTACATCAGCAGTCGGATAAACCAATATTGGGCACAACTTCGCCGTTTGCAGATTCTTTTCAATACATTCTATGAATTGTAACACAATATAAGGTGAAATACATACATTTTATAATTATAATAATAATTTGTTTAAAGATATAAAAATATAAAATTTCAAGACACTTTCATCACACGAGTAATAAACTTATCATGTGTGAAAGTCTTGTTCATTTCCAATAAGTTCACCGTTTTCTCTCGATTTTTCGGAAATTTTATCACTGTTTGAAGTTGAAAAAAGAAAAGAAATTATAGTCTCCGGTTTATCACTTCTCGGTACGGCTCTTTTGGAGGATAGTGTTATCCGTTTTGGATAACCATTAAGACACGATTTGCTTCACACGAATCCTTTTGATTCCTTTGTGATCTTCTATCGTGTTCTTATGGGAACGATAAAAACTTTTCGGGGATCGTTGTATAAACACTGTGCTCTCATGGGAACAGTGTTTTGCGTACATTAGAGCGTATTAATCTCGTATCCTGGTTAGAGGACAAAAGCAATCACAGAAATAAAAAAAGGGGATGTCGTCTACGGAGCCATCCCTGCTCGAGTGCCAGTTAACAATTAAGGAATCACAAAAAAAAAAAAAAAAAAAACGCGAACGGACAGAATTCTGTTTCACCCCAACAGTTCGACTTACAAATCCAATAAAAGACCCAAATTTAAGTTATAATGAAATTTATTTCTAACCTAGCTATACAACGCCCAAATTAAAACTAAACCTTAAAGCTAATCCGCTCGGCCGTGAGGATGTTTTTTTCACCGCTTAAGCGTTTGCTATGCTATGGAATAAAGCAGTTTAACTATTTTGTACATGAGTAAATTTTGAACATTATATAAAATATTTATTTACTTAATATCAAAACACTTTTGAAGTAAAAAGTTATGTTTCATATACTCGTATTATAAACACCATTGATTGATCTATGCATTCTCAGGTTAATGGTGCATGTTATTTTCTGTTATTGTCAGTCCTTGCCTCGATGAATTTGTAGGGCCGATGCAAAATTTACTTTTTATCGTGGTTTTTCGGTTTTCCATATGTCTCTCATTCAATTCATATGGCACCCATTATTCAGACTTTTGGATCTCCCCCTTAGCTTTTAAACGGTCAGAAATTATTGGTTGTGTAACATTTAATATTTCTGCCATTTGTTTCTGACTCAAAGTGTCATCTTTATCCAATATTGTTTGCAATTCGTCGTCTTTAAACCATTTTGGTGGTTTTTCACGTTCTTCATTTCTCACATCAAAATCGTTATCGTTGCTTCCGATAGAACATGATCAACATATGCCTCGACAAGCATTCGGTGCGACTCTGCAGCACTTTCCTTCAAATTAAAACAAAAAATTAATGCTTTCCGCAAGTCATTATTTTCTGGTACAAAATGCGACATTTTTAACACGATGAAAAAATATTGTTTGTTGTTGTTTGCTCAATGACTTGATTTATACTAAATATGTTTGACAGGTGTCATAGCAACCAAAAAAAAAAATAATAATAATAATAATTAAGGCCCGTTCACAATAAATGTTCTCTATCGAGACACTTGTATCTAGACGCTCACTTCATACCGGTACACCTGGTATATAAAAACTCTTTGACTCATAACTGTAATCAAACATAAAAACAAAAATATATTGTGTGGTATACGTTAAATTTATAAATTCTTAAACAAAATAAGACGATCGTCTCACAGCTAAAAAACAAAGAAAGAAAAATAGCGTGAAGTAGAAGATGGCACAGTTGAAGTCCTTATTAATAAAAAATTTATCCAGTTTTAATATAAAGTATTTTTAGTGGTTTTTAAAACTAGACTACAGGAAAGAAAATACTAAACGCGTTTTGAAATAATGCGTTTTTTAAATACTGACATTTGCAGCGTACGGATATGCAGATATTGAACGTAATAACAGTAATTAAACATTCGATTCGTTAAATCATTAAATGCAGTTTTTTCCAAAAACAATGAAGCATATATAAATTGAAATTAAAATACGTGGCCTGAAAATTCCATGCCGTTTCTAAGAGACAGCACCACTTGAATTAAATCCGTACTATTTTTAGTTAGTACTAGATACGTTTATAAATTTAAAAGCTGTCGGACGATTACTTCTCGAGATATAGCGTTGTGAGTGTAGCAACTTTTGTTATTGTGAAAAAAATCAAAATGATATTTTGAGGCTAAACCGAAATCGTTCTACGAAACTGGTATCGAAAGATTGAAAAATCGTTTCAATCAGTGTATCGCCCTCGAACGCAACTATATTGATAAATAAAGTTGAATTTTGCAAAAATTTTGTGTTTTACTATAAAATGGCACTGAGTTTTCAGCCCATGTGTTATTGTAGCCACGCAGATCATTTAACATTTTTTTTTGCAAATCATCTGACAAAGAATTCCTTTTTCATATCAGAAGTTTTCAGTGAAACATAAGAAGTCCTTTTACTCTACTTAGAACTTATAAAATTTCAAGGTTGTTTTCGTACATCTTTTTATTTGTCTCTACACAAAAACTCGTTTGAAAACAATTCAACATTTTGAGTAACAAGCTGATCGAAGTGTATCAGCTATTAGCACTGCAACAAAGGACAGCCATCGTGTACCAGCAGGATGGCGCCCCTGAACACTATGGCCATGCAGTTACAGAATGGTTAGATCGCGTGGATGAAAATTCGTTGATAGGGCGGGATTGACCCTTTCTGTGGCCACTTAGGTCTCCAGACTTGACCCCAATGGAATTTATTTATAGGGGCGAATGAAGGACATTGTTTACTCGTCAGAAAGTCCGAGATGAATTGGAAAATATGGACATTGTTAGAGCCTTTCAAAGACGAGCTGTTGAATAGTTGATACAATGTTTGATGAAAAAAATAAAAATAAAAATGTGCAGTCAATATAGTATTTGTATTTTTTTGTTTCTTGAATATTTTACCCATTTTTAATTCAATATTTTACCTGTTTCACTAAGTTGCATCTTATCTGGAAAACTACTGGCCTAAAATTAAATGCCCTGACTTATTTTTGAATATTAGGTACACGTTTCGAATTAAAAAAAAGTGAGGTATAAACACATTTTTCCGAAAAAAGGATAAAAAAGAAAAAATTTAAGTTTTTTAAAAAAACAAATCACTTTTGGTCTTTAAAATCTTTCGACACATTCATTTTAGGGCAAAATTACAACGAAACAATTGAAGTATTAACGATTTCCCACTTGTTAACACACACGCAAAAATTGGAAAACTTTTCTTTTCGATAGGAGTCAAAACCGAGCAACGTAGGGCTTTGCTTAAAACTTCTATATCGTGGAGGGTATACATTTCCGTATTCAGCTATCATATATCAATCACAAGTTTTAAAGCCGTTTTTTAGAGTAACGCGACATAACTGATCCAGCTTTTGGAGACTAAGATTGTTGGGTAAAGTATTGTAGTTGAAGAAGAGGTGATGACTTAAGATTTGTTAAATTCATTGGAGTTCTTTGATAAATTCGATAACTTCGATCCTTGTATATAGAAAGTGATACTCAAAAATATACCATATACTAACTCCTGGGTGCTGCAAATTCAGTCTTTTTTCGCCCCTGGAACGAACGTAAGGTAACGATATAATGTGCATATTTTGCATCGATTTGTACCTAGTTGACAAGATGGGAGTGAGTCTTAAATATTTCTTGGCACTTATTATCGTGGAGCTTCTTATCAAAATTTTATGGTAGCGATGAAATAAAAAATAAAATTCTGCCTTGAATCTTGAAATTAGATTAGCCTTGTCAATTATGAATTTAAACGTTTTTGAAGAGATATAATCTCGATGTAAAAACTTAAATATACTCGTATCTTAATTTGTAACATTGAACACTGAACTCCATTAATTGGGTTTGCAAGAAAATAATTTCGTTTTTTACAAGTATATTGCGTTACATATGTTGATACTCACTCTTGTCAAAGTTATGACTTTTTTTTCAACATTTCATAGCTGCCACTTTGTAGTGAGCTTTCGATCACATTACATAGAAATATCAATTAGACATTGCATCTTAAGCGTCTGATAATAAAACAAAGCGCGATGTAGGAAGTTTCGTAAAACATCGCGGATTAGTGAGAAAAATATGATAAAAACATTTAAATTACACATAGCTTTTACTTATTTATACACCTCAACATTAAATAAACTTTTAAGCTAATTACCAAAATCTACACTAGTGATCAGATGTTTCAGATTAACTTATGTTGGAAATCTCGCTGAGCATTTTTGAACGGTGGTAAATTTTTCAAATGTTTTCATAAATTCTTTCCAGATAAACACATTTGATTTTTCTGGATTAATTGAAAATAGGGATACATATCAAACGTCCAATAAATAATAACCTACTGAACTACAAGACAAAAAATTTATTTTTCTGGTCATAACCAAAAGAGTAGGTAGTGTAGTTTTAACACTAATTTAGAGAGAAGAAAGTTACTTTGCGCTCAGTAGCTTTTTTCATTCCATGAATGGAATATGACAATTAACTGTGTTGAGGAATTGAAGGTACATTCTTGCTGCTTTTATTTTACTTTTACGGTTCTAATACACAAGCAGTAGCCATCATCATGTAAAGTTGAAAAGGCAACATTTTTCGGGTGCAGTGTAATTTACTCTCTTAGTCAGGCAAAGAAGCGGCACATGGTAACGAAAAGTGACCTTGAATATCACGTGAGTGTAGGAGAAGTATTTTTTCTGTTGTTGAATCTTCTGATCCCGCTTCTTGAGAGAGGTTAAGCCCTAAATCTGTTTTATATCACTTGTTAGCTCAAGATTTGATTTTTCTAATTCATCAGCCTTATTATACCCTGGATTTTCCCTATGCCCTAGAATACAATAAAAGTGAATAACGAACTATTTCACCATAAGAGCTACTTTACTTTAGAGTTAATATATGATTCCAAAGATCTTATTGCACCTTAGCTGTTTGAAAAGATACAGATATTCTTGGCGGATATTTTTTTTGCAGTGATCAGAAATGTCTATCATGTCTGAGATCCAGTGAAAAATGTGGTACCACCTACCTCTTTTTTAACTGTTAGTGTTAAAGTCTATTCCCCAAGAATACATCTTCCTAGGAAGATGAATTGAGAATTTTGTAGCACGAGAAGTGTACAATTGAAAAAACCAAAAGATGAGAAGATGCAAAAGATAGAATCGAAATAAGGTTATATATCACGAAAACACAAAAGTTCGCTTGCACAAACAAATAATGAAACATAATGGTAAATTCACGGTCAATCTTGAAAAAGTCAACAGAAAACTTCTGCGGACTGTTCCACCTTCCCTTCCTTAACGATTGTGCTGAAATTTGCAAGGCATTATCCACAATTTGTTATGTCAGAGGAGCTGAGGGAGATGACGTGGCAGAAAATACCATATGACCTGACTCATTTGTAATATATGGTCTAAGGAATGAAAGCATATTTCTATGAATGTCTTATTCTGAAAAATTAAAATTTTCTTGATTCAACGTCGGCTACAAAACATTTTTTGCGCAATACTATACGTGAACGCCTAAAACTTTTTTATATAAAGTGAATATTGAAATAAAAAATAAATTAATCGATACATACCAACTTTTATGAGGTTTCAAGGCATGTTTATATGAATATGCTTAATAAGAAAATCTGTATAGAGATAGAAAAAATTAAAACAGTTGCATCAAACTAATGGGTATTTGTTTGCAGGAACGATAACGAAAGATTCACGTTGTTATGTCAAAAATGTTATTGTTACTTTACCAAACCAAAACACGTAACACAATTGCTTAGTTCGTTCGCTTATTCGTATTTACGTACGCTGATGTACGGATAAGTTCCACTTGTGTTCGTGAACATTAAATGACTGTCTGTGTAATGCGATTTTGATGCAGTTTTTATTATGCTATGAAGTTGTGACCCGAGAAGATAACAAAAATGAAAATAGCAATTTTGAAATTTAGAAAATGAAAAATTCAAAATTTGGACAGCAGAAGTGAAACTATTAATTTCCATACGCTTAGCGATGGAAACTTAGCTAATTACAAAATAAAATTTTTAGATATTGTCCATTCATTAACAGCTAAAATGTGTATAGTATAATAGAAGTACAAGTCTGAAATTGTGATCATTATTGCTTTCAAGTTTTGGTGAAGTAGATTTACAGAAATTCTTTTACATTTATGAATTCACTCAGTGAGAAGTGGAATGAGATATCAAACATACATTAAGCCTGATTTTTAGTTTGGTTAATATTACTATTTTATATATAGCTCAGATATATCGATGTTTTCGAGTTCTGATCACAGAAAGTTGGTTAGCTGTTGCGGCACCAAATAGTCAATCTTTGCTACAATAAGAGCAATTTTGCTTGTTGACATAGCCTCTGGGTCAAAAATGGCACCCGTTCCAGAAGATGATTTTTTGGCCAAAATCCGGATATCCGGCTCAAATCGCGAACTCACATCGTAGTCTATGGTCGCCCGGCTTAAATTCTTGTATCAGCCCAATCTTATACGGATGTAGGCCCAAATTCAGCCGTAAAATAAGCCGGGTTGACTCTCTGGCAATGCCCAAGTCAGCTGATCGGGGCTGTACCGATATTTCTGGGTATCCTTGGATACTGATCGCTACGGCGGCTATGTTTTATTCATTTCGCACCAACTTTTTTATGGTTAGTGGTTTTAGATGAATTACCTGCAGACTGAAGCCATGATGACGACCGGCCTCAAGACGAAATTCACTTACTGAACTGGATTTTTTATAATATTTTTTAATAATTCCCGCACGTTCGGCAACGTAAAACGATGCATGATAAAATTGGAAACGTTACTGAATATTTTGACACCTGGATGTCGTTGATAGCCTTAACAGTTGCTGAAACATAACAATTGGAAAACCCATCATTGCTATCTACCCGTTACATATGTTTATATACCAAAAGTAGAAGAAGAACGGTTCATGACATGTTTTCAATACGACTTCGGGAATAAGGCTTCTTACGATGTTTTTGATAAAGCGCATCAAAAATTGACTTAAAAGTTGAGTGATGTCAAATCGCACGTTTATGGTGATTAAATCACTAGTCCACTTGTCATTGAATTAAGTCCTCAGAAAAGTCAATGGTGGGATCACATATTATCTTCATTAATATGGTAAAGTAATTTTTTTTTTTTTCGAAGAAATAATCTTCGACTATAGTGCAAGGCTTCATAATTAGGAAAAACAAAAAGTTAAGGCCGTCGATGCGACCAAAGTGAGAATAGTGCACCTTGTATATGTAATTAAGCCATATGAGCCATTTCTGCTTCACTCCAGAAGAAGCTGCTAAATCAGCGAATTTTCGCTGCAAGCTATGCTTTCGTGGCTATAGTTCCTGCACCAGCGGTAGCCCAGATATTTTCGTAAAATGTTCCATACTCGGGCAAAAACCATAATGAATGCACATTATGTTGATGCGTTTGGCGTCATGTAGAGAGTATTGGTATACGTACGAAATATAACCATAAAACGAGCAATAGCGTGCTCAGTTGGTCGATTATGAGAATTAAAAAAATCACGTAATCTTCTATACCTTTTGCGAATTGAAGACCGATTTTCAAACTAAGTTTGAACAATACGGTAGTCTTCTTTTGGCGTTGTAATTGAACATATGAGTAAGTATCAAAGAATTTTCAAAAATTACAGCAGGATTTAAAAATTACTCTTAACTATGTGTGACTAAAAAAAGTATCCATTATAAGCATCGTTCGTATGGATAATAATAAAGATTCTATACAAACAATGCACTTTTTTATACACACATATATGTATGTATCCAAAGAAAAAAAATTAGTTATGTTCTGTTATATATTAAAATTATAAAATTATTCTCTTTCTCTTAAAATTAGGCACATGTATTTTATTATATTATGTTTGTGGAATGACATTACGGCCCCACAACATCTTATTGAGTTCTATATTTGTATGTACTCACGAAGTAATAAAATGGAAAGAAGAATAAAAAAAACAGTAATGTGTTGTAATTATCCGAGAAAAGAAAATTGCGGCAATCAGCACATATCATTTTTATAATTGACTTAATGTTCAAGGGCTTACGACTATTTTATTTAATGTTCTTTTTTGCACTCGATAAATTGGATGTCTTTTTCGTGGTAAACCTGCATTGGATTTTTGTAGACTGGTTTTGAAGCTACACAGTTACCTGTTTTTCATCTATTAACTTTCAGATTATTGGAATATTGTTTTTTTTTTATGTAAGCTTATTAATTTCCTCACTTCCAGATATGCAGTTATTAAATTATGTTTCCATTTTTGTTCTTAAAAGCATAAATAGGCTAGTTGTTTCATAAATGGTATTCTGTTAGTATCATTATCTATAACAGTACAAGAAGTCCAATTGTCTTTGGGTATCAAAATACTTTTACTATTTAAAATTTCATCTTCATTTTTTATTTTATTTTTTAGTAATAAGTGTGCACATATATTATTAGAATATTGTATAACACCATTAGTAAGTAATTTAGCTATATTCTGAATTTTTTGAGTTAAGTAAAACAAAATGCCCTGTGCACTTATTTGTCTAAAAGATTTTGTTTTTTTTTTTTAAAGCTGTAGAAGTGTTTTTTACTATTAATTGAGTTAAGAATAACAGTCTTTATTTACTGTTCCTCATCTATCTTCATTCCATTTATAGGCCACTCTTTCGAGCACTTTTGGCTCTATCTCACCAACAATGTGCTGAGTATTGGCTTTCAAGGTCTCAAGAGTTTGCGGTTATCAGCGTATACCAATGATTTTACATACTTTACAAGTAACGTCAATTCGCACAATTTGAATGGACAATTCACTGTTCCATTTTGCGATTAAATGACACCACTGAATTATTTCGTCTGTTAGTCAGTTATTTTGATGACCACATGTAAGATGTGGATCAATGTCATTCATATTTTCGAAGGTACAATTATACAAACGTTGGTCATTGAGTATAATGGGACATCCGACCTTATTTTCGAAAAAAGGGAACTATGATGCCATAAGCTCTTTTGTGATGGTAATTGAGTTTTATGTGTCTCTTGTGAACTTGCCATTCTCGAAAAATGGCAATTTTGCTTATTCACAAAATATCACTAAACACTATTTTCCAATAAAACAATTTTGATTGGAAGAGTCTCGAGATCTCAATCCACGAAGTAATTTCGCAAGTCAAGATCTCGTGGGTTTAATTCTTGGACCAGCTTGATCTTATGTACGTCGAAACCGTTTACAGAATTGTTAGATGGATAAAACCCAAAGTATTGTAGTTGATGACGAATTGATAATTCCGGTTTTTCTCCACATTTTTATTTATAGCGGCTTAAGTTTATTTTGTACGCACAGTATGTTTAAGGGTACGAAACATATCCACAAAAGTTGTCACCTGGGGAGTTGATCAGTCTCATGCCAAATAGCAGGATAATCAGCTCCAAACTGGGTAGGACTTCTGAAACTTAGTGGTAAATGAACTGCTGACATACCCGGAGGCGGGAGGTCGCAGGGTGATTGTCTATGCGGATGATGTTGCTATAGCCGCCTCAGGTAAGCATTTTAATACTATCAAAGTGATCCATTAGGCGGATCGCTGTGGATTGGGATTTAGCCTCCATGAAACTGATCTTGTCATCTTTTCCAGGAAATATAAATTTATAACTGTAGACCCTCCCTTAATAAACTGTACCAGTTTAGTGTTTTGCAATACAGCAAAATATCTGGGTCTCATTTTTGATAGGAAACCAAATTGGAAACCTAACATTCCAAAAATAGTTAAGAAAGCTACAGTATCTTTATTCTTTTGCAAGAAAGCCATTGTAAGCAAATAGTGCCTTCAACCTCGAATAACCCACTGGCTATACATCTCGGACATAAAACCTACGGTTTGGTTGTCTGGTGGATGGCCTTAGACATTACAACCAATTGCAATAAACTAAGCACTTCACTCCCTCCGCGGCTAAAGAAATTTTGTTTCACTTGACACCCCTTGACATCTTCAGTCAGAAAGTAACTGCGACTGCAAACGGTTTCTGTAAGATCTTCATGGACGAGGAGGAAGAGGAAACAAACCTCTATCTTCTCTGAACATGTCCAGCTCTCTCCCAGAGAAGAAAACTCCACCTAGGTGCTTTCTTCTACAATGACTTAAACGATCTAAAGAACATAGACGTTAACAGTCTCTAGCGCTTTAACATAAGCTCAAATTAGTTCTATGAGTAAGAGGATTATAGATTTACGTGGCAGCATAATGGGCCAATAGGCCCAAGTGGGTTGGTTCTCCAACCGTCATTCTCACCTAACCTAACCTAACCATGCATGTTGGAGTCTTTTACTATGTATTCCAAACATTATTGCTAAAAGCACTAATTTTTAAGTCCCCCTGTTGTCAAATATAAAGACTAAAAATGAAAAGTTGGATGATATATTTATTTGACAAAGGTTTGTCTATTCTTACTACCTACAGGGAATATATATAATTATAATCTTCTTGGATCTCTTTACTTTTAGATATCCCTTTAATAATTATTAATTAATATATTCTCATGTACGTTTTCAATTGCATTTTGTTGAAACTACATGTTTTATAAACTTTATTTATTATTTTTGTACTAAGTAATACTAATAATAATAATAATAATAATAATAATAATAATAATAATAATAATAATAATAATAATAATAATAATAATAATAATACTAAAAATATTATCCAACACACCTAAAAAAATCAATGTGGGCGAAAGTAGGATTGACTGCTAAATTGTTTGGCTTTATACATAGGTACTTATGTATAAAGCGCATTTCAAAATTTAAAACGGTGGTGTTACTACCAATAATCTATTTATTATATGTTGTTAACGTATGGCCGTTAAATTAAAATGGCCCAAAATCAAACCAGAAAACTCTTATTTCATTGATTCTTAAAGAATTTTGTTATTTGTCTATAGATTTCTACAGTCTTTCTCTATTGCTGTAATTTTGGAGTTCGGTTGCAGTTGACCGAATCCCGTGCTTTGGACTTGCTCAACAAAAATCTACAGAACAGGGTAGATAGGAATATTGGCCTCACACTCTGTTTAGAATGAAGTGAATAGGAGTGAAGAAAGCTCTCATAGGGATATAGGGATGTACATATTTTCCGACAGGAATTTCTGAAGATAATTACCATATCCATGCCATCTACCTGTTTTGATGATATGTATTTGATAATAAAAAAAATTGCGAAGTTAAATTTTTTTTTATTTTTATTTATTGTACCAAACAGTGTAAAACTTTACATAGTAATACCAAGTTTTTCTATAAGGATATAGCGATCTTGTATCTAAATTCAACATAAATTGAGATATCGGGCTAAAAATTTATTCCAGGTGTAGTTCAAATGTGAAATTTAAGTATGGAATTTGATCTCGTTCATACGATTTGCAGAGATCGATACTTTGAAGACAATATTCCACCCCTCTTTCACACACATCGGCCTGAAAGTTGGCAATTTCGCGTTTGATATTGTTTCTGAGTTCCTCTAACGTGGCTTGTTGGAATAAACCAATGACTGCGTTAAATCGTATAGGCGAAATTGCCATTCGACCGAGCCATTTCTCGAGATAACATGATTACCGAATTTCCCCTTCAATAGATCAATTATTTAACCAGCTGTGTGGTATATGGCACAATCTTGTTGGAACCACCTATCACTGATGTCAAGCCCACCCAATTCTGGCCAAAAAATCCTTCCAATATGGCACGATAGCGAACTCCATTGACCAGAACATGGCGATCATTTTCAATTGTGGATGCAATGGAGTCTCTTGAAGCACTTATGTATTTGTTGCTTTCCAAGTATGCATATTTTGCTTATTAACAAAGCCATTAAGCCACCACATCGCTAAAGAGAATTTTTCAATGAAATTCAGAATTTTCTGCAAACTTTTCAGAGCTAAATCGGAGAAGTTTCGGCACTTTAAATAATCAAAAGGCTTCAATTCTTGTTTGGGTGTAGGCTAAGATCTTTACACAACATTCGTTACAACGTGGACTGAGAGAATTGGTAATCTCTGTGAACGACTTGGAGTCGACTGCTTTGGCTCATCTTGAACTGAAGTACTTTCGGTAGGCTTATTTTCGGAACTTCGGCACAAAAACATTCAATAGTGAATATAATGACTCGAATTTTTCCATTATTTCACGTACATCCTGCCTTGTGGGGCGATTATTACGACCGAAGTAAGCGCCCTTCGGTAGTCATTTTTAATAATTTTCAAACGTTGCTCTTTCATTAACTTCATCATGATAAAAGTATAAACCTTGACTGACGTTTTGTATTGACAAATCACAAAATAAGCTTAAGAGTGCATTAGTATTTGAAGAAAACTCATTGTTTCTGTCATTCTCATCTTTAAAAGTTATAACAATCTCTTCTGTTGCTTTTTCTACGACATCTCCATCCAATATCTTTTTAAGTTCAACATATTTGATGCAATTAAGCCATATTTCACTGTCTACTTTCTCAAATGCTTCTGTTAATAGAAGCGTAACGCCTTTTTGAATGTTGTTCAGTGTTTTCCTGTAAAAAAACAAAGTGAAACAAGGAAAACGACGAAAAAATATGTCATATTGAACGAGGGAAAGAAAAGTCTCTGGACTCTCTATTGACTTGAGCACTCTTTTTGTTTTGTGCTTAATGGTTTGGCCAGTTGTTGAGTAATTAATGTCGAAAAGTGCTCGAAATGTTTCTTGTAAATACCTATAGGTAAATAGTCTGTACACATTCTGCTAGAACTTTGTCAGAAGTATACTCCTTTCGCTCTAATAACACCAAAGTCTTTCAACTTTTCACTTAATCTTTATACATTATTTGTGAGGCATTGATATTATTTAAAATAATCATTTGAAATGTCATCATCTCATTTCAGAATGAAATAGAAATTTAAAAACTGCTACGTCAGATGATGTCATTAATCAGAATTCATCCATTCATAATTTTTTGTTATACATTAATTCGTGCGGTTTGCTAAGAGATGGCGTAACTTGTATTATTCCATTGTTATTATTCCATTGGAACATGCGTTGTAAAGCTACTGTCATTGTACGTCATTTCAGTATATGTCATTCATTTGAAGCGTAAACAACAATAATTTTTTTTTTCACTCAAATATGTCGAACTTTGTGCCTGAAAAAGTGATTTTGCGGGGAGTTCTTCTTCATAACTTTAATATGAAGAAAACTACTGTCGAAAGTCATCGTATTTTGGTGGAAGTTTATGGTGAACATGCGCTAGCTAATCGAACGTGCCAAAAGTGGTTTGCACGATTTAAAAGTGGTGATTTTTGCTTGGAAGACGATGAACGTCCTAGGCAGCCAAAAAAGTTTGAAGATGAAGAACTGGAAGCATTACTCTATGAAGATTGTTGCCAAACACAAGAAGAGCTCGCAGAATCTTTGCTTTCCTTCAAAAGCAAGGAAATTGGGTTCCGAAATGCTGCTGGAACGCCACAAAAAAAGTCATTTTTGTACCGGATTGTTACTAATGATGACAAATGGATCCATTACAACAACCCCAAGCGCAAAAAATCATATGTGAAACCCGGCCAACCAGCCAAATCAACGGCAAAGCCGATTATCCATGGCGCGAAGATAATGCTCTGTATTTGGTGGGATCAGATGGGTGTGTTGTATTATGAGCTGCTAAAACCGAGTGAAACCACCAATGGACAACGCTACCGAACACAATTAATCCGTTTGAAGAGAGCAGTAGTCGAAAAACGCCCGGAATATGCGACCAGACACGAGGCAATAATTCTCCATCATGACAACGCTCGGGCCCATTTTGAAAAAAAACCGCACGAATTAAAATATATACCCAATAAATGAAAACAAAAACGCATTCTTTCATTAGATAACCTTGTCATAAAACTTTTATTATAACTACCTAAGTACATAAGTACAACACATAACTACCTGCAAAAGGACTTTCCAACATTTATTTTTTATGAAAATCGGTTCTGTAGAATATGTAATTCATATAATTATTCACAAGATTCGTGTTTGCTTATCTATATATGCTACAATATAATGATTTCCATACCAGGTATTATTAAATTCATACCGCTCTATTTCATTAGTTAAAGATCGCAACAGCTTTTAAAAACAACAAAAATCAAAAGAGCTTGTGAAAATGCTTTGATAAAATTTATACTGGTAGTCCTATTATGAAATTTAAAGAATATCAATGGCGGATACACATTTCCAGATATTGAAAATCCAAACCCCGCTTTCCACTGATCGCCTCTATCATGTGACCCTGCGTGTGAATTGTAAACAATGGCAATTTTACACAAAACCCGCCCATTTTACTCAAAATATGGATTAGTAGAGTTTGCTATCTAAGTGAGTTCATTTCGTTCATCTATGGCTTCGTGGGAGATTGGACGCCTTTGGGGGTGGTTTCAAATTGTTAGAGAAATCGCGACAACAACTTCAGTTTAAACCAGTTGTAGTTAATTGTATTTATTTTAAGCCGAAAACTGACCGGTAGACACCCGTGTTCGAAAAAAGCTATTTCATAAGGTATGTAATGCAGATTCTTGTTGAACAGGACATAGATTTTGGTTAGCTGCTTTCCAGGCTACGCCAGTAGTCTACATTTTAAACCCTGCAGTCACTCAAAACAACTAACGTTCGAGCTGAAGCAGAGTCGATGATTTTTAGGAGCTATGTAGATATATCGACGGAGGTGATTAGGACTGTCTTGTGATTTCGACAAATAATCGTAAAGTCACTCATGCATTCTGGCGAGGCATAAGGAATGAAAATAGAAAAAAAATCGAAAAACAACTACAACGAACAAAAGAAGATGTAGCTGGAATTATGGTATTACTCGTATTGTTCTCTAAGTCAAAAATTGAAAAAAGTGAAATTTTAAGGAAGTGGAAGTTGAGATGGAAGATGAGACAGCAGATTTTATGTAAAGCAAAGCACTTCAAATATGTCCTAATAGTTATTACCCCCTTTCTGAAAAAGCGTAGTCCCGTTGACGATGCTGACATATTTCCGTCCCATGCAATCCGTTGCCTACATAGATTGACAAAAGACATTTTGTTATAGCTGAGAGTGTTTGCTTTTCAAACAATGACAGTTTCTCTACAATTCCTTCAATGTATTCACCATTGAATGTGCTGGTGGGTCTTTAGGCGCCTATGTCAGAAAAGAGGACGACAGTTGGGAATACTCATAGAGGAACCGCCACTTAAGCAGTGCAGAACAAAACGGAAAGGCAGCGGAGAATATAAAGTGCGACTTTCTTACGTACTCAGTTGCCAATAAGATAAGTACTGGTGGGGGCGATTGGAATGGGCTCAAAAGAATACAAAATCCATTTTAGAAGCAACCCTGGCAATGTAAGCTACGATACAAGGTAGCTAAGAAAACCCTTCATAAGCTTATATATGTATATAGCATCAGCACACCTTTCTTACTATGATGAAACTAACCTTTACGTGGAAATATTGCGAACAGTTAACATATATTAGCGACTTTGAAAAGTAAGAAAAATTCGGCCTCAGGATGTGATTCTAACATCCATCATACTTGATGCAGTAGCTTAATAAATATTAAAGTCTGAGATCTATTCGATTGCATATTTGACGCTTTCACAGGATTAGATGAGAAATGATTCACTCATTAGTAATAACATTAGTTGAAATGATTCACCTTGGTGGGTTGACTGAATTGAGGACCGTTTGCCCACCTGACGTTTGAACTGGAAACTCGCTTAAGAAGGGGACCGTCAATTTGTCGTCTTATGAAAGAGATCGCGAAGCTTCTCAAAAAAGATGTTAGAAATGCGAAGATAAACCCACGGAAAAATATTTTTGGAATCAATCATAAGTCTCACGTCCTTTCTTAGTCGCCGAAGTCTACTTTCTTTTAACAAATGGAATGGATATTCTATTAAATGTACACTTTTCGTGGCTGTACAGACTTTCCGGCAGACAGTCCAGGAACTTGGAAATCTAAGATCAGGTTAGATGCGGTAAGCCTATCGATACCAGCAATACAGATTGAGCTATGTAAACTTCTTTCAATTTATTTTATTTAACTTGTGACGCTGTAAGAGTCAGTGGATTTTATTGTTCCATTGCTTACATAGATCCCTACAGGCTGTCTGGAGCTGGACTACTTTCCAAAAGATTGGCGGAGTTATATTTTATTTTTATTCTAAAATTTCTTACTACTTTAGATCTAATATAGAATGCATTTAAATTAAATATTCAAATATAGCACATTCACTCTATGCTAGGGTACCAAGTCATATGAATATTCCAGGCCTGGACGTATTCGGAAGGAAGCGGTCCAGCGCTTCTCATTTTCAATTTCACCTTATAATCTTATAATCTATGCAAAAATTGTTTAATGATGAAGCAATTAGCAAAGCCACCAAATGCTATACTAAACCTATGACTAGAACTCTATGGTTTGTCTGCAATAAGAAAAAATCTAACTTCTTAAAAAGGACGTAAGTTCTGTGTTTGGGAAAATCACTGGGCAGTGTAACATTTCCATACATAGAATATTGCATAACGAGTATCGTAGAAGCTAAAGGGACGAAGAATGGTAGTTCTATGAGCTAATTCTTCATTAATTTGGAGGACTTAGCAAAGCTTAACTGGGAAATCTTATAAGAATTATATATAGGGTTCTCCAATAGGGACTTGACAACTTTGAATTTAATTTGTGAACGCATTCTTTCACTAATAATCAAACTGTCACTGTCAATTTATTCAGTAAACTCAACATTTTCATCATGGAAAAGTACACTAACGAGCAACGTCTGCAAATTATAAAAATTTTCTACAATTTCGGAGTCGGTGACTGCAACTTTAAGAGCGTTAACTCCAATTTTCCAATTTTCGGTCATAATTCTCGCCCTAGTAGACAGGCAATAACAAGTTTAGTGCAAAAATTTGAGTCTACATATTCGTTGTGTGAAGTTGCCGTGTCAGTGAGACAACGGGTTGGTCGAAGTGTCGAAAATATCGCTGCCGTTCAGACGTCCGTAGCAAACGATTTAAATCAGTCAATTCCACGGCGTTCTCAAGAATTGGGCATAGCTCAGACCACATTATGGTGTATTCTGCGTAAGGATCTTGGTTTACACCCATACAAGATCAATCTGACTCAAGAATTGAAGCCGATGGACAATTTAAAGCGACGTACGTTCTCCGATTGGGTTCTGGAGAAGATGCGCCAAGATGATGAATTTCATCGCAAAATCATCTTCAGTGGCAAAGATCATTTTTGGCTCAATGGGTTCGTCAATAAGCAAAATATGCGCTTATGGTCGGGTGAAAACCCACATATGCTTCATGAATCACCACTTTATCCGCAAAAAATAACTGTTTGGTGTGGTTTGCATGCCGGCGGCGTTATTGGGCCATATTTTTTCGTCGACGATAACGATCGTCACGTTACTGTGATTGGTCAGCGTTATCGCGCCATGGTCACCGATTATTTTTGGCCCGAATTGGAAGATATGGACTTGGACGACAGGTCCAAGTGCCACAAGCTACACAGCACACTCTACAATCGACTTATAGAAGAGTAAGTATGGTGAGCGTGTTATCTCAAGACATGGGCCAGTCGATTGGCCGCCTCGTTTGTGCGATTTAACGCCGCTTGACTATTTTCTGTGGAGCTACGTTAAGTCATTGGTTTATGCCAACATGCCGACGACGTTGGGAGAGCTCAGAGCCAACATTGAAAGCGAAATAGCGGCCGTTTCGGACGAAATGTGTGCCCGAGTCGTTGAAAATTGGTTCCAACGAATCGACCGCTGCAAACGTGCCCGCGGTGGCCATATGAATGAAGTCGAGTTCCATTCATAAATGTTTTCATTGTACTTCAAGCCAATAATAAAGTTTTTTAAATATCTCAAATGATTTGCCTTTTATTTTAAAAAAAAGTTGTCAAGTCGTTATTAGAAAACCCTATACTTATCATGATGGTTCAAAATTGCTGATCTCTCGATATGTTACGAAGTAAGTCTTAAAATGGCAACAATGGATTCAAACGTTGGCCTAAGTGGGCAGTGGCTGATTAGTTAAAGAGCTCTCATCTACCTACCTACTCACTTACCTTCTTTTTTACCTCTTTTTTACTTTATCTAGCTTAAATGATTTGATAATCACCGTTTTGGGTAGTTTGGTAGAGCTTAAGCCCCTGCTTAGGGTGACATTACTTTACGTTAATGGCGATGCTAATAAAGGTGTGTAGTTATAAATATATTAACAGCTAGAGAAAGAGGCATACAGGTTTTATTGTTATTCTGTAGTTCTTTCATAGAACCTCATCAGTATTTTAGTAACTATTTCATTTAACTAACTCTTTTATCGTCCAGGATCGGGCATTAGGTTGTATAAATTTATGCAAATAAAATGCAAAGAACTTTTTTAATGTAAGTAAGTTAGATGTTTCTCATAAAGATGTGTGGTAATGTGTATGCACATCGCAAACCGACACCCTTCGTAAGAATTCGTCGATTTCTCTATGTAAATATCATTGAATGAATGCTGGAATTTGCTAATAATAATATAAAGTTTTTCATATTCAATTATGCATTAATGATATAGAAGCTTTTATATTTTGCAGCCACCACAACAACCATTTACCTATCTTTCTATCGAAAAGTATTAAATTATTATTAAAAGCAAGGAAATATAATCTGATAGCGATTCAATGGTAAGGCTGGCCAGGATTCGGCTGTCCTCGGTGGGGATTATCCAAATATAGACAGGGATTCCTGTCTAGACATTACCTCTTAAAATTAAAAATAATAAAAATAAAATACAAAATATGCTTTTGTAGTGTAATGCAGTTCTTACTGTAATTTTCTGGATATATTGAATAGAAATGAGAATAACTCAAAAGCAGACCTTGTTGCGAAATTTACTTTACCTAAAATAAAAGGGTGTGAAAATGAGAAAGCGGTTTTACATTTTTTCGATCACGATCGGAAGCCTTGGCGCACTAAGCTAATAAACGATCGTTTGACTATCTTATATATGAATTTTCCTCGTTACTTCAGAGAGGGACCTTTTTGCCTTTTAATATGATTACCACGTACGCCAAGGAGCTAGTGCATAGATTTGGTAACAATGGTCTTAGAGAATATTTTCAATCAACTTTAAGCGATTTGAAGCCATACGCTTATGTGACAGCATACAGGAGAACTGTAGATTTTTTTTAAAGCGAGTGGCATTAGAAACATTTCTTATATTTATACCGAATGATAACGAATTCCATAGCTTAATTGAAAAGATAAAAAATAGCCGGAATGAGTTAATGTATCTTTAGCGGGATGAAATAAGAGCAAATGTTCTGGTTGATTGTTATATAAAAACACTTGACTTCTATTAGTTATTATATTGTGCAACAAAATGAAATATCTAGCGTCAATATACCCTTTGAGCATCAGCATACAGGTATACCCAGGTCTGCTCACATACTGATCGCAAGTCAATAATGAACAACGTGAACAAAAAAGAATATTATTCCTCTCGGTATACCTTGCTGCATTGGGAAGACCGATGAAAGCCAATCATTAGTAACCTGTCAGTTAAAAAAACTTGTTAGTAAGCGTACTGCACTATAGATACTATCGAACCCAAACAAATTTTTTTAATTACCAGCAAAAAAATTTTATAGTTGAACGCCTTGAAGAAATCGTGTAAATAAAGTAAGATATCGAAGTTTAGTCTTATATCATCCAGTACTTTGACCATAGCAGTAGAACAGTTGTGTTTAGCTCTGCAACCAGAGTTCTTCATGTATTCTTCATGTTGGAGGACCCATTTGGCTATGAGCTTTTCTTAGAAATTTGACAATGCTGATCGGTCTTTAATCTGCAAAAGTAATCGGAAAAGCTTTTTAGCAATGGGTATAACACAAACGATTTTCCAGCATTCAGGAAAAGTTGATGTCGTTATGCAGTGTTTTAAAATGAAAAATGGAGAAATAATGCAAGGAAGAATCATTTTGATGATACGCATTGGTATCCCACCTTCCCCAATCGAGTTAAAAACATAACTTTCATTAACTGCAACCACTAATAAACATCTAAATAAGGACGAATGTGAGTTTTCAGATAAATCAAAGATAAATATTATCCCAAGGCCTTTTTAAATTCTACATATTCAGCTTGAAGGCATTGTTACATCTATTCGTATTGCTTTAGCCGACTTAGTGTCAGGATCAGCAGCTAACCGGCAGTTATCCCAATGGGTAGAAGAGGAGGCTAGTTGCAAGGTATTAACATCAACTGAACAAAAATATTTAATGTTAAAAGTTAGGGGAACAGCAGAGTGAGTTAAATGGATATCATAATTGGACAAGAGAAGGTCGTAGTCGTATTCAAAAAGAATAACTGAAGACGCTTCTGATACAATTACTAGGAAGGAGAAGGGTGAAATATTTTTAGCGAATCTTGTTGGAATTAATTTGAAAACTCATAAGTTATTCTTGAACAAATCTGGATTGAAATCTCCACAAACTATGACGTATTGATGTAACTATACCAAAAAAGTTTGATAGTGCGAAGAAAAATGCATGAGTAGCACAGCTTCTGTCAGGGCTATAGGCATAGGTTACAAGACATTTGATGCAACCAGTATAAGCTTCCACAATTAAAATCTCTATTCTTGAACCTGACATATGTTGTTATACACGCATAAGAAAGTCGATAACATCTCTAATAGGTGAATGAAATTCACAAGTACATAGATACATAGTACAAAACGTCCTCCAAATGATAATTAATAAAGATTTAGGCTACATACGAGTATTTCTTGTATCGGAAGAAATCAATTACCATTATTTTATCAATAGCTTCTTAATAAATTATAATATTATAATATTATATATGCTGCAAAATGTGGCGCAAACACATAATATATAATGCAAAGGTTTATTAATATTGTAAATAAATGAATAGGGCCACGCGCTTTCTTGTGAAACACTTGAGGATATATGAGTAATAGGAAAATATGGACGGTTTTCGAAAATTTAATTAACATACGAGTACGCATTCGCAGATCACTAACCAGTTTAACTAATTCAACAATAAAAAATAAAAAAAATAAAAAAAAAAAAAATGAAAAAAAGGCTATCCAATCCCCGACCATTGTGTCCATATATGTACGTGTTTCTTGATTTTCAATATAAGCGCCATGGCTCGTATTTCGTTATTTACTTTTTGTTGTTCATTTCTGTTTGTTTTATTTGATCGATGTGATAAAAGGCAACAGCAGACTGGGGCATAATTCATAAATTTCAATTATCAATTTTAAATTAGTTTCGCTTCATGCGCTGTGCAACATTTTTCTCGTAAGGGGGATAAAACAAGATAACGTTATTGATTTCAGTGATGGAAGTGCTTGCATTTTATTTTTTGAACTCTTTTTCGGACATAAACAAACCATTTTGGGATTTAAATTAGGTTCAGAAATGTAGATGGGTACCGCCGGCTAACAATTTGCTGTCTACCACCAATCAATTAAAGGGATGCGCGTGTGTGTAGAAACATTTAAATTAAATTTCAAACAACGTCTATACAATTGTTTGTAAATTTAATTAAAAAGAAAATCATTTAATTTATTTATCATCAGCATTTATGAATGAACAAATTGGAAATGACTAAGTGTGCTGTTTGAAAGTCACTACAGATTAGATTAAAAATGTTATATAATAATTAAATGCTGCTTCATACATACATGTCTTCCTGTTTGGTAATTCAACTTAATAATCCCAACTAACAACAGATTTCTCGCTCATTTTTTGCCATGCACTAGCAACACAACAATATTATAACGTTACATAATTCTATCACTTTTAATATCTAAAAGTCTTAAACAGTTGCTGTTACAACAAGAACTAACATGGGTTTTGGGCTAGAAACTCGCCTCTTCAATGTACATTGATAAATTTAGACGAAGACGACATTACATATACCATACGTATATGTACTATTGCCATGTCGTAATAGTCTTAGCGCTTATAGTATTATTTGATTAAATCCTGGAAATAGACTAAACGCAAACTTACCATTAGATTTGTATATTTTTTTAGCTTAAAATTTTACAGTAATTTATTACACTCTATTTTATGTTTCGATTGCTCTACAACGTTAATTTGGGTGTATCAGATAGTTCTTTAGCTGATGTCGTTGATGTTATAAAACAGTGGGAAGCGAATCAATATTTGCACAACTTTGGATTTCAAAATCCTTCAATAATTAACGTAACAATTCCTTTAGTTTTGCTCGCGCAAGAAATTCAAAATCAATTACTTTCTCCACTGGAACTCTACAAGGCTTTTTTTGAAGTCAATGAACAGTGGTTGAATTAGAATGGAAAACTATTTGCTCAGCATTGAGAGTGCTTTAATGATGGTTATTTGTTATCAAAATAGATGTTATTATTATTTTATGATTTCGAGAAAATTTACATCATCATCTGATGCTGGGTGCATGACCTCGACTGCTTTTTTTGATGCTACTAGTTTTGGGTAGAGATGTGCATTTGAAAAGTTTTTGTTTTACAGATAATTTATTTTGATTCGGTTGCATATCGCTCCTGAATATACGAGTGTGATTATAAACTCGAATGAAGTGCTTCCTTAGCTACCCATCCCTTGAAATTATCAAAGATGCTGTAAAATGATGCTGCTTAAAACTGTAACGATCTATCAGTGCTCTAATGATCAAGCGAAGGATTTTTCTTTCGCATTCTGTTGCTGCTTCTTTTGAGCTTATAAAATTAGGAATATCATATTACATGAAAGCTGTACTTTCATTTTCATTTAGCATTTAGCAGTGACACGAGGTCGTTACTTTAATCGTCAGGAGTCTTCAGACACGTGATTTATTTTCCTAATCATTTTTCGATACGTTCCGGTGCTGAAAATGCTTTTTACAATATTTTGATAATTTTGACACAGTCCGTGAATATCATATTTACGGGGGTTTTATTTTTTTAATAGTAAATTGCTTAAGCCTTTGATTGTATAGGGTTTTTCAATAGGGACTTGACAACTTTAAATTTAATTTGTGAACGCACTCTTTCACTAATCATCAAACAGTCACTGTCAATTTATTCAGTAAGCTTAACATTTTCATCATGGTAAAGTACACTAACGAGCTACGTTCTCCGATTGGGTTCTGGAGAAGATGCGCTAAGATGATGAATTTCATCGGAAAAACATCTTCAGTAACGAAGCTCATTTTTGGCTCAATGGGTTCTTCAATAAGCAAAATTTTTGGTGCGGCTTAAATGCCGGCGGCGTTATTGGGCCATATTTTTTCGTCGACGATAAAGATCGTCACGTTACTGTGAATGGTCAGCGTTATCGCGCCATGATCACCGATTATTTTTGGCCCGATTTGGAAGATATGGACTTGAACCACAAGTGGTTTTAACAGGATGGTGCTACAAGCCATACAGCACACGCTACAGTCGATTTATTCAAGAGTAAGTATGGTGAGCGTGTTATCTCAAGACATTGGCCAGTCGATTGACCGCCTCGTTCGTGCGATTTAACGCCGCTTGACTATTTTCTGTGGGGCTGCGTTAAGTCATTGGTTTATGCCAACACGCCGACGACATTGGAAGAGCTCAGAGCCAACATTGAAATAGTGGCCAGTTCTGCCGAAATGTGTGGCCGAGTCGTTGAAAATTGGGTCCAACGAATCGACCGCTGCAAACGTGCCCGCGGTGGCCATATGAACGAAGTCGAGTTCCATTCATAAATGTTTTGATTGTACTTCAAGCCAATAATAAATTTTTTGAAATATCTCAAATGGTTTGCCTTTTATTTAAAAAAAAGTTGTCAAGTCGTTATTAGAAAATCCTATATTTGCATTTGCGAGCATGTATGTGTATTTTCTATATTTGAAGTTGTAACTTTATGTTTTTTTAGAAGAGGAAATAATTTTGATTTACTAACAATGTTTGGGGCCTGGACTTAACTGTAAAGAGCTCTCAGCACAAGTTATATGATTCTTTGTAAAAAGGTTCAATAGTTAAGCTTTTGTGTCCTAGTCTTATTCGCGAGATCTGAAGGTACTGCTTACAATGGTGCGACAAATGGTGGTATTGCGCGAGGTAAAGGTTCACCGAGAGGTTGGCGAAAAAAAACACAACTGTTTTTTCTTTTTCTTTTTTTTTATAATCCTGCGCGCACACCAAGGGGATATGAACATCCTTTTAGTGGTTTTCTCCAGGGCACGGGCGGGTGGTGTGGTAGTTTGAAACTCAGGTGTATTAGGTTTCAATATTTTTCCCAGAGGTGGTTGTCAAACTGGACGGGACGAGCAAGTGCATCCCCAACCAGTGGGTCTCAGAACGTGTTAGTTGTTAGTTCGTTACATTTAGCCCAGCCAGCAACCACGCCAACATCAGTGTTATGCCTTCATGTCAGAGTTGACGCCGACGGGATTCTCATATAACTGCATGCAAATTCTACGAAAAGATTTTCTCAGAGAATTGCCTCGCACGGGATTCGAACCCGCGACCCTCTGCTTGAGGAGTGTATGAATATACTACTACACCACGGCCACCCTCTAAAAAGTTTTGGAAAGCGTAACGCCGTATTCCACTTCATTCACAAGACTTCAAAAAATGATTGTTTCTACATTGTTTTTTTTTTTTATTAATTCAAAGTAAACAAAGCGTTATTGGATAAGTTTAAATATGATAATGAATTAATGCAAGGTAAATGAAATGTGTATGTCGTCATTATGAATATGTAACTCCTCCAACCTTAGAGTGTAGCGTCGGCCAAAGGAATTACATTCCTGCTGTTTCGGTGGCAGGAGCGATGATTTTAGAAGGTATAGGTTCTGCTGCTTGTTTGATTATTGGGATGTTGAATGATCTTTTATATTTTTGGTGCTGATTCAATAGATATACTCGTATGAGAACGATGATGAAAATGAGGCTGTAGATTAGTACGGCGTTGAGCATCAATATGTCAGTCCGGCTAGTTTTTGTGTGTAGTGCGGTAATGAGCTTCGTATTTTTAAGCTGATAGGCTTGCAGTTTCTGTAGATTGGGTGTCACCAGTATTGATGATGCATTGATCTGACTGAATGGTGATCGAAAATTGTGTATTTCTTCCCAATATATTTTTTCCTTCCTTTCGTAGACAATTTGGTTTATCTCGATCTCGCAGTTTTCGAAGCGAATGAGGTATGTTCCTTTTAATATTTGGCGGTAAGGTCCACAAGTTGTTTAGATGACTGTTTCCGGAATGTTAATTATCTACTAATAAGAAGTTGTGTTCTGGTTGCTAAATTTCGACTCTGTCTGGTTCTTCTTTTAGGTTGCAATTTGCTGGAAAGTTGTTTAGTAGCTTGGTTCTGCAGGTATCATTAGCGTTATTTCTGTATTTCCTGTCATCTCAACAATAGCATGTTATCTCAATTTGTTGACATTTTACGTCAAAGTAAAGTATATTTTTGTGGTTGGACATAATATAGGGTTTGGTAATTATCATTTTAGTATTGTTAATGGGTAATGGGGTAATGCGAAAGAATGAATATGTTTCTGGGGAGATTTGTGGGATTTTGATATTGAATACAATGTTACTGTCGTTATAGTAGGCTTGAAGATTAAGGAGTTCGTAAATATGCTCTTCAGATTTGATTCCAATAGATCTATTTTCAAAAAATTCATATATTACATTAAGTTCTTCAGAATTTAAGATTTGCTTTGATATTCTGCTATGATATTTAAGCTTCTGGTAAGTTTAATAAGTGACTATTCAGCAAATCAATATTGTAGTTGATTTGATTGAGGTATTAGGCATACCTTATTGCAATCTTGTCGGATTGATTCTATTGTATTTTTGTTTGCGAATACTTTTAAACCTTGAATAATCTCCTGTTTTCTGTTTATATGGTCAGTAATATTACTAAATCTCTGTGTCATTTGATGCTTAATTTGGGTAAGTTTGTTTACCTCGTCTGTCACTACTGATTGGCCTTGTTTCAATTGTTTTATTTGTTTGTTTAGGTATATAGCATCGTCTGCGTCCATGTTAGCTGTTATGCCTTTCATAACTGATCCTAGTCCGTTAATAAATTCTTTCTTCTTCCTTAATTCTGGCATTAATGACTTTAATTTTTCTTTAAGTTCGGTAACTTTAATATTTAGGATTATTACTGAATCCTCAAAGTCAGTTATATTTTCAAATGCTGATAGTAAACTTGTAATATTATCTAAAGTTGCTTGATAGGCTTCTAATTTACTAAAGGTATTTACTAAAGGTATCAGGTTATTAAAGTCAGTTATGATTCTGCCTACATGGGAAGTATTCCCATGTTGTTATTAAGATCTTGTATCTCCATTTTCTGTCCGTTGGTCATTGTTGTCACTATTGTGAGTGTTATTAACCTGAAACATTTGTTTATTTTTAATTTTATGTAGATTTGTGTAATTTGTTATTATCTGTCGTAATAATTGTAGCTTTCCTGTTTGACCGAAATCTATGTTTGCTAAATCTAGGACTTAACATATTTCTTCTAAATTCTTTCCTGTGCGTCTTCTTCAGTTATGTCTGTTAAAGTCTCTGTACAACGGATCTGTTTCAAAATTTTGCTATTTGAAAAGCATTTCGAATAAACACTTTGAAAAATTCTAAATGTGTCATCATATGTATATACCATATAGCGCAATGTTTTTTAGGAGGTAAGAATTGCTAAGAAATTTCGGTAATATTATTTTCGGAAAAGTGCTGTTTGAATATGGTTCGTCTTTGCTTATTTTTTAACAACATTTGAAGTGTCAATGGTCCGCCTTTGTCAGTGAACATTCGGAAGTATATACATATATGGTCGTCTAAATTTTCGTTGGCTGAATGTATAGTAGAGCAGATAGAGTTGGGGTTTGCCTGATTATTACTTGTTGCTTCATTAGTGTTTATTTCGATATCATTATTAGAGGGCTGTATTCTGACTCGACTAAGTGCGTCTGCATTTAAATTTAATTAAGCTTTTTTATATACATACTATTTCATAATCAAATTCTTCGAGTTTCAGTCGCCATCTAACCAATTTCGAATTAGAATCTTTTGGAATCATAAGCCATTGCAATGGTTTATGGTCAGTTACTATTTTAAGTTTATGACCAAATAAATATGGTCGAAAGTAGTTGGTAGCCCACACGATGGCTATCTTTCTCTATCGTTGAGTACCTAGTTTCTGTATCAGTTAATGTCCTACTGGCGTAACATGTTGGACTGTCACTGCTTATAGTGCCTTGCGATAAAACTGCATCAATGCGATGTTACTTGTGTCGGTGGTCAAAACAAATGGTTTGGAGAAATTGGGATATTGTAATATTGGTTCATTGATTAGAATATCTTTGCATAGCTCAAAGGTGCGTTTTTATTCTTCATTAAGTTTTATTGTAAAACCATTTTTTAAATACTGTGTTAGGAGCTTGCTTAATTTTACAAAGTCTCGGATAAATTTCCGATAGTAAATCTATTGCAAACTTGCAGATAGAAGGGAACTCTCATTAGTCTAGCCTTTGTATTATTATTATCGGACATGGAATTTGGATGGGAATATACCATACGTGTATAGTTACTTTGACTTACATGAAAGTAGCTGAGGTGAGCGTTGTCTTCATGTTCTTGAAGTTTTCCCTGTTGACTGGTCCTGAACCAATGTGTTAAAACACGCCAAGATTTGTTTCACTATACCAGAGTACTAGATTCACTTAATTTTTCAGTAAGCCGTCGAAAATGTTTTTTATCGAAAATCTATTCGATAAAAACGAATATTGTGTTCTGTTTTTCTTCATATACGCAACCTTCTTTTCACTTATCAATAACCCGCCGATTTACTACAGTACTAACGTTTTTAAGTTTAAAAGAAAATTTACTCCGAGATTGGCGAAAAAAAACACAACAGTTTTGGAAAGCGTAACGCCGTATTCCACTTTATTCACAAAATTTCAAAAAATGATTGTTTTTACATTGGTTTTTATACTTCATTTTTTGCTTACTCTACAATAATTGGGAATAAAATCTGTGGGAAAATGCATTTATTAATTCGAAGCGAACAAAGTGTTATTGGATAAGCTTAAATATGATGGTGAATTAATGCAAAGTAAATGAAATGTGGATGTCGTCATTATGGATATGTAACTCGCGCGAGTACTTTAAAGGCATTTTAATTGCACCCCGCAAGTTACGAAATTGGGATTTTTATCGATTTAAAACGAAAGACAACTTTTTTAATGCTTTCTTAAAGACTGATTCTAACCAATGACTTACTAATAATATAGTTGAACTCGTTCCTCGAAACTTCCTCCAACCAACTCCTTCGTACTTCCCATAACGCTGCTTTTCTCACCAGACTTTATAGCAACTCGATGCTTCATTCGTATGTCCACATATCTCTGATATTATAGGTAGACAGGGAGTTGTTATTGCGGTTATCAATACAACTGTTACACAAGCCAAGCCAAGTTTATCTTATCGAACCCCCACTAAACTTCACTCGCTGGTTGTTGCTAGTGCGTTTCTTTTTCTTTGCGAATCGCAGGTGTTGCTTATGCTGTTGCTATTCTGCTTCTGGTATTGTTTCTTCAGATAACGCATTCATCTGTTACTTGATGTAACTCACACCAGCATGTCATTTTCCCTTCCATGATCATATCAAGTGAACGTAAGGGCATTCTGAGCAGAGATTATTATTAGATTAATCATAACAGCTGAGAAATTCATGAACACTTATCCTTAAAATTTTGATGTTGCAAATACGAAGTCTGTTCAAAAATTATCTGACCATTAGATAGGATTTTATTTTTGTTTTTGTTTTTGAACTTTTGGTTGATTGAACTTTAAAATGATGTGGCTCAATATTTTAACTGATTCAGATACTGATAGTGACTACCCTAAAATTGTAATCTCATGGCATTGTTTGCGACTTCCTTAATATTTATTTAGATTAAACATATATAGTTGATATTTATAAAATTTTAATTTTTAATATATTTATCAACATTTTTTATATTTAGAGTTTTTATTTACGTACTACCTTGATCAAAAAATTATTCTGAAATTATTCAGAAAATTAAAAATACAAGTTTATTCATTTAAATCTATATTGTCCCCTGTAAAGTAATCCCCATCGACGACACACACTTATGCCAGCGCTCATCCAATCATCGAAACATTTTTTATATTCGGTTTTTGGTATGTCCATCAGTGCTTCTTGCGATTTTTCCATTACTTTCTCTTGGCTGCTGAAACGCCTTCCCCTTAGTGGATTTTTAACTTGAACAGAAAGAAGTCACATGGAGCCAAATCGGATGACTTCGGTGGCTGTTGGATGGTATTTGTTGCATTTTTTGTCAAAAAAAATTACGAATAATGATGGCACTGTGCAAAATCCAAGAGTCTTCTGCCCACAATTCTGGTCTCTTTTAGCGTCTCATAACGTCCAAATAATACTCTTTGTTTACTGTATGTCCTTCTGGCAAAAATTCATGATACACTACACCGTTTTAATCCATGAAAACCGTGAGCATTGCCTTCTTTTTTGACTAAAAACGACGTTTTTTTTTTTTGGTCTCGGCTCATTTGGTGAACGCCACTCACTTCCCTGATGTCTGGATTGCGTGTCGTACTCATTAACCCACGTCTCGTCTCCAGTAATGATTCTTTTGATGAATGTGGGATCGGATTCAGCCTCGCAAATCATCTCTTATGCGACGTCAACACAGTCTCTTTCTTGCATGAAATTGAGGTCTTTTGGCACCAACTTTGCTGCTACACGACGGAAGGCCAATGGCATAGGCATAGGCAATGTTCAAGCCCTCCGCTATCTCTCTGATGGTTAATTTGCTATTATTGACCAACATTTCTTTTATTTCATCAATGTTTTCGTCGGTTTTCGATGTCGATGGTCTGTCACTGCGTTCATCATCTTCGATTGACGTTTGAACCGCTCGTGCTACTGGTAAATGACCGTTTTTCTTAGAGAATCGTTGCCGAAACACTTTTCCAGCATTTCCAACGTTCGCGCACCATTAAGTCCGCAAAATTAAATACAAGTTCGTTTTTGCAAATTTAAATCGCAAACACGCACAGAGATAGATTTACTCTTGGCTACGTAACTTTTGCAAATGTCAAGCTATGACGCTAAGATTTAGAGGGAATGTCAACAACAGATGTACCAACTAAACAGAAAGCAAATCGGATCAATGGGAACGTCACACGGTAACGCCACCGGGAACTTTTTAATTAAGGTGGTATATTTAGTTCGTAAATAGGAAATATTATACATACATATGTCATATGTACTTGTGCATTAATAACAATATTTTCGAACTTCTGTTATGAGAAAAGTGAAAATTTAAAACATTGTTATTGACTTCTGCGTTTCGTCGTACATTTATTGCAAACTTTAAGGAATGATTGCTTGACATTCTCATGTTTTGAGAAAATAATTATATGGGGGATAAGTTACTATAGATGGAGTTACAAATTTCTACAATCTGCACACCTGGGTGGAAAATAAACCCCACTAAAAAAAAATTCAACGTCAATATATCAGTATGATACAAGATTTAACTCATGTTGCTACCTGAAGCTTTTGACAAACGATTTACCAGACGTACTTTATGACATATCTTTGCAACTAAGAAAATTCTGTGTTTACCAAAAGAATAGCGGGATAGACCTCCAAAATCTCCATATTTTAGACCTAGCCCATGGGACAGACAAATGACATTCTTAATTCTTCAGATATAACAACATTGAATTATTTGAACCAAACGAGTGATAGGCTATACTACAGGACACAGTAAGAAAAAAATTAGAATGAATTGATATTATAAGAGCCTTTCAAATACAAGCTCTGGGGTGCATTTAAAATAATAGTTTGCTAATTTAAAATAATATTAATAAAAACAAAGGAAAGCACATAAAGAATTGTGCAATCAAATTACAATGAACACTGATGTTAAGGAAAATGCCTTCTGCAGATCTTTGAAATACTAGTAGTATCTTGCTTGATACTTTCTACTATCTACCTAGTGGGGTCGCGTTTTTAGTTCTCTAGACTGAAAACAGCTGGCCAAATTTCGTGCTTAAGACTCTTGTTGGTTAAGACTCATGTCCATCCCAGACTGTAGCGCCACCTTAAGTAAGCAAGTAAGACCAAGTGAAGTTTCGATCTTTACCGTCGTCTCAAACCTGAGAAAGGGATTTGTAAATCATCTTATCTTGAGCATTGATGTCCATTTACCCGATGAGACTGAGGTGCACACGTATTTTGGCTTTTAAATTTTATTTTATTTAAAGAAGTTATATCTTCCCCTTCATTCGCCCGTCTCATATACAATTCTAAATAATTCTACTGTTGTTAAAGCAGATGAATACGTCCTGTTATTCTACAAATTTTGAGAATTTTTTCAGAATAGGCAAAACATTTGGTGATAACTTGAACCAATATTTTTTTTTTTATAATCCCGCACGCGCACCAAGGGGATATGAATACAATTTTATTGGCTTTTCTCGTGGGCGCGGGCGGGTGGTGTAGTAGTTGGAAACTTAGGTGTATTAGGTTTCGAGGTGGTTGTCAAATTGGACGGGACGAGCAAGTGCATCCTCAAATAGTGGGTCTCAGTACGTGCTAGTTGTTCTTTCGTTATATTTAGCCCAGCCAGCAACCACTCCAACATCAGTGTTATGCCTTCATGTCAGAGTTGACGCCGACGGGATTCTCATATATGTTAACTACATGCAAATTCTAAGAAAATACTTTTTCAGAGAATTGCCTCGCACGGGACTCGAACCCGCGATCATTGTCTCGCATAAAACATTAGTTTCTTCGTTAAGAACCCAAAAAGAACTGAAAAAATTGAATACCATATAATAGCACCAAGGTTAAACAATTTAAAATGGACCGCCTTTCGATTACCCCAAATAAAAAATGACCTGTCTGGCATTTTGGCAGTAACTGCTACAACCAACCAAATTCAAACTAACAAAGCTACACAAATTAAAGATTGATTCAAAATTCTGGTATGAACAGCTTTGCTTGTTTCTACCTCGACATTCTTTCATGTCCAAATTAAACTATTACACAATCTCATTAAAAAAAGGTCACTCACCGTCTTTAAACATTGAAACGCTCTCGCATTTAATTATTAAATGTAAATGTTAATGATAATCCTTCCGTGTGGCTCACAGCAGGGGTGCTGTCTAAAATGATTGAGGAGTATTCAAGTAAATTTATCATAGTCAACATTTTTTTTTTAATAAGCCCTTTAACTCATTTTGAAATCGTTTGCATAAGCATTTGATCCCTCATCTGTAAAATTTGTGAAATTTTGCATTATTAACATACCATCATCGTTAATGCGTGTTTATACGAGTATACCGAGTGAGGAAGTGAACAGTTTAGTTTGTGGCCTAGATTCAAGTCTTCTAGTCTTCTACTAACCCTACTAGACGTCCTACGGCAGATTTACCAAAAAATATATATAAAAAATATCATTCTTTTGCAATAAACCTATGAAAATACCAAAGTTTAGAAAAATCCTCATCTGCATGTTTATGCAATTGAACATAGTATATTACCTTTTGTCCTAACACCTACTCTGCTTTCTATCCGTTCCAGCATTAGATTGAAATAGTTTCACAATTCACTCCACACACCAAGAAGAACGGATATTCGCCTCCAATTGCTCGAAAAAGTGGTCGAAAATTGGAACGCTTTGTAAGAAACAGCCATGATGAACATATGCCCGAAACTATTTTCAAATATCAAATAACAATATTTCGAATGAAATTAAAAATCGTCATCAAGTTAATTTCTTTGTGTTTTTTTTAAACAAAAATTATAAACCTCTTTAGGTTAAATACTCCAAGCAGGCTCCGTAGACTCTATCCAAGAGGTCATAGAATTCCTTTTAAGCCTCAGCAAAACGATTGTGAGAAGATATTAGGGTGATGTTATCGGAATAATACTGTGAAACGAATTACAATCAGGCAATAGCTTATTAACTTAAAGTCATCATTTATGACCTTAGTCGTTTTTTAGCGGCAAATCCGCATCCTGATATGTGCAGGTTTTGTGGTAGCTGTAATAAATTTCGCAATATTTCCTTTTTCATATATTTGATCCTATACGTTTTATCTTCTGAACCATGGCAATGTACTCCTTATACCGCTTCCTTATACTGCTTCCTTATACCGCTTCCTTATACCGCTTCCTTATACCGCTTCCTTATACCGCTTCCTTATATCCTAAGTGCATAAGATGTTCCGAATCGTGATGTTATAAAAAGTTATCCATCCGTAACTGAGGGTAATGTTTCTTTCATAGCAGTGTTTTTTTACTTGGTAAGAAAGTTTCCTCTATCCTACAACTTCTAACCTGGAACACCAGTTTCCTTTGCGACTAGAACCTATGTCAGAAAATTTCTTCGAAGATGTGAGCGCTGAGCTTCGAATATGTACATTTTTAATAGGAGAAAAAATAGAGCAAAGCAAGGCGCAAACTAGGCATCTCTTCAATTTTCGATTACTAATCCAGAATATAAGCTAAATAAATACAAAAATTTAAAATTTGTTATACTAGTACTAATAAATAAAAAAGTATTATTAATTAAAGCGTATACATTTTGAATATCAATTAAAATGTGTTAATTGCACAGTGAATACAAATTAATCATACCTATAAATTTTCCTGTATTTTTTTATTATGTATTATTATTTGTTTTTTTTTTTTTTTGGTTTAATAAATTTTTTTATGCACCTTAAACAACCAATCACAGCCATTTTGGCGAAAACCAGTTTCACACATTAATTTTTATTACCAATTGGACGCTTCCGGTTTTCCAAACATAATCTCATTATATCGTTCCACCATCTATCTCTCATCCGATCTGCGCTGTTCCGTAATTATAGAGCAATTAATTTACCGGCTTTATGGGAGGACGTAAATCCACTACCTGTCTGAATATTTATTGCTTTCTGTCTACTGATGAAAATATGGGTTCAAAGTAAATAATTTATTTTCAAAATATATTCCAATGAGGCATATTGTATTTTGTTATTAAAATTACGAATTATTAATGACAGGATTTATCTTTTATCATTATTAAAGATTTTACATGTGAGCACTGGTAGGTGGTAGACAAGGCACTTACCTTTAATATCCGTAATGGCGTTATTTCATTAAACTAAAACTACAGAATGTGATCATGACTGTTTCGGAACTTGACGGAAATAAACATTTCGGCGCATTCTCAAAGTAATGTAGCAGTACAGCCGTAATGGATACGTAAAATGGCATACAAAATATGTATGTACAGTCGAACCTGGTTAAGTAGAAACTCCTGCACCATTCATTAAGGTCTCATTTGAACAGATGTTGCAGTTATCCACTTTCTCATCCATCAAGTATTTGCTTTACTAAAAGAGGTTTAACACGCAGTTAAATAAAGATAAGTTCATATATGTTTTTCTTGCCATTGAGCCTCAAAAATTCATTGATTTAAATAATTATTTAAAAAAAAAACATTGAGTTAATTTTCATGATATTCATTTCAAGTTCATAAATTCTATCAAACACTGAAAAAATGTGTGTTTTTAGCATCACCCCTAGTTCCAAGTATCTAGGCCTGTGCTGCAGAGGACACTTTTTCATTATCATTTTCTTCGCCCTCAATTTGTATGGAAGAAGAAGAACCGTGGACTTCAATTATCTCGTCTTCAGTCTGATTACCTGAAATGAACGCTTCACTGTCCACAGCAACGTAGTTATCAAAACTTGGCCGATCTGCATGTTCGTTGTCAGAAAATGTGTTCCAGTCCTCCACTGTGACTTATGCTCCACTGTGACTTTATAACACATGGGCTGAAAATTCGTTGCCGTTTCATAGTAAAACACAAAATTTTTGCAAAATTCAACTTTATTTATCAATATAGTTGCCTTCGATATACTGATTGAAACGATTTTTCAATCTTTCGATACCACTTTTGTAGTACGATTTCGGTTTAGCCTCAAAATAGGCCTCTGTTTCGGCGATTACTTCTTCATCGGTCTTAAATCTCTTTCCGAACCGGAAATAGTCGCTGTTGGCCAAATCTTGAGAATACGGTGGGTGGGGCCGAATTCATTCATTTTTGCCTTCGTTTTCATCGACTTGTGACACGATGCATTGTCTTGATTACACAGCACTTTCTTTTTCTTCAAATGCGGCCGTTTTTTTACGATTTCGTCCTTCAAACGCTCCAAGAACGCAATGTAATAGTCGCTGTTGATAGTCTGCCCCTTTTGGAAATAGTCAATGAAAATTGTTCCATGTGTATCCCATATGTTATGTGTATCCATAACCTCGCCAGCCGACTGTTGAGTTTTTGGTCGTTTTGGACGAGGTTCGTCGCCTGCTCGCCATTCAGCTGACCGCCCACTTGACTCTGGTGTGAAGTGATGGAGCCAAGTTTCATCCATTGTCACATACCGATGCTTTATTGCGGTTGAACAGCTTTAAACACTCCTCTGAATCATCAATACGTTGTTGTTTTTGGTCGACTATGAGCAAACGCGGCACCCACTTTGAACAGAGCTTTCGCATGTCCAAATATTCGTGTATGATATATCCAACACGCTCTTTTGATATCTTCAGAGCTTCAGCTATCTCGATCAACTTCACTTTTCGGTCATTCGTAATCATTTTATGGACTTTTTTGATGTTTTCATCTGAAACAGCCTCTTTTGGACGTCCACTGCGTGCATCATCTTCGGTGCTTGTATGACCACTTTTAAATTTTTCAATACACTTGCGAATGGTTCGTTCGACTGGTGCAGAGTCCGGCTAATACTTATCAAGCCATTTCTTAACATCGGCTGCATTTTTTCCCATCAAAAAGCGATGATAAATCAACACACGAAATTGCTTTGAATCCATTTTTTTTTTTCACAATAACAAAAGTATCTTCACTCACAACGCTATATCTCGAGAACTAATAATTCGACAGCTGTCAAATTTATACACGTAACTTTTGAAGGTTGGTACTAACTGAAAATATGGATTTAATTCAAGTGGTGCCCTCTCTCACAAATGGCACGGACTTTTCAGCCCATGTATTATACTTATTTCTTAAGCTTCTTAAGTATATCACCGGGTTTACAATTTATTCTACTGTTAGGTTCAAAGCTAACATTTTGTATTTCTCTTTTAGTTATTTTAAGCACACATCAAATGACTCTTTGAGCGATAAAGAAATCATATTTCAGTTCAGTTATTTCGGTTTTGACGTAGCGGTATTTAAATTAAAAGTCATCTATGGAGACTTTTGAATGTTTAGTAAGTCGTTTACTTACAACATTGGGCATCTGCGTACAAAATAATTACAGGTAATTATCTCTAGGTAAAATGTTTCTTCATTGACCTATAGGACTTACCAATGCACAAATAAGGATGATATTAAAAATGAATTGAAATAAACCTGACGATGAAAACTAAACTGACGTTATTAACAATGAAAACGAAATACGAGCAAACCAAATCTTTGAACATGGGTGGGAAAATCAAATTCATCTAGGAAATATCGACGAATTTAAGCTTATAGATCAGGTTGAAGTATCTCAGGAAAGTATCGTTAATTGTGAAGATCATAGGTGCGCCGCACATATGCATCCATATCCCTCGATTGCAAACTCCAGCGACTGGCTTAGTGACATAACATGACAGTTTAATTTACACAGTCCAAGATAGTGACAGGTGTCCCGAAACATACTACGATATATGCCAAGGACAACACAAAGTCAGGGAATGTAAGCAATTTATTAACTTAGCATTGCCTGAGAGGTGGTAAAAAGCAAAACGTAACCGCTTGTGCATCACATGTCTGATAAGGAGGCATGCAACACTCGTTTGCCAAAGCAAGGGCTGTTGCTCTATTGATAGGTGCCAAAGACGACACTGCAGATTAAACACGCAATGGAGGAAGACAAGCCCAAGTGTCCACAGTGCTTGTCAATGTTTATGTCAGTAGAGCTGGTAAAAGAAGAAACATATCCTTCGAGACGTATATGGAAATTGAAAATGCAGCTATATGCCGACGTCAGGCCAAAGTTGTTACTCGCTGTCACTTGACATTGCCAAATGATCTCCGGATTGCCAACAAAATTGGTTTATACTATGCGAACACTGAGGTTGAGTAGTGTTTGGCCCAACTACAAAGATCGATTCCAGTACTCCGTTATGCCTTATTACCTATTGCATCAAACGATGAGCCAAAAAATTGCGCAGTACTTGATACAGAGAGTATTAAAGCAAGGCCAACGTACGAGCAAGAGATACTCTTTGGTTAATGAAGCAAAATGTAAATAAAAGATTCCAAACCGGACTATTGTGAAAGGCGGATAACGTGGAGCTGCCCGATAGCTATTTAATGGCAATAAACCTTCTCTGTGGAATATGGTTCCATCATCGAATCTTACATAAAAAAAATACGCCCGTAAATTACTGCCATTGAAAGCCGCTATAGTTGGTATAGCTAGCCGCCATGGTATCTGCCACATTTCTAACTGGTGAACCCTAATAAGCCATCCAAATTACGCCTTGTATTTGACGTTGCAGCCAATTTGGAAAGAACATCACTCAACCCATGCATTATGAAGGCGCCTCAACTATAACAATCGTTGCCATTAATATTATTCCACTTCTGTGAAGGAGCCGTAGACGTGTATGGAGACGTCAAAAAGATGTACCACCAAATATTAAAACAACAGGAAAACAGGTGTTCGCAAATATATCTTTGACCTGGTGGTGACGATTCAAAACAGCCGTTTGGTTATGAAATGGTTTTCATGACATTTGGAGCTACGTGTTCGCCTTGTGCGGCGCAATATCCACGGATGAGCCGTTGCTGGTTTGTGCACCCAAACCCGTGATCACACTCGACTAATATTCCATTCCGTTTAGTCACGTGCAAGTCCACTTGACCGCATTTGCCAAATAACCATATGCAACGGAACAATTACATGTGTGCCGCGTACTTCAAAGAACGCGAGTTCAATGCCATCGGCGACCGACATTTGTCATGGACGAAAGACGATACACTATGGTATTGTGTAACACTACAGCACACAACAGCTATGTAAATCGCTTCATGACCAAAATATGACTATATGGGGCAATTAAGTGGAGTGGTTTGCACAGGGTAGACAACAGAGGTCAACTAAAGGAAATAATCAGAGGCATGGAGGAAAAACGAAAACGATGAACCGAGGAATCTGAATTCGCACGTTAGCGAGACCAGTCGTCTCAAGTACTTTTCTTTTCTTATGTCGGTATATAACCGACCAAACTAAAACTGGTGATAGCGGTGGGATGACATGGGTTAAGGATCTACCTTAACTCCAAAATACAGAAGTTAACAAATATCTTACAGTGAAAGTAGTGTTAAAAACCAAAAATTTTGCTCGTAAGCAACAATACATTTAAAAAACCCATAAACGAAAAAAACAAAAAAAGCGAAAACACCGTGACAAATTTAAAAAAAAAAACGCAATCTAGCATATCAGAGAGGTAAGCCAATTTAAATTCCACAACCCAAGCAACCACCAAATACAACTGAGGAATATATCCAACATCTCATTTCTAAACAACATGATCCCGTAAGTGCATCATAAAGTTATGGTAAGTTACACCTAATAAATAAAGAACGCATTGTATTAAATGCTCAAAAACTCTCCTTATGCTAACTATTTTAAGTCGTTTTTCACTTCTATTATCGATTGCTTCTATTGAACTATTGGTACTTTCTATCGGTACTTTTAGAACTTCGAACATATTCTCCTACACAAAGGCCGACATCCCATTCAGATTTCACAACAATGGTCATTTTTTCTTAAATAGGTCAAATGTCAACTCCGTACAAAGTCCATTTTATGTAGATACTGCAAAAAGCAATGGCACACTATAGATGAGTGTCGTGAAAGAGCCTTTAATAACAACAGAAACACTGGTCAGGGTACCCCTCGGGATCTGGCACGTCCAGCACGCGGAGTCAGGTGAAGTATTAAAAACAAGGTGCATAAATGAGTATTCACAAGATCACAGAATCTCAAATAATAAATTTCAAAAGCCAAATCTACTCATAGATCGAAGAACGACCTCTCTAAACCAAAATCTTAGAATCCCTCTAAATCTGAAAACTTCTCGAAATATCGGAACCTCTCAAAATATCGAAACCTCCCGAAATATCGGCACCTCAGAATCTAGAAACTAGAAACTCTCAGAACCTCAGAAACTCGAAGAACTTCGCAAATTCTCAAAATCAAAGTAAAACATGAAATTCACTGTACCAAAACAAAAACCCAAGCAATATAAAGCTAAATTCAAACTCCAATTCGACCGAGAATAAAGTTATTAACACAAATTTATTCCTAAAATAAACGTGCACAAATGATTAAACCCCGGCACAAATCGAAAATCTAAGGAAATCTTTAAAAAAATCCCTAATTCCAATAAAAACACAGATAAGAACAACAAATCAATCGCCAATCTCAGTTCCCTTAAGAGAACTTCTAATTTCAAAAGTCAGATCAAAATGTCGTTAAGAGATTTTAATACCCAGAACGTTCCTAGACACAGGCGGGGCTTTAAGCCTGGTTAAAATAAATAAAATAAACCCCGATGAATGGGTTACTACAGACAATATTATTACATTAACAGGTATAAGTGATGCACATACATTAATGCTGGGTACTATTAAGATCACTCACACATTTCATGTAATTTTAAATAACTTCCCACTTACACAAAATAGAATAATTGGCGAAGATTTCTTCAGAAAATTCAATGCAGTAGTCGACTATAAGGACAACGCACTATACCTTTATACCACAGATACCATAATAGACTTCAGTTATAAGCCTAGAACCCTGACAATGTATAGAATTTGGTCCAGTTACAGAAAATGAAGACAAAATACTATATATTTTGCTAGGGAAATCCACTCGGGAGTATACATTTCATTAACAATAACCACACTTAAAGTTGGTTGCGTACAATATCGGTACTAAACACAAACAGCAAAGAAGCAAACATCGAAAACTTAACACTTAACGAAAACTTAACCTAACGAGATTTATAATCTAAGTTCAACAACGGAATCAAAAATAGAACATCTAAAAAAAAGAAGAAAAGGAATCGATCGAAAATAGTAGGAACTTCAATCAAAATTTTTTTATCGAAGGCGATCAGCTAACAACCACTTCTGGTATAACACATTCCATAAAAATCAATCCAGTTGTACCTCCACTTAATATTCACCCATATCGGTTACCTGAAATTCACAGACAAGAAAATGCTTCAAAACGAAATAATCAGACGAAGCTCCAGCGCGTGGAATGCACCAATTCTCGCCGTCCTCAAAAAGTGAAATCAAAAGTGGAGAATAGTAATAGATTATAGAGAACTAAACGAAGATCCGTATCTGAAGACATCCTCTGGTATCTCGGGGACTCTAAATAATTTTCGACATTAGAGCTAGCAAACGGATTCCACCAAATAGAAGTAACTGAAGAGGATAAAGAAAAAACTACATTCAGTACGTCCAACAGTCATTTCGAGTTTAACCGAATGCGTTTGATCCACACACAGATCAAAGAACACAGAATTTTTGCAAAATTCAACTTTATGTATCAATATAGTTGCCTTCGAGGGCGATACACTGATTGAAACGATTTCGATACCAGTTTTGTAGTACGATTTCGGTTTAGCCTCAAAATAGGCCTCTGTTTCGGCGATTATTTCTTCATCGATCTTAAATCTCTTTCCGGCGAGCATTCTTTTGAGGTCTGCGAACAGGAAATAGTCACTGGGGGCCAAATCTGGAGAACACGGTGGGTGGGAAAGCAATTCGTAGCCGAATTCATTCAATTTTGCCATCGTTTTCATCGACTTGTGACACGGTGCATTGTCTTGATGAAACAGCACTTTGTTTTTCTTCAAATGCGGCCGTTTTTCTGCGATTTCGCCCTTCAAACGCTCAAACAACGCAGTATCCCAAATACGGATGCCGTAACCTTGCCATCCGACTGTTGAGTTTAAACAAGGTTCGTCGCCTGCTCGCCACTCAGCTGACTGCCCACTTGACTCTGGTGTGAAGTGATGGAGCCAAGTTTCATCCATTGTCACATACCGATGCAAAAATTCGGCTTTATTGCGGTTGAACAGCTTTAAGCACTCCTCTGAATCATCAACACGTTGTTGTTTTTGGTCGACTGTGAGCAAACGCGGCACTCACTTTGAACAGAGCTTTCGCATATCCAAATATTCGTGTATGATATATCCAACACGCTCTTTTGATATCTTCAGAGCCTCAGCTATCTCGATCAACTTCACTTTACCATCATTCGTAATCATTTTGTGGACTTTTTTGATGTTTTCATCTGAAACAGCCCCTTTTGGACGTCCACTGCGTGCATCGTCTTCGGTGCTTGTATGACCACTTTTAAATTTTTCAATCCACTTGCGAATGGTTCGTTCGGCTGTTGCAGAGTCCGGGTAACACTTATCAAGCTATTTCTTTGCATCGACTGCATTTTTTCCCATCAAAAAGCAATGATAAATCAACACACGAAATTGCTTTGAATCCATTTTTTTCACAATAACAAAAGTTGCTTTACTCACAACGCTATATCTCGAGAACTAATAATCCGACAGCTGTCAAATTTATACAAGTATCTTTTATAGGTTCGGTGATCTGGAGGAATAGGATCCTATTCGGCAAAAAACGCCTGAAATTGAACAACTCACCTTCTTTTGAATTCTCTGAACTTCCTAACAAAACCTTTTTTAAAAATCCCCGATTTATCTAAATCCATCCCAAAGATTTTGACAAATCTCTCAACGCAGTAAGCGTATTTGTGTTAAAAAAAAAACAATAGATGCCATTTCAAAGCAATATAGAAAAATTTATCTGCTGAGAGATAGCTCTATCCTTATTCTAGTTAAAGACCAGCAAACTGCTGAAAGATTCATTCGATCCAAGAATCTGGACGAAATCTGCCCAGTTACCATAAAACTCTATCCTAGTCTTAACATCTCTAAAGCTGTTGTCTACGCCCCTTACCTAATCAACGTTAGTGAATCCGAGATCATCTCCGAGATGAAATCTCAAAGAGTTGTTGACGTTTATAAATACACAGAAGTCCACGATGGACAAAAAAACCCTCAGGACTCATTCTTCTCTCTTCTCCTGACTCAGAAGAAATACGATGGTATAAAACAAAGATAACAGAGTATGTTCCAAATCCCATGCGGTGTCTACATTGTCAACTTATTGGGCATACAGCTAAATTGTGCCAACGACCAGCTTCATGCACAAACTGCAATCTTCCACATCACTCCTCACTTGATTGCTCACGTACAATATGCTCCAACTGCCAAGGCCCAACCCCGCTTCTTCCACTTCCTACCCCAGAAACATCGTAAATAATGGAGTGTTAATAATTAAAACAAAAAACAAAGAAACACTAGCGGAAGCTGAACGTATTCACAAAGAACAGAACCCTATAATAACCGTTCCCACATCCACCATAACAAAACAATTTCCTCATCCAAAACTTTCGTATACACCACCTTATTATATACCTTCAAAATAACAACAAATAACAAAAATAACAATCAACCGAAATTTCACCCAAAACAATTACCTTCACCAAAATAGTAGAATACAACACTAATAATTCTCCAGTGGAAACTTAAAGGTTAATTAAATAATCTTCATGAGTTACATATATTAATTAAAGAACTACACTCGTCCATTATCTCCCACCAAAAAATACACATCCCATTCAAAAATAACCTTCTTACACCAAGGCAATACACTCCCTACTTCCATAACCTCAAATACAACATTTCCAAAGTGGCACTGGACTTCTCATACACAATTCCATCCCAATAGATTCCCCAGTATCAGCGGTTGCAGTTGAACTGGAACTAAAACAAAAAATCACTATCATTTCAATTTACATCCCCCGGACCAACCGTTTTCTTTCACCCACATCGAAAACATCATCAACAATATAAACTCTCCCATATTAATTACTGGCGCCCTCTTTGGGGATCCCCATCAATGAATAAAAGAGGAAAAACTTTAGAAATTCCTATATTTCTCCAATCTTAACGTTCTAAATAATAGCAGTCCGACACACTTTTCAACCCACAAGACATTTACGCACATCAACCTATCTTTTATTTCACCCCAACTATCCCCTATTACCAGCTGGTTAACACTTTCAGATTTACACGGCAGATAATTTTTAAATAGTTATTAATATAACTTTAAGCAAACAGAAGGGAGAAACTTAACCATACCCCAAGTTTCAATCCGATAGAGCCAATTGGACAACTTTTCAGACGAAAGTCTTAAAATATCTTGAATCACAAAATCATTCACCCAATACGAACAAAGAAGCAGCTATAATTACTAAAGCGATCCGTTCTGCAGGCAACTACCATACGCCAAACAAACAAATTCACACACAAAACGTTTGTGTCCTGGTGGAATCAAGACCTTAAAGAGTTACGCTGCCAAAAATAAGCTGTTTAGCAAACCTTTAAAAAACAGCCAACTAATCAAAACTTAATTAAATATCGGAATGCCTTATTACGAAAGAATGCCAAAACAAAACAACGAAAAAGCTTTGAAAACTTTACTAGTAATATCAACCCAAATTCATCTCCTAAAATATTTGGACCGATATAAAAACTCTTACTGTCCAAAATGCAGTACACTCAATTCAAAACATCGAATCTGAACTCCAAATACTAACACACCCTTCCGCTATTGCAGAATACTTCGCTAAAACTTGATCTGAGTATTCCGACGACTGCAACTTCCACTCATCCTTCTCTTTTGCCAAGAAAACAATGGTCACAGATTTGGAATACTTACCAAACAATAGCAACTCCTCTATATACATAATTTAACTTCCAATTAACACAATATAACTTGAAACAAGCATCCAAACCGCTAAAGGCAAAACTCCTGGCTTTGACAAGATTGACTATCAAATGATAAAAATCTCCCCTTCAAGTCTGTTAACCCGCTCACTCAAGCTATACAACAATATATTCAGTTATGGTTATATTCCCCAAATATCGGAAGTCGCTACGGTAATTCCTATACCAAAACTCAACAAACAATCCACCGATACAAATGGGTACCGCCCTATCTACCTATTACCTTGCTTAGTTAAAATTTTTGAAAAAATAATATCTAAAACATTAATGTGGTTGTGGAGCTTCTTTTCCCATACACATAATCTCAAAAATGGCAATTCTCAGGGCTCCCCACTATCAGCAACGTTATTTAAAATTGCATTCAATGAAATAAACACTTTTCTCAAAACATTTAAGATAATCAAATATTGCCTTTATATAGACGATCTCATTATTTTTACAAAATGTAAAGAAATATCAAAAATAGTTAGCTCTTTTTCACAAGCCCTTGGTGACCTTGAATCATGGCACCAATATTCAGGTTCTAAAATCTCAGCTAAAGAATGTAAAATCCTACACACATGTAAAAAAAAACTGTTCTTAAAATACGAGTACATCTGTTACCTTTAATAATACAAACATCTGTAATGTAAACTCTCTCAAAATTCTTGGTATAGTCTTTGATTCTAGTTATAACTTCAAACCTCTTGTTGAACTGTTTAGCCCTTCAGAATAGCCTAGCTACTAGATTAAATATTATAAGATATTTAGTATCTAAGAATGGATCCGCACATATCAACATCTTGAGCAACGTCACCCGATCAATCATTCTATCAAAAATTTATTACGGACTGGTTATTTATGGTAAATGCTCCAAAATAACTCTACAGTACTTAAAAATTCCATACCATGCGGCAGTTTACGCAAGTCTGAGAGCTTTTAAAAACAACGCCAATTAAAAACATCCTTACAGAAAGCGGTCTGCTATCAATCGAACACAGATATAACTATCTATCCTCTCTCCTAATTGCTAAGGTGCTCACATCATCCAAATCACCAATATTTGAAGACACAAGAAAATTGATCAAACGAATAAAAACTAAAAAGTATCCTTCTTCTCTTTCAAACATTAGTGACCTACCAATAAATACGGCATTCCAATTATAGCGTAAAAGGTTGCGACCCACCATCCACCCATCCTGGCTACTTCCAAGAGCTTCTATAATCACAAACCTTGCTAAATTTCCGAAACACTCTACAAGCCACTTAGTTTACAAACAAATGTTCAATGAAATCATACACAAACACACAAACTGGAGTATTCTCTATACAGACGGATCAAAAAGTGATGTGGGAACATCGTTTGCCCTCATAACAACAATAGCACAATCATTAGCGTAATACGTGACAAAAAGAAAAGAAAAACTCACTAAAACTTATATGGATCACCAGTCATATCCAAATTAAAGGCAATTAAATGGCAGACACTGCTGCAAAACTGGCTGCAAACGAACCGCTTTTAACATTCTATATCACCAATAGGAGAGACGTAGAAAAACAAATCAAAAACATTTACAAAGAGCGCAAAAGTGAAGAGTGGTCTAATTATACCCACCATTACTCTTCAATAAATCGAGAAGGTGAAGCAGTAAAATACCCAAGTAATTTTCCAATTAAAACGTCTGCGCCTTGGACATTCACAAATCACCCTCGAACATTTAATCAGAAAAAATAGCCCACCATAACTGTCATCTCTGTCAAACATCTCCTACATTAACTATCGGGCACATCATTCACGATTGTCCAGCAATCAAACCCCTAACAAAATCTTTTTTTACTAACAATAGTCTAAGTAATGTCCTATCTAACCCAACAGAACACAACTAAAAAAAATTGTATAAGTTATTAACTGAAATTAATTTAGAAAGTAGTTTATAAACGATAATTTCAAACAGCTGAAGGCCTGGTAGCTAGTGCTGAAAAAAAAAATTATAATTATGTTGTAATTTACTTACATTATAATTAATAATAAATAAAAATATATATTTAGGGCACATGATAACGTCAGACAGTGTAAAATCTGACCCAGAAAAGATTACAATAATAAACAGGATAGAACCTCCTAAAAATCAAAAGCAAATAAATTCCGAAATTTTGGAGTTGTTACCGATCAAAAGCCGCTTTTGTTGATTTTTAACTTAAAAGATCCATCTTCAAAGATAATTCGCTGGCACATCAAACTAAAAGAGTACGATTTAATAATAATTCACAGAGCTGGCCTCCTAAATAAAAACGCAGACACCCTATCGCGACTAAATAAAGCCGAAGTAAAAGTGGTAACGTGTAGTCAAAATAAAGTCACGCCAAAGGAACAACAGACAAAGCACGAAGACATCATGAAAATTTCAAAACCAGATAAAATCAAAAAAAAAAAAAAAAAAACACGAATTTCCCGATACTCCTTTAGGAGGTCATCAAGGAGTCACACGAACTCTAAAGCGCATCAAAAGGGAATACAAATGGAAAAGCGTGCATACGGACGTGGAAAAATATATAAAATCTTGCGACTTATGCCAAAGGAACAAAATATATTTGCGCATCAAAATGCCAATGGCAATCGCTATAACAGCAAAAATCCAATTTGATAGACTAGCCCTCGGTATCATGTTATTACTGAAATTTACAGCAAATATTTACATACTTACATTTTGGGATGATCTTAAAAAAATTGTTCGAGCCATAGCCACATCTAATCAAGAAGCTAAAACTGTGTCTAAAGCGTTGATAAAGAAAATGGTGTGTATCTACATTGGGAATACCACAAACATTACCTACAAATCAAGGAACAAATTTTACTAGCGAGTTATTTAAAAACACTTGTAAAATATTAAAAATCAGGAAATTACAAATTTCATACCATTCGCAGTCGAATGGTGTAGAATCGCAGGCGGAGACCAAACAAATTGGGCTAAATACATTGACTATGCCATATTGTGATATTATACTACGCAACACACAAACCACAAAAAATAGAACATACGAAGCTATTTTCGGGTTAAAACCACTGATCCCTTCCATCCTCAAGAGTCCGATGCAACTAATATACAACTACAACATCGGCGAACAACAACCAACTAAAAGCGATTTAAAAATCAAAACAATATTACGGCAATAGGCAAAGTGCTAATAGCATCAACAAATTGATCAAATAAAAAACTAACTCCAAAACTTTAAATCAATGTCAAATCTCTTTGTAACAACGATCAAAGAGTATCTACTAGGTAACTGTAAAATAACTATGAAAATCCTGCAAAACTGCATAAAAAGATCCATTAAAATAATAGAAAACTAGACGCAATATTAGTCAGGAAAACAAAAGAGATAAGGAAAACATTCATAACGGACGAAGACGACCTATTCAACGGGTAAGGGTATGTCCAAAAGTTTGTATTCGGAACAATTTTCGCGCACGATGCAGCAAAAATGGAGAACGCACTAAAGGAACTCACAGAAAAGTAAGAGAATTTATACCATTTGTCAGAAAACCAAATAACCATAATCACAAACCTCATGGACACACCCAATGAAACAACATGGCACATGAACAGAAACTTCAACACCATTGCCGAAGAAGTAACAAAAACACAATGAAATTGACGAATATCAAGAACTTCGAAAGAACACTATACGATTTCGATGAAATAACAAACATAGTATCTATGTGCGCTACAAAAATACTTGAAGACCATCCGAACTCCTACCTATCAACTCCTTGCTATCATACAAGAAGGTAAACTAGGTAAGCTAGACAGTCGATTCCTAAATTCAAACATATTCATTTCCATATTAAAACAAATTCTCTCGAATTTCACCAATTAATACAGGAAATATCAAAAATGAATTTACCGATAATCAATTCCATAGCAACAATAACCCCTATTTATGTAAATACTAATTTCATGATACAAGTAAGTATTTCACTAGTAACAGGGGAATTCCAATTATTCATAATCATAGCACTCCTTGTCAAATTAAAACCATACGCTTACCGATACGTCTCAGAGGACAGTGAAATTATAGCTACGCATGAAAATAACAGATGTTACATATTCCTACATGGAAGAGATCTGAGTAAATGTTCGACACTCTCTACTTTCTATGTCAACAAAATTCTGTGATACATAATCACAACTGCATCCTGCAAATGCTCTCCGGCAACACTAATTCGACCTACTGCGAAAACAAAGTGTTTCAATTAAATCACGAAATTTAGTTAAACCTATTGAGCTTTAGGTCATGCCTAAACTAACTAACGTGAATATTTTATGCAGCAACACAGCAAAAATGCTAGAACTCTCCGATAGCGGAGTCCTACCCATATATCCCTACTGGAAAGCAATAACTAACGAAGCGTCAAGCAAGAAATGTAACGAAACACCAATCACGTACTATTTCGAAAACTCAGTATTAACAGAAGCTCTCGACCTTCCCAAGAACTTTTCCCAAATCCCACCTCAGACCGTCACATTCTAATACTCGTAGAAAAATTCGATTTAAATAAGTACAGCAGGACATGAAATTTTAAAGAAACCAATACAAACAACCTACTGGTCAATAAAGAAACTACTTCTACAACCACAAACGAAATATTGGGTCTATAACTTTTCGTGCGGTTTACTAAGAGATGGCGTAACTTGTATTTTACCATTGTTATTATTCCATTGGAGCATGCGTTGGAAAGCTACTGTCATTGTACGTCATTTCAATATATGTCATTCATTTGAAGTGTAAACAACCAAAAATATTTTTACTCAAATATGTCGAACTTTCTGCCTGAAAAAATGTTTTTGCGGGGAGTTCTTCTTCATTACTTTAATATGAAGAAAACTGCTGCCGAAAGTGATCTTATTTTGGTGGAAGTTTATGGTGAACATGCACTAGCTGAGCGAACGTGCCAAAAGTGGTTTGAACGATTTAAAAGTGGTGATTTTGGCTGGGCAGCCAAAAAAGTTTGAAGATGAAGAACTGGAAGCATTACTCTATGAAGATTGTTGCCAAACACAAGAAGAGCTCGCAGAATCTTTGGGTGTCACTCAAGCAGCCATTTCAAAACGTTTAAAAGCAGATTTATATATTCAAAAGCAAGGAAATTGGGTTCCACATGAACTCAAGCCGAGAGACGTCGAAAGGCGGTTTTGCATGTCCGAAATGCTGCTGGAACGCCACAAAAGGAAGTCATTTTTGCATCGGATTGTTACTGGTGATGAAAAGTGGATCCATTACGACAACCCCAAGCGCAAAAAATCATATGTGAAAAACGGCCAACCAGCCAAATCAACCGCAAAGCCGATTATTCATGGCGCGAAGGTAATGCTCTGTATTTGGTTGGTTTAGATGGGTGTGCTGTATTATGAGCTGCTAAAACCGGGTGAAACCATCAATGGACAAAGCTACCGAACACAATTAATCCGTTTGAAGAGAGCAGTTACCGAAACACGATCGAAATATGCGACCAGACACGAGGCAATAATTTTCCATCATGACAACGCTCGGCCCCACGTTGCTATTCCGTTTAAGAACTATTTAGAAAACAGTAGATGGGAAGTCTTACCCCATCCGCCTTATAGCCCAGACCTTGCCCCTTCTGACTACCATTTGTTCCGATCGATGCAGAACGCCCTCACTGAAATACTGAATACACTGAATGCTCTGAAATCAGAGCAGAATATCAAAAATTGGCTTGATTCATTCTTGGCTGCCAAGCCGGCGCAGTTCATTTGGGATGGGATCCAAAAATTACCAGAAAGATAGGAAAAAGTCATAGCTTCAGATGGGCAATACTTTGAATAATACTATTGTACATGTTTTTCTTAAATAAACGTTCAAATTTTGAAAAAAAAAAAAACCGCACGAATTATATTACATACCCAATAGTTAGATCTTAATTGTAACCATCGCAACAATAGCATGCAAATATCTCAAATTCAGCCTATCAATAAATCGAATAACGACTCATAGACAATCAATTTAACTGAAATATTTAAGAAGAAAAATAAATAAATAAATAAATAAATTTGTAAATATATAGGATTTTCCAATAGGGACTTGACAACTTTGAATTTAATTTGTGAACGCACTCTTTCACTAATCATCAAACTGTCACTGTCAATTTATTCAGTAAACTCAACATTTTCATCATGGTAAAGTACACTAACATGCTACGTTTTCCGACTGGGGTCGGAAAATCATCTTCAGTGACGAAGCTCATATTTTGGCTCAACGAGTTCGTCAATAAGCAAAATATGCGTTATTGGTCGGGTGAAAACCCACATGTGCTTCATGAATCACCACTTCATCCACAAAAAATAACTGTTTGGTGCGGTTTGCATGCCGGCGGCGTTATTGGGCCATATTTTTTCGTCGACGATAACGATCGTCACGTTACTGTGAATGGTCAGTGTTATCGCGCCATGATCACAGATTATTTTTGGACCGAATTGGAAGATATGGACTTGGACGACATGTGGTTTCAACAGGATGGTGCCACAAGCCACACAGCACACGCTACAATCGATTTATTGAAGAGTAAGTATGGTGAGCGTGTTATCTCAAGACATGGGCCAGTCGATTGGCCGCCTCGTTCGTGCGATTTAACGCCGCTTGACTATTTTCTGTGGGGCTGCGTTAAGTCATTGGTTTATGCTAATACGCCGACGACGTTGAAAGAGCTCAGAGCCAACATTGAACGCGAAATAGCGGCCAGTTCTGCCGAAATGTGTGGCCGAGTCGTTGAAAATTGGGTCCAAAACATTCATAAATGTTTTGATTGTACTTCAAGCCAATAATAAAGTTTTTGAAATATCTCAAATGGTTTGCCTTTTATTTAAAAAAGTCGTCAAGTCGTTGTTAGAAAACCCTATATAATAAAAAGAGACACATAAACACAAGAACTTTCTGATAAGGTCACCCTTATCAGTGACCACACACGGCTCCTATCCCATTCCGTTTAGTCACGATCCAAGTCCACTTAACCGCATTTGCCAAATAACGATATCCAACCGCGTACTTCAAAAAACGGGAGTGCAATGCGACCGGCGACCGACATTTGTCATGAACGAAAGACGATACCCTATTGTGTGATACAACAGTTCCGTAAATCATTTCATGGCCAAAATATGACCCGTATGAAAACATGAACTAACATAGGGTAGAATAGTCGTAGATGGCGGTCCTAGATGTAAAATTCAATGTTCTATGTTCTTATCTTCGAAACGGATCACAGAAAGAGGTCCAGCTTCATAATTTTATTTACGCTAGCGAAGGTGCAGCGGCATACTGGAGAGCAGTTAATGCGAAAGATGAGGTGGACACGTCACTTGTATGTTCGAAAACAAAATATGCTCCACAGAAGCCACCGACAATTCCGCGTCTTGAACTTCAGTAGGCCAGCTTGGGAGTATGTCTAATGAAGCAGCATTCTGTTTAAGATTCTTGAAGTAGCCTTTAGAGCGTCTCAACAACAGTCACAAAATGTATTGGACGTCAGCACCGTCGATACTAACCGTTTGTTGCACATAGAATTGCTGAAAATTTGGCAGCTACTGGATAATCAAACTAGAGGTGGATACCAACCCATGAGAAATGAGAAGACAAGGTTACGCGATAGACTGACCATCTCGATTTCAGCACCTCGTCACGTTGACTTAAAGGACCAGATTTTTTAAAGAACTTAACACTCAAGAGGGTATTACTACTCTTAAAATGCCGGAGTTTTTTTTTTGTAAATTGGATAGAAAGAAAGAGAAGGAAAGCGTTCTAAACCCAAAGTCGTAAAATGGGTTGTCGAGAGTTCTCATAAAACACTTAAAAACTTAAGAAGCCCGAAACTCTGTATACGACAAGGCATATATGTACATCTGAAGAAGCCCTAGCCCTTTTAACCGATTTGAAACTGACAAAACATCAATATTCACAAATATTTACTCAGCCTAAAATATTATTTTAGAAGTAAAACAAGAAACTTGTAAAACTTTTTGTGAAGTTAAACTACAGCCATTTTTGGACTTAATACTACAAAGTTTGTCTGCTGTACACCTTGAAACTTTTGAGAAACAGTTAGACGTTAGTATGTTCGTGGAAAATGGGCTCTGATAGTAGCGGATATAAATAAAACTTTTTGGTAAATCCTGAGGCAAGTGATTCTGATTTTGTGCTAACATGCAAAGTACCTTTAAAAATAAGTAAAGTTGGTTCTGGGACTGAAAATATCTGGATAAATTTAAGAACATCTTCGCTAAGATTTCGCAATTCGCAAAGAAAAATTGAGGCAATAACAAGAGAGTTCAACCGTATGGAAACCAAAATAAATTGTCTAGAAGCCACAAGAGTAACCTTTAACGACAAAACTGTTTTAGTTATACGTACTTTGTTCAAAGCAATGGTAGATGGCAAAATATTTAATGCTGTTATGGAGAAGATAACCATCTTCTCAGTTTGCTATATATGCAAGGCATCTGGTAAGGACAAAAATAATATTAAACTTTGCTTACAAAAACCTTTTGACATCACTGTTTATTCATACGGCTTACAAAGTCTTCATGCACACATAATATTTATGGAAGCACTGCTACATGTACCTTACTAAATTGAAAATGGAAGCAGGCTGGCAAGAGGAGGTGAAAAGAAAATAGCAGTTAAAAATAAAAAAGAATTATAACAAATGAACTTAGATCTGAATTGGGAATTTTAGTAGATTTTTCAAAACAAAGTCGAGGAAATACCAATGACGGCAACATAACTTGAATTTTTTTTAAAGATCCAGCGAAAACTGCTAAAATAATAGGTTTAGACTCGAAACCGGTTAAACGTTTTTCAATTGTTTTAAAGACATTAATTTCAGGCTTGAAAATTGATACCAATAAATTCCGTACTTACTGTTCGGACACAGCAAAATTAATTGTTTCCAAATGTAATTGATACAAAATGCCTGTAAGTTTGAAAGTTTGAAAGTTTTTTCAATCCCTATCGGACAGCTTTCTGAAGATGTTTTAGAAGACCATCAAGAAGATTACAAAAAGCGCGTTTTCAAGAAAGATGTCTGAGTCGTAACAAATCCTGATGTGCTCCATATCATGATGATATTTTCTGACACAAAGATTAGCTAAGTGCGGCATCTACCAACTCGACAACATAAGATACCTCTCCCTGAAGTCATAGAAATGTTTTGAAATTGACTTATGAAACACATTTCCAATCAAACATAATAAGAAAATTGCAATAAATCCGAATTAAGTCCAGCTAATGACCCTAAATCGACCACTGTGCGTGGGTGGCATCCAGCATTTAATGAGGAGAATAAATTATTAGTCTAAATTGATTTGTTTAGTATTTTAGGTAACCGTTCATCTCACGAGACTTTAGTTGCCTGAAAAAATAATATCTTTCAGGCATGGCGGGTATTGAACCCCTAACCGCCTACTAAAAAAGAAATTCATTGGCTTACAAGTTTTACCGCCACTAGCAACGATCACGAGGACGATAGTGAAGAGCTTCACTCCAAATATTCACTGATCATTGTTAGTACTTGTGTTGTAGATTTTAATCGTTTTTCTATTCTTAACAGGCTCGTAAGAACGATGGCCAGGGTGTTACGATTTGCAATAGTCTTACAACTTACGTCAAGCCCAACTGGATTTGTTTTCCGAACAAATAAAACAAAGCAAATGCAACGAATCAGTGCCGAAAAGCAATCCGTTACACCAACTCTCACCCTATATCGATAGCTCCAGAATCTCTCGAGTCTATTTTAGAGTCGATCCAGAAAGCTAGCTTACTTATGCCTCCAAGCGACCAATCTTATTGCCGCCTTCTCATAGATGAAATACCAAAACACTAAAGCAACGATCTGGGATTTGTCGAAAACATTGAATACGAAGGTTTTCCAAAGCCACGCCAGTCACTCCAATGATGGACCCCCTGCCGGAAGACCGATTAATGCCATTAGTGGGACCATTTTCTAAAACAAGCTTGGATTCTGTTGGCCCCTTCACATTTTCGATTGGACGCTACGCTAAAAAGAGACGGATAGCTCTATTCAACTGCCCACTTGTGCGGGCAATACACTTCGAGATCGCCTACGATTTATCGACCTGCGAATGCATTCTGGCGATCCGTAACTTCATCAATCTCCATAAAAGCCCCTTAAAAATTCATTCTGGAACCTATTTTATTGGCGCTAACCAGAAAGCAAAATGATTATCCGAAATGTTTGGCTATGATTAAACTTGTTCCGTCAACAGAACATCACTTCCGAAGATAGGTAAGTTTCCTCGTTTCTTTTAAAACTTAACACTTTGCAACGTAATGTACAATGTCTTCCCTCTCCTCCAAGTTACACAAGCTGCACAGAATTGGTGTATCATCTCTGTGTGTAATATCATTCAGTAGCTCACCCCGTAGCACATAGTTGTTCAAGACTTAAATATAAACATAAACATAAAACACTTGAAATGTTGACAGTGGGTTGCTATCCTGATTTGCTCAAAAGGGTCATAACATAACGACAATCATGCTTCAGCCACCATATTCACCGGGTTTGGCCCCACGCGACTTTTTGTATTCCCAGAACCGTATCAAAAGCAGATTTAGATCCACAAAGAACGCGTATAGTTGTTTACTTCTTCCAATGAAGGATTCCGCAGTGCTTCTAAAACCAAACACATGATCGATAGTCGAATATCCTTGAATGAACCCCGCTTGGTATTCTTTAAGTAGGTTATTCTTTTTTATCCATTTTACTAGTCAACACTGTTGAATTACTGTAAATAATTTATAAGAAGTATTTGAAAACGAAGCTCCTGTGTAATTCCTACGTATATAGGTCCATGTTTAGTCTTGGCATCTGTCAAATTTGTCCGTTTGTGCAGAATGACAATGGAGAACTCCCGCTGCTACGTCAATATCGGTAACGACTTAACCAAAACCTTTGATGTTAAAGTAGATTTTAAAAAAGGTAACGCATTGTCATGTAACTTCTTAACCATCATACTTGAAATAATTGTGCAGAACTCACAAGCGAACACTGGAGACACAACCTTTCGAAAGTTTGTATTATCACTAGCGTATAGCGATGATATTGACATAATTGGCAGAGCTTAGAAGGCGGTCACCGGGGCTTTGGCTAGTACTGCGCATCAGTCACCTAAAATGGCTAGCACATAAAAAGTGATTAGACACCAATATTCTGGTGAGCAGAGACCTCACCTCAGGTGACACGCACGAGGGGATTCAAACGACATAATACCGAATGTCGACTTCATTGGAACAGACACAGTAAATTTAGAACTTATGTATTACGTTCAGATCTCTGTTGCTGCTGCCATATAGTAATACGTCAAACTGTACAAATAAAAAAAAGTCTACCGCCAAACAAAATATTTTGCAAAATAATTTTTAACGAAGTAAGCGGTTTTTAACTTAAATTGGTGAAGTGTAGAACGAAGATTATTGAGCTCAAGCATATTTGAATGACTTAATATAACTAATTTTTTTTGTACATCAAATATATACTATTTGCAGATGCAAATATGTAAGTGTAAGTTTTAGTTAGATTAGAAAGGAGCGGAGTAAAAATGCCAGTTTTTCTTAACTTCTTGCAGATACAAACTTGCATCAAAGGATTATCACAAGCAGAAAAACACACTGCCACTACAGCAACTCAATCTCTTACGAGCATAAAACTAAAACTGCTTGATGCAAGATTATTAAAACAATCTGAGCACAAAAAGCCCAAACAGAATGTTAGTTCACAACAAAAAATGGTGTAGATAGCTCTATAGATGTAGATAATAGCTCTCTCTAAGGCCGGAACATCAGAAGACAACATCTCTATTCCCGGATCACTAGAAGCTATCCCAAGACCCGAGCTGTCTCTTAATACTGGCGACTCTACCAGTATCACAAACCAATAACAAAATAGGACTAAGAGGCATCCAAATTAATCTACATCATGCTAAGGCCGCATCGGAGGTCCTTAGCCAAAGATTTAACAAGGATCACCTAGATGTCGAATTTATACAGGAATCATACATCCTAAAAAAACAGGTAAAGGGACTCTCAGGTGAGTTATTATATGATTCCACTAACCCAGGAAAAGACAGAGCATATATTTTAACCAATAACAAAATAAAACTCTTTCCAATTCCAGAACACACCAACAAGGATCTGGAAGCCGCAAAAGCTTAGCTGCATACCAATGCAGGTAGGACAGAGACTGTTATATGCTCACCTGTCACCTGTCCGGTGACTCCAGCGACTTGGACTTCTTACCACTGAAGGGACTGGTGAACTACTATGCTAAGAAGAACCTGCAACTAATTGTAGGCTGCGACGCAAACGCCCATCACACGATCTGGAGCAGCTCAAATATAGGGTGATTCATCTTGAGGTTTGATTTATAATTTAAAATAAAACACATAAATTTGAAAGTGATTTTAAAAATTTATATCATTTACTTTTTGAAAATGATACCATGTAAATGTTCGTCACGACTACGTCTGAGGTGGTCCATTCAGAAGGTCCAATTTTGGGCTACTCGTTCGAGCATAGCGAATGGTATCTCGCGGATAATACGAGTAATGTTGGCTTCCAAAGCGTCAATCGTAGCTGGCTTATTCCTGAAGACCTGAGACCCAGAGAAATAAGTAGAAAAATTTTAATATCGCACAATCTAGGCGGCCAATTTAGCGTAGCAAAACGTGAAATTAAGTGCTCACCAAAATGATTTCTCAACAAGTCCATTGTTTCACGCTCTGTATGCCTCATAGCGCTATCTTGTTGAAACCAGAGCTCACCGAGACCATGTGCTTGAATTTCAGGAAGCACATAGTCCGTTAATATGGCGTAATAACGGTTACCATTGACAGTAACATTCTGATTTGCCTCATTTTTGAAGAAAAATGGACCAATGATTTCACCAGCCCATAAACCACACCGTACCGTTGCTTTTAATGAATGTAATTGTAGCTTTTGGTACTCTTCGGGTTGCTTATCAGCCCAAATATGGCAATTTTGTTTATTAACGTATCCATTAAGCCAGAAATGGGCTTCATCACTGAACAAAATTTCACGATAAAACACCGGATTTTCATTGAGTTTTTCCAGAGTCAATTCACTGAAAATATGACGTAAATTCAAGTCACCTGGCTTCAATTCTTGCACAAGTTGAATTTTGTACGTTTTTAAGTCGAGATTCTCATGTAAAATACGCCAAGCCAAGCTGCTGAGAACGACGACGAATCGATTCGTCACTGCCTTCGCTTACACTCTCAGCTACAGCTGCTATAGTCTCTTCACTACGTGCTGGATGTGGTCTAACCGGTCGAGTATCATCCACTTATGTAAACTGGGACTCAAATTTGCGAATGGTATTGGCAATAGTGGTTTCAGTAGGTCGATTATGCGCACCATGAGTTCCTCGAATCGCACGAAAAACATTTCTCACAGAACGCTGATTTTAGTAATACAGATGAACAATTTGGAGACACTGTTGTGATGTGAGTCTTTCCATGAAGCTCTTCAACCGGGCTAAGCGTTATGGTGAATGGTAAATTTACAGAAGAACACTTACCAAGTACAATCAAGAAACTAAAAGGGCAAAGAGAGAATTGTAGAGAAACTTATTTCGTAAAATAATATGGACAATTAACTACCCTTCAAAGCCCCTGGTGAGGATGTTATATTCGCAGCTTTACTACAAAAGGGCATCCCACAACTGCTACCTGTAATAATTAACTTATTCAGAGCTAGCTACGTATGGGGATATATACCAAAAAATTGAAAGGAAGTTGCTGTTAAATATAAATCTAAAGTAGGACGCAGACTGTCTAAATTACCAAAGTCGTATAGACCAATCAGCCTCACCTCCTTTTTCCCTAAAACCATGGAAAAAATCCTAGATAGACATATCAGCGACGCGGTACTTCAAATAACAAACAAATATCAATATGCCTATCAACCTGGAAAATCAACCACATACGCCCTACAAAATATAACCACAAGTATTAAAAAATCTCTTAGAGAATAAGAAGTAGCGGTTAGTTGTTTCCTCGATATATAGTAGAAGGAGTATTCGACAACACAGAATTCTCCCAAATACAAAGAGGCAGTCAAAACATGGGAGTTGGCGACACCACATGTAAATTGATATAATGCATGCTGTAGGACAAAACTATAAAAACCTCATTAACCTCATTAAACTCAGAGTAATAGCTATGAAAGGATGCCCTCAGGGGGCGTACTATCACCCTTATTATGGTCAATCGTAGTTAATGAACCAGCAATGATGGCTTCTATGTCCAAAGATATGTAGACGACGTTTCTATCTTAATCAGGGCACTCTCGGATCGCCTCCAGAGGGCTTTGAACCTAGTGGCTGAATGGTGCAGCAAAGTAGAACTCAAAGCCAACCCCAAGAAAAGCACCATTGTTAAATTCACTAAGAGACGAAGGCGAGAAAGACTCAGAAATTCCACTCTCTTCGGTGAAGCGATAGAGTTATAAACTTAAGTAAAATGTCTAGGAATCACATTGGACGAAACACTTAAGTGGAATCCAATGGATGTACACGGAAATAACGAGACCTATCATCAGTATGCAGCCGCTGCCTCGTGGCAGAAAACATCGCACAGTTCTACACAGGTTAAACTCAACAAACTGTAGAGTCTAGCCTGTGTCTGCGCAACTGGTGCAATGAAAACAGCACCAACAGCTGCATTCGAAGTTATTCTAAACATCTTACCACTTCATCTGGAAATCATGAAAGAAGCAATGGTAAATGTTTATATTCTTATGACAAAAAATGGATCCAATTCCAAACAAGTTCATGCTGCAATTCTTCATGAATTCAAAAGAAACGAACTACTTGGAATACATCTAATAGACAAATGTCTACCAAGATATAACTTTCGACACAACTTTAAAGTTATAACTGGGAACGTCTTAACTGGGAACAGGAAAAATAAACATTTGCCAAGGACTGTATGGTACACAGTCTGGTCCAAAACAAGAGAAAGAGCCGGAGTATACGGTCCTCGCACTAAGACATCCATCCACGCCAGTATGGAATACAACCAACTCCGTATTTCAGGCTGAAATCCTGTGCATTCGAGAGAATCTAAACAGGAATACAACAAACAAAAACATTTATATTCTCTCCGACAGCAGAGCTGCCCTATATGCAATCAACGCCTTTGTGATAAAATCAAAACTGGTCTGAAGGGATTGCCTTCAACTCCTACAACTACTGGCCACCATAAATAACGTTCATTTGATTTGGGTGCCAGGACATAGTGGACATGAAGGCAATGAAAAATCATACGAACTAGCCAGGAAAGGATTGATTCCAAGACCATTCTGTGGGCTATCGATGAATACAATAAAAGATAGTATTAAAACATGGCTATAGGAAAAGAAGCTTCATTTCTGGAAAGAATTCGAAGGAAACAGACAAGCCAATACCTTTATGCCAAGCTGTTGCCGCAAAGGAACAAAACAACTACTACAACTAAGTAGAAGTCAGATTCGAGTGATCACAGATTTTCTCACAGGACACTGTGTTAAAAAAAAAAACACCTGAGGACCATGGGCATAGTACAGGATAATATGTACATACAGACTGCAACGAGGACTTGGAAACTGCGGAACATATATTTTGTGATGGCAATGGTTTAACCAAAGCGCGTCAACGTTACTTAGGTAAATTTTACCTTGAAGCGGCGGACATAGCAGCCAGCTCACTCAAAGATGTAGCCGTCTTCTCAACAAACTGCGGCTTCTTGAATGAGCTTCAAATGGATGGAGGATATCACAGAAGGCCCACCTGTGGCTGCAGTAATCTAGGATTTTCTATACCACCTCCCATAATAATCTAATCTAATCTAATCTAATTAGATGTGCCACATTTTACCATTAGGGATTCTGTGAGCTCACGCATGGCATCTTTTGACAGATATCATATTTGTATTTCAGATTATCAACCCTAAGATCATGGAAAGGTATACACTTCAATGACACTTACAAATCAATCAATTTTTTATAACACAATTTATGTTACATACGTCAACTTCAATTTAAACATATTTGCTATGTAAAAAGACGGCATTCACACTTCAAACTACTGACGTAATAAGAAACTCAAATTCCTTGCCAGAATTCTGGAAATTGGCGAAATATATAAATGGCCATAAATGTAATCGTCTCATCGTTGAAAGCACCATTACTCAAGGATCATTTTAGCCACCTACTCCATAATGTATGTAGTGTAACACCGGTTCAATATGGCGAGTCTTTGGATGCACTTTTTACAGCTCTAGAAATTTAAAAAGTCATTGAAAGCGCTAAGGCACATAAGGCTCCCGGGAGTGACCGAATTCCTGTGGAGTTCTTATAGGCACTAACTACATGGAGTTCAACCGCATTTTCGGAGGAGCAGCAGTTCCTGATAGCTCCAAAAAGAAGCTTCACAAAAAGAGTGACTGTAGCGACTCAACCAATTACAAAACAATATCCTTCCTAAGCACCTCGGCCAAACTGTGCGCCTCTTTGATTTTCAGAAGACTTGCAAAGTGGGTCAGAAATCATAAAATATAAGAAATCATATTATATTTTTTCTTTGATTAATATCGCCGAAATTTACAAAAAGAAGAAAAAAAAAATTGTATGCCTTCTTTGTAGATTTCCGTGTGGCTTCCGATTGAATTGATCGTGGCTCATTCTTCAATTAACTATATCAGATGGGAATCTCAAGTAAAATCATTAACATATTGCGAGCATTGTATGATAATAATGTTGCATGCGTATGGGATGGTGATACAGTATCCGAAGAATTTCTAACAATAATGGGTGTGAAACATCGACATTGGTCGACATTGTTTTCTTCTCAGAGGCGATAAATGACATGCAGCTTATGATGAACACTCTAGACTCATATTGCAAATGTTGGAACCTAAATGTTAACTTGGAGAAGTCAAGAATTATGGTTTTTACAGAAGGTGGAGGCAGATATTCTCGAAATAAAGAGTGGACGTATCAAGGAAAAACTGTCAAAAAAGTTTTTGAATATTAATACTTTGGAGTTCTGATATCGGCCAACCTAAAAATGAGAAAACCTCTTGAAGGTAAATTAGCTAAAGCTAAGCGAGCAATTTCATGTGTGTGTGGCCGCTGTTTCAACAGTAAATACAATGCTCATAGCGCAAAGCTATGATAGAAATTGCTATCTCAATTCTTTTGTATGGTGCTCAAGTGTGGAGATACCACTAGTTCGATGAAGTGAAGAAGTTTCTTCGGTACTTTCTTAAGCGCACTTTTTTTGCAAAGGATAGTACTTATATATATCCTTACAACATGCGGAAACCTCATCCAAGAATGGAGTCACCTAGCGTCTAACTGCGCAGAGGAGCCCATATTATTAAGTAGACAGTTTGACACTTTATTGGAAAAAATTAGTGTAGTCACTTACGAAAAATATGCTGCTCAAGCTCGAGCTTCTCAATACCGGTTTTACTATAGTCGATTGAGCAACAATCTTCAGGATAGGTCTTAATTCTTGAACCAAAATTCAATTGACAAAATAAGCTTCATATTTTATTTGACAGGGGAGCTTTTGAATTTAAACCCTAAACCAACACGAATTTCCAATTTTATTCAGTCTCTGTAATCAGAGAGCGAGATAGAACGTCTTACATTTCCTAGGAGAATGTCAAACTTTGCTGGCGAAGTAATTAATATTTTGAACGGATAACAAGGCTGGGATGTCTTACACTACTATGCTGTTAATGCCTTCCGCTACAGAAGGCGTATCATCGAGGAAGATTTTTAAGCTTTATTTACATTTTCCACTTACCTTAAAATAAAACACAAACAGCTGTTAATCTGGTAGAGGGCGTTATGCCAAACCAATCAAAACTAGGAAACTTATTCTTTAAGTTAACCTTTTAAGTGAAATGAAGTCTTTAATAAATCTAGAATCTAAATCTTATCATCCGAGTAAGTGAAAAATTGAGCTTTTAGTGAAAAAAAATCGGATCGACTTATTCACTCCTTTATGTTGCCGTGTTAGTGGGACAGCGAAACGTGAAGAAAATAAAGCGGCTGAACGCGAGTCGCTAAATTAAGACCGCAATCAATAGATTCCGCGCTGTTCTCAAGAGCTTGCTCGCGAAATTCCCTGTGCCGTATTTTACTTAAAATCTGGGCAATACGTCCGTACAAGATCATATTTATCCAAGAGTTTAGGCCAAATGGCTATAGTGCACTTCAAACTTTCGCGGATTGGGCTCTATTGTGAATGGAAGTAGATCAAAATTTTCTCATTTTTAATTAAATGGCTTTGGTTATAAGAAAAATTAACGCATTTGCACAAGCAAGAGCCCGGGATGTTCCAAAAGCAGTCATCGTATATGAAAAATTGACTATTTGGTGTGGTTTTCATACCTTTTCATGTGGTGTCATCCTGCCGTACTTCTTCCCAGATGTTGCCGGCAAGTCAGTTACAGTCAAATGACACTGCCATTGCTTCATATTAATTAATTTTTTTTTTTTAACAAATTGGGACTGGAAGTTTTGAAGAACGGTGCACGTGTCACAAAGTGCGTAACACTATCAAAGATGAAAGTTCGGTGCTTCTCTTATCACCGGATTTGACATAGTTATATTCTTCTTCTGGATTACATTAAATCTCTGGCCTATGCTAATATAATATGCTCTAATATTTTAACTATAATAAGGATATAAAGATAAAAAGAAAAACAAAGTGAGGCATATTTAATGAAAACTCTTGTAAAGGGTGACGAAATAAGAGCGATAGGAAAAAAATGTTAATTATGTGAATTGTTAAATTGATTCTGGTTTTATATGTGTAGAATAGCACATTATTCAAATGACCGCCTCGACTTCGCTGGCAGTGCTTCAAGCAGTCGGTAAAATTTTTGATGACTAGGTCCAATTAGTACGGCTTATTTCGGTAAGAGCGTGTCGAATGTTGGCCTCAAGCTCGTTCAAAGTAGTTGGCTTGTTAGCTTAAATTAATGACATAAGGTAGCAAAAGAGAAAAAAATCGAGTTGTGCCAAATCGTATGACATAACCCAGTTGCCAAATTTCTCGTTCACAACTTCAAGCGTTCCGTTGCTTGTATGGCATGTAGCGCCGTTTTTTCGGAAACGCAGATAGGATATATAGGTGTTGTAGAGCGCTCACTAGAAAAAGTCGGTTAACATCACTCTATACCTGAGACCATTGAGGGTAATGTTGTCTTTTTCCTAATTTCGAGAGAAATAAGGTCCCATGATGCTGCCATTCTATAAACCGCACCAAATTCTTGCGTCAGCACAATCTTATATAGATGGATAGATAGATAGACATAAATAAACTATGCATGATGAAATGGCAAACCTTATTGAATATTTTAACAGCTGGATACCATCGGTAATTCTGACAGCCAATGAAACGTTACAATTGGAAAAACTAAAGGTCTGTTTAAGGACTGAAGTTCCTGTACCCACGAGAAAAAAAAATTAAAATATAATGCATTTGAGAGAGTAATTAATTTCCCCACCTAGCCAATTCTTACAAATTTCTACACGAAAATATTCTTTGGGTAGGGATTGTTAAAAACGTCAAATCGATTATATGTAAAAAAATTTAAATTTGTGTGAATCTTGACAATTTTATGCAAATTAATTCAAAAGATGATTTGGATATAGTCAAAGAGAGACATATTGAAGCGAATTGTTCGCCTAATACAATAGAACTCATTAAAAGCATGTTACATCAATAAAATAGTAATAATAACCAATTTAAAAACCTTTATTTTGCTTTGAAATATCTTTTTTATTATTACTTGTTACTTTTGACGTTCCAAGTACGTGTTCCTGCGAGATTTTGGGCTTAAGAGAGAATTCAACCCTACTTCTCGATGTTAAGCAAAAAATTCTCTTTTACAAATTGCTACAAATTCTCGCGGGAACAGACCTAAGAGTAAAACGATGACAACTTCAAAATAGTTTGGCGTTTCCGATTGCGCGGACAGAGAAGCCTTCTTTTTTTGCTTCTGTGTTAAAAAAAATTGGAAATTGAATTTTTTCAGAATCAAAATTTTGCTTCTGATTTTCATTACAGAATCTCCTGAATTTTATGTCAAAACGTACCTATCCATATAATTTGTGGAATAGGCTGTGTTTGGCCAATTTACTGAGTGTTCAAATTGATTTGAAAGCAAATATATACATATGTACAAAAAGCTTCTGTCCGCCTAATCAAAAACTCCATAAGAAAACAATTTTGACAGTTTTCACAATTTTGACGGTAAAAATTTCTTAGAATGAAATTGCCAAAGGAATATAATTAAATTGATCTCTTATCGCCTTTTCTATGAAAAATTACAGAAAAATTTGAGCACGTGAACCGATGCTAGACAGTTGTGCGTATATTTTCGCAATTTTTCGTAGCTTTGCACAATACGTAAAAACATCATATTTTATCAATATCATTTCCTCTCTGGAACAAATTTCACTGGAATCTATTCCATCAAGTGTGGAAAACCTATAGCTTTCTCTTTTTAAAATAACATTATCCAGTTGAGTATTGGCATCTTATAGTAAGTTAAACTTCTTTTTCGTGATATTCTCTGTCGCGACCACGAAACGTCAATTTTTGTTTTATGGTTAATGTTTTCCTTTTGTTCGGCGTTGTTCTTAAATTTTGGAGCTGATAAAGGATATAAATGGATTCCAAATTTCACTTAGCTTATAATGTTTTTTATGCTTCATATTTTAAGAGCTTAAGTTGAGTGATTTAACAAAATAAAATCGAATTAAACAATGATAAATTTTATAACAAAAGATCTGCACTATATGAAATTTGGATTACTTATATTTTACAACTTGCTATGGCATGCTCAAAGTCAACTTTTGATTAATGTGCAAAATCAGGTATGAAAACTAATCATTTGTGTTTAACGTTTTTACGTCTTAGCAATAAAAATAATTTCTGTGCAATTGCAAATTGAAAAATAAGCAGTGTAGGTATGGTGATGTAGTCAATTCCCTTGATATCTTAAAAAACCGTATTCCATCATCAATTTTCCAAATGTAAATATCCAAAAAAATTAATACACTTATGACCTACCTATTTATTTGAATTACAGAGATTATCCAGAAATATAAGTAGCAAGAAAAGGAAAAAAAAACTGAAGAAATCGAAATGATCTCTGGACTTTGATTTCTGAGCACAGTTTTCTTGGTTATCTAAAAAATATGTACTTATATATTCTTCATATTTCGTTAAGTTATCAAATCTAAAATTAATAACAAAATCAGATTGTTGTTTGATTGCTAGGTCAATAATTTGTGTTCTTTTTATTTTAATGAATTGACATTTGTTTCTTCAGAGAAAATCCTCTAAAGGGCATTCAGATGACGTAGATTTAAGAATAATATGAACCTATCACATAATTCTACGTAATCATTAGTTAATAGAGGAGTGAATAATATACTTTCTGTACATCGTGCCCCAGTACACTATATGATATACGAATTATTGGTTAATCATCCAAAATCTAAAGTTCTTATAACATATCTAATAGCATGCTTGACTTTGACCTTGTGCCACACAGTTATTAGCATTCTGGTCATAGGTTCTTTGCTAGCAGCCGTAATCAGTGTGATGGAAATTTGGATGAAACAGTAATGGTGTTTTCAATTTAATCATTTGGAGCATTATTGGACAATCAGTATATATAACAGAAACAAAGAGTACGTCGGCATCTCCTAGACTTTTTCAGAGAAGTTGAAGAGGGAATCAATGCATTGTTGAGATAGTGATTGAGTGTTAGACTTGCATTTATTTACATTGAGGTCTAAAAAAAATTGTAATGCATACCAGACAGAGACGGTTGAGGTTTGCATACAGATTTTCTTATCACCTGTACAGTCTGAAATCCAAGCTTCGTTAATATCAGGCTTGTTTGACCTACTCCGAATGTAGCTGTACTTAGATATGAAAAAAAAAACGATCTAAAGATGTGTGTTACTGTTCTATTAAATCAGATGTGATCTAGAATATAAACTCCGATTGGAAATTAAGAGGTTTTAATTTAAAAAGGATGACTCCATTGATTTCTTTCCCTCCCAAAGCAAAACAGGTATTAGATACAAACTCTGTTAAGTTGATATTTATTGTGATTTACCTCTAAGAAAGCTGTGCTGATAAGACGATGGTTCAGATTCTAGTGAAAGAATATAAACTCAAACTATATATACTCTCGGAGAGTTTATGTATGCAAGGGATTTTTGGCTATAGAAAGGCAATTTGATATTTTAATCGTACGACCTTTTCTAAGGAAGAATGTTACATAAGAGCTCTGGTAAAAATATGAGAAACATACCCAATGACATACATCAATGACTCAATGCGTCATATGCATGGGCTTTGAAGATATCTGTACACATCTCTGTACATCTTAAAAGTTTATGTAAACAAAATTTTTATTTTTGCTCGAATTTCAGTGCTCGAAATTTTTTAACCTTCATTGGTCCATTAATATAAATCCCTCAACGTTTTTGTTCAATAAACTACAATTTGCTTAATCCCCCCACCCCAAAAAAAAACTGTCATAATACAACCCGTACACAACTATAAGACTATGATATCACTACGCTGCCACATCAGAGGTATGCTACAGGGTTGAAAAATGATCTCCTCTGCTCTCTTCAATTTTCACTATTCTTTATTTATAATTTTTATTTTTCGTTTTTCTTTGCAAGCTAAACTTTCTTCCTTCCTTTCAACTTTTTTATTTTTTGTTTTGTATTCTCAATAATGTCGTCCGGTGATGACCGGGCCTGTTAAATGCATACACGTCAAAAATCGGAGTACCATCCCTGAATTTTGTAAACAAGATCGTTATATGAAACCGTCTAACAAAACTAGCTGTGTCATCTAATGGCACAAATTCCCAACCTGACGATATATGTTTCTTGCCTCACATTATCGTCACCGGTCCTATGAAATTACCAGTTCCTCCACCACTTCAAAACTTTAATCGTAACACCCGCCTCTCTATAAATGGTTTTTGACCTTAAGCCTATCTTCCAACTCTGAAATATTGTATTCAATATACTTCCTAATGGAATGCCCTTTCGAAATCTTTATTTCCTAGTCCTTATAACCTGCACCAATTATATTTATCCTAACAATAGGTGATATACTTTTTTTTTATTATGAATTTAAATCCATTTATCAAAAAACAAAATCTTTTACAATCGTGCTATCTCAAATCACGTCACTTTCAAACATGATTCTCGTCGCCAGTTTAAAATTATTCGAAAATGGTAAAAGGTATTATACACATATATTTGACCTACAAGCGGATGAAATGCTCTAGGGCACTTCGAGGGAAAAGTTCATTGGCTGGTTTTCGGTCCCGTTTGCATCAATAGAAAATGAAGAAGCCGTTTCAACTGAAAGCCGCTGATAAAAGATCGAGCTGGAGAGGTATGTTAGCTAAGGCCCTGGTTCACCCGGAACTGTAGCCCACTCTAAGTATATAAATGAGTAATTATGATATATGTAAATATATGTTAGTGACCAGAAAAGAATTGTTTGTACAACTTGTTGTAAGCCATTGATAAACCTATGAAGAACTCTTGAAGGTCTGGTTCTTATACATTTCATTCAGAAATGTTGGTAAGCTGAATGTTTATCTTTCTGAGAATAAAATTCGGTACTTTTTGTAATTGTTGGACTAGGTGTTATATTGGCTAAATTAAGAACCTTCATACGACTATGCATAGACCAAACCTGTAGGATTAAAATGCAGAAAGTGATAAAGATCTATGGCGTTCGCTGCGACGGGCATGTTATTTTTGGTTTCTTGGAATTTTTTTTTTTTTTTTTGGGTCCGAGCTTAAACAAAATCTACTTAGAAGAAATATGTTATGACCTTTTAGTTATAAACATTAATTATAATGCTTGTATTAAAAAATAATAATTATTATTTTTGTTTTAGGGTGGAGAAGTTGTACAAGAAACAATCACATCAAACGTGAGCGGTGATTTGGTTACTTTAGAATTTCAAAAACCTGACGGCACACTTATATCCCAAATAATTGATTTCAGAAATGTAAGTACATCCATAATTTGAACATGTTGCTGGCTTTTGAATTTCCACTTTAAATGATTTAGATTATGATATGATATTAACGTCTTGACTTTAATTTATTTTAATTGCTGTATATAAATATTTTATTCTTAGTTTCGCGACTGCATATCACAAGTTGTAATGCTTATTAAGAAAATGAATATAATATCTTTCATATCACGTTTTACTTTTTCTTTTTGGGAGTATAAATGCATTCATTATCTTATTTAATTTGAAATATAGGAGGTAAAAATCCTCAAAGCACTTGTTTTGGGCGAAGAAGAACGTGGTCAAAGCCAATATCAAGTTGTATGCTTTGTTACCAAATTTGTTAAAGGCGATTTTATTTCGGCTGATGCAATGGCAAAATTGCGTCAGAAAAATCCAAATACAGTAAGAACACCCGAAGAAGATCGAGGGAAGGAAACTTTGCAAATGACATCATGGATACATCTGAACAAATCAGCTTCAATATCGAGACAGCTGTCTGGGTTGTGTTCAGAAGCACCCGATTCAACATACGTTAGAGACGTTGATGTTAAATCGTGGGCTGAACTTCCAGGTAAATTTTTATTTAAAAAATATGCTCAAAATTATTAAATACAGGACTTTAAGTTCGAATTTTGCAATATGGCTTGAGCTCACGGTGTAAATAAGCTACCTTGATTGGCTTTAATAACAGTGCATTTGTTTTTTAGGTTGGCGTTTTAATAATATGAGAACAAATATGAAATATTAGGCTCTTGTTTAAACAATTTACTGGAAGATCGGAACATTTTCTAATTTTACTTAAAACTCAGTTATATTCTAATTTTGTAGTTATAACTGAACGTTGCACAAGATAAAGTTAAATCGATTTCCTTTGGCTTGGAAACAGCGTTTTTAATTGAACAACACTTATTTGAAAATATTTATTAATCTCACGAATTTCCTTAGTCTACCAGTGACTTAGTCTAGTCTAATAGCATTTAAAGTAGCCGTTTAAGGTTTGCTTAGTCCGTTTCGCGTGGACATCTAGAAAGCAGATCCACTATTAGAATTACTAAAGCCGATTATATCCCGTTCCTCTCTGCTTGAAATAATACTGATCTTAAGCGTAGGAAGCGTAAGGGTAAATATGAACAGTTAATTTTCATTTACAACTTAGCAGACGTGACATGCAAAAGTATTTATTTATTTATTTTTTGAAAAGACTGACTTATAAAATAACAAGTTAGACTAGAGCTATAGCATTGGGGATACAAATATTTTTTTTATAGTATTGGGTATATATTTTAATTTGTGCGGTTTTTTTTTTCAAAATTTGAACGTTTATTTAAGAAAGACATGTACAATAGTATTATTAAAAGTATTGCCCATCTGAAGCTATGACTTTTTCCCATCTTTCTGGCAATTTGTGGATCCTATCCCAAAAGAACTGCGCCGGCTTGACAGCCAAGAATGAATCAAGCCAATTTTTAATATTCTGCTCTGATGTGAACCGTATTTCAGTGAGGGCGTTCTGCATCGACCGGAACAAATGGTAGTCAGAAGGGGCAAGGTCTGGGCTATGGGGTAAGACTTCCCATCCACTGTTTTCCAAATAGTTCTTAACCGGAATAGCAACTTGGGGCCGAGCGTTGTCATGATCGAAAATTATTGCCTCGTGTCTGTTCGCATATTCCGGGCGTTTTTCGGCTACTGCTCTCTCCAAACGGATTAATTGTGTTCGGTAGCGTTCTCCATTGATGGTTTCACCCGGTTTTAGCAGCTCATAATAAATCACACCCATCTGATCCTACCAAATACAGAAAATTACCTTCGCGCCATGGATATTCGGCTTTTCCGTTAATTTGGCTGGTTGGCTGGGTTTCACATATGATTTTTTGCGCTTGAAGTTGTAATGGATCCATTTTTCATCACCAGTAATAATCCGATGCAAAAATGACTTCCTTTTGTGGCGTTCCAGCAGCATTTCGGACATGCAAAACCGCCTTTCGACGTCTCTCGGCTTGAGTTCATGTGGAACCCAATTTCCTTGCTTTTGAATATACCCAGCTGCTTTTAAATGTTTTGAAATGGCTGCTTGAGTGACACCCAAAGATTCTGCGAGCTCTTCTTGTGTTTGGCAACAATCTTCATAGAGTAATGCTTCCAGCTCTCCATCTTCCAACTTTTTTGGCTGCCCAGCACGTTCATCGTCTTCCAAGCAAAAATCACCACTTTTAAATCGTGCAAACCACCTTTGGCACGTTCGTAAGTAATGAAGAAGAACATATTTGAGTGAAAGAAAATTATTGTTGCTTACGCTTGAAATGAATGACATATACTGAAATGACGTACATTGACAGTAGCTTTCCAACGCATGTTCCAATGGAATAATCACAATGGAATAATATAAGTTACGCCATCTCTTAGTAAACCGCACGAAATAAGTTATAGACTTATATTATTATTATTATTATTATTTATTACAATATAAAATAAATTTAAATTAAATGCTGGACTCGAATAGAAAGTTGTTGATTTTCTTGTTTGGTTATACTCCCAGAGCGGTTCTAATAGCTTTGCTATGATGTTTAATCGTCTGGATAGCGCCGGGAGAAGATATTCAATGTGCGTGTTCCATTTGTATTTGTTGTTAAAATTTGTCGATTGAGAGCAGAGCGCCCGAGTATCGATGCCAGTTTGCAATTTGGTTGAAAAGGGGTCCGAAGTCAATGTTGCCGCAGTTGTTCTCATTAAGATGTTTAATTATGTTAAAATCATCAACATATGCACAGAAGTCGATTTCTTTGTAAGTTGTTAATATTTCAGTTAGTTTGTGGTAGGCAATTAGGAACAAAATTACTGAGATAGGATATCCTTACGGTATACCGTTGTAAATGGGACTTGGGCTGGCTGTTTGATTTCCATTTCGGGTTTTTATTTGTCCGTTGGTCATAAAGTGATGAATATAATTAACAATTTTTTGTGTGTGCTTCTATTTTATCAAAAGCTTTGTCGAAATCGAGAGATATGATAGATATGTGTTTTTTTTATGACAGCGAGTTAGTAATCTGAAGATCTAGGTATGAAAGAATATCGGTTACTGATTTGCCTTTTCGGAAACCCATTTGATGACTGCATAGTAGCTTATTGGCCAAAAAAAAAACATTTAAGTCTATTGGAAATAATTTTATCCAGTACAGTAGGGATTGAGGGATATTGGTCTGTACGATTTGATTTGAGTTTTGTCTAAGTTTGGTTTTAATATCTGGATAACTGTGTTCACCTTGTACGATTGTGGTATATAATGTTCGAATATTCTATCGTAGAGCTTTCTACATCGAGCCAGTCAATTTTTAATTAAAAGGTATGATATGGTTTTCCATGGGGTTTGTTAAGAGTAGAAGAGAGTTCTAAGTAACTAATTTCTTTTTCTAGTTGTAAAGCTGAATTACATGGAACGTAGTTAATAGAAGTGGTCGAAGATCTCTTTTATGACAGAAAATGTTTGGGAAGGTTGTATCATGAGATTGCTGGGACCAGTATCTTGTGAATTCGGGTGCTATTAATTCTACTTTGATTTTTTTTCGTTGGGGTGTGATGGGAGCTGATAGAATAGATATTGTTGTATGGTTTGAGACCACATAGCCTTCGAGTGTTTGACCATCTGCATACGTCAATTTAAAAGCTGTCCGAGATATCCTATTCGTATTGTTGTTTGTTAGACAAACGTTATGTACTAAATTGTTCCAGAATCGATGCTAAACAAAGCCCTCTTGACCAAGTTTGCAAAATCACAGGGTAGAATCGTATAGCTTAACAATTTTTATATTCTACGATGGTAGGTGAAGTTTTCATCCACATATACTCTTACAGAGTATACGATCTCGAAGAACTAATAGTCAGACTTTTAAAACTAATTTAAACATTCAAGCATAACTGACAACGAAACAAGTGTTTTTCTTTTTCTTCAAACTTTTTTTTTAAATGGAAGGCCCTAATAGAGCTGCTTAGTATAACTCATGTGAATAAATATATGATTGCTAAGCTGAGTCTGCCTAGATATGAACCGTCTCAGCATATTTGAAACACTCTAGTTTCTGATTGCTTGTAATACCGGGTTGAGGATTGTAACTTCAAATATGGAATTCCTGCAACAATTCAGCTATAATATTTCGTAGTACCCCCTTTTTGGGAGACTGAAAAATTCGATACTGGACATCAATAATTAACAGAAGTTTTTTTTTATTTAAAAAATTCATTATGATCCGCATGATGTTGATGTGTTCAAAATGAATGTTTTTGGAGGAAAATTACCTTTGCTCACAGTTCACAAATCGGAGTATGGGGTCACCGATGGTGCAACAGCTATATAATGGCTGTATAATTTCCAAACCCAACTCTGCATCTTTTTGGACGAGTGCCACATGTGGTCTTGCATTGTATTGGCCAAAAATTTACGTTTGTGCTGGATTTCTGCGTTTAAAATATCAAGCTGAGAACAGTAACGATAGGCATATACAGTTTCGTTTTGTTTAAGGAGATCATAGCAACACCAAGAAAATGCCTTTACCTGCTTCTAATACATATCAACTTTTGATGTTGACGGCTGGATTTCCTCTCTGTTACATACTCTTTTTCTAAATTGATTTTCATAAAGTATCCCCTTTAAATGTCTTCTAACCAAGCCGTTCAAAATCGACACTTTATTTTCTAACGAGCAAACTTTGAAACACATGGAAATTCAGTTCATTAATTTTCTTTCGCCCAATTCGTGTGGTACCTGACAGAAAGTTTAGACACCAAACCTCGAAGCCAAATTTTCGGAATTAATGTATATTAATGTATTATTAAATACTGATGATCTTCCTGATCAGATCTTTCAAAAAACAGTCACCCAAACCGAATACCATTTTTGGCAGGTTTCAGCAGTTGAGGTAATCTCTCTAAACGCTCCACACAAGTTTCTTTTTTTTTGGTACTGCTTTCATCATGTTATTCTTCTTTACTTATGTTGACGAAAGCCAAAATTTATAGAATCAAATATCCATAACATTACATAAACCAAATACAACGTGCTGGTCTACTAATCTAGTCTACTTACTTAAAGCGGTTTTATTAACGGTCGATAACGCATAGACGTGCATGTGGTAAAATAAAATAACTTCCATTGTCATTTTTAATAGTTCTTTGAGATTTATGGTCAGTATTGTTTGACAAATCATCATGATTAAACTTACGCTAGAGGGATGCTTTAGTAAAGTATATAAGATTATGCCATTTTGTTGGTCATCACAATTGACAAACTGAGCTCCCTAATCGTCGTGTTGTGAATAAATTTCGTACCACATACATTCTACATGACGCAAAGTCAATAACGCGTCAAAGTGATATAAATGAGTGTAGCCGAACATCCACAAATTTTGCAAGAAATATTTCGGCATAGTATCCGTCAAAAACAATCGAGGAGGCATATGCTTTATCATTATATGGCCACATTACTTTTTATGGGACTACACAAAGGATTTTGTCCATGCTGATAAAGCGTAAACTATTGAGGCCTAGAAGCCAATATTCAGCGCACTTTTGGTTGGATGGAGTTCCAAATGCTTGTAAGAGTGGCCCAAAATTAAACCAACGGCATAGTATCCGTCAAAAACAATCGAGGAGGCATATGCTTTAAGGGGTTATACGCAGTTGCAAAGACAAAAACGACGTTTTTTATGATTTCTTTCTGAAAAAGTATTTTATTTTACAAAAACAAAAAGAGTCCTGAAGGTCTTCCAAAAAAATGTGTTCGGTGGTGATCACGATATCTCCGGTTTAGTTCATCTGAACCGAAAGATTATTTTAATGGATAGGTAAAACTAGGTATTGATCGAAGGAATAATCGAAAATTTAATTTTTCAACCAAAATTGCCACGTAAAATTATTTAAAAAAAAAAAAAAAAAAATAGAAATAATTGTCCGAAATCGTATTCCTTTGATCAATACCTGAAAAATATATCAGAGAAGGTTGTGTTCTTTAGAAATCCTGATCAAAGACTTCAAAAACATAGTTTTGAAAAAAAACGCGTTTAAAGTTTTGGAAGAAGTTTACATATACCATAGTCCGAGTCGTACTTATAAATATGCGTATATCTCGAAAATTACTTATCGGATCGATTTGAAATTTTCAGGGAATATAGACCCTGCAATATATATATATATGTATGTATGTATATAACGAAAATGCAAAAAAAAATCTTTTTTTTTTTTTTTTGAAAATTCTAACTGCGTATAACCCCTTAATCTCGTTCAAAACATAACGTGGTGGACAATTTCTCATAATCTTAAAATCATATTTTTGATTCAAACTTAATTTCTGTTGTTATTGCTTAAAAAGAAGGAACAATTTATATATTTTTACATTTTTTGCATCGTTCTGTATAATTAAAATACCCATACGTTGACTCTAAGTTAAAGAAACTCAATTTTGGAATTATCCTTGAATCCTCTCCTTGAATGCTCCATTTGATAGAGCAAGAACGTGACAATTCCTGGAGTATTATGATTCAACGCCAAACATCTGCACTATAAAACACAAAAGTACAATATTAGCTGTTGGTTTTCGTTAATAGTAACCCTGTTTCTTTATTGATTCTTAAAAAAATCGTTTTACAAAATCTAAGTCTTTTCATTATAATTGTCCGGAACTTTAATTTTATTTTTATTTTTACTTTCGAAAAAGCAATTGTTTATCAGGTTTCCTCAGGACTCTAAAAATTAATTTACGTCCTTCCTGAGCCGCAAGACATTAACTATTATTATTATACTAAATTTGTACCTTTAAAAATTCTTGCTTAAAGTTTTATTAATTTTTATTCAATATTTTTAATTTTTAATAATATTTCGACATTTAATTGAATTTAACATGAATCCAACAGGATCATCGATATCAAGTCTAGAGGCAGCGACTCAATTATTTCCGGATAGCCTTTTATCACATTGCAGCGAAGTGACAAGTTTTTGGGCGCCCTGCCTTTGTACCTTACAAATGTGTATTGGATGGTATCCCTGCGGACTCAAATATTGTAAAGGAAAATCAGATCAATTAGTTGGTAGCGGTCAAAATTCAGCAAATTATCGCTGCGGCATTAAAACATGTAGAAAATGTACGCAATACATTTACTACGTTCGACAAAAACAGCAATGCCTCTGGGACGAATGACGAGTAATTAATTTATTACTCGATATTTCTTCAACCCTATGTATCCTGACATCCCTTGTAAAAAACCAAATTAATATAGTTTGACAACTAGACAATAACTCATGGTATTACTATCATCTCCTTTATTAGCATCATAGATATGAACGAGTAATAGGATTCTTAAACATTCAGGCGCTGCCACCTTTGATATAAAAAACAAAAACTATTTACTGTAATTGTAATAGGATAAAACCGTCTTAAATCGAATAAAATGAAATAGTTGTGATAAGATTTATTACTATGAGTCAAGTAAATTATCATTTGTCATCCGTACATTTTGTAATATCTTTATTTCTGTAAATAACCTGTAAAAAAAAATTAATATACGAAAATATAAATAAACAATTTATAGAACTGCATTAATGTAAAATAACGATTAAATGTAAGATAAATTAATTAAAAATGCAATTAGCTTTTTTTTATTGACTTTATTTAAATTAACATTCAAATATTAAGAATGCTCCAAAAATAATATGAATGTAGGAACCTATTAATTAAATTGTCGTATTTTATAAAGAAACTCATGTGTAATTGCCGCCAGCTTCGATGCATATTATTGCGTTAATTGATTGCTATTTACAAAAATCTTGTCGCGTTTTGCTTTCAATTCGTATGAAATGATTAAAAACAAAATCACAAGTGTGTACATTCCATAGTTACTGTTTAGATTCTCGATTTACGATTATATACTCGTATAATTGTATTTTTCAAAAAAAAAAAAAAAAAAAACAAAAAACAAATAAAAATAGCCAAACTTAATGACTCAATTTTCACAGAGATTATTCCCAAATTTATTTAGGATCTTTTAAAAATTTGTAAAATGGTAGATTAAAAAATTATGCAGATTTGAATATTTATTAGGTGATTACTGTTAGAACCAAACGTAAATCAACAGTAGTTGGATGGATGGCCCTGGTGAAGTGCGTATTGTTTTTTTTTTTTTTTTTTTTTTTTTTTTTTTTTTTTTTTTTTTTTTTAATTCCAATATTTCCCAGAAGGTGTGTGAAAGTTTGTATATAGCTGCAACTAGTAAATAAAAATTAAAAATAAATTAAAATTGGGTGTTGCATTTTGGAAACTTATCTGATATTTAAGAAACAATTGGAATACATTTTAAAAAGTAAGTTTAACAGTAGAAATGAAATAAATAATCAGATAGGAAGAAGTCGTCATTGTCGTCAAAGTCGTCAAAAATACGATAAAAAAATATACAGATACGAAAGGTCTGCTAAACAAAAGTTAATAGCTTTACCCTTAGCCCCAAGCCTTGATGATAATGCAGTTCGAAAGTATAACTAGAGCTGCGTCATTTTTCATAATGGGTACAGGCTAATTAATTTTGTAATGGGCAAAAAAATATTTCAAGAGCCTGCACGATGTCCCTTTTTCTAAATATTCAAGTTAATTTCATTATATGCATCATGAAAGATGCTCATGAACATGTATGTATGTATGGGCGAAATGTAACGAACTAACAATTAGCACGTACTAAGACCCACTTGTTGAGGATGCTCCAGTTTGACAACCACCTCTGGAAAAAATATCGAAACCTAACACCTGAGTTTCAAAACTACTACACTACCCGCCCGCGCCCTGGTGAAAAGCCAGTAAAAGGGTATTCATATCCCCTTGGTGCGCGCGCGGAATTATAACAAAAAAAAAAAAAAAAAAAATGTAATAGCGATGTCCTAGTGGGATACTAAGATGATCTCGTCGCGAGACCGCTTTATCGCGGTGGGTAGTGTTGCTGAAAACAATAATATATCTATACAAAATAATCCAATATTCGATTACCAAATTTTAATTCAAGGAATGTGAAGAAAAAAAATGAATATATTCATCCACAACACTCCTCTCTGTGGATGTGTGTGTTGCATAGACTTTAATGATTTTTAGCCTCTGTTGATCAAGTGGTACTATTTATAAACTGTTCAATTAACTCATTTTCTTCCCAGAGCTAGAGTTTCTTGGTATAGGAAGGCGAATATTACTCTCTAATTTACGTCAAGAGTTTTTTTGAATAATCTTTGTCAACTAATCCAGAGCAGCTTCTGGAGGTCTGCGTGCTTTGTATGCATATAAATAGATAACAACACTTCTTTTGCCTAAAGCAAGAACGTTGTTAGACTTTCCCCATTCCCCAATTTTGGAATGAATACGGCATTTTCTCTTTAGTTTTTTCTTTTTATTTTTTTGCTGTTCAGCCGTGCGGTAACGGCTTATAGAATATTGCCGCAGTTCGTTCTTTTGCTTGTCGTGAAAGGCGACTAAATGAAGACACATTTACGTCTTATGAGACTTCCCAAAATCTGTGAATAGAAACATTCGTGCCAGAGCTCGACGATTTCCGGTACGATCAATATGATGGTTTTGAGAAATAATGACGTCGTCACAATGACGGGCAAACGTTTCGAACTAGAAAAGGTATAACTGCAACGTTAGATCGATATAAAAACAAAATAAGAACCAGGTGCCAGAAGCAGGGCTCGTTACTTAAGCATGCAAATGGAAGCGTACAAAATGCGTACAAACATAAAAATATGAATGGAGTTTCCATCATTTTGACAGCGGAGCTACTAGAGAAAATGCAGAAAAAATATACTTTGATGTGATTTTGATGATGATGAATTGAATGTAAAGATCAAAAATGCTTTTCGTTGGCGTGGATTTAAACGTGCACGTTGAAAAACTAAACTACGAATACGAATACGATTGTAGTGTGTGCTGTGTGGCTTATGGCACTATGTCCCACATGTCCAAGTCAATATCTTCCAATTTGGGCCAAAAATAATCGTGATCATGGCGCGATAACGCTGACCATTCACAGTAACGTGACGATCGTTATCGTCGACGAAAAAATATGGCCCAATAACGCCGCCGGCATGCAAACCGCACCAAACAGTTATTTTTTTGTGGATGAAGTAGTGATTCATGAAGCACATGTGGGTTTTCACCCGACCAATAACGCATATTTTGCTTATTGAAGAACCCATTGAGCCAAAAATGAGCTTCGTCACTGAAGATGATTTTGCGATGAAATTCATCATCTTGGCGCATCTTCTCCAGAACCCAATCGGAGAACGTTTGCAGACGTTGCTCGTTAGTGTACTTTACCATGATGAAAATGTTGAGTTTACTGAATAAATTGATAGTGACAGTTTGATGATTAGTGAAGGAGTGCGTCAAGTCCCTATTGGAAAACCCTATATAAAAAAAGAGTAGGTTAACATCTTACTAGAAGAAGAATTTTCAGAGACGATCGAATGCCTAAACAGTTAAAGGAGAGTTTTCTGGTCCCAGTGTATAGAAGCAAAAGCTGAAATAATGTCGCATACAATGATGGGAAAACATCGAGAAGTTTCGAGAGACTTGCACATCGTCTTCATTGACTTGGAAAAAGTGCTGGACAGAGTTGCAGGAGATTTTATTTGGACGCCGCTAAGATCTTAAAAATATACCCGAGACGTACATATGTATGTAATAACGATACACGATATATACGATGATATTTGTGTTATCAGGTAGACAAAATTAAATACGATGAAAAGTGAAATTGGGTTTATTTCACTTTCACAAAGTGAAATTATGTCAAACGTTTAAATTTGGCTCTATTTCACAAGACATTCCCACAATTCAATGTCAACCAAGTTACCTGACAGTCGTCTGATTAAAAATACGTTAAACAGTTTGATGATATTATGACTAACGCAAGACACAGCCCTAGCATTTAGGTCGTCGACTGGGGTCCCTCATTTGTTATAGTCAACTACTATTAATAAATTTGACCCAATGTGTCAACATCAATCGTAGAAGGCCAGCGAATATGATATGCCCTATTTCCTCCGACAGCGACGAAAAAAAAAAATTCTGTCTAACGAGAGTTATTTACGAACTCCATGGGCAAAGGAAATGAATTGATTTCTTAGAAAAAAAGAATACAATAAAGCACTCGGCTAAGGCCATAGAGAGGTGTCTAAAAAATTATGTTCGAGAGTTCTACCAAATACAAATAATACAAAACAACTTTCCAAATACGGATTACGGATAAGGAAAGTAGTGCTTAACACAGTTGGTGTTCAAAATTTAGAAGTATTATTTTTGAAAATTGGGAGAGCTTTTGGTTAAAGCCCATGATCACTCCGCACTGTAACGCTACTCATAATAAAGTGAAGCAAGAAACATGTGTCAAATGTCCATAACCATAAAGAATAAATACAATACAATCATGCCCGAAATTGATTGCCTCTTTGCAAAGCAATATTTTTTAAACGGCAAACATTTCAAGCGAGTGCTAAATCTGGACAATGCGATGCATTTCAAAATATAACTTTAAAACAAAAAAAGGGTTCAAAGGGTTTTTTGACCCTTCAATAATGTTTAGTTCAATTTACACCATCCCCTGACTATTAAACATATCTATTATATATACATATACACCGGGGATGGCCTTGGTGTAGTGGTATATGCATAGGCTCCTCAAGCAGAGGGTCGCGGGCTCGAATCCCGTGCAAGGCAATTCTCTGAAAAATTCTTTTCATATAATTTGTATGTTGTTATATGAAACTCCCGTCGGCGTCAACTATACATGAAGGCATAACACTGATGTTGGAGTGGTTGCTGGCTGGGCCTAATGTAACGAACTAACAACTAGCACGTACTAAGACCCACTGGTTGAGGATGCACTGGCTCGTCCCGTCCAGTTTGACAACCACCTCTGGCGAAAATATCGAAACCAAACACACCTGAGTTTCAAACTACTGCAGTACCCGCCCGCGCCCTGGATAAAAGCCAGTAAGAGGGTATTCATATCCCCTTGGTACGCGCGCGGTATTATAAAAAAAAAAAAAGTTTGCATAAACGCTTAGGTTAAACAAAATGTTAGGTTGCTAGACAAAAGCTATACTCGTAAATACAATACATACACGTATGTCTGTCATAGTTGTGCAAGCAACTATAGTGCCTAAAATTACTGGAGCGTTAAAAATACAAGTAAATCTTTTAAATATTGAGAATTTTTGTAAAAAAAAATATTAACTATTTTTATTCCCAAATAGCTAGATACTGCTTTTGATTTAAATTATGTAATGTCTTTCCAGTTCATTCAAATATGTTTTGGTTCATTATTATTATTTTTTTTATGCTTTTCCGTTTATTTTTATAGATTTAATGGAATTTTTTTTTAAATCGACAGAAATTGGGGTGGACATATTTTTATTAACCTTTCAATTATTCGCTCTGGCTGACAAGTAAATTAAAAATATCTCAAATTAAACTCGAAGATTGCTTCCAATGTTAAGGGAATTGCTTGTGATTGCATTGTAACTGAGATATTGAATAGTTTTTGGTGCGCAAATTGATTAATTTTAATGCGATCGCACGTTTTAATTACGTCATCAATAACGTTTTAAAATTTCTAAATTAAGCATATTGCCCACAATCATTACTTTATTAATGCTGAGGAGGAACCATGTTTCTTTGCTCATTATATATGCATATAATGTATATATATCCATGGAAATTTTAACAGCATTATATAGAAGAAGCATTATAGAAAAGATTAGAAGCTTAATAGTTTATACAACATTTTATTCACACTAATTATATTGATATTATCGGAAGTAGAAAGAGACTGGTCACTGACAATTTTAAAATTATCTATGGTATTCCGACTTAAGATAGAGTGTTGACCCAAGTGTGAACCGATAAACATGCATATTGAAATGTTTTAAATGTGCTATATAGAATAAAATAAATTAGAAATTAAAAAACTCTGTATTTTCCAAAATAAAATTGAATTGAATCAAGAACAAAGTGTGTATGATGTAAAAATGTAATATTTAATTACATACTTATATGACACTACAGTTCGGTGTGAACCAGGACCTCAACTAATATGCCTCTCCATCTAGCGCGATCTTTTGACAGCTGTCACCAGTTGCGCACACGAAAATGGCTAACGGCCACTTTCAGTCGCATACGCTGCCTAAGATAAGGTCGTCATCTATTGCATTTTCTCTCTGAGTGGCATTCGAAAACTTTTCGAGTTGGGACGCTGGTGTCCTTGCGCTCCTGAGTAAACCTCCAAGCGCGGTTATCTGAGCTTTTGTGAAGAGGTCGGTATCGCTGTATAGTCCGTACAATTCGAAGGTAAAACTTTTCTTCTATTATCTATTGATGCAAACGGATTTTAATTCGCTTTCGTTAGTTCCCACGCTTCTGCGTCGTGCAACATGACTGGGATAATCAGTGTCTTGTATAATAAAATTAAATATGTGATGTTGAGGAGACTTATGATCCGTATCCAATTATCACCTGTTGCTTTATACAGATTCACAGTAAAGTCATAGAGTTCAGCAACTTCGTTGGACCTAAGCTTGGAAATGGCTGTCCTGACTTCATTTAGGTCAGGTAGGCGGAAAAGTTCTTTGTCTTCGTCCAGATTGAATGGTTCATTCTGCCAGACGGTGGTATATTGTTCATCATCATCGTTTAACAGTCTGCAAAAATAATCTTTTCATATTCTCAGCACAGACTGTGGTTCTACTATGAAATTTCCTTTTCCGTCCATGCAGAATTCTGTTCGGGCTTTGCAATTTTGGTATGTTTGTTTTATTTTCTGGTAAATCTTCCGAATTTCATTCTTCTGATAACACTAATCTAAGGACTAGATCGAGTTATATCAAACCGTGTTCACATCACTATAGTTGTGTTACGTCTCGCCGCAAAATTAATAAGCCTGTGTCCATTTCCGGAAGTGTTGGAGTCGAGGCTGTATAGCTTAGCTTAGCATTAAAATCACCAGGGATAATTTTTTACGGAGAAGCAATTTTTAGTAAGACCGCCCTTCTACTCTGTCGGGACGTGGGCGTTTATGAAACTTAAGCTGACGACATGCTAACATACTTGACTAGCTAGCTCTAGAGTTGTTCCCTAAGTCTTCTTCTTATAGCTTATCCGCCTCTACATAAACGCTACGACATATTACAGTTTTTCATCTTCTTTTTGTCCGTTCCATTTTATCGCACTTCTTGGATGGCGGCTATGTCTGCTTTGTAGCAGTTGAGGATCTCCTCTAGTTATTGCTATTAAGGGTTAAGGGGCTGTCAATTCATAGAATCATTTCTGGACAAAAGAGAATCACCGAACTTCGTCTTCAATAAGTTGATTGTAACACATTGTGTGGAAAGTCACGAAATGCGGCTTTTGCTTATAAGCAAAGTCATTTAACCAAAAATTTTGCTTCTTGTCAAGAACGATTTTTGTTGTACGATCAATATCCCAATATATGAAAGATGCTCAGCTCTTGAGAAATGCGCGGAATCAATTTGCATTTTTGACTTACCGATTCGCGTACAGTCGCGATATTCTCTTCACTCTGGCGTTTCGTTGTTACATGTTACACGGCAACATGATGGAGAGAATGAATTGATTCTAATTTATTCACTAAACGCCTAATTCTTCGCTTATTCAAATTTAATGGTCGAAAATTGGAATTAACGCAACTAATGCAGTCTTAACTGATCTGGATGATTTGTTAACGTTTTGAATCGCATACTTTTACCTTTCCATAATTAAATGGTACACAACATGCAACACAAATAGACAATTTTAAAAAAAATGGTAAGCTTGAGTTCAGAGAATTTTTGAAAAAATAAAGCACATCTAATGAAAAACCTTTTATAATAAGAGGGAGCAGATAATCCAGAACCGAATGTGAGACTCTGACCAATAAACCTAACATTTGCAAAGAATCATCGTGTGGACTCATCTGTAGTATAGTAGTGGACTTTCATATTCGTAGTTCGCTTGCCAAGATGTAGAATTATAGAATTATGCAGTAACACATATAGCATCATCTAACGCCATCTAATAATCACAGCACATTCTCAGCGCACATAGACGGTCAACAGAGTCAATCTTTCTTGCATAAGTCTGCCCTGATAGCTTCTTTCAAAATTATAGTTACCCTCCGTATAGCATATATTGTAGAATGAGCTTTTGTAAATCCACACTGTTGAATTGAGAGTCTTCATTAATTGCCACCTCCAGTCAGTTGTATATGCTTCGCTTTAGTTTTCCCACTTTAGGCAGCAGCACTAGACGTTGTTTTTTCCATTAGTCTGGAAAACAACCTTTTATTAGACATTAGTTATACATTTTCACAAATGGTTTTGTGTTTGTTTTGATGGCAAGACTAAGTGCTTATTTGATATGCCATCCAATTCGGGTGACTAATTATCGTCGTGTCGTTGCTCGTTTAGTAACCTGTAAACTCCCCAAAAATCAGGGTAAAAAACTTTGTCCAGTGTGCTTATTTTCCACCCCATTCGTTGTGCCTTCTTTGGCGGGCCTTCCTGGTTCGTTTTTATCTGTTATAACTCAAACTGGATGGCCAAGTGGTCGCTATGAGTATATTGGTTACTGACTCTCCACTTGGGGCTTTATACTGCTCGTATAATGCAGAAATATCTATTTTTAACTCGAGAATGGCTTATGTCAGAAGGCCCTGTGCCGCTTCGCAGTGGTTAAAGTTGAGTTGCAGCAATTTCATACTCTTCTTACGTCTTTTCTATCTTCTTGGTATACATAACATATGTACTGTACTTCTTGTCGCGTTTTTGATTTTAGTACTCCCCTTTTCTTCGTAAAGGGCGCTCCTTGCATCATTACTGCAGTTCTTGGACACATGGCCTTTGTGTTCACACTTGACGCCATAACCAGTTTTTTCCAACGTGTCTCTACACGCCTTTGCTAGAAACCCGAAGTTAAGGCACCTAAAACATTGGAGCGATACTACTTTTTCCCTTATTCTGTATGTCGATTTTTATTCTTGCAACCCCCAAAATTATTTGGCAACGCTTATCGGGGGGGTAATGACTGCAGTTTGCGTTCCTTAATAAGCTACTCTAATAAATTTGACGGATGAGGCCTGCATACCTCGCACTTCCTCAAACTACTCGCACAGGGCTTGGCAAATATGTTCCTTTGTAGTGACGTTTTCTATGTTTTTGAACTCAATGAGCAGCTCGTGCGTTAGGGATCTCACTTCAGCAATTTTCCCGAAGACCTGTCCCACTTTACTCTAAGGATCAGAGGTTTTTCGATTTGCTGCTTTCTTGAGATCAAGCAGTAACTCTCCCTTGGCCGTCTTTCTTATGCGGGTTACATCATACCCCAAACCATTTAGCTCAGCAACCCCGAGTCTTCATCTTTCGGAGTTTGTAAGTAAGAAACTTCTCCAATCTCTTGAATCACTAGTGTATCCGACTTAAGGTATATTTTGCCTCGCCCTTTTTCTACCACTTTTTTCCACTCAACTTTATTGTGGTCCTGTCTTGTAGTTTTTACACTTGAAACCGCAGGGTTTTGCCATCTGTCCCGAGTTTTTCCACAGGGGTTTTGCCTTTCGTCTGCATTGGCACTTATAGACGCTTTATTTCGCCACCGTTTCTGCTTTTCTCATACTGCGTATGACAGTATCGAGGGTTTTTCGTTATTTGGAGATTTAGTCCTTTTTCGCTTAGGTTCTGACAGTGGTTTCAAAGATGAAGAAGAAAGGGCCAATTAGCTCGTTGTTGATGATTGGATGGTTTGAGTAGGTTTAGCTTTTTCGCAATCTGCTACACTACTACATATTTGCGTATTGAACTAGCCAGCCTTCTAATCTCGTAATGGACATTGCTTTTCCCCTTGATGAATTCCATCAGGGGTAGTGAGGTTTTTTCCCAGTAATTACATGGCTTCACTTTTCTCTCTTCTTTCCGGTGGTTTTATTCGGCGTTTACTTCCGTGTTGATTTTGGGCGTCAAATTACCAGTTGATACTTCTCTGGGGGGCTGTATGATTGTACACATGGCTGTACATGTATATTGTATAAATGGATGTATTGTAGTTCTTCTCGATATACGTTCTTAAGTGAATTGCTCTTTCGCTGAAATGTTTAGGGTTACTTGCCGAAACCTAAACCCAAAAAAATTCTGGAATGCGGCTTATCGTTAAGAATATATAAAGTTATGTATGTATGCACATATTACAAGAAAAACTGTCATCAAAACATACCATATATACAAGTACAAGTATGTACAGCCATTGACAACTAATTAGAAACGATATTTTCAGTTAAAAGGTTCAGTATTTTTTCATATCTTCCTTATTTTTTCATTTAAATTTTTTTTCATACATATCCTTATTATGTAAATAAAGGGAAAAAAAACACAATTAATAAAGTTTTCTTGACGCATTTTTTTTTTAAATTTTTCGTCAAGGTTTCAAATTTACATGGGACAACTAATTAGACACAAGCGCTGAAAAAACAATAAAAATTGTAATACAATCTTTACAAATAATGTTGAAACTTACCATATGGTCTTATTATGACTATTTTTTGGTTGGAAACCCCCTTTGCTTTGACCCAATGAGGCCTCGGCATCTCTCCACTAGAATCGTGGAATCGCATACCACGCTCCCTTACCTTTTCAAACAAAACATCAAAGTTCGAAATGTTTTGTGTACTGACGGCATTTTTAACATCCGTCTAAAGATGTTCAATCGGATTCAAGTTCGGACTGGATGATGGCAGGTCAAGTACACGAATGGAGCTTCGTTCGAAAAATTGCTTGGTGAGCTTTGCGGAATATTAGGGTCATTGTCTTGTCGGAATGATCAAATAACTGGCATGTTTTTCTCGGCCTACGGTAGCATTACATTTTTCAGTATCACAAAGTACTGATCCTTGTTCATCCTTCCTTCAATACGATGAATAGGGCCAACGCCGTTCCAAAAAAAAAAAAACAGCCCCAAATGAAAATTGATCCACCGCCATGCTTTACCACTGGAGGAGTGTACCTGGCCGTCGGACGTACCTTCTATCGTCCGGACCAATCCGATTAATCTTCGTTTCATCACTCCAGAGTACAAATTTCCATTGGTTTACCATCAAACAAGCATGGGTCATCATCATCAAACTCGATACGACGTTTCCTTTGAGACAATTTGACCAACGGCTTCTTGCGTGCAAGTCTCTCATGAAGTTCATCTTCCGCCAAACGACGTGCAATAGTTCTTTAAATATATTGATGTCGGCTTCATCCATAATTTTCCGTTGGGTGACCTTAACGCTTTTCCTCGGATCCGTTTTCGACAACCGAACAATTTTTTTGTCGATACATTGTGTGGTTTTGCTTGGTTTTTTTTGACGAGGAACAATTTCTGTGGTGCCATACTTACGAAAATGTAAAATTGCATCAAATACCATATTTTTAGAACATTTTAGCTTTTTTGCAATTCCTTGGTAGGAGAGTCCCGCTTTATTAAGCTCAGCAATAGCCTTACGCGTCTCCGGAGTGCAACTCTTGCCTTTGCTCATTTCGAAAACAGCTTTCTACCACAATTTTCTTCGTTGAATTTACATTAAATATTATGTAATACATAGAATAACTAAACAAGTTTGAATGAAATTAACTTACACAAAATCGTTTCTAATTAGCTGTCAACCCACCGAGTTTAATCTTTCAAATAATGTATTATTGTCATACAAACCATATAATCTGGCAAGATGGTAATACTTTTTCTAAGAAGGGGAACAAAGACAGAAGTAGCACAAGCAAGAAGTTTACCGTTGTGTTATTAAGAAAAATCAGAATATTAGCAAGTACAACAATAATGCTGTCGTTTCTAATTCTAATAATACATAGGTACATACAAATAAACTTACACGGGCCTAAATAACACCAACTCGTCTGTAAGAGTACGCGACAAATTTAGCTACGACATTCATCAGCACTGATCACAAAAATTAATCAAATCAATTATTCACTTCACGCGAATGTGTCGCTTTTTATCAATACGGCAACATTCCAATATAAAGCGACAAAACGAAGAGATTATGTTATACGCGCTATACGATTTTTTTTTAAGGGATTGTAATGGACTGAAATCTTTAAGGGGTTAGGCCACTCTAGAGGCCCTAATAATAGGCCTTTTCGGGATTTTTTTTTTCAGGAAAAATATAAAATTAATCAAGTTTACAAAAGTCGAAATTTATTGTACATATGATTGACATAATTTTTATAGAATAATTTATTTTAAAATGGCGGCTGTGCAGCGTTTCTCAGATGACCTCCCTTTTTTGGAAGGGCCTACGACCGTACCAATAGCTTCTGTAAATTCTGAATTATGATGGGTCACTTAATTTTTTACTGAACAAAATAAAGGCTAGAGAAGTGCGTAGGATTTCTTTGATATACCTATTGATTTTTGGTCGAATGACGCACTTCCAGTGTCAAACTTGCAAAATTCGCAGAAAAATATTACAAACAAATAAATTATGTCATACAAAAAAATTCTACGTACTTACGTATTTAATTAGACAGTATATTTTTAAAGATCTAATTAAAATTTGAAGTGAATTAACTTGAAAAATCCAGTTTTGAGATAAACGTGTTTAAAATTTTAAGTTACAGAAATTTATAAAAAATTTGGCAATACCTTTAATGCGCGAAGCCTGCATTATATAAATGACCTTCTACATTAGTGTCCTGCTCTTCCATTTATTTTCTATTGGATTTTAATGCGATTCTCCACTCTTTTGCACCGATCTTTCTGCAAGCTTTATGTTCTTCCTTCAAGTACATTTCATAGCTGTTCGGTCCAATTTCGAAATCTATTGCTTTTATTATGTTCAAAATTGAAGCAAATTCGTTATTATGCACACAAACTGCAATATCCACAGCTATATCTGATATAGTTTTACCACTAGAAATGGATTTTTGTGCCAATGCCCACACAGTCAAATTAAAACTTTCATAACAGTTTCATATAACCGCCGATGCAACGAGTAAAAAGATCGTCTATGATAAATTCTTCATAAACTGACTTTATAGCTTCATACACTTCAATTGGAAGAGCTGGCTTATGCTTGTACTAAGCCAAATTATTTATAGCTTTAGCCTCTTGCTATGAACACTATGAATCCTCTTCGATCGGACATTTATCGTGCTACGGTTTTGCATCAGTAGATAGTTTATGATTGAAAATCGCCCATATAATGTTTGTTATATTTTCATCTGAATCACAATTTCTACAAATGGCTTATACATAATAAATAGAGAATTCGTCTGTTAGTTTTCTTATCCCCTTCCACCGAGACCTTTTGTATTATTTTTCAAATTACGTAGGCGGGTACCCATTCGATTTTGAACGTGATCTATACACTTTTTCATGAGTACTCTGACTTTCTCATAGGGCTAAGCATCAGTAATACCTTTAAAAGTTTTAGAATATAATGGGTGTATTTTACCTAGTGCAAAGCTTCGGATCGCTGAAACATCTCATTTTACCTGCTGATCCATCGTGATTCATATCGCACTTATCTGTATGATTTTCTGCCTATCGTGTGTATTCTTCAGTATCTTCTTTATTCTTCCAGTACTCACACGCCTTACAATACTTTGATTCCACTGCAATTTTTGCACAAACAAGAACGTAAATCCACGCTTTCCCCACGAACCATCGCCAGATACCCTACTTTCATTTTCTCCTTTTTCAATAGAAATAGTTGTCTTATTTTTAGCTGTTTTCATCGTACTGGTTTTGCAAACTAGTTTAGTTGCAGTTGAAATACTTTTGACAATATTATCATAGAAAGAGTGAAACATAGGACGCACAAATCATTGTAACATTGCAAACCAATTCCAAGTAATTGCATGGAAATTGTAATTCTACATCTTATTTCATAGCCTTTTTCAATAAATGGACTATTAGGTATATCAGTTTGTACACATTTTTCACAGGACACTACTATTTTGAATCCCAAACTGCGCTTACCAATTTCACTTGCGATTTGCAGACTTCACAAATCACAACGTTTGAAGTAGCTGAAAAAACTGAAATAAAGTTTATCATACAATAAAATAACCAAAACCTAGATTCACTTCAATATCGTATATTACATATCTTCTGATTGCTCCAATTTTTTCGGGGATGTACAAGCATTCCTTTCACATGGTTCCTCTAACTCGTGTCGATTCAGCGGTCTTCTTCCAGATATTTTCGGTCTCTTGCTGTATTTACGTGTTTCTTTTGCACTTTTTTGACCACAGTACATTTTGTCACTCATTATAAAAACGAACCAATAACACTCAAAAAACAAAAAAAAGAACTTAGCACAATTATCAATAAAAAACAAACGTTCCTCAAATAGCGTCCTTTGCTAATGTTTCGCTGTGCAAAATGGACTAAAACCGACGTTTCTAAGGACGAACCAAGCAATAGTTTGAACACGTGGCAAATATCTTCAAAAACAGTCCCCAAAAATACCGTCCCTCGTTTCGGTCATAAGAAGCTCCTGCCTACCTGGAGGCCTTGTACTATACTTTGAAAAACAAGTACTTTGAGATATTTCCCGGCTATAATCTTTTGGGATATCGTTTTTGAGATATCTGTTGAGATATATTGAGAATGGGAGGATCATTGAAACCAAAAAAAAAAAAAAAAAATCTATTTTTTGAAAATCCTAAGTGGCCTAACCCCTTAGAGAGAGATAATGAGTTCATGCTTTTATTGTAGTAAAGAAGAATGTTGGCTCTGAGCTCTTCCAACGTCGTCAATGTATTGGCATAAACCAATGACTTAACGTAGCCCCAAAGAAAATAGTCAAGCGGTGTTAAATCGCACGAACGAGGCGGTCAATCGACTGGCCCATGTCTTGAGATAACACGCTCACTATACTTACTCTTCTGCGTCTGCTGTGTGGCTTGTGGCACCATCCTGTTGAAACCACATGTCGTCCAAATCCATATATTCCAATTCGGGCCAAAAATAATCGGTGATCATGGCGCGATAACGCTGACCATTCACAGTAACGTGACGTTATCGTTGACGAAAAAATATGGCACAATAACGCCGCCGGTGTGCAAACCGCACCAAACAGTTATTTTTTGTAGATGAAGTGTTGATTCATGAAGCACATGTGGGTTTTCATCCGACCAATAATGCATATTTTGCTTATTGACGAACCCATTGAGCCAAAAATGAGCTTCGTCACTGAAGATGATTTCGAGATGAAATTCATCATCTTGGCGCATTTTCTCCAGAACCCAATCGGAGAACGTACGTCGCTTCAAATGGTCCATCGGCTTCAATTCTTGAGTCAGCTTGATCTTGTATGGGTGTAAACCAAGATCCTTACGCAAAATACGCCATAATGTGGTCTGAGCGATGCCCAATTCTTAAGAACGCCGTGAAATTGACTGATTTGTATCGTTTGTTACGGACGTCTGAACGGCAGCGATATTTTCAACACTTCGACCAATCCGTTGTCTCACTGACACGGCAACATCACACAACGAATATGTAGACTCAAATTTTTGCACTAAACTTATTATTGGCTGTATACTAGGGTGAGAATTACGACCGAAAATTAGAGTTAATGCTCTTAAAGTTGCAGTTACCGACTCCGAATATCTGTAGAAAATTTTTTATAATTTGTAAACGTTGCTCGTTAGTGTACTTTACTATGATAAAAATGTTGAGTTTACTGAATAAATTGACAGTGACAGTTTGAGTGCGTTCACAAATTAAATTCAAAGTTGTCAAGTCCCTATTGGAAAACCCTTTATTTGGCATACAGGAATGATTTTTAAATTACTTAATCGTAACTTTCCTCTTCTCATCAGTCGAATGATTTCTAGCTTTCTAAGTTCAAGAAGCGCTTGCATATCTATTGGCTTAGAAGTATCTGACGAATTTTCTGTCCTTTCGGGCGTTCCCCAAGGATCTATACTTTAACCTAAGCTGTTCAATGTATTCCTTCAAAATTTTCTTTTCAGCGATCCAATTGTGAGCGAGCTAGGAGCTATTTTGTATGTTAACGGCACTTGTGATATAAGACCTCATGTTGCTCTAAATAAAATTACAAACCACATACCCGCTTTAGTTTCCTATCTTAGTTATTGAGGACTGAAAGAAAGTAAAACACTCTTCTTACATGTGTTTGACAGTCGAATACTTCTTAAAACAGAGACGAAGTACTTGGGCATTCATCTACACAATAGATTTGAATTTAACAAACACGCAAGAAAAGTTCTCAGCAAGGCAAAGACAGCTACGTCCATATTGAAGCAGTTCTCTCATCTAAACATCTGTCACAAAATACTAAACTGGTACTATATAAAACTTTAATTAGAAGAATCTTAACATATGGCTTTAGCTCTTGGTTTACCATGCCATCTACGGTAGCGAATGAACTTGAAACTTTTGAAAAACCAATAATAAGATATTGCAGTGATGAATTTCGAAAACCAAATAAAAAATGGTTTTCTAACAAGATTTTGTACAATTTGACTCAAGTAACACCGCTTATGTGTTATATGACCTTCCACTTGCAGAAAAGACTGTAATGCGGATCTTCTCACCCTAATCCGCTCATCAAAGCATTATGAAATACTAATGTAAATGAAAGTGTATATGATCACTATTACCTATCCCCATTCAATCTGATGAAAACAAGGTCGCGCACTATGTTCGAATTAGAGCCTAAATCAAGGTTAAGATTATCTTTTTATGAAAAAGCTTCACTACCCAACTTAAAAGGATAAATAACTAAAATAAATTGCATTTTGAAAGAGCTCGTGCTGGTTTTAAATGTCTAGTTCCTATGTACCACGCTATATAATCGAATTTAGTCAACATATAAAACTTATACATCCCTCTTTCCACAAAGAAAGTATTTAGCATTTAGCTCTAGTCATTAATTTTAAGCTGACCTTTACGAGTCAAATTGCGAAACTATGCCAGGAGCAAGCACATGTATAAAATAATGTTCTTTAGGGAAAAAAAAATTTATAGTTACAATTTATATTTTAGATAAAACATATCTAATCCATATTTAAAACAAATTGCTTAGGTAGATTAGTTTAATGAACTCCGACGAAATTTATTGAAAACCAGCTGATTAGTTCGGAATGAAGCTTTTGCTTTTCATTAGAGGCGGGCGATACCTACGTTTAAAAATGTCAGAATTCTGCGGTATTTCTGATGTGCATATAGTTTTCGTTTTAACGTCGTCGTATATATCGTGTACCATTCTTATGTATGTTTCCAAATATGCAGCTCTTTGAAAGCGTCACAATGTTTCTCCATAATTATACATACATAAAACTGAAGTTGTATTGAAGTTGTATACTTGTTTTCTATATAACCACTTTGACTGCATTGGATAGCATTGCACTGTCGCCTGCGTAAAACTCGTTTGTATATTTTCATGGCATTCGACATTAGACATCATAGAAATGTAATTGTTGTGATTCCTCGCGTCGTCTTTCGTTTCAACAGTAGTACAAGAAAGCTCTTTCTCACCTAAGTAGGCATCCGATCACCTCTCATCATTTTTAAATCAAAATTAAGAGTAATTTTTTCCATCTTGACGATCAGGCAGGATGCTGCAGGATGCAGTGGACTAACAGTGGAATTTTTATCAGTCGATCGTTCCATACACTCAAGGAGGTAAGCTTCCACTAAGGATTCCTGACCTTAACATGTTTTTTATGTCTTGGCAAAATATCGGAACATCCGTCTTCCAGAAACGTTTCTTTATTTCTTCGAACGCACGCTTTATACAAGTATGTATGTATGTATGCTTCTTTATTTACTAAGAAATCGGTGTCTTTTTTGCTTGTACAACTTGCGACGAGCCCTGGTCGTTTTTTGCGGCATCGCTCTTAAGATTTCTGATTCATAATGTCAGCTTATGGCCCTATTTGGGAGATTAAATGACAATTGACTGACAAGGCTCTGGAGTTCCCTTGTGATAATAAGCGCCCGGCGTCAATCTTCATCACTGTGTTTTCTTACCTGGGTGATATTAATAATTTTCGCTAGAACAAAATGGTGGTCCGAATAAATGTTTGACGCTGGGAATTTTCGGATATTCGTCATACTGGAAACTTTAAAAAGTGATATTGAGAATATTGACTTTCTGGAAACGCAACAATAATTCTCTCCGGCGCAACGTCTACTAGTCTGAATTTTCACTAGCAGTTCCACCAAATATACCCAATCCTCCCAACTTTGCAGCCAAATCATCCACAACAGTTAAAAGATCATACCGCACTTTTACGTACGTTTTATCAAGGAACTCCCAAAGTTTGTCTTTGGCATTATCACCTTCCTCATTTGTTGTGCCAATTGTTGGTAAATGCCCTGATATGCATTGTCATTAGACACTCTTTCACATGTCAAAAACATAAGATTTTTCGTAGTTTAGTTCCAATTACAAATTTTCATCTTAATAAATGTTTTTGTTGATGGTAGCAATCGCCATATTATATGTTATGTCAGCATGGTTCGTCATTTTGTTTGGTTGCAATGCAAAAATGTCGAATACCCTAGAGTACTTTTACCAGGAATTTAAAAATGTTTTTTCGCAATCCATTGATAGGCGACAAGCTTCAGAAGAAATGCAAGTTCGAGTATGAAACTAAACAGTTAATATTTTTTAAATTGATTGTCCAAAATATATAAGACTTAATCATGGCTTATAAACAGAAAAAAATAAAAAATAAAAAATTGTAAAAAAAGAAAGAAGTAAATGTTCTTATTTATAGATTACACGGGAGACGACATACTCACAAGTTTTCATACTTATACATAGTTGTAGAAAGCCATGGTCGAAATAACCAATAAGTAATTAATTCAGGAAATATGATGTTCACAAATTGTTAGGTTATCATATCTTGCAATAATTAATTATTCATAAAATGAATTATAGACTTGCATAAATATGTACCATATTTCCTGTATGAGAGTTCAAATATGTTAACCTTAACCAAAAACACCTATCTGAGACAACATTTACAAACTACACATTTTTTTAAATTGAATAAAATCAAAAAAGTGCTAAATTTAATCTGAATGAACAAAATGTTTAAGAAAAAAAAATTGAAAAAAATTTTGCTTTTGTGGTTTAGAAGTATTAATTTTTGTAATCAACTTCATTGATATATAACTTTATATAAATATGTACACATAGGAAAGTACTTGCATTCACCCAGAAAATCGAATACGAAATTTGGTGATATCTTTACATTTTTAGGTGTCTATAATCTTTTTAGTCAGTTTTTAAGAAAATGTGTGTAAGTGTTTTGTTTTTGTGCTGCGCTAAAGGGTGCCTAATCTTTATAGATACCAGTAGTCCGAGCGACTGATTGTTCGATTACAGGAATACGCCTACGTTACTAAATCACACCCTACACATTTCGAACATTCTCTCCTCGGCACTGCCGTTTGGTATTGCTTTGTGCAGCTGGTAAACAATCTATGCTATCTCTCCTATGTTTGCTGGATCTGCACGTCTTATTTGTTCGACCCTTCGCAGCTCGTTTTGCACGTTTGTTATGAATGCGCGAATCTCTATCCAATTTTCTTCTGACCGCAACATTTGGCCAATGTATGCGTATGCACTTTAATATTACATGATATGTGTCTTCTCCGTGACCATATAGGAACTGCGTAAGATGGCAGTTACAATTTCTATGCCTTCGGTTTGTCCAAACGTCTGTGGATGTTATCAATATGTAAATTCATCTGCCTTTCGTGATAGTATTCCACCGACCACGTGGCTAGCTAATTGAAGTCGCTCTTATTTCCTCCATAATCCTTTTGACAACAACCGCCCCTTAGTTATTAGAAGTTCTTCTATTATCGACTCTCTGCATATCGTCCGCAGGGATATCGATCGTCTCGCCTTTAACAAAGTCTGTTTCGTCTGAAATCGTTCTAAAGCCACTGATTACCCTTAATGCGCTAAGTCGGCATTACAACACTGAGTTTACAAACTCGGATATTAATATTCTTCTAGCATATCCGAAGTTTGTCAGTACTTCAGAACATGCTGCCTGGAGCTTTGTAGCCTTTTTGGCCTAATATTCGACGTGAGCCATAAAGCTTAGTCTGTTGTCAAGAATTACTCTAAGGTATTTTATGTGTACCGGTATGTAGTGAACGTCAAGATACAAATGTCTCGATAGGAAATATCTATTGTGAGCGGGCCTTAATTTTTTTTTTTGTTTGGTTGCCATGACACATATTTAATATACATCAAGTCATTGATCAAACAACGTCATATTTTTTCATCGTGTTAAATATGTCGAATTTTGTACCAGAAAATGATGACTTGCGGAAAGCATTAATTTGTTGTTTTCATTTGAAGAAAAGTGCTGCGGAATCGTAAGGAATGCTTGTCGAGGCATATGGTGATCGTGCTCTTTCAAAAGCAACATGCAAAGGATGGTTTAAACGTTTCGAAGATAACGATTTTGATGTGAGAAATGAAGAACCTGGAAGACCACCAAAAAAGTTTGAAGACGCCGAATTGCAAACAATATTGGATGAAGATGATACTTTGAGTCAGAAACAAATGGCAGAAATGTTTTTTCTGACCGTTTAAAAGCTATGGGAAAGATCCAAAAGTCTGAAAAATGGGTGCCACATGAATTGAATGAAAGACAGATGGAAAACCGAAAAACCACTTGTGAAATTTTGCTTCAAAGACACGATAAAAAGTCAGTTTTGCATGGAATTGTTGCTGGCGATGAAAAATGGATTTATTTTCAGAAACCTAAACGGAAAAAATCATGGGTTAATCCGAGACAACCATAAACTTCGACTGCCAAACCAAATCGATTCGGCAAGAAGACAATGCTGTATGTCTGGTGGGACCAGAAAGGTGTGGTGTACCACGAGCTCCTAAAATCTAGTGAAAGCATTAATACAGATTGCTACCGACAACAAATGATCAATTTGAACCATGTATTGATCGAAAAACGACCAGAATGGGCCAGAAGACACGGCAAGGCAATTTTGCTCCATGACAATGCACCTGCACATTGATACAACTAAAAGCACTTGCTTCGAATCCTACGAGAAAGTCGAAAATTGGGTGACTCTTTGGTTTGCTTCGAAAGACGAACAGTTTTATCGGCGTGGAATCCATAAATTGCCTGAAAGATGGGGAAAATGTGTAGCTAGCAATGGCCAATATTTTGAATAAAATGTTTTTTTACTTTCCCATTAAAAACTTTCACTTTATATCGGTACACCGTATAGTCTTTTGATCTTATCATCACGTATTCCATATTTTCCAGTTAGTTATTAAAACAGCTTCAGTTTTGTGATCTGCTTATTCTAAGCCCAAGGATATAAGCCAGTCTTTGTTGAAATTGGTTGAATCGTTCGAAGCTGACTCTATCTCGAAAATATTTTATAATACTTCTTTCCTTTCACCAACCTTTTATTGGTGAATTAACGGGATACATTCTTTCATAAGTAGTATGGTGTATCCATGCTGGCTAGTGACTTTCTTGTAAATAACCGGTTTGCTGAGTTAAAGATGTCCATGGTTGCAACTGCACAATATTCCTTTGTTCCCCATCGCCCTCTTTCTGCCTATATTGCTTCGGCTGTTATGTCTACCATCGCTTTTATGGCGTCGACCAAACGCATTTTTCTGAATCCGAATTGTTGATCTGACAATACTCCCTTTGTTCTGCCACAATGAACAATCTATCATATATGATCCGTTGAAGTACTCGTATTTTGCCTAGCGTGTCCAATAGATACATTGTGCGATATGATGCTGGTTCTCCAGGTTGTTTGTTTCCCTTTGGTAAGAAAACCAAATGTTGCAACCTCCATTGTTCTGAAAAAACCTCCTCTTTCAGACAATTATGCGTCGTGGTCATGAAAATGTCTGGTCTCTTTTGAATGGCATCTTTCACTGCCTTATTTGACTCCCATCTTCTTCCAAGCGTTGAAAAGTTAATCTTGTGTTATTACCGGCATTGCTTCTGCGCTTGGTTCTCTGATTATATTGCACAGAGTCCACAGCCGCTGTGGGAATAGGTTCTCTATAATAGGTAGACATGAGTATTATTTAACTCGATAATTGTGGAGACCTACAGCCCTTCAGCCAAGTCATTATCACTTTATACGCTGTTCTTCAAGGACTTATGTCCGCTTCATCGCGCAGGCGTTTGTTTTACTTTCATCGCCCTTTTTAGGTCCCTTCTTGCCGTACGAAATGTGTCTAGTAAGTGTTAAAAATCGACTCTCTTTTTAGAATGCTGCACCCTTCACTGGGATGAAAGCAGTTTGCTCTGAGTGCTTTTATTTTTTGGCTCTACCAGTAGCACGGTGCACCTCTTTTACTGAGTTTTCGTTTGGACATTGCTGTATCACATGCTGTGGTTATAATGCGTGTGCGGTGATGCGACAAATTCCCTGGAGTTGTCGACCAGCTCACTAATATCTACTATTTGGTCGAAAATGTCCTTTTCGAAGAGTTTATCTTTCCATTTTGGGCCCACTAACTTAGGGCGTGGAAAGGACTCTTGCTCTTTAATATCAATTATTATCGCCTGATGGTCACTATGAGAATATTCTTCGCTGACCTACCATTTTGTATTGCGCAGTAGAGAGTTACTCATAAAGGTAATATCGATGATTAATCCCATTTCCGCTTTCCTAAAAGTGTTTGAGCGACCATTGTTTGCAATGCTTACATCCAAGATTGCGAATGTTCGTAGTAGAATACACCCTCTGGCTTTGTTGAGCATACTACCCCATTCCGTTGTCCAGGCACTAAAGTCTCCGCATATAACAACTGGGGATCTTTCACGTGCATCTGCATTTACGCTTCCTAACATTGCCTGGAATTCACTTATTGTCCAACTTGGTCGCGCGTAACAGCTGTATAAGTTGATCCACGAGAAGGTCTTATTAACAGAGCTGCATGATGCTCGACTGCAGACGTTCTTTGACGGTTTTTAGCCAACCATGCCACTTCTACAAACCCTAATACTAATCATTGCCGCCCTGCATGTATGTGCGTGTGCGAGCACGTATATCCGTATATGCATATTTTTTGGTCCACAATAACTCACTAACTATGGATTTCAATTTTTGTCGGATGGCCGCCGATGGCGTACTAATCGAAATCTATTAATATACGAGTACAGATTTGTTGAAAATTGTGGAGAAAAAACCGGGCCAATATCAACTGAGTTACTCAAGGTTTAAGAACCGGTTTAAGAACCGTCAATGCAGTACTAACTACGATTTGGTTAATACTGGGCGTCTCACATTCGATCGGTCAAACATTTATGGGTTATGGGCTTCCTAAAATCTAATAGGATATGAAATTCAAAAACCATTAGGAAATAGGCCCTCAATCTTTTATTTGAATTATATTTATATTTTTGAATTTTATTTTGATATTATATCAATAGTTTTATATATTTTTAATACCTAATTTAATAATGATACGTTCGACTATTGTCTTAGACAACAGATTGTATCATACTATTCCATTCATAGCTTAAAAATGTAATATTTTATTATTCATTCTATTTATACAAGCCTTAAGTTTAAATTTTTGATTTGAAATAAAGAAAAAAAAAAAAAAATGCTACAAATTCTCTTTATGATGAAAGTTCTTGGCGTGGACCATCGATCACACCCTATTCGTCTAGCTTTTTTTGTTCATTAATACCCTAAAAACTGTCGTTGATTGACACTGTGTTCAATATTCATTAGGTTTTTATTTATTGTTTTATCTATCATTTTGGTAAACGTCGAATTACACATATGCATGTTTCGTCTGTAACGACGTCAAAGTGTATATCTTGTAGTTTATTTACTTTTTCCAATTGTTCGTAATTCATCATTTATTATGAATTTGACATTGAGTTTTTTTTTTGTATTTGCCTACAGTTTTCATTCAATAACCAACCAATAAGTGATCTTTCGTTTCATATTGGACACTATCGACTGTAAACGGGTTTTGTCTATTTTTCGCCAGCTCTTTTTAACGCTTTAATATGTTTGGCGAAATGACTTTTGGCCTAAATGCCTTTAGTTCACTAGATTTTTAAGCAAATACTACATATTTAAAATCTATTACATGGAATTTTGTTTTATAACAAGTTTATTGAGAACAGTTTACAAATATACATTTCAACCACAACTTGAAGGGCAGAGGAATAAAATATTACATTCGGATGTACTCCAATGCAAAGTGGTACAATTAAGGTCAACAATTACCGCAAACTTTCATATTCACATGACGAACACAAGATACTATAAGTGTTTAAAAGACTATCATTGCCATATTGTAAAATGTTACGTTTTTTAGAATTGCAAAAAAAAAAAAACAGCAAATAGTTAATATTTTTAACATACGCATATGAGACCATATGCATATGTTTGATTAAATATATTAATTTTTCACACACATTACATATTAACACATATTAAAGTACATAAAGACAATTGATATCTGTAGCATATTGTGTATTAATGAAGAATGAATGGTATATATTGTACCATACATACTTTCTTTATCGAGAAATTAATAATTTTGTAGATTTTTCATCACTTAACGATCAGAAAGTGTAAAAACACTTATATTCACCAATCTCAAATCAGAGTCACGTTATTACAATGTTATTATTGGGTATGTAATTTAATTCAAAATTTGAATGTTTATTTAAGAAAAAAATGTACAATAGTATTATTCAAAGTATGAATCAAGCCAATTTTTGATATTCTACTCTGATGTGAACCGTATTTCAGTGAGTGCGTTCTGCATCGACCGGAACAAATGGTAGTCAGAAGGGGCAAGGTCTGGGCTATAAGGCGGATGGGTAAGACTTCCCATCCACTGTTTTCCAAATAGTTCTTAACGGGAATAGCAACGTGGGGCTAGCGTTGTCATGATGGAAAATTATTGCCTCGTGTCTGGTCGCATATTCCGGGCGTTTTTCGGCCACTGCTCTCTTCAAACGGATTAATTGTGTTCGGTAGCGTTGTCCATTGATGGTTTTACCCAGTTTTAGCAGCTCATAATACAGCACACCCATCTGAACCCACCAAATACAGAGCATTACCTTTGCGCCATGGATATTCGGCTTTGCCGTTGATTTGGCTGGTTGGCCGGGTTTCACATATGATTTTTTGCGCTTGGGGTTGTTGTAATGGATCCATTTTTTATCACCAGTAATAATCCGATGCAAAAATGACTTCATTTTGTGGCGTTCCAGCAGCATTTCGGACATGCAAAACCGCCTTTCGACGTCTTTCGGCTTGAGTTCATGTGGAACCTAATTTCCTTGCTTTCGAATATATCCAGCTACCTTTAAAAGTTTCGAAATGGGTGCTTGAGTAACACCCAAAGATTCTGCGAGCTCTTCTTGTGTTTGACAACAATCTTTATAGAGTAATGCTTCCAGTTCTTCATCTTCAATTTTTTTGGCTGCCCAGGACGTTCATCGTCTTCCAAGCCAAAATCACCACTTTTAAATCGTGCAAACCACTTTTAGCACGTTCGCTCAGCTAGCGCATGTTCACCATAAACTTCCACCAAAATACGATGACTTTCGGCTGCAGTTTTCTTTATATTAAAGTAATGAAGAAGAACTCCCCGCAAAAACACTTTTTCAGGTACAAAGTACGACATATTTGAGTGAAAAAAAACTATTGTTGTTTACTCTTCAAATGAATAACATATACTGAAATGACGTAGAATTATAGTAGCTTTCCAACGTATGTTATAATGAAATAATACAAGTTACGCTATTTCTTAGCAAACCGCACGAATTAAGCTATAAACCCAATATCTTTCATATATGTAAGCTTACAGCTTTGGCTACAATAATAGCAGCACTGATTTATTTCAATATCGGTAAAGATAGGCACTAAACATATTTAATTGGGATTTTTGAAACTGGTTTGATTTTAGCTTATGGATTAATATGTAAACAACATGATAAAAATATCACGTATATCCCTTCAGTGTAACTAATTTGCTGCTGGTAGTGTTATTTGTTCTTCATTGAACTCCACAGATCTTGCTTTTTTGATGGGTGATGTCTGTTAGTTTCTTTATAGGAAAGTTCTTACGTTAACCTCGAAAATCGAAAATGAAAAGTTAGTGATATTTTTACATTTTAAGGTGTTTATGTCAGCTCGCATGTGTTATTATGTTTGACCCATATTATAATTTTTATTAAAAAAAAAAAAAAAACATACCCAAAGTATAATTTTTTCTTCAAAATAGAGGAGTGTTTTGAAATTTTTGCAGTGCTAATCGAAATATATTAACATAATACACATTTAAGGAAAATCGGGCCAGAATCGTTTGAGTTATTGAAGGAATAGAAACAATTTTACATAAAAACTTATTGCAACGCTTTCAGAATTTGACGTTCCTAATATTTATCTTTATCAAGTTTTTTTTCTACAGATTAACTACCGAATTGCGAAATAATTGCAAATTTGATCTCTTGATTAAAAGTTATCTATCTAAGTTTAACTCTTTTTCGACTTTACATTTCATATACTCACTTATTCAATAAAAACCAATTAGTCTCCTTACACATTATTTGAATCTGCTCGTGCATATGTACATATACATATTCACTTACATAAAAGTGCTGTAGTATAAATCAACTGCTTTGCGTACTCTATGCTCGATATAAAAGTCAACATTTCGAGTACCAATTATCAGTAATCAGCTCTTATGTAAAGAATTCCACCAAAATAAAGAATAAATAAATAAAAAAAACATTTTCACAAAAGTCATTGTCTTTTTGTTTTTTATCGTCATCCGATTCGATCATAAAAGATCACAACTTATCAACTTTATAATTATGTGACATATTTGGCACGCTAGATTCCAATGTCATTGTGTGACAGTAAAGGTGTAGCTTTAAGTCTCTTTTGATGACTGCGTGACAAGTTTAATTTTTTTTTTTTTTTTTTTTTTTGTGTAACATTAGTAAAATAAGGTATTCCTTTATCAATTGGGAATTATATTTAAGGATATAGTAATGATTATCTTGTTACACGTACCGTTTCCGTGTTATGGATACGAGAACTAATGTCAAAATACGTACAAACTTAAAAATTCAAAAAGTTAAACTATTTAATTTATTCTAAAACATAATAATTTGTAATTCTTATTTATTATAAAACATGTATTCTATGATCCAGCTTTTACGTTTGTGACTTGTTGAATCTAACATGGCTGCATCCCATCGACCTCGATAAAATTCTTTGATCTCCTTCATGTCCTGGTAATAGCGTTTTTGGAATAAAATCAAAATGTGAATGCAAGAAATGTATTTTCAAAGACATTTTGCAACTTTGCGACTAACATTTCAGAATTTTCGGCTTGATGATTTCCTAAAAATATGTTTATTACTGTTTTCAATGATGTCCAAGCTACTATACAACTTAAACTTTCTTAAAGTTTGGCATCCTAATCCTAATTTATGGAATACAAATTTTAAATGTAAAAACCCTTTACCAGTTTTGTACACAGCTTTTATGAAATTCTTTAAATCCAGCTTTATTTGTAAAGGTGGAAGAAAAACATTTTGTGACTCAATCAGAGGTGAAAATTTGACAGCAACAAATTCCGATCTCATCGGCCAATCTTTAACCAAGTAGTGTTTCTCTGTAGCTCGACTATCTCACATACACAAAAAGCAGCAATACTTCGTAAGGCCACCCTGCAATCCTAGTAACAAGGCTATCACTTTTAAGTCAGTGATAGACTTTCCAAGTGAAGTCTCTAAACTTTATTAAGTTTAATATAAATTGCATAGTATCGTATATCTCTTTTAAAGTGATTGAATATGCTACAGGTATGGGGGGATATTCACTACGAGTATTTAGAGGAACTGCTTTTAAACTCGTTTTAGTTATATCAATATCATAAATAGACGCCATTCGTTTGTTCTGTAAGTTATCGGTAATTCATTCATCAATCCTTTAGTGTCGTTACTGTAACATATGCATTCGTTCTACGTGAAGAAGGTGGTTAAATGTTTGTTCCTTTTCCTTGGTAAAGACATCTTAGTGTCTGGTGATAACAGATTCCATTCTTGTTATTCAGAATGGAGAATTTCAGACTCTCTGATGTATAAATTTAAATCACGAAACAAATTATTATACTCTAGCTGCTGCATCATGTGTGGTCTTTAAATGACTTTTAGGAGGTACATACCACCTTGATAAAAAAAAACACCGTGTGGCGCTCCCATTGTTCCGTAGCCATCACCTCTATCTCTGTGTGGCGATTTTTTACAATTTTAGAAATGGATTTAATTTTGCAACAACGAACTTGTATAAAATGTTGCGTAAAAAACGGATTTATTAGTGCGCGAACGTTGGAAGTGTTTGAAGAGTGTTTCGGCAACGATTCTCTAAAGAAAACGGTCGTTTACCAGTGGCACTCCATTCAAAGAATTGTATCCCTGTATCCTCATACTGAAATCGTGATAACGGGCGATTTCAATATACACAATTCTGGTTGACTTCGACATTCTGGACAGACAACACCCGAAGGTGTTGTGAATGGCCCACACGAATAACAGACGTTGATAGTCGTTCCGCCAACACCCTGGACTTGTTTTTAATTTCTCACCCTGACAAGTACTGTGTTAATGTGCTCTCCCCTCTTGGCTCGTCGGACCATTGTGTCATATCTACTAAATTCTCGTACACCCACCACAAGGTTAGAGAAAAGATTCCTAAAAGAACCGTATGACAATATGAGAAAGCCAATTGGAGCGGACTTAATAACTTCTGTAGGAATTTTAACTGGTCGTTATGTTTCCTCGATAAAGACGTGGATGCCGCTGCTGATATGATCACAGAAACTATTCTCTTTGGAATGAGATGCTTTATCCCAAATCGGTTGAAGAGTATCAAACCAAAAGAAAAGGCATGGTATGACTCGAGCTGTAAAGAGGCTGTCAGGGTTAGAGAATTGTTTTTTCGGTTCTACAAGACCAGCCCGACAGAGGAAAACCGAAAAAAGTTTAAATGAGCCAGAAATGACTGCGACGTATTTCTCAAGCATGTGAAATTCCAATACGACCAAAAACTGAAGCAAAAAATACTGCAATGTCCCAAAGGTAGTAAAAATTGTTGGTCATTCGTCAAAAACATTAGAAATTCTGCCTCATCCTCCATCCTAACGCTCATTTACAATGACATTCCAGCTGTCAGCTCTTTCGACAAGGTCAATCTGCTTGCTGCTAGCTCGTCGAAAGATCTTATCATTCATAAATCCGCTGGTCCAGATGGTATATCGCCCCTTCTTCTGAAGAGGTGTTCTTCCACGCTGGTAAAACCACTGCGTAAGCTTTTTCATCAATCCTACTCTTTAGGACTCTTTCCGAGCAGATGGAAAACAGCATTTGTCCAGCCCGTCCTTAAAAAAGGCGAATTTTTTTCGGTCTCCTCCTACAGACCCATTGCACTTACGTCCCTTCTTTCCAAGGTCATGGAAACGCTGATAAACTTCTCAATGACCAGCCATATGATTTTCGTAGCAACTTGTCCACTGGTGATTTGATGGCATTTCTCACCGAAAAGTGGAACCGAAGCGTACAACAATCTGGTGAAAGCAAGATAGTTGCAATTTTGGTGGGGGCGAAAGCCTCCATTTATTCGGCTTAATACAAGCTATAACTTAAAATTAAACTTAAACTAATACTTAAAACTAAGGTTGGTTGTTGTGGTGAAGGAGAACCGATTTGAGGTAGGAAGTGGTGCGGTGGAAGTCAAAGACGCTAGGGTTTGAATTAATTTTTCGTAACATGCGGGAGATTGGTTCGTTCGCGCCATAGGTGGTGTGGTGGGTTGGGAGATAGAAGAGACGAGGGGTACGTAGATTGCGAGGGTTAGTGTTGAGGAAAATAGAATTGTGAAGGGACATGCATTCAACCTGACCTGAAAGAAGTCGATGAATGAAGAGAAAGTCGGCTGCGTCTCTGCGTTCCTCAAGGGTGTTTAGGTTAATAAGGTTGAGACGGTTTTGATAGGGGGGCAGAGTAAAAGAATCATCCCAGGGCAAACCTCGGAGAGCAAATCGAAGAAAACGGCGCTGGATGCTTTCGACTCTCGAGATATGAACGCGATGATATGGGGACCATACTTGACTAGCGTACTCTAGAAGGGGACGAACAAAGGTAATATAGAGGGACCTGGTCACGTATGGGTTGGTGAATTCTTTGGACCATCGTTTTACAAAACCTAGTGCAGAGTTGGCTTTAAGGATTATCCCATCCATATGCAAACGGAAATTGAGCTCCCTATCACACAAAATGCCGAGGTCGCGAAGAGATTCAACGGAGGAGATCGGTTGGTTGTGGAGACGGTAGAATCGGGGAGGAGATTTGAGCCGCTTATGTGAAAAGGTGATGGACTGGCATTTGGTGATATTAAGTTCCAAACAATTTTTGAGGCACCAGATCGAAAAACTATCAAGGTCTTGTTGAAGAAGGAAGGAGTCATGGGGAGAGGAAATGGTTTTGAAAAATTTGGTATCGTCGGCGTAAAGGGAGACGGAGGAGTATTTGATGATCCTATCGAGATCATTTATGGTTAATATAAAGAGAAGGGGGCCGAGATGGCTACCTTGAGGAACTCCAGAGGTGGCCAAAAATGGAGTGGAGTGGGCTGACCTAAAACGAACACTGTAAAAACGGTTTTCGAGGTAAGAAGATATCCATTTTAACAGTATGGGTTCAAAGCCGAGGGCAGACAATTTGAAGAGTATTAATCGATGAGAGATTTTATCGAAGGCTTTGCTAAAATCGGTTGCAACTACATCGACTTCGTTGCCGTTCTCTAGGGCAGAGATGGCAAAGGATACGAATTCAACAAGATTTGTGGTGGTTGACCTACCCTTTAGGAAGCCATGTTGTCTAGGGGAAATAAGTGATTTGCATTGGAAACTTAGAGCTTCATACAAAATACTTTCGAGGAGTTTGGGAATATGGGAGAGTTTAGCGATTGGACGATAGTTTGTTATTTCGTTCTTTGATCCCTTTTTGTGGATCGGGGTTATAAAGGAGGTTTTCCAAACCTGAGGAAATTCTCCTTGTGAAAGGGATAGACGAAAGAGATCAGAAAGGGCAATGGAAAGAGACGAAGAACATTTTTTAAGAAATATGGCAGGGAGGCCATCTGGACCTGGTGTAAATTCGTCATTGAGTTGGTGTAATTTATATTCGATATAAGAGGGATCCAAGGTGTGAGAGAGATGTGGGCCGTTGGAGAAGTTCGGTAGGTAACGAAAATAGGAGGGATCTGGTACAAAGGAGTCGTTGGTGAAGGATTGTTTAAAGAAGCTGGCAAATAGGTTGGCAGTGGTGAGTGGATCGGTTGATGACTTGTTGTTGAAAGAGAGGGAAGGAGGGTAATCATCGGACTTTCTTTTGTAGTTAACAAATTGGTAAAAGGACTTAGGGTCATTTATAAGGTTGACTTGCGCATTGTTAAGGTAACGCTGGTAAAGGGAATCGTAAAGTTCGGTGAAATGAAGATAAGCACCAAGATAGTTGGAATAGTCGGACAAGGATCTGGTACGCAGGAAAACAGCCCATAACTCGTTTCTCTTGTTTCGTAAGGAACGAAGCTTGCGATTATACCAGGAGGACTAGTAGATGATGTTTTAAGGTGAGAAAACGGAACGTAAAGGCTGAAAGAATTAAATATTTCTTTATAAAAAATGGATAAGGCATCATTTACGCTTAGGTTGTGAAAGTTAAGGGGGGATCTGCTAAGATAGTCACTGATTTTGTGGAAGTTTGCTTTATGAAAGTCGTAGGATGAGAGAGTTGTGGGAGGATTGGACTGGAAAGAAGAGTTATGAAAAAATGAAAGAAGAAGAGGGGGGTGGTAGTTATCGATTGTAGAGAGAGATAGGGGACAAAGTGAGACTGAGGAGTTAATGGAATCTGTTGTGAAAATAAGGTCCAATTGCCGGCCCATATAGTTGGATACATCACTGACTTGGCATAGACTTGAGTCTGTTAAGCGATCTAAGAAGAGACATTCCTTAGCTGAGTTGGCATTTGAAGCGATGAAGAACGATTGATCGTCTGATGGAATCCACTGTAGCTGAGGAAGATTAAAGTCGCCGAAAACAAAGATATCGTCAGTAGAGTCAGACAGGTCAATTAAATAGTCGATCGCATCGACAACAAGTTGGTAAGATTCGGTAGGTTGAGCTGGCAGGATGTAGCAACATAAAACGTAAAGGGACTTGAAGGGGAGTGATATTTTTATAGCGACAAAGTCGACTTTAGAGGATGAAGAGATGCTAATGGGAGAAGAGTTAAGGCTGTTGTGGACCGCCAGTAAGACGCCTCGACAGGGGGAATCATCATGTGGGCGGGTAGGTAGAAAAACATTTAAAGTAGGGGGGAACAATTCCTGGTTCTTTATGTCGGGAATCAAATTGGTTTCAGTCAAGGCGTAAATATCAAAGGGAAGAGAATGCGATTGACGTAGGACAGCATTGGTTTTAGAGCGAAGACCTCTTACATTCTGGTAGTAAAATGTAAGAGGGATGTTGTGTAGTGGAGATGTATGGCGGGATGGTTTAAGTGCTGACGAGGAAGGCACGTTATGGACGAAAAAATTTATCGTGGTCAGCTCGGTTTCGCTGTAGGTGTGAGACTCGTTTAGAGTGAACGTAGTGGCCGAATGCAGCAAGGTCGTCTGCTACTTTCTGAGGGGACATGCTAAAAATCTCGTGGTACCTGACATAAAGGTTCCTGAGACTGATAGGGTCGGTAGGGAGGCCTTCCTGCTGGATGGATACCATGACGCTGGTTTTGGTCTTCCCTTCGTAGCAGACCGAGTCCGATTTGTCGTGTAGATAGGCGAGAAAGAGACGAATGTTTTCATATATCTTTCTCTCTCTAAGCCTAGAGAGTGCATAGCGACTTTCTGTAGTTCCATTGGTTTGCTGGGTTAGTTTAACTGTAGGGGGAAAAAGAGGATCAAGAATAGGGGCAGTGGGGGAGGGAGATGGAGATTCGTGGTTGGATATGGAATTGGGCGCCGGATGAGATGTTGGGTTTAGTGTATGGGAGTTAATAAAATTAGGGTACTTAGCTCCAGTTTGTAGGTCGAAGTTAGGAAATGGGTTGTTTGCTGGGATCGGGGGCGTAGAAGATTGAGATGGGATACTATGGGTGGTTGGGGTTAAGTTGAAAGAGACACGTTGGCGCGGGTGCTTGGGTGGAACATTGGAAATTAGCGGATTAGAGGATTGGTGTGTAAGGGCTTTGTGTCGGATAAGTGAGGAGGGGGACTGAAATCGGGGAACAAGTTCGTTTTGAAGCTCCAGTTGGGATCGGGATTAGAGCTTCGTTTTTTGTTAGCGTGCTTTTTAGTTGGAAGGGGGTTTGTGAGCGGTCTTTTTTTAAGCTTATCATTACGTTTATTTTTAGAATTTTGGTTGTCGTCGACACGTGGGTTTTCTCGTTTCTCAAAGCATTTAGTGATACTTATCTTCTCAGGTTTAGTGGCCTTACCAGGGGAAGTGGGGAATATCCATGAATATTTGGTTGGGATGCTGATTTTGAAGCTGCAGGAACTATTGGAGTCAGCAGGGGAAATCATCTCGCACTCGCTAATGGTGATGGCATAATTTCGGTGAAAGAAATTCCGCACCCAACTAACATCAGCGTGTTGAGGAGCCCCTTCAACGTAGAATACGGTATGGTTTCCCACTTTCAACTTTTCGAGTCGGCTTTTCCATTCGGAGGGGGTCCATGAAGTTCCGAATTGTTTGAGCGGTTTTTGTGGGGCGGGTGCGGGTGGGATAGGCAGCGCGGTTTCGGTTTCCGTTGTTAGGGCGGCAGGAGAAGTATTTGAAAGTGACTCCGTGTCTACTAATTCATTATGAATTGAGACATTGTACGGGGAACTAGCTTGAAGTTGAATTTGATCGGGGATTCCATCGATTTTTTGGGAAGCCAATCTCACTTCTTTACCGATTTCGGCAACGGTCAACCGAGTTGCTATGAGTTCCTCGTTGACGTCTATTATTTTTAGGGTTAAGTCATCAAGCGTAGAGTCTGATGGATGCGGTGTGGGATGTATTGTTTTGGAGGAGGTTTGAAAAAGCAAGTCGAGATCAGTACGGAGAAGATTGATAGAGTCGTTTATGTGTGTGAGTACGTTGGATTTAAGGAGGTTGGCAAAATTTGTTTTGATGAAAGCTTTTAATCCATCCAGGTGATGTTTGATCACTTCGCTCTCGTTGTCGTGATGAGATTGATTTTTGGACAGATTGTAGATCGCTGTCAGTTGTTTTTCTATCAGTCTTCCTGTGGACTTGTAAGCTTCCACATTACTGTCAATGCAGTTTACTGAGTCTTCAATCTTCTCTATTCTGTCGAGAATAGTTCTGCTAATATGATTGTTTTCGGTTAGCATCGCATTGATAGACTCGTTATTGCATTTAATTGCCAGCATAACATGAGCCAAGGTGATCTCTTTGCACTCGTCGCAGTAAAAATTGAAGAGACTGCAATACTCCTTGAGGTAGGTAATGGATCTCCGGGTAAGACCGATGCATATGGCATGGAATGATTTTCCACAGAGACCATTGCAGGCTACCCATTCCGCGTTGGGGTCAACAATTGAGCACAAAACACTAGCACAGCACTTTTCCATTTTTTTTTTTTTTTTTTTTTTTTTTTTTTTTTTTTTTTTTTTTTTTATTTGGGCTACGAACACTTATTGACACAGTTAATTTTTGTTAGGGTTATTTGTTTATTTTTTTTTTTATTTTTTTATTTTTATTTTTTTTTTTCTTTGGGGTACAAAACTGGCACAGGTGAATCTAGGTCGACGAACAAAGACGGGAAATATAGTGAGATTTACTGATTCGGCAGTTTACGTTGCTTTAAAGGAAATCGGAAAAGTAACAGAATTCGGAATTCGGTATACAAGACAAAACACGTCCGCACAGGTTGACAGTCAGCTGAGTTGCAATTGATATTTCTAATGCATTTGTTTGGCATCAGACTCTTTTGTCGAAAATGCGTGCTTTTGGGATCGATGACACTCTTTTTCAATGGATTAGAAATTACCTTTCGGAACGTTCAATTCAAGTTGTCTTGTACGGTTTCAAGTCTGGTATTCACAAAATAATTTGCAGGTGTGCCTCAGGGCACACTGTCTCCGACACTCTTTTTAATTTTTATTAATGATCTCTTGTCTGCTACTTCCAATTCAATATATTCCTTCGCTGATGACAGTTTTCTCTGCTTTTCATATTCGTTCCCGGATTCATGCCCCTGCTCTTCGGTTGTAGAACGGGAACGGCAGCGTCTGTTAAGCTCATTAAATTCCGATATAAACAGCATAACAAATTGGGGAACTATCAACCGGGTGGAATTTCTCAATGCTGTCTGCTGTCATTAAAGCGAAATTCAAATACCCATCCATTATCTTGCATCGTCGAAACCGATAAACTTTCCATTCTCGGTATGTGTGTAATTGACAACTTGCGTTGGAATGACCACATATTCGATGTCGCCAAAAATGCTGCGAAATGTCTAGGTTTCCTCAAGCGATGTAAGAAATAGTTTACCCCCTATGATCTGGCCACAATATAAAAGGCATTCATCCGCCCAAAATTGGAGTACAATGCCCACATCTGGTCAGGTGCTACTAAAACATCTCTGCACCTGCAAGATTGGATAAAATTCATTGGTGATACTAATATCAGTCATTCAATTGACACCCTCGAACATCGACGTAATGTCTCCTGTCTCACTTTGTTTTATCGCTATTATTACCACCAGTGCTCCATTGAAATCGCCAGTAGTATTCCGCCCATTCAAACTTTAAACCGTAACACCCGTCTTGCTATGAATGCTCATCAGTATACCCTCAAGCCCATTTTCAGACGTACTCTAAAATATCATGATTCTTTCCTAAGGCGTACAACTCGCTTATGAAATGCCCTGCCGACCTCCGTGTTTCCTGATCGTTATAATTAACCAACATTTAAAAACAATGTACATCGGTACCTGTCTTTTCTTCCTCCCTAAATGTCCTTCGTCCGTGCTGTGTATGAACATTTTAAGGGTACAAAAACTCCTTGAGCGCGCGCTGATTATAAAAAAAAAAATCAAAATCGAACATGATGAACGCAGCGGCAGACCATCGACATCGAAAACCGACGAAAACATTGATTAAATAAAAGAAATGCTGGTCAATAACCGCAAATTAACCATCAGAGAGATAGCGGAGGACTTGAACATTGCCTATGGATCCATCCAAGACATTTTGGTTAATGATTTGGCTTTCCTTCGTGTAGCAGCAAAGTTGGTGCCAAAAGACCTCAATTTCATGCAAGAAAGAGACTGTGTTGACGTCGCATAAGAGATGATTTGCGAGGTTGAATCCGATCCCACATTCATCAAGAGAATCATTACTGGGTTAATGAGTACGACACGCAATCCAGACTTCAGGCAAGTCATTTTCAGTCAAAAAAGAAGGCAATGCTCACGGTTTTCATGGGTTAAAACGGTGTAGTGCATTATGAATTTTTGCCAGAAGGCCAGACAGTAAACAAAGAGTATTATTTGGGTGTTATGAGACGTTTGCGTGAAGCAATTCGCCGAAAGGAATTAGAATTGTGGGCAGAAAAGTCGTGGATTTTGCACCATGATGACGCACCGTCGCACAGTGCCATCATTATTCGTAATTTTTTGACGAAAAATGCAATAAATACCATCCAACAGCCACCGAATTCACATGATTTGGCTCCCTGTGACTTCGTTCTATTCAATCAAGTTAAAAAACCACTACGGGGAACGCGTTTCAGCAGCCGAGAGGAAGTATTGGAAAAATCGCAGGAAGCACTGATGGACATACCGATCAAGATGATATTTACTTTTCTAGCGCATAATTTTCTTCACGGTCATCCGCATCACTTGACTTTTCACATGGTTCTTGTGTTATTTTGCGTGGTCACAAGAAATTCTTCACTATGAGATATTGGCATGAACACAGAAGCTACTTTAATTAAACAAAAATAGCAGTCATTGGAATAGCAAACAGCATCGACTTCTTTTTCCCATTTAAACAGTCGATAAGTGTAACATATCACGAAATACAAAACAATTTCGGAATCCATTCTTTGTCTTGTTTTATAGAACGATTAAAATAAAGTTGATAGGCCTGCCTTACTTTTTCAGGTACAAGTCTTTACAATAAATTGGCCACACACATAAAATTTATTGGGGCAATTTTCACAAGCGCGACGACCGATTTTTTCCATATTTAATTTATAGATTGTTTTGTACTTTCACCTAAAACTATCTCAATACAACTTAAATAGCTTTTTTGGATTATTCCTTTTGCCAAACGTCCAAGCAAGACAACTAAATTGAATTATTGGTGCACTTACCAGCTAGCTTCAAGCTTTCATAAATGCGTCCATAGCACGAGAGGTTAACGTGATGGAACAGTTTTGTTTATTATTATTTTTTATTTATTTATTTATTTTTATTTTTTTTTTATTTTACACATATCATCACTCATATTACCATAACTTTGTCACGCTGTGTAATTAGTAATGTCGTTTTTTTATTTTCTATTTAATTTTCTTATTATCCATAATGTTGATAAAAGGTTTAAAAAATAAATTTGTTGGATATGTACTGAAAAATGAACAAATTTATTATATTAAATTGGTTTATTATAATTGGCCAAATTTTTCGAAATATATCATACAATAGTACTTTTGTAATAGTTAAACAAGCCTTAAATGTTTAAAATGCTATGATCAAATTATTTCACTATAAGATCATCGAATCAATAATTTAATCAATACTTATAATGCTAAGAGCTAGAATTTTGGCTCAAGGTAAAAATCGTGTATATGTTTTATGTTTTAAAAATCTATATTCAAGATAAATTCAAATTCACAAAAAGTTTCCCTAATAGGTTCTTGTGGGTCAAATTGACCCGCCATCTTGTTTTGATAGGTCCTTGTGTATCGTTTACTGTGGAAAGACGTGTCGTTTGTTCGTTTGTTGTTTCGATCTATAGTAAATATAAATTAATAAAAATGGATTCATCCTTTTTGAAGTACTGGAGTGATGTTAGTGGTGATTACGATTCAGATAGTGACGATGACTTCGTACCAAGTGACAACAAATCAAATAGCGAAGATAATTATGACAGCGATATTCCGATGTCGAATATATTGACCAAAATACAAGAGAAGCTGCCGTTATAGAGCTATCTTTGGCTCTCTCTCTCTCTTTGTTGCTATCGAAAAACAAAACAAAAAAAAATTGAATATTCGAAAGAAGCAATTCAATTGTCCCGTTCGAATTCATATCCGACCACATCATTCCGCAGCAGACAATGACCAACGGTATTAACTTCTGGTCAGTGTACGGATATTCCGACATCATTTTTACTGTTTATTCAACCGTGTGACAAAAATGTTATCCAAATTACGAATTTGTATGGAGTTCGTCGATACAAGAATGACTAGATGGACATAAAAATAATTGAAATGCGTGCTGTTTTTGGTTTACTTTTATTAGCTGGAGTTTATCGTTCAAAAGGAGAGTGTGGGACGATAATCATGGCAGACCAATTTTCGCATCAAACTAATAAACAGTTGCTTGCGTTTTGATGATAAGGAGACTAGATTGTGACATAGAGATAAACTAACCCCAATACGTACAGTTTTTGATAAATGCGTGCAACGGTATTGTGTGGTTAATTTTATTACTGTTAATGAACAACTTTTGCCATTTCGTGGTAGATCACTATTTACAGAGTACATACCATCGAAACCAGCCAAATATGGTTTGAAATTGTGGATCGCTGCTGATGCTGAAACGTGGTATGTACATATACAATGTGCAGGGCCGTGATCGCAACTGCACCAGAAGTGATTCAAGGAGAACGATTGGTATTGGATATGGATGAAGGTATTTCATTTATTTCTTTTGTTTAGGTACTATTTCAGTTTTATATTTTCCTACTCTCCTTTATCTCTCTAAGGTTTGAATGGAAGAAATGTTACGTGTGACAATTTTTTCACTTCTCATCAGCTTACTACAAAACTCAAACAACGACAAATGATTACATACAGCGGACACTCTTCGGAAAAATCAAAATGAAATCCCACTTTCGATTGTGGATATGAAAAAGAAACCGCTTCATCATACTGAATACGTCTTTGACCATAATCTACGTGCTTGCATGCTGTCATATGTTCCAAGAAAACGTTTTTTTTTTTTTTTCTGTTACGCTGCTCACCACTTATCATTCGACTGTTGCCATTGATGCGAATGATCAGAAACAGCCTGAAATGATCAAATTCTACAATCGCACAAAAGGTGGAGTCGATGCTCTAGATAAGTTGGTTGCGATATATCGATGCAAAAGAAAGATAAACAGATGGCCTGTTGTCCTTTTTTGCAATATGCTCGATATATCAGCATACAATGCATTCATAATTTACACGAAATTGGATACCAATTGGAATTTTATGAAGAAAAATATCAGAAAAAGATTATTTTTGGTCGAACCTGGTCAATCGCTTTGTATTCCATAAAATCAACATCAAGTGCAGTGCAATTTGAGCATCCACCACAATTAGCAAAACTACCACCAATGGAATCATTGCCTTTGATTCATCAACCAGTCACCAACATAACAAAAGAGCTCGTTATCACATGTGTACTTTACGCTCAAACTCAAACAAACACTCCGCACGGCGTGATAAGTCTATGAAATAAGTCTGTCCTTCACACTTCCTCAAAATATGCGAAAAATGGGCAACAGGGACCGAATTGAATTGATTTTAATTTTTTTTTTTTTTTGGATTTTCCAATGGCTCGGCAATATTTTGTTTCCTTATTACATTAATATCAATCCGAAACCGTTTTTTTTTTTACTTAAGTTTATAAAGGCATAAATAATAAACAATTTTCAATTAGAAAACCGTCATTGATTTCATTCATAGACAAAACTATAAGCCCTGTATATGTGGAAGGAACTTTAAAGTTACCTAAAATAAAAGACCGATGAAGGTTAAATAATAATTTGCACGTAGCGATTGGTATACCTATGCTACCCTTTTTGGGTAGAATAGGTAGAGTGGTTCCAATTTTGGCGAGTTCGTCGGCTCTACAATTCCCTGGAATTGTGACCCGACACCCAACAAAGGTGAAGGTTGAAATGCTCTGCCATCTCCGTAAGAGATGATCGGCATTCAAGGGTGGGTTTAGAATTTAGTGAGACCGAGTCCAGGGACTTGATAGCGGCCTGATTATCCGAAAAGATACGGTTATCCTTTTATACAAGGTGTAATCGATGTTCTCTAAGTGGATTCCTAATGTATTAAGAATATTAGAGTTGCCATATAAATTATTTGTCCACGGTGTAGTCGCTTTAATTCGAATATATGCATTCACAGGTACTTGTCTGCTGAAGATGTCGATGGGTACAGTGAAACAGAATGCCTAGCGCCGCGGAGGGAGTCAAGCGTATAGCTCCGCTTATGCACAGACAGGCAATGTCTGAGGCCGTTCACCAGACGACGACACCGTAAGTAAGTATCGGTCTTATTACCGAGATGTATAGCCAGTGGGTTATTCGAGGTTGGAAACCCCATTTGTTTCCAATGTAGCTTTCTTAACACTTTCTTGAATGTTAGGTTTCCAGTTTAGTTTCCTAAAACAGTATTTTGCTGTTTCAGAAAACACTAAAATGGTACTGTGGTACTGGTATTGGAATCTTATTTTTCTGGAAAAGAGGACAAGATCAGTTTTATTGGGGTAACTCCCAATCTACAGCGATCCGCTCAACGTGTTAATCTGTTAAGATTTAGGTGATGAAGTTCTTTGATGGTATAAAGATGCTTACCTGAGACGTATATAGCAACGTCGTCAGCGTAGGCAATCACCCTGCTCCCTCCCTCTTCCAAGTATATCAGCAGTTCATTGACCACTAAATTCCAAAGAAGGAGAGAAAGGGCACGGCCTTTTAGCAGAAGTCCCACCCAGTTCGGAGTTGAATATCCTGCTATTTATCATAAGACTGATCAACTCCCGAAGTGAGTTGTCTGCCTGCAGATGTATTAACGCAGTCGTGATTGCGGATGTGTCGAAGTTCTATTTTCTTACAATTTTCACAAAGCTAATTTCCGTAAAATCAATACCTATCTAAGCAGGGCTTCGTTTGAGTTTACCAATCTATCTCTGATTGCTGCCCTCTCCATTTTTTTCAGAGACCTATTCAAATCCATCTCCCTTTATGTGCCTTATTCCCGCCATAAAACTTCTTCTACATCCCCTCCTTGGTATAATCGTAGACTTCACTCTCTACGAAACAAAAGGAACAAGTTATGGGCGGTATTCCTTCGCACCCACTCTTCTTCCGACTATTCAAATTATTTAAGTATACATCTTCATTTCATTGAACTCTATAACTCTCTCTGTCAATGCTACCTGAATAGTGCGCAAACCAATTTGATAAATGATCCCAAGTCCTTTTCTTAATTTGTCAATTGCAAAAGCAAGACTGATGGTTATCTTTCCTTTCTCGCTTGCGAAACCAAATCTTCAAGTGATCCTCCCACCATCGCCAACTTTGCTGCTACATTTCTCAAACAAACTTTTGCCAGCAACTCCTTTCTACCAGATCCCTCTTACTTCAATGATATACCAATTTATCCATTGGTCCCTTTCTCACTTAAAATTTCGATCCTGCAGTTATTGAAGAAAAGTTACAAAATCTTAAAGATGAATTTGTACCTGGCCCAGGACTCCCCGCCGTGTTTCTTAAAAAATGCTCTTTCAACCTGTCTCTACCCCTTTCCTACCTTTTCCGTCTATCCCTTATACAGGGAGAATTTTCCCAGATTTGGAAGACCTCTTTTATAATCCTAATACACAAAAAGGGATCTAAGCATGAAGTTACCAAAGTCCCATTGCTAAACTCTCTCATATACCCAAACTCTTTGAAAGCATTTTATACGAAGCCTTAAGCTTCAAATGCAAGCCTTTTATTTCACCCCGACAACATGGTTTTCTAAAAGGTAGATCAACTACCACAAACCTAGTTGAATTCGTGTATTTTACTCTCTTAGCCTTAGAAAATGCCAACGAAATTGTCTGCTCTCGGTTTTGAACCTCTCTTATTAAAATGGATTTCTTCTTACCGATATTATAGTGTTCGGTGTAGATCCATCCTTTCTGTTCCATTCCTGGCCTCATCTAGAGTTCCACAAGGCAGTCATCTTGGCCCTCTTCTCTTCATTCTTACTATCAACGATGTTGAGAGGGTCATTAAACACGCCTCCCTTACCTTTACGCTGACGAAATTTTTAAAACTATTTCCTCTGATCATGATTCTGCCCTTCTTTAAGACCTTGATCGGTTTTCAATCTGGTGCTTCAAAAACTGCCTAAAACTTAATATAACATCTCACGTAAATGTAACCCGTCTCCTCCACGACTTCATTTTCTCCATGGTCAACCAATTCCCCTGGTTCAGTCATTTCAAGACCTTGGCATATTATTCGACTGTGAGCTTTATTTTTGTTCGCATATCGATAAGATGATCCTCAAAGCCAACTTGGCTTTATTAAACGGTGGTCCAAGTTCGTCCCCTGCTTGAGTATGCCAGTCAAGCTTAGTTCTCTTTTCACCGGGTTCATGTTTCCCGAATCGAGGGTTGATTCCTCCGATTTGTTTTCAGTGGTCTGCCGTGGAATGACCCTTTAATCTTACTTCCCTATCAGAACCGCCTCAAACTTCTAAATATGAATTTGTTAGACGAACGTTGGAATACTGCTGACATTCTTTTAATTCACCGACATCTCTCAGGTTCCATTGACTGTGCATCCATTTTGAACTCCATTTCCTTCAATACCAACCCCCGCAATCTACGTTCTCCTCGTCTTTTCTATCTACCGGTCCACCGCACCTCTTATGGCTCCAACGAACTAATCTCCCGAATGCTCCGAAAGGTTAACTCGATTTCCACCTGAACACTCCTCGTCTCAAACAAGATCTCCTCCATCACTTCCTTGGTCCCTAGCTCTTAAGTCTTTCTGTTAGTTTTTAAGTTAGATTAAGCTTGTATTAAGCCTATAAATGGGGGCATCAGCCCCCACCAAAAATTAAAAATTAAAGATGCCCTCTACAATAAGTCTAGGAAAGCAAACATTGTGTGCTCTCTACAGTAGGCATGTTGAGCCATTGACAAAGTCTGGGATCGATTTTAGCTCGAATGTGGATATCAATCAGTCGTTCTAGAGTTTTTAGAAGGAAAAAAAAAAATTAAATTATGAGAGCATTTTCCGGATTTGCGAATGAAAACTATATTAACTTCTCTCCACTGTCATACAGTGGAATGTAGATCAATTCTACACAGCTGCTCATGATATTCTATAGCGTGGGCAAAATAATATCTGAGGACCTTGTATTCAAACTTGTATGGTTTGAAGCTAAAGCAGTTTGTCTCTTGTAATCAATGCATGAATTTTGTTCACGGTTGCAGTAATCCTGTTTTGGTTACTGTTTGTCGCGAATTAGGAACTACCTGGAATATTCACTTTTGAGTGAATAATCACTTGAGGTTGTCAGGAGCCATCGGTTTTTTTAAACGACTAGGCATCACAGGATTTGTAGAGTGGATTTTTCATAGCCGCGCTGCCTCAGAGGTTTCTGTGATTTTATTACAAAATGACCTCCAAGATTGACGTTTTGCTTTCCTCAGTAATTTTTTATACACATAATCGTATTTTGAGGGATTCTTTGTATGAGTCCCAGTCAGTCACTTTTCTTGTGCTTTTTGCAAGGTTGAAAAGTCCTCTGCAGATATTTCTAAGCGGTCCTAGTGCTGAAGTTAACCAGTGCGGCTTTTTCTTGCCCCTATGTTGAATTAGAGGGCAGGAAGAAGCCATAGCCTGATTGAGAGACAGGGTGAATGACTTTCTTAAAAAGATCAAGAGATCTCTGGTCGACACATGCGATGAGCTTGACATGGCCTTGGTGCCAACCAGCGTCGCTTGTGATGGGAGGTGGTCCGTGGTTTTCCCGCATAATGGCGAATAAGTTGCCCGAAAGCTTCAACTTGACCAATTGCCACCGTTCAGGTGTGATCGATCCGTCGGTATCGCTTCTATCAAATACTGCGATTGTCATAGCGTCTTTTAGGACTTCCCTAAAGAACCTTAGAGATGTAGTGTTGGATAGCTTAAGGGTTTTTACAGTTTTGGATCTTTTGGGAACCGGCTCGATTTCCTCCAACGATCTCTGGCGGTTTGAATAGTCCTTTAGCATTTTGAGAGCAGAGGGAGCAGTGGACAATCCGCCATTAGGAATTTTGTTGACCCATTTAATCTTGATCGTTATTTCCGCACTTATTTCTGCGTGAAGCATTTCGTCGTCTTGAGTAGAGCGCTTTTGACGGGGCTTGCCAATGCGGCTGAGCCCCAGATTCCATCTTAGGGGAAGGCGTTTTAGTAGTAACGAGAAGTCCGTGGCTTGCCACAAACTTGCTACTGCTGGGGGTGGAGGAAGAGATAGGACCATGGCTTGCCACATTCTTATCTCTACTTGAAAATTTAGTTTTAGGCTTGTTGCGTTGCCTTTTGAGGATGGTGCACCATGGCCTCCCAGAGTTTTACCTCCCCTGGACAATGCAGTAGCCCTGTCGGTAGTCGGTGCAGTCACCATTCTACGGCCCTGTATTAAAGGAGTAACGGCCTCGGGTTTTGTTTTTTTTTTTTTGAGGATGTATCCCACGAGTAGCGGAGAATGGGTGGTCCATCTGTACAGAGATTCACTAGGCTAGCTAGTCCGAAAGTCGCCAGGCAAACTTCCTCTTTCCAGAGGAAGAAGGATTGTTCGGGAGGAAGGTGGGAAGGAGGCAAGGAGGGGGAGAGCATCATTTGGTTTCAGGACCCGTCTGGAGAAATTTCTCGAGATTCATTGATCTTACTCAGCTCCTACAACTCGCAAAGTTCGATGCTTAGGGTAAGGGAAATACTTATATAATAAATTACAGGTTTTTAAGAAAGATACTCTCACGTTTAGCTCTAACTCAAATCAGACTATTAAAATAATTTTAGCCAAAGCTTAAAATGATCAGTACTTTTTCAGGCCACTAATGCCGTCTTTAGAATATATATTTTTTATCGGCTATCTTGCCTATTCTGGAATTTATCAATTATAATAAATTCCAACATGACTGGCTGACAACTTGACATTTTTTTTACCACCGACACAAATAACTGTATCTCCTCAACAATTAATGATCTTCTCTCTGAATTATGTACATACTTCAAAAACTGCAAAAATTGTTTTCTATGAGTGCTTATACAGCTTGAATTTTCATAGATCATACTACGACAAACTAATTTACTCTGCCTATAAAATGTATCAATTTCAGCTTTTTCTTACTACTCTAACTAACAACTATTCTAAAATAATACTACTGAATCCTATTTTATTAAAATGTTTAACAGTTTACATGTTGAACAGTTTACAATCTGTATTCATACTCCCCACTCTGGTGTATAATTAAGATTTACGATCACATCGAAATAAGTTAAATAGGATCTGGTACATTCATTTTAGATCACGCTCTTACACTGATTATGTCAGCTAGTACTCTACGATTCTTTAAATTTATTAACATCAAAAGAATATCCGATAAATGTCAATCTTCTCTAAAATTGTCTAACTTATCTTTTGATAGGCCCCAAAGACCTGTACATTTTTTTGTCAATTTCTTCAGCTAGGAGTTAGTAAATCACCTCCTCTACTTTCACATTTAAATAACTATATTACGTTAAAATCTAAAGATATGACATTGGAACAAGGAAACCGAAAATACAAAATCTTAATGATGATTTCTTCACTGGAACTTTTTAAAAAATGTAGATGCTATTCAGCTCATTTCATTTCATTTCATTTCCATTTCACAGGGTACTCCATAACTTGGAAATTCATTTATAAAAACAAAATCGCAATGATGACAACGTTCACTATTGACTCTCAGAAATACTCTCCTACAGTGTTTAAAACTCAATATTTTTTTACTACAAGTAGCAACCAACATAGGTAGATCTAAAACTACAAACCTCGTATAAATAACTTCATGACTGCATTCAATTTCACCGATAAAAAAAGTCTTCGATAAAATTTCTCATGTTCTCATTATTTACTTCAAACTAAAAGCTCTTGGCCCTCAGTCAAGCTTTATAATGCCTTTTAAGTTATATTTAGAATATCAACATTCTATTTAGCTCCACGGTTTTTAACCCCATTAAAGCTAGTGCTGGACTACCCCAAGTTAACCATTTATCTGCCTTATTAGTTATGACAGATGACAGATGTTCGTATGCCAAAGCTTTTTTTTTTTGAAAATTGCCTTTACTTATTGTATTCTTTCTAAGTTATTTGTTATTACCATATATTTTTAGTATTTTGTGTATCTTAAAAAAAAGCATAAAAAAAATTTTAAAAAAAAATAGATAAGCTACTCAAGCACCTACTTTTTTCGGCTTTAATTTTGCTCTACACTGTTATAGTTAGAATTTATTAAAGACATAGCTTTCTGGTTTTCTTTATTTAAACTATTATAGTTTTAGATATTCCGAATATTTAATTTTATTATTACAATGAATAGTATCTTAAGGGGGGGGGGGGGGGGGTTGGATTATAGATCTTCCGAGGCATCAGACCTTTTAAGGCCGGCTCCGAGTCTGGCACTGGCATTGCTATGTTGCAGTAAGAGAAAAACTTTGTTGTGTATGTAGTGTAAATGTGTAAATGTATGAGTGTAAATTCTCATGAAGCAACCAGCTGCAAGCATGCTTCACGAAATGTTCTCTTGTTTTCTAAGTGCGACTTTCGTTGAAGCTATCGCAAGAATAATATTGGGTCTATTACTTGCTAAGAGATGGCGTAACTGATATTATTCCATTATTATTATTCCATTGGAACATGATTTTGGCTTGGAAGGCTATGAACGTTCTGAAGATTTCATTTGAAGATGAAGAACTGGAAGCATTACACTATGAAAATTGTTGCCGAGATATGTGGAAAGGCGGTTTTGCATGTCCGAAATGCTGCTGGAACGAGACAAAAGTAAGTCATTTTTGCATCGGATTGTTACTGGTGATGAAAAATGGATCCGGCCAACCAGCCAAATCAACGGCAAAGCCGAATATCCATGGCACGAAGGTAATGCTCTGTATTTGGTGGGATCAGATCGGTGTGCTGTATTATGAGCTGCTAAAACCGGGTGAAACCATCAATGGACAATGCTATCGAACACAATTAATTCGTTTGAAGAGAGCAGTAGCCGAAAAACGCCCGGAATATGCGACCAGACACGAGGCAATAATTTTCCATTAGAACAACGCTCGGCCCTACGTTGCTATTCCGGTTAAGAACTATTTGGAAAACAGTGGATGGGAAGTCTTACCCCACCCGCATTATAGCCCAGACCTTGCCCCTTCTGACAACCATTTGTTCCGTTCGATGCAGAACGCTCTCCTTGAAATACGGTTCAGATCAGAGCAGAATATCAAAAATTGGCTTGATTCATTCTTGGCTGCCAAGCCGGCGCAGTTCTTTTAGGATGGGATCCACAAATTGCCAGAAAGATGGGAAAAGGGTATAGCTTCAGATGGGCAATACTTTGAATAATACTATTGTACATGTTTTTCTTACAATAAATAAAAGTTATAATTTTGAAAAAAAACTGCACGAATTAAAATATATACCTAATATGAATGTGAAACCCTGTAAAGGCTTTGTAGCTTTTCAGAAAAACCAGGATCTTTACCTTAATGAAAATATTTGTATACTAAGGCATGTTCTGTTTACTACTGTAATTGATTTTAACTATAGTGTAAACAGCTTTTACAATATTATATTTCAAAAAAAAAAAATTGTAAACAGTAAAATTGAAATATTGGAAACGTGCCCAAAGTTTTCCTACTGAAATTTATGTGGTGTGTATATTTCAACAATATGGTATATTTTGCATCATTTACATATGTTAAGAATGCAGTTTCTGACCTGGAAAAAAAATATTTTTATAAAAATATTTCTTTGCAAATAAAAGAAAATATATCAATCTTTTTCTAAAATAAAAATAAAAAACGATTAAATAAATGATCAATAAGGCAAAAAATGGACTTAAGTAGAAAGCTATTGCGGCCCATTTATGGATATTTTTCTGAAGCCTTAAAAAATTAAGATATATAATTATATACCATACATATATGTATAGACATGCAAAAATAAATTTGCAATTCAGGGATCGTACTTGAAATATAAAAGTATCAATAGTTTCCCTACTCATGAAATTAATTTGGTTTAGATCTCACCATTTCGTTAATGTAAAATACAATATATGTATGTACATATTGTATGAGTAGATCAATAATGAAGATAAATAAGATTTCAATGCAGCGGTATAGGCATGTAGCCGTTTCAATTATGATATGACACTATGGAATTAAAATGCACACATAACTGGTCTTAATTTAAAGGGTCTTAGTTGCAAATTAATTACAATTTTAAAAGAAAGTTCTATAAGACTGATGATAACATTTTATCTGCTGTACCTACGAGACCATTGGATACCCACCAATGTGTTTCGAAGTCAATACAAGACAGATTGCACGTACTACGTAGATATGTGCTCACTCATCGACACCAAATAATCTAAAAAAAAAAAGTTTACACATTACACATATCCGAGTATATGTATATCTGTATTTGTATTTTCAAAAGATGCAATGGAAATTTATAGTTATGAAATATAAAATAAAAAGTAAAACTTGATAGAACTCTACAAAACATAAAAGAAGAAAACAGTATTGAAAAATGTTTACATATGTAAATACGTATAAGATACTATATACATAAGCTTATGGACTTGTAACTAGGTGAATTCTTTAAGTCGGTGTGAAGCGATAATTTGGTTGCCAGAAGCAAAAGATTTTATGTTTTTATTCAAATAGGATGTATTATAATATATGTACAATACATATATGCAAAGTATTAAAAAAAACACACATTTGTATAATGTATATAATAAATTTGTAATAATGAAATAAAAACGCCATATAAAGCACGTGGTTTTTTCAGTATTTCGAAAACTTGAGTATCAAAACCAGTGTATAACAACAGTATACTATTTATGAGGAAAAAAAATATTAAATCTTTTTTTTTTTTTAAGGCTGTAGTATGTGCCATGCGAGGTGTGGTAAAAGATAAGCTCTGATTCAATAGCTCGTAATCTAGAAAAGAATTGGTAATGAGCATAAACGAGTTCTTTTTACCACAAGTATGAAAAGGAATGTTTTTGCCCATCAAAAGTGTCTAATACTTGAAATCACTGGAAGATCACATTTTTTACAAGAAGTTTATTGAAAGTAAATACTCGTACTCGTATTTCTATGCAAATTATAGACGTTTTCTGGTAAAAAAAAAATAAAAATTTTATGCGAAACCAATAACGCCTTAAATATTTTAAGAATTTAATTTTAGCAAAATCAAAAGAACGGTATATTCTCTAACGACGAATTTGTTTTTTTTATGAAATATATACATAGTACATACATAGTATATATATGGTATGCACCAATTCCAAACTTTGGAAATGGATTTATTTGACCGAATTCGTTATTGCTGTTAAGTAATTGTTTAAAATTCAAACCCCATACCCCAGTAAAGCTCAGCTAAACGCAATTTGTAATACTATGCATAGCGAGAAGCTTAATTCTTATCAATCAAAAGGATCAACAACATTAACTGATAAAATTGTCTTTAATCAGAACTTGCGATTTCCATATTTATATGCTCATATTATGTTAAATAGAAGATTTTTTCCTTTGCAACATTGTTGAATTGTCTATCAAAACATATAATATAACCAATATGGCATTTAATCTAAGCTTTCTTTTTTGATAAGACTATCGTATACATCGGTGGGATATTCAATTTCTTTAGTTATGATGTTTTAGATTATATCCCAACAATTTGGGTGGCCCAGACGGTGGTTCACTTTGATGCTTAGCACTATCCAAATACGATAGACACGAGTACAATATCCAAACCTACATACGCTTGAACATGATAAATATTTAAATATTAAATTCCATGCAAGTTCATATGTGAATGATAGTAAAAATGTTCAGGACTAATTTTTAAAAAGAGACCCTGAAAGTTTTATTTCTCAGCTCGCTAACTTGCCATTACAAACATTTATTTATAAACTATGCTTGTAATTCTAAATTCAAAATGAACACATAACTAAATTGAAAGAAAATTGAAATAGTTCAATACTCTTCAATTTAATAACTGATCCAATACGCTAGATTTTGATTATTTGTGATTGAGGAATTCTGCAAATGTCGTGGCAACACTAGTCATGCGTATAAAACAAAATTCGCCTTGGCAATGGCATCAGTACGGAACCATCTGGCAAACTGTTGAGTTGTATTTAGAATTTGTGTGTGGATACATGTAATAGGCCGCAACAAAAAAAAAAAAAAAAAAAAACAGAAATATACGAATTGTGTGTGCGAGTTTTTCTTCAAATATTTGAATTAGAATTTATCACTGAAAAAGTTAAATAAGTTTCTTTTAAAGAGTGCCAATATACGTTATAAGTGTGCAAGTTTTTTTTCGGGTAGAGTATTGTAATTTTAATAAATTTTTACCATACGAAATGGTTGAAGAGATACCAGCTAGGGGAAACATATTAGGAAGTAAGTATTCAATGTGCGTATTGAAAGGACCAAGTCAGTTGACCTTCAAACCATTTAAGGTCGATGGAAAGAAACAATATTAAAGCAGCGAATTCTGTTAAAAACATGTAATAATAATACCAATAAGAAATGAAGAAATTTTCAAGGAAAAAGTGAAATATGATATACTATTTAAACAAAAATCTGGAGTATGTAGTTGTACTTATAGGTATGCCGGTTGTATGGAAAAATGCTTTCTCTTTATGAAATTGCATTGGATTGTATTCGTGTTAAACATTCAAACATTTCCATTCCGATTCTCATTAGAATTTTTTTTAAAAATAGTTCTAAAGATATAAAAGTGTTTAAAATAAGTTTTTATGTATACAATGTGAATGTAGGTTGCTTCAAAACTTTTGTCGATCTGTCGGCGTCTTAGCAGTTACTTACTTACTTTTTTTTCTAATTTCTCTTTGTCTTTTAATAAAACAAATAGTGTTTCAGCAATTAAAAGAAAAACAATAATTCATCTATACATATTTAATCTAGACTAACTTCAGATACAAAACACTTAAAAAAAGAGAGAATTCAATATCACTTATTTCTTGAGAAAACCACTGAGTCAAACGTTATAAGGCATTTGTACGTTCCACCATACACAGGAGATAACCGACGAATGGTCTCCTCTGATATGAGATGTAGTAAAATGTGGTTTTTCATAATACTAAAAACATATGCGAATATTATGCATTAACCGATGAAGCAATTCTTCTAACCACAATTTCTGTTGTATTGTACACACGATGTGATATATTCTGGGAATAATAGACAAATTTAAAAACTTCCTTTGGTAAATATCAAAAAGAACTGAAAACAAAATTTATTTAAGCATTTTGACGCAACTGCAATCCTTTTTAATTAAAATACATATGTCTAATGCGGATTAATGAATAAATTTACTGTCTACAGAGTAAGCCATATTCCAGTAAAGCGTATCTGTTGGACGATGGTTTGAAATATTCGTACATACGCAAAAGAAGTAGTATACCAATGTATGTGCTCGTAGCTGAGAAAATCAAAACATTGGATCTTTGGCTTAGTCAAACTTACATGCAGGCAGGAATAATTTTAACCTTGTAGCCCCATTTCAAGGTTATAAATAAAGATACTATTTTTTTCTAAAAAAATTCGCCTAAAATACAATTTTCTAAACTAAAAATTTTGATTTTCACTACGACCATTGTTTCAGCATAAAAGTACTCATAGTATTTTGTTAGTTGGGTTATATCTTTAAAAATGGGAAGATTTCTTATTATTTTTTTTAAATGCCTTTGCAAAAAGAGGGGAATAATAACGGTATTGTTGTTTTTAAAGTAAACGAATAAACCATTCAGAACTTTCATTTTTAAGTGAATTTATCCTTGAACTTGAAAAAGTGTTGATACAATGATGTAGCAACATTTGTAAATACACAAGCTTCTTTTTGCTCTTTTGTTAATCTTTGAAATATATACTACAGCCTGTTAAAATATAAAATGCCACATATTTCTCCCACATATCCGCTTTTCTACTGCACTAATTGTGAGTTTGGCTGCATTTGTGGGCCTTAGCGACACAGGTCGAACTATTTTTTTATTTCTCTGTCGGTCTCTTCTTTGAACCTTAAGTAGAACTTGAGCTTCTATTGCTTTTCTGCTTGAGATTTCTGACGTATTAGACAATGCCAGCTCATTTAATTAATCTAATGCATATAACTTTTACTGTGTATTTACTTTCCTTTTGACGTTGTCGTATATGTATATCGAGTAGCAACATCTCTGGTACTTTTTGGGATCATATCAATGCCCATATAAAATCTCTGAGAATTCTGTCAAAGGCTTCATTCGATAAAGAAGACATGGAGCATTGCAATGTTGCTACATCTTTATCCGCAAACTTCTAAATTGTGCCCCAGAAAGCTTATTGACTTCCAGTGTTTGGTTATACCTAAAACGCCGTCGAATGTCTATTATCACAGTAAGCGACATAAGCTTCTACCAACGGTAATTGATACAGTTTCGCGTGCCGCTTTTGCCTTTATACAATTAAACCAGAAAGTGTTAATATACTGATCACATATCGCCTTTCTTCTGTTTATTTTAAAACAAAAAAAAAAAAAAAAAACAAAACAAAACAAAACAAAGCGGGAACCATTTTGGACTAGCATTTCCGATTTTTCCTCAAAACACAGAAGGAATGTTTCTTCGCGGTTATTATTGGTTGAATATTGCTTTAAAATGCTCTCTTTACCATTTGCAAATTTCGCATGTCGTATGTCGGTGATTTATTCTCTTGCCGCTCTTCTGAATCATAAAGCAGAGTCATTGCATTATTTTTTGTATGTTGTGTATGCTAACCATACTCTTATAACAGTATGGTATGGTATACGAGTATATCTTGCGCGCTAGATCTTAATTTTGATTTGGGAATAAATATTGCAAATTAAAAATTATGCCACTTTTCCTTATTTTCTTAGCTAATATCAGCTAAGGTTACATTTTCTCCAACTCCGGTGTAGATGATACTCGTATAATATTTAGGTTTAGTCACTGCATTGCGTAATAAAGTGCCGCTCTGATTTAATAAACAACGTATAATCGTACTAAAATATTTTTGCCTATTCTGATTAATTTACTTCAAACTAACCTAAATATAATTAATATTTAAACTGCGTTTACACCAGAGATGACTTTCTCCCTCAAATACTGAAGCCTTTCATCCCACTCAGTCTCAAGCATCCGGCTCGGTCTTAAAAACGTGAATTTAATCAACCTGGTCATTTTTAACAACGATTAAATTATTTCCCTTGAGTGCTGCTTTAAGCTCTTTATCGAAAGATCAGTGTTCAAATTTAGATTTTGCATGACCTTTGCTGATAATCATCTAGTACGTGGAGTTCTATAGCTTTGAATGTTGTAGTTTTACTAATCCGAAAGTTCAGAACTAGCTGACCATGTGATTATTAGGGTTATGTGATTTTGTCCGTTAGAAGCCCCCGTTCACATACGGTTTTTTCACAGCTGTTTTTTCGAATTTATACCATAAATAAAGTTGCAAAACCATTTCAACACAACGTTCAAAACAAGTTTTGTTACAAAATTTCTCTTTGGAAATGTGCTTTGTCTTCTGTTGATAAACTGTCTAATTCTAAAAGGATCAATCGGTGTGTGGAAAACGTATCTGTGATTTTGAATATTTACTCACTTACATACTTAGGGAGTATTACAGTTTGGGGTGAACCTCAGCCTCAAATAAAAAGCTTTTCCAATTAGCCCGGTATTTAGCAAACTGGATGGAGTCGCGAACTCTAAGTCAATTGAGGTCCCCTTATATTGCGTTGTCCCTCCTGGTTTGATCTGAAGACTCTGCGAGCCGGAAGTCGGATCCAAATGGTGTCAATTCGTTCTACTATACAAGCATTAGCAGTCTCAGCTGACTGATGGGCAGTTTTCTGACTGGATTGTTGTCGCAGTACAGATGGTATAGTTCGTATTCTTCTCCAAACCCCGCTTAAGCAAACGGGTCCGAGTATCTTACGAAGAATTTTTCTCTCGAAATAACCGAGGATATATTCATCTACATTCGATAGAGTCCATATTTCACCGCTTTAAAATAAGGCTGGAATGATCAATGTCTTATATAGAGTCTATCTAGTTTTACGGGATAAGGCCTTACTGCTTGATCCCCACTTAGCCCAAAGAAACAGCGATTGGCAAATGTAATTTTTCGCTTTATTTCTGCTGAGGTGTTTGGCAAAATTTATAGCAGAAAAAGTCCCTTACCACTTCCAAATTATAGCTGTCGACTGTGATGTTGTGTATCCCCTCTATTGACAGCATCTGCTTGGTTTTTCCCTTATTTATCGCTAAACCTATTTTGGCAACTTCCGTTTCAATATAAGCGAACGGACTGGTGGGTGTTCACTCACTTCTGCCAATTATGTCCACATCATCGACGTAAGCTAGTAGCTGTATTTGTAGCTTCCGTTGTTGTCGCACAATTCTTTTAAGTGTGATATTAAAGAAGTCACATAACAGCGAGCCACCTTCTCTAAAACGTTTTTTTGACATCAAAGGTCTCGGAGTTGACGGAGTAGCGAGCGTTCTCCGTCGTCATTCTGTACAAACGGACAAGCTTGCCACGGATGCCAAAACTAGACATGGTTCTATATACCATATCTAACACGTCTCTATAAATGCTGTCAAATGCGGCCTTAAAATCAATGAAAAGATGATATTGGTATTGATTTTAACTTCTTGAGTTTTGTCCAGGATCTGGCGGAGTGTAAAGATGTAGTCGATTGTGGAATTTCCTGGTCTGCAACCAAACTGATAGGGGACAATATGTTTGTTGACGAAGGGCTTCAGACGTTCATACAATATGTAGATCTTGTATGCGATGTTGAGGAGACTTATGCCAAGAATAAACTCTTCTGACTAGATTGGAGAAATGAGTTAGTGTATATTCTCCATAAAGTCATTTCCAGCAGTTTTCCATACCTCTGCCGGTTAGCCAGCTCTGTTAGATTTCAACTTAGATATTGCTATCCTTACTTCGTTTTGGTCATGTGGACGGAAGTTTTGGCTATCATCGTCTAAGTTATATCATCTATTCTACCTGACTCACGGCTGCAAGTTTGGCTTCGTTTCCGTTATACAGTCTAGAAAAAAAGTTTTTCCATATTCTCATCACCGATTGTAACTCTACTGTAAGGTTTTCTTCTTCATTCCTACAGGTTTCTGCACGGATCCTCTTATCTTGACACTTTCTGCTGGAGTACAAATTCTCAATATCTTAGTAATTCTCGTGCTCTTTTTTCTTCTTCTGTAGAAGCCGATGTTCTTCCCGTCTTTCCTGCCCGTAGAGCTGAAGAACGACTCTCGTACTTCGTTGCAGCGCCACATTATACGATTCTTGCTTAGCTATATGTTCTAGTCGGCATTGTTCATCAAACCAGGGGTTTATTGGTGGTAGTCGGGTGAAACCCAGCATATTAGTTGCGGAGTCTCTGATGACACGTTGGCAGCGTTTCCACTGATCGTTATTACTTGGTGCTGGCAGCATAGGGGTTATTGAGAAATTTCAGATTCTGACGGTCTCTTACGATCGCAGCTTTTCTACGTTTTATCTTCTCACAGTAGTTTTTCTTTATTGTGGCACTTTGGAAATCCGCATTCGTAACTTGGCTTCAACAATGTGCTAATCCGAGTTAATGTTGTCTGTCCGGAATGTTCGGATGTCCAGAAGACTGGAGGCATGGCTTACTTAATATATATCGCAATGTGATTTATTTGTTTCTTGATCCGGAGACCGCCATGTCGCCACGTGTAGATTAAGATGAGGAAACCACATGCTTTCTATAGTGATATATCATCCCGCTGCAAAGTCAAGGAGCTTAAGTTCGTTGGCAGACGTCGTGTCATGTAGACTATAGGTTTGTATCAGAAGCCAATCTTCACATCTTTTTAGTCTCTTCCGTATAGGATTGTGAGTCCTACGACGGCGTAGGCTAGTATATATTATGCTACTTTAAGGCAAGCACTTCACTATGAACTTGATTTGTGCGCTGCTGGCCTAATTCAAGTTATAGGACAGTCAGCGAATCGATAAATCGACGCGCAAGACACCAGGTTTTGAATGAATGCAGAGTTTTATACTATAATATGATAAGTGTTCCGAATGATAGTTTTTTTTTTTTTAATATTCTCGGAATCCAAACTTGAGCAATCGAAAGGGATTAGTAGCTGGAAAGTCCAGTTTTCGCCGTAGGTACGTGGATACATATGGTGGAGTGAATCTTTACAGATCAAGACAACAAGGAAACAAGTAGACTACCTACTCTTAAAGCAATTCTTTACTACAAAGTAGCACTTACTATTTAGGTGACATCGAGAATATTCTGTCACGGTATAGGTTCCATTCTTTTCTACGTGTCGGTCAATTGCTGCTTTACTAGCGGCTGACATAAGGGTGTCGATGTTAGGCCCCAATATGGCAGGTTAATACGAATATGTTATAATACTAGTTTTAAGTATGGGTGCTTTCAGATTAAAGAACGCAAGAACTTTGCTCCCTTTCACTCAAAGGGAGCTTGACCCACTGAAGATAGCTTTTTAAATGTAATCGTATATAGATATATACGTACGTAGATACAGAACCTTATCTTTATTTATTTTTTCAACTCCCTACTGCCTACATTGCGTTTTATCGTGTTGTCGAGTGTCTTTGTGTTTGAACGTTGAATATTTAGCGGAGCTGAAATACAGCTGTTCTAGTACAGTTGTAATTGAATTTCACCAAGGGTGTGCATTGTTATCTAAGCATGCTGACTGAACTTCCCTCATGAAGGGTAGAAGGCACGTGAGCGATTTTAACAATAATGTCATTGGGCCAGCGCACACTGGTCAATTTTTCTCCGGGGTATCTTTTGCTTCAACCGCACAATGGATGAAAAATACGAGGCAAAATTGTGTACACATGAACCGATTTTGATTGTATTGGTATTTCTGATAATTTTCCTTATCCTTTAAAATTGACAATTTATTGGTTTTCACCCGATGTTCATCCGCTTCAACACCGTTCTTACTTTACGCATCATATCCCTCTTCTATAAAACCAGTCTTATCCCGGGGTAATTAATTCAGTGCGCTGGCCCATTGGGTGTTGACCTTAAACATTATACAGGATGTTCCAGATAATGTGTAGAAGACTTTAAGCATTCAACTTGACATTTTTTTGGAAAAATTATAGTTTGGGTGGAGAAGGGGTCGGAAATGTATCCATTCCAAGATGCAAAATGTAAGCAAAGCCTTTCGCTACCCTGTTTTGACTCCTATTAAAAATAACATCCTTCAATCCATACGTACAAATGTAGTACCGTTGAACTTGTAATTATGAGTACAAGTGTCAAAAGCTATTGAAGTTCAAAAGTTTTTTTTTATTAACACTTAAAATTTTAATTTTGTCATAATTTTTTTCGGAAATATATTTTATTAACCCCACATTTTCAATATTGAAACGCATAAATTTGAAATGTTATATAGGAGTTAACACAGGTCAGCATAAAGCTTTTCTTAAAACCTCTATATCTCGGAGTAGATGCATTTCTAACCCCTCCCCCTACCCGTGCGACTATTTTTCACCAAATAAAGTGAGGTTTGAATTATAATGTAAAATCAAACACATACATTTGAAAGTGAACTTAAAATATTTATTATCGTTTAAAAGAACAATTCATGGCATTTACTTTTTGAAAATGATATCATGTAAATGTTGGCCACGACTACGTCTGAGGTCCATTCGGAAGGTCCAATTTTGGACGACTGGTTCGAGCATAGCGACTGGTATCTCGCGGATGACACGAGTAATGTTAGCTTCCAAAGCGTCAATCGTATCTGTCTTATTCCTGAAGACCTGAGACCCAGAGAAAATAGTAGAAAAATTTTAATATCGCACAATCTAGGCGGCCAATTTACCGTAGCAAAACGTGAAATTAAGTGCTCACTAAAATTTTGTTTATTATCCATTGTTTAGTATCCATTGAGCCAGAAATGGGTTTTATCACTGAACAAATTTTCACGATAAAACACCGGATTTTCATTGAGTTATTCCAGAGCCCATTTACTGAAGATATGACGCAAATTCAAGGCGCCTGGCTTCAATTCTTGCACAAGTTGAAGTTTATATGCTTTTAGGCCGAGATGATTACGTAAAATACGCCAAGTTTTCGAATACGCCAAGCCAATCTGCTGAGAACGACGACGAATCGATTCGTCACGGTCTTCGCGTACACTCTCAGCTACAGCTGCTATAGTCTCTTCACTACGTGCTGGATGTGGTCTAACCAGTCGAGTATCATCCACTAATGTAAATTGGGACTCAAAATTGTGGTATTGGCAATAGTTGTTTAAGTAGGTCGATTATGCGCACCATAAGTTCCTCAAATCGCAAGAAAAACATTTCTCACAGAACGCTGATTTTCGTAATACAGCTAAACAATTTGAAGACACTTTTGTGGTGTAAGTCTTTCCATGATAATTTGCCAAATGATACTCAACAAAAATGTTAAAGCGATTTGATGGAGGTCACGCGTGATCTATTAAAAAAACCTATTAAAAATCAAACCTGACGATGAATCACCCCTTATGTTAATGAATCTTCTCTTAGGATTCAACACATTATCCGGAACACCCTGTATACTCTGACTAAAAAATATATCGCACATAACTTACTCACATATCGCATCCATTTGTATATTAATACCAAAAAATTGTTTGCATACCTGTGCACAATCGGTGTTTCGTAACTAGAAGATCTATGAAATATTGGATTTAAGTTTACATGGACTGACTTTTACTGATTTTCATAATAACATCATACACAAATGTTCCTATAACACTAATATTCTCCTACTTTTGATGTTCAAATTTTATTAAATAACAAAAATCTTTAAATTTTATTGTTAAAATGTTGTTCTCTATCAAAAATTACTTTTCCACTTTTTTTTCTTCCAAGAATATGTTCCCGCAAGATATGTTCTAGCCATTCTCGGTTCGCTGGGTATGGCCATCATCTATGGATTGAAAGTAAATCTTAGCGTCGCAATGGTGGCGATGTTAAATCACACAGCAATTGGACATGATGGTGCACATGGATCTCCAACAAAAGGAGCAAATGCAAATGATTCTTGTTCTGCTGGTGGGAGCAACTCTACTGTTGTTTTGGTAAGATATATATATATTTTTTTTTTTAAAGCAAATTGATTACTTAATTTTATTTAAAAAATGACGTTAAATAAAAGACTTGCTGGGATTACAATATTTTCAACTTGCCCGAAATTGTGTTATAAGTTAAAGCAGCACTCCAATTTGGTTTTAGAAAATTAATTTAAAGTAGCATTAATTCAAACCCGAGTTGATTGTATGTTAATATGATTCATTCATTTTATCCAATGAAGACTTTTTAAAAACAAAAAATATTTTTAAATTCGTAAAGTTATGGCAAAATTAGTATGCTTCACTTTTTCATATCTACATTTACTTTTTTATACATATTCTGGATTTTTTTTTTTAAGTCCACAATTAGAATAGACCAATACAAGTCATTAGTATATTAAAATGTATGGATAATAGTGCAGTAACAACAGTATTAAAGGAGATCTTTTTCAGTTCCGAATTTTAGTCACTTTTCCAACAATTCTAACCGTATGTCACGAATTATTTTAGTTTCCAAATCAGATTAATTTTTTGGAAATCAGTTTATCGACGATCTTCAAATGTCACCCTTATGTCTTCTACTATATTTTGAAAGAAATTATTATTATTAATTTTGTTTTTTGTTTTTTGTTTTTAAATATGATGATTTAAAGGTACGAGTGTGTACTTTTGTTAGTTTAGTAAGTAAACTTTGAGAAAACATACCTTTAAAGAACTTCAAAATATTTTCAAAAGATGTATCGTAAAAAAATGAAAATTTTTATCTATTAAACTAAGGAGCTTAGCCCCCTATTAGCTTCACTGCGGTTTTTGCAAAAAATAAATAAAATAAACGTTTATTTGTTGTAAGAAAAACATGTACAATAGTATTGTTCAAAGTATTGCCCATCTGAAGCTATGACTTTTTCCCATCTTTCTGGCAATTTGTGGATCCCATCCCAAAAGAACTGCGCCGGCTTGGCAGCCAAGAATGAATCAAGCCAATTTTTGATATTCTACTCTGATGTGAATCGTATCGACCGGAACAAATGGTAGTCAGAAGGGGCAAGGTCTGGGCTATAAGGCGGGTGGGGTAAGACTTCTCATCCACTATTTTCCAAATAATTCTTAACCGGAATAGCAACGTGGGGCCGAGCGTTGTCATGATGGAAAATGATTGCCTCGTGTCTGGTCGCATATTCCGGGCATTTTTCGGCTACTGCTCTCTTCAAACGGATTAATTGTCTTCGGTAGCATTGTCCATTGATGGTTTCATCCGGTTTTAGCAGCTCATAATATAGCACACCCATCTGATCCCACCAAATACAGAGCATTACCTTTGCGCCATGGATATTCGGCTTTGCCGTTGATTTGGCTGGTTGGCCGGGTTTCACATATGATTTTTTGCGCTTGGAGTTATCGTAATGAATCCATTTTTCACCACCAGTAACAATCCGATGCAAAAATGACTTCCTTTTGTGGCGTTCCAGCAGCATTTCGGACCAAAAAAGGCAAAACCGCCTTTCGAGTCTCTCGGCTTGAGTTCATGTGAAACCCTATTTCCATGCTTTTGAATATATCCAGCTGCTTTTAAACGTTTTGAAATGGCTGCTTGAGTGACATCCAAAGATTCTGCGAGCTCTTCTTGTGTTTGGTAACAATCTTCATAGAGTAATGCTTCCAGATCTTCATCTTCAAACTTTTTTTGGCTGCCCAGGACGTTCATCGTCTTCCAAGCCAAAATCACCACTTTTAAATCGTGCATACCACTTTTGGCACGTTCGCTCAGCTAGCGCTCAGCTGCATGTTCACCATAAACTTCCACCAAAATACGATGACTTTCGGCAGCAGTTTTCTTCATATTAAAGTAATGAAGAAAAACTCCCCGCAAAAACATTTTAACAGGCACAAAGTTCGACATATTTGAGTGAAAAGAAATTATTGTTGTTTACGCTTCAAATGAATGACATATACTGAAATGAAGTACAATGACAGTAGCTTTCCAACGCAGTTATAGAGCCGATATATATAAAAAAATCTGACTTGACAAAAGAAGCAAATGCAAATAAATTACTATAAATTTGGTAATTTCTCTGAATAGTGTTTATTTTCATTAAAAATTAGAAGCGACAAAAAACTTTTTTATATAATAGAGAGATAAAAATGTTTCAAGTGTAATAGGAAATATTGACTCACACGACAGCAGAATGAATCTGGCTTAATCTGTGTGAATCTTACCGAATAGGGTGAGCAGACACTCCTATTTAGTTATTTTGTAAGTATTTGCACCAAACAAAAACCCTGAAAGCCCATCATGTACGAGGGCTGTTCGATAAATACCCAAGTTAGAAATAACAATGAAAATTCAGAAGAATCCCCTTTAACTCGATATACTTTTCCCAGCGGTGCTGCTTTTTTGTTGGCCTGCAAAACACTTCTCCGCGGCGGCGATGACTTCCTCGTTCGACCCGTACTTCCTTCCGACGAAAGCATATGGCTAATGCGTTCAGTTGAGATGCTTGCTATCTCAGCCAACTCTCGAATTTTCACTCAGCGATCCGCCTATATGAGATTAAGGATTTCGTCCACAGTTTCTTCTGTGATAACCGTTTTTGGGCCACCTGGGCGCGGTTCATCAAAAACCAACCTGCTGCCACGGTGAAACTCTTCGAATCAATGGTAAACGGTTATACGGGAAGGTGAATAGGTCCCATACACACCAACGAGAATGGGCTTGATATCTTGTAAGGTTTTGTCATTCAAAAACAAAAATCGAATCACGAAACGATATTACTGTTTTTCCTTCTTCGCAAAAATGTTGAATGTTTTGAAATGCAAAACAAAAAACAAAAAACAAAACTAAGTGTCGAAATGTTACCAAATTTTAACAGGTGGGCTAAAAGAGGTTATACTAATTCCATACAGAATGCTAAAAAAATAAATAAATCACATATCGAAAAAAAAAAAATTATTCTAGTTTTGGAAAAAAAAGCAACACTTGTTCACTTTTAGAATCAAAAACTTTTGTTAAACAAATTTAACATATAGTACAATACTACTTGCTATGAGAGGGGAGTTGAAGCTGCTCTCGCTTCTCTTTACTGTTTGTATTTATACTTAACTTACATTTTGTTAAACATAATTCTAATAACGAAAAATTGCTTATAGACATTAGCTCAGTTATGGTAAATGCATTTAGGTTAGCTCAGTAATTGGTTTTTAATATTAGCTCTGCTAAATGCATTTAAGTGAGTTATTTCATTCATTGGTTATTATAAATTGAGAAAAAAATAGAAAAGGTAAATTTGCTTATTTAGCTGCATTTACAGTGTTTTACACAACTGAATCAATCCTGTCTGCAAAACGATATGTAACTCGCGTGTATGAAAAACTAAAAAAGAAAATATCACACAGTGCGGGGACCCCACCTCTCCTGCTTCTGGTCGAAGTACTGTTGCTTGCACTCAGTCACTACCATTACTGTATTTATCATACGGTACGAGCGTGAGTGAGTGAGTGTATGTAAAAACCGATAATGTTTCATGTTGTTGTACTATAAGGGAATAACACCTACAACAATTTTTCGGCCACCAAATTTTCTCCCAATCGTGTTGAAATATTTCCACAATTTCTTTTTCTTTTTAGAATTTTTGTTTTTTCCATTACTTTCTAAAATAAGTTTCTCCTTTAAGCAAGATTAAAAAAAGTAATGTTTAAAGAAGCTGATAATTTTGCGGGAATATTCCGTGGTGGTCTTTCATTACTTAACCAATTTTGATAATTTTCTCACCAAATCCGGTGAGAGTTAGCTTCAAGTGAATTCACCGTTCAGCGCATGTTCCTATTTAATATGAATGGTGTCGCCTATAGTTGCCGCGCATCTGCCTTAACTCTTGAAGCTAAATCTCTATATTCTTGGGGTACTTCAAGATCAATTTCAGGAAATACGGCAAAAAGCGGGTGGTCTTATAAGACTACTGCCGAAAAATATGGAGAACTAGAGGACTATATGGAGATATTATTTTAAGCCATGATGAACCTACGAGTATATCAAAGATCAAGGCTAAAGATATTCCCGAACTGCAAGATCTTTCTTCAGAAATACAGAACCAAAAAAATGGATTTGAGCGAAAGCCATAGCGAAATTCTAGAGTGGTCGCAAGGAGTACTCATGTCGATTTTTGGAGTAATAAGCATGTTGGGTATCGCTCATTTTCTATAGAGATGCAATTCTAGAAGAACAACTATATGTTCGCTCAAAAGATATTTCAACAGAAGATATCAAGTAAACCGAGAAATGACGTTACGTTACGTCTATCCTTAGACGTGTCCAAAACTAAGACGTGTTATGCATGTGTAGGTACAAAAACAGTAACAAGTCACCGAAAAAATTAAATGTGGGAGGCTGTCGCTAATGACGGCTTAAGAGCCGACTTGATGGGGGTTATGCACCAACCTATCTGCCAAATATCTTCGAAGGAAATTATGCCCGATTAATTTAATTTCAGTATTTTTATCCCGACTTAATCTCATTGCATGGACCTCAGAGGTGAGATTCTGCATTGCTCCATTAAGGTCAGTTAAAACTTTACCAAGACTTTTTGATATCCAATTAGTGATTTACCAGTCATAAGATTATTGTATCACTCTTGAAAAATTATCTGAATCTTAAAAGTAAAAGTAAGACATAATCTTTAAAAAATCTGGATTGTCTGCGAATTGTCAATCAAATCAAACTGTCTTCAAAAACGAGCACCCATGCAGATCCTCTTAATATGGTAGACAAACATAACTTTGAAGAAGTTGGGTAATTGTGGGTTAGACAGCCAAATTAAGATGAAACGAAATCTAAGGAGATTATCTCAATGGTTCCAAAAACAATTATACCGATTCTTAAACAACTAAAATAAAGTTTTAGAAGGCATAAATTATACAATTTCTCCTTTACGAGGGGTGTTTGATGAGTCGCCGAATTAGAATATAAGTGGCGCTGAGCCATTCATTTAGTATAACCTCTTTTAACCCGCCTGTCAAAATTTGGTGACTCTTAGTTTTGTTTTAACACCCATTTCAAAATATCGTGTTAGTGTTTTTTTGCGACCATGGATAAAGGGTGCCGATCACACCGGAGATCAAGCACAATCGTGAAACAACTTCAAAGGCGTTCTTGGCTCTGTTTAATCAAAATCCGGAGGAGTTTCTGCGTCCTTTCGTGACCGTTGATGAGACATGGATTCATTTTTACACACCAGATACCAAAGAAAAATCAAAACAATGAGTTTTACCTAATGAACGTGCTCTAAAGAAAGCGAAGACCGTGCCTTCGGCCGGAAAAATGATGGCCATCGTCGACTATTTAGAGAAAGGAAAACAATCACAGGAGCATACTACGTCGATTTATGGACCGATTCAACGCTGATTTGAAGAAAAAACGACCACATTTGGCAAAGAAAAAAGTGCTTTTTCACCACGATAACGCACCGGCTCACACCTCCGCAGTCGCCATAGCCAAAATGGTCAAATTGCACTAAAAATTGCTTCCCCAACCTCCGTATTCTACGAATTTGGCTCCCTGCGATTCTTTTTGTTCGAAAACCTTCCTTTCTGCAAGGAAGTACGGGTTGAACGAAGAAGTCATTGCCACCGCTGGGGAGTATTTTCCATGCCAACAAAAGTCGTACTATACGGAGGGGTCAAAAAAATTGCAAAACCGCTGGAAAAAAGTGTATCGAGTTAAAAGCGGATTATATAGAAAAATAAATTTTAAAACCCTAAAAAAGTTGCGTTTCAATTTCTAATCCATATATTCATCAAACAGTCCTCGTATAACGCAAAAGCGATGCACTTGGAATGGGGGACATGTAGGGGTTTGTTTAAAGTAAAGAAGTATAACTTTTCTAGTGTATCCTGATAAAGAGCAAACTCTTTAGGGCAATGAAAGGCAATATTCAGCGTATCACTGAGAGAGCCCCAAATGCTTTAAAGAGTGAATCATAATTGACCTGATCTAAAGCTATGTTTCCAATTCAATGATTTACGTCCATTTACAATTAAAACTACAATATATTGAGATTGTAATTGCGTGGAATAGGGCAATAAATGTATTTTGCTACGATTTAGTAAAAATTATTGATTCAATAACATTTAATTTGCAATACGTAGACCATATTTTCATTTTGTTATATTTTCAGGATGGACCGTTTGTATGGAGTGAGCCCTTACAAGGTACACTCCTCAGTTGTTATTTTTGGGGCTATATAGTATCCCAAGTGCCTGGAGCTCGAGTTGCTGAAAATTTCTCTGCGAAATGGGTGATGCTTTTCTCCGTTGCCATAAATGTTATCTGTACACTTCTTACTCCAGTTTTAACAAAAGTTCATTATATTGGCCTCATCGTTTTACGAGTATTAGAAGGTATTGGTGGTGGTGCAACATTTCCCGCTATGCATAGCATGATTGCTGCGTGGGCGCCACCAGATGAAAGAAGCGTTATGTCAACTATTATCTATGTTGGAACAGCATTTGGTACAGCAAAGTCAATATTAATGGCTGGAGTTCTTGCTGAAAAATATGGTTGGGAATCAGTGTTTTATGTAATGGGAGGATTAAGTTGTTTGTGGATGATTCTTTGGGTAATACTCGCACAGGATAATCCCAACAAGCAATCACTTATAAGCTATGAAGAGCGATCAATGATTAATGCAAAATTGGGTACAGCTCAGGGGGAGGCCGTTAAAGAAGAACATCCTCCAGTGCCATGGAAGAAAGTACTGACTTCTATTCCCTTCTGGGCTATCCTGATCGCCCACGTGTGCAGTAATTGGGGATGGTATATGTTTCTAATTGAGATTCCATTTTATATGAAACAAGTCTTGGGATTCAATGTGGCCAGTAATGCTGTAGCTAGTGCGCTTCCCTACTATCCTATGTTCATTTTCAGTATTGCTCTTGGGAAAATTTTGGATACATTAAAAGCAAAAGGTAATGATTTTTTTTTTAAGGAATAAAACTTTAAAAAATCTTTTTCTTTTGATTATGGTATATCTAGGTAAAATCTCGACAACAACTTGCAGAAAAACAGCAACCAGTTTTTCGACCCTAATTCCTGGAATATGTTTACTAAGTTTATGCTATATTGGTTGCCGCCACACCGCAGCTGTGGTTTTAATGACTTTAGGAATCATTGGAATGGGTGGAATGTTCTCTGGATTTCTTTCAAATCATATCGATATTGCACCAAACTATGCCGGTACTCTTGTGGCTATCACTAATACTGTTGCTACACTTCCTGGTATTATTGTGCCCTTGTTTGTTGGATTTGTTACAAAAGGAAATGTAAGTACTAAATTTTATTTTTATTATATTCCTCGCATTTACTTATTATTATTATTATTTTTTTTTTTTTTTGAAAATTAAAATTTTCTAAAATACAATTAAACTGTCATTCGAGCATGAGGATATTTTTATGTTTTAAAAATTATTTATTTGTATTGTATCCTTTGAAAATAAAATAAAATTATTTTTTATTACCATCTGAACCAATTTAAGATGATATTGTAGAAAATTGAAAGTCTTTTGATAATTTTTTCTTGCGAACGTTATATACAAACACACCTACCAGATATTAGATGAGGAGAACAAAAAAATAAATTTAAATCAATTTTTCGAACATATTGACTAATAACACGTGTAATATTGTCTTCCAAGGCTGCAATTGATTGGTTTATCGGCATAGACGAGTTATTTGACGTGTCTAAAGGCGTCAAATCGTACGAGCTAGTCAGCCAATTCACCGATCCAAAACGAGAGATAAATTCCTCACCGAACTCATTTCTCAATTGGTCCATCGATTCGCGTGCTATGTGGCATGTAGCGCCTTCTTGCTGAAACCACATATCGACCATGCCGTTTGGGCAAAAAAAGTTTGAAGTCACTGAACGATAGTGGGTCCCTTTGTTCTCACGGGCATCTTTGAAAAAATACGGGCCAATGATTCCGCCGAACCATAAACCGCAACAAACAGGGCTTTTTTTTTTTTTTTGATGCATTGGCAGCTCTTATATTACCTGAGGGTGCTCATCGGACCAAATACGGCAATTATGTTTATTAACATACCCATTCAACCAGAAATGAGCTTCTTCGCTGCAAGCTTTTCTAATGTCCACTCATCGAAAATTTGATGCCGTTCTTCAGCTCTTCAGTTTTTGCACGAATTGTATTTTGTAAGGTTTTAGACCAAGATCTTTACATAAATCTTCCACGTAGTCGAGTTACACCATACCAATTGCTGCGAACGGTGACGGATAGACAAATTACAATCTTCAATAACAATAGCTGATACAGCAGCCATATTTTCCTCTGTACGCACACTACGCATACGGATGCTTTATGTCGAAAAGCGTGAAATTGATGCGAAATTTGAACTACGAGTATTTATAGAATTGCTTGCTCAGTAGGTCGGTTATGATACCGGTAAAACACAGAACACATTCAGTAATTTGTAAGCATTGTTCGGGTGTAAGTTTTTCTATGTTGAGATAGCATTGCGTACTAAGCACGTTTGACTTAGAACACTGAAAAACCAAACAACAAACAAATCAACCTTTATAAAAGAAACCACAATTCCAAACATAGAATTATATAATTTTTTAAAATTAATTTTGATTCGGTTATGTTAAATTTTTGAGAACAAAATGAAACCTGATGAGAAATTGGGTGAGATAATATCTGATTTCTAAATACTTTGACTCTAAGTAGAGTAGGCTCCATGACTTATATCCATAAGTCAGGAGTCATAGATCGTAATTTCACCTATGGTAAATAAAATCCAACTTAAAGAGTTCAACAGAAATCGTACGACTTTTACTTAAATGAGGACGATCCATATAGATGAAAATCAACATCCCACTCGGTTCTCTGAACCAGATGTGATTAGATTAGATTAGATTAGAACCCAATGTATTTAGTTTTTCGAACATTACAAAAGTATATACCATATGTATATATGTATATACTAATGCGTGTCCCATCGATGAAAACAAATGGTAGTCGGAAGAAGCGAAGCTGGTAAATACGGCGGGTGGGGTAGGAGCTCCCAGCCATGTGCTTTTGTTGTATCCTGAACCAGTTTTGCTTTGTGTGCAGGTGCATTGACATGGAGCAAAATTACCTTGCCGTGTCTTCTGGCCCATTCTAGTCGTTTTTCGATCAATTCATGGTTCAAATTGATCATTTGTTATCGGAAGCTATCTGTATTAATGGTTTCACCAGGTTTTAGAAGCTCGTGGTACACCACACCTTTCTGGTCCCACCAGACACACAGAATTATCTTCTTGCCGAATCGATCTGGTTTTGCAGTCGAAGATGATGGTTGTCCCGGATTAACCCATGATTTTTTCCGTTTAGGATTCTGAAAATAAATCCATTTTTCATCGCCAGTAACAATTCGATGCAAATCTGATTTTTTATCGTGTCTTTGAAGCAAAATTTCACAAGTGGTTTTTCGGTTTTCCATCTGTCTTTCATTCAATTCATGTGGCACCCATTTTTCAGACTTTTCTATCTTTCCCATAGCTTTTAAACGGTCAGAAATTGTTTGCTGTGCAACATTTAATATTTCTGCCATTTGTTTCTGACTCAAAGTGTCATCTTCATCCAATATTGTTTGCAATTCGGCGTCTTCAAACCTTTTTGGTGGTCGTCCACGTTCTTCATTTCTCACACCAAAATCGTTATCTCTGAACCGTTGAAACCATCTTTTGCATGTTGCTTCTGTTACAGCATGATCACCATATGCCTCGACAAGCAAATGAAAACAAAAAATTAATGCTTTTCGCAAGTCATCATTTTTAACACAATATGATGTTGTTTGGTCAATGACTTGATGTATACTAAATATGTTTGACAGGTGTCATAGCAAAAAAAAAAAAAAAAAAAAACTTAAGATCATTTGTATCTTGACGCTAATTTCATACCGGTACACCCGGTAGTCTATTAGAATCTTAATATTTTTTTTGCTTGAAAGAAGCTAGAGAAATTGATATTTTTAAGTTCTTGATATGGAAATAATCATCTCTATTCCAGTGCAGGAACGCAACTTAATACAATAAATTGAAGATTTTCTTTTGACTTGACTTTGAGAAAGTTAACTGATAGTATCGAAAATATCTATCTCGATATTAGAAGTACATTTTTATAATATTTTTGATTTAATCATTATATGATTGGTCTTTGCAAAAGAATTTTAGGGTTTCAGACTTTACTTTAAATATAATTTAGCATAATGTGGTATATGGTAAATTTTATTGACATTTCGACCATCGCCTTTTAATCAGGTGCGACCACCTTTACTTCATTTTTTTTTTCGGGTAGCTGCGTATATGTATATTGTCAACTTATGAAGACTGATCTTCGCGATTACTGTATTAAAGATCACTTCTTTAGTGTGAAAGCATTTAAATCCCTGAGCTTTATAAAGATTCTTCAGCTTCGGTAATCTGGGCATGTGTACATACTTAACTCATGTTAGTGAATTTGGGCCTTACGTAGATTACAGTACGGTCTTCTCTTATCGAATCGATTTCAAATGATTTCTCACAATGTGTACGCATTCTATCGTAAGCAAGCTTTTATGGCAGATCTAGATGTCATGTATTGTTTTTTTAAGCATGCTTTTCACTGCGTCTGGAAGACCTTAACAAATTCTTTCAAATCTTAAAAGACATGAACTGCCTATATATTAAAGTTGGTTTTTAAGATTGTGCTGGCGTTTTTATAGGTATGAACTTTGATTTTGTCAATACTTGCGTTAAATAGTGTCCTGCAGAGAAACTCTTGCTATACCTCTAGAGATATCTTCTAATCAATCAGGTCAACAAGAAATATTATATCCTTTTTTTTTATATGGGGGCTGAAGTTCACTTGGCTGTGTTTTCGCAGCTCAGCATTTTTATTTCTATTAACATGATCAGATTCATCATACCCTCTTCATTATCCCCATTAAATAATTTCTTAACTAATATGCCGATTTATGCTCGTATAGTTTTATATTTGATTATATGGTATGTATTATAGTTTTTAATGTGATTTTAAAAGCATCTTGTCTGATCTAAAATCATATTCCAATAAATATAAATACGAGTATATATATATATATATATATGTATAATTTTTTTTTTTTCGGTTTTAGCAAACAATCGGTGCTTGGCGAATAATATTCTTTGTTACCATTGCCCTTCTTGCCATTGAATTCATCGTATTCACCATTTTCGCGTCAGGTGATGAACAATCATGGAATACGATACAAAAAAAGCGTGACGTTCAACAGGTGGAGCAAGATGAAAGTACGCCCTTGAAGAATTCCGCTAGCCCTATTGCAACACCAGAGAAGATTTAGAAAGATGTGTGCTAGGGATGAAAAATGTTATTCCTATGTAACACGCGGCAATGGTTTGAAAAAAAAAATGTCGAATAGAAGTACTTAAATTCTCACACCATGTTTAAACTGAAATATCTAGTAATCGATTTTTGTACAAATATATATACATTGATGTATATATAAATATTTAATTTAATTTTTTTTTTAAGTTAAATCATTGTTAAACAAAAAATATATAACTATTTTTTATGACAATTTGTTTATACTAAATTATATAAATTATGTACAAGTAGTAACCGATGTGTTAAATAAAGTATAAAAATTGTAAAATCTACCCGCCAAGCAACATATAAGTTATTAAATTTTTTTACTTTTTTAACATAAAATATCAAAAAGTACAAAGACATTGTGTTTTTAAATGTGAAATAATATGTATTTTTTGTGGTTTCTTGTTTAAGCATTTTATTTGTTTAAGTTAATGCGGAAAAATTAATTTAACTCTTTCAAAAAAAAATTATACATCTATGAATACACATAAAATTTGTTGCATTATTTGTAGACCTTTGAGTGTTTTAACTGAAAGACGGTGCAAGAAGGTTAAAAGGTTTCTTTTAGATAACGGGTAAATTTTTAAAAATTTAATTAAAACTTGCCTTAAAACTTCTATATTTTTTTTATTGCGTAACATTATTTAGGTGTACTAATATAATATTAATATTTTGCCAGGCCCTCTTATACTGCCATGTCATAGATTTATTAGATTATCAATTTAATTTAAGACTGAACTATAAAAGGGCAGGCTGATATATAATTTTGTCGTAGTATTTTTACACCTTAAGTAATAAAATTAAAAATTCATTTTTTTAATATTATTGGCTATTTGAAACTGATAAATCATTAATCATCATGCTGTTACTCTTGAAAAGCACACCAGACCTCTTTTTTCTAAAAAAAAAAAACATCCCGAAGCAATTAAAACTTTTGCTTTCGAAAACTTTTATCACTGAACCCCCACCCTCCAACCCCTTCTGCTAATGTGAAATCTTATGTCTCCGAGACACCGCAGATTAATTTACTACAGTAAGTCAAAAAAATATGCTTCTGAGAGTTAAGTAAACGGTTTTTCCTGACACGCGGCGGAAAATCTTGCCTTCTAATTTCCTTTTTTTTCATATTTTTCGTTTCCTTCAATTTCCTTTAGGTGGGGTGTTAATTCGACTAAAGAGAAAAGTTTAACTTAGAGTAAAACCACATCCCAGGACTGTACAGAAATGACTGTCCCATCTTAGGAAAGTACATATTATTTTGGCCTTGCCTTATTAATTCCAAAGGCGTGCTTCCATTTACATTTCATTTCAGTTGCTATCTCTGCTATCCATATGTTAAAACCGCATGCACGGCTGTTGTTCTGTTCATCAAAACTTTAAATATAATATTCTTTCCTCTCTATCTTTATTTCTTAGCAAAAACTTATACCTACTTTATAACAAAAAGGTGTGGTTTGATAAAATATTTGTATAAAATATTGAAATACAATTATGTCCTTTTTGCAAGAGATGAATATACTTTTACGTTTAGTAAATAACATTAAGTAAATAAAAATTAAAAACAAAAACAAAATATTGATGGGGAAAATAAAATAGCATAATATTTACAACAATGGAGAAAAAAATAAATTCATAAATTAAGAGTTCTCTAAAAAAAACACTGTTTTCACTCTCTCGCATCTTAGATTTTCGGTAGTAAATTAAGATGGCGTAGTGCAGTAGTAGCGCAAAACCGTAAAAAGTGATGGTACTGTTACAAAGTTTCCAGAAATAACCCGTAAATTGTAAATCTCATGAAGTCGAGATGCGATATATACTGAACTAAAAAAAAAATATTTTCGAGACCTTATAGCAGTAAAGATGCCTTAGGAGGAGAGCACTAAGACTTGGGTACAGTTCAAAACTTATTTTAAAATAAGCAGACTATAGTAGAGGCTGAGATGGTAAAGTTGCCTTACAACACGATTTAAATATTGCTTCAAATAGATCTTACGATCTAATATTATATAGGGTTCTCCAATAGGGACTTGACAACTTTGAATTTAATTTATGAACGCACTCTTTCACTAATCATCAAACTGTCACTGCCAATTTATTCAGTAAACTCAACATTTTCATCGTGATAAAGTACACTAACGAGCAACGTCTACAAATTATAAAAATTTTCTACAGATATTCGGAGTCGGTGACTGCAACTTTAAGAGCGTTAACTCTAATTTTCGGTCGTAATTCTCGCCCTAGTAGACAGACAATAACAAGTTTAGTGAAAAAATTAGAGTCTACATATTCGTTATGTGATGTTGCCGTATCAGTGAGACAACGGGCTGGTCGAAGTGTCGAAAATATCGCTACCAATTCAGTCCAATTCCAATCCAAATCAGTCAATTCCACGGCGTTCTCAAGAATTGGGCATCGCTCAGACCACATTACGGCGTATTTTGCGTAAGGATCTTGGTTTACACCCATACCAGATCAAGCTGACTCAAGAATTGAAGCCGATGGGCCATTTGAAGCGACGTACGTTCTCCGATTGGGTTCTGGAGAAGATGCGCCAAGATGATGAATTTCATCGCAAAATGATCTTCAGTGACGAAACTCATTTTTGGCTCAATGGGTTCGTCAATAAGCAAAATATGCGTTATTGGTCGGGTGAAAACCCACATGTGCTTCATGAATCACCACTTCTTCCACAAAAAATAACAGTTTGGTGCGGTTTGCATGCCGGCGGCGTTGTTGGACCATATTTTTTCGTCGACGATAACGATCGTTACGTTACTGTGAATGGTCAGCGTTATCGCGCCATGATCACCGATTATTTTTGGCCCGAATTGGAAGATATGGACTTGAACGACATGTGGTTTCAACAGGATGGTGCCACATGGTGCCACAACGAATCGACCTCTGCAAACGTGCCCGCGGTGGTCATACGAACGAAGTCGAGTTCCATTCATAAACGTTTTGATTGTACTTCAAGCCAATAATTAAGTTTTTGAAATAGCTCAAATGGTTTGCCTTTTATTTAAAAAAAAAAAAGTTGTCAAGTCGTTATTAGAAAACCCTATACATACATTTTTGAAATTATCATCTCGGTCAATCTTAAAATAGTTATTAAGGTCTCTCAAGGTCAAACTCGTGGTCACCATCTTATGTCTTCTTCAGAACCTTGTGACTTTTGTCTGAAACATTTTTCGCGATATCGCGTATTTTTCGAGTAATTTGAATGTCTCAAGTTAAAAAACTCACCCGGTATAAAGGTTGATATCGTAACTTCTCAAGAAAATTATCAAAAGCGATTGAACGATTCTGGGCATCTTTATCACTTTATCACAAAACTCAAAATTCAGACGTGTTTTAACCCTCTAATGCGTGAATTTTTGTTTCGACTTCAAATTGTAATTTGAATTGAATTGAAGTTACAATTTGAAGTTTCTGAACACGAATTTGCAGTTAGTTTTTTGATTTGACATTACATTTACCTGTTACAGGTAAAAAATTAAAACCCCCTTAAGGCGGATCTATGCACTAGCAAAATACCTTGAAAATTAAATAAAAACCAGTTATTTCAATATTAACTTCGTAATTATATTATTTATTTATTGTGAAAATTGAAAAAAAAAATTCATTGAATTTTCATGAACCACATTTTGTTCAAAAACACAAATGTGCAAAAGCACATATCCTGAACCCAGGATATTTGCACATTTCTTTTCTGACCTGTCGAAGAATTTGCACCAATGCCCCATTTGGTCATAACAAACGTTATTAGGTGAAATGTATGACTTTTTGGGTTTTGGTGGAGGGGTAACCGCAACTTCTGTACGGAAATCGGGTAAAATATATTTTTCGCCGTATGAATTTTGGTGCAATCTGTTGTACAATATATAAGAGTCGATCATAGCAAGATCCAACAAATGGAAAAATATTCTATGTGTCCACTTCCTGGTCTTCATTCTTATATGGTACCTGCCAATCAATCCATCCAAAAAATCGACACCTCCCATATGCCTATTATATTACTTTATAATTGCTGGATAGTAAATTTCGATTTTTTTTTCTCTTTACGATCCCAGCGTGTGGCTGTTGATGCGTACGTTGAATTTTTAAAACTTATAAAAGGCGCAGTTCCCACGTAAGTGGAAAACAGCCGAACAGTTTTCATGTCTCGCCACAAAACGCTGCTTACATCTACTCCATCCAACTCTACTCCAACGTACTCTTCAGAATACTGACGAATAATCTTTTTCGATTCTAATGCGGTATCAATCGAAACTTTTACATTTGGAACCCGATTTACATGCACAGTACCTAAGCTATAAATTCCTCGACTTTTCAAATATTGTATACTTATCATCAAACCCACTGAGGTGTAAAAATTATCAAAATATAAGATGTGGTTGATATTATTAGAAAAGTTTTTTGACAATCGTACAACGACATTCGAGGCAGTTCCAAGGTCAGGGCAATTGGTTAAAATTGTGTTATCTACAGCCTCACAATAAAGTTCAAAATTATAAGAAAATCCTATAGAGTCACAAAGCAGAAACACCTTTGATTCCCACTTGTGTGGTTTTGTCGGCATATACTGTCTTACAGGATTTCCTTGCATTTTTGATAGGCATATTTGCTCATCAACACATAGACGCTCACCTCATCTTAAACAACGATCGTATCCAAGTTCACCCTTCTTAACAAGCAAAGGATTATCATTGAAGTGAACGTTAGATCGAATTTCTTCGAATCGATTCCAAGTTATTACTGAACGTACTGTTTCCAAATAATGCTTTCCTCAAAAGCACGAGTATTCGGATACCGGAAAACTGACATAAAATTTTTTATAAATTTACATAGCTTCATTTCATCTGTTTTATATTATATTTGTTTGTGCAGCCAAAGTCTAAAAGATAAAAACAAATAGTCAGAACAAACAAAAAAATGTTTTGTACATTTAGAAAGTCATGGTTATGTTTCTGGGCAACACGTATTCACCACAGTTAACATCTGTTATCAAAGTTCAGTTCACTAACATGGACTTAACCCACAAAACTGTAATATCATAGTTGCTGGTTTACATCGTTTTGCCTAGCCGACAATGAATCAACAAAAGTCCCTGACATTTGCACAAATAATATATTCGCTAATATTTTTTTGCGAAAATTCAACAATTCTCTCCATTGTCTTCCGCAAGGAGTTCACTCACACTCATGGAATTGAAGCTTTTGGCATCGAAATCAGACAATGTAAAAACAGCATCGAACACAGCAGCGTAATAATGCGCTCATCCACACCACACCCAATTACAACTATCAGACACAGCAAGATGAATTACTTAACTCATTTCCAGTAAAGATATACATACGTAGAAGGTGATTTTTAGATTTTCAGAGTGTTTAGCAGTTGTTCCCTTTTGTGGATTTTGAGCAACCTAATCATTCCATCAAGCGATATCAACTTTATAGAAATTCTCTTCAATTTTTCAATAAATGTTAAAATTAGAGTTGTAATTTTCTTTAAAATTAGCCGAAAATCTTTTAATTTCCTTTCAGAATCGCTCTGTTTCTACGTTGCACAATGAACCGTTGATATGCAGAAAGATATCTAATATCTAATTTCTAATATTTCTAAAGAGTACCTTCTTTTAGTAAGTTGAATCGTATCTTGAAAATTATGAACTTGAGAAAAAAGTCATGATATTTTTCTTGTATGCTATTATCAAATACACATTTCTCGGATCTAAAAAATATTAACGAAGTCAACATTTTTGGTTTTTCAAAATAATGAATTTATCTTAGATCTTGAATAGCTTTAACTACAATTCAAATCGACTTCTATATAGTAGTAGTTGTTGTAGTAGTAAATGATTTTTATTAATTTTTCAATATCAGAAAAAGTACAAAATCATATATTGTAAAAGAATGGCATTGCCGTCTGCCGATTGACATTTCTTTGTTTGTTTGTATTACATATTTCACAAATCACGGGGAGATCACTCCTGTGTGGTATAAAACTTAGGCGAATCAATTCGCCTCATTAAGATCGCCTGTGTTGTATACTTATCCCGAAAACAGTTATTATATGTATTATAACTTAGCCGCCTACATAATCTCCTATGGGTTGATGTCTCCGCTTCTTTACAACAATCATCTCTGAATTGGCGATGAAACTTTAAGCAGAGCTCTGTCAGTACCGGCTTCCAATTTTGAAGAGCATCCGGATTGAGATTCAGTTTCATCCCACGTCCTGTTCCTAATAGCACAAGGATCACAATATCGTCAGGAAAGAGAAGTGCTTTGATTACTATACCGGCATATGCCACACCTTCTGGTAGAACATCAACAATATCCTCAATAAAGAGAGCGAATAATATCGGGCTCAATGAACAACCTTGCCTGACTCTAGATTTAGTCTGTAACCAATCCGATAGTGCCCCGCCATTCCACACAGCAACTTGCATAGGATCCTTCCAAACTTGAGAGAGATTCACATATTGTAGAGTTTAAAGAACAGTGCATTTCTGTCCACTGTATCAAACGCCGCCTTAAAATCTACAAAAAAGACGTACAGATTTGTACCCTTAGCTAACAATGCCTCTGGAATACTGTTTAACACGAAGATATGGTACACTGTTGAGTACCCAGGTCTGAATCCCACCTGGAATTCCTTGAAAACCTTGTTATCCGTGATCCAAGTTGTCAACCTTTTTTGAAGCACAACCGTGAAAATTTTATACGAGTCATTTAAAAAGGAAGTTCCTCGATAGTTAGCAGGGTATGTCCTACTTCCCTTATGTATTGGAAAAATAATCGATTCTTTAAACTGCTGGGGTATTACGCCACACTTCAATACATTATTAAAAACACTGCTTAATTTTTCCATAAGCTCTTCTATTCCGTATTTATAATATTCTACCGGAATACGATCCGATTCTGGCGCTTTTCCATCTTTGAGCATATTTAGGGCTTGGATTATGTCTCGAGGGGTTGTTATTACATCCAAGACATCATTTTTAGGACCAGGAACAGCATAATGAATTAGGCTCCTACTTATATCTGGGCTTAGTAACTTCTTAAAGTGCAGTTCGAGTACCTTAGGTGACAGCTTGCCGTTAAGCTCTTTAGCTAACTTCCAGAACTCGGTCGCGTTATTACACCATTGTAATTTTAATGCTTCCGTATCATAGTAGGCTTTTTCCTTCTCCTGCAAAGTTCCTTGTAGTTTTTATTGGCGTCGACATATAGAAGTTTAAAAACTTCTTCATTCGAGTTTCTCAATATCCTTAGCCATGTAAACGATTTTTGTCTTGCTCTTTTGCAATTTTTATCAAACCAAGGATTTATATAAATATCGCTACTTCTTTTCGTATAATTTTGGATTGAATTGGACGCCTTTATGGCTCCTTCAATGATCCCAAGGTCAACCTCTTGATGTCTGGATAACTGAAGATTGAGGTTTCTTTGCTAAGTTATCAAATTACATGGTCGGAATATGGTACATCTCCTATCTCCAAGACAACTACGAGTCTATTCCATTCGCAAGCAATGACACCATAATCGATTTCTGAAGTCCCCTGCTACCCTAAGAATGTGTGCTCTTCATCCATATCCGAGTAGGTTGTTCCATTCAATATACGTAGCCCAAAAGAGCTACAAAAATCGAGTAGTTTATATCCTCTGCCATTGCATATGCTTTCCTTTGAATTTCGAATTATTCCCGCATTGTCGTTTTCATTTCATCCTTCTTTGGCGATTCTTGCATTGAAATCAGCGAGAACCATTAAGTTGTCATTATTCTCGCATACTACTATCTCCTGCAATCTCTCAAAGTCGCTTTCCCACTTATTAGAATTAATGTATGTTGGAATAATGCGTAGCCTATTTTTTTCCACTATTTACGCATTTCACCACACAAGAATACATTTCAAAGATGGCACGTTCAAACGGGAATAGTATAGAATAGGTAGACGCAAGGTATTGCAACCGACATATGTATCTCGGAGGAGACACATTTCTGACTGACTCCCATCAATGTTTATTCTATCTTTTTTTAGTACAGAAAATTGTATGGGAGCAATTATTATTTATTTTATTTTATTCCATACTCCATTATGAGCTTAAGGATACAACAAATGATTTCCATTTATCTCTATTCTATGAGATTTGTCTTAGCTCATTAAACGATTTACTTATTTTAGTAAAGATCGTTTCCGCTGTTTTCGTAGGTCTGCCTCTAAGCCGGGTTCCCTGAGGCTTCCACGTTAGCGTTGCGTGCGGGACGTCATCGTAAGTATGGCCTATCTAACTTTTTCTCTTTTGGATTTCAGTGTTTATAGACGTTTAGCCAGTTTGACTCCACAGATCTTCATTTGTTATCGTTCTCGGCCACCATATCTTCACTATATTTCGTTAGCAACGATTGACGAAAGTTTGTAGTTTCATTCAGTTATTACGAGCCAAGTTTCCGATCCATACAGCAAAATAGATTTCATGCATGCATTGAAGATTTTAATTTTTGTATTTGAGCGGGTATTATGTGCACGCCATATATGTATTACGTAGCCTTGCGGAGGCTCCTCTTGCTTTTTGAGTTCGATTATTTATGTCCTGTTTTGCACCTCCATCCACGGAGAGTATACTTCCCAAGTAAATAAAACTTTCTGTATCCATTACATCTTCGTCACCAAAGTATTATTAGAATCGGTTTTTCCTATATTTATCTTAAGGCCAATTTTCGAGAATTCATTGTGCAATTGAGTATGTTTTGACTGCATATGTTGATGGGTGTGCGAGAGCAGGACGATGTTATCTGCGTACTCTAGATCCTCAAGGCTAGAGTTAAGCCTCCAGTTAATAATACTAAGCGAGTTAACAATTACAAGCACCAAGTCTTAAATAACAATAAGTAGCAGCGGTGACAGGATGCACCCTTGTTTGACACCTGTGGTGGAGTCAAAAGGGTCGCTCAACTTTAGGTTTATAATCTTTTGCGGTATTCCCATTGTTCTTAAGGCTAGCCATATAGTCTCTCTTAATTGAATCAAAAGCTTTCTTGAAGTCAACAATTACAGCATATTAAGTTCTGTTGAATTCAATCCATTATTATATTACGACTCACATACATAGCAATTTTGCCGAAAACCTGATTGCTGTTTGCGAAGTTGTGTGTTTATTGAATTCATAATCTGACTTAGTATTATTTTGTTTAAAACTTTGTTCACCACCGAGACCAGTTGCTCCAATTGCTGCACTCAGAAAAAATACTCTGGTATTTTATTAACCATTCTTTTATGAACGTATCGCTGATGCAATTTCTGGCTTAGTCAGGGGTTCAGTAGATATGTCGCGCTGAGTAGCCTTAATTATCCGTTATCTCTAATAAAGTTCGGTTTAAAGCTATATTTCTTATTAAAGATTTGGAGCTAAAGCAGAGTATCTCCGAGCAAAAGTCTAGATTTATGGCTGTTTCATCAAATCTTTAGGCACAAAAAATGATCCAACTATGCTTAAAAGGATTGTTGACATTTCCTAAAATGCAGAAACATCGTAGTCCTATCTGTCAGAACATCAAAGAAAGACAAATTACCATCATGAATTTAATAGGCCATCTCATCCTCCGATTGAAAATGTTTATGGTTTTATGAAGCAGAGGATAAACTACTTTTAAAAAGATTCTAGCAACAATTACCTCAGGACTATGCAGACAAATTAGCTATAAATTCCTGATAAAGGTACTAGCCGATAATTGGGAATAGAGAAAACTATGCAACATATTAAGCACTTTGCGCATTATAGAAATATCAAAAGCTTTTTAAGTACATAATTTTATTTACCTACGTTGTTTTCTTTGGTCAAAAACACTGGAAATTTGAGAAATGTTGCTCTTTCCTCAGATCAAGATAAAATGTATTAATTGTATTTCTAACGCCATGCTTTAAAAATGCAAATATGTATTCGAGTCCATTCGCAGTAATGAAACACATTGTGACCCTTTCCCTGAAACCAAGAACGAGAAATCACAACACAACTTATTCATTGGTTCGGTGGAGAGGTGGTGAGACTAATTTTACTACTACTTTTACTACGATTTCGAGAAAAACAAGACTTTCTGTTAGTCTTCCGAATAGCTCGTAAGAGAGCAATTTCTACATCTATTAATATTTGGGAGCATAAATATGGTACATGTCGGATATCACAATAAAAAAAAAAAAAAAACACAAAATCTTGCCCCTACATGTTCGTAGCCAAAACAATTTTTTTCATGCAAAGGCATTTGAACATAACTATGGATAAATTAATGGATTACAGTTTATTGTTGGTGATGCCAAATCGTATTTACAGGCGTTTGTATACTCACACGCCGTTAATAAACAAAAAAATATAAAAACGGTTCTAATCCATGCATATGCAAGTATATTATATATGATAGAAATTTCATCTCCACGAAGTTATAGAGAACAGCTGTTATGAAATAAGGAAATTCCACGTACCATATTTCCCTCATCCAACTTTAGTTTAACTATCACTGTCCCCAAGACATTTTTTTTAAATGTGTTTATTAAAACTAAATTAACAATCAATAAATCAATTGTCACATAATTTCGCAAGTAGATCAATTGGTAATAGAAACCATTAAAACCAATACGATACAGTTTGAACTGTGTCAACGAACCGGATTGCAGATTTACTTTGATTGACTTAACGACGTTTTCGTTTGGCAGGACAGAAGCTTCCTTTTTGCACTCCGGACCAAAAAACTGACATAAAACTGCTTTAACTCACTTTTTCAGAATCAAAATTTTGCTTCTGGTTTTCATTTCGGAGGCAAATTTTCTCTCCTGGAATCTATGTCAAAATTTACAAACACATATGAATATGTATAAACGTCAAATAGTATTGTGTGTCAAACTATCATAGATATCTGTTTACTTAATGCTCAAATTGATTCGCAAGCAAATATATACATATATATAAAAAAAAAGATGGAAGCAGAAAAAATAAGTATTTTATTACCTTCATAGACATCATCCACGTCAACATCAGATGATGAATTTGTTATGAACATTTTAAGCAGCAATGTGTCCAAAAATCCGATTACACATTCATAAATGTAATTGAAAATGCAAATTGAAAATTTTAGATTTAACCTATATACATATTTTATAATTTTGACAGCAAACCCCGAAGAAGTTTTTAGTGTAACTTTGGAATACAAATTTGCCAACTTTCACATAACCCTTATATGTTTGCTTAAAGCCATCCTGCCGCTATTTCAAATACAAACTCTTGTCACTTTAAATCAATTTTTTCGTTGTTTCTTTTGGTAACAAGTAAATACCATAGTTGCTGGAATGGTTTGCTTGGTAAAGAGTACTAAAATCTCCATCCATTCTCACAACCGGCGTATTAGGTGCTAATAATTTTCAAAGGCAACACTTGTTCTCAATACGAATATTAAAATGTTGGGGCGTGTTTTTTACCATATTTATTCAGTGCCCTCCGACGGATAATTATTTTACTAGAGTGAAGTTTCGTGCCTGCACTGTTTTTTTTTTTAATTTAATTTGCAAGCAAATTGCATCTTGCAAATGTTGTTTATTATTCTTGAAAGTTATTTTATTGTTTAAAAGCATGGCGGCCACATCTTTTTGCAATCGCATACATAATTCCACAAATGCGAGTCATTCTCAGTTGGTCAGATCTCTCGAGAGAATTCTTGAGGAAGCGAACATTAGTGGAGAATTGATTTTAACGAATCGCAAACTTAAGGATTTTCCAAAAACTGCTACTAAATTTAATTTATCAGATACTATAATGGCAGGTAAGTCGTTATTCATGACTTCTTTTTTACAGCCTGAAATCCATTCAATAAGGCTGTAGGAAAACATCATTGTATAGATTAATTTTTACAAATAAATGGGTTACCTATTTATTTTAAAGTAGACACTGAACGTCGGTTAATTAATGAGTCTATTAATAAATACAAGTTTTGTTTACTAAAGATTGAAAATTTTTGTTCACAACTTTAGTCAGACATTAATTAATATGCACCCCCATTGACTGAAGCGAGATACTTGGAGATCATTAAAGTACTTCCTGTTCCAATTAATTGTAGTCAAGCAATGCATTTAGGTGCATTTTAAAAAGTTTAATCTCTTGATTGCAGGGATTAAACTTTGGTTTGGAACAAATATTAGTTTTTATGTTACCAATCAAAAAGGAACTGAAATAACTTTCTTGGATCATCATTCATGTGAACAACGAATTTAAGTATTTTTTCTTTCATATCATTTCATTTCATTCATTTTTTAAGCATTTTTATTAAATAAAATTCATTAATACTTACGAGCTAGACAAAAAAATGCCGAAAAAATTAGCTGAACTAATTTATACTATTTTACAAGCCTCATGCGGGGGCACATCTGTTAAATGCATCTACACACATGTTAATCTAATGGTGTTTCGCGGCTGGGTTATAGCATAATATCGGCTGGTATACCTTATTATTGGATTGTGGTAATCTTTTGTTTACTGTGCTGCCGAGTCCGCACCTTTTCAGATATGTACATTCAAGCCTTTATTATTTGTCAATACTTAACATATTTAGTACTTTTCTAATGACTTCTTCAGAATGCTGCGTTTTATTAGGTGACCAAGTTTTGACTTGGTCAAAGATAAAATATGTGCTTTTACGAGTTTAATAATTTGGTTTGATATTCAACTCAAGTACGATTGATTTTTTACCCATTGCCTTCCAACACCTTAATCCCAATTATTAAAAACTGTTTGAAGGGCTTATAAGCGCTTTCATTAGCGTAAAGAAGAGAAGACGTCGGTTTTCAATTTTTCAATATAACATCTCACGCAGCATTAAATCTTCCACTGCTTCAGCTGTACATTTTATTTTAAATCGCGTCGTATGTCGGCCTGTCTACAAAAATGCATTTACTGCCTTGAGTTTAGTAATATTGCGTTGTCGAATGTCGTTTTAACCTAAGATTTCTGGTTGTTGCCATTCTTCGAAGAGTATGTGATTTGGCCCGACTGTTGATGGTTTTTACTGCATCTTTTAATTCAACTTCTTTGAAATCTGCCGTTTCCCCTTCGTACGCCACAGCTGAGGGAATATTACTTTGTAGTTAAACTATTGTTTCCATCTATTGCAAATTTCGTTTTTACCCGTTAGCAGGCGTCCTTGCTTGTCTTCAATATATAGGGTGAATTATCGTGAGGTTTGATTTATAATGTAAAATAAAACATAAATTTGAAAGTGAACTTAAAATTTTTATTATCGGTTAAAAGAACAATTCATGGCATTTACTTTTTGAGAATGATATCATGTAAATGTTGACCACGACTACGTCTGAGGTCCATTCGGAAGGGCCAATTTTGGGCGACTCGTTCGAGCAAAGCGACTGGTATCTCGCGGATGACACGAGTAATGTTGGCTTCCAAAGCGTTAATCGTGGCTGGCTTATTCCTGAAGAACTTAGACTTTACATATCCCCAGAGAAAATAGTCCAAAGGTGTGATATCGCACGATCTAGGCCGCTAATTGACCGTAGCAATACCTGAAATGAAGTGCTCACCAAAATGATTTCTCAACAAGTCCATTGTTTCACGCGCTGTATGGCTCGTAGCGCCGTCTTGTTGAAACCAGAGCTCACCGAGACCATGTGCTTGAATTTCAGGAAGCACATAGTCCGTTAACATGGCGCGATAACGGTTACCATTGACGGTAACATTTTGATTTCCTTCATTTTTGAAGAAAAAACGACAAATGATTCCTCCAGTCCATAAACCACATCATACCATTACTTTTAATGGATGTAAAGGTAGCTCTTGGTACTCTTCGTATTGCTTATTAACGTATCCATTGAGCCAGAAATTGGCTTCATCACTGAACAAAATTTCACGATAAAATACCGGATTTTCATTGAGTTTTTCTAGAGCTCATTCACTAAAAATATGACGCAAATTCAAGTCGACGCTAAGTTGTCGAATACGCCAAGCCAAGCTGCTGAGAACGACGACGAATCGATTCGTCACGGTCTTTGCATACACTCTCAGCTACAGCTGCTATAGTCTCTTAACTACGTGCTGGATGCGGTCTAACCACTCGAGTATCATCCACTAATGTAAACTGGGACTCAAATTTGCGAATGTTATTGGCAAAAGTGGTTTCAGTAGGTCGATTATGCGCACCGTAAGTTCCTCGAATCGCGCGAAAAACATTTCTCACAGAACGTTGATTTTTGTAATACAGCTGAACAATTTGGAGACGCTGTTGTGGTATGAGTATTTCCATGATGACTTGCCAAACGACACTGAAAAAAAATGACAAAGCAGTTTGATAGTATTGAAAATCAAACCTCATGATGAATCACCCTATATTTAGGTGATTTAATCTCAATCTGTCGCAAACTTAAAAATATTAATTCGTTTGCCTGTGCTTGGCGTTGTACTCCTTTTTTGGTTGTTGTGACGGTAAATCTTCTAATTCCCGACACAATATTTCTACTGCCACCAAACTTATTTTACTTTGTTTCGGCTCTTTTTGCAACTCTCGTATCCTAATTCGAGATGCACTTAATCGGCTGTGCTATTTTCGCTGTACCATATTTAATTCACGATTGAAAGGCTTGAAGTTTATTCCTCCTCCATAACCACATTTCTTTTCATGAAGAACCGGTCTTTTAAAATGCTGATCATAAGTAGCGTTGCTTTAATAAAAAGTAACGTTTAGTATGCAGTTTAAAAAAAAAAACTTACGAGAAAGTAATCGCTAAAGTTTTGCAGATCCCTTTACAATTGATCAGAATTTAGATTGCTCTTCTTTTTACTATATCTGACCGTGTTGTAATCGAATTTCATTTCATACTCTTATACATATAACATCAGGATATATATAGAAACATTTAACCTGATTCACTAAATAGCTATGACAACGTTTTTAAAATCAGAAATTTATGTATTTCTTTATTTTGTAATTATATATTCTAAATAAAATAAAATCTCAAATAAACGTATTGCAATTTCAATACATACCTGACCTCTGTCCTGATATTAATATGTATGTATATTTCAATCAGATGGTTTCAATCAATATTATTACTATGCAAACTTTCGATTTGAAGCCGAGTGTCGTTTGAGAGATTTATATTATACGAAAGTAGAGTTTTCTGTAAACGCGTCAATTCAAACATAACTAATGATAACACGAATAATCTTTCTTTCTAAATAATTAAAAAAAAAGAAATGGGGGAAGGATAAGAGGCTTATGTAGACTCTTCATTGTGTTTTTTGATGGTAATATATTACACGATTGTCTTTTAAAGCCATAGAAACAGCGATTGGTAGTGTGACCGCCAAAAAGAGGTGATTTTTAGGAATTTTTTTTAAATAAAACTACTGCATCAAAAATTTTAAAATTTGTAGGACATATTTATACATAAATAATGTATATACACTGTTTTCAGCGAGTTATTCGCTATCTCCCACTGCTGCAGTGATTGCGGCCTTCACCGTGGCTGAAATCAAAAAAAAAAAAAGAAATACATTATTAAACTAGAAGGCATTACCTATACAATGACCCACGATTGTGAAAAAAAAAAAAAAATTAAATTTATCGAATGGCAGTGTTTTGAGAATTTTGGCCGAAAATTTAATGATTGTTGGCCCGCCAAAATCACATTTTTCATACAATCGAAAAACTGAAGGGTTATTGTATAGGAAAACATACAAAGTAAGCATGTTTCAAGGTCCGGGGTGAACCTGGGCCTCAATCAACAAGCGTCTCCACCCAGCACGATCTTTAGTCAGCTGTCTCCAGTTTCGCACGCTAAGTTGGTTAAAGTCCCCTTCCACTTGCGTGCGCCGCTTGAGTCGCCGTCTTCCTCGACTACGCCGTCTCTCGGGAGTGGATTCGAAGATCTTTCGGATCGGAGCATTCGCTTCCATTCGCTTTACATGACCTAGCCATCTCAGTCGTTTGACATTCACTCTTTTGGCAAGATCGATGTCGCTGTACAGCCAGTACAGTTTGTCGTTGTATCTCCTCCTCATTACTCGAAGAATTTTCCTCTCAAAACAACCAAGAGTAACCTCATCCGCTTTTGATAAAGTCCATGGATCTACACCATAGGGAAGGGCTGGGATGATTAGGGTCTTATAAAGGGTTACTTTTATTGTATGAGAGAGGGCTTTGCTACTCAATTACTTTCTTAGCCCAAAGAAATAGCGGTTGGCAAGAGTTTTTATTCGTTTAATTTCAGCGCTTTTGTCATTGCCTGAGTTCATAGCGGCGCCTAGGTAGACAAAGTCCTTAACCATCTCAAAGCTATATCTGTCTATAGTGACATTCTGTCCCAGACGTCGGTGTTGGGTGTCCTTCAAACCCATCTTCGCCGCCTACGATTCAATACTCACGAAAGCACAAGTGACATCCCGCTGTGTTCTGCCGATTATGTCGATGTCGTTGGCATAGACAGGTAGATGGACGGACTTTTGAAAGATAGTGCCTCTGGTGTTAGCGTTTGAGTTTTGCAGTATTCTTTCAAGAACGATGTTGAAAAAGTCATATGACAGCGGTGAATTCTTTACCGACCTTAATGGAACACCGTGCATTCTCCATTGTCATTCTGCACATGCAGAAGAGTTTGGCAGGGATGCCAAAACTAGACATGGCTCTGCATAGCTCGTCTCTATAAATGCGGCCTTAAAATCAATAAAAAGGTAGTGGGTATCGATTTGAACTTCCTTCGTTTTCTCCAAGATCTGCCGCAGTGTGAATATCAATGGTGGACTTTTGTGGCCTGAAGCCACACTGATATGGACCAATCAGGTTGTTGACGAAAGGCTTCAGGCGTTTAAACAACACTGCAGATAAGATCTTGAAAGCGATGTTAAGAATATGTAATCATATGTAGTAAAGAATAAAATGTATAAATTTTTTTTTAATTGCATGTTCTAATTTAATTTATTTTCTTTTCTATTTTTTATTTTAGATTTATCCAGAAATAGATTTTGCGAATTACCTGAAGAAGTCACCACATTTGCTTTTCTGGAGACACTTTTACTTTATCACAACACTATTCGACACATTCCTGAATCAGTACAACATCTAACCTCTCTTACTTTTTTGGATTTACGTAGCAATCATATATCTGTACTTCCTAAAGAATTGTGCTTTATGCCTTTACAAGTATTGTTGGTTTCAAATAATCGGCTAGTATCTTTACCTGACGAGTTGGGCCGGATGGATAAATTAACAGATCTAGATGCTTCATATAATCAGTTAACAGCCCTACCTCCAAGAATTGGTGAACTACGAAACCTAAAGTCGTTATCATTGAGAAATAATCAAATTCTATATCTTTCTAGGGGTAAGTAATAAAAGTGATATTTACTTCAAAACGATTTCAGTTTATTTATACATACCAGGTATTAGCTAGACGATCCAAAATTTTAACTTCACGACTTTTTATGTGATACAATAAAATATATTTTTCCCAATGTATGTATAATAACTTATGCGTCTTATCAAAAGTGTAAACTGATTTGTTTAATAGAAATAAAGACCATCGATTAACACATTTAGTTTGTTAACGACTTCGACACGTAAGTCGAACGACACGAAGTGACACGGTTTTGAACGTTAAAGTTAATATTTGTATGCAAATTTGTTTGCCTGCGAGAGTTTAAGACAAAAGGCAGTACAAAGTGTGACGGACAAGTCTTATTCTTTACTTAACTTCTACGTTATTATCATTACTTTAAATTATTACAAATCTTAGGTTGGTAAGGTTTTAAACACAAACCCATACTACGGCCATAAAATCGATTATGGCGTTTTCTCCAAGTTCTGCCGTCGATAATGGAATCATTTGTATAAGCATTTTCATCACGTTTAATTAGAAGATAACCCTGCAGATCTCGCATCAAGAGGTTTGAACACACATTTCTGGTGAAAAGGTCCATCGGGATAAAATAGAAGGACGAACAACTCAAATAATAGCTATGCAGGCAAATATAAGAAAAAATAGCTGCGTACTTATTGGATAAATATTCTTCTATTAAAAAACTTACACGTGCCAGCGTATTGATACAGATTTGCGGCTGCGTGCAAAAAACAGAAATTTGCTACGATAGCTTTAACCAAAGATGAGCTGGATAAATCATTAAATATATTAATTATTGTGGAACAAGAACAACATTTTAATACTGAAATAGTTTTATTAAAGGCAGGCAAACAGATTAATAAAACCAACAACCTTTTGTTCTTAAACCCATTCATAGATGAAAATCAAATACTTAGGTTGGGAGGAAGAATTAAAAATTTTTCAATTCCATATCAACAAAAACTTCACATTATATTTCCGAAAAATGGTTTTATAACAGAATCGATTATTGAAGATGCTCATTTCGTAATTTTTCATGGCGGAAACGAAACGACGCTTGCTTACACCATAGAAGAAGCTGAGTAATCAGAAAATGCATTAAATGTTACAGAACTTCTAACCAAATCATGGTCGAATGTGCTCGACCTTCTAAGCCATTCCCACATAGAGGAATAAATAATGCAGGTCAAATACAAATTAGAACTATGAAAACCAGGATACATCGCGATATTTATTTGTTTTTGTATGAAAGTAGTGTATATAGAAGCAGTGTTTAATATGACGAAAGAAGCATTTTTGGCAGAATATAGACAATTTTTGTTCAAGAAGGGGTCTACCTTCCGACAGCGGCAATGGGACTTTTTGTTGGAGCTAACCGAATTTTAGATACTGAATTATAACAATCTTTAAATCTGTTAAAAAAAAAAATTGAAAATGAATTATAGGAATTTCGGCGCTAATATTTGAAGAGATGTCTACGTTTTTAACTCAAATTGAAGTTAGTTTAAGTTCATATCTATTATATCCTGTAACAAGTGATCTTGATGATTTAGAAATTTTAACACCAGCATGTTTCTTAGTAGGGCAAGTCTTATTCAGACCATTGGAACCTAGCAAATTAAACATTAAAAAATATTACAACACTTCTGAAAACAATGGCAAACCTAAATGGCGGACGAAAACACGATGATAACATTACAAAATCCCGCACAATTATGAATTAATCGAATTTTACAAAATTTATCTGTTGGTTCGATTCCCACACAAAATTTCGATCCTGCTGTTATTGAAAAGAACTTAGAAAAAACTTAAAGATGCATTTTTACCGGCCCAGATGGTCTTTCCGTGGTTTTCTTTCCACTTTCTTACCTATTTCGTCTACCACTTGTACAAAAAGAATTTCTCCAGGTTTGGAAGACTTCTTTTATAATCCTGGTACACAAGAAGAGACACAAGAATGAAATTAGAAATTATTGTCCCATTGCTAAACCTTCACATATACCCAAACTTTTTGAAAGCTTTCAGCGCAATTTTTTTTTTCCTCTAGACAACATGGTTTTCTAAAAGGCAAATCAACTACTACAAACCTAAGTGAATTCTTAATTTTAAACTACTGCAACCGATTTCACTTTTGATAATATATCTCATCAATTGATCCTTTTCAAATTGTCTGATCTCGGTTTTGAATCTCTTATTAAAATGGATCATTTCTTACCCGTTGAGCCGATATTAAAGTGATCGATTTAGATCCGCACTTTCCGTTCCTTTACTGGCCTCCTTTGGGGTTGCACAAGACGACCGTATTGGTCCTCTTCTCTTCATTCTTACGATTAACGATCTTGAGAGAATCGTTAAACACTCCCTCCTCTTCCTTTTCGCTGACAAGACAACATTTTGCAAAGCTATTTGGATTGACAACTAATTAATGGAAAATTTCACAAATAGATGTCTTTGGCCATATTTTTTAATGGCTTCTGTCAATGGTTTTTTTTTTTTTCTTTTGCCATTTATTACTTAGTATTACTTTGCTTTAGAAGCAAATTGCGCGTATTTTTGTGAAAAGTTAAGTTTGGCGTCAGTTTTAATTTGGAGTGCAAAAACGAGCATTTTCGTCATATTTTACTTTTTTATTTCCGTAAAGGAAAACACGCGGCGGAAGCTGCTAAAAAGTTACGTGATATATATGGTGAACGAGCCTTAAAAGAAAGACAATACCGGAATTGGTTTTTCAATAAATTAAACCCATAATCGAACCGGATCGTCATGTAACTGTCCTGTGACTTATTTGAGTTGTGTGTTCTTGACAAGTATTTTTAACCTGCGAAAACTTTAGAAAATTATTTCTATCGCAGTACCTATGCATAGACTTTTTTTTTTCAAAAAATGTAGTCTTTTATTTTTCTCTGAAGCGCCGATTTATACGCCTCCGATGTCGCAGCATACGTCTGTCAGCACTACTCAATATGACTTGGTTGTTGTGTTGGACTAAAATCAAGCAAGTTGGTGCCACGTCGCTACGCTACGAAGTCTATTTCCGTTTCCTCCTTGATTTTTTTTTTTTTTTTCAACGGAGCTTCTACATGGCGCTTTTTATGCTTTCATTTCTTATCATGTTCGGTTAATCTTTAGAGAATAGTCATCAGCTGGATTCTTTTTGAATCATATGTTATTGTGACACTGACATCTCTTATGCGGTCAAAAAAATGGACAGAAACTCAGTATGGATCGATTTACGCTTGTTCTACGTTGAGATGTCGTGTTGCCGAAACTGCGAATTTTAATAAGAAATTTCCGTTGATATAATGGACCAACTGCAGCTGGTGTACGCAATTGACTCAGGAATAGAAGCAAAATGACTAGTCGATTCGTTATAGCTTTACTGTTTAGGTTTTAGAACAGTTTGAAATTGAGGACAATTTTGCTCAATTTTATCTTTTCAGATGAGGCGTATTTCCACCTTGGCACCTAAATAAAGAAGCAAAATTGTCGTATTTGGGGCTCGGAAAATTCACACGGAGTGAATTTCAAGTCACATCCTGAACATGTGACTATTTCTTGTGGTTTTTGAAATGGCGGGATTATTGGCTCATTTTTTTTCCAAAACGATAATGGAAGAAATATTACTGTCAATGAAGAACGCTACCGAGGCTTGATAATTGATATTTTTTATGACCAGAAAGATGGGGCTAACATAAGCCGTCCAACAGTCGATTTATTGCACAAGTACTGGACGTCATTGGAAAAGTAACCTCGAAAAAAATCCCGAAACGCCAAAGGGGACGAGACCGGCGTCCTACCTCCTCCCTGGCGCTTCTAGTTAGGAAGGCTGGTAGTGACAACAGTCTGAACAATGCGGAGTACAAACACTGTATCCATCGAGGGTGGAAGCTAGTCAAAGCAGAAAATATTTGCATTAAAGCAGAAGGCTGCGATATGGAGAATGGAACTCTTAGAGGAAAGTGCTCCACACAGCCAACTTTTGAATGGCTAAACAAAGAGATCGAAGATCAAGCCGAAAAGATCGAAACTATCTGTGAAACCAGTAGACTGGTCAAAGTCCTCAAAAGGGGAAGATCAACCAGACTGTAGATCAGTACTTATACGGAGTCCAACGCAGAGACTACGTCTCATACTTGAGTCTCACTTTCCAGGCAACCAAACCAGAACCAGCTCACAACTAGCCCCTATCAACGAAGCTGGTAGTGAGCTGAAGAATGAGGCCATTAAACATGCTGGCTTCAGTTCGCCTGGCACCGATGGTATTTACCCAATTATGTTACAAAAAGGTATAGACCAGCTGCTGGCAACTCTGAAGATAATTTTCACTAATAGCCTGGCGAACAGTGAGAGTGGCGTTTATACCGAAAATCGGAAAGGAGGACTATTCGCTCGCCAAAAGTTTCAGACCTAATAAGAGCAATGCTGGTAAATAGGACATTGGTTGCGGATACTGGCTGTGGCCAATATGTGGTGGCGGCAGGCAGCCCTATACGTAATCAACGACTGATGCTTTCGTTCAATTATCTCAAATCTGAGGTTGTTCTCTTTACAAGAAGGAGGAAGCGATCTGGTCTGACTTATCTAATGCTTGAAGGCATCACCATCCAAGTCTTCAAAGAAGCTTAGTATTTGGGTGTTATCCTGGATAAAAAACTTCTCTAGACTAAAAATGTTACGTCGAAAGCCTCTAAGGCGCTGTCGGTCTTTTGGCAGTGCAGAGAAGCTATCCGCAAAACACTGAGAACACCTATGTGTCGGCTGTCTGGTGCAATAAAATTTCGCGAAAATACGTGAATGCTGTTTTACGAGACTCCAAAGAACGGTTTGCCTCGGATGCATGGGGCTTTCCCCAGCACTCCTGACTCCGATCTAGATGCATTGATGAATCTCCCTCGCCTTGATGTTTATATCATGGGCTGCCCTCTCAAAGCAATCTTGCGTTTAAAAAGGAGTGGTCTTCGGTACAACACGCACTGAAGCTTTGATGACCTTGTTCGTCTTATGACTCTGGTCTTATAAACATGCCGTTCGATGCAATGGCACCAGAACTTATGTTGCGGGAATAATATGAAATTGACTTTCCCTGTGCCCAGGACTGGTTATGGCCAGAATCTGAGCCAGTAAAGAAATGCAATTGGGTTTTTACGGACGGCTCCGCTGGTGCTGGTGTCTGGTGTCTTTCTGGAAGACAACATTAGAAAATTTACTTCACGTTAGAAAAGCTTAAGTCTGTCTTTCAAGCGGAGACTTACGTAATCCTGATGGCAGCAAAGTATATTTCAAGGAACCGTTAGAGAGGCGAAGCATTAGCATCTGTAGCGACGGCCAAGCTGCACTTAGAGCTTTACAGAACTCTTACAACTTTCAAGCTAGTCGGAAGGCTAAATTCAGTGACCCTTGTCGGTAAAGGCTTCCATTAACAGTTTGATCTCATGTGAGGAGGCAGACCAAACGAAAGATTCTCGACATCTGCTGTCCCTCAGCAGGAAAGACTGCGGGCTTCTTGCTGGCGCCATGGCAGGGCATTACACTTTTGCTAAGCACTTAAATGTGCTGGACATAAGTAAAACATCATCCTACAATCCAGAGACGATTAAGGCACTTAAGAACTATATCGGTCAAGCTATTCGTGAAATTGAAGCCGAAACTATCGAAAATGTTTTGTAAAATTAGGTTGACAGGATGGCCTACTGCCAAGCCAGTCGGGGCTATTATTTAAAAGAAGTAATATTCCATAGTTAATCGGAAGACTTACTCTTTTCAAAAAAGTAACAATCGTTGAAAAATATTGAAAAGGGTTTTGTAAAAATAAACAACAGGTGGCTCTAAAGGGTACTAATATGTACTCATATTTAAATCATTTATAGTTTTCCACTTAGAAAAAAGTATATCTATATATGTTTGTTTTGTTTTTTTAGAACTGGCATGCCTTTCTTTAGTGTTTCTGGATGTAAGTAATAACAAAATAACTAACCTACCACTGGAAATACGCCAAATGACAACTCTAGTAGAGTTTAATCTAGAAAATAATCCTTTAGCATCGCCTCCAGCAAGTGTAAGTAATATACTAAAAAAAATCTCTTAAATTAATTGGAAAATACTTATATTTAATAGCTTTGTATTCGGGGGCTTGTGCATATATTTAAATTCCTAGAAACTCAAGCTGCCAAAGATGAAAAAGGTTTTCGATCGGGTGGAAATTACGATGGTTATACTACCTTACAAAGAACACCAAAAATAAATTCTGGAAATTTATTTGAATCTAACCGAAATCCACGTAATCAGAGTGAAACCCAATTGTATAACACATACGATGGATCAGATAAGCATTGGTCACGTGACTTACACAGCAGTTAAATATAGACGACTATTTCTTTTTTAATTTTATATCTGATAATTTGTTCTTTTTTTTGCAAAGGAAACTTCAAAACTGATATATCAACTCCAAAGAAAGTTGTTTCTCCTGGTACTATAGAAGACTTCTTTTTCGCTGCATGCACTAACGAGCTTGCAACTATTCCCAAATCTGGGAAAAAAGCAACCAAAGAAACAGTACCAAATACTTTTTCGCAACAAGGCCTAATAAATGACGAAAAAGTTATTTGCGATTACGCGAGCTCAACAAGCAGGTAGAGTTGTAGGATAAAACATTGCAAAATTGATTTTAATTTTCATTTATTTGTAGTCCAATACCTGATGATGAAATGCTTATTGAAAATCATCGTTTTAATGATAAAAATTTTAAGCAACTTGGTAACGTTCAAACATATCGAGAATACAAAGAAGCTCTTAAACAACAAAGAAATCAAGAAACTTCTTCTCGTATTTATAAAGCAAAAGGCAAAACAGCTTATGATACAGCGGGAACTAATGACATTAACTACACTAGCAATTCGTCCGAAGATCCAGAACATTATCGCAAAGACGATGGGTTGAGTCATTGGAATGGAAGTCAAGAAGATTCAATTTTCGTTTCAAAAAAACCAATTCAAACTGTCGTACCAGTGCGTATTACAGAACCTGCGACTGCTTTCTTTCAACCAAAGACAAAAGAAAAAAATTCTAACCAAAATAATATTAGTGAATGCTTAGGTTATGTCAAACCTGATAGTCCAATTAAAACGATTTTTCAACCAGATAATTCCATAAATAATAATTCGATTCCTGTAAATGGGAGCAATAAGAATAAATTTCTATCAGAAATAGCTACTAAATCACAACAGCAATTTTTATTGCATAATAAAACACAAAAGTACGAATTCCAGTATGAAAATAAAAACGTATCAATATATTAGATATTTTATTTATAGGTCTGTCACTTGGAATCAAGAAGTATCTTCAGAAAAGCTTAGTTTTACCATGCGTAGGGAGTTTGATAGACAACGAGAAGAAACCGAACTTTTGATGCAACTTAGAAATGTAAGTTATTAATTTTTATTTTTATTGTATAATAAAATAATGTTGCAGATACATAAATACATACACATATATTATATATCAAACTCTATACGTGTCAGCCTCAGAGAGTCAAATTCTGTTTGTCATGATCGACCTTTCACTCTTTTTTGTTCACAGATAGCTGAAAAGTTTTAGTGTTATTTTTTTTTTTTTTTACAATACAGAAAACTATCATAGTTTCGATTGAAAGCAATTTCATTTTCAGTACTTTCTGATGACTGATATCAAGTTTTCACGGAAATGTCAACTAAATTCAATTATTACGCCTGTCCAAACAAGAATTAAATTTAACGTTTTAAAAACGGACGCTTTAAAATTTGAGTTCTCTAACATTTGAGTTCTCTTCCTCAAACTTCATCTAAAAATTTAATTTAACAAACTTCTTTGTACCAAACAAAATTAGCTTATGCCTCAGGATTGATTTCACAATCGTTATCTTTATAAATATAAAGATTGCGAGTAAACGTGTATCGGTATCGTTTTTCTTATACATTTTTCGTTTCAATGTAATAATAAGATCTATCATCATCTATGCCTCTATAATATGTTGGACAAAAGTTAAGCAAAAAGCAACGATCATAAAGTTATGAGGTACTTATACCATGCGAACTTTTACCAGAGTAGCCCTAGAAGCTCTAACCAGGTCACACCATTGCAGATTTTTGTAAAAGAAAATATATATATATACAATATAAACAATGCCAATGCGATTAACTTGCTCAGCATTGAACTTCTAGAGTGGTGAGGTAGATTGCTTGGCAGTTCTCTTAAATATTAGAAATCATCAATGCAGTATTAAACTTCATGTCTCATACACTCTTTTTTAATCGAAAATTTTAGATTAACATCATAAATTGTATAGAATAGAAAACTGAGAATCCCATGTTGAACTCTAAACTGATGAGTCAAAAATGAAGCGTGATTATTGCTGGTTATTGAGTTATTTGGTATTTACACTTTCCTATACATATTTTATGGGTTTAGATTTGATGTACAAAACTCGTGTATGTATTGTATGTATATATCTAGTGCAAAATGTGCGACAACATATAATTTTTAAATATATGTTAACTTATGATAGATCATTCAAAGCTGTTTAAAGACAGTTCTACCAGAAGACGTGTCCTCTGCTTTAGCAGATGGAGTTGTCCTGTGCCATTTAGCCAATTATGTCCGACCTAGATCTGTAGCCAGTATTCATGTACCATCTCCTGGTGTTGTAAGTTTTTAAATTATTTAATTGAATTTGACATCTAATACTTGGTTAATTTTCAGTCCAAATTAACAATGGCTCGTTGTCGCAGAAACGTTGATAATTTTTTGGAGGCCTGTCGCAAAATTGGCGTTGACGAGGTAAGTTGACTGGCTCTGTTTTTTCTATATTACACATATTTTTAACCTGATTAAACTATAAATAACAGATAGTTAGGACGAACTAAGGGTTTTTAACGAATCAATAGAGACTTTAAAGTGAGATCTCTACAATATTTTAAATCATACTCATGCAGATATGCTTCAAAAGTTCTTATTTAGCTTTACTCTTTAAATGACACAATCAACTTGATCATAATATTTTCACTTCATTAAATCACATCCAGTAAACTTCTCACGCAATAGAACAATTGTTTATTTGTATAATTTTGCAAAACCATACACGTGTCGTTAATCAAAGAAGTTTTAAGTTTAATGTGTTCTGAGTTTTAATACAGCACCAAAACCCGCTTTTGTTAGTCCATTATTTTTCTTTATACTTTTCCCTCTGACTCTTACATAGTATCTCTTATATATTTGTAGCCGGGACAGTTTATATGCAGGCGTATAAATATGTACATACCCTTTATTTTGATGTATACAAAAATTTCTGTTTTAAATTATAAAAAATATTTAAGGTTTGAGAGTTTGTTATCTGTTTATGTATATACAATATCATGGATCTTACATATTATTCTGAAGTATTAGCAGTTTTCAAATATAAACATTTTAAATGTGTATAATATTAAATAATTAATTTTTTTTATATACACATTCAATCTTGTCGGCTGCGAACATTTTTTATAAAGTGGTAACAAAAATACAAATATCATTAACAAAAAATTACTCTTTTCATTCTTTAAAAAAAAATAGTTTTTCAATTCATTTTTAACTTATGATATATACATTTATTTAGGTATGCAATTTAAACACATGTATATTGTAAAATATGTATGTTAAGCCATTTTTCAAGCGGTTGGGGCCGTATATCGGCATGCGTCGCTAGTTTATCGGCGTAGACTAGCGACATCATATATCCCACAGAAGATAATCTAAGTCGCACGAATTTGTAAGCCAATTCACAGCTCCATTACGCGAAATTATGCGCTCATCGAATGTTTCCTTCAATACATTGATGGTAGCATTTTGCGCTGTCTTGTTGAAAACACAGCTCTTCCAAATAAATGTCACTTAATTAACAAAATAAAAAGTCAAAAATCGTGGATTTATAGCTGTCTCCATTGAGTAACCTTCTGGTTGGCTTCATTTTTGAAGTAATATAGTCAAATATATCCACCAGCACATAAAGCACACCAAATAGTGACCATATGTGGTTATAATGGTGTCTTTTGGCGTGTGGATTTTTCTTCCAAATGGGGCAATTTTTGTTTGTTGACGTACATAGCCGTTGAGCCGAAATGAGTCTCATCTCTGAAAATTTTGTGGTGAAAAAGGAGATCAAGAGAAATACTACTCAGCGATGGGCAAGCGGGTTCAATACTTGCACGAGCTGTATCTTGTAAACTCGTAAACGAAGATTTTTCCGCAAAATTTTCCATAAAGTGCGAAAACCATCCATGTTTATTGGAATTATTATTATAAATTATTAATACATAAGTAAATTAAATATTAATAAAATTACAAATAAAGCACTAGCTGCTAGGGCATTCGGCTAGATGAGTTCTAAATATTATTAACTAAATGGCTATCACTAATTTATGTATACACATTTTTTACATTTTCTTCCTTTTAAGTGGCCTTTAAGGTTTAGGTTAGAGATTTGGTGACAGATTGTATTTACTTGTTGGCAGTCCAATAGATGGTTTACTGTTAGGATAGGTTTTTCTTCACATAAATGAGGGGTGGTGGTTGCTTCGTAAAAATATGTTTATGGGTGATGTTGGTGATGATTCTAAGTCTTATAAAGATTTTCAACATTTTTATAGATACTTTCCCTGGGAAGAAAAATTTCTTGGCAGACTTTCAGATCACTTTTGTTATAGGTGTAAAAAGTGGTGAACGGTTCCATTGAATCCGATTTTGCAATTGCGTCTGCGTACTCGTTTTCTTTAATCCCAACGTGCCCTGGAATCCAAGCGAGTTTAATGTTTTCCCTCTTCGCTATAAGTTTGTCACGGATGGTTTCGATGGTGTTAGAAGAGCTGTTCGTGTTCTTTATAGCGGTAATTGAGGGTAAGATATCTGTGAATATTATGGTTTTTTTTTGCTGCAAGTCATCTCAATTGTTTTAAGGATTCCGAAAGCTTCGACTGAGAAGATTGATGAAAATGAGGGCAGTTTTCCGTTGGAGATAACAGATCCATTTCCGTCTGTAACAGCAAAAGACGTTCCGTCAGTTGTTTTCGAGCTATCGGTAAATAGAATATTCCATCCTAACCGCTTATAGTTTTCGGCTAGCTCGGAAAATAGTGTTTTGTAGTTTTGTGTGTTTGTAGCTTTAGGAAAGTATGCCAGGTCAGTAATTATAGTTTCTTCCGGAAGCATCCAGGGTGAAAACGATGTTTTTTGTTATGAACTTTGATAGGGATGAACAGTGTAATTGCAAATGTTAATGCCTTGGCTATTACAGATTGGTGTTTTGGACTTTTCTTCTGTCCCAGTATTTTTTTAGCGTCGTCATGGATGGGAGATATTCTTGGAGAGTTGATTTTTAGTAGGACCTGAGAAGAAAGGCAGTCAAACCTTTCAGTAATTTGGGGTAACCCCGCTTCTGTCAGAAGATTTAGAATTTTAGGATTTGTTCGGAAAGCTATCATGCTCCTTATTACCGCTCCGTGGTATGGTGTTGCGATATGTTGAATGCTTGATTTTGAACATTTTCCATAAATTGCTAGGCCATAAACAAATTTGTGATAAAATAATGGATTTAATGACATTACAAGATGGGGTGAAAAGTAACCTCCTTGGGAATGAAAAAAAAATTTTATTTTAAATGTTTTTATTATTTTATTCAATATAGTCCCTTTTTAGTTTGATACACTTATTCTAGCGATTTTCCAACTTCATGATCCCGTTCGAAAAGTAATTTTCCGGAAGGTCTGCAAAATACTACTCCGTGGCGTCGATGATTTCCTTGCGTGAGCTTAATTTTTTATTGATGAGCCATCTTTTGAGGTTTGGGAAGAGATAATAGCCCGAGGCAGCCAAATCGGGCGAATAAGGTGGGTGCGACAGCAATTGGAGCCGTAAGTCATTGATTTTAGCCATGGTTGCGATACTCTGGTGTGCCGGTGCATTGTCTTGCAGCGATTTCGGCCTTCAATCGCTCCAATAATGCACAGTAATACTCGCTGTTGATGGTTTTTCCTTTTTCGAGGTGTTCCACGAAGAGTATGCCATAACAATCCCAGAAAACCGACGCCATAACCTTTCCGACCCATCGAGCCTCCCTCGGCCGCTACGGAGCACTCGTGCAAGCTTGATTGCCGGCCATTCATTCTGTTCTCTGGCGTTCAACAGTTACCAATCGACGCCAAAAGTCCGCACATTTTCGAAGTGCTCTCGCGTTCGTGTTTTTGGTCAGGAGTGAGTATGCGCAGCACCCAGCGGCAGGATAATTTTTCATATGCAGAATATTGTCCAAAATATGGCGTGTGCGCTCAGTACTAATCTTTGTGGTATCTGCTAGCTCGCACACCTTCACTTTCCGGTCAGCCAACACCATTTCATGTATTTTTTTGACATTGTCCTCTGTAACCGCATCGGAGGGCCTGCCGCTGCGGACTTGATCGGTAGTGCAGTTGCGGACACCACGAAGCTCTCGAAACCAATATTTGACGGTGTAATCTGACGGAGCATTACCCCATAATATTTATCCAACTTTTCTTTTGTTTCCTTCGCCGTTTTGCCTCTCAAAAAATAATGTTTTATGAGAGAACGAAAATCGTTTTTGTCCATACTCAACATGATGCCAAATACGTCAACAACAATCAGCTGTCAAAATAAAACTATAGACAGTATCGCACTGAGATTTGACATGTTTGCCTAAATATGAACGGACTTCAAGGCACCAGAACCTTTTTTGCAGTAGCAGCGCATGTAGTATGCTACCACAATTAACGTTTTCAATGAAATTATTATTTATATGTGCTAATATAGATTTACAGCATCGTATTTTTTTACAAATATGTAATATTTTACATTTGTTATTCGAGATTTTAGAACCTGACATGTTGCCCCATTTGGATAAACAATCAAGCATGTCTGAGAAGATGGGTAACATTAAAGTTAGATTTTTACATTTTGAAAAAAAGAATGAAATCATCTGCATGTATATGGATATGGCAGACTTCGTTGTAACTGTTAATTACTGTACTTATTTCGTTGAAAGCAATACCTTGCGGTCGAATGCTTTCTCGAAGTCAATGCTGAGAAATTTTACATGGTTCTTTACAGAGTGGGCCGAGGAAATAAATTCGTCTAGATGCAAAAGTGCATAAATAGTACTCTTTCCTTTTTTAAATGCTACTTGGTTTTGGTAAATAAGTTCTCTTTTTTCGAGGTACCAGAAAAGTCGTTTAGTAATTATCTTTTTTAGGATTTTTGCAGTGCATGGGAGGAGGGATATAGGTCGATATCTCTGTGTGGTGGAGCTGTCTTTCTTTGGTTTTTGTAAGGGGATAATGCTTTCGACTTTCCGTATTTGTGGAATGTTATTCGGTCTATAACTTAATTGCTAAGTGAGGTTTGCTAAGAGATGGCGTAACTTGTATTATTCCATTGGAACATCCGTTGGAAAGCTACTGTCATTGTACGTCATTTCAGTATATGTCATTCATTTGAAGCGTAAACAACAATAATTTTTTTTTTCACTCAAATATGTCGAACTTTGTGAATGAAAAGGTGTTTTTTCGGGGAGTTCTTCTTTATTACTGAAAACTGCTCCCGAAAGTCATCGTATTTTGGTGGAAGTTTATGGTGAACATGCGCTAGCTGAGCGAATGTGCCAAAAGTGGTTTGCACGATTTAAAAGTGGTGATTTTGGCTTGGAAGACGATGAACGTCCTGAGCAGCCAAAAAAGTTTAAAGATGAAGAACTGGAAGCATTACTCTATGAAAATTGTTGCCAAACACAAGAAGAGCTCGCAGAATCTCAAGCAGCCATTTCAAAACGCTTAAAAGTAGCTGGATATATTCAAAAGCAAGGAAATTGGGTTCCACATGAACTCAAGCCGAGGGATGTCGAAAGGCGGTTTTGCATGTCCGAAATGCTGCTGGAACGACACAAAAGGAAGTCATTTTTGCATCGGATTGTTACTGTTGGTGAAAAATGGATCCATTACGACATCCCCAAGCGCAAAAAATCATATGTGAAACCCGGCCAACCAGTCAAATCAAGGTCAAAGCCGAATATCCATGGCGCGAAGGTAATGCTCTGTATTTGGTGGGATCAAATGGGTGTGCTGTAATGAGCTGCTAAAACCGGGTGAAACCATCATTGGACAACGCTACCGAACACAATTAATCCGTTTGGAGAGAGTAGTAGAAGAAAAAAGCCCCTTCTGACTACCATTTGTTCCGGTCGATGCAGAACGCCCTCACTGAAATACGGTTCACATCAGAGCAGAATATTAAAAATTGGCTTCATTTATTCTTGGCTGCCAAGCCGGCGCAGTTCTTTTAAGATGGGATCCACAAATTGCCAGAAAGATGGGAAAAAGTCATAGCTTCAGATGGGCAATACCTTGAATAATACTATTGTACATGTTTTTCTTAAATAAACGTTCAAATTTTGAAAAAAAAACCGCACGAATTAAATTACATACCCAATACGAGGAAAATGTGGTTGTATAGGACCAATAATCTTGTCTTAAGGGCCGAGGAGGCGTTTTTTATAATTGTGTATGATATACGGTCAAATCCTGGGCCTGTCCCTTTGGCAGATCTTAAACAGCTTTCTACTTCAATCATATTGATGGGTGATTCAATTTGAATCGAGAGGGGTCAGTATCATATTGTGGAGATTGGTCATTCAATACTACAGATAAAATCGTGATGAGAATTAGTCATTTGATGCGCTTTCTCAAGATTTTGCAAAGAATTCAGCAAAGCAATTTGTTTAGGACAGGTGAAGGTGTTGCTCTCAGTCTTAATTGCTTTTATAAATGGGGGAATGTAGTTGCCAGTAAAGGTTTTTACTATATATCGGACCAATTTTTTTTTTTTATATTTTTTTTTTTTTGGTGTTGAGTTTGGATTAATACCAGCAGTGAATTTCTTCTAACATATACTGTTTTTTGTGCTTTCGCGGCCCTTCTAAACTTAGAGTTAGCTTTGCGATACAAGATAATGTTAGAGTCTGTTGGGTATCATTTAAACAGTCGCCACGGTTTATGGCATGTTTTTTTGTTTTGTTTGGGGAATTGCTTCGTTTGCAGTGGACTCTATTGCTTTTTGGATGTTAGCCGCTTCCTTGGTTATATTAGGAGAATGTTGCCTCCTAGAGACCTCGTTGGATATTTTTGTTTCAAAAAGGTCTCAAATAGCTTTTTTCAGTATAAATTTTTGTTGGTGTTTTTGGGGAATTTTTTTTTTTTTTTTACAATGTTGGAACCAAGTGATACAGTGGTGATGATAGGAAAATGATCGCTACCATGAAGGTAATCAGAAACAGTCCAGTTGGAATTGGGTATAAGAGAGGATGTTATAAGTGTTATGTCGATATGAGTGAATGTTTTGTGCGTTGAGAAGTGGGTAGGTTTCGCTTTGTTTAAAATTGCTAGTAGCGAGTTTTCAATGAAACTTTCAACCTCTTTACCTCATTTATTACAGGTGTCGGAGGGGCTCCAGGCATTGAAGTCCCCAGTTAGAATGATTGATGTGCTTATACCATGTTCGATATTTTCGAGGTCGTTGCATGTGAATTGTTGATCCGATGGGATGTATGCAGAGATTATGGTTATTTTTATTTTTATGAATATTTGTACTGGTATTGCGGATATATTGGAATGGATATTAAGAGGATTTTGTGAAATTGTTTTGTGAATAGGAAGACAGGTGCCGTGTTTCGAAGAGGTGCACCGTTGTCCTCAATATGAATTTGAAGACGGTTGGAGGTCATTAATATGTAATTGCAACTCATTGTAATTATTAAAATAATCTCTGAGGTTACATTGGAGAACCTTAAGTATTGATTTGTTTCTTGGGAGAAGACCTTGTTCATTATACTATGATTAATGTTGTAGAAGAATACTGTTGGATAAGTTTTGAGGGTGTTTGTTAGGACTCTGTGGTAGAGTTGCTGACTTGCCCGAGCTTGTAAAGAGGTCGAACGATTAAGCCGCTGACCAGTCGGAATATTGGGTTCGAGAATTATGACATATTTTCATTTTGGTCGCTCTTTCTTGAAAGCTTCATTCAAACGGTCGAGTTGTGCACATTAGAAAATCAAATTGACCGTTTCGCCATGTTCTAGCAGCTCATAATAGACAAGTTCCTTCCAATCCCACCAAACACTCAACATAACCTTGTTTGCCGTCAATCCAGGCTTTGAAGTCGTTTGTGGTCGGTCACCGGTCTTTGACCATGATCGCTTGTGTTAGATATTCTCGTATTCCATTTTTTATCGCACATAATGAATAGTGTTTCACTGATGGTTATTTGGTAAATTAAATTTCTTTGTGTTAATTCATGTGGCACCCAAACATCGAGCTTCTTTAAATGATTCCAAAATGTCATACGGTTGATGTGCCGGTCTTGCTCCACAAGTTACAAAATTTCATCGACTTTTTCAGTGACACTCCGACCAGTGCGAACAAACCACTCCTGGGTCCGGCGTTCACTCACAGCATTCTCACCGTAAACTAGACAAAATTTCCCTTTTTTATAGTAAAAAAGCATCAGATCATCTTCAGATATTTCACTCATATTCAAATCAGTATAACTTTTAACACGAGCAGCGAATTACACAGCTGTCTTCACAAGAAATATAGCCTGACATGTCACCTTTCAAATACGATAAATGGATAACAACACCATCTAGTGACAAAAAACTGCGGAGACTTTTTATATGACCCAATATTTAGACATCTATAATACTAAAGGTGTGCTTCCCCCCATCACAACATGATCAGTTTGGTTGATTCAAATAATATGATCTGAAGAGCACAAAATCGTTTGGCGATATTGAGATGGGATAACCGTGTTCTAGTTATAGTAATATTTCGTTCCCCAATAAAGTTGATTTGCAGACGTGGTCTCGTGGGCAAACTTGTAAAAACATTACTTTTTGGTAGCGTGAGTGTATATTAGGCAGATTGTTACAATGCGGTCGTTCACGTCCAGAAAAGATCAAGACTACTGTCCTCAGTCTGCTGCTTACAGCAAATTCGTATTCAAATAAACACCGCTCTTGTTCTTTACAACATAACCTGTTTTTAACCAACTCATTCCACCGAACCGAGTTGTGCCCGTTCAAGGTCTGAGTAATCCATTTGCGGGTCCTAACATATTTTTTTTTTTTTTTGATTTTGCAGGGTGTTACAGTGAAAAGCCGTTGTTAAATGAGGCTATCTATTGTTTTTTTACGTGGCCAGGTAATTAACCCCCACAAACCCCAACATGGAGGGCCAAAGCCAGTGTTTCGCTTCGGCGATATGAGGGGTGCTCCTGTCTCATCAAAGGTTCTCTATTTCAACACACTGACGTGAAAAATCCTTATAAACCATCAGCTCCAAATACGTTTAAGTAGCTCATATACGGAGTCTGCTATTCTGTCTGATACCAGCGTTGACTTATACATGAAAATTCTTTGAAACTTACACTAAATGAAGAAAAAAGAAGTTACTTAACTTCTGGAAGAAAAAAGTTCTTAATCTTTATATTTTAATATCGGCAATCAGATTCCACAGTTGTATGCGGAATCGCATAAATAGTTCAACTAATATATAAAGTTCAGTGTATATGATTCATATTAGTCAAAACTATCCTATCTAGTAGTCTAATTCACACTTGTTCAAATTAACATCAAAGTATTATTCTAATTTCATACCAAAATTCATAGTATCATTTTTTAATTATGGCTATATCCATCCTCTCCATCGTCATCCCTTATCTTTTCTTATGCAACCAAATTTATAGAAAAATTCTATTTAAAAAAAATAAATACAAGGTCTCCAATTTATCTTCAGTGAATGTGAATATTAAAAAAAATTGGAAATGTATTGTATTGTATTGGAAATGTGTTGTTAGAGATTAAAGTTAAAATCCACCAGAGGGGTGTTAAAAATCTCTACTTCTTAATATCGCGTTAAATTTTAAATTAAGGAAATAAATGGATGGATTTGGAAAGTTTTTCTTCCGCTTCCCTGAAAACATCGCATTCAGAGCTTCCAAATAAATACAATTCAAAAAAGAGATCGAAGAAGAGGCCGAAAAAAAGATATTTGTACCACACGTGTACAATCAGCAAACTCAACGCTCTATTGACGCGACATAAATGGAGCAGCCGGCAGAATGCTTGTGCGCAATACACATTAAAAGGCTAAAGGAGAACACATGGACGAACCTGTGATGGTTTTTAGCACTATTTCCATGATCTGAGAAAATCGGAACACCTTTTATCTAATTGGCATACCAATGTTTGTTCTATCATGGTATGGAATGTTTAAAATAGTCATGACTTTAGAGGTACGGAAGAGCTCAGCGGATTACATTGATCTTTTAGAAATTCATAACTCTCATAATTCGCAAGATGTTCCAAGGCAGGCGATGGATTGTTCAGCTGGATAATGCGTCCACACATCATATGGAAATTATATTGCCAGCTCTTTGTCCCGATTTCAACATTATAAAAACTGTTGCATAGGGATGTTTAAAACAAAAATGCTAGAAAAATCCTCATTTACCATTTAAACAATATGTTTATATCTTTATATAAATCTTTGCATAATATCCTTTGTAAGAAATAAAGGAAGCCTACGAAATTACTAGCACTTCTAGCTAATAATAATTGTTTTTGAGGCTTTTTTTTTGTAACTTTAATCAAGGGACCGATCTTATATAGCTTCAAAACCAAAAAAAAAACAAGATCTACATACGTTTAATTTTGTTTTAACAAAATTCCGTTATAGGACAGCATGTAGTAACAGATTCCAATTATAATACCCACAAATTTAAAAAAAGGGTGACTTTTTAATAACTTACGCGAAAATCAAGTTATGAGGCCTTATTCATTTATGCAACACCAAATTTAATCCCAACTGAAATTTTTGTGAAAGATGCAAAACTAAAAGTGACTGGAATAGACAATCAAAGTGCCAATAAGATGCTTATAAGGGATGGCCCATCTGTTGGTTTATTTTTAAAAAGGTTATAAAAAAGCACTTCAATATTTTCCAACGATTATTACTTTTTTGAAAAGAGTAAACCTTCCGATTAATTATGAAATAATGTTTCATTCAAATGACTGCCTCGTAGGGCTTGGTAGCTAGGTCATCCTGTCAACCCAATTTTTGAATATTTTGCCTCTTTTTCACGAATAGCTTGACCAATATTGTTCTTGAGTGCCTGAATCTCTGGATTGTTCGCATAGCAACGATCTTTATTGGCACCCTACAAAAAAAGTCCAACGGCGTCAAATCGCATCTACGTGGCGGCAAAGTAACATCGCCAACACGACTGATTACACAATTATTAGACTAAGTGTACAATAAATCGATTGTTGGAAGGCTTGTGTGGCACGTAGCCCTTGTTGGAACCACAGCTCGCCCAAATCCATATCCTTCTGGCCATTAAAAATCGCTTATCAAAGTAATATAATAACATATAATACTGTAATTTTTTAAATGTGTATAAGTGCTGTTAGTGTCAAAATAACATATGATTAAAAAAGAAACCAACAAATGGTCCTCTCAAAAATCGGTTTATGCAGTCTGAGATTTGGTTTATGTGCCCGTTTCAAAGAAGCCAATACAGCTGTGCCTCATAGATGTACTTATTTTTGAGTTACCAAACGATTTATGTAACGGCGTCAATGCTAAATGGCTCATACACAAAAAAGAAAGCAGACATATCAAATTTGTACAGGTTAAACTTCTACATATATTTTCCAAGTAAGCGTGTTTCTGCCCTCTAAAATATTTACTTTAGTAAAGCTGACAGTCGCTTATGCTCTATTTGCCGGCCTGTTATATCACATTTATGAGTTTACAAGGATGTAAGTTCTTAGCGGCACACAACTTCCGATAACTGTTCGCCTGCAAAATTGTTTCGTCGCAACATTCCACCCGTATCTTCTTTTATTATAATAATGGATAAATTTTTTAATATTAAAAGGGTTTAACACAGCTATAAGCTACTTAACGAAATAAAAATGCAATTAATGCACAATGCAACTTTAATGTTGAAACATAAACATTGGCAATATAATAATAAATAATAGTAATAATAGAATAATGTAATAAACAAAATAGTCTAAATAAAGCCTATTGCAATCTACATATTTGGCAGCGAGAAACGAATTTATGGTGACATAACTTAAAACTTCTTATTTCTTTAAGATGTTTTGCATACCGACTTGATTGTCGAAAAGCTAATCGGTTATCTATATGCAGGGTTCAAGCATTGGACTATGCTTTTAAGACTGTGTAAAAAAAATTGCCTGAACCTTATTTTTTTCCGTCCTTATCTATACTTAGTAAAAGTATTAAATAAAAACAAAGAACTATTATAACATTACCAAAATATGATACAATCCTTATCTTTGAAACAAAGCGTCGATAGCAAGGAAGAAAAAAGCAATTATGTTAGAAGCCTTTTTTTCTTAAAATATACCCTAAAACATAATCTTACAGTATGTTAACGAGTATCTATGAGCGTGGTTTAAAAAAAATTTTGAATGCTTAAATCGTTTTATACACGATAGAAATAATTATAACTATAACTGGTCTTCGGCATTGTGCAGTTCTTATGAAAGAGGTACCGAGTTCAAATCCAATTCGATAAATTAATGATATGAACAAATATGTGCAAAATTACCACACTTTCGATATTTGATAAAAAAAAAAAAAAAAAACACTTACTATAAAAATTATCTACCGTTGACAAACGGAGTAAGAGAAAGCTGCAAACTTCTTTCATATAACATATGTACAGGAGACTTTTGTAGAAATGTTTAATAATTTTCACAATTCTGAAATGATTGGCTTAAGTAATATAAGCACGACTTGGAAGCATTAGTTTAGTACAATTTCAACCATGAATAGGTTTATCTTTAGGTTTACGCGAATAGTGTCATTCGAATGTCGCTTTTGGGGAAACGATAACCGTCACATTATTCATTAAATACCATTGCACGATGAGAAAGTGACTGTTTGGACCAGTATTTGCTCCAAAAAAACAATCGGGCTATTTTTCTTTAAATTTGGAAAGACGGTAGAGTGCAATCGGTATCGGTGAATGTTGCTACATTATTTGTGTGTCCGCAAGACTAACTAAAAACTCGCAACATTACGAAATCTATTTTTTTTTTTTCCTAAAGTTATTACATATATTTTTAAAATGGACATGGGAGGCTTAGTTTAGTCTACCTCTATATTTCTATTATTTTTTCATTTTATTTATTTTACTAAACAATCGTAGAAGGTGCTATTGGCTGGTGAAATGGTCTGTTGTTATTAGAAATACAATAAAAAAAAATCAATATTATATATATGAATGTATTAAAATTTGCACAAATAACATAAAAAAATCTTTATTTTTTACATACATTTATAAAACATTCAGGGTGCACAAATAATCTTAATAAAAAATTATTAATACTATACATCAAACTACTACGTACAAATGAACATTTTTTAAATAGTTATTTCAAAGTCTGTGATCAAGTAAAATTTAAAATATCATATTATGACCTTAAAGAATATTTTTATTGATTAATATAATCAAACTTTTTAGAATTTATAAGATTAAATTTAAAATTTGAAAAAAACGATGTTGCTAATAATCCATCTGTAATTGATATTGGTTGCAGGAGTTGATATGCTCTTGTGAAGATGTTTTGCCAACCCCAGATGATGGCTTATTATCAAGCGCAACCTGCCTTCCACCGCTGCTACGCAATCCATCAGCTGTCTTAAAAATTGTCTCAGCTTTTTTACAAATTAAACTGAATATTCCGATTCATCATCAAGTTAACCACTATCGAAGACAACAGCATCTACAATTAATAAAAGCATGTCAATTGCCTGGAAGCAGCAGCATTCCATCAAAAGAAAACCAAGTAAATATCGTATGTGGAATAACAAAAACCAAAAAAGGGTTAAATGAAGTTCTTGTTGGTCGTTCAAAAACTAAAAGGTTCAAAAAGAAATTTAATTTGAAAAATAACTTCAACAGTATAATTAATTCAAAATTTATTGGCGGTGGCAGAAAGGTGTTCTCATGGCAAACCAATAAAGAAAACAAACCTGACACAAACCTGAATACAAATAAAATAGGCAATCGGACAACATCACATGTTTCTGATAAAATTAATAATCGTAAAGCATTAAAAATAAAATTACATAATATTTTTTGTAAGAATAACAAAAAGAAATTATCTAAAAATATATTTGTTTGGAATACACAATGTAATTCTAACAATAATAACACAACCATCATGAGTAAAATCAATTCTCAGGAAATAACATACACACGAATCAGTATTTTTGAATCTAATTCTACTGTAAACAATCCCTTAAGGGAGATCAATTTCAAGACTACAAATTTTTGTAATCCTTATCAAGCCAAGCATATTGATAGTGGAAAGGGGACAAATAAAGATAATTGCTCATGGAATCACAGCATTGATATGACGACTATTGTTTTATCATGTGTCTTTATTGCAACATTCGCTCTTGTTATAATATTTCCAATTTTAAATTAAAGTCATAAATCTGAGAAAATATTTATCTGGCCTTTTTATATATAATATAATATAAAAATATATATTTTTAAATGACAAAAAAAAACAAAAACAAATATTGACAAATAAAAATGAATAAGAAGTAATTCTTTTTTAACGAAAGTTGTAATTTTTATTTGCACTTTTAAAAAATAAAACTTAAAGTTGTAATTTGAATATGAGAATATGTGACTTAATAATACAATGGGTCCTGGGCCTTATGTATTTATCATTTATTTTAAAACAGTCTGATGAAATGGATTCCTTTTAGTAGTAAATTATATGCAAAGTGTTTGAATCAATCTAGTTATTATTATTTATATTTATACATGAATTTGAATAATAAAAAAATGTCATTCCTATATCATTTCCTAAATACAATTAAATTATAATCAGCACATTTATAAGCTTAACTTTTAATCAACATAAATTAAGTTTGTCGTCGTAAATCATTATATAAAATAAAAAATAATATACAAATATTTATTGTAAAAAATAAAAAATCAAACAAGCTTTAATTGTGGTCATCATAAGCCAGCATCGATAAATTGTAACAATGCACAGTTTAGTATGCATTTACCCATTTTGCGCCAAAATCATATTATCTGTAAATGTAAAAATGAACAATGAAATCGATTTTAATATCAGATCTTAATTGTGCAAATTTTAATCTTTTCCGGTGAGAATAGTTAAGAGTTATTTTTTTAACTTTTGTGAATTTATACCAAATATTTCTTGTTAAAGTAAATTGTTTATAATTGAGTATACAGACAGATATTGCATTTAACTTTTTATCTGCTTATTGTAAGGAACACTACAGCGTAAAATAAAACGACAATTTTTTTTTATTTTTATTTAATTTATAAAATTAAACTTATTTATAAAAAGATAATAAAAGAAAAAAACACATATTGGGTGACCATTGAAGTATTATTTATTGTAATTTTAATTTAGATTTGCTTCAATTTCTAAAAAGTGTCATTTAAATGTTCGTAGACATTATTTCTTACTAAATTAACATCTTTTATCCATGTTATCACAACATCTGGATCCAAAATTGAAACAAAAAAAAAAAGAAAAACCTTAACTCGTTTTCGATACCAAAATGCTGTACTATTAATACTCATATTTTATATCTTTTTTTTAGCTTTAGAAATATATACTTTTTTTTAACAAGGAAATTTGTTTAGAAATGCCCCATGATATTTAAGGTGTTAGTATTACATCGAAAACAGCTCCGTTAATTAAAATAAGATAGACAAAGAAGATGTTATTTTGCCTTCCAATAACCCAGCAGAAAAGACCTTCCTATGTTATCGGAACTATGTGTCAATACCATATGTCTATCAATTTAGCAATTTGAGCAAGAACGAAGTCGTTTGTGATTTCACACAGCTTTAAAGGCAATTATAAATTCCATAAACCTTACCGAAAGAAAAATCGAAACTTTAGTTTTATTTGCATTTGAAAATTAACACATTTTTTAATCGATTAAGTTAAAATCATCATACTTGATTTTTTAAACAACTTTTAAGCTGGGCACAAATCAATAGCATTACATTGCATGAATTTCCGTAGATGGGAGTTGCTGATTGCCAAGTGTACCATTCTTTCCTTATCGCTTTGCACTGTTAACGTGCGCGTACCTAAAAACGTTTAATGGCAATGAACGAAAATGGGGAGCTTTATTTATTTCTTTTTACAAATTGTGGCAGATGTAAAGTAAAACTCACAATAAAAAAAGAAAACAACGCAACCAATCCGTCATCCCAAATCTACGTTTACGTTTATACTTAATTTGCTTTTTTTTTAACGCTAATAATTTTCTGAATAAGAAATAACGTCAATACTTCATTCACTTTTATAAGTAACTGAAAATGTCCAAAGAAATCTCGTAAGTTGATATGTACCATAAGCAAAATTGGGGAGTGTATTTCATGAATGATAATGAGTGGTGATGAAAAATATCATCACACCAGGGATGCCACTCGTGTGTAATGGTTATCTTTTCACTTGTTTGACATCTGAATACTAAATTCGAATGTGTCTTAATGATTGTGTGCTCTTTTGTGAATTTAAGAAGAGAGTGTAAGCTTTTTGCAGAATTTTTTTGGAATGTTTATTTGGTTTTTATTTATTCCAAATGCAGGAAAACCATCGTCTTCTACGTCCTGGAATTATTAAGATTAGTCTCTTAGTAACCATTTTGATAACCAAATATTATCATTTTTATACAAGAATAAATATGCATTGACTTATATTTACATTAACGTACCCTTTTCTAGTAGAAACATTATTTAAACATAAAGTACATTTATTTTCATTTTAGAACTTAATGTGCTGCGCTGCAGATGTTCTCGAAGGCAAGGGGGTTGTACAAGTAGCCATAACTGTTTGCGAATTATTTCGGTTGCATAGTAATTGCTATCCTGAATCTCCATCGAGAATAATAAAAACATCTTTATCGTCTTCAGCAGTGATATGAAGAAGCAGGAAAAACAGAAATAGATAAACTATTAAAAAAATATTTAGTCTTGTATGTATATATTTAACTCTTTAATATGTAGCATTTCAAAGCATATGTATGCATAACGAAACTAAAGGCATAACATTTATTTTTCGAGTAAAATAATCATATATAATAAATTTTGCAATAAACTTAAGAACTTCCTAATCTTTATACAATTGATAAGTTATAAAATGTAAATTTTTTGTTTTAAAATATATGTATGTATGTATGTGTGTAAGGAGTTTTTTATACATTTTTTTTTTTTCAACAGTATTTATTACATGTACATATGTAAGAGCACGGTTTGATAAGTCAGTGACTTCTACTACAAATCCAGTTCTTTTTAACATTCTTCTAGGCTTTGTATTCGTTGTAAGACCATACTATTTTTTATAGATCCTTTAGACGCTAATATTTTTATTAAGAATGTGAAAAAAAATTGAGAAAATGGGAAAAAAAAGAATTTCTTGTTCTAAGTAAGAATTATATTTTACGAGGAAAAATTACCAAAGAAATCAAATGAAATCTCAAATAGTATTATAGGGACTCTGCCCAGTCTCATGGCATGGTTCACTAAAGTTTGTTAAGTTCGAACCATCACAGGTGATGCGTGCAGGACCTCCGATTGCGGTCACTACCGGATAAATAATGGACAAAGTGTATAGCTAACATGGAACACATCTTCACTAAACGTGTTTTCCCATATCCTCCATGAACATTTAGGTGTGAAAAATTAATTTGCAAATTAAGTTCCGCGCTTGCGACACATAAACATTATTTGCAACTGTTGTATTTCTTAGCAATACATGAATTGAAGAGTAATAAAAGAGCAGTCAAAACAATGGTATATTTGTTCATTTATAATGGCTGCTTTTGAAACACCTACAGCCTTTCGCTTCATAAAATGCTGAAATTTTGGTTATTAACAGAACCATTTAACAAAAATGTGCATCGTCACTGAGGATGGTTTGGTGAAATATCATCTTTATATTAGCTTAATCCAACATCCGAAGTCCACTCTTGGGTCAATACGGTTTTATACGAACATATAGCCCAGTTTTTTCGCAAAATACGACACATTAACATTCCAGAGATGTCCAGCTTTTGAGAATGGGACGGAATCGATTGATTGCAGTCTTGACTTATCGACTTGCGTATAGCCGTAATAATTCAACTTCCGGCGGTTCATTGTCTGACTAGCACTGCAACATTATGGACTGAATAAACCAACACAAATTTTTTCACTGAACGCTAAATTGACCGCTTATCGTAGGGTAGTAATAACGAAAATTGGAGTTAACGCCGTAATTTAAACATTGTTGATTCGTATACCTTTCCATTATTAAGTTGAAGATCTTGTAAAATACAAGTATGACATAATATATGTATGATATGCGTGAGTTCAGAGAACCGCCATTGGTAAAATTGGCCACATCTAATGACGGCTCTGGATCCGTCGGAAACTTCTGCTCCTATACTTGGCGTCTTAACTAACAATTTATATTATTTGAAAAATGGAAAACAATATTGACGAATACCCAGATTAGAAACGACAACGCAACTTTTTTAGGTTTTGACAATTTAATTTTCAATATAATCCCCATTCAACTCGATACACTTTTCCCAGCAGTGCTGCAACTTTTTTAATTCCTCCGTTTAGTATGACTTCTGTTGGCCTGCAAAATACTCCCACGTGGCGGCGATGACTTCCTCGTTCAACCCGTACTTTTTTCCAGCGAGCGATCTCTTAAGGTTTGGGAATAAAAGAAGTCGCAGAGAGCCAAATCCGGAGAATACGGAGGATGGGAGAGAAATTCGTAATGCAATTCGACCAATTTGATTGTGGCGACTGCGGAGTTGTTAGCCGGTGCGTTATCGTGCTGGAAGAGCACCGTATTTAATCGGCTCAATATCTCGACGTAGTATGCTCCTATGATTGTTTTTCCATTCTCCAAATAATCAACGTGGATCACAGCTCGCACGTCCCAAAAAGCGGTGGCTATCACCTTTCCGCCTACTTTGGAGCACGTTCACCAGGTGAAATCCATTGTTTCGATTGTTCTTTGGACGCAGAAACTCCTAAACTCATCTTGGCTCAGTAGCGCCACCTATCTTCCAATCCGGGTACTCATCAACCACCCCTCGTAGGTCTGTTCCAGGACTGCAAATATGTACAAAATCCTGCTCCAAAATCATTTTCCCGCGCTTCCAATTCTTACAAAATTCGGCACGAGATTTTTTTTTTAGGCAGGAAATGTAAAAATCCGCAAATCAATTAAATTTGAAAAGATCTGTTAAATTCGTAAAAGTTTAAACTTGTGCGAATTGCAGCAATTTCATGCAAATTAACTCAAAAGACGGCTTGGACATGGACAAAGAGTAGTAGAACTCATTAAAGGCATATTTTAACAATAAAATAGTAATAACAACCAATCTAAAAATCTTCCTCTTGCTTTGCAATTTCCTTTTTTGTTTATACTTGTTACTTTTAACGTTTAAACCGAATTTACAAAAAAAAAACGTGTTCACGTGAGATTTTGGATTTAAGAGAAAATTAATTCTTACTCCTCAAACTTAAACAAAAAAAATCTCCTTTACAAATTGTTACAAAAATCTCGCGGGAACAGACCTAATAAATGCATTTGATTTTTCCCTTTTTGTTGAACTAAACATCATGCTGCATTAAAGACCACATTCATCGATGAGAAACGATCGATAACGAGCCCTCTTTTAAAATTGCATCGCTCAAATTGGTGGAACCAGGTCATGAATTGTTATTGCCTCTGTGTATTCACCTACGTTTAAATTATTATTTTTATCCAATTTTCTATTATTTTTAATGTAATACTTGAAGGATTTATTTGTTCGTTTTATTTTTATTTGTTTTTTGTACAATGCCGACATAGATCGCTTCTAGCACATTCTGCAAAGTGGTTGGTTAAACCTTATTTAATCCACGGGTGTCTCTACGTATTGCTGCTTTTATAATACCTGTGGTTCCGATTTGCATGAAATTTCCGATGAAATTGCAGTTTTTGAAGACGTGGGCTCAGAAGATATTTGTCGAGAATATGAAGGATGACCTATTTTGGCTTTCATTATTGTATTTTTCGTTTTATAAATGAGTCCATGTGCTATTTTTACTTGACAATGATTAAGTGACTATTGCTTCTGGATTGGATCGTGGGATTTTGAATCTTTTCTATAACTGCAGTGCCAATATACAAGAAGGTGAAGCATGTATAACATTTGAAAGACAAGATTGGTTCAATACTGTTCAATTAGCAAGTCGGCCCAGATCTGCATCGCCCTTAAATATATTTTAAGTTAACCCGAGGGGCAACTAAGTGACTACAATGTTGCAAAACTGATACAAATTGCAAGATTGTAGTTTGCACTACAAGGTTCGGCTTTTTGTATCTCACGTACTTACCATTTACCAGATTTTCCGGATAGGGTAATCTAGACATATTTTGAGAAAAAAATTATATGGATTGAAGATTGGAAATCCATACCCTCCGAGATACAAAGGTGATTAGCAAAAACTTACGCTGCTCTGTTTTTACTCTTATTAAAAATAACATCTTTGATATTTGTGCGTTTATAGTAACAAATAAGGTATCGTTGAACTCGTAATTAAGGGCACTTTAGTTAGGTCTATTCCCGCGAGAATTTGTAACAATTTATGAACGAGATTTTTTTGCTTTAACTTGAGGGGTAGAGTGGAAATCTTTCTTAAACCCAAAATCTCGCGGAAATAAGTTTTTGTAAAATGTGTTTGAAACGTCAAAGGTAACAAGTAAAAATAAAACCAAAAGGGAGATTTTTAGATTGTTTATTATTACTATTTTATTGATATAATATGCGTTTAATGAATACTATTGTATTAGGCAAACAATTCGCTTCAGTATGACGCTCTTCTTTCTCCTCTTTGTCCATGGCCAAGTATTCGTTTGAGTTATACCATATTTCATAAAATTGTCGCGATTCACACAAATATAAACTTTTAGAGATTTGAGAGTTCTTTTCAAATTTTATTGATTTGAGGATTTTTATAATTCCTGCCTAAAGAAAGATCTTGTAAGAATTGGCACTGTGAGGAAATAAATAACAAATTACTCTCTCAAATGCGTTCTCTTTTACAAATTTTTTCTTGTGGGAACAGGAATTTGTACAAATTTGTACAAATTTGCAGTCCTGGAACAGACCTATTGTTTCACATCAAATGTTGTTCTAAAATCAATGTGTTAAAAACTATTGAAGATCAAAAGTGATTTATTTTTAAAAACTTAACATTTTAATTTTGTTATTGTTTTTGTCTTTGAAAAGCTCTAACAACGTCCATTCTTTCCCATCTTCTCGGACTTTCGGAGGTGCCTCGTCAATCCTAAGATTCAAGTCAGTCAATGTTTTTGTTTCTGAAAAATAAACTAAGTCCTTCATCTGTCTCCATAAATAAAACTCTATTGGGATTAGGTCTGGAGACCTTGGAGGCCATCACGCCCCATCCACAAATTTTCATACACATGGCCAAAGTGTGCGGAAGCCAATTCTGTTGGTACACAATGGCTATTCTTTGTTGCAGTGGTATATCACCTAATAGTTCTGGTAATTTATTTTGAAAAAATTACAAGTATATTAGTGTTTCGAATTAAGCCTCGGAGAAAGGTTCCAATCAGCTTGTTACCCAGGATAACTGTCCACCTGAACTATGCTATCTCAACTTATTCCGGCAAGATCTGTATTTTGTGGAGTGGGAGTTGATTTCTGACCAGGTATGTAAATTGTAGAAGTTAATCATTCCACACCTGGTGAATTGGGTCTCATACGTCTATAAAATCCGGTCAATAAAATTGTCTTCCGCAAAGTGCTTTTCCAGAATTTAATTGCAGAATTCCAAACGCTTCTCTGAGCCCCAGGCAAGTAGCTCCTGTACTGGTATATGATGGAATGCATGCATGCCGTCTGAATGTATAATTCTTCAGATATAAGTCCCGCTTGGATTAAAATATTTGATTAGTTTCCCGGGGTTTTTTTTACGGTTTCTGACGTAATGTAACACGTTTTCCTCGTTGCGGACGCTAAAGCAGGATGTGAGCCTCTCGACGATTTCCGCGTTGTTCCTGTCTTTCTCAACCTGGAAAATGCTTTAATAAATGACCTGCCATTTGGGGCAGTCCTTTCAGGGTATCGTCTCTGTCTGTCTGCGGTTTCTTGTGTTGAAAAGTCCGTCATCGAGAATATTATGAATTAAACGTCAATATCTTAGTTAAAAATACCAAACTTGTTATGCAAATTATTTTGCATTCATTCTGTATTATTTCACAAGAGATCGGCTTATCTTTTTCCAGAAAAAGGACCTGGAATTTTTTTACCTTACAATTCAAATACTATTCCCTTACTAATACCACACACGCATAAATTTGAAAGACGTTATTTAAAATAGGAATTAAAATAGAGCAGCACAAGGCTATGCTTAAAACCTCTGTATCTCGTCGAGGATACATTTGCGTACTATGAATTTATGTAGCTATGAAAGTATTGTTACTTACTTTTTATTAGACCATAATCTACCGATTATTTTACTCAATATCTTATAGCGATTAAACATTTAAAATCGAGCCATCGTGAAAAAAAGTTGACCTCCGAAAATACAATATTAAAGACCCACACACATGTTTATGTTTTCTACTTAAAGTGCGTAGGATGATTAATATTTTAAATACTTGCACAATAGAATTACTGTTTCGAAGTAAAATTATAGAAAACTAATGATGTTTTTACATTAAAGCAATATACAATGTATGTTCAAAAAGTAAGGTGACTTTATATTTTTTATAAAAAAATATTTATTTATTCATCAATATTAATGTTGTCCCAGTCAAAGTAATCCCCCCTCAGATGTAATACAGCGCTTTTTCTAATCCGCGAAGCACTTGTTATAAGCATTTTTTGGTATAGCCTGGAACTCCTCCAGCGATGCTGCTTTTATTTCCTCTATCCTTGCATATCTCCGTCCTTTCATAGATCTCTTCAGTTATGACCCTTTTGAGCGAGTCAGGATCATCATTGACGTCATTCAAAAGCTCCTGAGCGATGCTCATACGACGAACAAATTTCGCTGATACGCGTCTCATGCCCAAAAGATCTGAAAAAATTTATACTAGCCGACCGATATGCCAACATTTTCAGCAACTTCTCTTGTGATAAACGATAAAAAATTTTCTTTACAGATTCTTCTTTCGTCCTTGTCCAGAGCGAAGATATTGGCATATTCTCGGTCAAAATTTCAAGTATTTTAGAGCATTTGATTCCATTTTTTTGATGCAAATTTGATGCAAATCCTTCGCTCCATTTTTTATAATAATTGAAAACAGCCCATCGCACCAAAACTCCTTTAACCTTTTTATCTGTCAAAAACAAACTAAGTATGCTATATACTATATATGATATATATATAATCGAATGTACGTTGCACGAGAAATTTCAAACGTCATCTTACTTTTTGAACACACCTCGTGTGAACACATGTTTGTGAAAAACTATATCAAATGTATGTGACCCCTAACATAGCCTACTATACAGGGTGAGTTTTTTAACATGAGACAGCCAAATTACTCGAAAAATACGCGATATCGCGAAAAATGTTTCAGATAAAAGTCACAAGGTTCTGAAGGGGACTTAAGATGGTGACCATGAGTTTGATCTTGAGTCCCATTTTCAATGTCAAACGAAGGTCACTTTTGATTTTTTAATAGGAACCCCTATTTTTTTGAGAGATTCGTAATCTGCGTGAAAAATTACAATTCTTTTACATGAAACAATTTTTTCAAAAATGCGTTCTTTTCCCGTCAGAGGGCGCCATAGAACTTAAGACATCAAAGTTACTCGAAAAGTACGAAAAATCGCGGAAAATGTTTCAGACAAAAGTCACAAGGTTCTGAAGCGGACATAAGATGGTGACCACGAGTTTGACCTTGAGCCCCATCTTCAAGGTCAAACGAAGGTCAATTTTGATTTTTTAATGGGAACCCCTATTCTTTTACATGAAACACTTTTTTCAAAAATGCGTTCTTTTCCCGTCAGTGGGCGCCATAAAACTTAAGACCACAAATTTACCCTAAAGGTACGAAATATCGCGAAAAATGCTCAGACAAAAGTCACAAGTTTCTGAAGGGGACATAAGATGGTGACCACGAGTTTGACCTTGAGACCCATTTTCAAGGTCAAAAGAAACTCACTTTTGATTTTTCAAATCATAATTCCTGATTTTCATTGCTCAGTCGTATTGCTCGTAGGCTTGTCATTTGTTTTTACACACTGCGCTTAGCATAACCCAGAAACAACGACGTGGACGTAACAGTATTTTGTTTCCTTCGGGGTGATTAATTAGAGTGGGTCCCCTTGCCTGCCACTGTTGTATCATTGAATTCTTCCTATTTCGACGTTTATTTCCCGAGACTATTTCAACAAATGCTCGAAAATGTGACCATTCACTTCAATACACTTGTCTATCCGCGCTCTAAATGAACCAACAGAAATGAGAAGTATTTCTGTTGTAATCTTCCGGCAAGCTCCAGTTATTCGTCTTTTCATGTCCTCACGTGTTGTTGGCCTTTTTTCTGTAAACTTCACTTTTTAAGTAGCCCCACAAAAAGAAATCAAGTGACGTAAAATCAGGTGATCTAGCAGGCCATTGCCTCGGACCCCCTCGTCAAATCCATCGTTAATGGTAAACATTGTTTAATACGCCCCGGACTACTTGGGAATAATGGGCTGGACAACCATCATGTTGAAACCACATTGCTTGTCGCAACTCCAATGGCAGTTCTTCTAGTAATACTGGAAGATGGTCCCAAGAAGTTTGCATACTTTTCGCCATTCAAGTTGCCTTCCATAAAATATGAACCTATTAATTTTTCCCCAATAATTCCCGCCCAAACATTAACATTCCAAGGGTACTGGCGTTCGACTGGTCGCAACCAAAAAGGATTTTCGGTAGCCCAGTAATGCATATTATGTCGATTGACCGTACCGTGATTGGTGAAAGTCAACTCATCAGAGAATAACACCTTGGCGAAGAAAAGGGATCTCGTTCAATTTGCTGAAGTGCCCATTGACAAAAGGAAACCCGGTTCCGAAAATCCTCACTAGAAAGTTCTTGATGCATTGAAACATGATAAGGATGGTATTTATGCCGATGTAATATCTTACAGACAGTCGTTTGAGAAATTCCTGATTCACGACTTATTTGGCGAGTGCTAACGTGAGGATCGTGTGCAACGGCAGCTAACACTGCTATTTCATCGTCCTCAACAGCCACCCTATCTGACCGATTCATTTTCTTTGGTTGCACACTTCCTTCACCAGTGAATTGTTGGATGACCAGATAAAAGGAAGCGCGCGATCGTATCTGGTCTGGGAATCGTTGGGCGTAACAGCAGCACCAGCGATGGCAACAGTACCATCGATGTTCCTTCCACTTTCTCCATAAATCAATATCATTTCAATTTTCTCTTGAATTGAAAAAAACTGCATTATTAATCTGGAAAACGTTACTAATAATAATCAGTTCCTCAAAACAAATATCGAACTTCTAAATGAAGTACAGTTCCATTCAAGTAGAAAAAAAGGGCAGAGTGCACATCATACACTCTCAGATAAGTTTAGGACAATTTGTCTCTATCTGAAATTTCTTTGAGTTTTAACTTCACTCGAGGCAATAATGACTTCCTCAAAACAAATCTCGACCTTCTAACACCCTAACAACGTTGGAAACCGATTAATGATTTAGGCGTGTCAGTGTAGTGATATCTAGCACTTAATGAATATGACCTTTGAGACAAAGTCGTGTACCCCATTGAGGAATACGACTGAGCAATGAAAATCAGGAATTATCATTTGAAAAATCAAAAGTGACCTTCGTTTGACCTTGAAAATGGGGCTCAAGAATAAACTCGTGGTCACCATCTTATGTCCCCTTCAGAACCTTGTGACTTTTGTCTGAAAAATTTTTCGCGATATCGCGTATTTTTCAAGTAATTTTGATGTCTCAAGTTAAAAAAACTCACCCGGTATAATGCCAAGCAGAGCCATCGATCGTCGTCCAGAAATACGATTGTAATTAAATTGTAAGGTCCAAAAGGGAGACCAAAAATAAAAATAAAGAAATTAAAAGTGTTTTTTTTTTTTATTTATTTGGCCACACCCGAATTATAACTCGCGCGAATCAAGGGGTTATGAATACCCTTTTAATGGCTTTTCTCCAGGGCGCGGGCGGGTGCTGTAATAGTTTGAAACTCAGGTGTATTAGGTTTTGATATTTTTCCCAAAGGTAACCACCTTTGGAGCCAGCGCATCCTCAACCAGTGGGTCTTAGTACGTGCTAGTTGATAGTTCGTTACATTTAGCCCAGCCAGCAACCACTCCAACATCAGTGTTATAGTTTCATGTCAGAGTTGACGTCGACGGGATTTTCATATAACTATAGTACATACAAATTCTATGAAAAGACTTTTTCAGAGAATTGCCTTGCACTGAATTCGAACTCGAGACTCTCTGCTTGAGGAGTCTATGCATATACCACTACACCACGGTGACCCCGTATTGTTATCTAATTGAAGTACCTATGTAACCATACTATTGATACATAAAATCAATACTACCAAAGAATCAAACTATTTATTTGAAATCATATACATGCGAGTAACTAAAGAATTGCTCAAATTGTTTTACCTAGACCTAATAATCTTACTACTAATCGACAACACAAACATATTTAGAACTGAAAAAATACTTTCCACAAACTTACTGATGAAAGCTCCTTTTCCTAAACTGCCTTAGTTCTTTTCTATATCCCCCATTAATCTTTTCTCCTTTTTTCTTCTGCTTTCTATTTTTCGATAAAGTTTAAATATATATATTTATATGTTTTTCCTTGTAATGAATTTGAATAAATAAATAAATAAAACATTTTCTGTTTCAGCAGAACCTTATCATCCAAGATCAACTGTATATCAATACCATAGCAAAGCTAGAAAGCAATCGAACTCTCTAATACACGCTAGGTTTTGGTAAATGCTATTTAAAAAAAATATAAATAAAAGCCAATACTTACCAAAGGGAATTCGTATACGATAAGATAACTTACTCATTTCCGATAAGTTTTAAGATTATAGTTTCTTCTTATCTATTTCTTAGAAAAGATATCACATTTAAGGTTGTCTATTAAAAGGGTTATGTATTTAGTAGGTTGAAGTATAGATTATTAATTGATATTTGAGAAATTTGGTCTTTTTTTATTAAATTTGTAGGTCTACTACCAATTCATTCGTCCCTAAATGTTATATTGTTGCATAATATGATATATATTAAACAGAAAGAAGGATGAAAACAAAATGATTCTACGTTTTGCATTCACAATACTTGCATTCGCAGGAACAACTGTGATATCGAAAGTTAGCGGTTCGTAGTTAACTAAACTTACCAAAAAAATTTATTCAAATTAATTTATTTTTGCACTAAAATTTATAGAAAAAGATTGCAGCTTTCAAGACGATTGCGAAGGATGTCTAGGCGTGAACTACAACTGTTCTTGGTGCACAGATAAGGTTTTGTTACATAACATAGATAAAATGATGTGTTTATTTATATTATTATCAATTTAGACATACAAAATGCGATACAGATGTTTGACGCGAGATGAGCTTTTAATCAACGGCTGCGATACTCAATATATCTGGAGTAATAAGGAAACTTTTTCTGTAGTGCAGAATTCGGATTTACAAGATTATCAAAATAAAACAAGTCGTGCGATACAATTAAGTCCTCAAAAAATTCAAATGAAATTGGTGAAATGTAAGTAAAGTAAATTTGATAGTTAAATCAGTGCAGTGAACTTCAGTCTAACCACTTCGCCATTTATTAAATTCCTGGCTTAAAAACTCATTCTTAAGGACCAACACGGTTTTTAAAAGATTACAACACATACAATGTTAAAGGCTATACATATTTAAGAAGCCGATAACTTTGAAACTTCAGTTAACCATCAACCTTCTCGCAGCTATCACAGAATTGTTCACGCCGATGAAAAAACTTATCGTCAATTACTCATCGTATCGCTGTCTATTTGTGTTGATGAATAATTCTCTTGGTGTTTAGGACCCCATAGTATAAGTAGTTTTCCAAAATATGACAATCAGTAGTTGTTAAATAATTTTGGCTTTGTGTTGGTAAATAATGGGGTCGCTCGAAATGGTACAACAAACAAAGATTCCAAAGTTGTTGATTTATCAATTGAGGATTTTATCTCACTAATGGTTATTTTGTTCATTACCACAACCACATACCATAAATAGCTCAAAAAAGTATTTTTTCCAAATGTTGGATCGACTGTTCTTCACAACTTGCATGCTCTATCTAACAAATAAAAAAAAAATGGGTAAACAAACATGGCATGCAAACATGCAACATATTGAAAATATATACATAAATATTTGGCAGTAAAGGCATTGTATCAGGAATTAAAAGAATAACACTGAGCCAGCGACAGACAAAGTGAGAAGTTGAACGTCCTTCAATATATTTAAGTCCAATGCCAGCCATGCAGGATGAGCTTTATTATTTTCTGTATAAATGCAAAGACGGCACGAGATTTTACAACAACTACTTACCGGTGTTAAACGTTATGGCTGTCCATGCGGCTTAATGGAAGGACGGTGGACATACTGCCTGATTCAAAGTTTACCGATAATGCTGAAACATAGCAGGGTTTCGAATGGTCTGCATATCGTGTTAATCAATTTGGAAAAAATTGATTAAAATTTTAGCGGTGGCGCTAAAATCAGCACATGTATCCGAGATGTATATGAGAATAATATGCGACATGTACGATGAGGGTTTAAAGAAAACCAGGGAATTAGAAGTTAAAGCTGCAGTACACCAAGGTAGTGCACAGACTCCGTTGTTTTTTTTAATGTCATGAAAAATTTTAATTGAAGCAGCTAATTGACGAGGTCGACATGACTTCTTTTCTTCACGAACCAAGATCAGTGTAGTACTGCATTGTTTTTTTTTTTTCAATCCGCAAACTCAACGCCTGACGTCTATTTAGAATTAATCATCCTGCCAACGCACATAGGGGCATTTGCCTCGAAAAATGTAGAGTTGAGAAATAGTTTTTTTCCTAGCTGTAGTTAAATAATATACCCATTGAACAATGAACCTTTTTTTTATGCACACATCGATCGTAAGCTTGCATTGTAAATCTGTTGATTTATGTGAAAAATCCCACTGCTAAATAATTAAGTTTTAATTGTTTTTAATATTGTGTTTAGTCTTTTTTGCTAAGGAGGAATTAGCTGCAGGTGTGTGATTTAATAAAGCGTCTTGCACGGAGGAAACTCTTAAAGATTTTAAGCTTAAAATTGGACGTTTAAGGTATTAAACTAAGCTCAACTTTATTTTTATTGGTAGTTTCAACCTAAAATCTTTTTAATTATATTAAGACACAAATTTAAGTTAAGATGGTTAAATTCACAACGGAAAATGTTAGATTTTTAAGAAAAAAATTAGGCTTGGCTTCAGAGAGTTTTTGCGGTACAAATTTTCAAAGGACGTTGTGGGCCGCAGAAAGCTTTCACAGAACTTAGTGCACAGCGCAAGAGAAAGAGAACGCAGAAATTACGTAATAGTAATAAAACAGAGGAACTTGCATTTGCTACTCAAATGAAGCTACGTGAAGCAGGAAAATCGCTATCTTCAAAAGTACTAAAAGAAACCATGGACTCTCCTGGGAATGCAAAGAGGTATAAGAAATCATTGTCTGATAGTTTCCAATATAAGAAACTATGTATTCTTAAAGCTGAGATAGTGAGATAGTGAGAACTAGTGACAAACAACTTTTTCCATGCTACAGTATTCTTCAAAAAGCAAAAAAACAATGCGACCCTATCCCTGAGTCATATACTATAACAGAATTTTTAGCTGAAATAAACTTACAGGACTTATTAAACCATACAGCTGAACGCTTATTATTGTATTTAGATGACGCACTAAAAACTTGAAATGAAAACGAGTGCAATTCCTTAGAACTTATTTCAAAATAGGGATGTGATGATTTGTAACAAACGCAATTCAATCTAAATTTTGAAAACATCTTTGATTCAGATGCAAACATCTTCCAATGCTCATTTGTGCCCTTACGTTTGTTTTGCAGTTCAACCAACAAAATTATTTGGCAAAATCTTGATTTTACGCAAAGTGAAGTAGCCTATATTGAATCCAAGATAAATACATTGAACAAAACTTTCATAGAAGGCGATTTAATTATGGAAGTAAAACACACGTTAGTTTTTACAAAGTTTGCAACGCAGCAACTAACACTAAATCTACAATGAAATGTTATATTTGTGGAGCAACCTCAAAAGATTTTAATGATCTTTCCAGAACAAAAGAAATTGATAAAGATGCGATAAAATTTGGTTTATCAATTTTTCATGCCAGGATGGATTTTTAAAAGCATTCTTCATCTTGCTTACAAATTTCCGTTAAAAAAATGGCAGCTAAGAACGCTTTCAGAAAAAAATATTCTAAAAGAAAGAAAAACTAAGCTCCAAGAAAAGTTTAAAACAAAGCTAGGACTCATTGTTGATGTACCGAAATCTGGTTTCGGGAACACTAATGATGGCAGTAAAAGCCGCAGGTTTTTCAACAATCCGGAAGTAGTTGCTGAAATAATTGGTGTTGATGTGCAACTTATTATTAGATTTGAAATCGATATCCCAAAATTTGATGGACTTACTTACGATACGCATGGATCAGAAGTTATTCGAAATGCTTTTCTACCGATTGGGCAGCTATCAGAAGAAGCAGCAGAGGCACGAAACAAGCATTTCAGGTTATATCAGTTAAATTTTGCGAGAAAGTTTTCTAGGACGGAGTGCAACATGGATTTTCTTAACAGGTTTAAAAAACATTATTTGCAGTCGGAAATAATAAATAATTCTGTTTTCATACTATCTGCAGGTTACTTTTAAGCTCGGATCCTCTAATAACAAGTTTAAAATACCTGTTAAATAAACTAAACAATTTACAAAAGAAGCTCTAGAAATGCTAATTTCCGGGATTTCGAATTCATTATCTTTATAAAATTTTGACGAGAGAGTACCCAATGAAAATGGAAATGAAAAAACAGATGAGGAATGCATTGATGAAGAAGAATTCTGGGCAGAGTCCACTGAATAACTTAAAATGCCACATATTTCATTCCATACTAATTTTTGGCATTAATAAAATAAGATCTAAATATATAAAAGTTACTTTATTTATACCTTAATTTGACTTTAATAAGCTTAATAAATCTTTTAAAGTTGTTTCAGGCAAGTATCACTTCATTAGGACAAGAAAATATTTTTGAGCGGTTTTTCAAGGCAAATACCCCTATGTGCGACGTGCTGTTTACTGTTTACCGTCGCGTCACACCATATAAACTCCTGGAATTCTTCGACCATATTCCGTGCAACGCGCTAGAGAAGCAATACAAAGTGTTTACCAGGTGTACTGGTATGAAGTGAGCTTCAAGATACAAATGTCTCCATAGGAAACATTTATTCTGAATTTTTTTTTTTTTTTTTTTGGTTGCTATGACACCTTTCGAACATATTTAGTATACATCAAGTCATTGAGCGAACAACGTCATATTTTTTCATCATGTTAAAAATGTCGAATTTTTCACCAGAAAATGATGACTTGCGGAAAGCATTAATTTTTTGTTTTCATTTGAAGAAAACTGTCGATGCAGAGTCGCATCTAATGCATATGGTGGTCATGCTCTATCAGAAGCAACATGCAAAAGATAGTTTTAACGGTTCAGAGATAACGATTTTGATGTGAGAAATGAAGAATGTGAAACACCACCAAAAAAGTTTGAAGATGCCGAATTGCATCATCAAACAATATTGGATAAAGATGACACTTTGAGTTAGAAACAAATGGCAGAAATGTTAAATGTTGCACAACAAACAATTTCTAACCGTCTTAAAGCTGTGGGAAAGATTCAAAAGTCTGGAAAATGGGTGCCACATGAATTGAATGAAAGACAGATGGAAAACCGAAAAACCACTTGTGAAATTTTGCTTCAAAGACACGATAAAAAATCAGTTTTGCATCGAATTGTTACTGGCGATGAAAAATGTATTTATTTTCAGAATCTTAAACGGAAAAAATCATGGGTAAATCCGGGACAACCATCAACTTCGACTGCAAAACCAGAACGATTCGGCAAGAAGACAATGCTGTGTGTCTAGTATTGTGTACCACGATCTCCTAAAATATAGTGAAACCGTTAATATAACAAATGATCAATTTGAACCATGCATTGATCGAAAAACGACCAGAATGGGCCAAAAGATACGGCAAGGAAATTTTGCTCCATGACAATGCACCTGCACACAAAGCAAAATTGGTTCAGCATATAACCTGGTGACCGTGGTGTAGTGGTATATGGATAGGCTCCTCAAGCAGAGGGTCACGACGAGGAAGTCGAAAATTGGGTGACTTTTTGGTTTGCTTCAAAAGACGAACAGTTTTATGGGCGTGGAATCCATAAATTGCCTGAAAGATGGGAAAAATGTGTAGCTAGCAATGGCCAATACTTTGAATAAAATGTTTTTTACTTTGTCATTAAAAATAAGTATTTTATTTTCACAAAAAAATAAAAGGTTATTCTATATAATATAACTTGTATAATATCAAGAAATAGTTTAATTAAAATATTAATTTTGGAGACTCACTTCATACCGGTACACCTGGTATTTTTCGAACAATATTCTTTTCCTGGTTTGATAAAGTCCATTGGGGTCAGATCTGGCGATCTTGGGGGCCAGGAGATGTCTCTCAAGCTGCTTATTAATCCACCATAGTGTCTCTAGCCATGGTGCCATTTAGCTGAGACTTCACATGTGTATGAAGTAAAGGAAGAAGAATGTTCTTTTAGTTTTGGAATAAAATTGTCATTTATCATTTGTCGATAAGAATTACTAAGAATGCGTGCGAAATCCCAATACGACCAATAACTGAGGAAAAATACACTTTAATGTACCAATGGTAGTAAAAGTTTTTGGTCGTTCATCAAAACATTAGAAATTCGGCCTCATCGTCCATCCTATATCCCAATGCTGGAAAACATAATTTGTTCAACCCGTCCCTAAATAAATAAATCCAAGTTGTCTTAGATGGTTTTAAGTCTGATATTCACAAAATAAATGCTGGTGTGTCCCAGGGCTCCATTCTGTCTCCGTCACTTTTTTTAATTTTCATTAATGAACTCTTATCTACTGCTTCTAATCCAATATATTTTTTGCTGACTCTCTGCTTTTCATAATAGTTCCTAAATTCACGTCCTTGCTCTTCGGCTAGTGAAACGGGAACTGCAGCGTATGTTAAGCTCATTAAGTTCCAATATTAACAGCATAACCAAATGAGGAACTATTAACAGAGTGGAATTTAATTCTTCCAAAACACAATGCTGTCTGATGTAGTCAAAACTGTGCGATAAATGCTCCTGTCTCACTTTACTATATCGCTTTTTTCATTACAAGTACTCCATAGAAATCGTCAGTAGCATTCGGCCCCTTCAAACTTTCAACCGTAACACCGGTCTGGCAATGAATGCTCATCAGTATACCCTCAAGCCTACTTTCGGACGTATTCTGAAATATCGTGATTCGTTCCTAAGCCGTACAACTCGCTTATGGAATGCCCTACCGAGCTCTCTGTTTCCTACTCATTAATTTGCAAACATTTAAGGCCAATGCACATTATACATGTTACAAAAAACAAAAAATAAATTGTTTGACAGTGATGATGAGGCTACAATGTCTGGTTTAAGATTTGAGGTCCTAACAAATTGCTTACGACTTGGCGATACAAAGATAAAAGAGAATCGCCGCAAGGATGACCGTTGTGCCCCAATTAGAGAACTGTTTGATCATGTAATTTAAAAGTCTAAATAATTAGATGCTCCGACCGAATGCTGTACCACGAATGAGCAACTGTTGGGTTTCGCGAGCGTTCCCCATTTCGTACTTTCTAAAGAGAGTATTACTTTATGACACTAAAACATTTTACATGATCTATAGTAAAGCATATTTGGGCGAAGAATCAACACCTTGGAACCAAACTGTTGCAGATTATTATGTTCAGACTTTGCCTCACACTATTCACAGATCAAACAGGAATTTTATTTGTGACAACTAATTCACATCCATACCATTGACAACTACTTTTCTGCAAGACAAAAATATAACTGTTTTTGGGACCCTGATACAGAATAAAAACGAAATACCTGAGATATTCAAAGACAAAGCTAGTTTAAAAAAAATCCTCTATATTTGCTTTTAGTGGATCCCTAAATAAGAAAGTAAATCTATCGTAATATCAATAATGCACACTTCGCCTGATAAGGACAAAACTGTAACTGTAACTGTATAACATTCGACCAACTCTGCCACAGGTACTCAGTGTCCAAAAAAATACGACGCTAGCCATTATGTATATTTTATGGCCTATTTAAAGCAGCTGATGTTCAGTTCGGCTGAAAATAAAGGCAAAATTCTCACCAGAAGAACTTCTTTGAAGACATTATCAATGCAACTTCTAACATTGCGAAGTAATATCCGTCAAATGATCTATGGAATTTTGAAGAAACCGGATATGCCAGAACCACCAGCACCTGATGTTCCAAAACAAGGGCGATGATATGATAGATTCAAGGTTTTTAATAGCATTGAATAAATTGCTTTCTGATTGAGATTTTAAAAGTTTATTTAAAGTTTATTTAATGTATCCCTGACTTTTTGGCAGTTCAAAAGGTGTTGTATGGATAAGACAGTAGTATCGGAGCATAAGTGGCAATTTGGCAACCGTGGGTTAGAAATGTATGGCTATAAGTGTTTATCACAGGATCAAATGTAATCAACATTTAATTACAAACGTCCTCTTTGCTTTTCTCACGAGACAATTCCCTGGAATAGTTCCCGTGATATTTTTAAAATCTTTGTTACGAGCTTCTTGGACCTCTTCTGATAATTATTCAATCGGGAGCAATGAAGCCGAAACTTCGTCTTGTCCATGAATAAGTGTCTAATGGACAGTAGGGGACGTGAAAAACCATGGATGCATTTGTACAAAATAATAACCAGTATTAAGGGTAATTCTTCCATAATTATCAATATTAATATCGTAGCCACTTGATATTGGCACTAAAATTATTTGAATTTTCTTAATTTTTAATTAAGTTTGTATTTACTCGTCTGGCAGTATTACCGCCATTAGAATTTTCCGAAACGAGTCTTTGGCCGGAAAACTATGAATCCTATTCTCTCTTTGAATTCCTTTTGTAAACGAGTTTTACCTACGGCTACAATTTCTTTATCCTGATTGGGTGATTGCCATTTTTTTTTTATCGGAAGTTTATAGCCTACATGCAAGAGGGACTCAAATAATCTGATCCAGCAGTGTAACACTGATAAACCAAACTGTAAGACTGATGGATTATATGGTTTAGTCAACAATTGATCTATTGAATTAAAGTCCTTTCAACGTGCATCGCAAATATAGCAACGCTGTGTAGATGTAGTGTCTGTTAACGCATTATAATTTTTACATTCTCTATAGCAAAAATATTTTTATGTAGCACCAGTATAGCTTTTATAGCTTTTCTATGTGAATGTCAATTCGGGCTCTTTCAGCTATTAAAATTTGTTTTGACACTCACAAAATTTATTTTAATTAGACGACAATATCTGGTGGAAGAAGGGCACGGATTTTGACAAACTCTTTATTGTCAGTACTCCCAACTGATAATAAAAATACGCTTAGATTAGCATCTGAATCTGCATCCACACCACCTGTTTATGGTACTGAGCTACCATCAAAGCCCCATTTTGAAACCAAGCATAAGCTCCCTAACTGCTCAGCTTTCAATCTATATATGTATGTTTTTTTTTTTTTTTTGCACATTTATCAAACGCTAAGCAGTGTGGTTTAATAGAGTTTGAAAAGTAAGCAAACGTCTTGTCTTTCAATTTTTTCGGATGCTTTGGGCATTAGACGTGTGTCAGCGAAGTTTGTTCCAATACTAATAAATTTTTGATCAGAAGAACCGTCGCATGAGCCTCGATCGGGAGCTCTTGAATGACGTTAATGATGATTATGACTTGCTCAAAAGGGTCATAACTGGTAACAAATCATGGGTATGTGGTTATGACGTAGAAACCAAAGCCCAATCGTCCCAATGGAAACACCCAGGAGAGCCAAGACTGAAAAAAGCATGCCAATTTCTATCAAATGTTAAAGTTTTGATCACTGTTTCTTTAGATTACCGTAGCGTAGTGCATCAGGAGTTTTACCTCAAGGTCGTACGGTCAATAAGTAGTCTCGTCGTTTGCAAGAAGCAATACGAAAAAAACGTCTGGATTTGTGAAACTACAATTGCAGGAACAACTCCGTACATTCTAAAACCAGTTAAAGTCTCCAATCATTCTTTGTTCTTCATAAGAAATCTGTCCTTTTTACGGTCAACTTAAACCCATTTTTCTTTAAACCGAAAGGAGAATTGCGAAACTCAGTTCTATACGAGTAGTTCACTAAACCTCTGTTTAGGGCTATTGGTGCGCTTTGTAAGATGTTCATTCAAAAATGTAAAAAGGTCTTCTAACATTGCGTCCCCGAATTTTTTATTAAGGTAAATACAGGTTAAGAAAATAAATAGATATATATATATAAATAAATAGATAACAACAATTGATAGTCCTTACTGTGATTTCATTTTTTGTAATTATTTGCAAGTCTCCAATACTAGCTCCCGTATGTGCGATGGGTGCGGTAAATTACGTCGACGGAACTTTAGGGGATTTCTTCCGGGCCAGTATTTTTTTTGGTGACTATTACTATTAGCGATTTAGAAATTAATGCTATGTTTGGTATGAGAAGTGAGATAAGATATTCAAGTCTTTGTACAATCGTCGGAAGACTGGCTGCAATTAGAATGTTTTTTACTGGTGTTTTACTCTTAGTCCGGCTCTAACCGCTACATGGTATTAAGGCTTGCTTATTTGAAATGATGATCTGCTCCATTTGCCATAAATTACTACACCATAGTCGATCTTTGACAAATCAATGGGGTTGTTGACTCTTATTATTGTGTTGTAATTTGAACTTCCGTTTTTGGATGTTAAATATTTTATTATATTTACTCTAGTAGCTAGATTTTTTTTAATACTTATAACATACAATGTTCATTGAAGCCAAATTTACAATCAAAAATGATTCCCAGAATATTCAATAAGTCAACGTCACGTTATTAAAAATTAAATTATTATTTTTTTTTTTTATTTGCGCAATTCGATTTTTTACAGATGTGCAGTAATTTGGTGTTGTTAATTGCAATTTTATATCCAGTGGATCTACCCCAATCATTATTATATTTGAGAATATATTATATTTAAGAATATGGAGCTACGAGTAACTGTTTCGAGATCTTTGAAAACAGATTCGGAATATCGTTTTCGGTTTGCGATCATTTGTGATTTGAACGCGTTTGTGATGCCTCCGAAAGCGGCTGGCAAAAGCGGTCGATTTGATTAGCGAAAAATATCCCGACGAAAATTCATACAGTAAGCGTATATATAATACTTGCAATAAATCCTTACTCGATTTGAAACTTCCCCGTTTATCAATAATAGACATATCCATGTTCCAAGTACTTCCGTGCTGCGGAGGTACTCGACATCAGTTTACTTACCATCTTACCAGTTGGGGAGTTTTGTAAAAAAATTTCCCACATATGGCGATTCATACTACGGTTGCAATTTTCCTAATTTATTATATACAATAGGATAATACCTGTGAAAAACCCGGCTAAACCATCTTGATCAAAAGGGAATTTATTCAGAAAATAAAAATACAAGTTTATTCCATCTAAATCTATATTGTCCCCTTCAAAGTAATTCCCATCGACTACAACACACTTATGCCAGCGCATCGAAACATATTTTATATTCGGTTTTCGGTATGTCCATCAGTGCTTCCTGCGATTTTTCCATTACTTCCTCTCTGCTGCTGAAACGCGTTCCCCGTAGTGGTTTTTTAACTCGATTGAACAGAAAGCCACATGGAGCCAAATCAGGTGAATTCGGTGGCTTTTGGATGGTATTTGTTGCATTTTTCGTCCAAAAATTACGAATAATGATGGCACTATGCAAAATCCACGAGTTTTCTGCCCACATTTCTGGTCTCTTTCGGTGAATTTCTTCACGCAAACGTCTCATAAAGCTCAAATAATACTCTTTGTTTACTGTCTGGCCTTCTGGCAAAAATTCACGATGCACTACACCGTTGTAATCCATGAACACCGTGAGCATTGTGAACTGACGTGTTTTTTTTTTTTTGGTTTCGCTCATTTGGTGAACGCCATTCACTTGCCTAATTGCGTGTCGTACTCATAAACCCACGTCCTGTCTCCAGTAATGATCCTTTTGATGAATGTGGGATCGGATTTAGCCTCGCGAATCATCTCTTTTGCGACGTCAACACGGTCTCTTTTTTGCATGAAATTGAGGTCTTTTAGCATCAACTTTACTGCTACACGACGGAAACCCAAATCATTAACCTAAATGTCTTGGACGGATCCATAGGCAATGTTCAAGTCCTCCGCTTTCTCTCTGATGGTTAATTTGCGGTTATTGACCAACATTTCTTTTACTTCATCAATGTTTTCGTCGGTTTTCGATGTCGATGGTCTGCCACTGCGTTCATCATCTTCGATTGACTCACGACCAGTTTTGCCATTGGTAATCGACCGTTTTCTTTAGAGAATCATTGCCGAAACACTTTTTCAACATTTCCAATGTTCGCGCACCATTAAATCCATTTTTTACGCAAAATTTAATACAAGTTCGTTGTTGCAAATTTAAATTCATTTCTAAAATTGTAAAAAAAAACCCAAAAACACACAGAGATAGATGTACTCTTGGCTACGTAAGTTTTGCAAATGTCAAGCTATGACGCTAAGATTTAGAGGGAATGTCGACAACAGATGTACCAAAGGAAAAAAAAAAAACAGATCTCAAATCGGAACAATGGTAACGCCACCCGGTGGTTATTCCGTGTTTTTTTTTTTTTTTTTTGATCAAGGTGGTATGTATATTTTTTTAACTAATGTTGATTTTTTTCCCATGGTATATGAAATCTGATCAAATTCACGTGTTTTTTCCTTAACTATACTAAGCAACTTTCAAATTCTGTGAAATTAATGGAGAGTTCAGGTGAGCCGGCTGAAGATAATTGTTTGTATTTTGGGATGCCACTATTAAGATGGGAATATATTTCACGAAGGAACTCTGAAAAGTTTAAGTCCTTGCAACAGTTTTATCAGGTTTAAGTGATCAGTGATTTTGGCTTGGCAAAACTTGTTTTTCATTTCAGTTTTAAGTGTCTCAACGGACCGTTAGATATAGTTTTACATGAGATCCCAACATTTCCTTGATTGGACTTTAGGAATTATATTAGCTTTGAACAGTTCGAAGCTTTCAAGTTTTGGCGCTCTGTGAAATATTGCGTTCGATTTTCGGTAGTTTACCAAGTTTCATCCATATGGGTGTCTTTTAAATTTATGGCAGCCTTTATATATATATATATATATATATATATATATATATATACATATTTTTTTGTTTTACTTTAAGGTTTTTCAAATTGTTAAACCAAAAATCTTAGGTAGATTTACCACCAAATAATCAACTTGAAAATTTCTCGTTATCAGGTTTAAAAATTTCAAAAATAAAGAAAAACAAAAAAAAAAACAGAAACAATTACTTCTAATTAATACTAATTCTAATAATCAATTCTAATAGAACAATACATATACATTGACATATGAATATGACTTATTGCAATACATACATACAAGTATCTACTTGTATATAGGGCCTAAGAGAAAGTAAATGCTTTCTCAGCCAAGTTCATTGGTTTTTATATATAACTTTAAAAAAAACTTTAACTGCACTATTTTATCAATTGCTTGATTTTTCTTCGTCTATGGGTTGTTTTCTTTAGTCTGCAGTCTTAAATTTGCTTCCCTTCTTCCTTTTGACCAGGTTAAAATTGGAAGTAACATTTTTGATAGTTGAAGTACATATGTTCGTTCTCTTCGTATGGGTGGTTAATTGAAGTTGCATTCTCACAGTAAATTCATTGAATTTTGATTTGAAGAATCTTATGTGGAAATTAGTTGCTGGGAGAAAGAAACTTCCTAAAAAACTATACCAATCCTTGCCTTCGCAGACATTGTTATTTCGATCAGGGCTATAGCCTGAAGAAGTCTTTACTTGATTTAGCTCCATAAGGAGATACATTTGAGCATGATAGTAACGGTAGAGAGAAAAAATCCTTGACAATCTAATCTGATAAACCACAGAAGTTCTATACCGATGAAATTATGAACCTACCCGGAAAATGGCAAAAGGTCATAGATAATAATGGCCAATATGTATTTGACTGAAATTGATTATAAATAAAAAACATTTGTACCAAAATTTCGTAACAAAAATGTAAAAAAAAACCTGCGGAGACTTTTTTATTAACACAGGCGATAGATGAAATATAGAGGTCCCAAATAGTTGAAGGTTTAATCATAGTCCGTAATGTATGACAGAATGGCTCTGCAAAGTCGAGCACTAACAAATGTTTTGAATGCAGTGTCAACAACGGGTACGATTGTGTTGGCTATTGTGGGCGATACTGGTGCCTCGGCTTTATCTGTGTGTTTGGATTTCCTAGGATATTTGGCGAGTTTTCGCAACGCCTTTTTGGAGAAGGACGTATGATTATCGGATTTATATATATCATATCAATGCTTGCGCCATTATTGATATTTTGGTGTTAAAAAAGTTGTAATCATGGGTGGCCGGGGCTCAAGTGGGAGTCAACTGGCTTCCAAATTGTGAGGTTCGGTGTCCGAATCCCCATAATAATTTAGTTTCTCCATTAAATGTTGGATGTCACCCATGGAGCGAAAAAAACCATTGAGCTCAAACATCTTTCTCCCTGCCTCCATCCAATTTTTCGAAAAACTTAATAAGTGCTTCGGCATCTAAAGAGTAGTAACTAGTAATACCCTCTTGAGTGTTAAGTTCTTTAAAAATAAATTTAACAGATGAGGTTTTGATTGTCGAAAATGTCTCTATTTTGATTTAAAATACAACCAAGTTGGCTTAATCAGTGTGGAATATTGCTTTCGTATTTATTGGGTGTCTACCGAATCTAAGAGTGGTGATCAGTGGAAAGTACTCGCCATCATGCAGGCCCTGAGAATTTCCCAAGAGGTGTTAGTGTATAGCTGCGTAGAAATAAAGGATAAATTCAAATGTGTGAATTTGTTGGGCTCTCATCATTTAGAATGGTGAACTTGTAGTTTGCTAAGCAATATTCGACTTGTTTGCCCCTGGAATTGCATCTTAGGGAACCCCAGAGCAAAATTGCCAAAAATTACGAAAATATGGTGCATTATGTTTCGGGGTGTAGGAAGTAAGACCTAGTAAGTGAGTGCCATCGTCATCATCGTTATAAAATGGTTTTAAAAAAGAGCTTTTGTTGTTGCGGAGGGATTTAGAGATTTTAGACAAAGGTGAGTGAATTATTGTTTGTTTTGAATGATTATTGTTTTTACAAGGTGTGTGTGGTGGTGATTCTAATGGGTTGGAGCTATGGGAGAGATAACTTGAGTGATTTACGCATAAATTTGTGTTTAAGAGGTTGATCGCGCTTTGGTTTAAAGTGTTGGTGGTTGAAATGGAAAAGAAAACGAATGGCTGGGCTAATAATAAGTCAATGACTGCTTAAGTATTTTTTCATGTAAATATTAACCTAAGAAAAGAATTTAAATATTAAAAATGTTAAAGGACTTTTATTTTCAAAAATATTTTGAAATAAATAACAGAGTGTCCTGGCACACAAGTGCACTCCAATTATGGGTAGGGTTCAAGAGATATAAATACAATAAGATAAATAAAAAAGGAGAAGAGAAGCGTGCAACTATCATTCGAACATTTTTTCGAATCAAATAAAAAAAAAAAAAATCTAAATGAGTTCGCTAGACACCCATTTTCTAAACAACAGTTTATGTTTTAATCTTTTCAAGTTGGATATATATGTAATTGTCTAACTTGGTAACTAGAACAAATTGGAGACTTATTAAATAAAACCTTTGAAGGTGTAAAACGCTTCGCCACTGCTGATTTTGTATTTAAATGTATTTATGTTTTTGCCTTTTTCAAGTTCTGTTAAATTTTTGTAATCAATTCCAACTTTTGTTTGTACAGCCAGGCAGAAAACATTATATCTCACGTTAAGTATTCCTAACACAAGAATTTCAAATTTCTGCTAAATCATATTATCACAAACAAGGGAAAAATTCCGCTAATTACTAGCGGCGAATGACGAATGAAGAACACAAAAACGACTTTAATATCAGAGCACGAGAGTGAAAACTGGATAGAATAAATGCCCAAAAGAGAATTCAGAAAAATCAATCAGCAAAAAATGAATAGTATAAATCGAGGCAAAGCATTATACTACTTACTGATTGTCTTTACCTTTTTACAATAAAGAACAACTGAGGGTTTTAACTTATAATTTTATTGATGTAAAGATATGGCTTTATTTAACTGCCTTTTCCTTACAAAGAGACAGCGACTGAAAAAGTGTATGCGTGCGTCGGCTATTGTAGTAATTGATCAACGACATCGGTGTTGGATGTCTTGTCATTAGAACAGCCCGTCTACAATGGGCATGAATGATGCCCAGATTATAAACATGCCATGAGCATGTCCAGAAAAGAAACAAAAATCAATTCTTCCAATTTTGCTGTCAAAATTTATACAATACATGTATTGGTTAAATGTTAAATTTTCGTTGTCCAATTTCTTTGTTTGGCAAAATGGCATAAATCAACAAAATATTTATTTCTGCTTCCATCTTCTTGTACTTTTTTTTTTTTTTTATATTTGCTTGCGAATCAATTTGAATATTTAAACAAGAATCTGGTTTGGCACACAATACTATTTGACGTTTATATTTATTGTACATCTATGGTATGTTAGTGCATTTTGACAGAACATCTAGAAGAAAAATATTGCTTCTGATATTAAATCCAGAACTTAAAAGTGTTAATCATTAATGATTATAAAAAAATTCCAGAATTTTTAAATATCTGTAATTTAAGAAATCAACTATTATAAAACTGTTTAAGAAGAATGGGATTTTAGAACGTCTGTCTAAAAGTGGAAGACTTTCAAAACTTTCAACGGAGCAAATTAAATGAAGAATCTTAAGGATAATAATGTAAAATGTAGTACACCGTCTAATGTCAAATAATGTCTTATTTCAAATACGGTATTGGGCTAGACTATATAATGTGACACTACTTTTTTCATATCGTACTTACTGCATTATAGTTGTATTCTCTTGGATGCCCACAGCATAGATGAAGCATAAGGTGAATTCCTAAATATCAGCATTTTTAACTTAGTACAATCGCAGATCTTTTCTCATGTATTTTTGAACGCATTCGCTGCGTAGACATACCTGAGTACGATCGAAATTTGTTTTACCTTCAAAAACGTCATGTCGGTACAAAAAAAAAAAAAAATATTCAACCAAATCTTAGATTTACTTTTTTCAAAGAAAAAGGTTATATATTTTTATTACAAATTATTTCAATAGTTCTTACACCATCCCTACTTAACCCATTTCTCCTAGCATTTTGTTTTTTCATTCCATTGTATTAAAAGATAATTTATTATAGTAATATTTGGTAAACTCCATTATTAGGTAGTCAGAAAACAAAGGGCCTTCATAAAGGACCTCAGTCAAATGGGGGTTGTCAAAATGGTCAATTAGAAGTCACTGAGATGTTACTCCATTTGTCAACATAGTTAATCGATTAATATTCTTAAAGTTTTTATTTATTAAATTCCAACATAAAATTAAAGTAGAACATGACGTAAATAATGAAATATACATAGACATGAACATCATTTTGAGCAGTATTCTACAAAACACGATACATGAAGTGCTACATCACACTTCAAGCATTTCATGGTTGACTTTTGGTTGCATTTTCTGCATCTGTGATCTGTGATCTCAGCATCTGTATCTGCAACGTTATGTTCCAGTTTATTGTACCTGTTAGTAGAAAAAATAAGTGATAATAATTATAATAAATAAATAAAAAAAATAAATCAATGGTGCGACAGCCCGGTGTAGGCTAAGTCCTAGTTTCTCACTTTGTGAATTTTTACACTTCTGAGGTGGCCCTACTGTTTATTGCCGGTTCCGAACGGCTCTCCTGACAAGCTTTTTCATAGGCAGAATTTAACTTTCGGAGGTTTGCCCGCCGAAAGGATGATGACGATTTTTTGAAAAATTTGCTGTTGTGCTCCTACCGGGATTCGAACCCATGTAAGTGGTGTGACAGCCAGTGGGTCAACCATCACGCCATCGCCACCACCTAATAATAATAATATAATAAATAAAAAATAAGAGTTACTATTCGTGCATTGTAATTGTTCTAACCAGCTTTAGATTTTGGAAACTTTCAACGGCGGACCTTTGTGAAGAGACTACTTTTTTGTTCGACTCCAATACTGCTGTGACAATTCGGCGAAGAAAAACACAGGGTTGTCCAGGGAGATCCAGTGTGTCTTCATCTTTCTTTTGCAGCTGCTAAGCATTTTGCTCCGCGACATCAGTCATGTGAGCAATTAGTGTTACCTACTCCATAAAGGCAGATATTTTGATCAGCACGATCTGTGCCGCCCATTTGTTTTAATCGTTGTAAGTATTTAAGGGATGAAGCTGCCTAATCAACACTTTACTTTCCTTTTTTTGTGAATATCTTGGGACAACGTAAATTGACTGAATGTCATCAAAATTAGTTGAACACGAAACTACATTATTATCATTCCAGCTTAGTATCATGATATTATTAGCCACATCAGAGCAATACACATATTTTCCTCTTTCTGATTTCTGCAAATCTCGTTTATATCGGATGGCGCATACTTTATCAAGGCAGTTCAATCTGACTGTACCTGTCGCATCAATTTTATTTTGTCGGAGATCAACAAGTAAATCACTTGATGTAAAAAAATTATCGAAAAAAACTTGGACCTTCAGAAAGACTGTGAGCGTAAGTCATCAAAACTACATACCTCAATCCATGCATTAAATATACCCAATTAACTGTTTGGTACCATGACTTCCAAAATTAAGCACCATGCTTTCATCTACAGAATATTTTTGCCCATATGAACAGAATAATTGACACCATAGATCGATTTCATTCAAGAGAGGTTTAACTTTTGCAAATCTGTCACTGTGATTGAGGTAGTCAATGTTACATACAATTACGTTGGACATAATGTGTTTCACTCTATCTCTTGATATAGCACTTGTAATCAAAGACTTATAGGAGTCAGCTGATTGTTCCCAATGAATGATATCCACTCAGCAATAAAACAGCCACAAAACATTTCATTTCAGCCAGGGTTATATCTTCCGTTTTATTTTTCTTTCGTTCATATTCATTTGTACAATTTTCAATAATAGAATAAACTTGTTCGTCAAAGAAAATTTTGAAATATTCTACAAGAGTATGCTAGTTTTTGGGACCCTCCATTGCCGGCCATTTGTTTTCTTCCCATAAGAGCATACTATTTTTAATCCCAATTTCCAATTTTGCTTGTGATGTAGAAGGCTCGGAAATAACCCATGAAGATTCGAGATCATGCAGACGCATATCAGAAGAAAACTCACCAACAACAGCTGTAGCAAGAAGTTGACTAGAACGCAAATTGTCGATTATAGGATTAACTTCATCCCCAGAATCTTCGTCCGTTAGATCAGCTGTTGCATTTGTGGGTGGTAGAATAGTTTGGTGAGCAACGACGGTCCCCAATTAGACTGACGTCCTTGCAAAAGGATCACCAAAACGTTTTGATATTGTGAGGACAAATATTGGTTAGAAACAATATGGTGCATTATATTATTGAAATACGTGACCAAATAAAATAATTTCAATTACAAAGTTGTTATTTGAATAAATAATGTACTTACCCATCAACGTAAATACCACTAGAGTCCGACATCTTTTTTTTATTAATTATTAATATTAATCTTATAATACAAATCCTATACAAAATTAAATGATAGGGTTGCATTCTATAGCCTTAATGACTAGAGGCGAATGTCTCATTAATTTAAATAAACATACAATAGTTGTGGGGCAGTTGCAAAATACAATCAAAACAAAAAAGAAAAAAAAAATAAACAAAATAATTATTAATTTATTTATAAGTACGAAAGACATGCTAAACAATGCTCATAAGCAAATGCTTGACTTGCGAAATATCCATTGTAAACAGCCATAATTTGATTCTGTTTAAAGATAGACTGTATATTAATGATTCTAATTTCGTACGGCAATCGATTAAATAATGTAGGCGCTAACAGAGTATATGGGTAGAAATTGGGAAAATTAGTCTTGTTTGCCATCGATACCTTAATAAATTACCGAAATTTCACTCTTAATCTGTATATATTTAAATTTCTTGGTATTGCATTGTATCTGCTATCTATGCGAAATATCCATTGTAAACAGCCATAATTTGATTCTGTTTAAAGATAGACTGTATATTAAAGATTCTAATTTCGTACGGCAATCGATTAAATAATGTAGGCGCTGACACAGTATATGGGTAGAAATTGGAAAAACTAGTCTTGTTTGCCATCGATACCTTAATAAATTACTGAAATTTCGTAATTTAAATTTCCGTTTATCTTTACTCTTTGAGTTCTTTCCGTCAGATAAGACTTAAACCAATTGAACACTGAGTCCCTGAATCTAGCCTTGTAGAGTTTGTCCAAAAGAATTGAGTGGCTAACCATATCAAAGGCCTTTGTCATGTCGATAAATAATGCTATTGGACAAGTGTTACTATAACCATTGCATATTTCACTACACAACTTTAATATGGCATCTTCTGTCCATTTACCCTCACGGAAGCCAAACTGTTGATGACACAAGTAATTATTTTTGGTTAGGGTATGATAAAATCCTGTTTTTCATTTCTTTTTCAAATAGCTTAGAGATTGTTGGAAGTAATGATATTGGTCTATAATGGCTGATAAATTTCCAGCAATCCTTTTAATATAGAGGAATAACTTTAGCAGTTTTTAACGCAGACGGGAAGATATCACAATTAACACTCAGATTAAATATATGGCACAGTATATCAACAATGAAGAAGTCAATACGTTTAACGAGACAATTAGTTATACCATCCGAGGTACAGGAGTTTTTATTGTTAAGATTCACTATACATTTATAGACTCAAGTGATGAAAAATGTTGGAAAACAAAACTATTACTCTGAATGGCATCATCAATAAGATCCGGTTATAATTCACAACTACAATTTGTCTGAGTAAGATTGGGTTTGCAACTCATTGCAATATTTGCAAAATAGCAGTTGAAGGTATAGGGTTTTCTAATAACGACTTGACAACTTTTTTTTTAAATAAAAGGCAAACCATTTGAGATATTTCAAAAACTTTATTATTGGCTTGAAGTACAATCAAAACATTTATGAATGGAACTCGACTTTGTCCACCGCGGGCACGTTTGGAACGGTCGATTGGTTGGACCCCATTTTTAATGACTCGGCCACACATTTCGGTCGAAACGGCCGCATCATCTTGGCGCATCTTCTCCAGAACCCAATCGGAGAACGTACGTCGCTTCAAATGGTTCATCGGCTTCAATTCTTGAGTCAGCTTGATCTTGTATGGGTGTAAACCAAGATCCTAACGCAAAATACGCCATAATGTGGTCTGAGCGATGCCCAATTCTTGAGAACACCGAGGAATTGACTGATTTTATTGAATTTTACTGAATAAATTGACAGTGACAGTTTGATGATTAGTGAAAGAGTGCGTTCACAAATTAAATTCAAAGTTGTCAAGTCCCTATTATAAAACCCTATACTTGCAATATACATAGGATTATGCACTAACGTATCTTCTACCTGTATCTCACTAATGTTGTCTTGTTTCTCTTCATTACTTAAAATGCTATTGACAACTCTCCATCCTCCTTAATATTTCCCCTCCAGTTGCCGAATTTAAACGAATAAAAATTATCTCAACCAATAGCTGTTTTTCTTTTCACCTTTTGGCTCAATTTATCATATTATATTGCAGTTTAATTGTATTATTTCGATAGTTCTTTTTGCATATTTTACGAAGAGAATACTTAATAATGGTGGAATTTATAATGTGGAATTTTAGTATTTTCAAAAAAAACATCATAAGCTTATGAAGGATCATTTTCTTAATAAACCAGCTCCCAAAATTCAAACTTAAGGGCATCCATTAATTTTGAGTAGTCTATTACCTGTTTATCTGGAAAGAGGATATATCTTTTTCTTTTAATATCAGTCATTTGATCTAAGTCTAATATTATCATACAGTGATCAGTTATTTTTAAATCAAGTACTTCACATGAAATCATGTGAGACCAATTTTTGTGGAATCTTACAAAAATGTGGCCAATACAGGTTTGAGTTACGTCTGTTTTACCGAGTTGGTTCATTCACAAGCGACTTTAAGCGACATTAACATAATATATATTTGTCAAAATCATTACTATCACCCAATAAATTATGTCTATGTTTATGTCTCCTAATACAATTAAATTCCTTGACTTTACATTCTTTAAAAGTTCATCCATATGTTCAATAAATACATTTTTGCTCAAACAATTTTCATGTAAGCGATAAATACATAAAATTGTTAGAACTTCAGCATTTTGTTTGTAGGTTTATTTGTAGGATATCCGCACTACCGAGACTATATTTCATAATCTCTTCACAACCGATGCAATCCTTTATGAATACTGCTACACCACCTGCACTATACGAATTATTACAACTCCCAAATAATTCATAACCCGGAATAGTATAATTGGATAATTCGTAGTCGTACATCCAGATTTCAGACAAAATAAAAAAGTCAGGTAATAATTTTAAACAATCAATATGAGCGACGAAAGAATTGAAACTTTTTCGCATACTTCGAATATTTTGATGTATTAAAGTAGGATTAGGATTTTTATTTATTTTTACGCCATTAGAAGAATTAAGATTCATTTTAAATTATGTTTATACTTAACTTATAAATTTACAATATCTTCAAAGCACCTAACCTGAATTGCAACATCCCCTTCTTTTTTACACAAAAATATTACATTTTTCCTAACTCATATAAATTTGTATTTTTTAGTCAGCTTTATCTTCTTGGCTGCACTAAGTTCACGTACATGAGGGGTCAAACTGTCATTAATAAAGATGTTTGTGTTATCAATCCTCTCACCGAAAAAATTCGCTGTGAGTTTAACGTTTCTTTTCGCTCTCATGATGGTTTCTTTCGTCTGCTGGCGAGTCAATTTAATGACAAGAATATTGGTGTCGTCTCCGGATGTAACATCGCCTTTTGCACTGGTACTGCTGATTTTCTCACGTTTTCTTATATTTTTACAATAACATAACAGTGATCAATGTCATTTTCAAAAAATTCCACTGCCACTTCTTCGCGAATGATTCCAACAGCAACTTGCATTGCATTCGAATTATTGACACACGGTACATTCTTCACAATTCCCATAACATTGAAATGATTGGACTGCTCCAAGAAATCAATTCTTTGATTTCTTTGAATATCAGTTTCAAATCAATTACTTACTTCTTGTTTTTCTTTTTCACAATTGATTTCATTCTCTCTTCTACTTATGACCTTGGGAATTGCAGAAACAGAGACATTTTCTGCAGCTAGAGAGTTTCGTCGCATAGCTATGCACTGAGAGCATCTAAATTTTTTTTTTGTTTTTTTCTCATTAAGATCAACAGTTAAAATTTTAACAGAGTCACTATGGAAAAGATTTTTGCAGTCATGGCATTCTATTTTTGCATCACTTCTATCAACTTTTTTTTAAAAAACAAAACACTGCATGGTTGATTTTTAGCAAACTTGGAAAATGCGCGATTTTAAGATGAATACAATGAAATATTTTCAGGGATCGTGTGTTTAGTTTTATTTAAGAGTTTTTGTTTTCTAACTTAAGCAATTCTCGTTACGTGTGTACCCCACAAATACAATTTATTGAAACGCATTATCTTTCTTTGATGGTGGAACCCATAGAACTGATTGAGATGCAACCATTTTTTTGTACCTTTTTACACATGTTAATAACGGTATACCATTGTCCTAATATGTAGATAAATCAAATACACAATGATAATAGGGTTTAATAATGAAAACTATTCCGCACTAAAATTTTCAAACTTTTTCTGCAGCCACAATTGAAATGCCTAACTAATCTGCACAAGTATGACGATATGTTGACATTTATGAACATAAGGTTAATACTGTTTGATTATGGTAAGTTATTTGTACAGAGAGTCTGCATTATTGAATGCAACTAATGCAATTATTTGATAGTATGGCGTTTCTGAAAATACCCATAGTTTATCTATGGGCTGCAGGATTAACATGAAATATTTGGCATGCATATAACACAATTGTGTTTTGGAATTTGGAATTCGACTTTAAATACAAAGAATTTCATTTCTGTAAGCAAATTTTCCATTTCTGTTGTATTCACAGAAGCAACAACATAAATTGATATGTTTTCCGACTCTGTTAAAAAGAATTGAATACCTTTATGCGTTGAGTACGCGCATTGTACAATATTGAGAGCGATTTTATCATACATAGTTCTGTGTGGCATGGTGTCTCGAAATCTTCGGTCCTTAATGTATTTAACAGACCCACCGATCATCGAGGAAAAACGATGAAAATAATACCAATATCAAACATGGCATTTTTGCCCATGATTTTTCAAAAATTAAGTCAAGAATAGTTTAAATACTTAGAACATTACTTTTACTAAATGCTAATCTAAAAATGCTCACAAAAAAATTACTTACAAACTAAACTTGTTTTTCTAGCTAAAACACAACAAATTAAACTGACATATCGTCCAGCTCGAAATAATCCCCTTGATCTTTACTACCTAATGGATATGACATGGACAATGAGAGACGATAAAACAACCCTGGTTCAGATGGGTGCCCAGCTTACTGAAGCTTTAAGAAGTCTTACGGACAATTATCGTATCGGGTTTGGAACTTTTGCTGATAAACCGGTAATGCCTATGATAATGCCTCACCTAAGGGAAAATCCTTGTGCAGCAGAACGTGAAGTTTGTGAGCCAACATACGGTTTTAGACATCACCTGTCGTTTACACAAAATATTACTAACTTTATTCGATCAGTAAAAGATACGAGAGTTACAGGCAATTTAGATAATTTAGAAGGCGGTCTAGATGCGCTTATGCAAGTAATTGTTTGTTCAGAAAGAATTGGCTGGAATGAAAAGGCGAGAAAAATTGTAGTGTTAGTAAGTGATGGATTCATGCATTTTGCTGGCGATGGACTTTTAGCTGGCATTACCATTCGGAACGATCGTAAATGTCATTTAGATGAATTTGGAGAATATCTCGGAAGCTTGGTATTTGACTATCCTTCCCTCGAAGAAATTTACAAAGAACTCATAGAACAAAAAATTAGCATAATTTTTGCAGTAACATCAGATGTAGTTCAAACATATAGAGAAATAAGTAACATAATGAATGAAATAAGCAACGTTGAAATTCTAAGCACAGATTCTTCTAATATTATTGAACTTATAAAGACGAGGTAATACAAATTTTCTAATTCTTAAGTTGTACTTGTTAAGCCAACAGATCTATTTCAGTTATGAAACTTTTCTCAAGAGAGCTAAATTTGTCGATGACAGTCCGTCATACATGGCTATCACGTATGAAACAAATTGTGGCGGAAAGTTTAAAGAAATTAAAAATAGAAATTACTGCAATGATCTTAAAATAGGAGAGGAAGTTGAGTTTTATATCAATATCACGGTTGATAAGTTTCCAGATGATGGGATTTATGTAAAGTCAATATTAAAATTATAATTAATTATATTATTATTATATAATTATAATATTATTATTAATTATATAGTGCCGAGCTGACCATAACGAGTGCATACGCAAAAGTGCACTCGCTCCTCGCGTAGAGACATACAAAAGATAAAATAAAAATAATAGCGCGCGAGTGAACAAAAAAAAATCACTTGTGTAGGAGAAAAAACGCGCAAATGCAGTGTTAACATTTACAGTGCGGGCATCCCAATCTTCCTGCTCATGGCCATACTGTTGCTTGCACTCAGTCACTGCCATTCCTGTATTAAATTTTTATTGACTGAGTGTACGTAACAAAGGATGTACAGCGGGTTGTGCGAATGAATTTTGTTGGTATGCTGTTTCCTATTGTTGTAAGGGCATAACACCTTCAACAGTTTGATTTAGTAAACCAACTCCGAATTCTTACTTCATAGCTGTGCTTAGTATCGTCGGTGTCTGTATTTTTGTGTTTGTCTTTTTTTATAATGACTTGGGAATTTAGAGTTAATGTAGCCAATATTCTCAGGCTAAAAAGTAATCACATTTTTGCATACGTCCACGTCTATAAATATAGACCAACTGTTTTGGCACTTAATGAAACACAGGTAAATCCCCGCCCACACCTCTCAGATCACTCTGATCTGAAGCTATCTGGCTACGAACTAGCGCCATTATTGTTTTCTTACCGCGGTCTCGCCATTTACATGTGAAGTGATGTAACTTATTAACTCCACCACAATGTAGTCTCTGTTCCAATCCGGAATTCAATTTCATATGGTTAAAATTCCATATCCGTAAGCAAATTACCCACTTTTGTTTTATTTACAGAAGCCCCAAACTAGACAACAATTCGACCTTTAACGAGTTTGATGCGCTGTCTGATTCCATACAAAGAGTTGTATCCCTGTATCCTCATACTGAAATCGTGATTACGGACGATTTCAATATACAAAAAACTGGGTGGCTGGACAGACAACCCCTGATGGACGGTGTGTTGAGATCTTCGCTGCGGAAAATAACTTGACTCAGCTTGTGAATGAGTCCACAGGAATACCAGATGTTGATAGTCATACCGCTAACACTCTGGACTTGTGTTTAACTTTTCACTTTTATAGATACACCGTTGATATACTGTCCCCTCTAGGCTCGTTGGACCATTGTGTTATATCAGCTTATTTCTCGTACTAATACTTTTATAATGCCCCTTCATGAAAATGGTCTAAAAAAGGAAATTCGTAATTATCGTCCTATAGTCAAACTCTCTTACATACCTAAGCCATTCGAAAGTATTGTTTATGATGTTTTTGAATGAATGTTTTTCCATTGTAAATCTATATTTTCCCCTCACCAACACGGTTTCCTAAATGGTAGGTCAACAACCACAAATTTGACAGAATTTATATCTAACACCCTGTGTGCACTGAAGGATGGCAAAGAAGTCGATGTTGTCAACACAGATTTCAGTAATTTTTTTAGATAAAATTTCACATGCAATTTTACTTTTGAAACTTAAGGTTTTCGGTTTTCGATCTGGGTTTATCGCTTGGATTGAATCCTTCCTGCAACACCGTCAATATGAAATCCTTTTTAGATATTTTGTATCTAAACCCTTTAATGCCCCATCTGAGATCTCACAGGGACCCCTTATTTTCATTCTGTCAATTAATGACGTTGATCGCATTATTAATTATTCTTATCTATCAGTTTATGCGGACTAACTCCCAAGATGACTTGAACAGCTTTTCTACTTGATGTAGCAAAAACTTTCTAGAGTTGAATGTCGGCAAATGCCAAGCTATCACTTATTCGTCATCCGGCAGCCCTCAGAACGTATGTAATCAGCAATGAATTTGTTCCCTCTGTTACTTTTCTGCGTGATTTAGGTGTTATATGCGATAGTGAACTTAATTTTCGCAGTCATTTTGATAGTATTATCAGCACGGCAAATTTTGCACTCGGTTATGTGAAACGCTGGTCCAAGGAATTCTCAAATCCATATGTCACGAAAACCTTATACTGAGCATTTGTAATATGCCAGCCAAGTCTGGTCTCCCTATCACTATACACATTCGTATCGAATTGAGGGTGTCCAACGGAGGTTTATCCGTTTCGCTCTACGCGGGCTCCCTTGGCTTGATGGCTACAACCTACCTCCTTACGAGCGCCGTTCGAACTTGCTGAATATGCAATCGCTTGAAAAACAAAGAAAAGTTTCTGATGTCCTATTTGTACAACAGCTTTTAACAGGTAACATTGGTTGTCCTGTGCTTCTACAAATAATCTGACTTAGCACACGTCCGTATACTCTGAGGTCAATGCCCATCTTCCACCTGAAATTTCATCACATGAATTATGGGCATAATGACCCTATGTCTCGAATGCTACGCGTGGCTAATGACAGTTATCAACTTTTCAATTTTAATTGTAGCAAAAACACGCTTAGAAACTCTCTTTTTCCCTTTCCCCTCTTAATTTTTAAATACATATTGTTAAATGTAATTCCAAGTTTTTTTGGAATTGCTTGTATTAAGCGAATAAATACACAGTTAGGGAAAAGATTCCTATATTATATTCCTTGAATGAGAACCTTTATTCGTCATCGGATGAAGAGTATCAGCATTTGTCCAGCTGATGGACAATGGTCATGGTCATGGAAACGCTGGTAAACTGCAGCTCATGAAATATCTCGAAACACGAAAACCTTTCTATGATCGGCAGTACGGTTTTAGTAGCAGCAGGTCCACAGGTAATTTGATAGCATGTCTCATCGAAAAGTGGAACCAAAGCGTACATCAATCTGTTAAAAGCAAAATAGTTGCACTTGTTATTTCTAAAGCATTTGACAGAGTTTGGCATCAGGCTCTTTGGGATCGATGACTCTCCTCCTCAATGGATTCGAAATTACCTTTTTAATTTAATTTAATGCTTCCAAAACACAATGCTATCTGCTGTCTTAAAGCGAATTTTTAGCATTTAAGAAATTTATCCGCCCGTAATTAGAGTACAATGCCCACATCTGGTCGGGTGCCCAAAACACCTCTGCACCTGTTAGATAGAATTCAAAACCGTGCAATAAAACTCATAGGTGATAATCATATCACCCAGACAATGGACACCCTTGAACACCGACGTAATGTCTCATATCCAACTCTGTTTTATCGCTATTTCCGCCACCAGTGCTCAAAAGAAATCGAAAGAAACCAGTAGCATTCAGCCCCTTCAAACTTTTAACTGTAACACCCGTCTCGATATGAACGCTCATCAGTATACCCTCAAACCCACTTTTGGACGTACTCTAAAATATCGTGATTCATTCCTAAGCCGCACAACTCGCTTATGGAATACCCTGCCTAGCTCTTTATTCCCTAGTCATTGTAACATTCAAACATTTAAAACCAACGTTAATCGGTACCTCTCTTTCCATCCTCACTGATTTATCTTCGCCCGCGCTGTATACAAGCATTTTAAGGGAACACAAATCTAATGTTACATATTTATATATATTTATATATTTTTTCAATATGAATATATGTATTTTATTTTTAGCACAGAATCATACGTATTGAGGAGACGAGCGTTTCTGAATATCTCGAGATCGAAGTAGAGATTCAATCACCCTGTCCGTGTGATGAAGACATTATTTCAGATAATTACGCGCAATCTGAATGCAATGATCATGGGGTTTTACAATGCGGAATGTGTCAGTGCGATGATGGTTGGTAAGTTTTTATTTTGAGAATTTGTACACGTTTACAGAATAATTGTGAAGATTGCGAATCCTAACCTGCGTTCACTTTTAGTTACCACCCGAAATCAAGTAAGGGGTGATCTTATTAGATGAACGATCGGTGACAATCCGTAATATTAATTTTTGGCAGGCCATTTTCTATTGAACTTAATAGCTACCTTGTTCTTATCAGCCTATAAAAAAGTTTCTAAGTATCCTGGTGGGTACCATCATGTTTGGATTTCCGTTAAATAATTTAGCTCTCTGCAATCAAAGTTGGAAATGCATAGAGTGTATATAATCGTTGTATCTTTCTCTAGCCCAACTTTATTTGATACAGTTTTCAAGTTTTTAAACATCCAGTTAAGATCCATAATTTCACAAAAATGCTCGAGTTTAGTCAAGGTATGACGTTGTCCACTTCTATGTTCTGAAAAATCCTTGCGGCAACTTATCATTATACATAAGATGGCACTTACCATCATTGCGTGTACTATAATTTATTTTTTTTTTTTTAATGACTTATTAAAAGGCATCTTTTTAAGTCAAGAATACTACGAGTAAATAGCACATAAATTCAATGAACAGTTAAAATATGGAAAATCTGTAACGCCGAAGTCCATAAAATGTTGATATGGTCACCCATGAGGATCTGCTTGTTCAGCATCGAGTAAATGTTGGGCATTTTCTTTTCCCCCCTAATTTTTTTTTTTTTATTCATCCTACCTATTCGAAAGTTTTCGAGAAAACTTTTTATATATGTATGGTATGAAGAACTGTCATCAAGCATTTCGCTTTTTTCAAAGGGCCTGATATAAGTTTAACACTGTTTCATGATGAAGAGATCCCTTATTTATAAGATCTCTATCTTTTCAATAGTTTGCGTTTTCGAGAAAGTTTGTGGTTACTGTAAAGGATATGAAAGCGGGTTTTCATTCTCAACCAGGGATTTTGTCGAAGCGTAAATTGAAGGATAATATCTTTTTCCTACCAACACTAATTAGTAATATATGAAGCTATTTCATGCTACAGCCTATACCTATGAAATGACGCAGTATTTACGAAAACTTTTTCGATTTTTTGAATTTTCGAGCCACAAAAATTAAAAAAGGTTGTGTCAACTGCAGGTTGTACTGAAATACGAGTATAAAATCATTTAAATGTTTCCATCGGAATTGCCTTGGACCCAATTTTTCAGGACTTTTTTGTAATTAGGACGGGGCGGAATCAACTGATTGTAGTCCTTACTTACCGACTCGCGTGTACCAGCAATATTATCTCCTCTTCTAGCGTTTCGTTTTCGCACTTGCACGACAATGCTATGGACTGAATAAGTTGAATTTGTTCACTAAATACTTTTTGAACCTTAACGTACAGGCACCTGCAGTTCATCCTGCTTACAATTTTATATGTGAAATGAAATGAAATAAATGTTCATTATAGACTACATGATTTACCCATAATATGTTATTTAGAGTAAACCTTTAAATCGCAACGTATAATTTATTTTTCTATTTTTACTTGTTTTAGGGGAGGAACGTTTTGTTCTTGTGACTTAAATAATGGAACTAGATCCTCTAGTATAGAAAAAGAATGTCGACAATTGTTTAAAAGTCCTGTTGAATACGGTCCAATCTGTTCAAATCGAGGTGAATGTGATTGTGGAACCTGTTATTGTATCCGTGGTTATGCCGGAAAATATTGCGAGTGCCCTGAATGCGAAGATTGCGACCTCACCAAGGCTGATTGCTTTTGTGGTCGTTGCGTTTGTAAATACGGTTGGTCAGGAAAATATTGTAACTGCAAGGAATCCACAGAGGAATGTAGAGCACCAAATGATGAAATTTGTTCGCAACGTGGCATATGTAAATGTGGTAAATGTTCGTGTGAAAAAGGAATTAAGGGTAAATATTGCGAAGGCGAATCAGCCGACAACAAGATATGCAAATACTATGAATCCTGTGTAAGATGTCTTATTCAGCAGAAATTAGGAAAATATTTCTGTGATAATAAAATAGATTTATGCTCAAGTAAGGATGGTAAAATGTTCAATTTCGAATTTGTGGAAAATAAAAATGGTGAGCGTTTGGAATTTTTAAGTCAATATTTTATATTAATTTTTTTGTTATCTTTTACAGCTTCAGACCACTGCATCATAAGAATTGATGATAATGATCATTACTTTTATTACAGTACAAAAGAATCTATCCTCCTTATAGAAATAGTTGTTCACACTTCAGTTAATCATTACGTTACTGCTGGCTTTATATCAATATTTACATTCCTAATTGGATTAATCATTATTATAATAATTATTTGTTGTAGAAAAGCTGCAGATGCGAGAGAGTTTGCCGAATTTCAAAGGCAACAAGAAAATGCAAAACTAAATGAGAGTCCAATATATAAGAATCCGATTGTCGAATATAAGGTTCCGCCAAACGAGTATGATGACAATAGCCTATAAAAAAACTCTTACCGCATACTTATTTTCTTCTGGAATAAATGGAATTTCCAAAAAAAGAAGACAATCTGAGACAACACAAAAGATATTATTCAATTCAATTCAATTCAATTCAATTTGAATTTATTCAATTAAAGTTGTACAAATAAAACTTAGTTTTTTATGGTACTTAAAATTATGTATAATATACAAGATTAGTTAAATATTTATATTTAACATTAAGAGATACAGAAACCAGGAAAGGATTGTGGAGGAGGAGAATAGTAAAGAACAAAAAAAAAAAGTTTAAAGTTAGGTACAATTTACAATGTTTATTGATTGAATTATCAATCTTCCTTTAGCTAATAAAAAAGAATTTAAGAAAAGTTAAGCTATTCTTTATCCTTATTCTTGATAATAATATAAAATGTTTGTGTGGGTACAAATGATAGAATTTTGTTTCTGTATGATGAGCTGACCTGCATACCTTGGGGATACTGATATTTATACTGCAATGACATATTTCTAGAACAATCTGTGTCGTCCAGCGTCCATACAAGTTTCCATTTTGCCCGTAAATTCGATTCCATTTTCCTTTCACCAATGGTTGAGTCTTTTGTTATTCAAGTTATTGAAAGGAAAATGAAGCTTAATATCACATTTAAGGAACATCATAATAATCAAAATTGGTGACGCAACAATCCGGTGTAAGAATTGAATTCGCTACACGTTTCGATTACCCCGCATATCGACTCTTTTCGCATTAAAACTAATACCACCGATCATCCGCTTTTAATTCGATTGTCTTCTCGCCCAGAGCAAAGTGCATTGTTATCAGCTTTTCGCGCCAAAAAAGGGCTAACAATTTCTCAGCTGGAAAACAACAACACTGCACCTACATCTGATAAAAACAACACCAATCCTCGCATCAACTTAAATAAAAGCTTAACTCCAGAGAATAGCTTTTATTATGATTTGCACTGCGATTACGGAAAGAGGAATGACGAGCACAACGAATGGCAGTGCAGTAAGGATGATGCTGAGACGAAAATCATTTCAACAACGAATCTGGCTTGAATGCTGCCCCCGTTTCTTCGATACCCTGTCAACCTAACCAATGCTTATGGATCATCTATGTACTTGCAAAATGCGTAATACACGTCAATTTTCTTATGCCTTCTGCTAATGCTATGTTTTCTTTTATTATATTGTTATATTTTTGTCTCACTCCTTCCTCATATCTGTTTTCTTCCATTTGCTTATTATTCTTTTCCTTTTATAGGGTGATTTATCGTGAGGTTTGAGGTTTGTAATACGAAAATCAGCGTTCTGTGAGAAATGTTTTTCGTGCGATTCGAGGAACTTACGGTGCGCATAAACGATCTACTGAAACCACTATTGGAAATACCATTCGCAAATTTGAGTGTCAGTTTACATTAGTGGATGATACTCGACTGGTTAGACCACATCCAGCACGTAGTGAAGAGACTATAGTAGCTGTAGCTGAGTGTGTACGCGAAGATCGTGACGAATCGATTCGTCGTCGTTCTCAGCAACTTGGCTTTGCGTATTCGAGAACTTGGAGTATTTTGCGTGAGGATTTCGGCCTAAAAGCGTACAAAATTCAATTTGTGCAAGAATTGAAGCCAGGCGACTTGAATTTGCGTCATATTTTCAGTGAATGTTCTCTGGAAAAACTCAATGAAAATCCGGTGTTTTATCGTGTTTATATCATGGCCAACATGATATTATGATATGATTTTCAAAAAGTAAATGCCATGAATTGTTCTTTTAACCGATCATCACCGAATCATCTTAATAATCTCCCGTCAATGAATTTTGTGCTTTACTTGATTGCGTCACTTTATGACACTTCTGATGGCTTATAATGTGACATCGTCTGGTGGTATGAACATGTTTTCCGTGTGTTCGATGATTAAAGGGTATCTAAGGCATGCGAAGGGTTCAAAGTTTGTCATCTCAATGGTAAATTGTAGTATTTTTGTGGGCTCGGCTGTTGATATCATTTGTGTATCAGAAATCTAGTTCTGGCCTGTTATACCAGATAATTTTTATAACATCCAAGGGGATAAGCTGATCCGAAATTATAGAATTTCAGACACAACAGGTGGTGGATGGTGGAGTGGCGGTCTATTGCAATACCTCGCTTTTCTACAAAGTTATTGGAAAGTCCGTAGGTGGACGCATTGAATACCTTTTCATAGAAGTCACCGATGATTGTGTTAAAAGTTTCATAGGAACTGCTTATAACCCAAATCGAAGCTATTCTCCAGAGCCTCTATTCTCGGCTATTCAAAACATTTCGGTATTCTATGAGCACATCATTATCTCCGGAGATTTTAATGCTGATCTGCAACTGCAACTGCAACTACAGCAACTGGTTTGGTTGTGTACAACAGGTATGCTACCCGCTTTGCTCTAAATTGCACTCCCAGCCTCCTTGATTTGTGTATTGTGTCTAATCGTTGTAACCTTTTACTTCAAGATTAACTGTCGTTTGAGGATGTATCGGACCATGATCTGATTTTTTGCACTTACAACTTAGATTTTTTCACTCACCCAGTCCTCTAACTTTTCAATTTAGAGATTTCTCGTCCACTGACTTTAGGGCTTTGCAATCGGATTTAAATATTGTGCCCTGACATTATGTATATGTATAGTATGTCCGACGCAAATGATAAAGTTATTTATATGCAATCCTCATTAGTTGATTTGTTCTACAAACATGTTCCCCTTAAAAGAGGTTATAGTGCGCAATAAGAACTGTCCATAGTTCACCACTGAGGTACACAATGCTATAAAGCTTCGTAGGAAAATTTACTCGAAGTGGAAAACTATCTCGACGGGTCTGAATTGGGAAGCTTAGCTCAAACATATCTTCCAAGAAGTTGTGGAACATTTTACGGTCCATTGGTACTGGGAAAAGTATCTCCCCTTGTAGTATTCCTGATGTAAATGAACTGAACAAAACCTTTTCAGCTGCTGATGTAAATAACACAGACTTCACCCGAAATCCTGAGATCATTCCTCAGTCGTTAAAAATTTTAACTTTCAGGTTGTTACGAAGATTGAAGTAATTGTATATATCCGTTCGCTAAGATCTAATGCTGCTGGTGAAGATGACGTGCCGATTTGTTTCATCAAAATGTCACAATTATTTTCTGTATGTACTCTTGTACTTTTCTTAATAGTTCGAAGGTAGCAAAATTTATTCATGTTCCTAAAAATCCACACCATCAGTAGCCGAATTTCGCCCAATAATCATTCTTCCATGCCTGTCAAAAATTGTGGAAAAAATAATGGCAAAACAAATCACAAAATATCTTTTTGATTATGCTCTGTTGTCCACATTACAGTCGAGCTTTCGAACACATCGCAGTTGCTCGACTGCAATTGTTAAGGTTCTTGATAACATTAGGATACAATTTGATCAGGACTTTATTATTGTACAATATTATGTTTGCTTGATTTTACTTAAGTTTTTGACAGAGTCAACCACGTTATCTTGTGCCAAAAATTGAGATCGTTATTTGGTTTTACTGAAATATCGGTTTGTCTGATAAAAAATTATCAGAGCCAAAGAGTCATTATCGGTAGCAGTTCTTCTCAATCTTTGACGTTATTAACTGCAGTTCCACAAGGATCAGTTTTGTGTTCTATTTTATTTAGCATGTTCATAAACTACTTGCCGAAAGTGTGTAATAATGTATCATTACATCTGTATGCAGATGATTTGCAGGTTTACCTGTCTTGACAGAAGTTTTGGTCTTTAGGCTCAACATAATCGTAGATTTACCAAATATATACCATACAACTGGTCAGTGAGCAATCGTCTCACTCTTAACCCTACTAAATCCCAATGCATAGCGATCTCAAAAAAATATTATGATGCAGACATGTTACCACATATCTTCTTATTGTATACCTCTCTTTGTTTTGTAGATAAAGTAACTAATCAGGGATTTAAGGGAGTTAAGCACTTTAAAAATTAAATATTTAAATATTTTGGACAGCCACAGGAGCTAACAGGAGCTGTATGCTAAATCTAAATACTGATGTTGATTTATACACATTAATCTAAATACCTCTTTTTCTTTTCTTCTTTCTTTTCCTTCTGCCTCCCTCTCTTTCCCTCCTTTCTTTCTTACTTTAACTTTAAGTTTAAGATTATAATGTATTAAATTAATTTTAAAATGGTTACTTCTCCGAATTATTTTTCTGTATTATAAAAGACCTAAGTCTTACTTGTACTCCGATAAAATAAATTGAAATTGAATTGAATTGAAAAAAAGGAGTTTAAAGGCATAACTACAGATACATCGACATCATCAACAAACTAAGAACCATCTGTTCATCGCTTAGCACAAAACATCAGTGTTAATAGCAGTAACTTTGGAATATTATTGTATTTCATTACTCAAAAAATGGAATGCATGCTCTACAAAATGCTGATCCTGCCCTGGACAATAAGCAGGAGGGTAAAGCAGATCTTGAACACCTTCGAAAGAAAAAGTTTTCGTCATATAGTTAGACCTGTATGCAAGGAGGGTGAATGGAAGAACAGAACTTATGCCTCAATAAGTAAATAAATAGACAAATAAATAAAATATATAATATAATAATAATACATATAAGTGCAAATTTCCACACTACCTATTGAGGTACTGCACATAAGCGCGTTGTGCCAACTTATTTTTCATGGCTGGCTTCCCCAGTAGGCATATCCACCATGTACCAACCTAGTTAGTATTCTATATATATACAATACATATCCCATATGGATATATGCAAATGTTTGAGGTTTTATTGTAACCAGTTTAATTGAACTTTATTTTACTGGTAAACAATAAATTTTCAATCTTTTTACAAATTAAAACTGAAGCTCTAAATATTCATATACCATATATACGTGTTAAAAAAAGAATTACAAACCATCGTGTGTCGATTCTGAAATATTTAAATTTACACTTTGTCCAAAGGGTGCGGAATACGAAATTCCAACACCCAAAATTACCAATAGGACCTTATATAGGTGCTCCATATCCAAGAGATGTTAAGGTGTTGGATATTTTTATTCCAGGAATGAGCCGTGCATTAATTTTAAAATATTCTGAAAAAAAGATAGAATTAATACTTTTTGATACAAGTAACATATATCTATTTATTTATTATGTCGTAGTATAATATTAAAAGTTAAGGCTTGATTTAATCATACAAATCCATACACGTGAAACTTAGGACTCGAAAAACAAACCCATTTATAATAGAATTCGCAGAGCTTGTTGAGAATCTTCTGATAGCAATTATGATCACTTGATGTACACACTTCTGAAAAATGGCTAAATTTCGAACAATGCGCATTCAAAGACCTAAGCACTTGAATGGGGGAGACTGATTTGACTTGACTGATTTTAAAATGTCCATTATAGTATACGGGTAGCATTTGTTCAGATTATGTTTTTGACTTACAAGTGATTTCAATTAATAATACGTTTTTTTCGTATTGCTTCTCGCAAACGGCGCATAACTTCAAGTCATACTCTTTATTGACCGTACGACCTTGAGGTAAAACTCCTGATACACTTTGATATTTGATCGAACTTGGCGTGCTTTTTTCAGTCTTGGCTCTTCTGGGTGCTTCCATTGGAACGATTGGGCTTTTGTTTTGACGTCATAACGGGTGGCCGTGGTGTAGTGGTACATGCATAGACTCCTCAAGCAGATGGTCGCGGGTTCAAATCCCGTGCGAGGCAATTCTCTGAAAAAGTCTTTTTATAGAATTTGTATGTAGTTATATGAAAATCCCGTCAGTGTCAACTCTGACATAAGTTAACACTGATGTTGGAGTGGTTTCTGGCTGGGTTAAATGTAACGAACTAACAACTAGCACGTACTAAGACCCACTGGTTGAGGATGCACGTCATTCAAGAGCTTCTTGAACGATGCGACGGTTCCTCTGATCAAAATTAAGAAGTTTCGGAACAAACTTCGCTGACACACGTTTCATGCCAAAAAGATCCGAAAAAATTGCATGACACGAACCGACCGAATGGTATGTTTTACGGTAATTCGACTATTCTCCAAAACAATTTTCATTACAGCTTCGCCGTTATCATCTTTCGTTGACATGCTGGGACGTCCAGGGCGAGGTTCGTCATTGGCAACTTCTCGGCCAACTCGGAAGAGCTCGTTCCACTTGTAAACATACACACCGTATGCCACTGCCAACATTTCAATTGTTTTAGAACACTGTTAACATATGTTTAGGAGATGTGTACCAGCACAGTAAAAAAAATCGATAATCGAATGTAGATACGTTGCCCCCGAAATTTCAAAATACACCCTACTTTTTGAACACACATCGTATGCTGTCATGATAATTGGCCCTTTTACCATTGTTCTGAGCAATGTGCATCTGATACCAATAAGATCCAACTAATTCAGGGATGGAAGCTAGCAAATGAACATCAGTATCATACTATTCAGACTTGATTAACTGAGTATAAGAGAATGAGCAAGTTGATGGCTATTTTTCCTCAGCAATCACATTCAATTTCAGCATAAGCAAGCAAAATTTTCACATTTGGAGTAACAATATCTTTGTGCAAAGCATGGTGGCATAATATTTGATAATAATCAATGTTATCGAGACATCGTTGCAAACAATTTTTGATTCTAACTAACCAATAAATCAATCGTAAAGTACTGACAGAGTAAATATTATAACATATGTGTTTCTTTACTACACAAAGCGAATTTTCAGTTTTTCTTCCTTCCGCTTTGAAGTTTGGTTTCAAATATAGCGATATCATACCAATAAATTTCGAATGACTAGGCAGAAAAGGGGTTTCCTTTAAGACTCGATATCTCTCTCTCACGCGCTCTGTCTCTCTTTCTTTCCCTAATGTGTTCAAATTTTAATGTAGAAAAGGTTCAAACCTAAAAGAAGCAAAAGGCCTCGTGTCATTTCAACAAAAGAGCAAAAACATTTCTGCACTGTTTTAAAATAAAAAGTGATTCTTCAAGCAAAAACAAAAAAGCAAGAACATAAGGATCTAGCAAGGACTATGTCCTTTGCATTGAAAATGCTTGAGAAGTACCTCAAAACGCACGTCATATGGTAAGTAAATGCAAAAGCCATGTAAGTATTTCTTTCCATTCTTAAGGTGAAGTGGAAATATTGAATTTAAATTATATATTATTCTTTGTGTTAAACTGCTTTTATTATTTGATTTTTATTTATTCACGTTTTACTTAATTTCAAGATGATCATTTTACAGAGCAAACTCCCTATATAGGATGTTTCAAAAGAATGTGTCGAATACTTTAAGAGCATATTCCTTGACATATTCTGAGAAAAACTCGTATGGTTAAGAGAGTGGAGATGGGATGTATCCCCTTCGAGGTCAGTGGTTTTAGGCAAAACCTAGTTTTGATTTGTAATATGAGTACCTTAATGGTTTCAAAGTAAATGTTGCCCTAAACATAATGCGTCAGAAATTATTGAAGATTAAAATAAATTTTGACTGTTATTATTTTTTCGATAAAATATCTTTAAAACCCCCACTTTTGGCGAATTTGAAACGAGTACCAATAGTTTTTACAAATCAAAAAAAAAAAGTCAACAAAATCATTTCATCTTAGGTTAGTACTTTTCAAGATGCTACCCAACTAGTTCAAACTACAAAACTCAAAAATCAGGTATTCTTCTACAACAGCCTTATAAAATTAGCTAGTTAACAGCTGCTGTTAGACAGATCTTATGAAATAATTTAAAAAAAAATGCAAAATTATTATTTTCATAACCAGTTTGTAGGCTTAAATCGAGATATTGACGTTTAGTCTATAATATCGTCGATGATGGACTTTTCAACACAAGAGATTGAAATTTCTGAGATAGGACTGATAGAACTGCCCCAGATGAAAGAACTTTTATTTTTAAATTTTTCAGGTTGAGGTAGAGATTAATAACGCGGAAATCGTCGAAAGACTTACATTCTCCTTTAGCAGAAGGCGTTTAACATTACGTCAAAAACCATCCAAATACTAGTTTTAGGCAACTAAGCAGACATTTCAACCTAAGCTTGTATCTGGAGAATTCTATATTCAGAGGACATGAATGCATGCCATCATATGGTATACTATTGTAGTACAGGAGCTACAACACGGGGACTCAGAGAAGCTTTTGGAATTCTACAATTACAATCTGGAAAGACACTTTGCGGAAGACAATTTTATTGGCCGGATGCTATTGACGCCAGAAAGCAACCGCATTCGATGAAACACAGAGCTTTATAGCATAAGATCACCGTCAATGTGTGGGGAAGCATATTGGGTAACAGGCTGATCGGACCCTATCGGATTCCTTCAAGGCTTAATCAAATATCTACCTGGAATTTTTGCGAATCAAATTACCAGAACTATTGGGTGATATACAACTGCAACAATTAACAGCTTTTGTGTATCAGCAGGATGGCACCTCCGCAGATTATGGCGATAGGGTGGACCCTTACTGTGGCCTCCAAGATCTCCGGAATTGACTCTAACGAACTTTTATTTATAGGGACGGCTGGAGGACATTGGTTATTTTTCAGAAATAATAACATTAAATGACTTGAACCATAGGATTGACGAGGCAGCTGCTACAATCTGGAAAGAATTGGAAAGAATTAACATTGTTAGAGTTTTTTTTTAAAGACTGTACTTTGAACTATTGATATGATGCAAGGTTTGATGTAAAAAAAAAATAAAAATGTTCAATCAATATTTGCATTATTTTCCTCAAAATTTCTAAGAATTTTTAATTCATTGTTTTACCTATTTCAATAAGTTGGACCGTGTCTTAAAAACTATTGACTTGATAAAGAGTGGTCTGGCACTTTTTTTTTTTTTTTATTGTTAAGCAGTAGGTATTTAATATGATATTTTTCCGAAAAAATGACGACAAAATCATGATTTTAAGTTTAAAAAAAATTACTTTTTATCTTCTATAGCTTTCAACATTTTAATTTGTTATCATACGGATATACATTTTAAAGAAGCTATTTTTATTAAGAGTCAAAACAAAGTCTTTTTTTTAAAAAAAAACCTCTGTATCTAGTATGAGATGCATTTCTGAACCCCCTCCCCCCTTCAATTCGAATCTTTTCTAAATTATATAAAGCCTTCCACACATTATCTGGAACTCCTTTTATACGTATTTGCCTCTGTGTTTCTTGTCGCCATTTATACATTTTAGTGAAATTACATTTAATTTTGTCTCCTAAAATAGAATTAAACAATACTCGAAAGAAATATGTTAACAAAATCTTAACGTGATTTACTTATTAGAATACTCAAAAGTAATAATTGTAGATATGCATATGTATGCATGTATATACATATGTATACTCGTAATTGAACTTGAACAATTAAATTTAAGTACAATTTCTTGACGACATTGCCTTACAATTATTACACACATCAACCCATAGACTTATTTTAAGTAGATAAGAATTCCATTTAATAAAAAAAATTAAGGACTTCTTTTATCGATTTTTCAAAATAAGAGTTTTAAAGTTTGTCGACGAATTTTGAAAGCAGTGTATTGTATATTTTTGAATATTTACCTTTAAATTCCCTCCGAACTCTTTTATTCTTTTATTATAATGCTCATCAAATTTTATATTTTCCAATATTTTAAAATGTATTCCCAAACAAAAACAAAATGCGCTCTATTTAAAAATTGATGTATAATATGCTTCCTTGTTGTATTAGATATCCAAATGCATATTTTCTCCTATGAACATATATTTGCGTATGTATGTATAGTATACGGAAAAAATTTGTATCAGAGTCATCTATTAATGAAAACTATTTTAAAATTTCAATTCAACTTCAACGGAATAACCGCTATTGTGGAATTAGTTTGTGTATAGGTTTTTCATAATTATTAAATTTTATGACTTTTATTTCTTGATTCAGCAAGAACGAAATAGATTTTATCTATTTTTATCTATACATCCTTAAACAAATCAAACACGGAATAAACCGCTGTTAAATGAAGATTAAGACATGTTGGACTATCTAGGCGAGTTACTGTTGTAAAACACCTGCTGTGACCACAAAAAGATTAGCATAGGTCAAAAAGCTTAAACACTGGACTGAAGAAGATTTCAACAGAGTTTTATGGAGCGATGAATCCATGTTCGAGGTATTAGCCATATTAACTCGTAAAATGCAGGCAGTTCTGTTATGGTCTGGGGATGTCTCTCTTTGTGTGGAGTGGAAGATCTTGTTTAAGTGATTGGAAAAATGAATAAGGAGGTATACAAAATAATATTGGAAAAAAACACTATGACCTCTGGTCATTGCTGGAACAATATACCACAGACAACAATTCAAAAAAATTAATCGGGTATAAAGGTGGATTTTTCGACAAAATGTCGGTTTAAGTAATTTTTTATTCTTTTTAATAAATTTCTTTATGTTGAGAACAAAATAAAAATATTTTTCGTCTTATTTTGTTTTATATCTGATAATTATATATGTTCCCCGTTCATTTTACATGATTATTATTCTATATGGTGACCAGATAAGAACGATAGGAAAAAATTAAATAAAACTACAACGGTGCAAGATATAAAATTGATTCTGGCATTATTGTAAAGCTACGTTCATGCCTTTATGTGTGGAATAGCACATCATTCAAATAGGCGCCTCAGCTTTGCTGGCAGTGCTTCAAGCGGTCGGTTCAATTGCATGTCCTATATGTGCGGCGTTATTCCGGCGTGTCGAATGTTGGCCTCAAGCTCGTCCAAAGTGGCTGGCTTATTAGCGCAGACTAAGGATTTCAGTTAGTACCAGAAAAAATAATCGAGTGGTTTCAATAATAAATAATAAATAATAAATAATAAATAATAAATAATAAATAATAAATAATAAATAATAAATAATAAATAATAAATAATAAATAATAAATAAATAATAATGAACAATAATTAATAGATAATAGATAATAAACAACAAATTATAATAAAATCTAATAATAATAAATAATATATAACTAATAAGTTATAATTTCCAGAAATATTATATAACAAAAAAATTATCAAAGTTATAAATATATAATAAGGACATAAATAATAAATACAATCAGGAAACTGTATACTAGCGTTTTCAATTAGTTGAGTGATCAATAGATTGTATGACGTACTGCGTCTTAAGTTAAACTGGTTAAATAGTTTAAGGACAGATTTTAGTATTCTCGAGGATACTCTCTCCATTTTAACAACTAGATGTTTCTGTAGCTGAAAAATTAACCCATCGTCTCATCATCACCATCATCATCATCGTCATCATTACCATCATCTTAATCATTAGTTGACAAATAAATACATTGTAAGGAGTGTAGTCAACCACGGAGACATCCATGATGCAGGAGTAGATGGCAGAGGCACTCTCGCAGTGGCTCGGCTCTAGCTCGTCGAATTGGGATGGCTCTTAACACTACCCCGTGCACTTCTACTCACATTGATATGCAAAGTGCAAAACAGTCACATATCATCGTGTCGCGTTTTCGTGCAAAGTGCAAATTGTAGGTGAAAAGAATAAAGAAAAAAACACCGACCCTCAAGAAAATCGAAGAATCAAACCTGGAAAAATTCACAAGAGCAAAACAACGCTGTTGACCGACAAGGAAATAACGTGGGAGATAAGTATAACATCTCCCACCCAGGTACGTCCGACTAAAAGCGTCTAATTATTCAAATGTGCGTTAATCAATCTCGTCAAACAAAAAATTGGAAATCAATTATGCACATTCGACATAACTTTGACCTGCCAATTTTCATTGGACGACAAATTATTTAAATCTACGATCTACCGCTGTAAAATTAAGTTGTAGTCCGTCATAGCCATTCTGTGAATGATAGCGCCAGTGGCAACAAACAATGAGAAAAAAAATGAGAGCAATTAGATCTACTGCTTTGCGGTTCAACACATATAATTTCGTAAAGTTTTCGCCCGAATTTCGATTATTACTGCCATTACACCCACCACACTGTTGCATTTCTTGTAGTCCTATTTGCGATTTTTCGCTCAATCGCTCGCCCGTACGCTTGTAATGTTGTACGGTCCACAATCCACAGCTCACCATACACGTTTCATTTCAGTGCATCGATCTACATTCAACGATGTGAATTTTTTTCATATTTTTTTTTTTCGCTATAGTATTTGTTTTCCAGGCATATTCTCAATAAGCTTTTTCAATTTTACGTCTTCCTTTTTTTTTCATAAATTTTTGTTTTTTTTTGTGTTGCCAATTGCCGCAAATGACGTTCTTCAGGTGTTAAGTTTAACTTTTTTCAACCCAAGATCAAATAATCGGTTTTTGCTAATGACACTATATGTAAAAAAAATCTGACTTGACAAAAAAAGTAAATACAAATAAATTATTATAAACTTGAATATTTTCTTTAAAGTGTTTATTTTCGTTAAAAAAACGGACACGTCAAAATTTTTTTATGTAATAGAGAGAAATAAAATCATTTATTGCAACTCTAGAAATACAGTTCGGAAATACTTATTTTTCTTATTTATATTTCACGTTTGCTAGTTAATATGAAAACTGAACAGACCATTGAGGAATTGAAACAGCAACGAGCTTAAACTAAAAGAAGCATATCCCTGATAAAGAATTTAGTGGAGTCCGATGCAAACACATAAACATCAACTGAACTTCAGTGTTGTCTAGGAATTTTACAGTCCTACTTCAAACAAATTTTAATATGCCAGACTAAAGTCGAAAGTTTTCCACCCAGCGACATCTGTCGCGGTGAATTAGAAGAGTTGTACGTCACAGCAAAAACAAAAATTCTCATGCTTTAAGGAACTGGTAGGCATTAGCTATTCCGCATTCAATTAGTCATCTTCCTAAAAAACGTTTGCCCAGGTTTAGTTGAAAGTACTCAGACTACAATAATTTCATAAATTCATTCAATAATATTGTAAATAATGATTCGAGTCTGAGCAAAATCGGAAAATTCAATTATTTGTTGTCTTAGTGATCAAGCTCTCGGCACAGTTAAGGCTTTTCATGTTACAGAGGAAAACTACCCAAAAGCACTGCTAAGATTAAAGGAACGTTATGACAGTGACTGCCTTATCTTTTTAGAATATACCTCATAGCTAATCGAATTAACAAAGGTTCAAAAGGCTCTTTCTACCTCAGTAAGGAGCTTGGTTGATAATATTTCTGCGCTTTTCAGTTCGCTACATTCTATAGGATTGTTCGAGAATATATGATATGCAATATCAATATCTAGAAGCCAGGGATAGAATTAAGACATCTTTCAACATACCGAAGTTATCTTCTTTCAATCAATCTTTGCATAGATCTCAAGCAACCGATATACCTAGAACTGGAATTGAACCATTCACATCGGCGGCAGCGTGTTCCGCATCTGAAAAGCATCGAGCTCCCAAAGAACAAGTTATTTTGGCAACAGTTCTGGTTCTCGTCAAGGACTCATCGGACTCAATTTGGTAGGGTTCTTCTAGATTTTGGTTTGCAGGCTAATTTTACAAATGAGAAATTCGCACAGTCACTTCGTCTCAAAGCACAGAGTAAGAATGTTATCATTATAGAAATAGGGGTGTCTGAAACAAAAATAAAATATCAAACTCATTCAACCATTCGCTCCAGATACAACAACTTTGAAATTTCTTTGGAATTTTTAGTTGCGCCATCGATCACTAGGTATCAGCCGGAAGCAACGCTTAGCACCGTTGATTGGAATATTCCTGGGTATCTAGAACTCACAGATGAATGCTTCAATCAGCTTTCTCGAATCGATTTTGTGTTAGGTACGGAAGCATTATTCGATTTGTTGTAAGAAGGTCAGATTAAATTCTGTGAGTGACTGCCATCGTTGCAAAAAACAAAGTTAGGTTGGATTGTGTCCGGAATATATAAAATCCAATTTCACAATATGAAAAAATTGTGCTTCATCAATGCAATACGCTTGATCGATATGTCCAGAGATTCTGGGGACTGGAAGAAATTCAGGAGCATAGTATTGTACAAAGTAGTCAGAAGAGCAAAAAGAATATGAAACGTATTTCAAGGACACCATCGAAGTTCTACCGAGCTGTCGGTTAATGGTTCAGCTACCCCTTAAAAAAGATCCTAATTTTGACATGAAAAGAAGTCTTTTTATTGTAATTCAACTGGGTGTGAACTGGCCAAATGGAACAGTAACTATCCCTCTTTCGCCAAGAAGAGAGGGATCCAATTGACTGAGTCCAGTCTAACAAGCACGTTAGTTGGGATTGCTAAGCCCCATTATAATACAAGCAAAAACTATTCTGCAAAAACGATGGATAGAAAAACTAGATTTTGATGCGTCAACCCCAAAAACTATCGACACCGAGCGGCGTCAGCTTATGACAGACCTCTGTCAATCATAAAGGCATATGGTTGCTGCATCTATCTAAGAACGTTCGACACTTTTGGAAGGGTGGGAATAAAGCTTTTAGTCCCTAAATCCATGGTAGCACCTGCTAAAAAGAAGCAACTTCCTTACTTAAAGCTGTGTGCAGCTCATTTGCTTTCCAAACGAAGATCCAGAATATTTGTAAATGAGAGTACACAGCTGTGTCAGATATCGACCGAAATAATTCGAGCAGGTAATTGGAAATCTGCCTGTTGCAAGATTTACTGCATCACGTCCTTTCATCTTCTTTGGAGTGGATTTCTGTGGACCTTTATACACTCATTTCAAAATTTGTAGGAAATTGCCATATAAAAGTTATATTGCGGTCTTTACTTGTTTTTCGTCGAAGGCAGTCCACTTGGAAGCTATTTCAGATCTCTCCGCAGATGCTTTCAAAGCTGCTTTAAGAAGGATGATAGGTCTTCTTGCGATAACAGAACCAATTTCGTTGATGCACACTCAAAACTCATAGATCTGCGAAATATGTTGTTTAAAAAAGCCAATTAACAATCGATTGTAAACTTTTGTACCAATGCAACAATAATTTTTTTATTTTATACCCCCCAGGGTACCCCACTTCAATGGGATTTGGGAAGCAGCAGTAGAAATAGCAAAGGGTCGATTTTTTTTTATGATACCGTGCGCGCACCAAGGTGATATGAATACCCTTTTACTGGCTTTTCTCCAGGGCACGGGCGGGTGGTGTGGTAGTTTGAAACTCAGGTGTGTTTGGTTTTTTTTCCCCAGAGGTAGTTGTCAAACTGGACGGGACGAGCCAATGCATCCTCAACCAGTGGGTCTTAGTACGTGCTAGTTGTTAGTTCGTTACATTAAGTCCAGCCAGCAACCACTCCAACATCAGTGTTATGCCTTCATGTAAAGTTGATGCCGACGGGATTTTCATATAACAACATACAAATTCAATGAAAAGAATTTTTCAGAGAATTGCTTGCACGGGATTCGAACCCGCGACCCTCTGCATTAGGAGTCTATGCATATACCACCACACCACAGCCACCCCCACTACACCTTTGGACGTCATGGGTGTAAGCAATTCATAAAAGGAAAACCTATGCGGTTTGGTTACAAAGTGTGGGCTTTGTGTACGACATCTGGTTACCTTGTAAATTTTGAAATATATCAGGGCAAAAATCCACGCTCGACTATAAGCTATGAAGAAATATTTGGAAAATGTACAGCGCCACTTGTCAACATGATCGACGACTTCTGACCAGAGTTGCAAAGCTTGCCATTTTCTTTTTATTTTGACAATTTATTTACCAGCTTTCCCATACAGACGTTTTTAAAAGCTCGTGGCTACAATGCAACAGGAACAATTCGGGAGAATCGAATTCCTAACAGTTATCTCATTGAGCACAAGAAACTGTTAAAAAAAAAAAAACAACTCGAGGGTATTGCAAATCTATCAAAATGAAAGAAACAAATATTGTCTTAACTAAATGGAATGATAATGCTCTTGTCAATATCGCTTTAACATCTCATGACATAAATCCAATTTCCAATGTTCAACGCTATTCCAAGGAACATACGAAAAAAATAAATGTTGCTCGACCATTTGTTATTACAGAGTACAATAAATATATGTGCGGTGTAGATCGTATGGATCAGAATGTCAGCCTATATCGCATTGGAGTAAGAGGGAAGAAGTGGTGGAGCAGTATTTTTACATGGCTGGTAGATGTTTCAGTACAAAATGCTTGGCAATTACATCGGTCAGCCCACCCTGACATACCACAAATAGAGTTCACACGTCATGTTGCCAGATACTACTGCAAGCATTTTGGTGAAATACCAAAAGCAAATGGTCCTCGCAAAAGGAACTTAGAAGGAACGACGCAAGAAACACTTCGGTATGACAGAAGAGATCACTTTGTTCGTCCTTGTGCAAGACGACGATGTGCACGTGATTTATGTACTGTAACAGGACGCCCTGAGTGTTCAAAATGCAACGTTTGTCTTTGCATTAAATGTTTGAAAATTATCATACTAAAATTAATGAATAAAGCTAAAATTTCCCTAATAAATTATATTTATTTCTTATAAAAATCACTTTCCTTAAACTTGTCCAGCATGATCATATAGACACACCCCATATCTTGACTCACAGAGGGCGCTGGAATGAACGTATAATATTTTTGGAATCCTTGAAGCCTACAGAGACAACTTGTAAAATACTTTCGGAAAATTCGAAAAAAAAAGTTATGGGTTGATTCGGGTTAATTACGGAGAAAATCTAACCAAGAGGGGCCTGAAATAGGGTTCCAACATTTTTAAATTTCTTCCCGTAAATCTTGTTATACCCAGCAAATGATATGGGCACACCAAGATTTGATAATATAACTAGAAACTCTGAATACAAGATTTTGAAGTGGTATCTGATAACCATACAGAAAAGAAACAGGCTCATAATTACCCACATAGGAAGTTCGACCGGATTCGTTCAAGAAATACTTTTAAGCTTTGTTTCAAACAAAACGGGCGACTAACACTTTATCAACACGACATGAACGCTGTAGTGTATAAAAAGTGGTTTGAGAAGTGTGGACACATCTTGCATCCACTAAGATAACGCTACTTATCATTCAAGAAAAAAACAGAACGCCTCCAATTTCTACCATAAAAGAAGAAATCAATATGTGGCTTAGGAAAAGTAAGATAAGTTTAGAAAAACACTTGTTTAAGGCTGATTTACAGGATATTGTAAGACAAATTTGATATCCATATGGATATTATATTTGCCAAAGTAAAAGGATTCCTATCAAGGCATAAATATATAAAATGAAGACGTTAGGTAATCATTTTTTAATGAAAACACTTGCAAAAAAAAGCGTTGATCCTAAGATCAGTTTAGTTGATGAGAACGATAAAAACAATGAATTTTCTTTCGACTATATTTTTATATTTTATGATATATTCTACACTGTTTAATACAATAAATGAAATAAAAAAAAACTGTGCAATATGCAATCAATCCTTATTTTTTCGAAAGATGAAAGATGAAATATCATCGAAACTGGGAGCTGTTTCCCACAGGGTACTTGTCTCCAGAGATTAACCGAGGTAAATATCTACTTATATTCAAAAACAAAAACAATTTTATAATTAAATAATCAAGTGCGTTGGTACACACATGATTTTTAGACAATCTGTCGGAATTTAAAAAATTAAAAGCAAGCAGATTCACGGAAAATTTTCTCAAACTGTCAAATTGGAATTTATTTGGCATTGGATAAAAATCACCCTTAATAAAAATGTAAGAGTGTGCGTGCTTGGAATCGAGCCAGTGTACTCTGTTGGAAAGATACAATTTTGACCTCACGACTCTGCTAATTTACTTCATCACTAAACGTCAATACTTATCTTGTGCGGTAACACCACTTTTTACGGGACGAACACTAAGTGGTAATATTTTTGACTTTTGCTCGATTTGTTATAGAAATTTCATTGTCACGCAATTAATATTCATTTAAGGTAAAATGGCCAGTGTAGTAACTAAAGGATCAAGCTTGGTGAACAGTATGTGCATTCCTCACCATAACCACACAATTTTATTATGTAATTTTTCATTTTTTTTATTGCTTATCCAGAACTTATGGCTCAGGCGAGGCCACAATTGGATGTTTTCTTGAAATATGCCAAAGTGGAGCTGACTCCACCAACTCCTGGTGATATTCCAGCTATTCGCCAAGGCATTTCTCGGATTGTGTCCGGAGCACGCACTGGTGCTTGGAAGAATGTTACGGTTCGTGAGGCATGGCTAAACACTTTGGTAACTATGGAGGTTTGCTTTTGGTTCTACGTTGGCGAATGCATTGGAAAACGACACATTGTTGGCTATGATGTTTAGAAAAATTTAATTTTAATTGCGCCCTGATTGTAGATTTAATTCTCAACCACTCCGAAATAAAAGTTCGATCAACTATGTCAATTTTTAGGGTTTCGAATCTTTTTTTTTTTAATAGATGGACGCTGAAAATATTTTGCTTTTGTTTTCCACTATCATAATTATTGCTTAACATTCTGATTAAATACATCGCAGGTGTATGAATGCTATGTGGGAATGGTAGCCTTAAATGCAATTGAAACCGATTGATTTACGTGTATAAGATTCTCTAGAATCTTGGCACACAAGTTGAATCTGGGTAGATTTTTATATTTAATTAAATATTATATACAATTTTATTTTTGTAAAAGTTTTTCTTTTAAAACAAAAAAATATTTGCTTTTCAAAACGCAAATTGAGTTCGCGTTTGCGTACTTGGTTTTGAGGTAATCATACAACATTTAATCCGAGTATTGTTGGTTTCGAAGTAAAGGAGATTCTGCGGCGTTGGGATGCAAACTTATAACTGATTCAAGCTGCTAACTGTAGATACACAAAAGAAAACATGACTTATTAAATAGCATTTTCTAAGTCAATCAGTTTGCGATCATCGGCCAAATGCATACATATGTAGGTTTATGCATTTAGATATTTTTCAATTCACTGTTAGTCCAAGCGGTATGGTAGTACAATTCATACAGCTTCAAAGTTAACTCCTGTGGTGATCTTGTAACCACCAGGATAGGATTTTCCGTATGTAGTAAAATGTCGCATTTGAGCAAAAGATAAACTATAATTTTTTTTTTTTTTCAAATGCGTGTTTTTCAAGCGTAATCAATAATTCTTAGAAGCTAAATAAAAAAATTCTTAAAAATCAGGTTACCTGACTTAAACTATCTTATTTTTACTAATTGGACCTATGCTATCCTAACTTACTTACTTACTTTATAAGAAATCTATGTCTCTTGACGCACGCTAATTATTTGATAAAATTGTACTGTAGAGATAGATGTGATCCTCAACTAAGAAACCTTTCTAGTGACAGCGGTTTCTAACCCTGTTACGGGCAGTGGAAACAAGCCCTAAAACTGGCGATGTAAACGCCATCCAAAGAATGGTGAAACCAGCAGCCGTTTTGTAACGCGGCTTTCTTAAGTTTTTTTTTTTTTCTGTCTTAAACTAATTAATTTGTAATCATATCTACATAAATAAAGTACAATAAATAAAGTATTTTCAGTAGATTATCGAAAATTAGTTTCAGGTTCGCCAAATTAGCGCAACAAAACCCCCTAGGAAGAGTCAAAGAATCATCGGGCCCGAGCTTTAATATCTTTAAGTTCAACATCATATGGTCAGGCATATTAGGTATGTTCTTGTTGGACTAAATACGTAAAAACTGTTAAATTCGGATGAGTGGGAGTTTTCTCAGAGAGAAAATTTATTAAAAAGTAAACGAACGGATTTGAGACTGTTTTCTACAAACAAATGTAATGTCTTTATTTTGATTTTTTTCCTAACGAAAAAAAAGGAAAATTAAAAACAAACGATTTGTTATTCAAAATCAAAAGATTATTTAAGCTTAGACACAACGGGATGTCACTAGCGCTTTCGTGGGTATTGGGACGGAGGCGGCGAAAATGTGTTCGGCGGTCAATGAGGGCAAGACAAAGTATATGCTGTCATCAATGAAGGATATCCAACACCGAAGAACAGAATGTTACTATAAACATATAACTATGAGGTGGTTATGGACTTTGTCTACCTATGCTCCGCTATGAACTCAGGCAATGACACCAGCGCTGAGATTAAACGAAGAATAACTCTTGCCAATCGCTGTTTCTTTGAGCAAAGAAAGCAATTGAGTAACAAAGCCCTCTCTCGGACAACTAAAGTGACCCTTTATAAGATCCTAATCATCTCAGTTCTTCTCTATGATGCAGAAACAAGGACTCCTTCAAAAGCATATGAGGTTACTCTTGGTTGTTTCGAGTAATTTTCGGTCCCGTCTGCATAGACAGTGAATGGAGGAGGAGATACAACGACGAACTGTACAGGCTGTACAACGACATCGATCTAGCCAGAAGAGTGAAAGTACAATGACTGAAAGGGCTGGGTCATGTAGAGCGAATGCTCCGACCCGAAAGATCTTCGAGTCCACTCCGCAGCGGCGCAGTAGATGAAGACAGCGACTTAGGCGGCGCACGCAATTGGAAGGGAATTTAGTGCGCGAAACTAGAGACAGCTGGCCAAAGATCGAGCTAACTAGATACGCTTGTTGGTTGAGGCCCAGGTCCACCCCGGACTGTAGCGCTATCTTAAGTAAGTAAGTAGACACGTCTGAATACGTTCTTTCGAATTTCCCTTTGTATTGTCCCTCCATATGCCATTTTTAGATGCCGGCAGCTGTATGGAGAGCACTTTCGTTTCATTCGCCTGCTTTTCAATATATTTTGTCTGTAAAAACTTTCTAAAAACAATTTTCCATTTGAAACTTTAACTATTAATCTTCTATTCAAATATCACTTATTTTTGGCAAAGCAAAGAAAAGAAAAATTTCCATTTCCAAACAGAACAAACCCAATGACAATTTTAAATAAAAAAAATAGTTCGACAGTTTTTACAAATTTCTTGGATTAACATGGACAAAAAAGGGAAAAGAATTGCTCTCTCATTTCGTTCTTTCCGCGAAAAAATACGAAAAATATGAGGAGGTACGCCAACGGACATTGGACTGTTTTTCATACATTTTATAGGTTTTCGTAGTTTTGGACAGTACGCTAACAGACCTATTAGATAACAAGCTGATCGGTCTTCATGCGGTTGCTCGCTAGCTTCATATTTTTTGGGCACTTTCATACAATTTACCAATTTTGCTGCTCAAGTTATCCACGTGGTCGTTTTCCTCCTTGGTCCCTGTAGGTGGAGATCCGAATTTCGTTTCACTTGCAACTGAACTGTTTAGCCAAATAAAATCTCGGATAGTGTCCTGTTAAACTATGGACCGCGTTTCGGAAGCCCATTGAAAAGAGAAGTATGTGTCGATCCCAGTCTCGCTAGCAGTTGCTGACAATCTTTGAACTCTATTCCATCAGATTGAGAGCGTAGTGGTGTTGTTCTTGTCGTCCTAAATCCCAGATATTGACACACTTCTTGGAAGACATTTGATTCAAAGTCTCGCTCCTTATGTAGCTCTCATGTAGCTCTATTGTGACCCCGAATCTGCTCACCCAGTTGTTGACTATTTCTTCTGCTACTGTCTTAGCCCCTTGATTTGGGATCGAAAACACTTCCGCTCACGTACTGAAGTAATCCATGACCACAAGGGTATATCGGTTGCCAATAAAGGTTTCGGAAAACGAGCCAACGATGTCGATGGCTATTTTTTCGAATGGTGCTCCGACAAGTCGTTCGAATGGTGCTCCTGTGGCCTTACTTTTGGACCCTTGGCCCTTAATAGCCGCACACCTTATGCACTTTTTGCACCAATTCTCAACATCTTGTTTAGCGCCTAGCCAATACAAACGTTCCCTTACTCTTTCCAACGTCTTGTTTAATCCCAAATGGCCTCCTGAGATTTCGTCATGTATGTCATGAAGTACGTGGCTAACTCTGGACCGTGGCATGATTAGCTGTTTTCCATTTTCTCTTCAGTAAACTATCTTGCACACAAAGCGAGTCCCACTGTGCCTAGTATACCTTCAGAGTTTGACTACAATCATTATCTCCCTGTTGCGAGGAACCGATTTCATTAGTATTACAAACCTCTATTGACACAGCCCCGACCATTTGGATAGTAGCCTGTTCCTTCGTTTTCTTACGGTTGCAGTGTTCACATTTGAATCCACCCGGTCAACAAGAAAAAGCATCAGCGTTTGAGTGGTGTTTTCCCTTACGGTGTTGTACTTGAAAGTCTTAGCCCTGCAACTGCTCAATACATCTCGCAATTTTGCCTAGAGGGTTTTTAAATTGCAGTAGCCATTTCAGGTACTTATAGGAATGCTACCTAGCAAGATATAAAGCCATCATCTGCCGCCAAGTTACTCAGTAGTTCCGTTCAGGTTTGGAGAGTTCCTTGCTGTTATATGCAACAACTTTCTTTTGACCATCGTGAAATTAACAGATCACAGCTCCGACCCCAGCGTACTCTGTACCCGACTCTGCGTACACAACGAACTTTTTTCCAGGTGTGGGATGAGCCAAGATGGCGGCATTGCTCAGCTGCCTCTAGAGATCACCTGAACTGTCGGCCTTTTTCCGTAAGTTCGTGCAGGCAAGACCCAAGAAGCTTCTCAGTTGGTGTTTATCTTTGGTGGCAGGTCAACTTTTCACGGCTTCGATTTTATCAGAATTCGTCCTTACTCATTCCGTTGATATAATGTGACTCAGATGTTTTACTTCCGGACGCAACAAGGCGCTATGCAGCCTCTCAAACACTTCTTTTTGGTTGTATCGATGCACGTCGAATGGCCTACTTATAACGATAACGTCCTCCAGATACACTTGACACTACACTTTGCAGGCCTTCTTTCCATTAGTCGCTCGATGGTGGCCGGAGCATTGTACAGTCCAAACGGCATCACTGTAAACAGCCAAAGACCGCTTCCTGTCGTGAAAGCAGTTTTCTCACGATCCTTATGATTAATCTCTACCTGCCAGTAACTGCTCTTCAAGTCAAGAATATAAAATTATTTCGCTCTACAAAGCATATCCAAAGTTTTATCAGTACGAACAACTTTCATCTTCGACAGTATTTCGGCAACTTATATTTGTTTTGCAAATGGAAGGCACATTGCATGTTGACGGATTGGTCTTCGGTGTTGAGCAAGTTGCGTACGTTCATATTCTTCATCTTGTGTAGCAAATATATCAATGTACTCACCAATTAGGTGAGTCAGCTCTGTCAGGATACGCTTCTCTTGATCCAAGTTACATAGGCTGAGGATTTTGTTTTTGATTTTTATACTCTGGACACTTGAGACCCGTGTTGCATGACATGTTTCCGTTTTGGTCGATATAGCATCAACAGGTGCACATTTTCCCACTATCTCCTCGTTATTGCATTCAGCTTTACAAGTTGACCTTGTATACCTTGTATGTGGCTATCCCCAAACCGATTCTCGATAGCCTGTACTAAAGCCACATATCTTTATGATCTTCGGTGTCTATTGTTTGCAGCAATTCTGCTGCAGACATTTCAAAATGATTTTTATAAGTAGACCATGAGGTCTGGCTATCGAATGAGGGAGGATTAAATTTGTTCTCCTTCGAGCGCTTGAAGAACATTCTCGGAGATTCTTTTTTCGCACTATGTCGAGTTCTTTTGCCAGTTGCTCCATTTTGCTATCAATTTGTTCGATTTTTTCATCAACATTCTTCTCTTTTTATCATATTTGTCATCGATTTCTTCGAAATTTTGCTGGTAAATGTTCTTTTCTCCTTCCAGATTATTATTTTTTTCATACATTTCTGTTGAAGGCCTGTTGTTCGTCGAAACTGTTTTTCTGTTCGTCTTAATTTATTTGTTCAAGTTTGTACTAGATACTAACATAGATGGCAAACTTTCCAGATACTAGAAAGCAAAACCAGCTTTCCACTAATCATCTCTACCGTGTGACCTTGGCTGTGAATAATTGTGAATTTTCATCAAAACAATTTCCAATCAGGACCATAGATGAACTCATTTAGATCACAAGCTTTACTAATTGTAATATGAGGGTTCACTTTATTCGACTTACGATCCGTTTCACTCTAAAACTAAATAACATCTGCCCTCAGTCTACTGACAGGCTCTCATATAGTGTTACCACTTAACAATTTTTATTCGTTGTTTAGTGCTACCATTTTATATATATACATGCATTTTTTTCTTTTAACTTATTACAATTCGACCATCCTGACTTGCATTCGCCCCGATTGTACTCCTTAGTTTTGGCTCGGGTTCGACAATTTTTTTTTTTCTTACATACGGTCTCATTTTCGCTGCCTCCCAATTGCCCTTATAAGGCGTCTGACTAATTTGAAAGTCCTCTAGGTCCGTCAGTTCGTATCTCCCGTTTCCTAACACTATGTTAACCCTATATGAATCCTCAAACTTCGGTATCAATTTTCTTGGGACACCCCTCGTACTGACAAAATTCCTTACCATGACATAGTCATCTACTTTATAAGCACGTGATGCCTTACGTCTTTCACCTGTACCTGCCTCCGAACAGCTTCTGCTCTCATTACCTTTAAATCCTTAAGACCCGACTATTTCTACCAAATTTTATTTTAGACAATCGATTATCCTACCCCTTTATCTCACACCTAATAGCTATTTGTGTAAAACACTATGCTCCATTTCCTCGGGCACATAGAAAAGAATGCCGTCCTTCACTTTCCGATACACCAACCCATTATGCATCTCGTAAAAAGCATGCATCTCTCTTCTAACATTTTCCTCATAACCTTGATCCGTTCGTCAAGCTCCTAACTAATTGATAGACTCTGCTCGAAGGTGTTACCTTCCAGCACTAAAATATTCGCACTTCTACTGAGTGTATCTACGTGCCGCATTCTCTCGCCGCAGCGATGCTCAACAGAGTAATCGTAGTTTTGCAATTCCATGGCCCACCGAGCAATACGCGCGTTAATGTTCTTTAAAATCTCTAGATGTTCCGCCACGTTTTCAGTCGCGATAATATGTAATATCGTCCAGATAGACAGCTATCTCCAAATTTCTTATCGAATACCTTGTTGATAAACCGCTGAAACGTCGACGGCGCATTCATAAGGCCAAACGGCATACGCAAAAACTCGTATTGCCCCCATTGGGATTACAGGCGACGTGCATTTTATACTCTCCTCAGATATCTTAACATGGTAGAAAGCACTCTTTAGGTCTAATGTCGTGAACACTTTCTTTTTTACCAACCGATCTAATAAGTCACCTATCAAAGGTATAGGAAAATTATCCTTCTGGGTGACTTTATTTAATGTCCTATAATCTACACAAAACCTCTTTTCCCCAGTTTTCTTCCATACCACCCCTATAGAAAAAGTATACCCTGAGACACTAGACCTAATCACACCCTATTTTATAAGGTTGTCAAGTATCACATTCTATTGTTCCTTCTCATAGTAAGACAGACGGCGCGGAGGACAATTGAAAAGCCTCCTTTCAGTGAGATTTAACTTCATCTCGACACTCACCAAGGGTAAGCGGCGAATGCAATCAAGGTAACATTCGTTAAATATGTCAAATACTCTCTTCTGTACATCGATTTTTAACTCTACGTTTACAATAATACGTTCTTTACTCTCCCCTATATCTATGTCATTTAAATAAATTTGATTTATATTACAAACTTCCAACTCGGTCCTTTTATCTTTTCGTACGTTACCTATTTCCTCTGTACTTACGACTTCTTTCATTAATTTTAATTTGGTTTTACTAATAAAATCTCTGCCTAAGATCACTGGGACCGCACGAAACTGATGGGGTTCAGTGTGTCAATTAATCCTTCTAAATAAGATACATAATTACTTTTATAATAAAAACAAATAATTTTTAAATTTCTTACAAATCTTTCCTCATCGTCCGACTCCAGGTGATGAATTACTGGCTTAGCGCTGCTACAAGCCTCCAGAGGCTCTTTCAACCGCAAACTTTCGTTTTCACTCCTCAGTTTTTCTATTTACCCTTGTTGACGTACCACCTGTCCCTTAAGCAATCTCAACTCTCCCATCATGATCCTCAGGTTAACTCCCGCATCTTTCTGGTCCTCTTAATTCTCGGCACTCTCTTTTTTATCGGCACTCTTTTGATTTACGCTCATTAGCAACATTCATCGGGTCATTTGTCTGCTCAATCGATTTCACGACCTCTCCTTCGCATTCCTGTGCCGGTTCCGCTACGGTAGTATATCAGACGTCGTGTAAATATCTACGTAAATATTTCGCTATAAATTACGCGCACACTCGTGTATTCGATTGCGCGCACGCAGTTTTTGCTTTACATTTTGTTTTTCTTATTGTTTTTTATTTTATTTATTGTAGTTATTTATATTTTTTATGTTGGGTGGGATACACTTCTGAAATTTGTAATATGAGGGTTCACTTTATCCCACTTACGCTCCGTTTTACTCTAAAACTAAATTAAAAGTGCCCCCTGTTTACTGACAGGCTTTCATATAATGCTACCACTTTACAATTTTTATTCGTTGTTCAGTGCTACCAATTTGTGTATATACATGCATTTTTTCTTTTAGCTTACTACATAATCCTTTCGCAAACCCTGAACCCTTCCACAGACACGATTTAAGGGAATTAGTAACACTTCGTAACTCTGTTACCTGCAAGAATGGTTAATATGGCAGCAAACTAATAGCCTTTTCATAACGAATCATAAACGCGGTTTTTGGCTTAAAGTTTTCAGAAAACCCCAAATGCTTTCACATCAAACACTTGAAGGTTTCAACATCAGCTGTTAAATTTTTATGTTTTTGATAAAAAAAAAAACTAATTTGCGCGTATTTGAAGTTAAAATAATACGACTAAATAATGAATTCTAACATTTTAAATGTAATTTCCATTCAATGAAATAAATCTGAGCAAGATATGAAGATTTTGGTAGACTTCTCATCCCAGTCTTCCATTTTAAAAAGTAAACGGAAACATTTTGATTTTGAAATTTAAATTCTGATTCAGAATTTTAATTAAATTTCAACTGACAGCATCTTGCCAGCTGTTTCTTCAGGTTTTTGAATTCGCTAAAATTTACTGAACTCTCTTGAAGAGGTTCGCTTGGTTAGTTGAACATTCAATTTCGAGTAGTCTTTGATAGGTTTTATCAAAAACTTGTGTTTACGAAAAATTGTGCCTTACGAAAAAAGTATGGAAAAACCTGTGTTTTTGAGGTGGTTTTTGCGTTTTTTGCGAAAACCCGGTTTTTGATTAGGTGTGAAAGGGCTTATAAAGTAAAGTTGCTAGAATGAGAGCTATTTGCACGTAGAGTGCACTAGATGTGTGTAATGTAGATGATGTTTTTTTAATAAAATGGATGGGATTTGTGTTAGGTGGAAGAGAAGAGAATTCATACACATTCTCAGGTAAGGTCACTTGTAGAGACTGTCAGTGGCAAGCGGGTTTTCTATTTCCAATATGTGGAAAGTTTGCTATCTCTGTAAGTTCATCTATGATCACGAATACTGAGCTAAGGCATCGAGAGATGCACTCCTAAAAACATTCGTATTCCGGAAGTTATTGATGTGATAACTACAGCCGGTTTGTTCTCAGTTGGTTAAATTATTTTTTCACTCTCTATACCTAACTCTAGGTTAGCTACAATTCTTTCCAGGTTTCCAGTTTATCCGTCAACTCGTTCGTTAAACTTAACCCGTGGTTAACCTTGCTTATATTTACCATTTTCGTTCGATTCTTGAAGGCATTGACATATAAAATCATGTTACTATTTATAAGTTACTATTATTTATTGCGGAGCGTTCTTTACCGGAATTACGGATTTTAATTTTTATTATTTATATTCCATTTTGTGTTATTTTAATATATATTATATTACGATATCGCACAATGCGATATACACAGATACATTTTGATGTGTCGTAAATATTGTATTTTGTTAAAAGTAACTCGCAATTTGAAAAACCAGTAGGAAGAAACAAAATTCTAGAAAGTCATTGGTTAAACGATGTTAACCAAGGAAAATCGGCGGGTTAGCAATATCTCTAGCTATTATTTAATTATTTACTATTTAATTATTTAACCAAACCATGGATTCTCTATTTAAAATTAGTAAACAAACACAGTCGTTGGTTACCAACTGGAATAACCACTGGTTAAAGTTAATCGAGAGTGAACAAACTGCCCCTTAAAGAGTTACGATTGAAAATATATGTTGTTTTACAGTTGCAACAATTTTTTATAATGTATTTTTTATATATTATATTATTATTAGTGAAATCTCGAAGTGAAAAAAGCTTCTTTAAATGCTTAAAAAGGGTCAATGGAATTTTTTTATGATATAGTATCGAAGAATAAAACCAAGCCGAAATTTTGGTTGAAACGTTTTTTTCAATATAGCTTCATTTATGACATGTTTATTCATATTCATTGCATTATATCATAGTTATTTACTGTATAAGGTCTGTCCGCTTAATGACCAAATCCACGAAAATTTACAGAAATCTACAAAAAAAAAATCAGTCCGAAATCTGTTCGCGTAGTCACATTTTTCATAGCCTCTTACAAATAGAACGAGTGGCCAAGTTTGTGAGAACTGAAACTCTTTTTTTTTTTTTATTAAACTGTCATATACTATAGTGTCGTTTTATTTTGTATTAAAAATACTTTTAACCTTGTTATGTCAAAAATAAGTTAGATTTATTGAGAAAATTAATAAACAATAAAATTCTCAAAAAGAAAAATGTTTTCAAAGAGTGTTTAAAGGCAAACAATGAAGCAGAACAAGCAAATTGAATTAAATTCGTTCTAACCATCTTGAAGAATTTATCCATTTAGGACAATAAAAAGATAAATTATCAGAAGTGTTCTTCATATGTGTTACGTAATTTACGCCTTAACTTTACGATTTCACATATAATAACTGCGTACCTCGATTAACTTATTTTTGAAATACTTTTAGGAAAATAGATCAAAATAAAAACAGTTGAAATACCCGCATAAATTCCGTTCGCTTACTTTTTTACGAATTTTCTCTCTGTATAGAATTTAACACATTTCTCCGAACTTGATATAATTTACATATTTGTTCCAAAAAAGTACACTTTTAGACCAAGATCAGACTTATTGTGACTAATGACGTTATCCATTGGCCATTTTCAACCTCCGAGAAAAAAAATCTCCTGAAACTGTTACGTTGGCATCCTTTTCACATTCTAGAAAAGTTGCTTGTGAGAAAATATGAATAGTGCTAATAAAATATTTTTACAAGATATTTTCCAAGTCGTCCAATGGAAAAAGATTACATTTAGTCAAACTGGAATACATTAAATGAAACAATTTCTTGGAAAGTTATTACCCGCAAATCCTTGACAATGGAAATATGACTGAATTCTGGAAGTAAACATTTATTTCACATTAGGTTCAATGGAAAATTAACTTGTTATTCGACTATTATTTTCATTGACGTAGATGTACCGAAAGGCGCTATTTGGTTGTTTGTCTGATGAAGTAAACAACTGTACGGTTTTAAAATATAAAAGGGGCGCGGTAAACTTAGTTTTGAGGTACCTACATACTTGCAATCAATTCATATATAACAATTACTAAACTAATTTTAAATATTTAGCAAACAAAATGTCGGAAAGTCAAAGCCGTGGTAGCAGGATTCCGAGTGATGAAGATCGGGGACAACACAGCACACGCCGCCATCGCAGTATATCACCCACCGTAGAAGAGCCGGTAAATTGTTATTATTATTATTTATTATTATTATTTTTTTTTTAATTTATTATTAATAATTTTGAAGAACAATTATGGAATAATTGCTGATATATAACGTACAGTACCCGTAAAAGCTGATATAATACAATAACTATGTGTGCATGTGTATAGATTTTGGACAATTTCAGAAAACACCAAAAAAACAAAGTTTTTATCTTCTATTTCAAATGCTTCCTTTGGTTTATAATTTCAAGAGCTTTCTTTTGGTTTTTGGTCAAACGCTTTAGAGAAAATTATTATTATTATTATTATTATTATTATTATTATTATTATTATTATTATTATTATTATTATTATTATTATTTACACCCTTGAGGTTTGATAGGCTGCGGGGTTATGAAATTGATAACATCAATGACTTGGGTTTCTTTTTTATACTTGGGTGTATATCGAACACAGTTCAGTTTATTAACCCAAAACAAAGCAGACGATCACTAACCAAAACTGCGTGTTTGCACATTTTTTGCGTTTGGCGTTTTTAGTTTCTTGTTCCTCTGTCTTTCGTTTATTTTTATGAACTCAATATGGCTGCCCTTGTAACTGTAATATAACACAAGTGCTATAACAACGAAAACAAACGATCAATACAAATTGTATCGCTGAAATGGCGGTACGAGAAACATATATATGCGTATATGTATGTATATTTGTATAGATTTCTTAGGCCGACGAAAAGAGCACATCAAATTACAATAGGTCAGCTTACAGAGACAGGTTATTTATTCTTAAAAGGGAAGTATTCAGTTGTTTTTGAATTGTTATAGATATTGAAATTGTAAGTCATGCCCTTTAGAACTCGCAGGAAAGAAAAATACAAAGTAGCCATTGCCTCAAACGCCTGTTAAAAGGTAACAGGTCAATTTTCTGCGGTTGGACAACTTCTCAACTACGAGTACATATATCCTCTGAAATTTAAAATTTAAAAATTGAATAAGTTACAGCGTGTGAGGTGCACACGGTACTTGTGCTGCAGTGAGCATAAAATAAAATGCATTTTGTAAAGCACTAACTATTAATGAAGGGTTTGATTTGATCTTATTTTATTATTAATACATTATTTACAATCAGGCATAGGCTTTTGAATGTAATAACAATAATAGCAATTATAACAATGTTAAAATATGTAATATAGTAGGGAAAAGCTAAGTAATCATTTCATACATTCATTTGTTTGTGAATGAAATAGAAAAGATAAAAAATCAAATAAAAGAAATATTGATAAGAAAAAGAAATAAGAAAGAAAATAGTAAGAGACAAGAAAGATAGAAGACAATCTCTTCTATGTAGGAAAAGCATTCAAACAAGACCGTGTTTTAACGTCAGAAATTCTTGGCGTTCTTTTGATATATTCTGACAATGAGCTCCATAGTCTAATGATGCTGATAATTAATAATCTCAACGAATTAAGTAGTTATGAGCCTAGTATTAATGTTAATTAATCTTATTGATCGAGAAAATTGCAGCTTTGAGACCAGATATGAAGGTCATTTCTAATGCATATATTTTGTATAAGAAGATCTAATTGCGCACACAAAGTTATTGCTACAAGCTGCATTCAAAGATGTTATTTGTGTTAGATGAGACATGATCACGCCGGGCCGGCTTAATCGATAAACAGCGCACCATATTGCAGAGTTATGAAAAAATGAGATCAATTTTGAATACATTAACTGAAATTACTTCATAATATGGAGTTCATTCAATTGACTTCAAAATATCAAATCACCATTTATTTTGAACTCAATGATTTAGCATTCATAAAGTGAAGTCAAAAATTACATCAGGATTGCGTATATCTCGGCTTGAAAGACAGACGTAAGTTTATCTAACGAGGATTGAAATATAACTTTGTTGTCTTTCAGAAAGTCAGTTCTGCATCCTTTCCTCGCTCAGATTCTAGCCGAAACCAGTCTTGGACACAGCAAAAGTTTTCTTCGTATTTTTTTCTGCAGCAGGAGTTCTGATGTGATTATGTCAGAAGGCATGTCCATAAGACCAGGATTATCAAAGCTCCAGTGCGTGTTGTACCAAATACTACTTTTTTTTTAAGGCAAGACAACTTTGAGAGTGCAGCCCATGCAGTCGAGACAAACCGTTCTTTGGAGTCTGGTAAGAGCAGCGTTGTATTTTCGTGAAAGTTTCTTTCTTCACACAGCCGACGCATAAGATAAAATTAGCTTTATCAAAGCTGTGTAGATCCAGTGAAGTCTTCTTGGTGATAGGCCCCATATCTTGCCGACAGCTCCTTCGCACTGCCAGAAGACCGAATTGGAGATATGGCTGGTGATGCTTTTAATTACTAGTTAAATCAGACCAGTTAGATTCCTCCTCATAAAAAGGACAACCTTAGTTTTGAAAGGATTGATCTAATGCACCAATCGTCAATTACGTCTTGGGCTACCTGAGGCAGTCGCTAGACACGATCCAGCAGACAGTACAGCTTAATCATCGGCGTATGCTTATGTATAGATGTCAGAATTATTGAGCGTGTTGAGCAGTTAATCGAAATCCAGCACGTGTTCCTTGTCGAGTGCATCTTTAATTCTGCCTATCAAATTTTGAAGCGTACTCTTGCAACATTTTTCCCGAGGCCATCGGTACCAGGGGACTTGAAGTCACCTAACAATGCAACAATATGTTTATTGGCCGCAACCGATGAGAAATACATCGCTACGCTACAGCGTGTTGTGTTATTCAGCTCACGAAGATGCTCGTTAATAACAGCTGTGAGCTGGTTTTGTTTATGTTACCTGAGAAGTGAGCCTCAAGCATGATACAGAGAGTTTCTACTTTCCACTCAGTGTAGATACCATCAGATTTTATAAGCGACTTCAGCCTACTTGATCATCCCCTTTTGAATAGTCTTCCTCCAAATTAGTCTTAAGTGACCTGTTGAGAACGGACGATTTGCAGGATTGCTTTCTAGATGGACATGCTATTTCAAAGCACTTGGTGAGGCACCGTTCATGTTCTGAATTGCTTCAGCTTCAAGAGACCTTGCATCTGATTCTGAACTCGATGTACCTATGGTCTGACTGATACTTCTGAACTTCCCAATCGGTAGTCTCCTTAGCATATCATGATTTGCTTTCTTACTCTCGTAACAAAAGTTGGCTAAGACCCAACATTGTTGACAACCAGGTCAGACGATAGTATGAAATCCAATCTACATTGCATTTGCTAGTACCCCAAAAAGTATTGTGAACATCAGCATTCCAACATATGATAAGTCCCATTTTTCTGGAATCACAGTATTAATGAGTGCGGTGGTGGTGGCAATAACTAATCATAGGAAAAATCGCAGAACGCAATTTGTACCATTGTCCGTTCATTTCGTAGTTTATGCCTGCGGCAACTAAATCTTGGTCGTAAAATTGGCCAAATTTAGATGGCGAGAGTGAGTTTGGAACTAGTTCTCGGTCTTTCCAATTCCTCGTCATATAATAGTGTGAATCCCCTTAACCATCCGAGAACACAGATGTGTGTATTCCACACCCATGTTTCCTGTATGGATATTATGTGAGGTTGCAGTAGCAGTAGCGGACTTGGAATGTTGAAGGTTGATCTGAGTTCGCAAAATAGATGAGTACTATTGATTAGTTTATTAATCACTTTTTCAAAAACTTTAACAATTCACCAGCCATATTCATAACTTAAAACTTCACTCTAAGGCAATCACAATTTAAAACTTCTCACGCAAAGAGCACACCACTAAAGCTTCACTTTCAGTTTGCTCCCTAAACAAATGCGTCTGCGTTTCAGTGATTTCAATGACTTCAAAATGATTTCATGTTTTAATTACTTCAAAATGGCTGTAATAAACTTCACTGAATTCACAAAAGATTGATTCATGTGACTTCAGTTATCCAAAACTTCCGGAAGCAAGCATACCATATGTATGTTATATACGACTTACGGTATTTCATCAGTTTACTTGATCAGCGCAATTTATTTTAAAACATAAACATGATACCTTAGATACAAATGCGTTCCATGCATTGTTCAAGAAAAATGTGAGATAGTTCCTTACTTTACATTTATTCTGATAAATCAATATTGCTTGGGATTAGGATGGACCTAAAATCAGTCCATTTACAACAGCCGAGTTATGTATTGTTCGAAAGTCTTTATTTATCCCGCAAAACGGGGCTTCTACCAGACCCAGAGGCCTGGAAAGATAAATTTGTAAATCATTTGTATAAAGATGGAACAACATTCGGCATTGTCGTTAATATAAATGCAAAAAAGGATTGGAACAGAGATTGAAACATTAAGGGGCCGCTTCGTCTAAATATTTCTATTGTGAACAACTCCAGTTACAATAACCCCTTTGAGATTGAAGAAATAAGTAGTTCCACATGGATTTTATTGTATTTTGACTAAACCCAAAATAAAAGCGCCACAACAAATATGTATTTCGATATTAACTCTGTCAAACGCACAAGAGTCAAATCTCCCTGATCAAATTTTCGTCTTATGTCATCTAACACTTTTATCAGGACAGTAGGACAACTATGTTGAATCCTGAAATCTGATTGATATGGAGAAAATAATTAGCTCAGATTAAGATAATTGACAATCTATTTGTCTATAAATCTTTCAAATACCTGTGACAGAACGCTTATCGGCCAATAATCAGACGGTTCTTTTTGGTTGCTTTTTTTAAGTGACGGGTATAATCCTCACCAAAGCGGTGAGGTTATACAGTAATTGATAATAAGAGTGATTGAGCCTAAGACGAAAAGCAAAATTATATTCAAAAACCTAAGAGATTTTGGACTTAAGTTTAATTATGTTTTCTAGAACATCGCTTTCTCGATACGGTTTTAAAATCTGTGCTCAAATCTGTACACAAATCCCTGTTGATAGAAAAATTATAATTACGATTTCTTCCTTCATTAAATAGAACGAATCACTTAAATTTTCAGGATCTAGTAAAAACTTAGGACCATTACATATAACAACACCAATGCTGCACAGATTTTTCCAGTGTTTTTGAATCTAATAGTTGACTTAATTTGGAAAAAAAGTAATTGTATTAAGATTGAGGATTTTCATTATTTGCGTGATTTGAGTAAGGTTTCTAGTTACCTGAAGTATCTTATTTTTCGATTTATGATAGAATTTTCTACGTTTATTTATGGGATTAAGGACTTCGGGTGTAAACTAGGGAAATTTGAAATTTTTTATATGAATAGTATAGTCCGTATTGTGACATTTCTGTTATAGTGCTGGTTGACCAATCTCTAGAAAAAGGATACTTATCATTGATCCCAGTAAATTGCATTAACATTTCTATTCGAAGCATCAAGATTGATATTTTTTTAATCTATAAAATAATGTAACAGAAATGGCTAATGTACTACTCGTATTTGTCAGGAATATCAGATTATACAGTGGTATCCCATCACAGGGAATTTAATCGCACTTTAATTCAAAACTTTCAAATCGGGTGGTCTTGCAGGCCAATGTATTGGACCATTCCTTCAAATTCATCGATTTGGAAATTTTGCATCCAAGTAGTCCTTAATTTATCTGCTATAGTGACTTGGAACAGCATCATGTTAGTAAAAATGAGATCTTTACGCAAACGAAACATATTCTAGCAGTTCTGGCTATTCATTTTAGAAAATTTTGCAAATATGTTTATGGAAGTGTGAAGTAATTACCTATTACTAATTACACCTGCCCACATGTCTATGTGTTTTTGTATGCCGATTTTCATTCGCCCACATCACTAATTGATGGCTCTAATAACACATTCAGGATTCGTTCCTCTGTTGGTTCTACAGTTACCGCATGTGTTTCCACTCGATTTTAAATAGCTGTTCCAGTTTCTCGCAATTTTCTGTGAGTATTTGTAAACATCCTTTGATTAGGGACAGGTCATGTAGGAAATCTTCGTTGATAATCTGCTCGCGCCGCCTTTATAAAATCCATAGACAAAGTGGATGTCAGGATATCTTTCATATGAATTCTCTGCCATTTAAAAAAATACTTATTACTAGTCCTGCCATAGGTTCTGTTACTTATATAAAACTCTATAAAAAAAACCCAGTAAACATATTGTATTCAAAATTGTTTCATTTATTAGATCACAATATTGATTCTAAAAAAAATTGAATTCACTAGAAATAATTACCTTTTGCTTTAACACAAGCTTCCAAACGTTGTGGCCGTTGGGCTATAGCGGCACGTACGGCTTCCATGGAGATCGTAGACGCTGCTCTGGTCTATAGAGCACAAACCACAATCCAGTGGATTCAGATCTGGACTCCCTGACGGCAAATCTTCTGCTACTATAAAGCCAGGAATATTGACTCTGAGCCACTCCTGCGTGGTTTTGGCTTTGTGCGCTGGAGCAGAGTCCTGTTGGAAGATGCATTCGATCCATTGAAAAGGGATAAACGGAATGTTTTCATGGCCATTGCCCACGTGCCACTGCAAAATTCGCTTGCGTCTTTTCAGCCTAATATTTTTTAATTGAAGAATTAGAAAATGAACCGTGAACCGACGAGCGGATTTAATATGCATATCAACCGGATTCAGCGTAGACATGGATATAGTTGATATATCCAATTCCTTGGACATGATCTGCTTCCTAAGGGGATCTCTGTATTTGGTTACGCACTGCCTTTACTACCGCATTCGTACGGACGATGCGCGCGCGATCACTTCTTGACCTGTCCTTTACTCCAGACAATTCGCCGAAGCGAGCAATATCCCGAAAAACGAATATTCTCGATACTCCGAGTGGTTTTAGCACCTCAAAAATTTGACCAGCACTCCAGCATAAAATAGTAATATTTTGCAGATATAATATCCCCATTATAACTGCAAAAACTTTAAGCCTCAGTCAAAAAAAACTATTGACTGATTGGTGAATTTGTAGGTAACATTATGTCGCACCAAAACAATAAGAGAAAAATATATATATAGGTACCTTTTTCCAAAATAAATGCGATTTTTCTAAAAATTTAAAAAAAAAAAAAAAAATTAAAAAGATTTTGAGTTTGAAATGAAAGCATGGATGGTGTTTAGATATGAATTAAACATTTATTGGCTAACAAACGAGCAAAGCGTGGTCTCTCTAGGTTTAATACACTAAAAATTATAACAAAATAATTGTTGGTACCTATTTTTCTATAGGAACTTTTTTAAATACCCTGGAATCAAATCCCAAACCGTACCACCCTGTATAATTAAATGTAGTTTCCGTTTGTAGTAATAAAAAAAAATTGTGTTGAAAATATTTACAGAGGCAAAAAATTCAGAGAAGGACTTCTCCAGAAGAGGGCCCATCCACATCTAAAGAGTCTTCAAGAGCATCTTCTTCCAGAGGTAAGTTGGAACTTATTTTAGTTAAGTGTACAGTTGAGTTGCAGAGCTACGGTGAAAATATAGTTGATTATACTTTTCATGGATATCTTATCGAAAAAATACGAAATATGCACATACATTTATGTACATACTATATGTATGTATATCCATACAGCCTTGTATGAAAGTATAAAGCATCCTATATAGCTTCCAGCTATTGTAACGCGAAATGGAATGTGAATACAGTCTTTAATCTTAGACAAAAAATTTTTATTATATCAATATTTAGTTGGTTATCCCTTTGCCTTTAGGACTGCAATAAATTAATCCTTGCCGTCATACGGTATTGTTCTATTCAAGTTTTTTTTAAACTTTGGCTATTCATTTAAAAGAATCTCTCCTTAAGCTTTTTTTTTTTTTTTCAAGGTTACGTGTTGTTACCTAACTACACTTTTGTATTAAAGTTTACTGTAAGAATAAATCCAATAGTATAGTCCATCCAGGTCAATTTTTAGCACCCTGGTTGGGATGGTGCATCATATTTTTTTAAATTTAATATATGTGAAGGTGTATGAACCTACATATGATATGAATAAAAGTATTTTAAATCTAAAAAAACATTTCAAGTCTAAAAATGACATTGTAAATGAAATTTAGGGTCTGGACAGACTCTTGTTTGCAGCTGATTACTAACAATGAGTGTTTTTAAGAATTTAGTTGTTAACTTGATTTTTATTTTGGGACAGTGAGAATAAAGTTACAACCTAAATCTGTCTTTTTGTTTTTTTTAAATATATGGTATATCTTGTTTTTTTTTTTTCTGTCTTTTATGTTTGTGAAACTTTAATTTGTTTTTAGTAGATTCTAGACCCCAACAGGAAGAAGGTCAACGTAACAGACGTTTTCGATACGAAATAGTACATACTCGCACAGAAGATGTTGAGTCAAAATGTGGTAAATCAGGAGTACCAGTCACTCTCCAGGCGAACTATTTCCGTCTACTTACAACTCCTAGTTGGCGCATATATCAGTATCATGTTGCTTTCTCGCCTGAAATAGAACTACGCCGCATTCGAAGCGGAGTGCTCTCTGAGCATAGATCATTGTTTGGTGGTTATTTATATGATGGAATGAAAATGTTCACCACAACTAAATTGCGGGAGGATATAACACAGTTGGAAACTAAAAGCAAATCCGGTGAGATGTATACAATAACTGTGAAATACGTTGGAGTTATTTCTATGACAGAATGGCAATCTTTGCAAATTTTAAATTTAATACTCCGTCGTGCAATGGAGGGTTTGAAACTGCAATTAATTGGAAGAAACTTTTTTGATGCTGTTGCTAAGGTTCGTTATATAGTTTTTATCGAACGAACGATTTTATGATTTTTTATTTATTTATTTATTTTTTTATTTTATTAAGATTGATTTAAGGGAACATCGTATGCAATTGTGGCCTGGCTACCAGACATCCATTAGACAACATGAACAAGACATATTGTTGTGCACAGAAATAACACACAAAGTAATGCGTACTGAGACAGTTTATGATATCTTAATGAAATGTACACAGGAATCCCGTGATTATCAAGAAGACTTTAAAAAACATGTTTTAGGTAAAGTGATTTATTTGAATAAATTTATTTACTTGTAACTTTTCTTTTTTCCATATAGGGCTCACAGTTTTGACAGATTACAACAATAGGACGTACCGAATTAACGATATTGATTTTTCTGCAAATCCAAAAAAAACGTTCAAGAATAAGGACACAGATATATCTTTTGTCGATTACTATTATCAAGTGAGTACCAACTGGCGAATAAAATGTTATTCCTATCAATTAATATAATGACAAAAAAGGCGTTGGTTTGGAGTGGATGGACTAGTATTATATGTTTTATTTCTTTCGCTATCTAAATACATATCAAGATTCTCGATTATATGAACGTTATTTGTCAAGCAAGGGTGGGGGTGGCCGTGGTGTAGTGGTATGTGCATAGAATCCTCAAGCAGAGGGTCGCGGGTTCGAATCCCGTGCGAGGTAATTCTTTGAAAAAGTCTTTTTATAGAATTGTATGTAGTTATACAATATGAAAATCCCGTCGGTGTCAACTTTAACATGAAGGCATAACACTGATGTTGGAGTGGTTGCTGGCTGGGTTAAATGTAACGTACTAACAACTAGCACGTACTAAGACCCACTGGTTGAGGATGCACTGGCTCCAGTTTGATAACCACCTCTGGAAAAATATCGAAACCTAACACCTGAGTTTCAAAAACTACTACACCACTCGCCCGCGCCCTAGTGAAAAGCCTGTAAAAGGGTATTCATATCCCCTTGGTGCGCGCGCGGAATTATAAAAAAAAATTGTTTTTAAATTTTATTACCGGTGGCAGACCCCACATCATCCTATATATTTTGACAAGATCCCTTTTAAACTGTGCTAGTGTTTACAAATTTGATCCGCTCCAATTTTCTCCTAGCACTTGTTGCGAATATTGTAGCTTTTTCAAAGTTATGTCTTAATAGTTCGTATACAGTCTCATTATTCCGGACTATTACACTTTATGCAGCAAAAATTTATTGTCATATACCATAACTTTTCTTGTCGGATTATATTTTGATCCATTGACTGTATTAAGGATGTGACATAAGTGGTAAAACTCCACTCTAATATGACCATTGCCTAGTAGAATGCAATCAGTTTTTTACAAGATTTGTTAGAACCTAAATAAATTTCCGATCTGATTCTTGTTTTTGAAAACTGAAATTGAACTTTTGGTATGATAGATTTGTGGAACCGTTTTGTAAAAATTAACCATTCGTCCATGCTGAAAATTAAGTCATATACTCAACAGGAATCTCAAAGTATGGAAATGCTCTTGGTGTCTTTGCCTTTCCAATAACTAATGACTTTAGCTAATGCTTAAATATAGCATTAAACTCGACTTTGTTTCAATTAAAATAACTCTTCCCAATATGCCCTTGTACGTGATGTGTTGCTACATACTCCCAGCTCAACCTATCCTACATCCTTCCTATTAAAGCGATTGACCAACTTATTGACCTTAGTACAGTGGTGACTTTAATCTACTTCTAATGAAGTGGATTCCATCGGATGATCACTTTTTTTTTACCCTGTCAAACGCAAGTTCATCTAAGGAATGTCTGTTCATTGATCGTATAACAGACTCAAGCCTAACTTCATCGGTTGGCAACAAGACCTTATTTTCACTAGCGATCCCATTAATTCCACAGTAACGTTTTGACCCTTAATCCTATCAACTATCTACAACTTTCACCCCTCTTCCTTCATTTTTCCATTACGATTGCTCAAATCGTTAATGTCTCGTAGTGAATAGACGTGCTGAAAATCTCTTGGCTTAATTATTAAGTTTTTCGTTGTTCGTAAATAGTAAATTTCTTTGCGTACGGTGTACTTGTTCGTCGCATTCTAAAACAAATATATATATATATATATATATATATATATATATATATATATATATATCCGAGTCGCCCATTCGAAGATTTTCCACTCGTTTCTCGTATATCCATCTCTCTCTTACAACCAAGTATGCAATTGCTGGAAAAACACGATCCATATCTCTCGCCAAAGAGTCACTGTCAACACCGACACAAAAATCCCCCGCCACGGCGCCCACGCAAGCCCAAACAGCCGCTGAACTAGTAAGCTGTTTGGGGAAACACACTGATAAAATTATTCAGAGTATAAAATCCGAAGTGAGTAATCTGTGAAGTGAACTCATGTGATAAACACTTTCCTTACGACAGGAACGTTTCCACATCAGTGGAAAATGGCTAAAGTAATACTTTTGCCAAAAAACTCTATTGGGGACGAATTTCGACCATTTTACATTCTAACATTCTTCTCCAAAGTATGCGAACGAATAATGCAAAGGTAACTTGACGAGTATCTTTTTCGCAATAAAATGATAACCCATATGCAATTCGGCTTCCGAGCAAAACACAGTTGTACTACTACTATGGTAAAAGTTGTTAAAGATATTCGATCTAGTTTAGATAAAGATGAAGTAACTTTTTCGTCGATCGCGCACTGCTCTATAAAAACCTACAACACTACTTTGGGTTTTCTCCTTCTGCTGTTAAATTGATTTCATCCTATTTAAGCAATAGAGAACAAGCCGTTTTTGTTAATAAAATCTTATCTGATTTTCTTTGTTTAACTCGAAGGGTACCTCAAGGATCAATTCTGGGTCCTCTCTTATTCTCTCTACCATATATATAAATGAGATACCAGATCTAATCACACATTCCTTAACACACATTTATGCCGTTGACGTCCAAATTTATCGAAGCTGCACGCTAGATCTCATTGAAAATTGTTGCTTTGAAACTAATCGGGATCTTAATAGTATCTTTGACTGATCTTTGCAAAATGGCTTGACACTCAACCTTAATAAGTCCAAATGCCTGGTTATATCTAGAACAAAATTGGATCTGTCATATTTCCTGTAAATCACTTTAAATAACTCCCCCGTCGATTTTGTGGATACATCAAAGAATTTGGGTGTTATATTTAACAGATTTTTAACATGGAACGACCATATTAACATCATCGTAGGGAAGACTTATGGCGTTTTGCGAACCTTGTGGACAGCTCAACCAATTACACAACTGGATACACGAATCATATTGGTAAAATCACTTTTAATTCCAATCCTTGTACATGGGTGTGAATTATATGGAAATTGTGATTCAGTATGCACACGAAAATTACAAGTTGCCTTCAACAGTGCCATTCGATACATATATGGGCTAAGAAGATATTATCATGTGTCATATCTCTCAGCAAAAGTTTTACGCATGCCTTTTGAGAACTATCTTAAATTTCGCACTCTGGTCTTTCTCTTCAATATTCTTAGAATATTCTCTTCAATTTCTCTTCTGAAAAACAGTTCTTTATCAATGCCATCCGTCATTGGAATTCACTACCTAACCCTATAAGAGCACTAAGCGATATAAGAAAGTTTAAAAAAGAATTATAGCATCTTCTGTCATGTCAAAATAAATGATTTTTGTCTATAGTATTTATTTTATATATTTTTTTGTTCTTTTTCATAGCGTTCGTAGTCATATCCTTTATAAATTTCTTTAATTGTTTTTAAATTTTTGTTTGTATTATTCATTTATAGTTTACTCATTCTGTAATAACTAAATTGTAACTAAGTGTAAATTGCAACTAGCTATTACAAAGTTATAAGATTCATTCTTACTGCCCTAGCTTTCCTAAACCAAATAAATAAATTAAACTAAACTAAACTAAACTAACTGTAGTGTAGTGGCATATGCATAGGCTCCTCAAGCAGAGGGTCACGGGTTCGAATCCTGTGCGAGGTAAGTCTTTGAAAAAGTCTTTTTATAGAATTGTATGTAGTTATACAATATGAAAATCCCGTCGGCATCAACTCTGACATGAATGCATAACACTGATGTTGGAGTGGTTGCTGGCTGGGCTAAATATAACGAACTAGCAGGTACTAAGACCCACTGGTTGAGGATGTACTGGCTCCAGTTTGACAACCACCTCTGGAAAAAAATTAATAATGAAAATTAATACAACTAAGTTTCAAACTACTACACCACCCGCCCACGCCCTGGAGAAAAGCCAGAAAAAGGGTATTCATATCCCCTTGGTGCGCATGCGGGATTATAAAAAATCCCTACCTACTATCTCTCCTTACATCTTCCATAAAGCTAATTTTTGCAAAATCAAAATCTCTTTACGTCCCCTTTTCTTTTCTTTTCTTTACTTCCACTCGCTGATATAACAGAAGACTTCGCCCTTTACGAAACAGAAGAAACAAATTATGGGTAGTTTTTCTTCGCACCAATTCTTATTCTGACTACTCTATATTAGAGCCTATCTCCAATTCACCCAGCTCTGTAACTGATTCAATCAGCGCTTTTTCGACAATGCGCAGACCAATCTTATCAACGATTCTAAGACTTTTTATCTATTCGTCAACTACAAATGAAAATCATCGATCGACCCACATACTATTGCCAACTATTTTGCAATCTTTTTAAAACAATCATATGCAGATAACTTCCTAGTACCTGACCCCATATATTTTAAGTACCTTCCCAATTTTTGCATTGGCCCCTCGCTCTCTCAATCTTTTGATCCTACCCTTATCGAAGAAAAGTTACAAAATCTCGATGATGAATTTTTACCCGGGCCAGATTTCTGAAAGGAAGATCAACTACTATTGGGTAGTACCACTTGAAATGTACGATTTTATAGTAAAAATTTAAAAGCCAATATTATTTCTCCGTACATTTTTATTCAATCAAAATAGGATCCGTCGGCATCTATGACATTCTTCCAACGTAATACAAGGTCAAATATTCCTTTTTCGTAGAAGTGCTGTCTTTTTGAAGTAATGAAATCTTCAAAGGCTTTTATGATTTCTGCTCGGTTCTGGAAGATCTTCAGTCGGCAAAATGAATCCAGATTGCGGAAAAGATGATAATCCGTTGGGGAAATATCAGGAGAGTACGGTTACTACCGTTACTTGTGAGGTATGGGGTCTAGCATTTCCATGCAAAAGGATCGAACCGTGCCTATTGACCAACGCAAATTGCTTTTCAGCTAATTGTGCATGCAATATGTCGATTTCCTTACAATATTTGAAAGCGTTTATTGTTTCTCCAGAGTTGAAAAGTGGATTGGTCCTTTCGATGTCTACCAAATTGTCACCAAAACCTTTTTTGGGCGAAAAATTGGCTTTTGGGTGTGATTTGGTTTTTCATTACCTTTCATTACATTATCATACAGTATCCACTTTTTATCACAAGTGACTATCCGGTGCAAAAACGGTTCAGTTTAGTTTCTTAATGTAAGCGAGGCGCATATTTCCAGGCGCAGTAGTTTTATGGATTCGTTCAGTTCATGGGGTACACACTTAACGAGATTCCTTATCTTTTCTATGAAAGAAAAGTACCGACTTATTGTCATTGGGGATACTCTCATGCTTTGTGCAATCTCCCGCACCGATTTCGTTGGGTCTGCATCCATCGTTGCTTCTAAAACATCGCCGTCAACTAACGTTTTCGGCTTCCCACGTGGTTCATTTTGAAATCTCACGAACGCAACTCTCCAAACCAACATCGTATAGTGCGTTCGCTTACCGCTACTTCCTCAAATGCGTCATTAATGTGTTTCATTGCTAATGACGCATTATGTTCCATTTTAAATACGTAAAGGAAGAGGGTGCAAATTTGAACTGCCGACAACATGGTAAAAATTCTCACATGTCAAGCACACGTACCACTTTATTTTATAAAAAAAAAAGAAAATTTAACGTTCTGACACTCGAGAATTTCTTATTTCCGACCGAGCGAAAATCGGAAGACCTTGATAGGTTTGACTATCTGTCTGTTTGTTTTGGTGTCTAAAAAATTGCTTTGAACTTAATGTCTCCAAATGTCAATCTATGACTTTTCACGTATGTAAGTCCAATCAATCTTCCCCTCGACTTTATTTTCTGCATGACCAACCTGTACCCCAGGTTCAACCTCTTCGCGAAGAAAGTTAAAAACTTCCGTTCTCATATTGATAAAATATTCCTTAAAGCCAACTCATTGCTTGGTTTTATCAAAGGATGGTCTAAAAAATTTTGCAACCCTTATGTGACAAGGTCACTTTACATTACCCTTGTCCAGCTTCTTCTCGAATATACCCTAAATCGATAACATGCAACATCGTTTTCTTCGATTTGCCCTTCGAGGACTACCCTGGGACGACCCCTTTATTTTACTTTCCTATTGTTACCGCCTCAAACTTCTTAACCTGAATACCCTTGAAAAACGCAGAGACGTAGCTGACATTCCCTTCATTCATCGACTACTCTCTGGTTTTGTGGAGTACAATTACAATTATATTTCCTTCAACACTAACCATCGTAATTTACGTTGCCCTCGGGTCTTCTGTATTCGTAGCTCTTATGGTTTCAACGAACCAATCTCCCGGATGTTCCCTAAGGTCAACTCAAACCTCTCCCTTTTTGGTTTTAACTTAACTTTGTTTGAATGAGCAAATATCATGAAATATCAAATAATTAATTTACCATTACAAGTTAATTCTTTTTTTTAAGATGCGATAGCTCTAATCGCTTCTAGAAGCGCCTGCACACGGGGTAATTTTTGTCACAATTTCCGATTGCAACATGCAACCAGATGGAAAACTGCCTCGTGTGGAGGGAAATTGGACTTGTATCAAACCAAATTCGCAGATTTCCTCAGGCAATCTCAAAATTTCTGTTCTCCCCTCCATTATGTCCTAAAAATTGTGTCATGTGTAGGCAAATTGCCATAATTTGATACGCAACATGATAACCTACTCGAGCGAAATCCTAGTTTGACAAATTTTTCCCGCATTAAGACGATCGAAATCAAATTCTGCACAGTTACTACTTATGAACAAGTAAAGCTGATATGCTGTTGTTTTCGGTATTGACTACACAGAAAAGACAAAAGAGTAGAACCATATTATATCAGTATTATATTAATATTTTTATGGTATTTTGCATGGCTCAAATATTATTCTGCGGGTATAGACATTTTATTCGCTGTATAATACTTTTGTTTATTCAATTATCTTTCAATAAAACGTCTGCTGATAAAAATTAACCCGCATGTACTCGTATCTACAGTTGAAATGAAAGTTGCAAACATTGCAATTATTCGAGGAGATTTGTTCAGTACTTAGCAGAGCTATGTTTTTCTATTTTAGGGTATGATTTTAGTCGTGCTTATTTCGCCAAACTGTAGCAGTGTAAATGTCAATCATCGTTAAACATCTGCTAAGGTATCGTATGTGGAGTCATCATGAACACCTTAAGTAAGTACTTAGAAATAAGGGCTGTTGGCAATGACATTTTATTTTCCATCCAATTTGTTTGAATTGCGAAATTTTTTTGGGAATTAACTCAAGAAAAGACTGACAGAGAAAAAGAAGCTTCATATTGAAGCAAATTGTTCGCCTATTATTTACAATAGAACAAAATATTACATCAATATATCAATAAATAAATCTTAAAATCTAAAAATCTGCTAATGAAACTGCTTTGCAATTTATTTTTTGTTTTGTGTTTAATTGTTACTTTTGACGTTTGGCACACATTTTACAAAAAAAGCGAATTGTGTGTCTAATACAATAGAACTCATTAAAGGCATATTACAACAATAATATAGTAATAATAACCAATCTAAAAATCTTCCTCTTGCTTTGCAATTTCTTTTTTGTTTTTACTTGTTACTTTTAACGTTTAAACCGAATTTTACAAAAACGTGTTCATACGAGATTTTGGATTTAAGAAAAAATTCATCTGTACTCTTCAAACTTAAGCAAAAATTCTCTTTTACAAATTGTTACAAAAATCTCAGGGGGACAGACCACATGTATTCCGTTGATTTTTTACCAGAAGTCTTCGATGTATGAATTGCCATATAAAAAACTAAAAGATAGTGTGTATTAAGTTAATGGTTAATTAATAATTAATATGAAGGAAGTTTCATTGGTATTTGGCGATGAGTGTTAGTTCAAATGGTACGCTGAGCAGGATTTTTTATGCGAAATATAACAGTGCCTTAGTTTTGTAGTAGGCATACCATACGAAGCAATATTCCAGTGTTTCACACCAAAGCATCTTATTTCTAGAACTCAACAATCCCTCAGAGCCGCTAGATTTTTTATTCGTTAGCTTATTTATTCACTTTGTCATATTTGGCTAGAAACTTCATACTTCATCGTTGACTGGTTTTAGGTTTCTTCTATATATCGTACTATCACACCTTCAATCATTTCCACTGTATTTCTTCTGCTGAAATATTTACTCAACCACCCACTTCGTCTCGCCATTTCTCTAAACTTTTAACTGAGTCTGGAACGCAAAGCAATAGTTTGGTTTTTTTTTCACTTAGTTTAAGTTATTTTCCAGTCTTTATCACTAATTTATTGTCTATAGCTGCTCAGTTTTTTTTTTTTTTTTTTTTTTTTTGATTATATTTTTCGAGAAATTCTGTTATTATTTTATATCAATTAACGCCGGTTTCAGTTGGGTTTTCTCAAGCTTGTTTACAAAAAACACTGTCCGAAGAAATCAATGCTGGCTCGCTAATGATTCGCCAAAAATTACACAATTATCATTAATTCACAGTTAAGTGGTAAACTGAGTTTTATTCCTTCTGATGAAGTTCATAATAAAGTTCCATTAGTTCTGTTACCAACAAAAAAAAAAAAAAAAAAAACACTATATCAACGTAAAAGTTTATTTAATTAAATCAATAACGACTTAACGACTGATGCTTTTTAATAAATTTCTTCATATTTAAAGTGTTGGTTACGGATTTAGTTAGTGTTATACATGTGTTATGTATTCAAACGGTTATGCCTTACTTATATACTCACAATCTTTCCCTCAATAACTACATTTTATGCTAACAATTCAAAGTAAACCGAAACAGGAATTGGAACAACGAACATAATTCTAAATGCTTAATCGTTTCAAGTTTTTTTTTCATAAAATATTTCCGGTTGGAATATATTTTAAATGTAAAAGGTGGTTTTTTTAGAGGTCCTTTTCCAGTGGGGATTTTATGGGAGATCACGCAAGCGTCGTATCACAATGATCCAAAAAAATGGATTCAAAGCAATTTCGTGTGTTGATTTATCATTGCTTTTTGATGGGAAAAAATGCAGCTGATGCAAAGAAATGGCTTGATAAGTGTAACCCGGACTCTGCACCAGCCGAAGGAACCATTCGCAAGTGTATTGAAAAATTTAAAAGTGGTCATACAAGCACCGAAGATGATGCACGCAGTGGACGTCCAAATGAGGCTGTTTCAGATGAAAACATCAAAAAAGTACACAAAATGATTACGAATGACCGTAAAGTGAAGTTGATCGAGAAAGGTGAGGCCCTGAAGATATCAAAACAGCGTGTTGGATATATCATACACGAATATTTGGACATGCGAAAGCTCTGTTCAAAGTGAGTGCCGCGTTTGCTCACAGTCGACCAAAAACAACAACGTGTTGATGATTCAGAGGAGTGTTTAAAGCTGTTCAACCCCAATAAAGCCGAATTTTTGCGTCGGTATGAGACAATGTATGACACCTGGCTCCATCAATTCACACCAGAGTGAAGTCAGCAACGGACGAACCTTGTCCAAAACGACCAAAAACTTAACAGTCGGCTGGCAAGGTTATGGAATCCGTATTTTGGGATACACACGGAATAATTTTCATCGACTAATCCAAAAGGGGCAGACAATCAACAGCGACTATTACATTGCGTTGTTGGAGCGTTTGAAGGACGAAATCGCAGAAAAACGGCCGCATTTGAAGAAAAAGAAAGTGCTGTTTCATCAAGACAATGCACCGTGTCACAAGTCGATGAAAACGATGGCAAAATTGAATGAATTCGGCTACGAATTGCTTCTCCATCCACCGTATTCTCCAGATTTGGCCCTCAGCAACTATTTCCTGTTCGCAGACCTCAAAAGAATGCTCGCCGAAAAGAGATTTAAGTCCGATGAAGAAGTAATCGCCGAAACAGAGGCCTATTTTGAGGCTAAACCGAAATCGTACTACAAAACTGGTATCGAAATATTGAAAAATCGTTTCAATCAGTGTATCGCTCTCGAAGGCAACTATATTGATAAATAAAGTTGAATTTTGCAAAAATTTTGTGTTTTACTATAAAGCGGGACTGAGTTTTCAGCCCATGTGTTACATTGCTACATTACTACATTGGTTAATGTAGTGATCTGTCTGTTTCAGAACTCTTTGTTCTTCTGTTACGGCTTTCTTGTAACTTTCACAATAGGAGCATTTGTCTATTTTATGTAAGTGAAACACGATATGATAATCATTTTTAAATCTCAACCGAAACACTCTTAAGGATAACATTGAGGAACTTAAATTCTGTGCTTGCAATTGTTGGCAATATATTTTATAAAAGTTTGAAACGTTTGAAAATTCTTGGGGGAGACATAATTTATTACTTTTGTTTCGACAATAATGGGATGGTACTGTAGGGAGTTTTCCAATGAAAGACTTAAAAATATTAATTATACTCTTAGGAGTTTTATTATGGGGAACTCGTTTTTTAATACTGTCTTTTTGAGCAATTTTTTCTTTTCATTTGGGATATATCAAGCGTTCCTAGAAGAAACTTTTAGCAAACTTTAATATTTTTTCCTTCACAGTGAAATATATAATCATAAGAAACATTCCTTTTTTACTAAGAGCTCTTCACACTTTTTTAAAAAAAAATATGAATGTCGCTTACGATAAATTTTGTTTTCACTCTAATTTATAATTAAAAAAAGCTTTATTGAAAAACCAATAATGCAGAAAGACACGTAATCGAATAAACTATCTAATTGCATCATTAACTCATTTTTGTAAAAAAAGGTCCATGCCGTGTCAGCGAAGTTTGTTCCGAAACTTCTTTATTCTCAGAAGAAGCAATACAAAAAAAAAAAAAAAAAAAAAAAACCTCCGGAATCGTGGAAAAAAAATTCTTGGTTTTTGCATCACGATAGTATTATCCTGCTCATTCATCGTTGGTTGTGAGATTTTTGGGCAAAAACTACACGATAATCATGCCTCAGCCACCATATTCACGGGATTTTGCCCCATGTGTCTTTCCTGTTCCCATAACTGAAGAGACCTATGAAAGAACGGATATTTGCAACAATTGAGAAAATACAAACGGCATCGCTGGAAGAGCTCAAAGCTATAATAAAAAGTGCTTATGAGAAGTGCTTGGAGAATTGGAAAAAGCGTTGGCACAAGTGTGTTATATCTGAGGGGGATTACTTTAAAGGAGACAACATTAATATCGATGAATAACGATGACTGTTGAAGACCTTATTTAAGCGGTACACTTTTTCTTGATTTTTTGTTTCAATGAAACCCTGTGGCTGTGCCCAAAAGACTTCCTTTTTTAAGCCCGTCATTCAGGTAAGCAGATGATACCTCCATTTGATGTAATAATAAGTTGTATTCTGCTAATAAAGCAAGGATCAATCTCACGGACGAATGTCTTACAACGGTTGAAAAAGTCTGTGTAATCCACACAGAACCGCTGACTGCATACCTTCGTAATTAATCGGACTTTAAACCGCTCCACATCCCCGTTTTTGTCACGCTTTACAGTGTTCAACAAAAAATTGCACAATTATATTAGCAGCAAGCCCAGTCACCATTATTACAATATTTATATATGCTTGTCATCGTCTAGTGCAATTTTCACTTAACTTTTGCGTATATTCTAAACTAAGGCCTAAGGACTAAACAAGACCAGCGCAAGTTGTTTTAATGTGGCTTTTTTTTTTTCATTAAACCTCTGGTTCCTTAAATACTCACAAGTTCTTATTAGCCTTTTTCGTAGAATGTGATTTTCACGAGTTAATTTCGTCTTCTTTCGCCAAGTACCAGAACCGAAACTTTTTGTTCATTGGCATTTTGTCTTTAAGGCATGTTATTCTATGAACGTGGTAATCAAAGTAGTAGTCTTATGAATTTACGAGTATTTAATCGAATCGTCCTTTCTTAGACACACAATATTGTACGCTTTTGAATTCGAAATTGAATTACAGATAAAAACTATATAATAAATGTTTGAGTTGTTTGCGATAACTACGATTATTCAAAAAATACTGATTTATTGATTTGCCCAAATGACATATTGGGCATCATATAAAAGCAAAAAGTGCCTTATAGGTGACTTATAGTATGAATTCTTTAGTTTTTTTAAATTAACATATGGTATTTTGTTACTTCTTTTTAGTGATAAATCATTGGTCACTACATATCAGTCAAGAGCTTGCAGTCTTAATTTCGACGTGTTGCTTCGTCAATTTTACTTTTTCTGTTTATTCTATTACCGCACGAGAAAAGGTTAACGGAAGGTGACAAGCAAACATGAAAGAAATTGTAACCCCACTATTATGCAACTACATTTCACAATGAGGTCTGGGAGATTATTATGGCAACCTTATGGGGCCTAGCAACTGAGTCGACACAAGCAGCACGGGCCCTGTTTTCATCTGAAGAGAAATTTAATAAAAAAAAAAAGGTAACTGAGTCGAGTCATCGCTGTCATAACTCATAAACATCACCTCATCAGAACTTATTAATGATCTCCCATCAAATTGTCGGAATTGTAAACAACAATTTATAAAATTCAGAAGAACTGTCGCAAGAAGCTGTCGCAATAATAAAATCCGTCAAAATTTGTTATTTACGCATTTGACAAACAATCATTTTGCTATAAACAGTCATACACAGGGTGTTCCGGATAATGTTTGGATACTTGAAGGGAAGATTCCTTGAGATGAAAATGTATCCCGAGAGACAGAGGTTTAAAGTAAAACCTTACAGTGCCCTGTTTTGACTATTATTGATAATAACATATATATTTAAAAGTTATGCGTTCAAATAATGAGTACATTAATTGTTTTATAGTAAATTTTGCGCTAAACTTAATGTGGCAAAAATGATTAAAAATCAAAAAAAAATTTTTTTAGAAAAATATCTTAATAAGCCCCACTTTTTGCAAATTTTAATGAACCTAGTATTTACAATAAATTAAAAAAAAAAGGACTTTTCAAATAGGTGCTATTTGCATTCTAATAGAGCTTGGCAAGGAAGCAGTTTCAGTTGGTCATTTTTTTTTCTTGAAATGGTGTGCTTTTGCAATAGAATTGTAATCGAACACATTGTTATGTATATATCCCTTAACCACCAACGCCATCCACTTTTCAATGAATATCGCTTATGTTTGAGTGCAACAAAAAAGTTATCAAAACATAAATTCTATTCTTTGTAGAAATATAGCATTCGCATTAGAGATCAAAATCAACCGTTGTTGATCTCGAAATCGAAAGATCGCCAATTCAAAGCTGGCAACGAAGAATTCGTTATTTTAATTCCAGAATTATGCCGAGCTACAGGGCTTACAGACACTATGCGTTCCAATTTTCAGTAAGTTTATCGTATTTTCCATCATTTATGTGTATTTTTAATTGAATGTATAATTTTTTGTGTAAAGGCTAATGCGAGCAATGGCTGATCACACTCGTATGAATCCCGACCGCCGTATAGAGAGATTACGGGTGTTCAATCGACGTCTTCTTGAAACCGAATCCAGCGTTAAGGTTTTAAATGACTGGAATATGAAACTGGATCGAAATATGGTTGAGCTTAAAGGTCGAATTTTAGAATCGCAGAATATAGTCTTTATGGATAGAAAAAAGTATTACATTAAATACATTTCATTGAATTTGAATAAAATTATTTTTACTTAAAGGGTTTCAGGTGGAGAACAAGCAGATTGGACTAGGTCATTCCGTGATAATGGTATGTTTACAACACCATCTCGTGGATTGGATCGCTGGGTTGTCATCTCACCAAATCGCAGTTCACGTGATTGTCGTAATTTTGTAGATAGTTTAATACGTGCAGCATCTGGAATGCAGTTTCAAATTCGAAGACCTAAAGAGTAAGTTTTACTATTTTTTTTTTATATATATATATATGTATATTATCCTTTTACATAATAAAGACTAGCTATTATTCTACTAATTTCACAATGTATTAGGAACAAAAGCATTCAAGCCCAGATTAAGTTTATTGTCCTACATATCTCATTTACGTTAACCCCAATATAAATGTTTACCACGTTTTATGTGCCTGTTCACCGATAATTGAAAAAAGTCTTGCTTCACCCGAAAATTCAGTTTCAAAAAATCCTCCTGCCTACGCCAATGTGAACAGGCACCGTAATGTTTAACGTTGGTGATGAATTTAAAGTTTATGCTTTCCTCCTAGGTAAGAAGTTAGTTTTCCTGGTTGGTGTAAAAAAAAGTTTGAAAAATTGAAAATTATAACAGTTGTTGGTAAACCGTCATGAGTTGACTCATGAAACGTATGAAACATCTCAAAACAGGAAAAAAAAAATCTAATGACCGACAATTCCGTTTTCGTAGTAAAAGCGAAAATAGAGATTTGATGTCATGCCTCACCAAAAAGTGAAAACAAATTGTACATCAATATGGCGAAAGCAATATCTTCATTTGACAGAGTGTGACATCAGTCTTTTTTTTTTTTTGAAAATGCGTGCATTTGAGATCAATGAAACTCGTCGTCAATGGATTAGAAATTACATTTCGGACGTTTTGGACGGTTTCAAGTCTGATACTAACAAAATAAATTATGGCGTATCCCACGGTTCCATTTTGTGTCTTACATACTTTTTAATTTTTGTTACGTTTTTTGGTTGCTACTGTCTAAATTAATATATTATTCCTCTGCGAACTACTCTCTGCTTTTCATTCGTGCACTTACGTGATGATCGGTTGTACGGAGTATTTTAAGCTCAATAATTTCGAAACAAAATTTACATGCCCCTTGCATCGTCGAAACTGGAAAACTTTTCATTCTACGTTTTAGTTACCTAGTTATACGCGTGGTCTGATATGGTCAGTCAGTAAGTCAATTTGTCCGCAGTCTCTTTTTGTTCTGCTCTCTTATCTCACTCACTTCTTTTTCTGCGCCTAGAGCTATGCAGTGTTACTTTAATTCAAAAACAAAATTACTTATGTACTGTTAACCGTCACACTTTTTTGCTTCAAAATGAAAATTTCTTTGGTTTTGGCTTATTGTATTAAACTCTCTTATTTATGAAACTATTTTCTTCTACATGTGCAGTGTTTCTAAGTCACACTGCACGAGGTTCCGGGTGTTCTAGTGGTCACATATTCGATGTGTATAAAAAAATTGCGAAATGTCTAAATAATTTATTCCGTCTGAGCTTGACAGCGATGTAATAAATAATTTATCACGTCTCAGCTTGGTCCAGTATAAAACATTTACACGCCCGAAATTGAAATACAATGTCCACATCTGGTCAGGTAGCATTCCGCCTCTTCCAGCCTTCAATCGTTAGGCCCGTCTCGTTGAGTGTTCATCAGTTTACTCTCAATCCCTCTATCGAACGTACTTGCTTATGAAATGTCCTGCTGAGCTTTTCATTTCTAAGTTAATAACATTTAAAGAGTGCACAAGATCCCTTGATCGTATTCTAATTATTTAGAAAAATAACATCATCTTCAAGAATAGAGGTAGGTACTGGTTCATGGATATATTAGGTCTGACTTTTATTTAATAAAAAAATATAATACCAGACTGCAGAGGTCACACAAAATTGGAAGTTCTGGACGATGCGCCATGTATCGGGTTTTTCAAAAAGGATGTAACAATTTTGTACTTAAATAAAACACCGAATAATTGAGATATCGGGATAAAATTCATTCCAGGTGTAGTACACATGGTAAATCGATCTCGTTTATATAGCCTCCGCGAGCACGTTTTCAACGATTAGAGCCAATTTTACAGTACTCCCACATATGTACATGTACTTTTACAATTTCGAGTTCGAAATTTCTGAACTCCTCTAATGTTTATAGGTTGTTGGCTAACCAACCAACGATTGCAAGTGCTTCATATTGTAATAATATTGAGATTAATTTTTCTGCTTAGACGAATGTGGTATGTACTTTTTTTGGAACAATCGACTCCAGACTGAAGAAATTGCACACTTAGCTTCTAACATTTTATTTTCGAGGTGTTTATTTTAACTCAGGTTTGTTCAGATTCTTACTTCTAGATATTTATAACCACGTACTATACAATTTCAATGCATTCTCCATGATAATAACACTTTTCGCATCAGGAACATCTGCCACCACCACCCATTAATGCAATATCTTATTTTTGATTTTTCGAGATTAAGGAACAAATTACAAGATTTACAGTATGTTTCAAGCCTGTTGACCATGAGTTGCAAACATTCCACTGTATTGGCCAGAAATACAATGTCGTCAGCGTATTTAATTGCTTCAATGACATTTTAATATAATTCGCATAGTTTGGTTTTTGAATCTTGCAATGTCTCCATTGCTTGCTAAATATGAGATTGTTGTGCGTTATCAAAAATGTGGTTTAATTATTCTGTAATATCGTTTATTGCATTTAATGTTGTCATTCTCTCAAAAGAGTCTATTACAATTCGTAGGTACTTTATTTCATTGATATTCTCAACTATTTAATTATTTGTTAGTATATTATATTCAGATCGACAATTTATAAACATGCATTTGATTTTGCCAATATTTAAACTCAATTTATTCAACTGATTTAAATCATAAATAATTTTCCTAAATATACATTTACTTAAGTCCATCATCTGCAAAAAGCCGCAAGCGAGAATATTTTACAACATTTGGCATTTCATTAACATATATTATAAATAATAAAGTTCCTAATAGGCATACGGACTAGGACACTTATTGCATCCGAAATTTAATTTTCTATCTTTGTCCTTCGTTTGTCTACTTAAAAATGAGTCAAACCATCTTAACTCTACAATATGTAGAGTATGCTTTTCGTTTCAAAAGTTAATAAAAGCAGCGACAATTCCAATCCGCAATAATTAAATTAAGCTATGATTCACAACTATATCTGTCTCTGATCCTGCAAACAACTGATTATCTTCCATAAATTTCTGTGGTTTCAGTGGATAGCATCTTTATTGGTCTAAAATCCGCAAGTTTCGTAGAATTTTTAACTTTTCCAATAGGGGCAATACAATGGAATTCCTTCCGGAAATACTTCAGTAATTCAAGCAATAAATGTAGCGCCGTCGAGCTCTGACCACAGAAAATCGGTTAACATCACTCTATACCCGAAACCATTGACGGTAACGGTGTCTGCTTCTTTATTTCGAAAGAAAGAAAGGTCCGATGATGACGCCAACATTTCTAGCGCCCAATTAGCAAACTCACGGCTTTGTCTATGGTCGTCTGGCTTTATTTCTTGCGTCAGCACAATTTGATGCAGATGTAGGCCCAAATCCAACCGCAAAATAAGCCGGGTTGACTCTCTGGCAATGTCCAATTTCTGATCAACGCCGAATCGACATTTCTGGGTCTTCTTCGATACTGGCCCCTACAGCGGCTATGTTTTCTTCATTTCGCACTAATCTCTGTCTGGTTGGTGACTTAATATCCAAAAGAGTGTACCGACGGTGCGACGAATCGCCTGCATAATGAAACCATAATACCGACCGACCTCATGACGAAATTCACGTTGTGCATTTATGACTGAGCCAGAATTTCGATAATATTTTTTTAATAACTTCCGCACGTTCGGCAAGCTTAAAGTGATGATGATGATATGGCAAAGCTTACTGAATATTTTGACAGCTGGATGTCATTGACAGTTGCTAAAACATAACAATTGGAAAAACTACCATTACTATCTGGTCACCCGTTAGAACATAAGTGAAAAAAAAAAAACCACCTTGTCCATTCTTTGTTGTATGTTCATCGATTTCGCCAACCCCAGTATTAAGTTAATTTAGGTGAACTGATCTTACCTCAAAATAGTTCACAATCTCTTTATAACAAAGGAACAATACTATAGAGCAGCATTAAAAATATGGTTTAATACTTGTAGGCCGCATACACTATGGTATTTTTTCTTCATTTCTGTAAAGCTTTGTTCAGACGGTTGTCAAATATTATGATATATTGTTGATAATTAGCTGCCGATGAGCTGATAATGACAATCTGTCTTCCAACGTTAATTTATCAGTTCACACAGTTGGTAGGTAACTGTTCACAATAAATTAGCAGACGCGTTTGTGAGGCTTATACCATTTGGCAGAACTTTTTTAACATATAAGTGCGATATATAAATCGAAATAGGACAAAAGTGGCACTGGCGACTAACTTGGCCGCGTACGCATTGGAAAGAAGCGAGGATAAAGACGAATTGCCAAACAAATACCGTAGTTTTAGATTGGTTAGCACGATGCCAGCAGGAGGGATTTTACATGCAATTGATCGACGAATTGCGATCGGAGGAGCCGGAACTGTCTTGAAAATTCTAAATAATTTTGCTTTGGTAACCCTCAATATCCAAGCACTTCTGCATTTGAGCGGCCTGTTTTGACACTACGCTACCTGACTAATGGCGAACATTTTCGGTCACTGCAATACCTGTGCCGCATTCCGGTGTCAACGATCTCGTCTATCACTTCAGAAGTTCACGATGCCATCTACAAAGTACTCGTAGACGAATACCGTCGTGATTTTATTTTATTCATTTATTGTCAGCAGCAAATTATTTGATCGGCGTAAAGCCACGCATGCATGTTATATGTAAGGTGCTACACAACTAGCTAATGACAACAAACAAAAAGAAGTAGGCACCGGGCAATGCATTCGACTATTACAACGACAAAGGCGACCTTATATTTATATTTAAAATTTTCGTTTTCTGTTTGTCTAATTTCAGTTTGTCATTCTTAACCATAATGTTATGCGGTTAATGTCACCATATATTGGTGACATATTTCCCAGTAGAATATTCCAATCTATCGTTTCAAAAGCCCTTTTGAAATCTGGTAATATTCAAATTTCTTTTGTCAATATGTACATATATACAAAAGTTATTGAGTATATATTTTAATTCGTGCGGTTTTGCAAAAATGACTTCCTTTTGTGGATTTCCAGCACCATTTCGGAGTTCATGTGGAACCCAATTTCCTTGCTTTTGAATATATCCAGCTGCTTTTAAACGTTTTGAAATGGCTGCTTGAGTGACACCCAAAGATTATGCGAGCTCTTCTTGTGTTTGGTAACAATCTTCATAGAGTAATGCTTCCAGTTCTTCATCTTCAAACTTTTTTGGCTGCCCAGGACGTTCATCGTCTTCCAAGCCAAAATCACCACATTTAAATCGTGCAAACCACATTTGACACGTTCGCTCAGCTAGCGCATGTTCACCATAAACTTCCACCAAAATACGATGACTTTCGGCAGCAGTTTTCTTCATATTAAAGTAATGAAAAGAACTCCCCGCAAAAACAGTTTTTCAGGCACAAAGTTCGACATATTTGAGTGAAAAAAATTGTTTGTTGTTTTCGCTTTAAATGAATGACATATACTGAAATGACGTACAATGACAGTAGCCTTCCAACGCATGTTTCAATGGCATAATAACAATGGAATAATACAAGTTACGCCATTTCTTAGCAAACCGCAATTAAGTTATAGACCCAAAACAAATTTAAAAAAAGATTTAACATGCATTTTTGGTACATATAGAATAGTTAGTAACACTCTTCAGGTACCCGCCTCTCATGAAAAAGACCTTAAGGACTTCAAAATAGAATAAATGACACAAACTGAAAATATTCAAGGCCCTGAAAAAGTCCATTGTGTGCGCATAACGGTGAAAACCACAAACACTACGAATTGCAGATTTTTGAGAGACAATTAATTGCTGCAATTTACTAATATAAGCGCCACCCCAACTACAAAGCCCATATTGCAATCTTGATTGGATAACACCATAACAACATAATAAATCATTTTCAATGTTGTTATATGCAACTCCAAAGTCGTCGGCAAAAGCTGTAACTTTACCTAAAAATGGGAGAGAAAATATCTTCAGAGATTATTTTCATTTCTCTTTCATAAGTGTCATTTTTGCACCAATCGATGTTGAAATCACCACTCATAAGTATGTTGCTCTTTTTTTCTGTAAGCATTTCAATATTTTCCTTATGAAAATCACAGAACACTTTTTCTGAACTGTTTGGTGATCTTTATATTGAAGCTAATGTTACACACAAAAAAAAAAAAAAGACAATTGTCAGATGTCGTAAGCTTCGCACATCTGACATCAAATGTTTCTGCCAATTTCCCAAGCGTGTCACAATAGTAAAAAAAGGGTGTTCACATGCCTACATAGATGCACTGGTACATACTATAGATGCCTGACAATTTTATTGTCAGATGTCGATCTGGCAATAGTTTGACAACGTTGTCCGGCTTAAATTGGCATTTTACCGGTTGTATGACATTTTTATTGGTATCCTTGACAACACAAATATTGTAAGATCTGACAACTGTTAGAACATAAGTTAAGCCTATTTTTACCCGACTGCGCGATGCAAAAGGAAGGGTAATGTGTTTATTAGCCTATAAATTGGGTCAATTAAATTTCTTTGCGTTAATTCATGTGGCATCCAAACCTGTGGCCTCCTCGTTTTAGATGATTTCAAACTGTCATATGGTTGATGTGTAGTGCATCTGATATCTCCAGACAACTTCCGTGTCGGTCGTGCTTCATCAGTTGCAAAATTTCATCGACTTTTTCAGTGACAGGCCGACCAGTGTGAGGTGCATCTTTTACATCGAAATTTCCGGAACGGAATCGAACAAAGCACTCCTGGTTCCGGCATTCTCACCGTAAACTGCACAAATTTTTCGGCATGTTTTTGTTGTATGTTTTTATGTGTGTCTCCACCGTGAAACTATTTCAATGGTGTATCTATTAAATATTTCTTAACAGAATTCTAGACTACTGGACTTGTTTTTTTTTTTAGTTCGTATTTAAAGTCCATTTTTCACACAGTCGGTTTTTTTAAATTTTTAAATTAATTTTTTTTATTTGTCTAACCGTTTTTAAAATTTCTCATCTATAATAACTCCCAAGTGCTTTACTCGTGGGACAAATGTCCGATTTCCCCTTCAATTTTATATGTAGGTACTGGAAACGTGTCATTTCTTAAGGTATTTTCATCAGTACTTGATTTTAATCAAGTGAAAGCAAAATGTTGCCATTACACAGTGTACACAAAAACAGTGATATCGGTTAGTCTATATTCACTTTGTTTAATTCGGCTTCCTGGAGTGTGTATCTTTGATTACAAAACACATACTTATTTTGACAGCGCTTATTCATAAATGTTTGTAAATAAATTGTTTTATATTTTTCAGATGCATGATCTATGATGATCGAAACCATTCTTACCTCCAAGCAATTGAAGACTCAGCTAATCAGGATCCCCAGCTAATTTTGTGTTTGGTTCCTAATAACAATGCTGACAGGTAAGATTTTATATTCGCATTTAGTTAAAAAAAAAGGATTAATCATAATATTAATACAGATATGGATCAATTAAAAAGAAGACCTGTGTAGAGAGAGCAATTCCAACACAAGTAATTACTCACAAAACTGCCTCGAATCAGCGTGGGCTAATGTCCGTGGCTACCAAAGTTGCTATACAAATTAATTGTAAACTTGGATACGCACCCTGGATGATAGAACTTCCATTACGCGATCTCATGACTATTGGTTATGACATTGCTAGTGCCAGCAAGGATAAACGTAAGGCATTTGGCGCTTTAGTTGCTTCAATGGATATGAAGACAAATGCAACGTTCTACAGTACAGTCTCCCCATGCCATAGTGCTGATTCGCTTTCAAATGAACTTACAATCAGTGTAATGAAGGCTTTGAGACAATATCAAAGAGAGCAACAGAAACTTCCAGCACGTATATTATTGTATCGAGATGGTGTTGGAGAAGGTTCTTTGAATCAATTAGTAGAGCACGAGGTTAAAGAGCTTGTCGCTAAATTGGAAAAAATCTATAAAGAACAGTCGGACAAACCTCTGATGTTTGCCTATATTGTTGTTTCCAAGCAGATTAATACCCGGTTCTTTTCCAGAGGACGTAATCCACCGCCAGGAACAGTAGTTGACGATGTCATAACCCTTCCTGAACGATATGATTTTTATTTGGTGTCCCAGTCGGTTCGACAAGGTACCGTCTCACCAACTTGTTATAATGTGGTTTATAGTACCATCAAGCTAACACCTGATCAACTTCAAGTTTTAACCTATAAAATGACTCATTTGTATTACAATTGGTCAGGAACAACGCGAGTACCGGCCGTTTGTCAGTATGCAAAGAAATTGGCAACACTCGTGTCTCAAAACATTTTCCAAGTCCCTTCAAACGCATTAGAGAAAAAACTGTATTATTTGTAATGATCCACGGAGAAAAGTTTTATTCATATCTTTTTTTCATATTGAAATTTCTCCTTAATATTTAACTTGGAGATCGTAGCCTATTTGTTTCTTCTTTTTTTTTCTTTTTTTTTATTGTTTATTTTACGAACGGAGTATATTTTGTTTGAACTTAAATTTATATAATGAAATATAAAAATTGTTTGGCTTTCACTTAGTAATGAAATAAATGGATATTTTGTGTAAAAATAATGCAGTATTTCAATATATCACACATATATATGTATATTTATGAGATTGAAGGTTTTTTTTTGTTTGTGAGGTGAGAGCCATAACCAACTTCACTGAAACTTTGCTTAGGCGGACAGAGAGCGAAAACACAATTCTTGTCCAGCTAAAAAAAGTGTCCGTATGAGGAAAAAATCAAAAAATAAAAAAAATAAATAAATAAATATAAAATAAAATTAAAAAAAATTAAAATACTTAAAAATTAATTTTCTGTTCATACAAGAATGAAATTTTTATGATGAAGTGTTTCCTTCCAAAGGTGACCCACCCGCAGTACACGCATAATTTTAATGTATATGTTGTGAAATATTTCTCAAAATCGAAGATTAAATAAGTTCTCGATTTTTTGAGTATATAACATATTATGTTGTTATTAGATTATAGAAATTAAAGAAATGTTACTTTTCAGAATAAGAAAAAGAAACATATAAGATATACCTAGGCGCCCCTAGCAGATTAATTATAAAAACGGTCTTTTTTTATTGTAGTTAAAATTAAAATAAAATGCTCGCAGAAATAATATATGAACTTAAGCATAATGTATCTTATTTCATAACGAAATAACCCCCAATTTTAAGTATAAAATAAGTCCCCAAAACCCCATGAAATTAATCCCCAATGTTGGCGGCTTATTTCATATGAAAAGAATCCTCACCTTAATCCTCACATCTTTGACGCCGCTAACATATCAGTTTGTACTGCCGACGGTTCTCTTATAAATACCTACGGTCTTTAGTTTAGTTTAAAATTGCTCAGAGAAATGATATGACGTTTTATTGTGGGAGGTGTTACAAGTCCTACAATCAGGGCTAGTTTATTTTTTTAACAATTTTGGTTTACCTTCAGTTGGAAGGTTTTCAAATTGGGAAGTGGCATCAGAGCGAACTAATTAAACCGACGTCGAGAAAACGTACACAACCCTTCTAGGGCGATTCCGCTCGATTACTCATCCTGTTCACGCATTCAGGTAAAAGCCATATTCCAGCGAACACCACATTAAAAGTATGAGTGGTGCTTCTTATATTAAGAATTTTCGAATTTTTATTCTCCGGGAGACTCATTGGGTTCGAAATAAAAAAAAACTTTTCAAATTTCAAGTCTCTATCTCAATATTAACCCATGTTAAGCCCCTATTGCGAATTCCGATCATCGATTAATAATTTTCGTATTTTTAGAAAAAAGAAAAAATTCCGCGTACAAAATGTGAGTAATGCTTAAGTTTAATGTTTAAATAAAAACAAAAGTACAGCAGCATTTGGTGAATTACATTGAAAAAAATGCAGACATTCCCAAAGGGATTTTTGTTTAAAAACCCAAGATGAGAAAAAATAACAATAGAGCTAAATAATAGTTTTTATTATTATTATTATTATCAAGGGAACGATACAAATTAACGCCGGGGGTACTATGCCCATGTGGCCTGTTTTGTCAACAGCACGCGGAGTACTGAGTTCCCATGTAGTCACCCACCTACGTACTTACCGCGCCCAACACTGCTTGATTTCGATGATCTAGTGAGAACAAGTGGGACCACAATTCTATGGAGCTCATTTAAAGTTCTTGCAAAAGTGTTAAGACAATAAATAAACAAAAAAAAAAAAAAAACTCAAAACAAATTATTATTTACAGTACTCACCTTTATAGTTTTTATTCACAATCAGTTGAGTTACCAAAACTGAAATTAGTCGATGCAATAGACAATTGTCGTTTCTATTGATGATCGACAACGGTAATAGGGGTCTAAGTTTGTTATGTGAATAATAGGTAGGGTTTCTGCATTAAATAATGATTTTTTTATTTTTATTATAACTTATTATAATAACTGTTTCTTAAAATTTTTACAGATTTTTAGCCATTATAATTTCATTTTTTCTATATAATGAAAAAAATTGATTTTTTTTTTTCAAAATTTGTTCAAAAATTAATAATGTAATGTATTATAATTAACCCCCACTTTCAATCCTTCTCGGACATTCGCAGTTTCCTCATCAATCCTATGGTTCAAGTCATCCATTGTTGTTACTTCTGATAATGTTTTACATCCGTCCCCATAAATAAAAGTCCATTGGGGTCAAATCCGGTGACCTTCAACTCCACAGAATAGATCCATCCTCCTGGTACATAATGGTTGTTCTTTGTTGCAGTGGTATATAACCTAATATTTCTGGTAATTTGTTTCCCAAAAATTCCAGGTTGAGATTCAAATTAAGTCTTGGAGGAAGGCGATAAACACGTTAGGTCGAAAGCATCTAAAGCGCTGTCGGCCTTCTGGCGATGTAGAGGTGCTATCACCAAAAGATGGGGCCTGTCATCGAGAAGGCTCAGGTCAGAGCCAGACCAAAGGTTACCTTTGGATCTACACGGCAATGATAAGGTCAATTATATCCTATGCGTCGGTTGTCTGGTGGAATTAGCTCTCGCGAAGATACGTGATTGCTGTTTCTACCAGACTCCAAAAAAAGATTTATCTCGGATGCATGGGGTCTTTTCCCAGCACTTCTGGCTCCGATATAGGCGAAAGCCATCTTCCGTCTAAAAAAAGTGGTCTTTGGTACAATACGCACTGGAGTTTTGATGACCAGTCTTATGACTGGTCTTGTGGACATGCCTTCCGATGCATTAATACCGGAACTCCTGTTGCCGAAAAAATACGAAATCTACTTTTCCTGTGCCCAGGACTGGCTTCGGCCAGAATCTAAGCCAGGAAAGGAATGAAGTCGAGTCCTCACGGACGGCTCCAAAACCAATATAGGATGTGGAGCTGGTGTCTTTTTGGATGACGGCAACGTTAGATTTCACTTCACGTTAGGAAAGCTTGCATCTGTCTTCCAAGCACAATCCTGATGGCAGTGAACTATATTGCAGAGAACTGGTGGAGGGGTGAAGCAATTACATCTGTGGCGATAGCCAAGCTGCGCCTAAAGCCTTGCTGAACCCTCTTACGACTTCCAAGCTAGTTCAAGAATGCAAGAGATCACTGAACGCAATCGGAAGGTTAAATTCACGGAATCACAGGTTATGAAATAGCCAATAAACTTACCAGGCATGGTTCACATGAGAGTTTTTCAGTGCTCAAACCTACGTTGGGTCTACCTGCGTTATAGGTTAAAGCTTCTATTGACAGTTGATTCTCATATAAGCACAACTGCAGATGGCACAGCTCCTAGGCATGGAGGCAGACCAAACGAATGCTTCCTGACGTCTCTAGGAGGTCAGCGGCCTCAGCAGGAAAGACTGCAGGTTGCTTACTGGTGTCGTGACAGGATATTACACTTTTGTACAGCGACTTCAAAGCACTTAGGGAAGGTGATCTCCTCTTGCAAGCAAATAACAAACCAGTAGCCGATAGGCTTGTCAAGTCAAAATTTCTTGGTTCAACCCCTGCCGAAATCAAATACCACCTGTCATTGAATTCATGTCAAGGTCAAATTTTCTCGTATAACATAATCGCTCTGGAGGAATGTGAGATATTAGAAACTCTGAGAATTTTCAATATCACTCAAGTGAAAAAACTTCTTAAAAACGACGCAGGAACGCTAAAGGCAATTGGACCTGCTATCATAACATTTGACGCACCCGAACCACCCCAGATATCAAACTCGGTTGGCAACTATTGAATGTAGACCTGTATTACCCAAATCCTATGTCCTGCAGAATATGTCAACGAATTGGACATACCAAAAATAACGGCAAGGAAACATCAAACATATGTTCTACATGTGCCGAAATTAGCGCACACACGGGCGAATGCAAAAAAACATTCTGCGGTAATTGTATGACGGACGAATACGATTCGAAAGATCGAAATTGCTCTACGTTCTTAAAAGAAAAAACAATCATGATTATCAAAACCAAAAGCGCTGCACAGTGAAGGAAGCGAGAGATGAATACAAAATACATTTATTTACCTAAAATTCAAGCAGGAGAGCCAAAAAAAACTTTTGTAGATATAATTAAGGACAGAATGACATCACAACTACTTCACCCACCGACCACTCCACACAAAACGCAAGACCACAAAAACAGGAGAAGTAACAACAACAAATACCATCTACCCCACCAACAGAACAAAACCGTTACAAGAACGTACTCAAGGCAGCAGGACGAACTAACAGTAAAGATGTGTCCAAAAATATCGAAACAGATTGTTATGACAACAGCCCAACAACCATTTCAGACATAGCCCCATAACCTTCATGCAACCATTTGAAATCTAAATCAGACCAACAAACAGGAAAGCCAGATAGGTTCACAGATGGCCACACTAACCCCAAACACTTCCCAATACCGGCAAGAAATTACAGGCAATTTCGCTTAACCAAAACCTAACAAACAATAAGCCCACAAAATACGTAAGAAATTTCCAAATAATTATGGATAGATGTAAAAAAAAAGAACTTCCTTAAAATCATTAAATGAAATATCCTAGAATTTTACAACAACCTCGCTAATTTGGATATCCATATCCACCAATATTCTCCTGCCATTATTGCGCTTCAAGAAACAAAAGTTCTTGTGGGAAATATACATACACAAACTTAATTGTATTGCCGAAAAAAAGGTGGTAACGCCATCCTAAGAAAATCAGATATTCCCCATTCATATACTTGTGCACCAAGTGGCCTTTTAGTACAAACACGTAAAATTCACTTAGGACAGTAAAAAACCTTTACAGACAATCAGATAACCCCGTATGTCAGCATGAGTACTATATCTTAGTTTTAAAGGAAATTGTCTTTCTAGTAGTATTGTAGTTGGGGATTTTAACGCTAACAATGCACTTTGGATCTCCCCGCATACAAACACCGCGAGATCAATAGTAGCAAACTGGGTGCAGAGCTCTGACCTCGTTCTCTTAAACACCGGATCGCCTACCCACTTTTCAACTATAAACACTTTTACCGCAATAGATCTTTTACTTGGTTCACCTGAAGTTGCGTCCAGTACGAGATGGATGACCCATCATTCCCTTTAGGGTAGCGACCACTTCCCCATTATCATTGAGACTAAGACATCTTACACATTCGTCAAAAAATTCCACTCTCGTTTCGCGGAGACCAAGGCAAACTGGGCCAAACTCGCCAAAATAGCTTTACAGGAAACCTTTTCAATATCCTCCTCCCATAACATTAACAAAGAGGGAGCAAATCTGAGGAAAATTATAAGGGTAGCTGCGGCAACATCGATCCCATCTACACACCCACCCATTAACCATAACCAACCTATTTGGTTTAATTCACAGATCAAACTGATTTCAAAAGACAAAATGAATGCATGGAATAACTATAAAAGACATCCGACAACTGAAAACATTATAAAATATCAACGTGTCGCTGCTAAAATGAAACGAGTAGTGCACTCTGCAAAAGCCAATGCATAGTCACAGTTTGTGAAATCTCTCAGTCCCTATATGGATTCTAGAACGCTTTGGAAAAAAGTTAAGGCTGTCAATGGAAACCATTAAAGGGGTGAGATTACTGCAATCAGACATAACTCAATATTCATCACAGACTCCGATGAGAATTTCTCTCATCATGTCTTAAAATGAAGTAGTGACTTCCAAAATTACTTTTCCTTTCTTTTCTTTAATTTCACTAGCGAAAACATTCCTCCAATCACGCTTCCGGAATTCATAGAATCCCTCAGGAGGTCTAGAGGCTTCTCGCCAGGCTTAGATAAAATAAGTTATGGAATGATCAAACACCTGCCAGTAGAAACGATGATGAGAATTATTGGACTCTTTAATAACATTTTACGAACAGGCACATTTCCGTATGAGTGGAAGAAAGCACATTTGGTACCGAAAGTAGACATCCTTACAAGAAATTTGTAGAATTGGGTGCTCTACCGTTAAAAAATCAAAATGTAAATCACTTTATATAATTCCGTGCGCACCATAAAAGTTTTAAATGCACCCATCCCAGAAGCTATTAATTATGATATGGAAACACCACCCTGATTGTTTCCAGCATATTGATAAACACCTCTTTATACATTACAAAAAAAGAGTGCACACAAATGGAAGTTTACAGAAAAAAAATTCGAATGCCTCCTGTCACGAAGGCGTAACAGCTTTATGCGTCTAGAGACTGGACGATAAATGTGACAAAATTATCATCCAACAACTCGCTACACCCAACCAAAATTCCTTCGTTAGAGAAGTAATGACTCTGGTGGAAGCATTAAAACTCGCCGACGCGTGAAGCGAAAGAACAGCCATTTTCAGCGATTCCCTGAGTGCAATACGTACTATTAAGGGAAATAGTAGCAACACACCTGTCATTAAAAGTCTACGGGCCATCATTGCCGGGAACTCACCTCGAATTCATTTAATATGGACACCTTTACAAATTGGAATAGCTGGCAATGAAAAAGCTGACACAGGGGCTGGAAATGCTATTCAAATACCATTGGTATACAGTACACCTCCTTTTGCAAAAACGGTATGGAATCAAGTAGCAAAGGAAATGCACGAAGAATCAGAACACCGGTGGCGGCAAACCAGTTCATTTCACTTCGTTGGAACCTACCGTCTATATTAGCTCATTTAACCGCTGGCAATCAATAAAACTCTGCAGGTTGAGACTGGGGCACACCTTATTTAACAAATTATACTTATACAAAAAAGAATCTGCACCATTATGCAACCATTGTAACGAAGTGCGCACCATATTTCTCAAGCAGCATACCAACGATACCTACAAAAGCTGCTAGATCCATCTATTCCACCGAAAAATTCCATGCTTAAACTCTTAGATAAAATCAAACTAATTTAAAAAATGTTTAATTGTATGTAAAGATGTATGTAAAATGTAAACGTACGTACTATCACACAGTACTATCATACACTGTGCCAGTTCTCCGGCGTTATAATCCGGACGGTACAAATTGATTTGTATCTGTACCTATGAAAATAAAATAAAATAAAATAATAAAATAAAAAAAAGCCGATAGGGTTCAGTTAGCTCGTTGCCTTATACTATATGCCTTCTCACACTTGGACTTTGAACTTATACTGAAAACCTCCGTGCTTCATGGAGTGGGGGTTGCTTTCTGCTCAGATGTGTATATTGTGGAAATTAGTGATTCCGTGGTGAATTAGGACCCACCCGTCCTTAGAATTAGGCCAATAAAGTTGTCTAAAATCCTGACGTCCCGGATTGTAGCTCCTGTACTGCTATACGATGGAATACATGCATGCCTTCTGAATGTACAGCTTTCCAGATGTGAGTCTTGTTTAAAATAACTACTCATTTGGCTAAGACTAGTAAGCAGAACATGAGTCTTTCGACGCGGTGTTTCCGGATGGGGGTGGTCGTAGTGTAGGCATGTAGACATGAAGGCATAACACTGATGTTGGAGTGGTTGCTGGCTGGGCTAAATGAAACGAACTAACAACTTGCACGTACTAAGACCCACTGGTTGAGGATGCACGGGCTCTAGATTGATAAACCACCTCTGGAAAAATATCGAAACCTAGCACCTGAGTTTCAAAAAAAAACTACTACACTACCCGCCCGCGCTCTGGTGAAAAGCCAGTAAAAGGGTATTCATATTCGAGAAATTATAAAAAAAAACCAAAAAAAAAACCTCAACCTGGAAAATGTTTTAATAAATGTCGTTAATCGTTATGCCAAGCATATAAACTTGTCGTCAGCGATGCCGATGTGAAGGCACACCAGTACAGTACAGCAAAATATTGTAAAACGTTTATGTGGGTACAAACCCTAGAACCTATTCCTTTCAATACTTTCGCTTTATTCAATGCAATCACAATTTGAAATCACTTTTCCCAACACCAACATCAGGTCTCCTTCATTGAAGCCAGAAGATGCAGTTACTCGCTTGTCGTTCTCGAGTGTTTTCATGCATTTACGAATCCTGCTGCGCAAGTCATCCACGTCATTGTTCACCTCCTTGGGCTCTATATGACTAAATAAGACCTTAAATAGTGGGTGTCCTGTTGAAATATGGACTGCGTTTCGGTAAGCCATTAAGAAGAGGGGACGTGTTGATCCCAGTCCCGCTGCCATTTGCTAATGACCTTAGATAGATGCTCATTTAAGATCCTACTGGATCGCCCGACCATGCCTTCAGATTTACGGTGTAATTGCGTTGCCTTTCTTTTTCTTATTTCCAGATATTGGCAGACTTCCTGAAAGACTTTTGATTCAAAACTTCGCCTTTATTCAGAATGAAGCTCCATTGGGACCACAAATCTGCTCACCCAGTTGTTGACTGTGTCTTCTAATACGTTCTTAGCCTCTTGATGTGGAATTGCAAACACTTCTAGCCTCATAGTGAAGTAATCCATGACCAGCAATTCACACTCGCTTGCCCTTAAGTGTTTCAGAAAACGGGCTATTTCGATGAATATTCGTTCGAATGGTGCTCCGACATTGTATTGTTCCATACGTCCCTGTGGCTTTACTCTTGGGCCTTTGGTAGCCGCACACCTTGTGCACTTTTGCACCAATTCTCGACATCTTGTTTAGCGCTTATCCAATAGAAACGCTTGCTTATCTTTTTTTGTTTATTTCCAAAGTGCCACATGAGATTCTGTCGTGTATTTCATGAAACGCTTGGCTTACGCTGGACCGTGGCACAATTAGCTGCATACCAGATGTTGTTCCACCTGAACTTTCCTTTTCAGCAAACCATATTGCACATAAACCGAGTCCCACTGTGCCCAATATGCCTTCAGAGTTTGGCTTCGGTCCGATATCTCCTGCCAGCTTGGTCTTTCCTCGTTCCTTAAGGCCAATATTAGTTCATTGTCATTATCTGTCTGTTGGGAGAAACGAATTTCATCTGGGTTCCAACCCTTCACTGGTTCAGTCCTGATTATTTGGTTTGCAGCCTGTTCTCTTGTTTTTTTACGGTTGCAATGTTCATATTTGACTCCGCACGGTCGACGACAAAAATCATCAGCATGTTCAATAGAGTTTTCCCCTGCCGTGTTGCACTTCAAAATCATGGCCCTGTAACTGTTTGATCCATCTCTCAACTTGGCCTTTAGGGTTCTTAAATTGCAGTAGCTATTTTAGAACTGCGTGTTCTGTGCGAATAATGAACTTTTGTACATAGAGGTACTTATGTTAACGCTTCATAGCCAGAAGCCAGCAGGTAGCGCTGAGTTAAGCAGTAGTTTCGTTCAGGTTTGGAGAGTTCTATGCTGTAATATGCAACCAATTTTCTCTTAACCATCGTAAACTTGAGAGATCAAAGCTCCGACCTCAACATTGCTAGCGTCTACGTCCACGATGATCATTTTTTTGGGTGTGGAAAAGCCCAAGATGGAAGCGCTGCTCAGCTGCTGCTTGAGTCCTTATATTGTCTTTTTACACTCTCCAGACCACCTAAACTGTCCGTAAGTTGATCACAATAACAGCAAAATCCCTTACGAAAATTCTGTAGCACTTGGCAAGCTCCAAGAAGCTTCTCAGTTGGTTTTTATCTTTTGGCACAGGTTAGCTGTTAATCGCTTCAATTTTTTTTGGGATCTGTCCTTACTCATTCCACTGATGTAATGTGACCCAGATATTTTTACTTCCGGAAGGAACAAGGCACACTTCTCTGGGTTTAACTTCAAATTAGCGCTTCACAGCCTTTAAACGCTTCTTTTAGGTTTTCTCGACGCTTTTTGAACGTCTAACCTATGACGATAACATCGTTTGGATCACTAGGCAGGTTTTCCACGTGAGACCTTTCAATATTCGTTCCAAACGGTATAACCTTAAACTGCCAGATACCGCTTCCTGTAGTGAATCCAGTTTTGTCTCGATCCGTACGATAAATCTTTACCTCCCGGTAACCGCTCGTCAAGTCAAGACTTAAAAACCATTTCGCTCCAGAGAGCGTATCCAAAGTGTCATCGATTCGCCGCTGTTGTCAAAGTGGTGTTGAACAAGTTGCGTACGTTCTTATTCTCCGTCTTGATAGCACATATATCAGCGTACTCACCGATAAGTTTTTCTGCCAGTTTACGCTGCTCTTGATCCAGAGCAGAGAGATCCAGATACATACTCCTTTGACGTTGACGAGGAAGAACAGATAAGTACGAGAATGTAACTCCTCTTGTTAAAAATGGACGAACAAAACAATAACCTCGAATAAAAAATCCATTTTTTACAAAAGAAAAATTTGGAAGAAAACAAGAATAGCCTTGAACAAAAGAAAAGTCTAGACGAACAGAAAAACAGCATTGAACAAAAATTCGACGAGCAAAAAAATAGCCTCGAACAAAAGATGGACGACCAAAGAATAATCTGAAAGAACAAAAGAACACTCTACAGCGAAAAATTCTTTAACTGGTCTAGGACTAAGGAGCTGAAACCTCCCTCATTCGATGGGCAGATCTCAGGGTCTACTTATACGAAGCAGTTTGAAATGGTTGCCTATGCGAACAACTTGGACAATGAGGTCCAAGTAGAAGTGATTTGCCCTAACAATGGCCTTATATAGCCCTGCAGCAGAATTGTTGCAAAAAATAGACATCGAAAAGCATAAAGATTATGTTGCTTTAGTACAGGCTATCGAGAAACGTTTTGGGTATAGCTACTCGTACAAACAGGAGGTTTACAAGGTCCAATTAAATCTGAATGCAACAACGAGGAGAAACACTGCAGCAGCTCCAAGCAGACTTGAGTAGACTGGCACAATTGTCATACCCCACCGCAAATGACGCATTTATTAGGGGCATTGCAGATTGGAAGCTACAGTCAGCAGTAAGGATGTCCGGGAAAAGAACCCTTGCTGAAGCACTTGCCTCGCTCTGGTGATGGAAGCAGCCAATCTGGCTTCCAAAGGAACACATTTCGTCAGGTAAGTAGTATCATGGTTAATGGTAAACAATGCGCAGCTGGAACTGCAATAAAATAGAGCGTCTTCAAGATCAGTGTAAAGAACCGGTGAGACGAAAAGGTTACCCTCTTTGCGATAGCAAGCAACAGAAAATAGGAGAGACTTCGTGGTGGGAAAGAAACCAAAGAACAACGATTTTCCAACTGTTACTGGAAGGTAACTACCTTCACTGCAGAAAGCGGTCTTTGGCCGTTTAAAGTGATGTCATTTGGACTGTGCAACGCTCCGGCCACCTTCGAGCGACTAATGGAACGAAGGACTGGAAGGGCTAACGTGGAAAACCCGTCTAGTGTATCTGGAGGACGTTATTATCATTATCAAATTCATATCACATTCGAAGTGTTTGAGAGGCTGCATAGGCTCTTGTTCCGTCCGGAAGTAAAATATCAGAGTCACATTATATCAGCGGTAGGAGTAAGAACGGATCCTGGTAAAACTAAAGCCGTGAAAAGTTGACCTGTCTGCAAAAATAGACACCAACTGGGAAGCATCTTGGGATTTTCCACGTACTACAGGAGATTCGTAAAGGATTTTGATGGTATTATCGACAGTTCAGGTTGTCTAGAGAGTGTGAGAAAGCAATTAAAAAACTCAAGCGGCAGCTATGCACTGCCCCCATCTTGGGCTACCTCACACCCGGAAAATTGTTTATCGTAGACGCAGACGCTAGCAATTTTGGGATTGGAGAATTGATCTCTGAAGTTCATGATGGTCAAAAGAAAGTAGTTACATATTACAGCAAGGTACCCTCCAGACATTAAAGGAACTACTGCGTAAATCCGAACTTCTAACTTTAATTCTGTCTACGAAGCATTTCCATATGGATCGAATAGTTGCAAGGCTACGACTTTGAACTGCAACACCACAAAAAAAAAAAAAAAAAAAAAACACCGTGCGGAGTTAAATGTGAACACTGAAACCGTGAAGAAGCTTAAGAACGGTCATTCAACGCTATATACATTCAAATGGATATAAAACTGCTCCATCGTTTCGTTGAAATGACACATTCTATTCAAATAGACCACCTTCAATTTTCTTCGATACCTACGCTGGATTCGGTAGAAAGTCATTAATGCGGGTTAACCTCTTGTATGGATTTTCCCAATCCTATTGCAATTTTTCTGATTTGCCTTTCTTACGCAGAGGATTATATAGGCAAACCAGATCTCCTTCGTAGAAGCCGGAAGATGTATATGTATGTCCTGTTGAACTTTGGAGTGCTTTTCAGAAAGTCATTAAGAAGTGGAGTATATGTCGATCCCAGCCCCTCTATAGGTTGCTAATGATCTTAGGCAAATGCTGATTCAAGGTCCGATTGAATCGCTTGACTATTCGATCAGCTTGAGAATTTAGTGGCGTTGTCCTTATCTTCCTTATTCTGAGATATTGGCACGCTTTCTGGAAGACATTTGATTCAAGGTTTCCCCTGCTCTCCCAGTTATCTTATCTCTTCTGCTAGTCTACAACGCTAGTTGGAATAGATTGTTCTCGAAATATGTCAGGTGAGTATAATTATCAGCATCCCAAAATATGCAAATCAGTTTATCAGTTGAATTTTAAGTGTTAATTAATGGCGTTTTCGTTTGTGCAGGCATAAGGCTTTTTTGTACTCGGATTTTGATTGTAATTCAACGCTAAAAACTTCTTCGGACTTTTAGTTTTTAAATATATTTGCTTGCAAATCAGTTTGAACATTCAGAATGATAAATTGGACAAACATAGCCGATTGCACGAAAACAGAAATCTAGTTTGACACACAATACTATTTGACGTTTATACATATTTATATGGGTTAGTAGATTTTGACATAAAATACAGAATAGAAATTTTGATTCTCAAATGAAAACTAGAAGAAAAATTTTATTTCTGAAAAAATATGGGGAAATAGTGTTATGTCACTTTTGTGCTACGGAGCACGAAAAAAAAGCCCAAAAGATAACACCAGAAAAGAAGTGATTTGGTGGTTTAAGTAAAAGATAAATAAAAGTCAAAGCGGTTGATAAATTAAATTGTATTGTAATTTATTAAATAAAGCGATTATATTTAAAGGAATAAGTCCCATCATTTGAATCCACACACACATTTTACAGTATTGTATACATACATTACAAAATCTTTTAATTTACTTTTAACTGATCAACTTAACTGCATTTCTGCTGGAATGTATACACCTTTTTTCGAGAGCCTTGTGTAATAGCCAGCTGTCCATACTTCTTTCCATTTTACCAAAATATTCGATACTAGTTGTCAAAGTTATTCCATTATTTCCCCATTAGATGGGTTATCTACATTTCAAATGTAGACGGGGTTGTATACATTTAAGCAGCTTTCACAATGCTTATTTGACGTTTACATGTGTTAGTACATTCTGACATCAAATACAGAGAAGAAATTTTGCTTATAAAATAAAAACCAGAAACAAAATTTTGCTTTTGAAAGTAAAACGCCATAAATTTGTGTGAATTGAGACAATTTTATGGAAATAAACTCAAGAGCAGACTAGACAAAAAGAAGAAAAAGGAGTTTGAGATTGAAGTCAATTGTTCGCCTAATACCATAAAGTAATAAAGTAGTACTTATAACCAATCTAAAAATTTTCCTCCTAATTTACAATTTCTTTTTTATTTAGTTTTTATTTGTTACTTTTAAGTTTTACACATATATTGCAAAAAAAAAAAATGCTTCCCGCGAGATTTTGGGTTTGAGAGAGAATTCATCCCTACTTCTCAAGTATTCCTTTTTAAAAATTGTTCCAAAAATCAAAGGATTTCAACATTTTTCACAAATTTGCCCGAAAAAATTTCTTGCACTAATCGCAAAAAAGAAGGTATTTTATTTAAAAAAAAAAAGATGTGTATTTTTTTTTTTTATTCGATATTTAGTCATTAATGAATAACATAAAGTGTTTCTTTGTGTCCCACAAGTTATTCTTTTATATTTTTTAAGCACGATTCAAACTAATATCTTTCAACACTTCACAAGCTCTACAAGTATCTTCAAAAATATTTATTGAACCATATTACAGTATGGTTTTAGTTGCTGGGGTCGTAGCAACGTTAATAAAATCTAACTCCCTAACTCTCTACACTAACTGTCTTACAAAAATATGTAAATAGAAAAATATGTTATTCGTCTCGTTTAGCCAACACCTTAGTTCTACTTAATAAACTGAAAATTCTACCTGCAAAACATTTGTGTTATTTTAAAGTCCTCAGCATTTTTTTTTTCTATTAAGGTGATTACTTGCAGTGTCCCATCAACGACACCCATAACCTTCGAAGCGATATTGGTTCCTTGGTTAGCATTCCAACTTTCCGCACTTTTAACTTAAGAAGCATTTACAAAATTGTGTTTTGCAAATTATTTAATACGCTTTCCGAAGAAATTTGAATCTACAGAAAATTAGAGGAATTTCTATCTAAAGTGAAATTGTGGCTTTTGAATATCAACCATAATGAAAATGAAATTTGTATGCGCTCCATCACACAAAATAACATAAGCTAGTTAATCTACATATGATCTTAAAATAATTGTCGATGTAGTTACTATTTGTAATTTTCTTTAATACTTGCAAGCTTATACATATTATACATAAAATGAATTTCTGTTCATCCCAGACAGAAATAATTGAAATAATTTGCCATTTATCTCTATTTTTTTTTTATTGGGTCTATAACTTATTCGTGCGGTTTGCTAAGAGATGGCGTAACTTGTATTTTTCCATTGCTACAAAAGCTACTGTCATTGTACGTCATATTAGTATATGTCATTCATTTGAAGCGTAAACAACAATATTTTTTTTTTCACTCAAATATGTCGAACCTTGTGCCTAAAAAAGTGTTTTTGCGGGGAGTTCTTCTTCATTACTGAAAACAGCTCCCGAAAGTCATCGTATTTTGGTAGAAGTTTATGGTGAACATGCGCTAGCTGAGCGAACGTGCCAAAAGTGGTTTTCACGATTTAAAAGTGGGGATTTCGGCTTGGAACACGATGAACTCAAGCCGAGAGACATCGAAAGGCGGTTTTGTATGTCCGAAATTCTGCTGGAACGCCACAAAAGGAAGTCATTTTTGCATCGGATTGTTAGTGGTGATGAAAAATGGATCCATTACGACAACCCCAAGCGCAGCCAAATCAACGGCAAAGCCGAATATCCATGGCGCGAAGGTAATGCTCTATATTTGGTGGGATCAGATGGGTGTGCTGTATTATGAGCTGCTAAAACCGGTTGAAACCATCAATGGACAATGCTACCAAACACAATTAATCCGTTTGAAGAGAGCAGTACCCGAAGAACGCTCGGAATATGCGACTAGACACGAGGCAATAATTTTCCATCATGACAACGCTCAGCCCCACGTTGCTATTCCGGTTAAGAACTATTTGGAAAACAGTGGATGGGAAGTCTCACCCCACCCGCTTTAAAGCCGAGACCTTGCCCCTTCTGACTACCATTTGTTCCGGTCGATGCAGAACGCCCTCACTGAAATACAGTTCACATCAGAGCAGAATATCAAAAATTGGCTTGATTCATTCTTGGATGCCAAGCCGGCGCAGTTCTTTTGGGATGGGATCCACAAATTGCCAGAAAGATGGGAAAAAGTCATAGCTTCAGATGGGCAATACTTTGAATAATACTATTGTATATGTTTTTCTTAAATAAACGTTCAAATTTTGAAAAAAAAACCGCACGAATTAAATTACATACCCAATAATAAATACAAAATGTTTTCATAAGTAATTCTAAGAATTAATATTCTTATAACATTTCTAGTAAAAATTATATTGAATTTTGAGAATAAAGAATAGAGATAAAAAAAAATTGTTTCAAAACTTTCGTACCTTTTTCGTACTCTTTGTACCCGCCAATGTGCTGTCAGAAATACATCTAACAACTTTAACAGCAACATCTCAATGAGATAGAAATATGTCAGACAAAACATCAGCCATATTTTTTTCTGCCTGATCAAATTATAACAAAACATTTCACTTTACGATCAGGTGTTCAAGCGACAATAGACAAATTAGTTCCCCCTTTTTACTCGGCAATTCAATTCAAAAATTGAAGTATCCATTGGACACATTGATGTCATGACTGAAATTATTAGACTCGAGACGAGCTGTAATACAAAAAAATATCCGCTCGAATTTTCGTTCTCAATGCTCAAAAAAGTGACCTAAAATTTGGCCAGCAGTATGAGCTTCAGGTGAGGAAGCCTTTTGTTCGAACTTGTCTTCAAAATATAAAGTCATGAAATTCTTCATAATAGGTCTTTTCGCGTACTGTCTAAAACCACGAAAATCTACTCTTTTTTTTCGATTTTAGTCCAAGAAATTTTTTTATTTGAACTTGTTATCACTAAGTGAGATTTGAATAGAAGATTAATTAATAACTAGAGTTTCAAAGGAGAAAATGTTTTAAGAAAATGTTTAACGAAAAAATATATTGAAAGCAGGCAATTTAAATGAAAATTCTCCCCAAACACCTTCAGGCATCTACAAATGCCATATAAATATATGAACAATATAAAGAGAAATTATTAGCAGAACTTATCTTAACTCCATTCAGACGTGTTTAGGTTTTAATAATCTTCGTTCGGGAGTTCAAAAAAATACAGTTGACATTAGTCTATCCAAACTGTCTAAAATCCGCTTAATTTTGACAAATTTTCCCAAGAAATAATTTTCTAATCACTCTTCCAGATTTGACTGTTTTTATGCATTAAGTCCAAAAAGTACGCGAACGAACTTAATGATTCAAAATCAATTCCTGTTTTTCATTTATTTTTTTTTTTTTTTTTTTTTTTAATGAATATTCTGTAGCTCTAATAAGAATACCATTTATATTGAGCTACCAAATTTTTCCTCCTGTTGTGAAAATACGAAGTTGACTTTAGAAAGAGATGTAAGAACCGGAATAGAAAATTACATTTACTGCATTGCATGTGGAATGCTCCTGTCAAACTAAGAAAATGCAAATTGTCAAAACACATAAGTATGGGTTAACGCACGAATACTTTGCGGGGTGCCATCTTTCGAGAAATTCTCCTTCTACTGATTTGTGTGATATCATCTGGTTGCTTGATATCTAGTTCTGCTAAACGTCTTTTTAAAAATGGCTGTCTGAATTAATTTTTTTTATTACGTACCATAATTCGAATAATCTTAAATCAGTAGTGTGTGCTTAATTTTTGATATGTAACCTTTATCCACAATAATCAAGTAAAAGTACGTAGGGTATAGTTTTGTAAATTTTAATTATTTTCCTTTATGAACACGAACATGAGAAGGGGAAAGAAATGAAAAATCTAACTGTTGGAATGACGATCGATAAAAATGAAATTGAAAATTTTGAATGTGTAAACTTAATCAGTCGGAACTTTGTCGGTCGTTTGTGTTGCTACAGATTAATTATTTATGCTTATATTATTATCTACATAATCATGTATACGTAGACTGTTTTTTTATTTTGTCGATGATTTTGTTATTGAAAAGCAGTAATTTGTCCCTTTTGTGTTTCATTTGGGTTATTTTTATTATTTATTATGTACAGGAAGTACATCAGTTATTTGAAAGAAATGAGAAACTAATAAGTTGTATTTTGTGAGAATGGGTCATTGTAAATTGTAATCTAAAATTGCATTTGCATTATTAAAATTTACTATGATGCGATGTTCGTATATAAGTACGAAAAAGTGCATATGACGACATAGAGGTGCTGTGTGGTTATGTACTGTCAAAACTATGATATGATCTGCGCAAACGTTATAACAAATTATATAAAAATGGGCGTGGCAAATTCGTTGAAATCCGGTAAAATATCTTAACAAACGTTTATTACCTCGATTACCTTGAAACTAAATAAACAGTAAAAGTTTTTTTATATATATAGCCTGCATGTCATGTAAGTGTGCATGCAATGGATTGGATGGTGACCCCTGATGTAGAAGCATTCATTTAAACAAAGTATTTGATTTAACTATTACTGACTCTTATTGCGTTATTCATTATATACGACTAGTTATAGAAAATAACAATTGTTAGCTAAACTGATAGGTTTTTTCAAACCCAGTTAATTTTTTCCTTTCTAGATTACCAAATTGTAAATATGTTTTTTTTTTTCTTTTTCAATGAAACCAGAAGTTTTATGATTATGTCAATGGTATTATGTGTATACCAGTCAAACACTAAATTAATATTTCTTGTGTAAGATTTGGTGTGTTATTTTTGTTGTGAATCACAATCTACACAGTTTGTTTTTTAGTTACACCATTGATAAGAATACCCTAAACTATATAAAAGCGTCTCTAAATGTCTAAAATGTACTTTAAAATGTCTAAAATGTAAACAATCACAAACGTTGTTATGAGATTTTATGATTTTAAATGGCAACAACTTATGAAAATTTGAGATCGAATTGGACACGTCCTGTATTTTACATTCATTAACTTTATTGTAGGCTTCATGTACTTAGGTTATGTACATATTTTCTTGTGGCGAAGTCACTTCAACTTTCACCAAGTATTGTGTAATTGCTGTGAATCCTATTTTTCTGTTTTTGTTTTGGTAGGTCTGCGTTGCGTGACAAAAAATGATGGATTCGCCTTGGTTTATTCAAATTGTTATATCTTGTTCAGCCAGAAATTCAGTGGAGGACAACACCCCAAACTTATTTTAAATCAACTTTATTGTCAAATTTTTCGGAACGGGATAGTACCTTAGTTCATCTGTTATTTTATGTAAGAACTTTATCTTACTTGACTGTAAGAAATCGTCATCAGCATATTCCAACGAAGCACGCCTATCACTTTCAGTCGATACCCTCAAAACTGAAGTTGTTTTGTTTACGAGAAAACTCGCGACTCAGTGCTAAATATAGCATATTGCATCGAAGAATTTCAAGGTGCTGTCAGCTTTCTGGCAATGCGAGGGAGCTTTCCATGTGCGCCTTGCCACCGAAATTTGTCATCTGGATGTACACGGCTATGATAAGGTCAATTCTTTAAAGTTTAAAGAAGAGGAATGGCACAACGGTTGTTATTTGACCCTGATCTTATGTTATTCGACGCAATGACATGGTATAAGATACTAGTTGGATATGCATCAACTACGACTGTATGAAGCGCAAGATAAGGTACTGGTGTCTGTGTGAAAAACGACATCCTTAGATTTTAGTATTCATTCGTTAAGTAAACCTGCCTCTGTCAAACAAGTATAAAGTTTTATAATTTCTTTGTTATTTAGTGGAATGATTTTTTTTAATTAAATATAGTTAAATGTGCTTAAAGTAACTAAAATTTCTGTTGCTAAAAGAGTGCTCTTACGGCGACGTCCAAGAAATAAGATGTCAAACCGTAAACTAAGACATTTTGAAAAAAAAAAAACAATTAATTGTAAAAAAGGGACGAGAAAGAAGTATGTACTATGTTATGTCAGGAGCTAAGATCCTATCTCACTAACTAGTCAGTACGTTTGCGAATATAATACTCAAAGTTTTGGGTCAACCAGACAATTAGTCTCACAAATATTTTTTACCGATTCAGAAAAGCTTATTTTGAGTAAAAGACGTTTGAATTTTTTTCATGGTTAAACATAGTTTTTTTTTTTTTAATAAGTTCATTCCTTAAACTAATTTTTCGTTAGTCATTGACACCAGAACCAAACATTTCATCGAATGCATCTTCATGCTCTGCACGAGTTTTTTTTTTTTTTTTTTTTGCAATCCGAGTTTCTTTGGTTAGTTGTTAATTACTATAGGAATGAAAGTCGTGTACTCTGTCTCTAGATTTTATGTGAGCCAAAAAGGGAGGGGTTGATTGCACCCAAAATCCACCGAAAGTCCACTTCAAAATATAATTCTCGATGAGAAATTGAATGTTCATTTATAAAAGCGTTCCGTTTCTGACACATTTTCCCATTTTTTTCCAACCATCGGAGAGTTTACACCGTACGGATGACTCAAAAATATAATTCTCTGTGGAGGTATGAGTGTTCTGTTTACAAAACGTTTCCCTCCGTAAAGTTTTTTTTTTTCACTTTTTACTGGTGTGGAAAAGAAAAGTGCGAGTGAGATTGAAGGAAAGGCGAATTAAATTCGTGTATAATAATGAGTATACGCAAGAGAGATGCGATGTCCGATACAGGAGTTATCTCCTTTAAATTTTATCAAAATAATGCAGAAGTGGGGACAACAGTTTGCAAACATGACATGACTGCTCACAACATCTAAACAGGGTCTCATGCTTCACCCGAAAATGCAATTAAGGAGTGAATTTTCGGTGGAAGTAACCCTTTTTCTTCCCACTTGAATAAAAACATTTCCCTCTCTTGCGCACAATCTGCCTGCAGACGCCAATGTGAACAGGCACTTTTAATAATGTTCCCAATAGGTCAAATAATTATCATTAACATCCTCATTCTCAGTCTTGTACTATCTTCCATATTGGTAAGCATGGGCTCAATTTTGGCAGTTACTTCTTCACAGTTGTAAAAAAACGATTTGATAAAATGCAAGGAAATAAACCAATCAAAACATGTTCATGTCTTGTAAATTTCTGAAAGACCCTTCGACAAAATATCATTCCCATTAAACTAGGTAAGCTGAAACTTTTCCTCTTTTGAATAGATTCTTCAATCTGTAGAGTTGTTTACAAAAATAAACCATGGAATTTACATTCTTGGTTTGTTATAAAGTATTAAGTGATTCAAATACAAGTTTCTTTTTAAAAATAAAATAATATGAACAAAAATAAATTATTTTGGATAGCATACCCAAATTTTCTTTTCTTAGAAAGAGCGAACGTTCCCATTAGTTATGGAATACGATTTCATTTATGTGTCCATATCACGAATGGACACGATATGGAGCGATATTCGCTTTAAGAGCTTGAATCGCTTATGAATTGCCAGAATAACGTCAATCTTTAAGGGCACCCCATAACAACGAGGTTAAATCGCAGTTCCGAGGCGGTTGATAACACGATAGCCGAACTTAGCGTGCAAAAGTTCAAATGTTTGATGGGCTGTGTAAAACGGCGCGCTAAGATCGTCCAAGTTCATGTCTTCAAATTCAGTCCGCAAAGTTTCGGTAATCATGGGTCTGTAGCGGTTGCCGTTCACCGAAATGACGTTTCTAGCACTATTTTTGAAATAAAATGGCAACTCATTTTTCGGCCAAATTTGAGCTGCTCTAAGGCTCAAACGAAGCGGAAGGTCGTTTGTCTTCAATTGCAGAGTCAGTTGGACCTTGTAAGGAAATAATCCAAGATTTTTGTGCAAAATTCTCATCAGGCTGATGCGTGAATTGTTGAGTTGTTTAGATCGCGATGCATGGCGAGTCGATGTTCCTGGATTGAGTCGAACACCCTCACCAAAATAAAAGCCACATACTCGTTGATACGTACCGTACGATGACAATGTCGTGAGTGTTGTCCGCTGTGGGGGGTTCATTTCGGCTAAAACTTATTTTCAACAAACGCACTGTTTAGACAACACTTCACTCACTTTTGAAATAAGTTTGCAATATTTCCCAACGTCGTTCAAGCGTAGAGTGAGTCATTTCGTTCTGCAGATGTATGATACTGACTAACAGTTAAGATTTCGAAGGGGGAAGATCTGTCAGTGTCAAAATTATATATGATTCAAAAATAAACTTGTATGTTATATTATGTTTTGTTATGTCAATATTTACTAATCAATGTCTTATTTTTTCCATTACAGACTCTTCTTTTTTATTTTGCCTAGATCCTTTAGGATATAAAGATTCAAATTATTAGTACTGAGCGTCAAATAAAATACAATGCCGCTTCCAAAACGTTCCATTGAACCAGTTCATGTAGCACGTTCTGTATACCAAGAAGAGCTACAGGCTACTGAACTCGAGACTGTAACAAATACTACTCTAACGAATATAATTCGTCAATTATCATCACTTTCTAAACATGCGGAAGATATTTTCGGAGAACTGGCACGAGATGTTGGCGATATTGGAGATCGAGCAAATTCCCTTCAAGCTCGAATAGATAGATTAGCAATCAAAGTAACACAATTAGATAGCAATGTGGAAGACGTACTCTTAACCGATATTCAACGCAAAAAAGCATTTAAATCTGCGAAGGTGTTTGACCAGCAGATATTTTCAAGGGGCACAATGCCTAATCTAATGTTAGAAACATACTCTCAGTGTGATAAGCCACCACCATTAGATAAACTAAATGTGTACAGAGACGATGGCAAAGATGGTCTCAAGTTTTACACAGATCCTAATTACTTCTTTGAACTGTGGAGGCAGGAAATGCTCAAGGATACCGAACGTGTTATGCATGACAAGGGAAGAAAAATGCATAGGCCACGTCAAGATGGAAGTAGTGGCAGCGGTGGTGGTGGAGGTGTAAGGGGACATAAAAAACGAGTGCGTATTCCTCATAACACACGAGAAAAGCAACGGCAATTAGTTATTGGACATGGAGAAACGCTTATGCCTAACAATGTTATATACAGAACTCCAAATGCTGTTGTTACAGATGAGTCAGGATATGGCAGTAAGTTATTTGCTATTTTACAATTACATTTAACATACTACTTACATAATTACAACTTGCTTATAAAAATGTTTAATCAATTTTATTTTAAAGGCACAGGAGTTTATGATTCAAGACCACCGCGGCCTAGTTCAATTGAATTACATAGGAATTACCCTGCTGATACAGTAGACCTCTATGGTCCACTGGCTTCTCATTCTGGAGCACCAGTCGTGATGAATAACAATGGAAATGGGACATATGCAACACATTCACAGCATCAAATGCAACAACCACAACAGCAACAACATGATGAAAATATCTATAATTCACAGGCTATCTATGGTCAAGGTAATCACAGTTCAATGTCATCCGAGGTGTTATACGCTGCAGGAACACCATCACGAACAAAACCACGACCTTCGCAGCCACCTCCAGCACCGCCTTCAAATGGAAGTGGGACCGGCACACCAAACACATCAAATGCTAACACTCCAACACGGGGCAGAAGCATGTCGACAAGTCGAGATGCTTTACCTCCACCACCCCCAATTCCCGATGGACTTATATCACCTTCAATAACTGCACCAAATGGCGGTAGCATTGCAGCTAAACTATTGACTCGTACCAACAGTTCTTCAAGAATAAATGCCTCACAATTAGCACCAAGTAGTAGTGTTCAAGATGCCAATGCTCTAGTTATGGCTCAGTTAAGCGATCAGATTAACAATTTCAATAGTAATTTGTCACAATTGAACCCAAATGATTCTTCATTACCTCCATCAACAACAGATCAGGTAGGATTGTCTATTTAGTCCATGTATGTCATAAAAATAAATGAAATCTTTTGTATAATGCTATAGCATTTGTCAAAGATAATGCAACCAGCCCCGCCACCACCACCTCCGCCTCCACCAATGGATATCCAGCAGCTATCTATTGATGGTCACATTTCACATCATATTATGAAACCAATTGCCAATGGGGAAATACCAACGGGTGCAACTTCAATAAATGACGTTGTTTTATCAAGTGTTGGACACATGGTTGGTCCAAAGAGACTGCTTCCGCCAATACATGACTCCAGAAACGATTTAATGAAAGCTATTCGGCATGGTACGAATGAATATATTCAGATATTTCCTTTAAAATTGTGCGCTCTTATTTATATATATATATATATACATTTTTTTTTTTCGATACTTACAGGTATCACATTACGAAAGGTTGAAAAGTCAGAGCAAAAGGAAATTGAGCGTAGCACTGCTTTACATGATGTCGCATCGATTCTTGCAAGGCGAGTAGCAATTGAATTATCTGAATCTGAAGAATCCGAGAGTGAAGATGATAGTGAAGATTGGATTGAGCCAAATGAAACATCTGCTTAAATAAAGATCGGTTGGCTTTTATATAACGTCTAAGTAAATACCCAAGAGATATATTTAGTTAATCATAATATAAAGGAAATTAGTAAAGACAAGTTTAAGTATTAAAAATTATTATCAGAATGTTGAACGTTTTGAAAAAGAAAGCGAATGTTTTTTTTTACCTTTTAAATATAATTTATATTTATTGCACAATTCCCATTTTCGTTTATAATAAAACGGAAAACTAATCAAAAAATATATTATAAAAGGTTGTAAATAGGACAGCCAAATGTTTTATTTAATTACCTGAAATAAAATTATTCATAAAACGGTCTAAACAATTATGTATTTTTAATCGTTTCAAATTACGTGGTGTTAAGTTGGAAGTTAATTTAATTTTCTGTTTATGTTTTAACGAAACTCAATTTATTGGCACATATGTAGTCTAGACCAGTGAAAACAGTAAATGTGTGTTATCACTCTGCAATATAAGTCATAAATTTTGGATCAGCATTAAAATTTTTCCTGCATGCAACAATGTTCGTAAAACCAAAGAATATATAATAACAAAGAAGACGCATCTCATACAAATACATATTTGCACAGAAAATTTTTGTATGGCGATACAAATGAACGTTGGCGTTATTTTCAAGGCTTTTAGCGTTGTTTGCGTTATTTGTAAGATTAATAGTTTGATATGAATTATTAAAATAATTTAAGATTCGGAATAAAATGTTGCATTTGTAACTGCAATGTCTCGAAAAGAAACTAATATGTTCCAATTTGTACTTCTGGATACGCCTATGGGACAAATTTGGAGAGAAAAATGTGTTTGTTTACAAAAAATTATTCATTTGTAATCTTCACTTTTGCCCTCAAGATATTGGAAATAAGAAATTAAAAAATGGAGCTGTTCCATCGTTGAACTTAAACGGTCATGTAGATTATGATAATCCTGAGCCTTTTTTTGGTTAGAAAAATTACCTCTGAGAAGGAATTCTTTGTGCAGCAATATTGTTTGTTCAAAATGAGAAAAATTTAACAAAACTACTACCATGTACCAAAAAAAGTGTTTGCTTTAGCAAAACAAAAATTAAAAAAAAAAACTTTAAGATGCTTTAAAAAATATGAAATCGTAGCATAAAAAAAAAACGACTAAATGTGTTACTAGATTAAGTAACATTAAAACTTATATAAACTCTTTAAATATAAGCGAAGAGTCGAAAATATTTTGCGAGTTGCTCATGTTTCGCAATCCACCTATACAATTGAATCTTAACATACCCCATGTTTCAACATCGATGAGCCCCCATAAAATTACCTCAACCTAGGTTTATCAATAATACTATTGAAGAATTAAAAATAAATATTAAGTTAATGGATGGAAAGGACAAAGCCAATGTTGTGCTATTCTTTGATGAAATCGCAATAAAAAGAGAACCTAGGTACAACTCAAAATTAGATTTAATATATGGGTTTAAAGATTTAGGCTTTAGGCGAAATTCGAACATTGGTAAGCAGGTTTGTGTTTTTATGGTCAGGAGTTTATTTTCTAATCGGAATTACTTTGTATTCAAAAATGGCTTATCAGGTGAAGATTTGAAACGTATTTTATTAAAAATTATACAAATTCTTTCCGAATTAGAAATTACAGTAAGGGCATGTGACCAAAGATCTTCTAATAGAAAAGCTTATAGTTTGTTAGGAGTTTTGCATGTGAAAACATAGATGTTCATTAACAGCATTAAAATCTTCTTTTTATGTGAATTTCTACATTTGGTAAAATCGTTACGTAACTGTCTGTTGTAGTCGGATCTTAATACTCCAGATGGCTTGGTTAGTTTCGAAGTTGTCGAAGAGCTTTGGAAGCTAGAACAAAATGGCAAAACAAGAATGCTCGCGAAACTAACCAGTCAACACATATTTCCTACTGAGTTCGATAAAATGCGAATCAAGTATGCAACTCAAATTTTTAGTAGAACTATAAGTGTAACGATTGACACAGTTTTAGAGACTTATGGTTTTAGGAACTGTTCAAAGGAATTTGCAGTTTCTACAAAAACTTTTCTTAGTAAAATTGATCAACTTTTTGACTGCATGAATAGCGGTTCTCTAAATTCCGACAAATTTTATAGATCGGCCATACAAAAATATAATTGCGCTTATGAATTTTTAAAAAACTTCTTCCCTCCTTTACAATGTTTTCTTTTTTTTTTTTAACTCAACCTAGGCTTTAGACGCATCTTATGAGGAATTTATTGGAAAAAATATTTTACCAAACTGAATTTTCCATAGAAAGATTTCCATTAAAGATTTCTTATGATGTAAAATCTAACCAATAAGCTCGGGGACACATAGACACTTCTTCATAATACACTTACTCTACTGTAAAAACAAAATCAAAACTAGGGAAGGCTGTAACAAAGTGAGTGAAGAAATAGATTTTATCTCGAACGGTGACTGGGTATAGTACGATTGAAGTAGGCACCTGGGCACTGCCAGGTTGCGCTGCTGTAACTGCAACACATTTTTTGTACTTATTTTACCCTCTCGTGATAAGCATCGATTGCTGGCCATCAATTTAAAACATCTATTTATTACTTTTACCAATTAATTTGCTTTACTTTATCTCTTACATAAACCAATTTATCGCTGTTCTTAATTGACTTTTCAGCTTCAATTTTAAAAATGATTTCACCTCAGTTCAACGCCGATATTTATACCCCCTACCATCTATCGAGAATTTTCTGAACTCAGCTATCCACGCTACTTTACATATATATGGAACTTTCGGTATTAGTTGTCAAAGAGCTTCCATTAACCTTCCATTGGATAGGCTTTAGTATTTAGCCTTCACTGACAGATGCCGCTGTTCACAATAAGAGTTTATAACTATTCGTCCCGAAAAATTTCGGTGGGTATTCATAACACTTTCTATCAATATGTACCATCTCTTGTACTTAGTTTTCATGTGATTGCTTCTTGATAACCATTTCTACTTTTCTTCTTCTAATTGCTTGTTTCCGCAGTGATGGTAGCTTTTAAGGTCGTCGAACAGAGATGAAATCAGTTTTAAGGTTGGATTTGAAAGGTGAATTAGGAGAAGTGGTTTAAGTAAAAGATAAAGGAAAGGAAATTGGTTGATAAAAGTGATAAGTTATGGCAACAAGTGACACATCATTCAACAGGAGGGATCCTGACCAAAATTTTTTGTTGTATATTTCGAAATTACAGTTTGTAAAGTTCGCATAAAAATCCACCTGGCGGAATAGTATTCTCTCACGTGTTTCTGCTGGCTGACATATGTGATGAGTGCTTCAAGTGTACTAGTAGATGACTTAGGGCACAAACCCTGAAAAACGAAGACATTAAGATACCAATGCCTCAAAAGTCCCAGGGTGTACTGCTTTCGTCGGAAGTAATTGTTTGAGCAAAAGTGTCTTAGCAGCCACTTATTCTATTTGATAGAGCCAGAAAATAAGAGACACTTCATGCTGGGAATGACCTTAGTGGAACTAAAGGTCAACATGTTTGCTGTAAGGATTCTATCATAATTCCGAAGACATTCAGTGTGGAAAAGTAAGAGATAGTGGGAAAATGTGTTCCTATCGATAACAATGGAAACGAGTAGAGCAACGCCGATTGGAACAGTCCGGGGTATGAAATCAAGAACAAAATCCTCAGCCTCTGTATACCTGGATCAAGGTATCCCGCCGTGAGCTTCTGACTTTAATTCTGGCAACGAAACATTTTCTTTTGGAAATTAACAAGACGTTGGAGAAAGTAAAGGAATTTTTATAGGATAAGAGCAAAACAAGATGTAGAGGATTGGTGCAAAAAGGACATAATTTGTGCGGCTACCAAGGTTCCAAAAAGGAAGCGCCCCTTTCCCGAAACCGTTAATGGCAATCGATACTCTGTCGTGGTTATGGATCACTACAATATGTTGCCGAAAGAGTGCGCAATCCCAAATCAAGAGGCTACGGTCTTATTTGTAGAAGAAGTAGTCAACAGTTAAGCGAACCGATTTTGTGTTTCAATGGAGCTACACTCATATCAAGATCGAAAGTTTGACTCAAAAGTTCTCTGGAAGTGTGCCATTTTTTGGTAGGAAGTCAAAGACAATGCCACTATACCTCAATTGGATGGAATGGTCGAACGGACGGTCGATTGAATGAGGTAATGAGCAACTGCAAGCAGGACTAAGATCGTCACACACCTCATTTCTTAATAGCCTACGGAAACGCGGTTCATAGTTCAAAAGGACATATACCATCCGAGATCTTGTTTGGTGAAACAGTTATGTAGGTTGCCAAGTGAAATGAAATTCGGATCGTCACCTACAGAGCCTAGGGGAGAGGGCGATTATGTGCATGACCTACGCAGCAATTTCCCGAAAAAAAATTAAGCTAGCCAGCAATCACATGAAAAGAAGATATAAAGTCGAACCAAAATCTTCTGGGTTCAACGAAAAAGACCTGGTGTGGCTGTATAGTACTTTGCGTAAGAAATGGAAATATGGAAAGAAGGATGGATAGCTGACTGGTTCAGAAAATTTTCGAAAGATGTTAGGGAGTGTAAGTACTGGAGTCGAACTGAGGTAAAATCAGTTCTAAGGTGGAATTAGAAAAGTGTATTAACGCAGCGATAAAGTGGTTTTAGTAAAAGATAAAGTAAAATAAAGATTAAAGTGATAAATAGATGGTTAGAATTAGTTTGAATTATAAATTGTGTTGTTCCGCCTTTAGACAAAATAGTTCTCTTCGCATCCATTATACAGAAAGAAAGATATACTCTTTGACTTTAATTAGTTGCCTTGAATTGTCAGAGAATCTACGAAGAATCGCCAACAGTGAGAAAGTGGTGCAACAATCAGTAAGAATGTGGTATACCACCACTGCGAATCTCAATACCAGGTATGTTCCGTATTATACTATACTCTGTCCAACATAAATTGGCAGTACGCGTCTTATGGGGAAGCTTTTTCAAAATCAGTAGCGTGCCATATTTTTGCACTTTACTTAATTGACAGAAACCTCCCCATAAAAAGTGTTTACCCGACAGTGAATTTCCAATTGCATCTGACATAAATCTTATTCAGTGCCCATCGGAGTGTGCACTGATTGGCTGTGGCCTGTGGCTGTTACCAGTGTTCGTTTAGTAACTCGTTTAGTTTTTTTTTTCTTGGGTTTTTTTTTGAGGAGCTTTTGATATTAGAGCTTTGAAAAAAATTCTTAATGGTTAGTGTATCGTGGAGATGTTGTTTTGATTTTTTGCATTTCTTTTAATGTACGGAAAATACGTTAAAATTCAGTAACGAAATTGTAAGCTGTTTTCTTTAAGGAAAAAGTTTACTTGTGTAGGTTTTTGTAGCGCGTGGTCAGTTTTTTGATGTCACGTTTGTTTTTCTAAATTTGGATTATGATATTAATGTGAAGTTAAGTATTTTTATATAAGTTGCATTTTTAAAAAAGGATACCCTTCAAAAACGAACCTTTTATCTTGGTGGTGTGGAAAAAGATAATATTTATTATTTCTATAACTTATTCGTGCGGTTTGCTAAGAGATGGCGTAACTTGTATTATTCTATAGTTAATACTCCATTGGAACATGCGTTGGAAAGCTACTGTCATTTTACGTCATTTCAGTATATGTCATTCATTTGAAGCGTAAACAACAATAATTTTCTTTCACTCAAATATGTTCTTCTTCATTACTTACGAACGTGCCAAAGGTGGTTTGCACGATTTAAAAGTGGTGATTTTTGCTTGGAAGACGATGAACGTGCTGGGCAGCCAAAAAAGTTGGAAGATGGAGAGCTGGAAGCATTACTCTATGAAGATTGTTGCCAAACACAAGAAGAGCTCGCAGAATCTTTGGGTGTCACTCAAGCAGCCATTTCAAAACGTTTAAAAGTAGCTGGATATATTCAAAAGCAAGGAAATTGGGTTCCACGAACTCGAGCCGAGAGACGTCGAAATGCGGTTTTGCATGTCCGAAATGCCGCTGGAACGCCACAAAAGGAAGTCCTTTTTGCATCAGATTGTTACTGGTGATGAAAAATGCATCCATTACGACAACCTCAAGCGAAAAAATCATATGTGAAACCCGGCCAACCAGCCAAATCAACGGCAAAGCCGAATATCCATGGCGGGAAGGTAATGCTCTGTATTTGGTGGGATCAGATGGGTGTGCTCTATTATAAGCTGCTAAAACCGGGGGAAACCATCAATGCAACCAGATACGAGGCAATAATTTTCCATCATGACAACGCTCGGCCCCACGTTGCTATTATGGCCCAGACCTTGCCCCTTCTGACTACCATTTGTTCCGGTCGACGCAGAACGCCCTCACTGAAATACATCAGAGCAGAATATCAAAAATTGGCTTGATTCATTCTTGGCTGCCTAGCCGGCGCAGTTCTTTTGGGATGAGATACACAAAATGCCAGAAAGATAGGAAAAAGTCATAGCTTCAGATGGGCAATACTTTAAATAATACTATTGTACATGTTTTTCTTAAATAAATGTTCAAATTTTGAAAAAAAAAACCGCACGAATTAAAATATATACCCAATATAAAAAATTAAACAAATTATGTAAACGAAAATGTTGATCTAAAAAAAAGATATGCTTACATACTATTCTCTCAGATTTTTGCTAATTTGAAATGCTTACTACGGAAACCCTGTAAGAGCTTTTGTTGGAAGAACACCTTACGGAAAACAGAAGAGTGCGAATGAGAGACAAACATCCCTATCTTTCCTGTACTGCCAATTTATGTTGGACAGAGTATAGCTTTTAACGTGGTATTGTAGTGATGTGGTACAGAACACAGTATTGTTATAATATGGTATTAATACCAGAAGTCTGTCCAACATATTGGTCAAAAAAGGATAAAAATATTATTATTTGCTTCCATAGAAAAATTCCCCCATTCACATCTATTTTTACTTGTTCAATGAAAGTTGGAGCAGAATATTTTACCACTACTACTAAACATTTAATCCATAAAGTTACATTGTGGAACATGACTGAAAATTATCTTTTTTTGCTTGTAGAGTCTCCGAATCAATTACGGACAAGAAAATCTGATGGAACATGTATAATAATAAAACAAAATTATTTAAAAAGGGTGACAGTTTTTCCAACTGTTATGTTTCCACAGCTGTCAAAGTTACCAATGACATCCAGTTGTCAAAATATTCAGTAAGGTTTTCAATCTTATCATGCATTGCTTTATCCCTGTCGAACGTGCAGCAGTTCCGGCTCAGTAGTAAATATCAAACGTGAATTTCGTCGTAAGGTCGGTTGTCATTATGGCTTCAGTGTGCCGACAATTCGTCGCACCGTGGAAAAGTTTTGGATCTTAAGCCACCAACCAGATAGAGATTTGAGCGAAATGAAGAAAACATAGCCGCCGTAGCGGCCAGTCTCGAAGCAGACCCAGAAATGTCGATTCGGCGACAATCAACTAAATTGGACATCATCGTTTATTTTGCGGTTGGATTTGGGCCTACATCTGCGTAAGATTGTGTTGACTCGAGAATTGGAGCCGAACGACCATAGATAAAACCGTGAGTTCGCTAATTGGGCGCTGGAAATGTTGGCCGAATATCCAGATTTTGCAAAAAATTATCTACTCGGACGAGGCCCAATTTTTGGCTTAGCGGCTATATCAACAAGCAATAATCAAATAACAAGCCGTTATTGGAGCAAACACAATCCATAAGTGTTCGGCCAAGCATCAATGCATTCACAAAGATTGACTGTTTGGTGCGTGTTATGGCACCAGAATCAAGCCAGAATCAATTTTGTATCTCACACTGTAGTCGTTTTACTATATTTAATTTTTTTCCTATCGTTCTCATATGGTCACCCTAAATAGGCTTTCCAAGTAATCCAGATTCTTACCACTGTGTAAATTCACCACTCGTATGTGAACCAAATTTATTTGCTGAACGCCTTAAAATTTCGTTCAGTTTGATTTCTGTAGTTTTTTTTTTTTATTTTTCTTTTTTTTGACATTTTAGGTTTAATGTTTAAAAGAAAAATATATTGTCTGCCGGTGTGTCATGTTGGTCCACTAAAAAGTTGGCCGCGTAAACCATGACTGGTAAGCGATATAGTTAAATTTATTATACATTTATTGTACATTTGTTTATTTTATACTTGATTGCTTCAGAATCCGTAGATACAAATCTCCTAGTAATCGTAATAGATACAAACCCATCTTCAAGAATTTTGCGGCAAAATCCTCAATCGCTTACCAAGCTTGTAGATTCCACTATAGCTTTTGGGAATGCTCATTTAATTCAGAATACGCGCAACAAATTAGCTATTCTTGCATGTCATCACCATGCAAGGTGGGTCCTTCAATTGGTTAAAATGCCATTAACATAAAATTGTTAAAATTTCAGTGAATACCTTTATCCTGTCGCATCGCCTGTGGAATTTCGACAGACCGGTGGCCAGTATGAAGCCTTTACGGTTGTCGAAAAAACAGTTAAACGTAGAATGTTTTCAGTGATGAATTTGGCCCCAAAGTTGACAAGATTACGTGAATCTAAACTTGCAGGATGCATGTCTCTTGCCTTGTGCTATATAAACAACGTGAGTGTTTTATTTATTTATTTCAAATAAAAATCATTTGTTTTGTTTTACCAGATGGTGCGGCATAAAGATGACAACGATAATATAAATTCTCGTATTTTAGTTATCACTGGTAGCAACGAATGTTCTTCTCAGTATCTTACCTACATGAATGTTTTTTTCACCGCAAAGAAATTAGGGATTACAGTCGATGTGTGTGCGATTGATAAGACGTTGAAACTTTTCCAACAAGGATGTGACATCACAGGAGGGCAATACTTGCGGTTATCACAATTGGACGGGATGCTAGAGTACTTATTGTGGGTATTTCTTCCTGATCAGGTTACAAGAAAGAAACTAGTACTTCCACCTGCTGAAAAAGTCGACTATCGTGCAGCATGTTTTTGCCACAGGGAGGTTATTGATATTGGCTACGTGTGTTCAGCGTGTCTTTCAAGTAAGTATCAAAAAATTACCTATGCACTTACATTTTGGTTAAAAAAAAAAAAAAATATTAGAATTGGATTTAAAATGGATTACGTTCTATTTGAACCGGTCGACATGCTGCTGCCTACGAACATTAACTATTGTACTAAAACTATATATTTGCGTACAGTAAACTTCAGTTGTGAATTGAACAATGTATTTGCTGATATTTCTTCTTCGTTGCCATTTTCTTGTTTTAAGGCATTCAAATGTGTATAACGACTTTTAGATTTTTTTCGATTAAACCCTTTTTCGGCATCAACCGCATAACTTTTGCTTTTATAGTGGTAGATGGGCTAACTGTCCGTTGTGACGCTTGTGGGAGGCACGTACATAAGGGGGAGTGTCTTAAGCGGTTTTCTTCAGATGAAAATAAAGCATGCGCTGTTAAAGTTGATTTCAAGGACGTGTGGGCCTTTTTTTTTTCTTGTTTTCTTAGAAAATGAGTTCTAAGTTTAGCAGACATCGGACAGTACATAATTGTAATACTGGAACGAGCGTTTATTTGTGGTTAGTATATTCATGTTCTTCGTGTACATATGTTCTGCTCTGCTTCAGGTAGGATTGATTGTATTACTCAGCAAACCTATCTATTCTCAATCTGTTATATATTTGCTTATAGTGCAAGAAGTCTGACCAAGTAGATCTGGGCGATACAACATAAGGGGGAATAAATTTTTCAAGGCTTTACCATCCCTCATGATTAAAATTTGGGGACATCAAAAAACGAGAAAAAAAATGACGACTTTAAGGCGTCACCATTCCGACGATAAAGAAAGTCTGAAAGTCAAAATTATTTTTAAAAATTCTCGCAGTGCACATGTCATAAGACAAACAAACTTGAGGTAAGGAACTAGGTCATGTTTCCCACGGTTTTTGTCGATATCTTTATCATAGGATATATGACCGCCATCCAGGAAATGCGGAATTGACCAGACAAAAGGAGGGAGCACAGAATTAAGGTTAAATTCGCAACATCAATTTGATATACACTGATGACTGCACAGAATAAATATACGATACTGCTAAAAGCAAAAAATGCCGTAAACATTTTATGTTTAAATCGTTTTAAATTAGAAAAAGGGACATTTTTGGTATCACAATAGCAAAGCATAGCCCGAAAAACAGACTTAGGTTAATTGATAGCAATGCAGCTGGTTTCCCAGTTCGAATGGATGCAATCGTAACAAACCAACAGACTTTTTGCCGATCGCGTATACTTTAACCTTTACCTGACGCAAATAAAGCTAGCATACAGTGTTTAAGGTAGTAGTACGGTGTGACGGCCGAAATTTCGACGTTTTGTCGTGAATTAAATTAAAAAATAAAATGCTTTGTACTTTAAAGTGTACAAAAAAAAAAATTACTTAATTTTACATTAATTCGTTTATAATTTTGTATATCAAAGTGGAGTCCTCGAAAAAAAAATCACACAGCCTTCCGTAGTCATCTGAAATAAAAAATCGAAGAGATTATTGTTCTCTAGACTTTATTCTAATGAAATAACCAACAACATACATACACATAAAAAAAAGTGGACTCGTGAAAAATAAGGTTCTCAAAATCTTTTCTCTTCGTTGATATCTAAATGGTTTAAAAAATTTAATTTAATATTAAAAAAAAATGAAAATTTTGAAGGTTCCGTATTTAGCTATGTGTGTCTAGAATAACAAGTAAAATTTTTAGCCAAATCGGTTGAATAGTTTTGAGTCAGTGCTTCCCTGGTTCTATGGTTTTGAGAAAAACTAGTTTAAAGTTTTGACAAATACTTCCGTTTCCTCAAAGTTATCATTTTCAGCGGCCTTGAGAGCCCTGCGTAAGGTTCTGCCCTCTTTACAGTTGGCTTCTGTAGTCTCTGCTCTTAAAAATCGTGCATTGTCAACAGATTTTTATATTATATTTTGTCTTTATTAATTGAAAAGCTTGCTATAATACGCATACCTGCGTACCCTAGAATAATAAAAGACGGAAGCACAATAAAAGGGGGAACGGTCAGCAGCTGCTGCTGGCGCGTCAACACGCTTCCATACACACTACGGCGCGCTCAAAAATACTAAAAAATTCGGTCTGAAAATGTTAGGGTATATTTTTTAGATGTTTTTCTTCCGAAAAAGGTAAAAAAAAGAAACTGCCGCTCGTATCATGCCATCAAATGTTCACATTTTTATTTTTTTGAGAAAATTGTAAAATTAACTTAAAATCCAAAAAAACGATATGAAAATTAAACTTCTAATAAATGATATAAAACCATAATGAACATAGATGAAAAAGAAACTAACATTCCAATGGTAATTATGAGAAGGTTAAACCTTCATTGAAAAAAAAAAATAAATAAATAAATAAAAGTTACTCGCAGCTTTTACAGTCAGGCAAAAATGATAGAATTCCGAAAATATATGCTGCACTTTCCGTTTACTCATAAATATTTATGTGCACATCTGTTGTTTCTTTATTTCAGTATTCTGCAAATTCAGTCCAATCTGCACAACATGCCAGTAAGTATAAACCGTTGAATAACAATGATTTTTTAATAAGTGTATTATTTTCCAGCACTGTTTTTAAAACGCTAGGTCCACTTGCACTCAAAGCGAAAAAGAAGAAGAAGAATTAGATGCCTTTCATTTATATGTTAAATAAGTTAATAATAATATAGTTAAGATACTAATAAAACCATTTTGAACAAATATTTTGTCTCTGAATTTGAGTTCATTTTTTTCTCCTTTTACTAACTGCTAAAATACATATCGCATACAAGCACGTTTTAAATTACATATTAAATATTCCTCGCGTATTCGTATGCTGACTTTGATATTATCGTCCTATATGCATTTAAGTGAACAATTGGAATGGCTGTAACTTTAGCCTTAAATGCATTCCGGATAGTATTTTCGGCGATGGCATTTTCACAGTCCGGTACGCTAAGCTTTAAGAGATCCTACAATGTACAGGGTACTACCGCAGATTCACGTACTAAAATTGAGCACCGCTATGATACAATTGCAGGTATAAAAATCACGCCACACAAAATTTAAGAATTTAGTGACGTTTTCGTTTGGGCACTCAGAAGCTCTATTTTTGTGTACTCCCATTTTATTTCCAAGGTAACATTAAAAACTTCTTCGGAACTCTTTCTTTATTTTTCAAATATAGGGTTTCCCAATAGGGGCTTGACAGCTTTGAATTTAATTTGTGAACGCACTCTCACTAATCATCAAACTGTCACTAAATTTATTCAGTAAACTCAACATTTTCATCATAGTAAAGTACACTAACGAGCAACGTCTGCAAATTATAAAAATTTTCTACAGATATTCGGAGTCGCAAAATCATCTTCAGTGACGAAGCTCATTTTTGGCTCAATGGGTTAGTCAATAAGCAAAATATGCGTTATTGGTCCGGTGAAAACCCACATGTGCTTCATGAATCACCACTTCATCCACAAAAATTAACTGTTTGGTGCGGTTACGTTACTGGGAATGATCAGCGTTATCGCGCCATGATCACCGATTATTGGCCCGATTTGGAAGATATGGACTTGGACGACATGTGAATTCAACAGGATGGTGCCACAAGCCACACAGCACACGCTACAATCGATTTATTGAAGAGTAAGTATTGTGAGCGTGTTATCTCAAGACATGGGCCAGTCGATTGGCCGCCTCGTTCATGCGATTCAACGCCGCTTGACTATTTTCTGTGGGGCTACGTTAAGTCATTGGTTTATGCCAACACGCCGACGACGTTGGAAGAGCTCAGAGCCAACATTGAACGCGAACTAGCCGCCGTTTTGGCCGAAATGTGTGGCCGAGTCGTTGAAAACACGACCGTTGCAAACGTGCCCGCGGTGGCCATATGAACGAAGTTGAGTTCCATTCATAAATGTTTTGATTGTACTTCAAGCCAATAATAAAGTTTTTGAAATATCTCAAATGGTTTGCCTGTTATTTAAAAAAAAAGTTGTCAAGTCGTTATTAGAAAACCCTATATATTTGCTTGCGACTTAATTTGAACACTTAAGGATAATAAATTGCCGATTGCACGAAAACAGTAATCTATGTAGTTAGACACACAATACTATTTGACGTTTATACATTTCGACATAAAATCAACCAAAGACTACGAAGTTTTCGCGACATGTTAACTATTCCAATTAATTTGATATCGGATACGGCCATCGCAATTTTCTGAATCAAAGTATGTTATCTAAACTGTTCATTCTTCTAGGATTTAATTTGAGGTTCCAAAAAATTGCGATCATATTCGTTTACCGTTATCCCCTATCGATGTAATTCAATTAATAGATTGTTTTTACTTAAGCACTTATATTAGGGGTCCAAAAATGAATGATTTATGAGGATGTGTTTTCTCAGATAATCTATCTCAAATATCTCAGATATCTATATATTAAATTATGAATATATTCAGTAGCAATTTATTTTCTACTTTCCTTTTTTCGGAACAGAGCACTCAAGTACATAACTAGTTTATTGTGCTCAATTTATGCCGAATTCAACAAGTATGATGGTACGCGAGTACGCACTAGATCAGTCAAAACCTTTTTTTTTGATTCATAGACAGGAAAACGGCTTTTCTTTCAACACACACCAATAGAAATACAATGTAACACGTTTTTTTTTGTTTTGCCGTATGCGGTGTATGCTGTGCCATAAGTAAGTATGCAATAATCAACAACGAGGCTGGTTTGAAACATATAGGGTGATTCATCATGAGGTTTGATTTTCAATAAGCTTTTTTGATAGATCACGCGTGACTCCTATCAAACTGCTTTGTCACTTTTGGCATGTCATCATGGAAAGACTCATATCACAACAGCGTCTCCAAATTGTTCAGATTTTCTGTGAAAAATGTTTTTCGTGCCATGCGAGGAACTTACGGTTCGCATAATCGACCTACCAAAACCGCTATTGCCAATACCATACCATACTATACGCAAATTTGAGTCCAATTTACATTTGGGGATGATACTCGACCGGTTAGACCAAATCCAGCACGTAGTGAGGAGACTATAGCAGCTGTAGTTGAGAGTGTATGCGAAGACACAGCAGCTTGGCTTGGCGTATTCGACAACTTGGCATATTTTACGTGAGGATCTCGGCCTAAAAGCGTACAAAATTCAACTTGTGCAAGAATTGAAGCCAGGCGGCGTGAATTTGCGTCGTATTTTCAGTAAATGGGCTCTGGAAAAACTCTGAAAATCCGGTGTTTTATCGTGAAGTTTTGTTTAGTGATGAAGCCCATTCCTGGCTCAATGGATACGTTAATAAACAAAATTGCCGTACTTGGGCTGATGAACAACCCGAAGAGTATCAGGAGCTACCATTTAATCCATTAAAAACAACGGTATGATGTGGTTTATGGGCTGGTGGAATCATTGGTCCATATTTCTTCAAAAATGAGGCAAATCAGAATGTTACCGTCAATGGTAACCGTTATCGCGCCATGTTAACAGGAATTCAAACACATGGTCTCGGTGAACTTTGGTTTCAACAAAACATCGCTACGAGAAATCATTTTAGTGAGCACTTAATTTCACGTTTTGCTACTGTAGATTGCCCGCCTAGATCATGTGATATCACACCTTTGGACTATTTTCTCTGGGGATATGTAAAGTCTCAGGTCGTTAGGAATAAGCCAGTTACGATTGACGCTTTGGAAGCCAACATTACTCGTGTTATCCGCGAGATACCAGTCGCTATGCTCGAACGAGTCGGCCAAAGTTGGACCTACCAACAACAAGATTTACATGATATCATTTTCAAAAAGTAAATGCCATGAATTGTTCTTTTAATGGATAATAAGAATTTTAAGTTCACTTTCAAATTTATGTGTTTTATTTTACATTATAAATCAAACCTCACGATAAATCAGCCTATATTTGTTACATTCGGTGTGTGTTGGCCATGTATTTTGGACAGCCTTTCAGGAAACACATCGAATCAAAAATATGTGTTTTGTTTCACCTGCTTTGGTGTGTGTTGGCTCATAAGAATCAATGGATTGGTGTTTGATTAGATAAGATAAAACGTTTTGACTGATCCGGTGAATTTTCAGGCTTAGTACAAAGTAACTGCTTCGTGGAGTTAATATTTTATTTAAACGCATGTAATTCGCGTTTTTTTTTTTTTTTTTTTTTTTTCAACACAACTAAACACACGTGTGTGCTGCACACAAAGTGCTACTGCAATATACATTGCTGTTACTAATCTTAACGCAAACCCAGGATTATCAAAATACTAAAATTTTGTGTATTTTCAATTATTTGACGATTAGTGCCAAACGAAATCGTCAGCGCATTGGTTGCTTTAGAGAATTTCTATCAACACCTTCCTGTGATCTTCCCATTATGTCAATCTCGTCTGTGTATGCGAGCAACTGACCTGATTTTTAACTCCAGAGAGTTGACTTGCGAGTTTCGCACAATTCTTTCAAAAATGATGTTGAAAAAATCACATAACAACGCATCGCATTGTTTAATTGCTTTTCTAACTTTGAAGATCTCGGTTTTGCCATGACAGACTTTGACGAAGCAGCGTGCATTCTCAAATAAGCAGTAAGGGATGCTAAAACTTGGCATGGCTTTGTATAGTTCATATCTATAGATTCTGTCATATGCGGCTTTGAAATCGGTAAAGAGGTAGTGCGTATTGATTTGGAACACCTGGTGGTTTTCAGGATCTGTCATAATGTGAAAATTTGATTTGTGATAGGCTTTCCTGCCCTAAAACCGCACTTATAAGGGTCCCTCAGAGTGTTGACGAATGGTCTTACACAGACAGTACTTTATATTTGATGTTGAGGGGACTTATTCCGTTGTAGCTGAGGCAGTTAAATGGATATGTCTTTTTAAGTATCAGACAAACAATTTTGATGTTGCATTTGTCGGGCATATTTTAGAGATAAGTTGATGTATGCTCTATTTTTTGACACACGTTGATGGGGTCTTGAGTGAGCAGGATTCGAAATTGTAAAAACTTGTCAAAACTGATTTTATACAGACAGCATGAATATATAAATACGTGATCCCTACTTCGTAATCTACAAATGTACCGAGTAGTACATTATGCAGTACAATATGCTTTCTTTTGCTAATATAATTACGGTTATAGTAAATTTCAGATCCAAAAGTAAGGATAACAATGAATAAAGTTTTTGACGCAATGATTTATATGGTCGTCCCATTTGAGGTTGAGATTAAAAGTAGAATCTAGGTTGTTTGCCTTTTCGACGTGAGCAATACGGGTATTGACCGTACCATATCGGGAAAGTCTGAAAGAACTATAAGTGAACAGTATTTTATGGAGCTAGAAAATTCATTCATATAAATTGAAAACAAGAGAGGTCTAAGGATTGAGCTTTGGGGAAAACCCTTGTTAGTTGGAAGGAATTCAGATCATTTTCCATTTATTTCGACTGCTTGTTTTCTACTGTACAAGAAGAAGTGGTCCACAGTGGCGAATGCTTTTAAAAAGTCTAGCACCACTAACAAACTTACATTTCCGTTATTCATTGCTTGCCTTGAATTTTCGGTGACATTTGTCAATGATGTGATACAACTTTTTTACGAAAACTAAATTGTTTGCAAATTGATATATTGTTGTTTCTAATGAAGTTGTTAATTTGTTTTTGAAAGATTTGTCAATGATGTGATACAACTTTTTTACGAAAACTAAACTTTTTGCAAATTGATATATTGTTGTTTCTAATGAAGTTGCTAATTTGTTTTTGAAAGATCCTTTCAAAAACTTTCGACAAAAATGATAAGATAGAAATTGGCCTCAATTCACTCCCTTTTGATATAGGGAGCATTTTTGCTAATTTCCACTGGCCAGGATAGTCTGCCATGGTATTGATGATGTTAAAAATATCATATATGTTAAATAAGGAAGGATGACAGGCAAAACTATCTTTAGGTAAGTCGGATGGATTTTGTTAAGTCCATTGGCATTCGATTTAATTGAAAGTTGACTTTCAACTACATCAGAACTGTGTATTGATCTGAAACCAAAGATGTTAGATAATTTAACGTAACCAAAACGGACTTCTGTAGATTGGAGTGTTAATGATAATTTCCTTCAACGCCATCATTCGCCCAAAGTTTTTGGCCGCCTAGTGATGGACTAGGTTGGCATTTGTTTGACAAAACCAGGTTGTTCATTTGAAGTTGGCATACAAAAAATCGCATCAAAACTAATATCTCGATAGTGTTCTTCTAGAAGCACAATGTTAATTTTTTTTAAATCCTTAAATTGGCACTTTCGGATAAAGTTGAATTGAAATTTTAAGTCAGATAAATAATTCCGTGCTTCAATAAAGAGGGTGGTTTCAATAGAGTGGCGGTCAAAAACTATTTCTCTCTAGTTAAAAATTGTAATTATTGGGAAATCAAAAAGTGTATTAATGTTAACAAAAGTAATATGTATGTAAGTAATATTCGTATGTACCTAAAGCTTTGAAATATAAGATTGTGATTAAACTTAAATTTAATTTATAAATGTAAGAGCACGTTTCAGAAGTGTTTTATTTCATTTGTTTAGATTTGATGCTGGAGAGTAAAATGAAAACATTGCCAAGGAGTATTCTATTTCACACTCCACTATATTCATAATTTTAAAGAATAAGGACAACATTAAAGAAACAAGGTTTGCCATAATAAGGGTAAATATTCATTGCGCATTTGCTTTTGGTCAGAAGATTTATTTTTAATCAAAATAGAGTCCGTTGAATTCTACACACTTTTGTTAATGTGTTACAAGTACTTTTATCCTTTACCCTTTGATAGAATTCAACATTATTGTTTAAGTCCTGGAGAAGATCCGGTATACAAGTTTAAAATAAAAGATACTGTTTTTGATTTTAAAATTTATTTTATGAACCAGCTTTGGCTGGGTGCGAGTCAACTTCACCAATTGAACTTACTCACAATTTTTTAATTTTATCCTAAACCTTACGATATGTTGATTTTGCAGCTCGTCCAAGGTATTATGTTACAGGCGCGTAACTCTGTTGCAAAATTTCCGTCGATCGTTGTGCCAGCATTGCTGCTGACGATGACTGCTTTGCGAATTTGTCGGGTTGATGGCCATGAAGTTATTGTGCTGTATGCCGCCGCTGGGAGCACGATGTGTGTTCGACGGGGAAAATACAAACTTTCTTACAGTTTAACCTAGATTAGACCTACTAAAAAAATAAAAATCCTAATACTATTCGTCAGATTTATTACATTAATATCAGCAATTTTTATTGACAGCTTTCAATTTTCTATTTCATTGATCATGACTCTATTTTTTGCCAACAAGATTTCATAAAGGTGAGCAGTATCAACATGTTTCCTTTTAGATTCTGCTAGAATACTACTTAAGGTGTCTGTTAAATTATTAAGTTGCTCCTGTGTTCTTGTATTTATTAGTGCCTCCCTATTGTTTGATTGGGTGAATTGAGACTCCGTTAATTTTATCCGCTCGAAATCGTTGAAGTCGGGGATTCCACCAATGTGATGTGGGAAAACGTTAATCATGTTGTTCGTTTCGTCCGTAATTTCGTTGTACGAAGTCAAGTTAGTTGTATGTCTGAGGTAGATATGGTTCGGCCAGAGGGTGAGATCTCCGTCCAAGATTGGAATGTAGTCCGAATGAGTGTAGTCCATCAGTTTTGTAGCCAGTGTTGTCATGTCTGAAAGCAGAATAAACAAAATCCTGAACGAATTTCTCTTAATTACAATATTAAAAGATCTTTCCGATCTTAGGTTTTCCTTATGAACCATCCTTACTTTAATGAGAAATGTTGTACCCAGATCTGCTTCCACTTTTTCTTCCACATACGGTGGTGTTTGGAAAGTTTATTTCTTTACTTTCTATTGGTATTAACCAATACCTTTTCTCAAACTTGAAACGTCCTGTTTTGCTTTGAGTCATTGTGCTTTTTGACCTTATTTCCGCGATCGTACGGGAATTTAACGGATCACTGGATCACTGAGAATTTGGAAAATTTGTTAATAAAAGTCAGAAAGTACAATATTTTTTGTCTGTGGAAAATATGTTAATATGTAGGATTTTGTTCGCATATGATGGGATTGGCGTCTCGGCGATTAGTTGTTTCTTTGGGTGTCGGTCATACTTGGCCTTTGAGCATTTTTTGGAATTGATTATTACTTTTTTTGCTAGCTTGGTCATTTTTGGAAAGATGTAGTCACGCCAAACTCTGCATTTATAATTTCTTTTTGCTCAATGCTTGAAAATATCCACCACGAACTCTTCAGAATACCAAGACTTTGTTGCTGGGAATAACTCGACGAGCGTTTGCTGAATGAGTCCGATGGTTCACAACGAATTGCTTTGACCACATCTGGTTTTACCATATCTCTCACTATGTCTATAACTGTGTCCCTATCTGAGAAATATATGAAGTGCCTGCTTTTTGCTTCGAAAATTATAAAAGTGCGAGTTGAGGCGACTGGCGCTCTTCTATATTATAAGTATTACTTATAGTATTGGGTATATATTCTTATTCGTGCGGTTTTTTTCCCAAAATTTGAACGTTTATTTAAGAAAAACATGTACAATAAGTATTATTCAAAGTATTGCCCATCTGAAGCTATGACTTTTTCCCATCTTTCTGGCAATTTGTGGATTCCATACCAAAAGAACTGCGCCGGCTTGGCAGCCAAGAATGAATCAATCCAATTTTTGATATTCTGCTCTGATGTGAACCGTATTTCAGTGAGGGCGTTCTGCATCGACCGCAACAAATGGTAGTCAGAAGGAGCAAGGTCTGGACTATAAGGCGGGTGGGGTAAGACTTCCCATCCACTCTTTTCCAAATAGTTCTTAACAGGAATAGCAGATGCAAAAATAATTTCCTTTTGTGGCGTTCCAGCAGCATTTCGGACATGCAAAATCGCCTTTCGACGTCTCTCGGCTTGAGTTCATGTGGAACCCAATTTCCTTGCTTTTGAGTATATCCAGCTGCTTTTAAACGTTTTGAAATGGCTGCTTGAGGACACCCAAAGATTCTGCGAGCTCTTCTTGTGTTTGGCAACAATATTCATAGAGTAATGCTTCTAATTCTTCATCTTCAAACTTTTTTAGCTCCCCAGGACGTTCATCGTCTTCCAAGCCAAAATCATCACTTTTAAATCGTGCAAACCACTTTTGGCACGTTCGCTGAGCTAGCGCATGTTCACCATAAACTTCCACCAAAATACGATGACTTTCGGCAGCAGTTTACTTCATATTAAAGTAATGAAGAAGAACTCGCCGCAAAAACATTTTTTCAGGCACAAAGTTCGACATATTTGAGTGGAAAAAAATTATTGTTGTTTACGCTTCAAATGAATAACATACTGAAGTGACAGTAGCTTTACAAGGCATGTTCCAATAGAATAATAACAATGGAATAATACAAGTTACGCCATCTCTTAGCAAACCGGACGAATTAAGTGCGGTTTCTCAATACCGTGTCGCAACATGGCATCTAAATTGCACCAACATCTGAAGAGTTTGCAAACAACCCAGTAATAGCACTCGTTATGCGATAAATAAATACGACAATAGATTTAACAGTTCAGAAATATTTCCGACATTAACTTTCGATGTTTCCTCTATATTGAGGTGAACAATAAAAAATACAATACAATTTTTTATTTTCTTAAGAAATGTGAATTTACAGTGAATTTACTTAACTGATCTTTTGGGAAAAGCAACGCTCACAAAGTGTGTTTTCAATAACTAGGCGTATCCGGAAAAGAAGTGTAGAGGAATTTTGATGTCATTCCTAATATATTTAAAAATATTTATGAAGAATTTGTTTAACGGACAACATATCTAATGTATTGAACAGTGTGCTAGATGTTGCACTTTTTCTCCCCTGTTTAGTGAGTTATTGCATTTAGAAGAGCTCACCACTAATGAACATTTTGGCAAAGCCATTTCTGCCTAATTTGTAAGCTATTTCGTAAGCCTTATTATCTCTTTGACTTAATATTCACCAGAATCTGCCTTGATTGTTCTTAGTTTGTAGGGCGCTTTATCTTTTCATTTGGGTTTCGGTCTGAAACCGCAAAAGTGAGAAATTGGTGATTAGTGAAAATGTTAAGAGTTTTTACTTCATGAAGGTAGTTACGCAGACTTTTCGGGACCCGTACTATGCCCAAAAGTTCCCTTTCATTGGGTTGTAAAGTACCTTCCTTTACAAAATCACCATAACGTTAGGAATGAGATATTTGGAGTTAATTGTTTTTTGATTGAGCTTATGGAAGTCTATTACTAGACGTCTCTTTTTATTGCCCAGCTCACCAGTGTTATGTTTTTCATTAACAAAAACGCACCAGTCTTTAAACTTTTATTCATTTTATTTTATTTCTAACTAAAAAATATATATGCATGTATACCACCTTGATCAAAAATACGAAATAACCACCGTGTGGCGCTCGCAATCTTCCGATTTGAGTTATGTTTTCTTTTGGTTAAGTTGGTACATCTCTTGTTAACATTTCCTCTAAATCTTAGCGTCATAGCTTTACATTTGCAAAAATTACGTAACCAAGAGTACATCTATCTATTTTGCGTAAAAAACGGATTTAATGGTGCACGAATGTTGGAAATGTTAGAAAAGTGTTTCGGCAAAGATTCTCTAAAGAAAAAGGTCGTTTACCAATGGCATGAGCGGTTTAAAAGTGATCGTGAGTCAATAAAAGATGATGAATGCAGTGACAGACCATCGACATCGAAAACCGACGAAAATATTGACGATGTAAAAGAAATGTTGGTCAATAACCGCAAATTAACCATCAGCGAAATAGCGGAGGACTTGAACATTGCCTATGGATCCGTCCAAGACATTTTGGTTACTGATTTGGGTTTCCATCGTGTACAGAAAAGTAGGTGCCAAAAGACCTCAATTTTATTCAAAAAGGAGACGGTGTTGACGTCGCAAAAGTGATGATTTGCGAGGCTGAATCCGATCCCACATTCATCAAAAGGATCATTACTGGAGACGAGACCAAAAAAACCATGTCGTTTTTAGTCAAAAAAAAATTTTTACCAGAACGCCATACAGTGAACAAAGAGTATTATTTGGGCGTTATGAGACATTTGGGTGAAGCAATTCGCTTCTTCTAACAGGCACCGAATTCATCTGATTTGGCTCCCTGTGACTTCTTTCTGTTCAATCCAGTTAAAAAACCACAATGGGGAACGCGTTTCAGCAGTCGAGAGGAAGTAATGGAAAAATCGTACTGATTGACATACCGATAACTGAATATAAAAAATGTTTCGAGGATTGGATCAAGCGCTGGCATAAGTGTGTTGCAGTCGGTGGAGACTAGATAAATAAACTTGTATTTTTAATTTTCTGAATAAATTTCGAAATTTTTTTGATCAAGGTGGTATAAAGAAGATGTACGCGTCACTAGAGCTAATCAACAACTCACCCTTAAGCTTACCAAAAGATTTTAATCATTAAATAACTATTATGTACAATACCTATCTTAGAAATTGAGTTGCCATTATACTGTGTTTTTATTATTTACTAATTTAGTAGTAATCGAACTAGTTCTTATATAATAGTCAGTACCCTTTTTATCAACAACCGAGATGGGGCTATTTTAGGGTGACCTGATTATGCTATTTTTTAAAAGGTCTTTTATTTCGCTTTTAACAAAATCAGACACTCCCATTGGGTATTGGTACAGTTTTGAGTAAATAGGATCATTACTTTCGGTGCGAATAGTAGCGACAATGCTTATTAAATGACAGCAATTCTTTAGACTCCGTAAAAGCCTTAACCATGTTATTCATCATTTTTTGGAAATGATCGTTGGGGGGACCGCTATATAATGTATTCTTTTATAATTTACATTCTCACATTTGTAGAATTGAATTGTCTCCTTTCCAGAGTCGAAGCGAATTTTCTTTTCTTTCAAACAGATTGTGGCATTGACTTGCGTTAGCAGATCAAGGCCTATTATTCCTTCAAAAGGCCGCAAGACCAGGAAATATGAAAAAACGACTGTTCATTCCGAACACAGTTATAAAGCATTTGTACTTAATAACTTTCCTGGCGGCGTCAAAAGGCATGACATTGTCTTTTCTAACAGAGGCTTGAATTCATTTTTCGAAGCCCAGTATCCATTGCGTCAGTGGCCGCTGGGAACACGTTGTGTTAAATTACACATCAGCGGATCCAATTTGCAAACTAATGCAAATAACTTTACCAAGGAGATGGAAAAATACGACTTCGTTTGTTCGTTAACATGGATAGAGTTTTTTCGTCAACGCTATGCAATAAGCGGCAACAAAACAATAGGAGAGGGAAAAATTTTCCCTGAAGATGCAGTAGGCAATTGGGTTCAGGATGCTTGGCAACAACTTCCAACAAGCTATGCATACAAAAACATCTCTAATGATGAAACCGGCCTATTTTTTTTTTATTGCTAAATAAATAAATAAGCTAAAATTTAAAGGTGAAAAATAAGGAGATGAATAACTCCTAAATCAGTGTATTAAAAATATTGCATCTGCATGGGAAATGAGTTCCCATGTTCATTTGATAAGTTACTGCAAATTGACGAGCATCTTTGAACGTCCCCGACTTTGACTGATGAAGAAATCTTCGACCTAATGCAAAATGAAAGCGACGAAAAAGAAGGTAAGTGATTTTAATATTTTCTCAATTAAAATATAAAAAAAATGTTTTCTTTTTTTTATTTTAGATAGATAATCAAAATTCAGCATGGACTATAAAAACATTCTTTTTATTATAACTTAACACGGAGTTAAAACGTAAAAACAAACTAAACAAATATGTCTACTTTTTTTTCCTATGCTTCAGTAAATAATGATTATGAAAAAAAAAAAAAAAAAAAAAAAAAAAAAAAAAAAAAAAAAAATTAATATAGAAAAGGTTCCCTATTAAAAAGCAGATAAGTTAACCCTGATATCGGTTTCATCGCCTTACCGCATGTAACGAACAAATTTGTCGGTTCATTTAAGGTAGTTGTAGTGGATTTTGACTGTATTATATCAGGCGAAATGTCTTAAATATTGTTTTCGAAAATTTTTATTATACATATGTTTAGACTTATTTCGCAATAATTAGACAAATGTTACTTTTTATGTGATCAAATGAGTAAGGATTTTTGGCATAAATAAGACTTTCTCTTCACGTTGCTTGCAAAAAGCAATAATGCTTATTAGCATAGATTTTCTTCAAGCCATTAGCATCAGCTTTAGTACTCAATCTCAATATGTTATATGTTTAGATTTAAGCTCTCTTCTGACGCAAATGAAGTTTTTTTATTTTTTACAAAATTCGCATTAGGAAATCGTATGAAATGCATTATTCGTGGAATTGACAAGTCTCTCTTTGAGTCTTTGGCATCGTTTGTTTTGGCTGAATGAGTATGGTGGTCCACATGTATTGACTTTCCGTAAAACTTTCACTCTTCGAATTAAGTCACTATGTTACGCATTGCTTGCTGTGTTGTTTGCTAATTAGCACCATAATTAGCACGTGCCTGTGGAATTTTTATTCCCGTAGTAGAATTTAACAATTTGTGCACCTTTCTTTGCAGAAAAACGATTTATATTTACATATGCTCGTATGTAAATACATAATAAGTTTTAAACTTAATTAAATGATTGAGGAATTCTTTCTTCTCTGGTTTCTTGAATGCTGTGATAGTCTGTACATATAAGGCATTGAACGAAACGATTGATTATATTAACATTGTTTCCGTATTTGTGTACCTGGATGGATTTATAGAATATGCTGCTTTCCGTGTTGAAAGCTGCCCTACGGATTTGCGGATTAGTGTGTGGTACTTAGTACATTGAGTCTTGGTTACGACTTCTATACGCCTTTATAAGTCATAAGCCTTGTATCTGAGAGATATGTACAATCAGAACTTTTTGCCTTGCTGTTCCCTAACTTTCAGAAAGCCGATGGACCTCTTCTATAGAGGAAGGAGAATCGTTGACTGGCAACGATTCCGTTGCTCTATCACTGCTTTGCTGCCTATTTGCGCTGTTAAACGTTTAGATAAAAATGATTCAATATGAATTGTGCTTCGGGAGTAGACCTCCTTCATCAGTTGTAATCCTTCATATGTAGATAATCTTGAGGAATATCTTTTTGTTGTTTTGAACGTGATACATTTCATTATACTTGACTTGAGGTACTTTATGATAGATAAGCCGTATCCAGTTTTAGAGGTTTGAGAAAACCTGGTCATGTAGTCAATATAGCTCTTTCGTAGAGTTTGTAGCTTTTTTTAGCAGCTGCGAATGCACATGTTAAGTTTGATTTGTAGAAAGTAGAATAGATGCGAATTTCAGGATTAAGACATTGTATTAACAATAAGTGTTTTACTTCCTGTCCGCCACATTTCGGGTTAAATTTTGATTGAGCATTGATTAATTTTGACATAACAATTTTTGTATCAAATCAACTTTATTTCCTCTACTATATTTTTTGATACTAGAATATTTAAAATGTTGAATACGATTACTGTCACGATATTTTCATTGTTATTATTTTTGTTGATATTATTGCCATTGTTAAAAGACACTGAACTTTGAACGAGCGTGAAGGAAAAATCACTAAGATTATATTTTTTTTAGATATTCTAATAATATGCTTAACTTTGTATTGTTAATATAATAAAAGCAAATTTGTAGAACTTGCTATCAACGTCCAGTGTACCTTGACCAGTTTAAGAGCGCATTTTTAGCTGAGAATAAAAAAACGACCTTGAAAATAAAAATACTAATTACATTTTTATTATTATTAACGTATTCTCTTTGTGACCGCGTTGTGCACAAAGATGCTGCACTAAAGTATATAGCAAGAAGTACGAAAACATCAACAAAACAAACAACGCGGAAATATTAATTGGCGTACTGTTTTACCTGACTACTATAGGGTTTTCTAATAATGACTTGACAACTTTTTTTTTTTAAATAAAAGGCAAACCATTTGAGATATTTCAAAAACTTTATTATTGGCTCGAAGTACAATCAAAACATTTATGAATGGAACTCAACTTCGTTCATATGGCAACCGCGGGCACGTTAGCAGCGGTCGATTCGTTGAACCGACTCGGCCGCACATTTAGGCCGAAACTGCCGATATTTCGTATTCAATGCTGGCTCTGAGCTCTTCCAACGTCGTCGGCGTGTTGGCATAAACCAATGACTTAACGTAGCCCCACAGAAAATAGTATAGTCAAGCGGCATTAAATCGCACGAACGAGGCGGCCAATCGACTGGCCCATGTTTTGAGATAACACGCTCACCATACTTACTCTTCAATAAATCCTGTTATAACCACATGTCGTCTAAGTCCATATCTTCCAATTCGGGCCAAAAATAATCGGTGATATAATCGGTGATCATGGCGCGATAACGCTGACCATTCACCAAATAGTTATTTTTTGTAGATGAAGTGGTGATTCATGAAGCACATGTGGGTTTTCACCCGACCAATAACGCATATTTTGCTTATTGACGAACCCATTGAGCCAAAAATGAGCTTCGTCACCGAAGATGATTTTGCGATGAAATTCATCATCTTGGCGCATCTTCTCCAGAACCCAATCGGAGAAGGTATGTCACTTCAAATCGTCCATCGGCTTCAATTCTTGAGTCAGCTTGATCTTGTATGGGTGTAAATCAAGATCCTTACGCAAAATACGCCATAATTTGGTCTGAGTGATGCCCAATTCTTGAGAACGCCGTGGAATTGACTGATTTGCTACGGACGTCTGAACGGCAGCGATATTGTATTTTCGACACTTCGACCAACCCGTTGTCTCACTGACATGGCAACATCACAAAACGAATATGTAGACTCAAATTTTTGCACTAAACTTGTTATTGCCTGTCTACTAGGGCGAGAATTACGACCGAAAATTGGAGTTAACGCTCTTAAAGTTGCAGTCACCGACTCCGAATATCTGTAGAAAATTTTTATAATTTACAGACGTTGCTCGTTAGTATACTTTACCATGATGAAAATATTGAGCTTACTAAATAAATTGACAGTGACAGTTTGATGATTAGTTCACAAATTAAATTCAAAGTTGTCAAGTCCCTATTGGAAAACCATATATAAGATGAAATCCAATTTCTTGTATGTATGTAGGAGTAGTCTATTCCTACCCCTTATCAAAACGACGTCTGAAGGAGTTGTGCCTTTATTGTGATTTTAAAGTTTGTAAATAGACTAGCACCTCTTCTTTATGTATGTATATTTGGTGGTGTTATCAAGTTTGAAATTAGTTCTTACCGATGTTAATCTTACTGTTGACCTTTTGTTATTCGTTAAGTCGGTCGAAATACATAGTGTGGGAGTGGAGAGCTTTTCTGCGCTAGCTGATACCTGAAATATATTCTTCTTATTTTAACATATGCATAAATGGATGAAAACACCGGAATCATATCTTTTATTCAATGAAAATTCAGATAAGTAATTTAATATAACTGGACTGTTAATTTTGCTATATCCGAGAATTTCCCAAATGAAAATTAAAATCGAATGCCACATTTTCGCATATCATGCTTTGATGGTATCTTTGATCAAAATATGTCACAGTACAAATTATACTCATAAGTATTATATCAAACCTTCCGAAACTTTCTTTTATTTCATACATATTCGAACCATATATATTTAATTACGACATAAGGCTGAAAAGTAATGGATTCGTTTCATCATCCGTAATTTGAAGTTTGTTCATTAATTGTATTTATTTGTTTTAACAGTGTAATATTTACCTATTCGCGTATATCAGCCATTAGAGAGCTTCATTCATTATTTATGTCAGGAAGTTTATTGTGTGCCATAGTTCAACTGGAAAACGGGATTTCACAAGATTTGCCCTTCTCGCCCAAGATTTGACTCAAATTTTATCGGCGATTTTGCAGACAACATATATGTATACACCAGCCTTTGGTGATCTAAACTATGTAGGTTAAATAACTCCCGGAAATAATTGGGCTCGTAATCCACCAATAATCACAAGAAAGGGAAGCTTCTATCCTACCAATTGAAATCGAAGCTATCTGCATTTGCAGAGAAAGAAAATGCTTATGCTTTTCTCTGTCACTCAAAAGAGAAATCGTTAAATAACATATTGTACATAAAATACATTATTAGCTTAATTACATTAATTAAATATGTACACCAAAGAGGATACAGAAAAATGTGAATTAGTAGTGTATGGTATAATTATCAGTCTGTCACACTGAATTCAAAACTTAAAGACGACAACGATGCTCACATTTTATTGAACTACTTGCATGCTGAATTATTGCATCCAAACAATCCTGACTTTGTCTATGTCATCAAACGAGCAAAACCATCTTATTGTGAGTTAAGCGATATTTATATTATCAATTAACTAAAAGATATAGTTATGCTCGTATTTGGGTACCTAATTTTTATGTTTTTCCATTATTTCTTTAACGATTGTCTTGTAGCAATAAATTCTATACCTTTTTCTTCTTTATTTTCCTTACTTCAAATTCGACTTCTAAGACCCTGAAGTCTTCAATGGAAATAATTAATTTTGTAATTTTTTTTTGATGGAATAGAAAAATAAATTAAAATTAAAAATCGCTTGTATTCTTATAGAAATGTCATTTTCGGCGAAGATCACTCGGGGCGCCCAACTTTGAGTTACTTGTTTACAGTATGGGCCGCATATCACGAATAACATAAGCAATTTTGGTTTCCACGCAGAGACGTTATGATTACTGCGAAAATTTAAGTTTTAATAAAAAACTATGAAACATAATTGTAGTGCATTTTAATAACTTTACAAAAATATAATAATGGTAAATAATAAATATTGCAATTTTAAGCAATTGTTTCCTCCTCTGCATCTTTGAGTTACTGAAAAACAAAAATTCGACAAAAGTGAATGATATCCGTACTAGAAATGCGCCGAATAATGCATTTCAGCCAACACATTAAGAATATCAGTAGTATACTCTATCCCGAAAAAGGATAAACTAATAGTCTAATATGCTAATAGTAGGCTAACAAGTCGGGTTCTGAATATAAGCAATGTATTCAAAAAAGCAGTCAGTAAAGCTATGTTAAAGAGGGTGGAGGGTTACAATATTATCTCTTACAATCAGTTTGGCTCTAGGGTCAGACATGACACTATATACGCTGCGAATAAAAAATAAATCAATTTACGGAAGTCCGTAAGGTCAATTTTGAAAACAAGGGCTTTTCACAAGCTATGGGTATGCTAAAACCACTGCTATATACGGTGGCTGTTTGATGAGTACCCAGATTGGAAAACAGGTGGCGCTACTGAGTGTACCATTATTTAGTATAACCTCTTTTAGCCCGCCTGTTAAAGTTTGGCGACAATCTGACGATCCGATTCTTGTTTTTGAGTGGCAAAATCCGTGAGGAAATCAAGGCCATTCTCGATGGTGTGTATGGAACCCATTCACCTTCCCGTACAACCGTTTACCATTGGTTCGCAGAACCAGAGACCTGCTTGGCCTTGTTTAACCGAAATCGACCGAAGAAGATCGCCGCCATGAAGAAGTAATTTTGCAGGGCAACAGAAGTAGCACTATACGGAGGGGTAAAAAAAGTTCCAGCACCGCTGGGTAAAGTGTATAGATGTGAAAGGGGATTATATTGAAAAATAAATTGTCAAAACCTAAAAAAGTTTTCAATCCGGATATTCATCAAACAGCCCTCGTATGATTAACAACATGCTTGTGGGAAAGAGATTCGTTGCTAAATGTGGCAACAACGTGACTTCGATTATATGTATTTAGGGCTATTGCGATGATTGAAAATTAATTTTTAAAAGTCGGAAAGAATTTTACCAAAAATATTTCCATTACTTGACAGCACGGGCAGCCATTGATGGTGAGAAGCGAAGTTAAGTACCTTGGTATCTGGTTCGATATGTATGTTATAAGGTCCATTCGCGTACTGTCCAAAACTAAGAAAAACTACGAAAATCTTCGAAAAACGCGTACTATTTTTTTTTATAGTTTTTTTTTTTTTTTTTTTTTTTTTTGAGAAGAGAGCGAAATCAGAGAGAAAGATTCATTTCCGCCTTTTTGTCTATTTTAGTCTAAAAAATTTGTTCGGGTAAATTTATAAAAAATGTTAAACTGCTCTTTTTTTTATTTGAAACTGTCATTGGTTTTGTTCTTATGATATTTCGAAAAGGAGCAGGTTTCTTTTTTTTTGTTTTGCAAAAATAAGTGAAATTTGAAAAGAAGATTAATTGACAATGAAACTTTCGTATTGAAAATTTTTTGTAGAATGTACTTACAGACAAAATATAGATCGACACCGAAAAGCAGTATACCGAGTTTTAGTGATTTGAATAGTTCATCGACAAGCTCTCTTTGGCTGGTTCGTTCTGGCTATAATGAGGGCTCAAATCGAGCTTATTGCAGGGCGAAAAGACTTCATTTTGTGGCCTTTTTTGTACCAGTCTTGCTTAAATTCCAGAAAACATGTTTTTATAAGCGGACAAAATAACTTATAGAAAACTGCATCGTTTTTTTGCGTTCTTCTTAAAAACGATCAGTCCGTTGTTTGTGAAGTTTCAGCTTAATATTAAAGAAAATGCATTTTAGGGGGGAGGAGATTATCTTAACATTCATTTAATTTGGCACCGAGTTGAAAATCGGGAACAAATATAATTCGTTTTCGAATATTTGATCATTTTTTCTCGCTACCTCCCAAATTTTTCTTGTCTTGGACTCCTCTCAAATGAGTTCAACTATAACAATAAAGTTTGGTATAAATAGAATATCTACCAATCTGTATTCTCGAAATTCTCACTGTCTTTAATGGGAATTCCAAGAAGTTCGTTTTATTAAAAAAATGGATGATTTTTGGAGTCTACACGACTTAAGTATATTTGGGAATTTCATTGTTTATATAACCACCGTGTGGCGCTCCCATTGTTCCGATTTGAGTTCTGTTTTTTTTTTTTTTTGTTAAGTTGGTACATCTGTTGTTGATATTCTTTCTAAATCTTAGCGTCATAGCTTGACATTTGCAAAAGTCAATCTGTTCGAGATTACAATTGAAATAAATAATAGTTAACACACAATCTCTGTATGTGTTGGCGATTTTTTAAAATTTTAGAAATGGACTTAAATTCGTAACAACGAACTTGTATTAAATTTTGCGTTGGAAATGTTGGAAAAGTGTTTCGGCAACGATTCTCTAAAGAAAACGGTCGCTTACCAGTGGCACGAGCGGTTCAAAAGTGGTCGTGAGTCAATCGAAGATGCTGAACTCAGTGGCTGACCATCGACATCGAAAACCGACGAAAAGATTGATGAAGTAAAAGAAATGTTGGTCAATAACCGCAAATTAACCATCAGAGAGGTAGTGGAGAACTTGAATATTGCCTATGGATCCGTCCAAGACATTTTGGTTAATGATTTGGGTTTCCGTCGTGTAGCAACAAAGTTGGTGCCAAAAGACCTCAATTTCATGCAAAAAAGAGACCGTGTTGACGTCGCAAAAGAGATGATTTGCTAGGCTGAAGCCGATCCCACATTCATCAAAAGGATGGGTTTATGAGTACAACACGCAATCCAGACGTCAGGCAAGTTAATGGCGTTCACCGAATAAGCCGAGACCACAAAAACCACGTCGTTTTCAGTCAAAAAAGAAGGCAATGCTCGCGGTTTTCATGGATTAAAACCAGAAGGCCAGTCAGTAAACAAAGAGTATTATTTGGGCGTTATAAGACGTTTGCGTGAAGCAATTCACCGAAAGAGACTAGAATTGTGGGCAGAAAACTCGTGGATTTTGCACCATGATAACGCACCGTCGCATAGTGCCATCATTATTCGTAGTTTTTTGACATACATACCATCCAACAGTCACCGAATTCACCTGATTTGGCTCCCTGTGACTTCTTTCTGTCCAATCGAGCCGAGGAAGTAAGTAATGGAAAAATCGCAGGAAGAACTGATGGACATACCGAAAACCGAATATAAAAAATGTTTCGAGGATTGGATGGGGATTACTTTGAAATAATATAGATTTAGATGAATAAACTTGTATTTTTAATTTTCTGATTGAATTCCAGGAAGTTTATATATTTTTTTATATTTACTTTCAAGAGGATTACAATGGTTATTTTTGAGAAGTAATATCTTCCTTGTGCGGCAGTTCTTCACTACAATAATCGAAGTTGGATGTGATGCACATCCGTTCAGTGAGCAGTGGCAATATTAAACATTACAATATGTTTACGATGGTTTTTTTCTGTTTGAAATTATAGTATCTTTACCACCACTCATTTCCTACTATGATACTTTATTTAAAAGTGAACAAGCTTGTGATGAATCTAACTATATGAGAAGTTAAACAGCCAGATGTGCGGAAGTGAAACAACTGACCTACAAATTACGTGATGATGTTCTACAAAAGCCGTCTCCTACTAGTTCCCTTCTTCGGCACTGAGTGTTTGGCGATAAAAAGAAAATCTAACTGATATTGGGGTATATCGACTTTATCGCATAATGGGTACGAAAACTTTATCAACGATACCAACATGGGGATGTAACATAGTTCCTGATGATAGGATACGAAAACTAAATAAGCTTAGGCACACTGTTTGATTTGATGATGTTGGTTTGGAGGTTTTTATAAACGTACCAGTAATATGCATTACAACACACTTTCATTATAATGCAACTCCCCTCGTCCCATATTATCCATTGAGCTGTTAAAAAACTTTACTAGCATGATTACATGAAATACCATACTGTACTCGTAATATGGGCCATTTGGGTGGTATAGAAAGAAAACCATTCCCCTTGTATCCGAATTCGTCTCTATGTATAATGCTGGTATTCAAAATAATGCACGTAAATCTATTTTAAGGATATTAAGCAAATTCTTAAAGTGTAAATAAGTTATTTTCATTTATTTTTAATGTATGTACATACCATGAGTACATATGAACTTTCATACGTAAAAAAATATTTACAATTCAAACTAAAGCTATAATTATACATATGTTTTATTTTTGTTTTTAGTGTTTTTTTTTTATTAATATTATTTCAAAAAAGGAAAATATAAAACTAAAAAGTTTTATTTTTCCTACATTTTGAAAAGGCTTTTTGTTTAAAAATAAATTTAGTTTTTGTCAGTTTCATTTTTACGAAGTAACGAAAGGTGTTAAGTCCGGAAATTTAAAAACATTTTGAGGGCGCGATCTCGGTACACGATGTAATGTTGGGTTTATAGCGGGCCCAGATGGTGGAAATGAGTTACCACGCAAATAGATACCACACTGAGAATTACAGACTTCATCTCGTAGAATTAAATCCCGAGGCCATTGTCGAATAAGTTGTCCACAATCAGTTATTCTAAGTGAAGCACATTGAGGCTAAATTGAAGTGCAAGTTCAGGAAATTATTTGTATTTTATTGAAAAGTACCATATATTGAATTTGAACTTACGCCATCTGCTGAGCACACGCAGCTCGTACATGGTGATGGGAATGCAGACTCTCCTAGTTGTATTTGACGATTTCCAATTTGACATCCCTGAACATTTTCCCGCCATGCACTCAGATCAATTTGAGGCATAGATTGGCATGGAACGCGTGGATTTCTAAAGTTAGTTTCGTTTAATAACATAAAATTACTTTTAATTAAATTTTGTCTTACAGGAAGTTGCTTGGTAAATCGAAAGCGGCTCGCTGCATGTCACCAGGTATTTCAAGATTTTCGCAAATAACCTTTGCCAATGTTGTTTTCCTGATTTCGGCTAACTGCGCCTCAGAGAATTTAACTTCAGGACTCTCATTTTCATACCTTAATTTATTTTACAAATTATTTTTCTAGGTATATACGGATACGAATTTTTAGATAACTAACCAGAAGCGATCACATTTTCTTAATTGTCTGAATTGAATTCCAATAATACAGGCCAATGTCGGTCCAACTAATCCACCTTGTAATGGTCTTTCAGTCATTGAACCAGGGAACAAATCAATATCATCAACGGAAGCATAGATTTTTTTGAACCGATTGATTACTTCCGGAGGAATTTCACGGCTCAAATCTGACCATGAGTTTGCGCGTTTAAGATTACACAATGCCCGATAATTGTTATATGATGGAATACCATGGTCACGAGCTATTTAATAACAAAAAAATGTGTTAAACAATAAGGGAAACAAACAAAAATAATTAAATAACTATACCTCTTTGAATATTCAGTGCAATTAAATCGATTCCAGAAAATGGAATTTTTCTATCTTCGAATAAGTGATTGGTTACTTCTCCAGTAATGAATTGATCTAGAGTTTCCATCGGAGTAGCAACAAGACCACGGCTGATTTCGTCGATAATTCCAGGCTTTTCACCAATAAAAAAATTTTTATAAATATTACTTTAACTACTGTTCTGTCAGATTTTAATTCAAGAACTTGGTTTGATTTTGGGGATAAATGTATTTTGAGGTATATATATATTTCTAGATGATTGGGAAATAATGATATTGATAAATTTGTATATTTGTGCTTTGTATTCCTAAAGATGATGAAAACAAGATCGACATTGTGGAATAATTTTTGTTATGTCAGGAACAGAGAAATTTGGTCTGTATAAATCCCAGGCCAAGCCCAGAAAGTATAACTAGAGATTATTGAAACCGATCTTAGTCGTGTGGACTTAGTTTTACGCTTTTTGCGACACCAAGATCAAGATTAATATCAAAATCAAGATCAAGATTAAAATATGTAGACAGACAAAGATACATATCTGTTCTTAACTTACCTGTAATAAAGCATCCATTTTGAAGAAGCCATCGCGCAACAAGAGTGGTGGATCAACGGGCTGATGATTAACACTCAAACGTGGGATATGTGGTCGCAATAATGAATGTCCAATACGAAAAGCAGCGGCAGCAAATTCATTGAAAACTATCGGACTACATGATGGATTATAGTCTTTGTAATAGCCTTGAGGTAAAAGCTTCAATCCATATAAGTTTACAGCATTCCAGCTGAGAATACGTGGCAGAAATTCATTGAAAATAATATGCTGAAGTTGGGCACTGACAATACGTCTTGTATGATGATATAGTTGATCACCAGTCCAATGCGGATTAACTCCACGTAAGCCTTCAACTATACGATTATGTTCCCTTAGAAAGATTGTGTGAATAGCAGTTAGGCCAGGTTGTTCAGAAGCACGATCGTCTCCACCAATGAAACAGAGACGATTACGAGATTTACATTCAGGATGTGAATTACTTTGAGGTAGAAGCTCCTTTCCCCGCACGGGATGAATAGTTGAGTTTAAACGTCCTGAGAATCCACGTAGCTTGTTAGCAAGACAGTTATTTTCTCCATAAATCATAGATGCATCTAAAAAGTGAGTATTTTGATTGATTTGATCACGTGGACCAAGAGTCAATTGACCAGGTAAAGATCTCATCGAAGGGAAGCATAGACGTTCTCCACTTGTAACATTGACTTCAGGATAAAAGTAATCACCAGCTGGAACAGGGAATGGGTTACATTCTGGATGAACAGTTTGTGGAGAATCACAGCGACGACAACTTGGAATTGATTCATGGAAACCTTTGTGAATAGGAGTTAAAGTCAAATCATGATCGACGAATTGAGCAAACTGCATAACTACTAGAGAGTAACGTGTATGTAAATTAGAAATATCAGGATGGATAAGAGTTGAAATTGTTCTAGGATTTGGTAAAAGAGCTCCTGTAACAGACACAATACGTGGTTTAGAAACACCATCATGGTATTGAGCAGGAAGTAGACGGGAAAACGTTGATAATGCTTTACCCCAATTTGGGTTACGCAAGTTGTTGCAGTATCCAGTAAATGTTCGGAACGGTGTAGTAGTATCACATGGTACAGCAGGATCATAACATTGAGGATCAAATTGCGGTTCTGAACCAACATTTCCGGAGAAAAATGTGCTAACATCGATAGTTTGAAGGGTATCTGTAAGCTCGTTGCGGTTAAATGCATTCAAACTAGTATCAAACACTTGACGTTTTTTACGAGAAATCGAGTTTAAGGTATTTAAAATTTCATTGGAAGTAAGCTCTAGCATAAGAGAAGTATTAGCTAAAAGTAGTGCTTGTCGATTTGCTTTGCTGAAAGAAGCTGCAACTCCATCTGGTGATTTTGCATCAATTCCACCCTCTAAAATAAAAAAAAAATAAAAATTATAAGCAAACAATTCCTATATAAGTGATAAACAAACAACTTACGTAGCATCCATGAATCATATTCAAATCGTCTTCTCGCAAGAAGTTCTTCCTTTGCTCTTTCTACTGCAGCCTCAACGAGTTCATGGCTAAGTTCTTTGAATACTTCCTTAACTTTTGGTTCAACATCAGTAATGAGATCCTTGTGCTCTTCTTCGTTTGGATCGTTTTGCCAAGCTCGTAGATCTAGTTTTGATAATTGATTACAGGAAAGAAGAGAGTTTCTGTAAATGGAAAAAAAAGCTTTGGCTTATAAGTTCGCAGAAAATTTAGAAAACACGTGGAGTTATATAGGGTTTTCCAATAACGACTTGACAACTTTTTTTTTTTAAATAAAAGGCAAACCATTTGTGGTATTTCAAAAAATTTATTATTGGCTTAAAGTACAATCAAAACATTTATGAATGGAGCTCAACTTCGTTCATATGGCCACCGCGGGCACGTTTGCAGCGCTCGTTGGCTCTGAGCTCTTCCAAAGTCGTCGGCGTGTTGGCATAAACCAATGACTTAACGTAGCCCCACAGAAAATAGTCAAGCGGCGTTAAATCGCACGAACGAGGCGGCCAATTGACTGGCCCATGTCTTGAGATAACATGCTCACCATACTTGCTCTTCAATAAATCGATTGTAGCGTGTGCTGTGTGGCTTGTGGCACCATCCTGTTAAACCCACATGTCGTCCAAGTCCATATCTTCCAATTCGGGCTAAAAATAATCGGTGATCATGGCGTTACAGTAACGTGACGATCGTTATCGTCGACGAAAAAGTATGGCCCAATAACGCCGTCGGCATGCAAACCACACCAAACAGTTATTTTTTGTAGATGAAGTGGTGATTCATGAAGCACATGTGGGCTTTTACCGGACTAATAACGCATATTTTGTTTATTGACGAACCCATTGAGCCAAAAATGAGCTTCATCACTGAAGATGATTTTGCGATGAAATTCATCATCTTGGCGCATCTTCTCCAGAACCCAATCGGAGAATGTACGTCGCTTCAAATGGTCCATCGCCTTCAATTCTTGAGTCAGCTTGATCTTGTATGGGTGTAAACCAAGATCCTTACGCAAAATACGCCATAATGTGGTCTGAGCGATGCCCAATTCTTGAGAAAGCCGTGGAATTGACTGATTTGCTACGGACGTCTGAACGGCAGCGATATTGTATTTTCGACACTTCGACCAACCCGTTGTCTCACTGACATGGCAACATCACACAACCAATATGTAGACTCTACTAGGGCGAGAATTACGACCGAAAATTGGAGTTAACGCTCTTAAAGTTGCAGTCACCGACTCCGAATATCTGTAGAAAATTTTTATAATTTACAGACGTTGCTCGTTAGTATACTTTACCATGATGAAAATATTGTGTTTACTAAATAAATTGACAGTGACAGTTTGATGATTAGTGAAAGAGTGCGTTCACAAATTAAATTCAAAGTTGTCAAGTCCCTATTGAAAAACCCTATAGTTAGTTTTTTTGAACTGTTCACAAAATTGCAAAACGAACAACGCAACACAACAGGCCTTCATCAATTTATTAATTTTATCTTACATTTCTAAGATAAGATAAGTAATACTCATTATATTTCCCTAATTTTTAAGATTTTTAAAAACTATAATGTTCCCATGTTCAATCGGCCACCAAAATAACTTTGGGTGCAAATAAAAATATAACTGCATACATGAAAGCAAAAAAAAAAAAAACGATACTCTCTGACGTCACCATTTTCAAAACAGATAACGCCAATTTTTTTTTTATTCTATTAGAATGTATCAAAAACTCAGCAATTTAAACGTTGTAGTTAATTTTTTTTTTTAAATCATACGAATACATTACATACAGTAATACAACAAGATTGAGCTACCTTTAATATTACTAACTGTATAGTACACCAGTGAATGAATGTATAAATATAAATATTATATGATAGATGACCAACAACTTAACTATTCAATTAGCCCATGTGATTGGTCAACGAATAAATCGCATAGTAAATAAGTAACCCAACTCTAAGCGAAGAGAAAAAAATAAAACTCAAGTAAGACGCTGAGAAAGATAGTATTCCTTTAAATTTTAAGAAATCAAAAGAAAAAATTTGTCTGCTAAAGATTAAAATTTTAAAAATTAATTTGAAAATCAAAATTTCAAAATACTTACAAGAAGCTGTCCTCGCGAATAAAAGCCTTCGGCTGGGCCTTTTTAACTTGATTCGTAGCACATAAAAGTCCTGACAGTGAAGTTTGACGAATTGCCTTTAATTGATTAAGCTTAAAGGATGACGGTGGGATTTCGTTTTCATACCAAAATCTGTCTGTAGTCTTTAGTAGAGCGAATTGGCGAGTTAATAAGCATGTGATTGTTGGTCCAAACAGTGAACCTACAGCTGGGTTTTCTAGAAGCGCACCAACAAGCAAATCAATATCTTCAACGTTTCTACAAATAAATAAAAGATTGCAGCCAAATGTACAAATATTTAAAATCAAATAAAAATGTATTTTGTTACCCATATATATCCTTTAGCATAGTAATGGATTCTTCGGGAATATTTGAAACACTTGATAACAATTCAAAGGTAATATTAGAAACATCGTTAATTGAAAACTGTTGTTCACATAAGTCTAACGCATTACGGTACGAAGGAATTCCATGGTCACGTCCTCGGTGAACGGCTAAGGCTAACTCACTCCATCCATTTGAACTGACGCTTGGCAATACGAATGACTTTTGCAGAGCCGCAATTTTCAATAAAGAAGTCGCTGACATTGATGTGCTTACCTGTTTCAAATACAGTTTTAACAGTTAGTCATTAATCGTATAACAGTTTTTTTTTTTTTTTTTTTTTTGAATTTTTCTTCACATACCATTTCTGGCGGGTACATTGTGAAGAATGCTGGCATAGCACTGGTTGCGAATTCATTGAAAATACCACCTCGGTGACTGCTAGAGTAGTTTGTGAAATATTTCTCTGGGGTAAGCCTAAAATTTGTATTTTTTTTTTTAATAAAAAAATTACAGGAATTTAAAAATACTGTACTTACTTAAGATCAACTTTAGCGGTAATTTCCTGTCCTAAAACTAAAGGCAAAAATTCATTGTAAGTAATGTGCTGAATTTGACCGATGACGATCCTTCGAGTTTCAAGAAATAAAGTGTCTTCAGACCATGTTGGATTAAGATTCGAGAGTTGTTCTGCAATGTTATTATGCTCTTGCAATAGAGAACGATATAGAGCACCAGTTGATCCAGTCGTTTGACAATTTTTACATTTGCTAACGTCTAATCCACCTTTGACAAAGGTTCGTAGATTTTTGAATTCCTCTGAAGTTGTCCCATACAGACCGGACCCATCAATATACATCGAAGCTGTATTCATCTGTTGTCTTTTTGCTTAAATTTATAGATATTTATTTTTATAATAACAGACGGGTACACATATTTGATGATTATTCTTACGTTTACCACAATTTCTTGAGCTATGACCTGGTGTTGATCTTTTGTACTCCTTGCAATTTGGTCCTTGCTCTACATAACATTGTTCATCAGTGGCTGCATTCTTTTTACAGCAGCTTACACTTGTTGGTAATTGAGTAAATTCGACCAAGTCATCGAACAATAATTGACCCCACGCTGGTAACATGGCAGTGATATGTGGATGTCGAATTTCTGATTCAATATGGCTTTGCAAATTCTCAATAACATCTTCTGGGTTGGGTAGCGGATTGCCTTCATAAGATGTTCGTGGTTGATTGATGCCTTCAAATATAAATTATAGCTATTAAGAAATTCAACAGTAAAGGTTTTCTTAATTATTACCATTTTTGTAATCAGCATCCAACAACCTAAGGAAAACATCACCCCGAGCACCCCAGTTACGATGAACAATGTTGTTGCATTCTCCTGTTGGATCACGGTATTTACTAGGAGGGCAAACGTCAAATTCCTCCTTTTTTGAACAATCATTTGTTGTGTTTTCTTTCTCTGCAAATAAAGCCTTCTCTGCATTTTCCAGAAGGTCCGCTGGCGTTGAAAGAGGAGAAACATAACCTATTATACACCTGGAAAAGAAGAACGAAATTATGTTAATATCATATTATATGATGTGATCTAACTTTTAAAGCAGCAATCCGGCAAAGGATAGATGTGTTTGTATAGGCTAATTCATAAAATACTGTGACGGTTTCTGGGGAAAGTTTACATTTTATAGCACATTTATGCCTTAGCCTGCATTGTTATGTACTCATATTGTAGATATAATATAACGACTATATTTTCCGGCATATCCTTATGGATGTGATACCTTCCAGGGTTATTTACGGCCAAATGTGATTTTATGACATTAAGTTTTATATGAATATTCTAAAGTTTTAAGTGAACTAGTAGATCAAGATTTCTGACGGCTATACAAATACGTCTTCTTTAATTGATTATTATATTGAGAGTCCAGCTCGTGGACTTAGATGTGTAGTTAAGCCTTGGTATATGTCGAGAAAATCAAGGGTGAGAAATTCTTCGGTAGATGAACTGTTAAATTTTGTTTATTAAATCATTTATACCTAAAATGACATGAGGCTGATGGTAATGACAAAAAGCGGATCGATTTTGGATTTTTTTTTTCAATCTATGTCTTGCTTTAGATATAAGATATACGAGTATATGTATTGTATTATTCATTTATTTCATTTCATTTCCATTTGAATTTGTGAAAGGTCATATTGACATCAATACAAAAACTAAGCAACGAGTTTGAATTAAATCAAATAAAAGGCATAACAACATTAAAAATATTCAAAAAGTGTTTTGGTGACGATGCTCTAAAGAAAATAGTGGCTTATGATTGTTATACACGCTTCAGAAGTGGTTGTAAATAGGTCGAAAATGACGGCCGTTCTGGAAGACGTTGATAAAGTCTAATATCTTGAACCGTAAATTGACTATCAAAGAGTTAGTAAAGATGAACAACATCTCAATTGAATTCGAACACAGCATTTAAATTAACCAATTGAACTTGGTTAAACTAATAATGATTTATAATTGTTGTTGTTAACGCTTACTGTAAGCATCCACTCGTGCAAATTTAGAGGCATGTAACTACTCTATTTCTATAAATACAGAGTGAATTACTGCGTTAGCTGAAGAATCCGAGATCCATTTGCCAAAGATTTTGAGCTTTTTCTCAGCCAATGCCGTATTTGGACATTCAATATTTTTATAGTTGGTTGTAGATATGCAGCCTGAAGCCTTATTAGGTGCAATAAAAAATGTAGTTGACTATTTTCCATCATTTATTGTACGTAAAATATTTCAAATTTTCTCAATTTTGAAAGAACATGTGGTAGGTTTTGTATATGAAATTTTTCTACTAAAATAAATTAGAAATATTTGCAAAACTATTTATTTTGCCATTCATTAGTTGTACAATAATGGTTGCATTGCGTCACAAAGTCTTTTCATTACTCAAATATATTCCTCATTTATTAGGATGTTGTACATTATCGTTGAAAATTAAAAACTCAACAAAGATCTTACATTCTTCTAACATCTCATGTGCTGTAAAATAGCCGTGTGAAAGTATGAATATATAGCTTTCCCATTGCACGAATTCAATAATTTGAATCCATTGGTCTTAAATCCGGAAGAAAAAGTTGCTTTTCAACTATCATACAAATATAAAATTTAATTTCGTCTGGAGATTAAATTTTGTAAAATACTCTTAGTTTTGTTTTTGCCATTGATAATGAGTGATAACTCAGAATATCTCTACGTTCTTCCCTTCACTTGAGCTTCTTTACGAGTACCTATCTAAAAGAAACATTTAATTAGTTATATCTTTGTTTTATCTTGTTTTTTCGATGTTTTATTACTTGTTGTATAATGACTTTCAGTTTTTTTTTCACAATGTTTTTTATTATGCTTAGTATGTACGACCGGTTTTAGCAACTATTTTTGTATAATTTTAAGTTTTGGATCTAATTAAGTCAGGTTTGACTTTCTATTCTAGACGCCTACGTACATTTTTGATAATTGCTTCAATACTTGAATAGTATGTATTTCCGATAATCAATATGATGTTAGAAATTATTGTTCTGACCCGTTAAAAGTAATAAGAAACTCAGAATTACGTATTTGAAAATCAACTGCTATATGTATACTATCAAGATGTAACATATGTAATGTAACAATTGCCATTAAATGTATAAAACCAGTTTAATGCTGAAACCGTTAAACGAAATTAGTGTTTGGTATATATTGGTCATTGAGTCTGCAAATCTCGTTGTGTTAACACCATTTTAAGCATTTTGGAATCTTTTAAAATGGATGTATCGGAAGAGCATATTCGGCATATTTTATTGTTTTTATTCCGGAAAAATCAAAATGGAAGTGAAGCCACTAGAGAAATCCAAAACTTGTATGGAGAAGGTGTTCTCAGCGCGTACAAGTGTCGGCGTTGATTTGTAAAGTTGAAAAATGGCAATTAAGACCTTAAGGATGAAGTTCGTTCAAATAGACGATGAGCTCCTGAAGTTCACCTTCGAAAAATATCCCACTCTTAAGGTAAGGGATGACTTGCGACATAAAGTTTGGAAAATGGTCACCACACCTTTTATCGCAAAATATCGTACCATATGTCAATCTTCAGCAAAGAATCGAAGTTTGCATTGCGCTGCTGGCACGTCACAACCAAGAGCCGTTTTTGAAACGGATCGTTACGGGAGATGAAAAAATGGGTTCTTTACAATAATATTAAACGTCGCCATCAGTGGCTTAGTCCAGAAGACAGACCAGCACAACATCCCAGAGATCAACTTCACCCACTCACTCACTGTATGGTGGGATGCTAAGAGAATAATCCATTTTAAGCTCTTGCCTCGTAACTATACCATCACCGCAGAAGTCTACTGCCAATAGCTGTGTAGATTAAAGTCGGCAGTAGAGCAGAAATGGCCAGATCTAGTTATTCCAAGCGGTATTCTATTCCATCAGGATAGCGTTCGCACTCAAGCAACTAACATAGGTGCACACAGTTATAGGATCGAAACAATTTGTTTCGCCTTATTCAAGCCAATCGAAACAATTTGTTTAGTGACGACATTAAGAAGTTGTCTGAGAGGTGGGTAGAAGTGCTGTCTACTGAGAAAAATTAAGTTGACTAAGTTTTTACATTTGGTCCAATAACAATTAACATACATTCAAAAGTCGCGCAGTACTTATGTATGTTACAACCTGATACAAAGACTGTGTTCACCTTACCTAAAAATAAATTGCACAGAATTATTACACTTTGTATTTTACGCACATAATTGTATATATATAGAGAAAGATAACGTGTTCCTTATCCTTTTTCGCCATGTGCCCTAATTTGATTTTATTGAATTTGAAGTCAATTTAAAGTTTTATTGAATTAAGGAATTAAGGAATTAAGGAATTAAGGAATTAAGGAATTAAGGTCGTTTAAATTATCTTTTATGCCATGAACTAATAAATTGTTTATTTTCACATCTTTTGGTACCGTCCATCTATGCATATGAATAGAATATGAATTGAACAGAATGCATGACCTCGAAGTTATTCCGGCATCCGTCTAACTTGCAATCGCAACTATCTCTAGCTTTAAGTATTCAATTATACAAATATGTATTTACATATGTATGTATTGTATATAGTATGTAAACACATGAGTAAGGTATAGTCAAAACGTTGAATAGTCAAATATATATTCAGTCTCTGCGCCGGACAATTTTGGGCTGTGCGTGTATGTATCTATGATAGTTCCAGGTTCCAGGACCCCACAAACTAAATATATGAAACTTTACTCGTGTTGTGAGAAAAATATTCCTGCTCTCAAATTGGAGAGGTGATAAAAATACGTAATTTATTAAAATATGTTATATGTGAAGGTGAAGTACAATATCAAATTTAGTTCCGCGTACATCAATCCAAAAAGATAAGCAAAACACCTTTGGGCGTGTGACTAATGAGTTATATTATACTGCATCCAACATCCTGAGTTATTTCGGCTGCTTTTCCTTTTTTTTAATACTGCAATCTTAAATATAAAGTCAAGTGACAGAATGAATAGCTTTATGGGTCAAGTTGGTGTTTCTTTTTAAGGATGAAGAAATATCGAAATAAATTTTGTACCAGTCAGATTATTGTTAAAACTGAAGACTGGCTAACAAGTTACTTATTCTGCGTTTAAAAAATTCTTTCAAACTCTTTGGAAACTCTTCCAAAAAATGCCTGATTGTGTTTTATTTAGGTACGGAACCTTTTTTTATGGTAGGTACTTTTTAAAAACCAGGAAATGACTCTTAATAAAGATAAAACAGACAAAGAGAGTTTTCTATTTCTGACTTTCGACTTGGATTCTTCCGCATCGACCAAGTGCGGACCATCATAGAGTGCAGGCGTTATCTACATTTCAGATTCGGGTGTGTAAATTATGAGTTAATTTAAATTGCGTTGCGGATGAAACTTATCTCAAAAACCCAAAAAATATCATTAAAACCAGAGTACGATGGTAAAGTAAAATACAGTGCTCTATATGATCACAGCTTTTATCAGAACTACTTGTATATTTATACGTAGCGTCTCAGGCACGTAATTTTATTTAAATAAAGCGATCGGATGCCAAACTACCTAACGAGCTTATCAGGCTTCCTATTTTACTGAATGCAGGCAAAGACGAAATGAGAAATTGCAATCATCGCAATTACAAATACGAGTAATGTCACATATAACGCGAAAATACAAAGTAGTGCTTGATAGGGCAATATTTTTAAACTCCATCAGTCTATACGGCTGTGTGGGAGATCGCTTGGCATTTCAAAGCGTACAGATAACGATGATTAAGATTTGCGTATTGTCTTCATCGGTGTATTACAGAAAGATTCGATATTGTTCTCAAAAATTTTATGTCGACGGCGTAAAGATCTCGAGATGAACCCGAAGAATACATACATACATAAAAAATATATATATATAAGATGAAGTTAAAATGAAAGTTAAATGCACAGTGGAAATAACCGAAAAATTCGAAGTTTAAAAGCAATAAAAAAGTCCGCCGATTTTTAATGCCTGGCAAGATTTTCTCTTTTGTGAAAGGTCTTCATTTAGGTAACTTGTAATTATTGGATACGAACCCTAGAAAATGACGTGATACGATTCAATCGCCCAAATATCGAATATTTAGAAGGAATCATTTTGCGGAGTGGAAACAATTTTTAAAATCTTAGGCTCTTAGAAAATTGCGATGTCGTTCTGGTATATAAAGTTAGCTAAGCTACGCTAAAACTGGCTTAAGAACTTGGCAGTATTTTATGACCGTAAAAAGCCACTTATACTTGAATACTGTCGCTATAATGACAGTAATTAGTTCAGTTTAAGAAAAGCATCGCAATGTTGAACCAAGTAACAGAAGTACAAATAAAAAATTACAACGAGAAAAATAAAAATATTACGAAGGTCAACAGGCGACGAAAAAAATTAAAAAAATCAGCTGGTTTTGCAATGTCAACAGAAGTCAATAGGTCTGTTCCAGGACTACTACAGTTTTGTATAAAAACCTGTTCCCAAGAAGAAATTTTTTTAAAAGAGAAGCATTTGAGAGAGATTTTATGTCTCACCGTGCCAATTTTTTACAAATTCCTATACATGATTTTTTTTTGGCCAGGAATTATAAAAAACCTCAAATTTATTAAATTTTAAAAGAACTTTTAAATATGTAAAAATTGAAATTTGAATGAATTGCGACAATTTTATGCAAATAAACTCAAACGATGACTTAGGCATGGACAAAGAGGAGAAAAAAGAAAAAATTGAAGTGAATTGTTTGCCTATTACTCGTATAATATAATTCATTAAACACATATCACATCAATAAAATATGTAGTAGTATTGTAATAACCAATCTAAAAATCTTCCTCCTGTTTTACAATTTCTTTTTTGTTTTGTTTCTACTTGTTACGTTTGATGTTTCAAACACATGTTAGAAAAACGTGTTCTCGCGAGATTTTGGGTATAAGAGAGAATTTATTACTAATCCTGAAACATAAGCAAACAAATTGTTACAAAAGTATCGCGGGAACAGACATCAGGCACATGACGTACATCAGGTATCATCAGGTAGTACATGCTTAAATTGTAAGCCGGGGCTTGAAGAAATAGCCGAAAGAAAAATATTTGGATTACTCATACTCGTATGCAAAAAGATCAGTAAACTCTTAGCCACACTAACGAAGTGATTTTAAATAGAGCGGTCTGTGAAATGGTGGCTAATGAAAAAAAAAAATATCCTAACCTGTTTTACCGCTAGAGAAGAAGATAACTGTTATGTGTTTAGAGAAGAATTATAGGCAGAAAGGTGCCTGTATAACAGGTGCGCCCGGCACAACTTTTACAGCTACCTTAAAGACCTTCGGAACTTGATTTTCATTGACATACATAGTTGATAAATTTCAGTCACAAAAAGTAGACTTTTTTGCTGATGTAATAGCCGCGGCTGAACGTCGGCAAAAGAACTAATTGTTGGATTTCTACCTGTAGTAGAACTGGCTGGTTTGGTGGAAATTATGTCTATCCCGGAAGCTATAAGCTGATTCTTGTTGTTTTAACTAACTATTCGGGATATTATTAAATATTTATGCAAACATTGACCTTCAAACGGCTGTTTGAAATGAACGATCAAATCAAAGTTGAAAATCTGAACTAACAATTTTTTTTTTTTTAAACATATTAACTTATAATTCAGAACTCATATTAATTTTTTATTTTATTTTATATACACCCACAAAAAAGTAAGTGCTGAAGGGTAGGCCTTGTCTCCAAGTTGTCTGCCTCCTTCATGAAATAAACCAACTTACATTCAGTTGTCATTGAAACATCGGAATTTGAAACAGGGAATTCAAAATAATAGATTGACTATTTTGTTTTTGTTTTTTTACTACAAAGTTTTAATGAGAATAAGTACATTGCATATTTATTCGCATCTATGCATTCCACACGTTTGAATGATTTTATTTAATTTCATAAGATATGTTATTTTTACTACTAAACGATCACTATGATCGTGGTAATAATTAATGCCATGTTATGTTTTTTGTTGTTTTTATTATTATTAGAATCAAATCATTTATCAGTTGTTATAACTGAGTCTGGCTGGTATAACATAAATTGCAAAATCAATACGTGACATACAATTTATAATGATCGAGCATTGTTGTACTCATGCATCCACATGTTTCTATTTGAAATTTTAAATTAAGAAAGTTAATGAAGAGTAAATAATAAGAAAAAAAAGATCATATTTTTACATGCCTCGTATATGCCAGAATTGTGGATGTGTGAAAACATGGAAAAAAGTGTAGAGTTATGTATGATATAAAAGCTGAATATAAAGATTTAAATACACTTTCACTAGTTCAGCCGTGATAGCCATCTGCTTTAATATTTCGTTGCCTTATTATTTATTACATCATCATTTGTGCCTACTTTTTTTCCAGTCTTTATCTATTCCGTCGTTTTTGATTCCATTTCTTGATTTATAGGAAAAGATACAAATGTCAGAGTACAAAAAACTGCAATTTTGTTCAGGAAGGTGAACTTGATTGTCATCAATGAAGACAGCTTTCACTTCGCCCTCAGTACAAAATCACATATTTGTATATGAGCAGTTTATATGAATAAACATTTCTGTGTATGTTATACAATATGTAAATATATATCTTTGGAAATGTATAAACATGAAATTTTTGTCGATAAGATTTCTCGCATTTGTAAACAGTGAGAAGAGGCGTGATGAATTCTATGAGCCGAAGATTATAGAAAGTAAATTATTATGTCGTATAAATCTACTTACGAGTACGTATGTACATAATATGAAAGAATAACAAAAGTCTATTTTTAAATGCACAACCATTCCTTGGATTAATTGTTTTTTTAAGGATCTTTCAGGATAGGGGTATCATACTAAAACTCAAAACATTAAAGTTCAGTTTTGCTATAAAATGAACTTAATAGATAAATAATATTACAATTTTACTCTTACTATCTATCTAAGGTTAAACGAAAGAATAATGTTTTAAAATTAGGATAATTTTGTTCAAAAACTAACTAGAAAACGAAAGATATCCATATCTTTGTGTAGAGCATACAATTATGAAAAGTGGTACTTTTACTGCGGTTGAAATTTTAAACTTAAACGGCTTTTTTTTTTTCTTTTAACCGCATGGTATGTTGTTTTTAACTTTCGATTTCGTTTGCCTTTTTATTTTTGTAAATTTATTCTATAAGAGACTAAAACAGCGACGAAAATTGGTTGCGCTCTCTTTTCGTATTATCTAAAATTAAATCAGAGGAAAAAATTGAAAGTGTTGAAGCTTGTTTTATCAAAAATGAAAGTGATATGAAATAAAGAATGTTACATAATGTAATGTGGTGATTCTGAAGAAGAGTGAATCGAAAAGACAAAAAAGGGCACACAGAGAGTTTGGTTGCTTTTTTATACTATAGTTTGTCAAACTATGCGTAATTTCGATTACTTTACTTTTTTTTTCTTCTCATTTCAGTCTTTATAGTATTTTATTTAATTTAAATCTGTTTTTTTTTTTTTTTTTAGTATCGTTTACATAACAGCAAAAATAGTATGTAAAACTTACAATTGTAAATTAAATCATTCGAATGTGTCTTGAATTCATAAGTAAGGAAATAAAGTCGACAATTTTCGTATGTGTAAGTTTGCGATTGGATTAGCATTTAGTCTTATTTTACTTAGATTGGAGTTCAAAATTTAGAAATTATCTTTAGGGTAGTTGACACTTGTGAACGTATAATCTTAAATAATCGTTGTGTAATAGCTAAAGTTTCTTAAAAAAAAAAGTTCTTTTGAGGTATTTGCCAGTCAGTTGCCAGTCCCAAGGTTATTTCGAAGAAATGGGAAATCACATTTACCAGAGCTATCCGAGCTGACATTGTCAGTGATGGAATTGGTTATGTTGATTTTTAAGGCATCAATCGTCTGCGGCTTACCCGCAATTTAAAGTAGCCAAACAAACAAAAAAAAAGTCAAATGACATTAAATCATACTGTTTCGGTGGCCAGTGGAAGTTATAGAAATGTGAGATAACCATGCCGTCGAATTTGTCGTGGGGAAGATCCATTTTTGTATGCCCTGTGTGAATGTTGGAATCACATGTCATTGATATTCATATCTTTCAATTTAGATGTATACCTTAATCCAACGCAAATTTCGCCAAGTTGAGGTCTGCGAAAGGCCATGTTCTTGGGCGCGACGGAATTGAGTGCTTTGTGTTATCCTGCACACTCTCATTCATTGCAGCAATGTTTTCTGCAAAACTCCACATTTCGACGACGTTCGGGTGTTGTTTGATTGTTTACTGGACCAGTTGATCTGAATTTGTCGACCAAGCAACAAATACCCTTCTCTAAAGGAAGATTGGGTGCATCGTAAAAATAACAGAGAACTCATTTTTATAGTAAAGCTCAATAATTCGATCACGTTGCTCAACTCTGTAATTTTCCACAATGATTTAACAGCTGTAGTTTGTATAACATCGTTGCTATACACTGTCAATGTTGAAGATGTTAAACCTAAAAGATTTTAAAAAATCTGATACTTTCGCCAATACTCATACAGTGCGCTCTCGATTTTTACAATCTCGATTCTTGCAAACCTTGATATTTGCAGCCCACTTAATGGTTTTACCTTTATTTATTATTTAATTTTAACGTTCACATTTGTTTTATATGAGAGTTTTTCAAACTGGAACATATGTATAATTATAGCATATTTTCTAGTCTATTCTCGTGCCGACTCAAAGTTCTTTTCTCGATCAATTTTATGTACTCGTATTCTTGCAATTTCAGGAACAAGTGGGTTATCTGGTTTTGGGTCACAAACGAGAGATAAGTGATAACAACACTTTTGAAATAGTCAGTGCTGTCGACCATTGGGACACTAAAATATCAAGGCAGATCGAATCGTTGCTCTTAATGCTTGGGTGGTTTATACGAGCTGTGAAAATCACTTTTGACGGCTTAAATAGATAATCTGTTGGAAAATGAAACGTTAAGAAAACACCACGGCACCACCTTGATATAGACTTTCCAGAGGTCCCATTACCGTTGCTTGTCAGCGAAACAAATCATGTCATACAGGCCCAGTGTAACATTGTGCTGGAGGATCTCTGCCAATATCTTGTAGTTCCTTTTTGAATTACATTTGAACATTTTTTTATAAAGACTAAGAAAAAAAAAAATAAAAAATTATCCGCAGTCCTACACGGGTTTTATTTATTTATTAATTTTTTAAAAGAATCTTCGATGGAAAGAATGTAGAACGCTTGTCCAGAAAACTACTATATTTGAGAAAATTGCCTGTTCCTCCAAATTTCTTTATGCCTTCATAGAGCTATTGGTTTAACTTGTTCCACTATTCCTAGTGCATTGCACTCCCACTTAGATCACTAAAATTAAGTAATAATAAAAATAAATACTTATTAAATCATGTAAAATTAAGTGTGCAGTTCACTTAATTACAATGAAGATAGCCTAAATCGTCTAGACACAGTGTCGAAATCCGACGCGTCTACGCTTTTTTTTTTTCTTGTTTTAAATGCAGAAATAGTAAAAAGTAATTCTTTATGAATCTACATTTTGCATTGATGATTTTTATAACGCAGCTGCATATGGACTTATTCTTTCATTTCCGGCTTGGAAAAGGAAATCGATCGAAATTGAAAGTTATCAAAACTCTTGATCATTGGGAGGAAGAGGACTGTCAGGAATATCTGACATCCTAATACTGCTTAACTGGTATCTGCAGACTTTGCCATCGATGACATCTCTAAATGAGTCTCCGAAAATCTGCACAAGTACTTGAAGAAGAAGAACTTTCTGTTAATAGTGCTGAAATGAAAATTATTGATATACAGCCCAAAGTAAAATTAGAAGACGCAATAAAATGCTTTCAATGTTTGCAAGTTATAAGGACTGGGAAATAGAGAGCTCAATAGGGCATTCCATAAGTGAGTTTTACGGCTTAGGAACGAATCACGATATTTTAGAGTACGTCCCAATCGGTATACTGATGAGAACTTAAAGCGGAATTTTACTGTATTTCATTTCGGTGGAGCGCTGATTGGGGCCTCTTCAACACGACCTTTTTCAGTCGTGATATTTTCTTCCGAATGCACTGCTCACAGTCTTGTTGGTGAATGAGTATGCAATAATTCGATAAATATCATATTGTGTATCGTAAATTTCACGAAGTGCTCTATTGAGATTTGGAACGATCTGCGGATATTTTTTGTACTCAAAATCCCATACTAATTTCTGACAGTTCGTTGGGTGGAACAAATTTGTATGGAAAGTTAAAATTTAGTACGAAATAAGATTAATATTATGTGTTTGTTCAGTTTTTAGATGGCTTAGTTAAATAGAATGGAATGGAAACACAAAGAAATTGTTTATGTTATTATTCTTCAATTCAATATTAACTCTATAGTGAATAATACAGTGTTTTTTTTAAATATGTACATTGTTAAACAAATCAATAAAGATAATATCTGGGATAGAGAAATGCAACTTAAAATTATCGTAGATGGAATCCTACTAATAATATAAGCAGATTATTTCAAAGGAAATATTTAAGTTGGTGAAAGTGAAAAGTTGGTGGAAATTGGCTTGGTTCTTCAGTTGTAATTGAAGCAGGATCAAATACAAAAGAATAATTGCAACCAGATCTCAGCATTTTTTCACTTCCACCAGGCAAAGTAGTCCTTTTGAAATATTCTGATAGGAGTATATACCACCTTGATCAAAAAGGAATGTATTCAGACAATTAAAAATACAAGCTTATTCATTTAAATCTATATTGTCCCCTTTAAAGTAATCCCCATCGACTGCAACACACTTATGCCAGCGCTTGATCCAATATGTCCATCCGGTATGTCCATCAGTGCTTTCTGCAATTTCTGCACTTTTCCATTACTTCCTCTCGGCTGCTGAAACGTGTTCCCCGTAGGAGTTTTTTTTTAACTCGATTGAACAGAAAAAAGTCATTGGGAGCCAAATCAGATGAATTCGGTGGTTGTTGGATGGTATTTGTTGCATTTTTTGTCAAAAAATTACGAATAATGATAGCACTGTGCGACGGTGCGCTATCATGGTGCAAAATCCACGAGTTTTCTGCCCACAATCCTGTCTCTTTCGGCCAATTACTTCACGCAAACGTCTCATAATGCACTACACCGTTGTAATCAATGTTTTCTCCGGTTTTCGATGTCGATGGTCTGCCACTGTGTTCACAACTTCGATTGACTCACGATCACTTTTGAACAACTTCGTTGTTGCAAATTTAAATCCATTTCTAAAATTCTAAAAAATCGTCAACACATACATAAACATATGTAATCTTGGCTTCGTAACTTTTGCAAATATCAAGCTATGACGTTAAGATTTAGACTGAATGTCAACAACAGATGTACCAACTTAATAAAAAATAAAATAGAACTCAAATCGGAACAATGGGAGCGCCATACGGTGGTTATTCCGTTCTTTTTTTTTTTATCACGGTGGTACATATATATATATATATATATATATATATATATATATATATATTGTATATACATATATACATGTGCAGGATTCCACCTATGCAAATTTCCAGTCGTATTTCACTAAACAAAAAAAAAACACTATATTACACAGTATTCACTAAATATTGTATTTAATGAATAAATAACAACACAGCAATGGCATGCTTTACAATATTTTTAAAAGCACGATTTAATTTAAGCTAACCCACCTAAATACTTAACAAGCACTTATTTTGAAACTCATGAACTCATCTTAACATATGAATTGTAAACTGTCAAAATTCAAGCTAGGAATGGAGGTAAAAAAAAAACGCCACCAAGGGGCGCTGAAAGCACTTAACCGAGTGTCAATAAATAGAGCTTAGATTTTAGAAATAAATTTCAATGATTTAAAATTGTTGTGGCATTGAACTTTTTATGAATTGGGAAACCGTACTGAAAGTAAATGAAGCTTGGCAGCTCTATGTGACAGCTAACTTGAGATTTAATTGAATGACAATTGAAGTCTGACACTGCAAAAAAAAAAAAAAAAAAACACCCATTACTTACTCAACTTATGTTACAGTTCGGGGTGAATATGGAACTCAATTCAACTACAATATGTCGAAGTGCGCACTCCAAGTTAGTTGATAACTCTTTTGACTTGTGCCCTATCTATGTTACCATGTACAACTTATATGTGTACCGGTTGGACCTTAATTCAACTACCTACCTCGAAGTGCGCATGCCAAGCTAGTTAATATCTCTTTTGACTTGTGCCCTATCTATGTTACTATGTTACTACTATGATTCGTCGACATATTTCGAGCAAAACAGTGTGCAATTTTATTTTAAATTTTTCGGATAAAGCAAATTTTACGATATCGTAAAGTAATCGAAATTTGAAGTGGTCCTAGATGCATGTAGGCGCGTGTAAATTACAATCAAGGGTCGACCTCGATAAGAATTATTTTCAAGTCACTGTTTGCTGTATTTCATATTTTTCGAAGACTGCGTCGGCATTGCTGTTTCTATTACTGGGAGGATTTGACTTCTTTCTTTATAGTGGCGTAAAAAGTGAACAAGCCACACATGAAACCCTTAATGAAAACATTTAACAAGAAGCGGAGAATTTATCGCTAACACTTTTGAGAATGCTCGTGAAAAATGCTAGTGGCATTTCGAACTAATAGAAATTTATAGCGTTTTTTTAATTTGCAAAATTATAGCATGTGATCACTTTTACGCCATCTTGTTTACGCAACTGATATGAATTCGAGGCCATAACATCTTCTTGGCTTGAATCTGAAACTTATGTTTCTAAGGACTAAGATGTGTCCTATTTACACTGTATGAGAGAGTCGTAAACTCGGAGGTGTGAAAATTTTTGGATAAAGAGGAATGGTCTACAAATCTTCGGACTTGATACCAACGTGCTTTATTTGTAGAATGAGGCGGATAAAAAAATAAAATTGACGAAGCGGAAGCCAGAGAGGAATCAGAATGTATGGATATATGAATAGACGAACTCGGTTGTGCATTTATTATTACTTTTATGGAAAAATTGTATGCTTAATATGTAGACTAAATAACTTTTGAAAAATTTTCCTTTCAAACCAATCTACATACATATGATATCTTATGTAAACTTTCTTCTGCCTATACAGGTGTATATTCTTAATTCTAAGGGATATTGGATTGTTTGTTATGCAGTTTAATTTTAAGCAGAAAGAAATAACGATTGGGAAATATATGTTAAGTCGATTACTATCTCAGAGTTGTAGACATCTACGTGTATTGAGACTGTTTATCCAATTCCCCAAAGTTAGGTACCTATAACTTTTTTTACATTATATGCTTACTTGTTTTTATCTTTATTTTTCGCTTTATTCATTTTGGGCGTTTCCGTAAATGCACCAGCAACAATAACGTTCTGATGGTACATATTCTAACAACAAATTTAAAAAACACTATTGTTTCACACTTTTCACAAAAAAGTCACATCAAAGCAAGTCATCGCTTCTAAATCCGTTTTGAATATCAATCAGATTGCTATGACTGATTTTGATGAAGCAGCTAGCATTCTTTTTTATCATTCTGAGCAGACGGACGACTTGAAGTGGATAAAAACTAGACATATCATCTCTATATTACTTGTTTCTATAGATGCTGTTATAAACAGAGTCAAAGCCGAAAAAGGGATGTTGTATACGATTTTTATTTCTAGAATCTGCCATAATGTAAAGATGTTAGTCATAGCGGACTTTCATGACGTAAAACCAACCCCATAGTGGCCGGATTGATAACGATAGATTTGAGGTGCTTACAATATTTTGAAGTTTGTATGTACTGAATGTATCATCTTTAATAAACTTAATAGACCTGCTGAATTGTCAGGCCACAGGGTAAAGTTGACCGCACTGACCGTATTTTAATATGGTCGACGAAAGGTTTTGCAATAATTATCTTGATTGAATTTTTCTATGCAACATTTTTCTGAAAGTAAATTTTTTTCTTGATTTTAAGCTTGTTTGCTTGCCTTTATCATGCTATCATATGTTCTTAATTTTTTTTTTTCGCCGTGGAATCATTTTTGTAAAGTGCCACTTTGCTGCTGTCAACAATGATGTTTAATAAAATGGACTAGATAATCTTTTACTTGTTAGCTTGTTTTATCTTCCTTGAATTCAAAGTCGATTGCTTTGGAGGAGGAAGAGTATGCCGGTTTGTTTATTTTATTATCATTAGCCAGCTCTTAATTGGCCTTGATTCCGAATTTGCAACTCAAAATTATTTCGATGAGCTACCTTACGATCGTAGTTTTAATAGGAGACGCTTATTTTATAATCATTTTTTGGGAAAGAGTTTCTGAAAAGGGGTCAAGGTGTCACTAAGGCGACAAGCAACGAAAATCGGACTTTTTTTAAGTGACATTAATGTTTATTTTTTTTTTTAGAAAAAATGTTACAATTGTTGTCTTTTTGAAATTGAAGTAGAACATTAATAGGTACATAGCAAGTGGTTCGAAAAGTCCGGAGATGATGGTGACTCTAGTAACATATTCATACGATTTTTATTTGGTACCAATGTTCAAATAATACGTGAAGGTTAATGATGATGAAAATTGGTAATATTTCATTATTCATTTTGATATTTTTAAAACCATTGAGCTTTTTAGATTGACAAAACACTATTATTTGATGGGAAAGAATACCGTTAAAAATTAATATAGCTTGAAAATTGTTATAAGGAATTTGCTCCGTCGATAGTAATCATTCGTTTTAGTTTGCTGAGTTCAAACACCGTCGTTATAATCACAAATTTTGCTGAACACTCTGTGCGCCCAAATAAGGCTGCAACGCCGGAAAAACCGTAAAGTGAAAGTACGTGTGGAAACTTACATCGCAAAGTATAAATAGATTGTGTATATCATATTTTGCACGAGTATTTGGGTGTGCGAAAGTTGTGTTCGAAGGGAGTATCGCGTTTGCTCACGGTTGACTGAAAATAATAACGTGTTGATGATTCAGAGCGCTGTTTGGAGCTGTTTAAGCGAAATAAAAAGAATTTTGGTCATGCGGTATGTGACAGTGGATGAAACATGGACCCTATTACCTGTTCGCAAGCCTGAAAATATGGCTTCAATGAAGAGGCGATCGCAGAAATTGAAGCCTATTTTTAAAATTTGGACAAATCGTTCTATAAAAAGGCCTAGAAATGTTATAGCGGCGCTGAAATGATAGTATGATTGTATCGCTCTTGTATGAATAATATCGAATTTTGTATTTTTACATGTTCGTCTCGGAAGTTTTCGAACCATCTGTTATACTATTTTATATTTAATTGTAAAAAGAAACTCGAAAATTGCAAATTTTTATTTTAGTTGATAAATCAATGCTTGCCATTTACTTTTAAAATGGTCCATACGGAGAGTCCAATTTTAAATATTTTCTTCGAGCATATTGGCTAGTATCTCGCTAATAAAACGTGTAATATAGTCTTCCAAGGCTGCAATTGACATATGTTTATGGGCATAGATTGGTGATTTGTCTATATTTGTCATAAAAAATAGTCCAAAGGTGTCAAATCCCACGATCTCTGTTAATTGTTTATTTACATAACCATTCAACCAGAAGTGAGATTGTCGCTAAAGACAATTTTTCAATAAAAAAGCGGATCTTACTCCATCATTTCTAAGGTCAACTAACCGAAAATGTGGCTCTGTGGTAGGTCGTTCGGCGTTAGTTTTTGGACGAGCTGTATTTTGTAAAGTCTTACACCTATATTCTAGTGTAAAATCTTTAACGTAGCTAATTAATATAGGGTTTTTTAATAACGACTTGACACCTTTTTTTTTTTAAATAAAAGGCAAACCATTTGAGATATTTTAAAAACTTTATTATTGGCTTGAAGTACAATAAAAACATTTATGAATGGAACTCGACTTCGTTCATATGGCCACCGAGGGCACGTTTGCAGCAGTCGATTCTTTGGACCCAATTTTCACATTTCGGCCGAAACGGCCGCTATTTCGCGTTCAATGTTGGCTCTGAGCTCTTCCAACTTCGTCAGCGTGTTGGCATATACCAATGAGTTAACGTAGCCCCACAGAAAATAGTCAAGCGGCGTTAAATCGCACGAACGAGGCGGCCAATCGACTGGCCCATGTCTTGAGATAACACGTTCACCATATTTACTCTTCAATAAATCGATTGTAGCGTGTGCTGTTTGACTTGTGGCACCATCTTCCAATTCAGGCCAAAAATAATCGGTGATCATGGCGCGATTATTTTTTGTGGATGAAGTGGTGATTCATGAAGCACATGTGGGTTTTCACCCGATCAATAACGCATATTTTACTTATTGACGAACCCATTGAGCCGCAAATGAGCTTCGTCATTGAAGATGATTTTGCGAACAAATTCATCATCTTGGCGCATCTTCTCCAGAACCCAATCGGAGAAAGTATCTCCTTAGTGTACTTTACCAGTATAAAAATGTTGAGTTTACTGAATAAATCGACAGTGACAGTTTGATGATTAGTGAAAGAGTGCGTTCACAAATTAAATTCAAAGTTGTCAAGTCCCTATTGGAAAACCCTATACAATACTTATTGTTGCTAACGGCGACGAATGGACAAATCACAGTCTTCATTATTTTATACATTATTTTCTTCTTAATGCAGTCTACGCATACGGGTAGGTGGCTTAGTGTCCAAATGTGTTAAATTGGTGCGAAATTTGGTCACTGCAGCTTAAATTGCTTGTTCAGTAGGTCGATTTAACGTCCGTAAAATGGTCGAAGTGCGCGAAAAACATTTTTCATAGAGCACGAATTTTGATAATAAAATTAAATAATTTGTAAGCATTGTTCGGATGTAAGTCTTCACAATAAAATGGCAATGCTAACTGAGCATGTTTGACTTTGACACATGCTATGAATCATGCGTGAGCTGTCAAAAATAGAACATGAAAAAATCAAACAGCAAAAAAATCACCCTTTATAAGCAGTGACATTTATTGTTTCATCCGAAAGGTTTTGCTAAAAATATGATAATTGAGAAACTCTTTCCTATACTTACTTTATCCGTTTCTGCTTCCGCATATCAAAGTAAATTTTATTTAACTTAATCGTCAGTAATGATTAACGAATTTGGTTTTGGTATGACGGTAAAAGTTTCTTTCTTATATTCTTACGAAGTCAAAACCTGGTCATCACTTTGCTCTACATAAGACCGAGACCGAAACCAACATTTTTTTCGTTTTTCTATATCACAATTAAACAATTGAAAATAAGTTCACCGAGCAAAACCTGGATTGGCTGGACCGACAGACTACAATCAAGACTAAGACTTAGACGTCAATATGAGATCGAGGCTCAAGCTTGAATTTATAATATAAGCCTTAAGAATAAGTCTGAGTTCTAAGTTCTGTCCAAGCAAAGTCAAAACATCAAATATTGTGAAATACTTTTTGCTTGGGCAGGCAGAAGACTTTTTTTTGTGCTCTGTACATCTTTTTCCACTCATTTTTTGAGAATTAAAATTTTCTCCTTTCTTATTTTTTCTATTTCTCATTTAATGTGCCAAGAGACCTCCATTTCATTCAAAAAAGAGACCGTGTTGACGTCGCAAAAGAGATGATTTGCTAGGCTGAACCCGATCCCACATACATCAAAAGGATGGGTTTATGAGTACGACACGCAATCCAGACATTAGGCAAGTGAATGGCGTTCACCAATTGAGCCGAGACCCAAAAAACCACGTGGTTTTCAGTTAAAAAAGAAAGCAATGCTTACAACGGTGTAGTGCATCATGAATTTTTTCCGGAAAGCCAGACAGTAAACAAAGAGTATTATTTGAGTTATGAGACGTTTGCGTGAAGCAATTCGCCGAAAGAGACCAGAATTGTGGGCAGAAAACTCGTGGATCTTGCACCATGATAACGCACCATACAGTGCCATCATTGTTCGTAATTTTTTAACGAAAAATGCAACAAATACCACCCAACAGTCACCGAATTCACCTGATTTGGCTCCCTGTGACTTCTTTGTGTTCAATCGAGTTAAAAAACCACTACGCAGTGCGCTTTTCAGCAGCCGAGAGGAAGTAATTGAAAAATTGCAGGAAGCATTTATGGACATTCCGAAAACTGAATATAAAAAATGTTTCGAGGATTGGATCAAGCCCTGGCATAAGTGTGTTGCAGTCGATGGAGATTATTTTAAAGGGGGCAATATAGATTTAGATAAATCAACTTGTGCTTTTATTTTTCTGAATAAATTCCAATCAATTCCGATAAAGATCAAGGTGGTAACATATGTCATCGCATAATATGAATGTGCCTTATCCGCCGCTTTAAGTATTTTAGTATGTTTAATTAGAAGAAAGTTTCCTGAAAGGATTCCTTCTAAAATCTTGAGTTATTTCCTACTACGAGTAAGCTTAAGAACTTTTTTAGATTTCATTTATTTAAAAAGTGACAAAAATGCTTTTAAAAGATAATGCCCTCCTAGATTTAACATCTCATTTCAGTTTAGCATGATAACTATTAAGATGAATAATTAATTTCCAGATATTAATCCCTTCTACATTATGAGTAGCTTTTTAGAGATAAGAACAATAATAATCTCTGATTAGTAGACGCTGTTCCTGTCAGGAAGACGTGTAGACACTTTCAAGTCTGATAGCTTTTTCAAACCATCTGTGTAAAGAATTTCAATAATTCCATATTCAATCCTTTTCGAATATTATATGTATATCAAACGGAATATCGAACTTAACCAAAGGAAAGATTTCATTCATTATTAGTTGATCATCCAGGAGCAAATGTATTAAAATCATGCAGCTCTTGATATAAACCATATTAGCTAGATGTTACACATTATTGCTAGCGAATTGTTTCATCTGTAAATTAAGCTGTACGAGGTGCAGAAAGATAACTATTACTGCTGTAGCGGTGATAGAAAGCGCATCTCTAATGGCTATGCTTGGCGTTCTTTCCACCAACTCTTAATTTCCGACTATAGTTTTCTTGTTTGTTGAAAATTCGCTATAATTCTTACTAATTCTTTCCCTTGCATTGTGGTTCCAATTTATTTTTCTGCCCAAATGACGTATAGATATTTCGCTGTGTCTGAAAGATCTATCCTTCCAGCTTGACGAGGATAAATTGTGGTGTTTTCTTGTGAAAATGACTTGTTCGGCTTATAATGGGTTAAATTCGTATTACTTAAAGTTTTTCTTATATGTAAATAACTATATAATGTTGTGAAATAAATAGCCTCTGTGGGGTTCCGCTGGATTACAATGTTATAACAAAACACAATTTGTAATGTTCTGTCCAAATTTAGTGCTTATTAAGCGTCTGTAGTAGTTCTATGCTCTGTCTTTTTAAAGACTTCTTTTATATCTAGGAAGGCCGTTGGGGCAAATTCGCCAAAGCGAACAACTTCATGCTGTAGACCTGTTGTACGAGCAAATTATCAAAAGCCGTTATGGGTTGTTAAGTTACGATAAATTTCTAATATTTCAGATAGAAACTTAAGCCTTATTTTTACCTTATTTGGAAGAAGACAGCGAAATTTTATCTTCACGGTTAAATGATTCCCAAAATCGAAACAAGCAGGGGCCCAAAATTCGCCGCTAGACCTTGGCGAGTTTGAACTTTCTCTCTGGTTTTACTCTCAATTCATTTGTCAGCCGATAAAAAGCTGTTTACATCCAAGCAAATCATGACAGTAAATGAATGGCTTGGTCAACAATTAACACTTACTTACTTTAGATACGAAGAGATTAACTCCCTTTTGTATGTCTTTATACTTTGTCAGGAATGCAAATTCAACTTCCTTGCCAGTAACCAGTTACCAATTACACTGCCTGCTTAAAAATAATTTATGTCAATATGTAAATTGGCAAACCAACTTCCTGTATCTTGTTTTCAATTAACGGTTTTCCAACCGGAGATTCACAAACTACAACAATACAAATGTGTAGTAATAACCCAATAAGATTAAAAAAAAAAAAAAAAACACCTCCTAGCCTCATGTTGTTGGGAAAGACCACACACTCAACTATATTCAGAGATGAATTTTAAATAAATTCCACTTAAAATAATAGAATATATTGAAAGGTGTGACCACGCAAATTGGTGGGCAAAATATGTAAATAAATTAAACAAACATATGTATCATATAAACAAATTATTATCGGATATTACTAACTGGTTAAGATCAGCTAGACTATTACACGTTCACGACCTAGATGTCTACCACCCACTTTTGTTCGATTGTCAAGCACTGACCCTACGAATAATTTAGGGCTATTTATGAATGTACATTAAACAATACCAAAGTAAGTTTGTTATTAACACCAAAGACAATTAAACAAATTTAATGGGTAAAATGAACAAAAAAATCCAATGTGACCCTTAAAAAAATCGTTGAACGTTTTATGTTACCCCGCATTAACATACATCATGTTCATTATTCAAATTGCAAATTACAGAGTTGTTGTTTTTTTGATTTATTTGGATTTGAATTCAGTTTTAAATTTAAGCTGTGATAGAGATGAGCCACCTCAAACTTTTAAGAATCGACAGTAATCGCTATAAATATAAAATATTTTTTTTTCTAAGTATTTAATACTTAAACATGTATACGAGCATAGGTATATGGTATAAAAACAAAAATTAACATAGATGTTTCCAAAGTTGAACACGATTTTCTTTGGAATAAGAATCGAATGTTGAAAAGAATTTGCATTTTCATCATATTTCAAGTTTAAATAAATTCTTGTTTATAGTAAAAAAAAGTACATACGAGTGGTTGAAAATTTGTTTATGAAATGAGATTTTCGTTTATAAATGAGGATTTCAAATTTTCTTGCAAATTAGGGCTTTTAGAATTAAAAAAAGTGGCTTGAACATTTTTTAGTTAACATAGGGGTCTTTTGCAAACTAAAAATTGTTACATAGTGATCTTATATCTATTTTTAGTATAAAATCTATGCCATGGTTGTATAGAAAAAAAAAAACGCTCATAGCAGCAGCAGGAAAGATTAATCTGACGAGTAATGGGTACGAACATATGCAACCGCAAACTCATCACTTTGCGTTTTTTTATAGCGATTCAATTACAATGGAATTAAGGGGTGATTTTTTGCTGTTTGGTTTTTCATTTCAGCTTATGCATGATGCGTGACATGTGTCAAAGTCAAACATGCTCAGTTAAACTCAAATCGCGATGCGGAAAGACTTATATCCGCACAACGCTCACAAATTTTTAAATTTTATTATCAAAATTCGTGCTCTGTGAAAAATGTTTTTCGCGTACTTCGACCATTTTACTGTTATTATAATCGATCTACTGAACAAACAATTCAAGCCATAGTGACCAAATTTTGCCCTAATTTCACGCAATTGGACATCAAGTTACCTCCCCGTATGCGTAGAGTGTATCCACCAGTGTTAATGAAGACCGTGATTTGTCCGTTCGAAGAATTGGAATTGTGATACACGACTACGTGGAAGATTTTACTCAAGCATGTTGGTTTAAGACCTTACAAAATACAGCTCGTGCAAGTACTGAAGCCGAACGACATGCTACAGCGTCGAATTTTCGATGAGTGCGCTTTAGAAAACTTGGAGAAAGGTCCGCTTTTGTATTGAAAAATTGCCTTCAAATAAAACTACCGTATTCGGCCTGAAAGTTTTGCAACTTCAGGCAATACAAGAGCCGCACCCGGAAAATGCAGTGTTTGGTGCAGTGTTTGGTGCAGTGTTTGGTGCAGTTTTTGGTCCGCCAGGATCATTGGCTCGTATTTTTTTAAAGATGAATGTGTGAACAACGTTACTATTAATGGCGCCCGCTATTGTTCAACGACTTCGAATTTGTTGTGCCTAAAATGCGTAAGCTGAACCTGGTCGACATTTGGTTTCAGTAAGACGGTGCTATATGCCAAACATCACGCGAATCGATGGACTTATTGAGAAATGATTTCGGTGAGCAATTTATATTTCGTTTTGGACTGTTGAATTGGCAGGCTAGATTGTGCGATTTGACGCCTTTAAACTTATTTTTTTTATGGGGATACGTCATGTCACTTATATATGTCGATAAACTAGCGTCAATTACAGTCTTGGAAGACAACTTTGCAAAAAGTGATTCGAAATTGGACTCTCCGTATGGACCACTATATTTAAAAAGTAAATGGCAGCCTTGATTTATCAAGTCAAATAAAAATTGTATACACTTTTGCAATTTTCTTGTTTTTTTTGACAATTAATAATCAAATGCTAAAAAAATCACCCATCACAATAAACAAATTTTAATAAATAAAAATCTTAGAGATAACACACGAAGTACTGTATTTAGGACGGGAATAAGTTAGATTATATTAGGACGTACGTATATAAAGTAAGACTATTTAAACAATAATATGCATACAGGAATATATGCATGGGTTTGTAATGCTTACCTTGTTTTACACCACTATATAAAGACGATCGGAAATACCAAGAACTTGCCTCCTTGTGCCGAATTCATTCTCATCATTTAAAATTATGAAATTTTGCTACCAAGGTTTATTTGCTGCAAGTACAAACTAGAAAACATATGTAGTGACACTAGTTCGTCGGTGCTTCAGTTTATTTTCCTTATTCCGACACTACCGAGGGCAATAGCCGGAACAAAGTTGGGAGTTATTGTATTATATGCTTCGACGCTATTGTTAAAAATATCTTTTTGAGTCAGTCGCAAGTGCAATAGCTCTACCTAAGAGTTACCCTGTGGAGATTACCGTCTAGAAAATTCTTCGAGGCTTCCATGTCAAACTGTAGATAGATTGAATTCTAAATTGACGCGATCTTGTTGAAGAGAATGAACTCACTGGAAACCGAAACATATTGACCTTAGGGTTTCATTCAGTAAAAATTCTTGCAAATCGATCGTTCTATAATGAAAAAATAGATTCGCATCGACTACGTAAGGAAACCCGAGAACTGCTAAATAAGTAAAAAGACACACACAGTGACTCTTATTAAGAAATCGCAGAAGATCTGATGGCACTTTCACATTCAGTTTCTAACAACAAAGCTGCAAAGTGAAGTAAATAACACAATATGCCCTAGCTTCTACATGTCCCCGTTTGTGATGTGGGTACACTGTTGTTTCTTTTGATGGATTCAAATCGCCTGACATCCAAAGCATATATCAATTTATGGCACAAAAACGTATAAACCAGCTGCTGACAACGCCAAAAAGAATCGTTACTGCATATCTTACCTTGGCCTTTATATCGAAAATCGGAGAAGATGACTACATGATCGTCAAGAGCTTTAGACCTAACAGTCAAGCTTCCTTTGAGCTTAAGAGAATGTAGCGAATTATCGAGCTTTATATGCGTAAAACTACTTCGTGAGTGTATCTTCTACCAAAGAAGAAGAAATATAATCAGTAAAATGAAAGATCCAGTGAGACCGTGTTTCAAAATTTGGTGGGCAGAGTACGTTCTAAGGATGCTTTCACAACTCAACTTTTGACGAAATGTGTAACTCGGCTAGACCAAACGGCAATGACAAATCCCTAGCTTCAACGATAAAATTGTGGGATTCTGATTGTGGTTGTTGCGAACGCACGCCAAATATATGATCGCGTGGATGAGCAGGGGTTTCCCGAATGAAGGTTTCCTGTTGGTTTGTTGCATGCCGGTCGACTCATTGTTTAACGTTTTCAATAACTCTAATGTCTACGCTCAGGCGTATGCAGATGATGTAGTGACCGTATAGTCTAGACGAAGCTGGTAGCACTAGACTTTCATCCACTCCTATTAAAACTAAGGTTGTTATCTGTACGAGAGAATGCTCAAAGGGAACACCATCTGTAACTCCATCGAAGTTATATCTATGTATATATATGTGGTTCTCAAACTCAAACCAATCATATTCTAAGCATCGATTGCACGAAAATAAGTTACTATAAGTTACTATCAGACTCGGCTGCATACAGGCTTTCCATAGCAACCATGGCCTTTCTCTTGTACTGATGAATAGAGGTGTTATTGGCAGGTTGTAGAGATCTTTACAGCAAATGAAAAAACAGATCTGGTAGCAAAGTAAAACCAAATATATACATATGTTATCAACAAACTACAATTAATAGCCTGGATCAAAAACAACTTTACCGTTGATGAAGTTCCGAGCTACGATCAACTTTATTTTTGTAAGCCTTAAATATAGTATATTGAACAAAAATCGAATCAGCAAAGCCGCTTCCGCTCGCTTAAGTATCGAAAAAAAAGTCAATACTCTATGTAACATTAAAATTTATTCCTGCTTATTCCTCTGTGTGTAGTGGAATATTGACTGATTAACAGACAATCAGTTTTTATCTTAAATTCTTTCGAGAGATCAAATATGAACTTGAGTGAAGGAGAAGCTACAGCGGCGAACTTTATGAGCTTAATCAAGATGTGCAGGTAGTTTCAAAAGCCAAAGCACCGCCATTACTTTGGCTCGGCAGCCCCCAGTTCGAAACGCTGAACATCCGATTTGAAATCCAATCATCGAGGATGCTAGATGGCTTAGTCCACAAAATTAACATCAAAGTTTCCGGTATCGTCGGGTATTATAGACCACAATGTCCCAGAGCGTGTTATAGTAATTAAAAAAAAGAAATAAAAAATATGACAAGTATTGTTGGTGCTTAATTATGGATTTGCATACAAATTTTCTAAAACTTTTATATTTATATTTTATTTTGGAGAATTGTGTTTCATTTGGTCGTCCTTGAATTATGTATGGTAGCATAAGAATAATGTATGTATTTCCAGTAAGGAATGTGAGCTTAAATAAGTGGAATACATTTAACATATCATTTGAATAATGTTCAATAGGCCTTCATTATCTAAATGACATTGATTGATAAGAATTCAAAAACTTTTTTAGCTAATGTAGAGTATGCTTTTATCTGTCCGGAAACAAGTGAACCAAGGGGTATTTTGAAGAATCACGAAACTCTGATTGAATCGATTAAAACTAAGTTCGCATTTTATGAGGGTCGATAAAACTACTTCCGGATTAATTCTTCGATAGTGTTTCTTGGCTAATAGTCCCATGATGTCGCTGTAACCTATTGACTAACCTATTATGACTAGTAGGGTTTTGTGTTTGCAATAAAACTTCGGTATTTGGCGTATTATTTCGTTGGGTGCTTTGTATCGCTGTCATGTAAAGAAATGTATATTAATATCCATTCCGAGCTGAATTTCAGGAATTGGGTGTTCTATACGAAGAGTGACAATGTTTTTTTTTGGTTTTTTATTTTGTTTTGGTATTAAACTAAAAACCATCACAAAAATTTTAAATAATATTTTTTTCCAATATAATCTTTTTCCTCTTTGCGAAATTAAATATTTAATACCTTCCCTGTAAGAAATACATAAGAAAATGTGCATTTATGTCCGCCTTGAACTCTGGTACAAAAATAATATTAAATTCCATCAATAAGCTAAGCCTAGCGCTTTAGTTTTTTCTTGCAATAAATAAAGTAATTCAATCCGATAGGCACTACCAATTGGGTTCTTAATCTAACAGGAAGTAACAATGAACAACAAGAAATTAAGTTGACAACAAAGCTAAACTTAGACTTGTACAAAGTTTTTCAACCCACCTCATCTATATTTTTTGCACCCTTGCTATTTTGTTTTAGAAATATTGTGAATAATAAAACAATCTTTTAATAATCACTTCAGAAAGGAGAGGTAAATAAATAGATTATTAATGCAAATTTTTCTAAAAAAAAAGCTTTCATAAACCATATGACATAATATTCAATAGGTGCACCTGAGTTATCGATTAGTTTTATTGAGTCACAAAGCAACAACATAGAAATTCAATTCAAATCAAATTTCGTTAGTTAAAAAAATGTGAAAAAGAAGATAAACTCTGCTTCATTTATATAAAGCTGACATTGCGACATCATTTGATAAAAATTTCTTGTTTATTATAATTTTTTTTTTTTAAATATTTGTTTAACATGTACTTGTACGTATATTTGTTTGGTTTTTTGTTTTCTCTTCTTTGATGTTTCACTTCTTTATAAATGAGTCATATCATTTTTATTCACTTATCTTTATTTCATCTCTTTTCTTTTTTTAAGAATGTAGTTTGCGTTTATGATAAATACTTTCTCATTTTTTTTTATAACAAATATTATGTAACTGAAATACAAAAAAGATTATAGGCAAATGGTAATCGAAAGTAACTTTTTGACTAAATCATATGATGGCCAAGGTAGGAGATATAAGTGAGGTTTGAAATGTTTGTCAAGGCATTTCTGATATGTGATTAAACTTTCCGTTTCAATTCAGTTACAAAAAAAAGCAATAATAAATTCGTAAGTAGTGGAACTATGTTTTGAATTACAAAAATGGGAAAATTAACATGTGATTACAACATAAGAATGTTAACTTCGTTTTAGAACGGGATGCAGTGAATTTATAATAGCTTTGGCAGAACTATAGAAATTATTTTGTACGGTCGTTCATTAATACTCAATTAGTAAAAATGTTGGTATGAACAGCAATCAAGCTTAGTTATAAATTATGATATTTTGACCTGACATGCAGCAGTCAGGCAAAGAAATAATAGGGGTTAGTTCAGGTCTGGTTTTTTCCGGACTGAGTAACTTGGTGAAAGGTAAAGGGGACTACATGACGATTCATTGCACCATGAGTCGAAGTAGTAGTATGAGGTTAGAGTACGGTACTCCATCTTTACATGAATGGTGTTGCTAATGTCGAAAACCCTTCTTAAACTTAACCAGGAGATTGGTAAAATTCTTCGAAGAGGGCAAACTGTTCAATCCGAACTTTCTTAGGAAGAATATTTTCAACTTTAGAACATATGTTTTTAATCAAAAGACACAACTTTAACTAATCTCTTAAAATCTTTCTTATTCTCCCAAATGTACCCTAAATTCTAATTTCTGCCTGTGATTTAGCTATAATTCGCTGAAAGTTTATTTTCAAGAGCTCCAACGTCTGAAGATTATTGGGCGTTGATTTTAGGGGTCAATTGATGTTATGCGTAAACAACTTTCAATCAAAACCTTCAACGCACCATAGGCTTTGTGCCATGATGCTCTTTAGATCAAAAACATCAATTTCATGTTAGAAATAATCGTTAAGTATGGTACTAAAGTGTGGGCTATTGATTGTAATTGTTTAACCTTCATCGTTTTCTATAAATTAAGAACCGATAAATTACGCCGTTTGAACAAAGTGCAACAAGTGGCTTTTTGTATATGTCATGGTTTTTTCCTTATCATTTCTACATCTAACACTTTGTACATCCAATAGTATTAACCGAATTACACGCTGTGAAAATAGAAAATTTTCAAATTTTAAAATGACAGCAGGTGGTTATGAAATACAACGGGCAAACATCGAAGAAATACAGCAATTCTCCCACATAGAAACTGTATGAAAATATGTACATGTAAAGATGCGATGTAAGACAATCAGTTTTAAAATAAATATTGTATTCAGTTTGGTTTTTTTTTTTTTTAATAAAAAATGTAGAAACATGATTCGATATGACGCAATCGAGCTAAGCAATACTGCTGTACAAGTTGAACTCCTTTCCAAGTTAGAATCAGTGGATTCTATAATATAAACAGACACATTTATTTTAGTCATACATTTTTCCAAGTTATTTAATGGTCAGATCGTAAGTTTTTTGTTTTGGGTTAATGCCGTCTTCAACCAATTCGCACTTTCCTTCTAGTTTTATCAATTCTTGAAATGAAAGCTCATTATTATGCACTTCCTTGAGCAAGTTAATATCACTTAGCTCTAGGTTTTGAGAGCCCTCTCCCCCTTCAATCTGTCTTCCAAGGCGCAGAAAATTTTCCACATTGCACTCAGAAGCATCCTTAACATCATTTTCAACACACTCTGGCCATAAAAGCCATCAAACTGCATTCATCGTGATATTTTTTATGTTACACTAGGATATTGTGGTTTCGATTAAAATTGGGAATAACGAGTTTATGGGGTTCATCTATGACTTCTAACAGCTTTATGATATTCGCCTTATCATCTTCTCTCATTTGACTTCTTTTCTTATCTAATTCCTCGCAGACCTCTTCATTGAGTATTCTTTGGATATCTGGCGCATCTTTCATCCTACGATTTGACGTCTTATTGCATCAACATACCGTACTTTTCTGTAAAACTTCATAGGCACACTTGTCATTTTGTCACTTTTTTTTTAATGTCAGAACAGAACACTCAGCCAAAGAACTAGTCCATTGTAGTCCTTGTAAAGTTCCTTTTAATGAAATCTTTTAGTCTTGCGAAGAAAGATGAGTAAGCTCTTCATTGATAAGGTGCCTCCGGCACCAGCACCAATCACGTTAGAACCAAGCACCTGCATCCTGATGCGAGCGTAAGCCAGATATTCAGAGAGATAGTGCTCTGCGGTGTCGTCATCACTTTCGCAGCAAAAGTGTAATGTATTGCCACGATACCAGTAAGCAACCTGCAGTCTTTCCTGCTGAGAGACAGCAGAAAGGCGGCTGACTTCCTAGAGACATCGGAAAGAATTCGTTTGGCCTGCCTACATCTCGCGGAACTGCCATCTGCAGTTGTGCTCGTATATTGTAAGATGTAGGTAGACCCAACGAAGGTTAGGTCCCTGAAAAACTCTCCCCTGAATAGTGCCTGGCAACATCGTCGGCGATTTCATTTCCCATGATCCCATTGTGACCTGGGACCCAGACAAGGGTCACTGAATTTAGCCTTCCGACTGCCTTCAGTGATCTCTTGCATTCTCGAACTAGCTTGGAAGTCGTAAGAGACACAGAGACACCAGCGCCACATCCTATATTGGTTTTGGAGCCGTCCGTCAAGACCCGACTGCATTCTTTTTCTGACTCAGATTCTGGTCGAAGCCAGTCTTGGGCACAAAAAAAGTCGATTTCAAATTTTTTCCCCAACAAGTGTTCTGGTGTCATTGCATCGGACGGCATGTCCATAAGACCGGAGTCATAAGACGCGAAGCTCCAGTGCGTGTTGTACCAAAGACCACTTTTTTTTATTGGAAGATGGCTGTGAGGGTGCAGCCCCTGATATGAATATCACTTTTAATGACGGTTCCTTCTTGTTCATCGTCAACTCGAAAGCGTTACAGTCCGTGATGCTTTTAACATGTTTACCAATAATATAAGCCCTCAATTTTTTTGATGCTCCCACGACTACTACAACTTCCATTAACTTCCATAAACTGAAGCATATCCGTATTTACTTGCATCTGTATGAATTTAGGTGACGTCTTTTTGATCAAGCAATTTGAAGACTGGTGATTTGAGCGCATTCCTGAGCCATACAAAAGCCGGCTGTTCTATTATTAGGATAAAAAACATCCCAATACATCCTTCCATAGCAAAGCACTAAGTGATGCGATGTTAAACACTTATTAGCTTCTTATTATTAGCAATCCTAATAAGAAGATCAATTCAGCATGAGCTTTTAGGAAGTATTCACACACATCTTGTAGAAAATCTGGGTATAGAGCTCATTTTAGGTACCGGAAATAGACTGAAAATCTTCTGTGTTTATTTCCCTGGTGGTACTCCTGGAGTTGTAAAACAGCTTCAGTTGAATACCGATTTGAGGAAACTCTTCAATTCTGTTGGTGACTTTTTATTTGGAGGTGATCTTAACTGTAGACATCAGGACTGGAGTTGTGTACTTACTAACTCCTGGGGTAACGTTCTGACTAACCTATTTGCCATGTTGCCTGCTCGTGGTCTGTTTCCATCGGCCATCCGTTATTGGTTTTTTTGTCACTAACTTATCTAGTTATATTTCCCAGCCAGTAACAATTAATGACCTATCTTCAGATCATAATCCAGTTCTTTGTCGTGCAATATTTTCAGGATCTGAAACGCGCAGATTAGAACATTTTTCGATCCAAAATCAAATCCAGACTTAGAAACATTACTACTAGCCTGGATGAAGTAAACTGCAAAGATGACATTGACAATATCCGAACATATTCTTAGTTCCGCTGATATAAGTGTGACAAAAGTTGAAAAAAAGATTCATTGTATGAAACTTCCAGCTTATGTCTTGGAGTTTATTCGTTTACGTAATATGCACCGAAGAAACTGGCAAAGATATAGACAGCCCATCTCTCAAAGGCTGGTAAAATACTTCAACAAACTCATAGCGAAGTTTGTTTAAACGAAACGCCATGAAGAGTGGAATAGGAAGATCAGTTCTCTAGACAAATCTTCTAAACCTTTCTGGAATATCGTGAAATTTACGAAAAACAAAAATAGAAGTATTCCTACTCTTACAAACATTGGTGCAACATATCACACTGATCCAGACAAAGCTAATATTTTCTGCCAGAGTTTTGCTAAAAACCATTGCGTTTCCCTATAACTAGGTGACACTAATACTAACGGATCTGTACAAAACGCGTTACAAGACTTTAATGCTTCAATAACCACAACACCTGAAAATGCGTTCATTACTGAGGCTGATATAGAACGCATCACAGATAACCTCATTGTAAGGAAAACTGGCGGTCTAGATAGAGTAAGAAATATTTATTTGAAGAACTTACCCAAGGCTGGAACTAGAAATTTAGTTTTCATAATAAATGCTTGTTTAAAAATTCAATACTATCCAACTACTTGGAAAGAAGCAAAAGTAATACCTTTCCTAAAAGCATGAAAACCTCCGAATGAATAGGCCTATAAGTCTATTGAGTAGCATAAGTAAAATCTATGAAAAAGTAATAAAGGAAAAAGTACTCAAAACCATCGATGAGCAAAATATACTTCCCAATGAGCAATTTGGCATTAATCGCTTTCGTAGTACGAACCACCAAATTCTACGAATTTTCAATAGTATTAAGAGGAATCGTGCTTTAGGAAAATCAACCGGATCATTAATACTGCATATTGAAAAGGCATTCGATACTGTGTGGCACAATGGCCTATTATATAAAATGATTAGACTCCATTTCCCAACGTATATTTGTAAAGTTGTCCAGAGTTCTTTGTCCGATCGAAATTACAAAGTTCATGTCAATAATAGTAATTCATGTTTGTGTAATGTAGATGCAGGTGTTCTTCAGGGATCAGTTCTTGAGCCGATCTTGTTCAACATATATTTAGCTGATTTTCCCCATTTACCGGAATGTGGTTTTGCCCTGTATGCTGATCATTCTGCGATTTTTTCTTCGCATAAATTTGGTCTCAATATTGAGATTAATTTAAAAAATGCAGCGGGAATAGTTATTCCATATCTAAACAAATGAAAAATTAAAGTTAATGAGGAAAAGATAAAAGCTACCTCTTTCACAAGAAAAACGAGCACATTACAAAGACTCTCCATAAAACGGGCACTGCAATCAAAATGATGTATCCCTTTATAAATAGGAAATTATTACATAAGGTAATTTTTCAGGCAATACTGTTGTACGGCTGTAAAGTATGGGGTGACTGCGCTAAGTGTCACATAAAACGATTACAAATACAGCAAAATAAAATACTCAAAATGATGCTCAACCTTCCTTGGCATCACTCTACCCACGACCTACACAGCAAAGCTAATGCTGAATTGATCTCCGCTAGGATACATGCTCTTACCGAAAGATTTATGGTCAGATGTGATTTATCTGACAACCCACTAGTAAACGAACTTAATAATAGCTATAACCGACAAGGCTGATGTTTTTTTTTGTTTTATTACTTAGTTAAATATTTATTTAATTGTTTATTAATGAATTCATTTGCCTATTTATTTCATCTTTTTTTTGTTTAATTTAAGGGTTTTTGTTGTTCTTTCCCTTTGCTTAGAATAATTATTTAAAATTACATTTGATTCTTGAGATATATTTCAGTAGAAAGATATAATATGACATTATATGATATATCAAATCTAGCAATCTAGCATTCACTTCAACTGCATAATAGCATCCTCATCGTCTTTTGCCGGTAAATGGTTTTAATACTATCATGATATATTTTGTAAAAAAAAAAATTAAGAATTTGACAGAACGCCATAGTAGACAGTGTGTAGATAAATAAATATTCATCGCCCTTGACTCCGGTATTAAATCTGATCATAAGACGATGAGTTACACGAACCAATCGCTATCTCTTTGGGCTTAGAAGGCAATTGAGTGAGAGCCTCTAAATAAAACCCGAACCATCAAAGTCCTGCTTTATTCCGGAAAAGCATCGACGTAAGCGAAGTTCGGTGAAGATATTCTTCGTCATTACAAAATTAAGATTCTTCTCCCGATTTTTGGTTATTTTCCTGTTGGTAGGCTTTAGAGGAGGTGATATATGTATTAAAACTGCGAATTCTATGAGCCCTACAGTGGAATCGCCCTTGTCAGAAAAGTTCACATCAGTCGCCTGAGATGACTAGGACTGTAGAGTGAGAAGATTTCAATGATGTGGTCCAAAGTGTCTTCGATTCCTATACGATAGTTTCATTTTGGTACGCTTCAACAAAGCAAGCGAGGATCAAGCGGTTCTTTATAATGTTTTTCATAATTGACCAACATTGCTAATATCTTGGAATGAACTTTATTTCTAACTTGCTACAACGACAACTTTCTGCTTATTGTAGAACTGACTTCTGATCAGGGAAAGAATGTATCAAACAATTGTGGATGGCTCTTGTGCAAGTTACGGAATCGAGGCTGGTGTCTTTATGGAGGACAATGACATTAGAGGATAAATGCATGCTTCAATATATGAATAGGTGTCTGGCTTCCAAATGGAAAGCCCAATTTGAAATCCCAATGGCCGTTGGAATTAACATATTATATGTAGTAACAGCCAAGCTTAACTTGATTACTGACTAAAGCTGTGACCATTTTAAAAATAATGCAGGTCAGCGGTTATTGCTGATAAACTAGCTACTATTGACGATGATGATATGTAATAAGCATTGCTTGAAATATTCGAATGTTTTTTTTGGGAAATTACTATGCGTCAGAAACTACATATGGTATTCGTATTTATTACATTCGTGCTTTTAAACTCAAAATTGCATTTTTTTGCCCATCATGGAAAAATTACTCATTTTCCTGCTAATCGGAGCCGATAGTTAACAGCTTGCTATCGGACAGGATTTTCGAAATAGTATTTCTATATGCCAAATTAATCGAATGCCTTAGCAACTTTTATGGAAAGGAATAGACTTTAATTGCATTGTCAATGACAATGATTAAACTTCCAAAATATATTAAATAAGACATGGAAGATGTTTTAGGGATAAAACCATTTTCTGAGAGCTGAAAGATCAAATTCTGGGCGCTTTTACGAGTAATCATATTTAGCATAGAGTCATTAGTAGAAGGTTTTCATAGTTGAGTGAAGTACTGATTGTAAAATAAAAAAAAAAAAAAAAAAAATTATCAAGCTGAGATATATAAACGAAATTTTTCGTCATGCTGTGACGTGTAATGGAACTTTCATGAACTATTGAACTATGATTTCAAATTAAAAAAAAAAGAACATGAATTGGAAGCGATGACTGATTAATCTGGCACCATGAGGGTCATGGTCTCTGTTTTCCGGACTATTGGTGTCTTTTATCGATTACATGCTTCCCTTAAGTGATGGACTCATTAGTATTCATGCGGTAATGCTGAATCTTAGGTCACTAAAGGCGTAGGTCCATGCATATATGATAACTAATTTGGCAACAAAACTTGAAATTTGCTCTTTGAATTGCCTGAATATCCCCTCCTTATATACGGAGCAATAAGAAAACTATTTTGATAACTGGAATAGGTAGTTGGGCAAGGCTATATACATTTTTTTTTTCAGTTTAAATAAACAATGGCTGGGAGCCAAATTTTTAAGAATTACTGTAAAGTATTGTGAAAACGTTTTATTCTTCAACTCCAATAATATAAAAACGAATCCAAAGTATAAATTTTGCCTCTTATAAATTTTTTTAACATTTTTATCTCATCCTATGCTTTAAGAGAATTTCTTAAAAGTCTAAATATAAAAACTATGATACTTTGGAGCAAATATCCGGATGTTCATATCTGTGTGTAAGAATATGCTTTTTCATTGCAGATAATAGAAAAAATAAATGTGTTTATTGGTGAACCCATCCAGTGTAGGCGTTTACGTGCTCACAATTCAAGTTGCTAAGAGCTTTTGTGGTATGTGCAGACTACTAAACCATCGCGGATTACTCGTGGGAAGTGAATACTCGTATGTCGTCGTAGCCAAGTGAGCTTATTGCGTGAGCCCCATCACGAGACGTGTTCAGTTTAAAAAAAAAAGTAAACAAGTCATGGAATTAAATGTTGAAAGCTGACACCCAATTTTTTGAAGGTCATCTTTAACACGATGAAGACAGGTTGTCAGGTGAACAATCATAGTGTTTGCTTTTGAAATGGCAGTAACATCAAGTTGCAAGTCAAATTGAGGGTGATCATGATTTCTATCAGAATAACTGATCACCCTAATATTTTAACGGAAGACATGTGAAAGTTGATGTATATAGTAACTTCAGGTGTTACGATCTACATGTATGATAACATTGTGGAATGTTTTCACAGACAAATGCATAACATTATTGAAGGTGGTCGGAGCGCTGTTGTAGCAAAGATGAGTCAGAAAATTTATTTCCTGGTGCTCGCCCCCAATTAGGGTGATTTTTACATTATCATATAAATTATTTTGTAAACATGTGTATGTAGGTTTGTTTACCGAGATAAGTTTAAGATACCTAATGTCTTAAAGAACACTGGATAAAAGGGTTCACCTTTGCTCACTGACTTTGCATAAATATGAACGTAGACAAACACATATATTTACAAGCATGTTGTATAATAAAAATTTGATTTCACAAACCAAGTTCCTTATTTGTATTTTGCTTAATTTTTTATTACTTTTTAGGCAACTCTACTGCTTAGTAACTATGAAACGCTACGAAATTGCATTGTAAAATCCGTGATTATTTTGGTTGAGCAAGAGCATTAAATGTGTCATTTTTTGGACTTTAGGTTGCAAAATTTAAGAAAACTAGGTTGGTTTTGTTATTTTTCTTTATTACAGCAGTACAAATAAAAACACCCAGAATTGGGGGGCGGGATGAGCACACATGTGAATTGAAAATTGATGTGCATAGTGCGACAATTAAATCAAAGGAAAAAAATACCCATTTTGCGTAATAGCCTTCAGTGTTCTTGTCAGAATGTGATACTGTTCGAATGGTCAGAATGTCATAAAATAACTTTAGTTCTAATTTTTGAGATGAAAAGAAGAGGCGCTTTGGTAAGCTTTCGTGCAACAAATGTCAACTTTTTGGATCACGATCGATCGTGACCAGATCGAGACCGATCCCATCACAAACGCTTATTTTCGCTAGCTTTTTTTCATATATATATATATTTTTTTAAACTCAATTTTTCGATATGTAGACACTATTACTAGTTAAACTTGTAGATACTATAGTATATACTGTAAACAGATAAAAATAGATCGGCAAGTTCTTTGACGAGGTTGCATTAATGCCCTTTTCTCCTGCTGCTGGATAGAAGTCCTCTTTTCTCTGGATGGTAATTGAAAGATATTTTTATATTTTCTGTTTTTAAGAAAGGCGATTGTATAACTTTCATAAACTACTTTCATAAGATATACTCTTCTTACATATAAGAAAAATAAAAAAAAAGAAATAAGATAAAAGCAATGTCATACGTGGCATTCGCCGAAAAAGAGGGCATGTCAAAATATGGGTTTTCATTTCAGAGTTTATTTGGGTCTTTGAAGGCATGTAGGATATGGAATAGGTTAAATATTTTACGAATAGAAAGATAAAGTTGTGTTACTAGTAACGTCAAATGTGTTTTATAACTGTAACTGAATCTAATTAAATATTCTAAATATGCTCCGGATTTCGGAAGGTTGTTTTATTAAGCGATCTATTCAATTAAGTGATCCTATAGGTTGTGTACGAGACGGTGCTTAATAGATGTGGGAGATATTATAACATTTTCAATGAGCCCTTTCCGCCATTTGGCTGTTATGTCGCCATTGCTATCAAAAACAAATTGTATTGTCATTTTCATATTACAGGTAATAGCAGATTGGTTATTTTAATTTGTGGGCTCCAAATATTTGATATGGATCGAAAACAAAAAAGAAGGAATAGCATTTGCTAATTGAAAAAAAAAATTTATTTATGATATATTTAAATTTTCTTCAATTTGAAATCAGTTAATAGTTGAGTGGAGTAGCAGTCAAAAAGCCTCAGTGATTGACCTTATATAAAATCAATGAACCATATTTGTGGTAGGTACAGGGCTTCATAACGCGTCTGTTTTCAGAAAATGACTTGTAATCAAAATTAGGACCATTCAATGGGAGTTCCTATGCACGACTAATAGAAGCAAATAATTTTACATTTAGCAAGTACTGTATATAGTATATTTTATTCGTGTCTATAGACAAACACTTTTCTGCATTCCAATGCTCCAATTTACCACTAGGTCGGGCTATTCGCATAATTTATTTCGCATGTTTTTTTTTTTTTTTCATGTGACTGGGTTTGAATTAAATGCCGTCAAGTCCCGTAGAAGTAATGTCACATGACGCGAGTCGAACGAATGATGCATAGTACTGCATTCAACAGAAAAATGCAGGTATGGAGATACTCGTACTCCACCAAAGCAAGTATAATATGCATTTACATAATTATGTTAAAGTGGATGTAAAGATAAGCGTTTGTTTAAAAAAAAAAAATATTTATTTACTCGTATGCAAGTTATTTTCTCACTTCTTGTGTATAAAACAAAACAAATTGCTCAGTTACATATTCGTAGGAAATTTTCATTTAAATTTGAACTGGCATCTACAATTCGTTAATATGCATGTATGTTTACAAAACTCATTTACAAAAATTGTAATTGTAATTTTTACATATCCCGATTTTTTGAATTTTATATAACTTCCTTTAAAAGTCAAATTAAAAATTTGATTTTAAAATGGCTTCTATTTGTTACGTCCGAAGCACGCGGTCACCAAACCTTATAAATAAGTATGAAAAGAATTGCGAAAGAGAAGGTGAATTTGCATTGATGCAATTCACGTGACTTTATGTCTACACAACTAAAACAACATCATCATCAACAACAACAACAATAAAAATGACAACAACAATGTCTCTATTACCAAGTAAATTTTCTACTTAGGCCAGCTTTCTTGGCTGAAGAAACATCATTTGGCTAACCGAAATGTACCTTACCAATAACTGTAGTTAAAAGACATCAAACAAGTTGTTATTGAGTAATTATGTAAGTCTTTTTTTGAATACCAATTTTTTTCTATGAATATCTATACATACATATATATATATATATATATATAATATATATTAATATCTTCTACTAAAGAGGACGTGGCGTAGTCGTATGACATGGAAAAATTTATGTTTGATCTTGTCTTGTTGGGGCCGTGAATATTCCTGACTTTTGTTTTTAATCTGTATGATTTTTTTGAATTTGTTTATTCGAAGCCATTCGCGTTTAAGAAATACATGTGTCGAATATTTTAAATATAAAACTATTTTTCTATTTTTTAAATTCTTCATCAGTTAAATTTTAAGTAACTTTCACTTATGTTATAACCATGTTTTATAGTCATTTGTATATACAACACATAGTTTTTTTTTATTATGTCAGATATTAGTAATTACCAACAAAAATTGTTTCTTCTGCGGACAATATTTTTCATCGTTTTTTAATTTCAAATTTGTCTTTCATCAATTGTTTTCTTTAAAAAAAAAAAACTTATTGGTCTTGATCAAAACAATGAAGTTCAAAAGAGAATCACAGAGGAAAGTCAAGGGTCAAGTGACCTACTTAAGATGAATAAAAACAACTACATGTTACAAAACTTATGCAGAAGAGCTGTTATGGTATGTATTTGTATATATTTTATTTCTTCTCTTATGAAGATACAAGTGTTCGTGCATTTTTTATAAATACACGAGTATCGAAACACGTTTGATTTTAAGGTGGTGACTTCTTAACATGTCTAAACTAAAAAGCTATCTCTTATTTTTACAAATTTTGTAATATATATTTTTTCTTATTCATTTTGGTGTAAAAATACATATACAACATACATAAATACATACTGAATAATTGTTAATATTTAAAAAAAAAAATCATTTTAAGGACATGCATACAGATCACTTTACAATATGTATAATGTAAAGTGATCTGAAAAATTAACTGAAAACAAAAATGGATGAGAACTCGTATCTTGTACGAATAACTTTCAGTTCTTTACTTCTCCGAAATACCAGTACATATATCTTATAAGTATGAATATACCAAATAAACTTATTTCTTTTGTCTTAAATTTATCATTTCTATGTGTAATAGTTAAATATGATGTTCTTTTTGTTTTTTGAGAACTACAAAGCTGAGAACTTGAATTAATTCGATTTATGTGCATTTTCTTTTTCTTAATTGTTCTCAATTTATAGCTTTATCACGGACACTAAAAATGAGCATTTAATAAATTTAATGCATTGTTTTACCTCGAGACAAAAATATACGCAGGTGAAGCCACGTGATGATTTCAAAAAATGTGTCATGAAATATTTTTTGTTTTGATAAACGTGTTTACTTGTCCATATTTATTTAATTCAGTTCGGTGAGGAAGTGAAAGTGATCATCTTCAGTCTGGTTATAAATTCTGGTCAAATTAGTACCGCACTGGAGAAACATTTATGATAATACGACTAAAAGATTTGGTATATGATCGCGGGGGAAAACAGGCATTTAAAAAAAAATAATTATGTATGACTACTTCCAATATCGATATAATATTGTAGATAAACGAACATAATTTCTAAAAATGTGAAATTATTAAATCAAGTAGGTAGAATTTAATAAGAGCTTTTACTATTATTTTATATGAATAAACGATTATGTAATAAGATATGTTATTATAGCAACGATTATGTAATAGATTAGGTTAGGTTAGGGTTAGGTAATTCTTAAGTGGCTGTTGAAAAAGTGGATTGAATTTTCATCCAGGAAGGAATTTTCCTCCCATAAAGATCTGGAGGGAATACTTACATGGAATCCCTTGTCAAACCGTTGTTTGGGTATGGTGTAGTCGATGTTTTCTGGGAGGATTACTAGTGCGTTAAGAATATTTGCGTGGCCAAAATGTTTATTTGCCCACTGTGAAGTCGCTTTAAGGCGAATAGCTGCGTTGGCAGCTACTTGTCTGCTATAAATGTCAACAGGTGTAAGGTGAAACAGAGTGTGCAGAGCAGCGGAGGGAGTAATGCGTAGGGCTCCGCTTATGCCCAGACACGCTGTACTTTGGACTTAATTAGCTTCATGCAGTTCACTGATTATGTGTAAGATTATGATTATCTTATAAGATTTGTTATTATTTTGGACGAGGTCCTAATGAAAGTACACTTTCCAGGAAGCTATAAGTCAGATCAACTCTGGACGCCCAGGAAACAAGGAGAGAACAGGATGGATAGGACGGAAGCGGAACTTATCGTGTCACCAGAGGCGGACAAGGGGGCGATAGCAATGTTTTCCATTTCAAAACCGCGGGACCAGATGGTATATTTCTAGGTCTAATGCAATGGGGAGTAGACTTAATTGCACCAAAGCTCAGGAATATATACGTTGCACGCCTAGCAATATGGAGGGAGACGAAGGTGGTTTTCATTGCAAAACCGGGAAAAAAAGATTACACCGAGGCAAAGTAATTCATATCGGTCAGCCTTACATCCTTTCTGTTAAAAACAATGAAAAGGGTGGTGATGGACTATATGGAGAGTACGGCGCTTAAGATGTGTCCTTTGAATAGTAGACAACATGCTTATAAGGCAGGTATGTCTACAGAAACAGCGCTACATCAAGTAGTACGCGCTGCGGAGGAAAATCTAAATACCGGTGGCATTGCGATTAGCACTATAATGGACATTGAAGGTGCCTTCGGTAAGATATGCTTTGAAAGCATGAAACGAGTCTTGGATACACATAGGGTTAACCCACTGGTAGTAAGATGGATGGACAATATGTTAAATACAAGGGCGATAAATATTCAGAAGGGAACCTCAAAACTCCGAGGAATGGTCAGCAGAGGTTTCCCACAAGGGCGTGTTCTTTCACCTACACTGTAGAATATCACTGTGGAATTTATTCTCAAAAGACTTGAGGCAACGGGCATTCAATAATGGCAAGACGTCACAGCGGATATCATGAGGAGTGCACTCAAAGTGGTTGAGCGGTGGTGTCTGTAACAGCATTAATGCTGAGAAAACAGACCTAATAATCCTCACTACGAAGAAGAACAATCTGGAATTTTAGTCCTTAACACTTTTCGGATCGGAACTAACAACGACCAAGAAGGTTAAGTATCTGGGGGTATACCTAGATACTGTTGATCAGGCGGTGATTAGATGCTTGGAACGGACAACCATCACAACATCATTGGCACTGGAATGTGTATTCAAGCTCAAGCAGAACACCTGAGAAGGTGGTCAACCGTGGAACAATGTAGACAAGCTAAAATGGCAATACAATGGCCGAGTCGAGGAACATTGAAATGAATTCGGATATCATTTAAGGAAGATGGGCCTTAGAGAGAATGACACTTGTAAGCTATGCCTGAAGGAATCTGAGACAGCAACACATATATTGTGTCATTGTCCAGTTTTAACAGAAGAATGGGGATCCTGGGAAAACATTGGGTCGAGACCTATTTAATGAAACATATCTCACATAAACAGATGCTAGCGTTAACACTAGGAATCAAACTCTGGAAAGAACTCTGGAGAGTGGTAGACAGACGAAAATAGACCCGAAAATGGTGGTCTGATTCAAGCATCTCTGGAAAATTTATATTATATTATTCTTTTAGACACTTTCGAGCATACTTTCTGTAAAGTTTTAAATAGTGCTATTGAACAAATATTTAAACAGACTTGAAAGTAGAGTACCTACGCACGCATGTCTTAAAGCATCAAAAAGTTGTTATGTAAATGCAGTCAGATTGATTGATTGATACCTAATTTCTTTTAAAGAATATCTTCATCCGATTTCTGCTTCTAGTTTGACTCAAGTGGCTATTTTAAATACTTAAAAAACCATGGCGATATAAAATAACCACTCGTGCTCACTTACTTACGTGAATCAAATTAGTTGTATATTTGCATGCAACCAGATGGCAAATTCAAAAATGCACTATAGCACAGAACTTTTGAATATCAAGGCAGTTTTCGCAAAGTGGCTTCATATTTTAAACTAAAAAGGAAGTTGTATAATATTGCCATGGTGTCGACTCAATAAGAGTCTGCAAGGAAAAATTAAATTACAGTCTGCTTGTTACATGCCGGACACAAGAAAATTTGCATCACGATAAGGAAAATGAAACAACCTGGTCTTAAGAGAATTTAAGATTTTCGCAAAATGTACATCCTGTGTTATTTAAATAAAACTTGAAGTAGTTATTTGCAAGTGAGCTTTACTATAATCTAGCCAACATTTAACAACAAACAGAGATAGCAATTGTATCTTACAAGATTAAAATATCGAAGTACTGCAGGTGCTGTGTTTAATATTATGCTGACTGTGAAAACGACTTCAGACTTTAAGGCAGTTAAGAATTTAATTATTCTTATTCTTCCTCGTTCGATGGCCCTGAACTATGAGCTCTATCGTAATTGGATGAGGTTATCTTTGGCCGGTTCAAGAAAATGTTTATTCGGAAAATACTTGGTACTGTTTGCATTACGAATTCTGGAGAAAGGGATTTAGCGACGAATTATACTATGTGTATAGCGATATCGACTTAGTCAAGAAACAATTACCTAATAACAGGAAGATTAGCGAATTAGGAAAAGAGCTCGGCGAACAACTCGGTTAACCGGAAAGGCTTGTTGGTGTGGTGTTTAGTGAACTAAAACATCTATGAAAAGAATATTGCAAGTGTAAACTAGCTTCTTCGGGAAAGCAAATCAATTGGAGTTTCATGTTAATACAATATGAACGTATTGAAATATTCAGAAGTACTAAATACCGCAGAAAAAAATCAAGAATTTTCTGAGAATTCTATTAACAGAAGGTACCGGACAAACACCGGCTGCTTCCAAAGCAGAATAAAGACAACAGGGAAATTCTACTGTATGAATTAAGTTAGTAAAACTGAATTGAAATCTTTATTCACAACCAGTTACCAGAGCTAACAATATTAGTGAATTCCAACAACGAGCAAGATTTCCAATATCTTCTTCAATAAATCAATGATAACAGTATAAAATCGGAAGTCGAATAAGGCTACCAGAACTGACAGTTTATCAGTTTAACCATTTAGTTGTTTTCTATATGACTTAGTAAGAAGCAAATAATCAATTTTGCAGAAGTTTGCTCGATAAATAGGATTTCTGCATCGCTTGCCTGATTTTAAAAATGCAGACTTCAAAACAATAGTAACTTTACCTTCTTTAAAGTTGCATGTAAAAACTTTTCTGTAATAATGGATGAGAGCTACCTAATCAAAAACTTAACATTTCTATATCAACTGCCTCTTCACGGATACGACTGATGTATCCGAAATGTATAAAATTGGCATTCTTCTTAATGACGTTGACATTTTCACAATATCTTCAATATCTTCAAACTAAGTCAGCACGACGTGTTGTTATCCAACTAGACTACTTCAACATTGTAATCGTGCGACATTGACAATGTCACGTTTACTAGTGTAGAAATAAAATTGGAAAAATAGCATAATACATATACATACTGCCACAAAAATACCGAAGGTTTAACTTAACCAAAACGTCACAGCTGACAATTACTACTCTTTTTTTTTTTTTAATAATTTGCGCGTGCTCAAGGGATTTGAATACCTTAAAATACTTGCATACATAGCGGGCGAATGAAAATTAGGGAGGAAAGAAAGATATGTACCGATGAACTTTGATTTTAAATGTTTGAAGGGTTTAATGACTAGGAAATAAATTTTTTTTAAATACAAAAAAAGGCATATATTTAGGTAATGAATAAAGTTGGATTGATACATGCTGATACCATGAAATACGACATCATTTACATGTCCAACAAGGAGTTGATTGTGGATACCCTAGAACAATTTTTCTTCGAGTTTTTTTTTTTTTTTTTTGCATGACTTGCCTGATATTTTCAAACATTTCCTGGTTTGTTGGAATGGACCAGGGACAATTAATATAGTTATTTCTGGGGATAAGGCGACCACCGAACTTCTTCTTCAATACATCCATTGTGACTCGCAGCATGTGGCAAGTGTCACCGTCCTATTTAAATCATATATTCACCAAGCAAATCCTCCAGCTTTAGCTTAACGCAAGAAAATTGGCTAACATGAAGCATTAGCGGGGCCCATTGACTGTAATTGACATACATACGGACATAATCTCGAAATAAATACAATGGAAAGAAAATCCGGATCTTTTTCCATATGCAAAAGTTCGACGTATACGGAGTCATTTATGGATTGGATCAATACGATCTTATACAAACCTATAGCCAAATTTACAGGGACATTCGAGAGGTACCCAACTCTTGAAAACGACTCGTGCATAGCTGCAGTATTCTCCTCACTTCTGGCGTTTCGCTGTCTTATGAATTAAATAGGTTGATTCGAATTTCGATTTCTTTTAACGCTTAATTGCTTGCTTATGGGGACGATTAAAACCGCCAAAAATTGGACTTTAAGGCATGCAATGTCGGACTACTGCCTTCGAATTTAAAAAAAAAAATTGAATGATTTGTAAACTTTGTTGAAACGACGGTATATAATCTGGAATATAAATATGACTTTTATCAAAAATGGTATGGATTCGGAGAATCCCTGTTAGGAAAATGTGTCGCATCTAGTAAAAAATCCTTTATTTATGAAAATACTCGTACATATGCCTTAAAAAATTATATTATAATATAATTTAATTGTACAATTATATTAATAAAATATAAATATAAATATGTGAATATAAATTTTCATTTAACTAGAATAAATAGCTTACTAGTTTTGGGAGTACAGCTTAGTCAGTTTGGAGGATATTTTGGAAATAATTTAGAATTAGTGACCCAAATTTAACCATTACAGAAGAAAATGTGATCTGGCAAGTAAGGGACGCGTCTTCAACGAATATACAATAGTTTACGATGTTATTAAGCGAAATAATACAATTTTGTTTTGTAAAAATTATCTAGAAAAAGTTGAGAAAATTCACACTTTGGGACTTTTAAAACAAGATAAAGTTAAATTCAGGTTTTTTTTTTTTTTTTTTTTTAAATTGGTGGGTGAAAATTATAAAACTTGTTTAAGAATCATGTTTCCAAAAAATAATTCATAAAACTCCTATCTCTATCATCAGAAGCATCTTTTTTACACGTTTTATGTGTACTTTGATGAACATTCATACACAAAATCGTGTTCGGTACTTACGAATGTGACCAACAAATTTACTATTAACCACTAAATGCTAAATGAAGATCATATTCCGCTTTATAAGCTTAAGTATAGGTTCATACATCTCTTCGGTAGTTTCTTGTAAAAGATATCTTTTGGGGGAGGTAAAACGAAAGTAATAAAATTGAATTGAAATCGGATCTTGAATTATAAAATAATTATTTTGAATGTTTAATTCTTCAAATGTTTTGTAAATTTTTTGATTTTTTAAAACTGTTATCTATTGAGTTTTTTACTGCCAAGCGATGATTTCATCGAATCCCTGAATTGGCGAAACCTTTTTAACAAATTCAGTTGAAAGTGTGTCATGAAAAAGTAGTCCAGTCAAAACGTACTTTCTTGTAAAAAAAAAGAAGAAATTTGACAATCGGGTTCTTCGTTATAAAAAGCAAAAACAGATTGGAGAAACTACATATTTCTTATGAATTTGTGGAAGGAAGGATTTGTATTGTACTACCGGTTTGGATGAAAATAGAAATTAAATAATCAGTTTAATTTCAAAATATTATAATTAAAAGATTAAACTGAATATAACTGTGAAAAGGAAACTTATCTTGCATGAAGTGAAAATTGAGATTTTTGTTGAACAATTTTGAGGCAGTAAAACATATCAAAATAACCAAAAATTAAATAGCCTTCAACAATCTACCTTAAAAAAAAAAAAAAAACAAATATACACAACCTAATTTTCTCATGATAAAATTTATTCGACTGTGTTGTAGATGGATGGATACAGTATGACGGGATATGCAATGTACAAATTCCGCAAAATCTTTAAATCTTCCGTTTAAAGACGAATTCTTGAGGAATACTCGTAAGTTGCCTTTTCACAATCGCATCACAAATACTAAATTTAAAAAGTAAATACAACTATACTCTCTCTGGGTAGCTTGTGTGTGTTCGTTTTTTATCAATCAGGACAATATTTGTTTTCTGAGAATTAATAATTTAATCGTGCAAGATTTAATAATTGGATATTTTTAATTTAATCGTTTTTAATATTTGTTCGTTTTTTAAAATGATAGTTAATTTTTTTTTTATCTGAAGAATATACATAACATAAAATAAGTTTTCCGTTCTTGAATTACTGCGTTGAAAATATGTAAATTGAATTTTTGAATAAAAAAACGCTATTCACATTTCAATTGTTCCCAGACTGTGCTGAAAAATGAGCCACTGTGCAATTTAACCCTTTTTTGGAGATGTATTATTGAATTAGGATTTTGAAATGGATATGCCATTTTGTTGCAAAGTCAGTAAGCAAGTTATGATATAGGTGCGATTTATCATCTACTTTTCTTCTTTCTTTTATTTAAAAATAAATTATTATTTTTTTTAATGATTTCGTCTAGAGAGTAGCTGGTAAACATAACCGTATTCTATGTAAACACTTTGTTAAAAGCATCGACACCGAAGTGAATCTAGTCATCATTGTTTGTACGCTCTCCCATTTGTTTGCATTTTATCCATTCCGCAATTTTAACTTGAAAAATAACATCGCAAACAAATTCTCTTTTCTTTTGAATTCACATCTGGCTTTGTAATAAGTTTTAAATGTTATTTGGTCAAACAAGTAAATACACTCACTTTCTTTGAAAACTTAATTAACTATTAATTATTGTTAGATACTCACCATAGTAGTAGAAAAAACATCGTCGGTCGAATACATATCATTGTGTTGCTGTATTATATATGGTTTTTGTTGTTTTTTATAGTTTTTTTTTTGTTTTTTGAAAGCCGATTTAATACGACCGCTCAATAAAAAAAAGCTCTTTTTATTGATTCAATCGCATCAGCATAACCTTTCCATTGTAACAAATCAGAAAAGTAATAATTTAAAATCCATATAAGATTAAAAAAGAATAGAAAAAAAAAAAAAAAAACAAACAAATACTAAAAACTACAAATACGAGTATTACAAGAAGCTTTTAAATAGAAGGACGCATGACAATCTACCAAGAGCGATTGATTCACTTTGTCAGATCCCACATTTGAATCAATTTTAAAACTTCAATTCACTGCAGCACACAAACCGAACAGCGAAAAAATTATTTTATATCAGAGTCAAATTTCAGGTCATGAAACTAGCTGAGACTTTTATGCTGAAGTCTTAAGTGTACTAGAGTGCTTTGTTTTGCTTTTAAGAAAAAAAAAAAAACCAATTGAAAAATTAAAAAAAGAAATAAATACGAAGAAAAGCTAATAAGAGTCTTTATAGTTTTCCGGCACAGAAAAACCGAGTAGATGGAATGAATATACGTACTATAGCGCGACACACACAAAAAAAAAAAAAACAGAAAACAGAAAACACAGCGCGATCGGTTATAAAGTCAGCGTCTAACTGAGCGTCTCAGCCAACATTAACTGGCAAATTTATTTCCAAATAGTGAGGGACTTAAAAGCTAGAGGTAACTTGTGTATAGCGTATAAGCAAATTTCTTATGTTTTTACCTACCGCTCTACTAACACTATTATAATCGAATTTTTCAAGTAGAAGACTTTTGAGGTTATGCTTAAGCACTCAAATACTTAAACACAAAGAGTTTTGTTAAATAGTGTTCGTGGTTTTTCCTTTTTTTTTAAAAAAAAAAAGATTTTATACTCGTATTTGCTTTGGCGATGCACTGATGTGCCGATGTACTTGGTGCGCCTCATGTGGAGAAAGTTATCATTTTATTTCTGTTAAACATTATTATCTGGTCTGGGGGGCAGACACAGTAGTGTGAGATAAAAATACAGATCCATTAGACATACGGATGGCTGTGAAAAAAAAAAAAATAAATAAATAAAAAAATAAAATAAAAATTTGGTGGCCGGAGTAGATACCCGCACCCGGTGCTAAAGTTGTATCTGAATTAAATCTGAACTTCATCGGGGAATGATGAATATTTATTATACACTTTTTTATTATTGAATAAACGTTGGCTAATAGGGGTAAATTAAAAAAAAAGTGTCCGGTGTGACTGGTATTGGTCAATATGTCGTAAACACAGGCATGTGAAAGGAGTCACGCGGAGAAAATGAATTGGATGACGTGGGAATGCCAATTCCAATGCCATATCATCAGATAAGCCTTTTCTTCTTCTCCTGTTTTTAATAACAAGACATACAAATAGCACCAACGATATGTTATTAGCATATAAAATACCGGTTTTTCGTCATTGTTTCCCTATTTTTGCTGACCAGATGTTCTCAGTCAATTTCAGTATCCTTATGTTTCTTACTGGTGTTTGTTCCTCAAAAATTACTCTATATAAGTGCAATAGAATTCTTCTTAGAAAAAAAAGCAATTGTATTTACAATACTCGTGTTGTTAACTTTCTAAAATTGTTCGTTCTTTTCAAGATTATTCTTTAAGCAACCACATGGTTTTGAATCTAAGACGTGCTATGTCCCTATAAGCTTACATAAAGTAGCTTTAGAGTACTTTATGTAATGTATTTGCTTTGTTTTGTTGACAACCCGGATGTCGATATATGGGAGTGAGACTACGGATGTGTTCGAATCTTCTTGGAACATCAGTGAATTTTATCACATGCAAGTTTGCGTCTCAAGTCTTTTGTTTAGACCATCAACGTTGTTTTTCTTTTTTTTTTTTTGGTTTCTGCTGAAACCATCACGTGGTTTTATTTACATATGTAGATGAATTAATATTATTATACGTGGTGGATGTCAGAGTGTTTGTTTTATTATATTTTTTAATTCTTGTTACATTTTTTTTTTGTAAGTAACTGCTGCTAAATAAAAAATAATAACCTCGTGAGATAGTTGGCTGAAAAAAGAAGATGTGTATATATATTAGACATGCATGTTAGATATCGATTAAAATGCGAACGATAATTGTTTCACTTTTTTCAAAGATAGCTTTAATCATTAACCTGGTGGGACACTTATGTGATATTCTGATGGTAGTTGCAAATTATCCTTGATGCATATGCACTGCCGTGAACTTTGAGTTCGTTTTTTTTTTATATATATAGGAAACATACTCATAATGCATGCTATTATGCAAACTTGATAATCCCACTCTTATTTCGCTTTTCTTGAATTAATATATATATATGTATGTATGAACATATGAGTGGGCTTAAGAGGAGTGAATTATGAAATATTCTAACTAATCCACTTAGACAAGTCACCGACTGGCACAAACAAACAAAATTAAACTTCTTTAAGCCGAAACCAGTGACTAGTTCTGAAAACGGGTATCCTGGTCAACTAATACTCCTCATACTTCTTCATACCTATGCATATGATCCTATGAATATATATATTTTATTACATCTTATATTATAATTTTTTTTTTACATACAGCTTTTAAAAAGGGTATATAATATTATACTCGACTTGTCGAAATAATGGAATTAAGGAGAAACTATTAAATAAAAGAGCAATGAAAGATTAAATGAAATTTTTTAATAATCGATGAATCTTAACATTTGTTTTGTTCCTCTCTTCACACCAATTTATTATGTTTTGTATTTTCCAATTATAGTCTTTTAATTGATGCATTCGATACTAGTTTTAGTTAACTACAGAATGTATCTTTTCATTTTTCAATTGATAAATTATTTACTTTATAATCTCTCTTTATTTGTATTCTATTAAGTAACTGCTTGTTTTTTTATTACTTCTGAATTTGTTTTGATTAAGATCTTGCATTCTATATTTGTATCTAATTATGTCAATTGTAAAGTGAATAAATATATAAATGTAATGAAAAAAATGAAATGAATGAAATAATTGTATATCGTGTATTCGTATATTTTCTAGGAAGGACTTTATGTACTCAATAACCGACAGTACGGCTTTCGTAGCAATAGGTCCATTGGTGATTTGATGGCATGTCTCACCGAAAAATGGAACCAAAGCGTACACCAATCTGGCGAAAGCAAGATAATTGCATTTGATATTTCTAAGGCATTTGACAGAGTTTGGCATCAGGCTCTTTTGTCGAAAATGCGCGCTTTTGGGATCAATGACCATCTTCTTCAATGGATTAGAAACTACTTTCGGTACCCCAGGGCTCCGTTCTGTCTCGGAAACTCTTTTTAATTTTCATTAATGATCTTCTTGTCTGATATAGTACTTCTTACCTAATATATTCCTTTGCTGATGACAGTACTCTCTGCATTTCATAATTGGGGAACTACCAACAGAGGGGAATTTAATGCTTTCAAAACTCAATGCTGTCTGCTGTCATTAAATTGAAATTTAAATACCCAGCCATTAAGCCATTATCTATGAATGACACTTATATCGTCGAAATCGAAAAATTTGTGACTCAGTGATAATTTATGTTCGATGTCGTCAAAAATGTTGTGAAATGTCTAGGTTTTCTCAAGCGATGTAAAAAATATTTCATTCCGCACAAAATTGGAGTATAGTGCCCACATCTGGTCAGGTGCGTCTAAAACAACTCTGCACCTGCTAGATAGGATTCAAAACCGTGTGATAAAAACTCATGGGTGACACTAATATTAATCAGTCAATCAACACCCTTGAACACCGACGTAATGTCTGCTGTCTCACTTTGTTTTATCGCTATTTCTGGTAACAGTGCTCCATTGAAGTCTTTAGTAGCATTCTGCCACTTTAAACCTTCAGCCGTAACACTCGTCTCGCTATGATTCATTCCTTAGCCCTGCCGAGCGTTTTATTTCGTGGTCGTTATAACTTGCAAACATTTAAAAACAGTGTACATCAATACCTCCTTTTCTTCCTCCCTAAATTTCTTTTGTCCACGATGTGTACAAAAATTTTTTTTAAAATTTTATATGTAAAAGAATAATATAGATTAAAGACCGATTTATGGAAACTATTTGGTATAAAAAATGCACTTTATATTTAAACAGAGTTTGGGTTCTACCAAATATTTCTTGTATTGTATTACTGCTGAGAATTTTCAAAAAGACGCAAGAAAATCTCACCAGTAACAACATTAATTTATTATAAAACAAAACAAAACATTAAAAAAAACTATATTAAGTATAAATTAAACCAATTTAATATTTATTCTTAAAACTCACATATGTAATAAAAAAATAATTAAACGTCTATTTTATTTTACAATTAAAAAATAGATCAGGTACTTTTAGTTTAAAACAGTAGTAAACGTTTCTACATAGTTTTCCAAAAAAGAAGATAAGACCCGCTCAAACAAGCAGATAGATGGAAACGATAATTACTATGAAGATGTAGATGTCTGTAATTATAGAAGAATAAAGACTTTTTTTTAAGGCTTTAATGTATTCCATATTCTTAACACTGATGATGCGAATACTCTATATCAGGCTTTTTACATTGGCCAGGACAAAAGGAAGCGCTTGTAAGTTGTTGGGAGTTATACTGAAGTATGTCCGATCATTGATTCTAACAATGATACGTGTCCAGTTGGATAAAGTAAGTGATTTGCAAAGGGATTGAGGAGTTTAATAGCAAAAATTGTGTTTTTCCCCGATCAATATGATGACCACCTCTCTTGAGGATTATTGGTAGATACGTATCTTCTGGTAGTTTCTTTCTATACGTATTTTACAAACCTATATGTCCAAGCTCACGCACTCCTGAATCTCAAAATGAGCATGTAACATATGCACTTTACGGGACATTCTTCAACCCATAAGTTTAAAGACTTCAAGTATATTTGAAAACACCTCTTCATAGTTCCCAACTCTTATGTTTCCGATTAAGCAATGATCACTACTTTATGCCTATTCCATGCTCACCTCTCATGAGTATTGAGTATCTGTGAAAATTCATTGCTGGCTATTATTGTCTTTATTTGTGGTCCGACGGAAATACTAGCTTTTACTTTGGCTGCGAATAACTTAGGAAACAATTTTTTTTGGATATTGAAAAGTTTCAGAATCTTGACGAAGAGCTTTTACAAATTGTTTCATAAGGCCTTATTTAATATATTGTACAATAATGGCATCAGTATGTGGTTAGCCTCGACAATTAGGTAACGTTTAAATGATGTTTTCCTATTCCAAACTCGGTTAGCTAACGCCATAAGTGTCTATGATAATAACAAAAGTCAGAATGTACGCATGGACTTCTGATTTTAAGCTCCTCGCATCATTACAATAGCAAAATCCGTCGTCGAATTTTTCTTTGATCACTTATTCTAACATTTTCTTACAAGCTACTCGTAGTTCCACTATTTCAACCGAGAAGCTAGAATTTTTGTTTTACTTTTGGCAAGTTCAGATGAAGTGTGGTTCGGAACTTACTGATTTGATCACGAGGTCATCGCCCTCATAGCTTGTATGTGTAGTTTGGGATTCAAATAATACGAATCTTTTCTTTATTGATCTAATAATGTATTAAATAATGAACCACGTCAGTAAAATGTGAAATTTTCTCCCAGCGCTCCTTCCCGATTTTACTTAATACAACATGTTTCTCTTTATACCATATATGAGTATGAATTGTGAAAGGTAAGAAAAAAGTTTTTCGAAAATAGTCGATGAGTTAAGTTATATTCTGATATAAAAAATTAGAAAATAATCATTGAAATAAACACTAGAAAAAATTTTTTGTTTTGTTAACCTGTGTTTTTCGATTGACTGTATCCATTACTTTATACGTTGTGTCAAACAGCTTCTCATTAATATTGCAAAAGTGGTCATTATTCATAACTATATCGGTCTGTGATTGTAGAAGTTTGTCCTAGTCAGTTGCATCATGGGAACCTACAAACCATTTTCAGGTGAGCCCAATACATTTAATGAATCCAATTCTTCTCGTCCGTTGGTTTCTAAGTTCTTTTAAGCAATCCATGGTCTGGTTTAGGTGATAGATTAAATCCAGACGGTCTTATTTATTCCCCACATGCTTCGTAACCAATTGTTCGGTTTGTTTGATAAGTTTTTTTTATAAAGTTTCAAGTCAATAACGTGGATAATTTTGAAGTATCCATTTGTTATCCAAGCGTCACCTTCCTTAACTGTTACGTTTGACGATCTACTAGATGGAGTGAAAAGTAGCCTCCTTGCGCTGCTACTGCAAAAAAGGTTATGGTGCCTTGAAGTCCGTTCATATTCAGGCAGACATTCCCATGCACATATTCAGTGCAATACTGTCTTTAGTTTTGTTTTGACAGCTAATTGTTGTTGACGTGTTTGGCATCATGTTGAGTATAGACAAAAATGATTTTCGTTCTCTCATAAAACATTATTTTTTGAGAAGCAAAACGAGGAAGGAAACAAAAGAAAAGTTGGATAAATATTATGGGGCTAATGCTCCGTCAGATTACACCGTCAAATATTGGTTTCGAGAGTTTCGTGGTAGCCGCACTTCCACTACCGATCAAGTCCGCAGCGGCAGGCCCTTCGATGCGGTTACAGAGGACAATGTCAAAAAAAAAAAAAAAAAAAAAAAAAAAAAAAAAAAAAAAAATACATGAAATGGTGTTGGCTGACCGGAAAGTGAAGGTGCACGAGCTAGTGGATACCTAGCATATTTTGGGCAATATTATGCATAAAAAAAAGTTATCCTGCCTCTGGCTAGAGCGCATACTCACTCCTGACCAAAAACACGAACGCAAGAGCACTTCGAAAGAATGTTTGGACTTGCTGATGCGGAATCGGGCGGACTTTTGGCGTCGATTGTTAACTCTTGAGCACCAGAGAACAGAATCAGTGCCCGGCAATGGATTGAAGCCGTTACGAGTGCTCCGAGGCGGCCGAGGGAGGCTCGATGGGTCGAAAAGGTTATGGCGTCGGTTTTCTGGGATTGGAAAAGGAAAAACCATCAACAGCGAGTATTACTGTGCATTATTGGAGCGATTGAAAGCCGAAATCGCTGCAAAACGGGCTCACATGTAGCGAAAAAAAATTTTGATTTTGCAAGACAATGCACCAGCGCACAAGAGCATCGCAACCACGGCTAAAATCAATGACTTACGGCTCCAATTGCTGTCGCATCAACCGGATTCACCCGATTTGGCTCCCTCGGACTATTATCTTTTCCCAAACCTCAAAAGATGGCTCGTCAATAAAAAATTCAGCTCACGCGAGGAAATCATTGACGCCACGGAGGAGTATTTTGCAGACCTTCCGGAAAATTACTTTTTGGACAGGATCGAGAAATTGGAAAATCGCTAGAATAAGTGTATCAAACTAAAGGGGACTATATTAAATAAAATAAAAAAAAACATTTAATAAAAAATTTTCTTTCATTCCCAAGGAGGTTACTTTTCACTCCTCCTAGTATATGAACACATATGCAAAACTTGCGAGGAAACCAAGAAAACTAAACTGATTCGAATTAGTTATTTAATTTAGAGGTTAGAACATTATTTCAAGATAAAGGCTTAACTGTAGCTTCTATTATATCCTTTCTTTATGTATAATCAGGAATTGACGGTCTTCATTAGCAACATTTTCAACAACACTTTGCGTTGCACGAATCTTGTATTTTTCAAAAGTAAGTTAAATCCTGAACACGTTAATTGGAGCTTTCATATGTGGTATCATGCTCGAATTATCTTGGTCTGTATGACTGTTGGAGAGTTCACAAAAACCCTTTTCAGCCGTACCAGATAATGAGTCTGACCTCAAAGTTCGTCCTTCAGCTGCAGTATCCGCGTCTGTTTCAGTGCTAATGTCTTTTTTTTTGGTAGCTTTTCCGGCGGCATTACGTAGGCCATGCAGATGTTGATTTCTGTCTTTAGTCATGAGAGAGCATCAGCTTCGAAATTTGATTTACCTGGTGTGCAGATCAACTCCTAGTTATACTCCTCAATCCTTGAGGAGGCTGGTGTTCTGTATATATCTTCATTTTCTTTGCTCCTTACCGATAATTTCTCAAATTATTCAGAACCCCGCTCCCGGAAGCATCTTCTTCTCATACCATGCTCACCTTGAAACAGCACACCACCAATTGCATGTTCGAAGCATACGTGGTCAAATTAAAGCTTTTTTCGTAGTCCGGAAATACCAGCACTTCTGCAAAAGTGAGTAGTTCTTTTAAGCAAATCCTCTATGGGTTATATAAGTCAATGGTTTAAGTAATTTAGCACTATCCCAGACAAATTCCCGTAATGGGAAGTCAACCCGATTTTAATTCCTTTAAATTTGCCAGTGGAAGTATTTTCTTAATAGCTTTAACCTTTTTTCGGATCTCGAAGGATACCTTTACGAGTAACAAGGTATCCAAGAAATTCGACGCTGGTGGCTAAGAAGTTGGTCTTTTCCAGCTTGATTTTCAACTTAGCTTCACTGGTTTTAAAGAAAACAGTCCGACGTTCCTTATGTTGTTTTATTCTGAATTCATATTTTCCATTTATCGTTGAAAAGCCCGCTTTTGGAATTTACTTTTCATTCATCAGGATCTGGTGAAAACTTGGGGTCAGGTCAAGTGTAGTGTCACCTATGGTAGACTGGCAAGTGTGCTGTTAATTTCGGTGATGGGATATGTATCCGTAATTGTTACGTCTTTTAGACGCTTAAAGTCCAATTACCCTGCTGTATTGCTTTTCTCCGTTAGGCTTTGGAACAAGGCATATAGGTGAAATATATGGACCATTAAACGGGCGGATGTCAAATGAAAAAAACTTTTGCAGTGGATCTTCCTTTCCTAACTAAATAAATACCTTTATACTCGTGTCTTTGAAAAAGCTTTTAACGTGGTTTTTGCTGGTGGTTAAAAGCGATGTTTTTTACGCAGTAAAGGACGCAGAGATATCCTATTGACATATACACAGGGTGTCCCTCCAAGTTATAGGCCGTTAAATTGAGGAACCTCTGATTTTAAGGTAAGACTTCTTAAAAGGCCGTAGATTTCTAACGGATTCAGCTTAAGAAACCATTGTGCACGCCAAGGTAACTTTTATTTATTAAAACTTTTCACTTTTCTTCATTATCTACGATTTTTATGACTTTTACATCTACGAACAACGCACGTTATTGCAAACCACTATTTTATTTAGGTAAATGGGTCACAAAATAAATTTAATATCCCCTTAAATAGTTTTTTGTGGTTCTAAAAAGGAATGTTACACTTTGAGTTTTCAAAACGCTTTTAAAGTAAATTTTCGAAATGTTTCCCGTGCCTTTGGATGCACGTTCTAGCGTGTTTGATGATTTCAGACTGCAAATTAATATTTGCTAAAATGCCCTTTAGCTCCTCTTCCACTGTATTTATTCTCTCTTGGAGCTCTTCCCGACTTCAAATCTCAGTCAAATAAACCCTTTCGTTAAAGGCTCCCCAGAAAAAAAATAAATTGGCGTTAGGCTAGGAGATTTAGGTGGCCAAGGAAAAGAACCAAATCGGCCAATTCACGGCCCAAATATTGATACAATGGCAAGGAGCTCCATCGTGCTGAAAAACAATTTTTTGCCTCTGAGTAAGAGGCACATTTCCCAGGAGTTCCGGCAACTGGTCTCTCGAAAATTCTAAAGAAAATGTTGAATTTAGAACATGTGGAAGTATGAATGGCCTGATTAAAGTATTACCCAATATTCCGGCTCAGACATTTACGCTAAACCTTCTGTAAAATGGTATACAGTTAAGAAAAACATTTGCATTTCAACTGCAGATTAACCTTTGAGAAGATGTTGTTCGTGTTAATTGAGGATTAGACACTACCCAATAGCGGGAATTTCGTTGGTTGGTAGTTCCTATTCTCGTAAACTGGCCCTTGTCAGTCCATAAAATTTTTTGAATAAACTGTTCATTCTCATCTTGTTGATGCAGCAGCCATTGGCAAAATTCAATCCTTTTTTGGAAGTCCCTTGGCAAAAGTTCCTGTACGGGCGTATAATGAAAGTGGTAAACGCGGATGGCTTGAAGAGCTCTATGGATTGTAGTTCTTGGTGTTTGCAACTGTGCTGCAAGCCTTCTGGTGCTAATAGAAGGCTGCATTCTTATGGTATTTAAAATTCTTTCTTCCTCTTCTGCTGCTGTTATGTTACACAATCTTTCTCTTATTAACCCATATGCTGAGCCGACGGTTGAAAGGCGGTAAAAAGCATTGGCCTAGAAGGGATGCTACGTCTAGGTTATCGTTGTTGGTACTCTAATTTAGCTTACCCTGTATTCCCATTACAGAAACCGTAAACGAAAATTATATCGGCGTATTCGCGAATCGAAAACATTTTTTCCTAAACATTTGCTAAACACTTTACTCGTTCACTCTTAATGAGTAAATAAAGTAACATCGGCACATTTCAAAAGTTGTCACCGAATTAAACAAAAACATCCCACAAAATAGCGGAAAATTTACCGTTGGCTTAATTCTCCAACTTTGTTTTACTTGTTAACTGACAGCTTTTAGTTAATATTTTTTTTTATTTGAACACATTATTTATTTTTTGACCCATTTGCCTGAATATATTAGTGGTTTGCAATAACTTCCGTTGTTCATAGGTGGAAAAATCATACATAAAATAAATCTTATATAATGAAGGGAAGGCAAAAGTTAACCTAAAAGTTAAAAATTTCGAGATAAACGCATTTTTCTGATGAAATCGGTCCACCGATTTTCCAAAATGTTAGCTTTAAAAGGCTTTAATTTTGGCTGGCGTTCATTGAACTCGATGCGGATGCGATTAAATCTAATAGATACTTACTTACTTAGGCAGCGCTACAGTCCAGGGTGGAACTGGGCCACAATATAAGCCTCTCCAATTAGTGCGATATTTGGCTAACTACCTCCAGTTGTGGACTTCAAGTTGGTTGAGGTCTTTTTTCACTTACGCGCGCCACCTAAGGCGAATCCTTCCTATAATACGTTGTCCCTCGGGATTAGAGTCGAAAATTCTGCGAGCTGGAGCGTTGGTATTCAATCGCTCTACATATTCCAGCTATCTCAAACCCCAATGTTCAGATTTTTGACCAGGTCGATGTCGCTGTACAGCTCGTAGAATTCATCGTTAAATCGTGTCCTCCAGAACCCGTCATATTTTTTCATATTTCTTTCAAAATGACCAAGGATACATTCGTCCGCTTTAGAAAGGGTCTATGCTTCGGAACCGTAGAGCAGGGCGGGGATTATAAAGGTCTTATATAGAGTTTCCTTGGTTGTTCGGGAGAGGACATTACTACATAGTTCCCTTCTTAGCCCAAAGTTCTTGACAAGTGTAATTCTTTGTTTGGTTTCTCAAAAGACAAAGTCAAAGTTATAGCTGTCGATTTTGGCATTCTTGCCGGATCGTCGGTGTTGGCTATCGCTTTTTGTCGACGGCATATACTTTGTTTTGTTCTCGTTAATCGCTAGTTTCAATGTTTTTTGAGACGACAATCTAGCCCGTATAAAAGATGATTATCCTTGTCAAGGTGTCCTACTGGCTGTCCATTATGTCCTTAACTTTTCCCCAATGGCTGTTTCTACTTAATCTAAGCTTGAATACGTTTCAATAAAGATAACAATCCTCTGCAGATCCTTGTACGTTATGTGTTTTTACATCCCGGCAGCAAAATCTATCGAATCCTACCAATTTGCTATCCATGCAATACTACCTTCTTACTTGTTGTCCCTTTCAACGAGTTCATGTATCCCGAATTGAGAGCATCCAGCGTCGTTTTCTTCGATTTTCTCTTCGAGGTCTACCCACGCCGAATCCTCTAATCTTACCTATCTATCGAGTCTGTCACAAACTCACTACCCTGAATACTCTTGAGGAACGAAGTCCCTCATTCTTTTCATTCGCCGACTCCTCTCACGCTCCGTTAATTGAATTCCTCAAAATTCCATTTTCTTTTACACTACTCCTCGAAATCTACGTTGCCCTTTCTCTTTTACCGGTATGTACCGGTATAAAGTGAGCGTCAAGATACAAGTGTCACGATAGGAAACATTTATCGTGAAAGGGCCTTAATTTTTTTTTTGTTTGGTTGCTATAACATCTATCAAACATATTTAGTACACATCAAGTCACTAAGCAAACAACATCATATTTTTTCATCGTGTTAAAAATATCGAATTTTGTAAAAGAAAATAATGACTTGTGGAAAGCATTAATTTTTTGTTTTCATTTTCCATTTGCAGAGTCGCATCGAATACTTGTCGAGGCATGCTCTATCAGAAGCAACATGCAAAAGATGGTTTCAACGGCTTAGAGATAACGTTTTTGATGTGAGAAATGAAGAACGTGGAAGACCACCAAAAAAGTTTGAAGACGCCGAATTGCAAACAATATTGGATGAAGATAACACTTTGAGTCAGAAACAAATGGCAGAAATGTTAAATGTTGCACAACAAACAATTCCTAACCGTTTAAAAGCTATGGGAAAGATCCAAAAGTCTGGAAAATGTGTGCCACATGAATTGAATGAGAGACAGATGGAAAACCGAAAAACCGCTTGTGAAATTTTGCTCAAAGACACGATAAAAAACCTGTTTTGCATCGAATTGTTACTGGCGATGAAAAATGGATTTCTTTTCAGAATCCTAAATTGAAAAAATTATGAGTTAATCCAGGAAAACCATCAACTTCGACCGCAAAACCAGATCGATTGGGCAAGAAGACAATGCTGTGTGTCTGGTGGGACCAGAAAGGTGTGGTGTACCATGAGCTCCTAAAACGTGGTGAAACCCTTAATGCAGATCGCTACCGACAATTACCAGAATGGGCCAGAACACACGGCAAGGTAATTGTGCTCCATGACAATGCACCTGCACACAAAGCAAAACTGGTTCAGGATACAACCAAAGCACTTGGCTGGGAGCTGCTACTGACCCTGCCGTATTTACCAGACTTGGCTCCTTCCGACTACCATTTGTTTTCATCGATGGGACACGCATTAGCTGAGCAGCACTTCGAATCCTACGAGGAATTCGAAAATTGGGTGCCTTTTGATTTGCTCCAAAAGACGAACAGTTTTATTGACGTGGAATCCATAAATTGCCTGAGAGATGGGAAAAATATGTAGCCAACAATTGCCAATACTTTGAATAAAATTATTTTTACTTTCCCATTAAAAATTTGTGTTTTTTTTCACAAAAAAACGCTCACTTTATACCAGTACATCTGATATATATCAATCAACCGCACTACATATGGTTCTAACGAACCAATCTCCCATAAGGTAAGCTCCAATCTTTCCGTTTTCGATTTTAATCATACTTGAGAAGATTTTTCGAAACTCACGAAACCAACACAAAAACACTTATTTTTTAAGGTCTGCAAACAACTGGTATACGCTGATAAGTGATGACATTCACATCATTGACGTCGCAGCGGGTTGTCACTGGTGCGTTTGCAGGTATTGAAACAGAAGTTACTAGAATGGATTAAATTGTGAATGAGAGTAAAATATTATACACACATATGCTGTTATAAGAATTAGCGCACAAGTTTCACAATATCGCAACAGATATCATAGTTTTACTCGCCATAGGAAAGTATTGTATTTGGGTATGACTGGTTCGTCAGCTAATTTTAAAGAATATACCAGTCATCCCAGATTTGGTCTTAGGACCTGTGCATTGACGTTAATGAAGGTTTTTTTCTTCAGTTCCATTTGCATTAACAGGTCTTGGATAAGACGAATTAATTGTGAATTCTACGAGCCGTATGGTTGGAAAAATCCACATTAGTCATTTAAGTTGGTTAAACTATGTAGAGCGAATATAACGCTCCGCCCTAAAGTGTCATCGATTCTAAATGGAATGGATAAATTCATTGATGAAAGACGCCATATACGTTGTTCTAGCTGTTTTTAAAAGCTTGGCAGCTAATTCAGCCTTACTAGGGAATGTTTTAATCTCATTCGGGATGCTGCCTAATGTTTATTATGTCGGATGTAACTGGAAACTGATATCTCTTAACGCACAGTTATACTGTTTTTTATCGAAATAAAAATTGACGTCACAATCCATAAAGGTAGCATTTTAGCTAACGTGTTAGGGGCCTTTTTGTACTTGGTGGTACTCACAGTACCTCCAGTCGATATGTAATGCTAAAAGTAACATACACTGATTTTCGTTTGAGTGATTGTGATTTTTAAGTCCATGGTGCTTAACACGCTCACTTACGATGCTGGATAAGCTCGGTAGCTTTTGAAGAAAATCCTCTTTTTGTAAATGGAATTTTTTAGAACTATTGTTACGATAAGACTGTTAGCATAAAAAGAGTTTGCCTACCATAAAGTCGAATCTTGATTTCGAAATGGTACCAAAATAAATGCGTTAAATTCAAAAATAACAATCGCACTCATTTTCGTACTATTTCTTTCAAATTAATGGCGAAATGTTGTCACCACTTGCTTCAAGGTCTAATTTATTTCGGAAATCTTACCTTTGTATACGAGTATACCTACATACACCAGTGTTTATATTTCACGCGCTTTCATATTTAATATAGTCTTTTCGCAAATTATGATACATTTATTATGTGTCATCTGCGCGCGATTTTTTTGGTGTGCTCTTCCTTATAACAAAATACCTAGACTAGTTTCACAAGATATAAAATTTAAAATTTAAATATGCCCAAAGCAGCTTTCATTTCAAGAGACTTTTTAGTTTTGTTTTTGGACGAATTAGCTCGTTTTATTCCATCACATAACCACTATCTACCTTTCCACATTGACATGATTCAGGGCATTTATCTTTTCAACACCTCAGTGAACTTAATGCGCTTACACTTCTAATTGGTAATACATATTTAAACAATTTATAGAATATTAAATCAATTAAGAAAGAAAAAAAAAAACTGAAGAAAAAACATTTTGGGTGCCCCAAAATTCATGCCAGAAGTAATTTTGATGGAATACTCATGTTTTTAGTTAAAAACTGCAAATTTTTTATTGATTCATAAAGTATGCAGTATAAGGATATGAATGGATTCGGATATCGGTAAATAGTAATAGTAAATAGGTAATAGCTTTGCTGGCACATACGCACTCTTTTGTCGACATTTTATATGAGAGTTTTGCATAAATGTGGCTTTGTTGATACAGCGCTCAATATGCTCCTTCAAGGCGTGGGTGATCGTGAGATTATTGGAAAAAATCTTAGACTTCAAAACCAAATTGGGAAATTACACGACCAGAAATGACTCATGAAGTAATTGAATATTTTCTAGGGCTGTATTGCAACAAGACAGTGCTTGTTGAAACCATATGCCATATGTTTGAATTTAGGCACAAAAAGCTAGATTATCATGTCCCTATAGCGAGCACTATTAACTGATATTGTCTAACCAGCCAGGTTATCCCTGATTAAGGAAGAATGGCCGATGATGCCTCTAGTCTGAAATCTGTTGCATGTTGTGGATGCATTTGTTTCTCAATAATCACTCGTAGATTCTCTGAACCCCAAATTCGATATTTTTGACGATTAAGAAGCATCATGGATGCTGATTGGAATCCACTTTTTGTAGTTCCATAATCCATTCAATGAATGAATGAACTCTCTTCCCTGTGCGTGATCTTGAGCTTGAGGTTCTTGAGTCAATTGCATTTCCTATGCATGAATATGCAAACCTTTCGTTCGAATGCACTATAGAGAGTTTCTCCAAACTTGGAGACTTCTCGATCACGGTGCCGAGTTGATGTTCCGTAACTATCAGCAATAGTTTCACGAGCCGCTTCGATGTTTTGTGTTGAACGACTTGTTGAAGGACCGCCAGAATGTCTAAGATCACTAATTGATCCAGTCTCCCTGAATTTTTGAATTAATCTCTTCACAGTTGATGAAGTTAAATCAATATTCTATATTCTATATATTCTATATATAGCTGCCAACTTTTATTATTTTTAAAATATTGCTCAACAATGAAAACGAATTGTCCTTTCGTGTAGCCCTCCATCCTTAACCACCCCGTAGTCTTAGCTGTCACGATGTCTGTCGTTTTTTTTTTTTTTTTTTTCGTTGGCAACATTTTACCGCACAAATGGAACAAAATTCAAATCTTGTGCGAATTTTGGGGCACCCTTTACAAATCGCCATTGGAAAGTGTAAATCATAAATTTTTATTATTATCAAATAACGACAGTTGAAGTAGTAAAAGTTTCGTTGCTGAATATGTTTTTTATTTTTATTTTTTTTTTGGAAAATGATATCAACTTGAGAAAATCTAGTGAAAATGTATAGCGGAATATGAATTACATTATTTGGTTAAAAGGAATAAAATCGTTTTATTGTTTTACATTTTTCAATGCTTCATTTTAGTATAAACGTGCCTGTAACGCCTTTAGAAAAAAATAAACGAGTTTACTAACATGCGAGTAGATTTGAAGTTAGCGTGCTTTAAGTCTTGTAAAATTAATGTTTACATTGATTTTGCGAGTGGATGGGATTTAACTTCAACGATATACCAAGGAATCTACTTGGAATTTAAAAGTAACTAAACTTTTTAACTTTTCCCACAATCAATTATTTTATCCAATTCCAATTGTTCCTTAGTCTTATCTTAGACGCAGTACCTTCAATCCCAGACCTCACCACAACATTTAGTTGGCGAGTCGAGAGTGATTCCATTGGCCGGTTCTCGACTGTCGTTTATTGTGGTCAACATCAAGTGATCGCATTGATACTGATATTTATTTGGCAGTAATCAAACTATTATTACTATTCAACCTGGTATAAAAATCACAATGATCTTTTCACTGGCTTTCGTTTTGATTATCCTGGGATTAATTGGCACCCAAGCTATTCCAAAATTTTGTGTGCCCGGTTTAGGATGTATTCAAGGAACAACGTTACCTGGTTATCAATTACAAATATATAAGGAATTCATGGGTATCCCATTTGCTCAACCTTTAGTTGGAGACTGACGATTCGCGACTCCAAAGCCGGCAACACCATGAGAAGTAGTCCATAATGCAACCAAAGCACGGAAAGACTTTATCCAAAAGTTGTACTTACTGCCAAATCCGTATATCGTTGGCCAGGAGGATTGTTTGTATTTTAATGTTTATCGAGCTAAAATGTCGGATGATTTTGTTGGTGGAGGATTTTTCACAAGCGTGACGATTGCTTATAGCTTATCGTAGCATTGGGGTTGCTCTCTACAGGAGATGAAAACTTGCCTGACAACTTCGGCCTAAAGGATAAAAATTTGGCATTAAAATGAGTTCAAGGACATATTCAGGCATTCGGAGGTAATACAAACAGTGTTACAACATTCGGACAAAGTGCTGGCGGCGTATTTGTTCATCTGCATATGCTAAGCCCACAATAATAATGAGTGGCAGTGCTGCTGCCCCATTCGCAATGCCACAACATTGAGTACGAAAAAAGTTAACAGTGGCTCTGTGCCTAGTTAGCGCAACAGATCTCGTTCAATCAGGTCATGGATTCAAATATTCGCATGTTGACCCAATGACAGTATTCCGGCAAGTAATTGAGGAGCCCGGAGATAGTGCTTTTGTGACGGAAAATCCAAGAGAGTTACTTACTGCTCGGTACACCCATATCCCTTGGATGACTGGCCTAGTACCTCACGAAGCTGGCGTAAGGTCTTTGGCTATAATGTCAAATAATAATACTCGCAATGAATTTAATAAACAATTTGACTATTTATTGGAAAAGCTCATGGAATTCCCAGACAACAATAATAATGACGAAAAAGTGCTGGAGTTCATCGGTTAAATGATGACAATGCTCAAGGCTTAGTCGATATTGTGCCTGATCTTAGTTTCGTATATCCATTCTATAAAAGCATTCAAGAGTATATTCAATATGCAGGCTTAAGAAAAATCCTGTGTACCTTTACAAATTCAACTTCCGCGGTTCGGTGTCCTACTCCGCAGCTTTCACAGGCACTGTCACTGACTACGGTGTGGTACATTGTGATGACTTGATATATCTCTTCCAATCACCGGCTTTATTTGATCAGGAATTCAGTAAAACTTTGGTTGAATCGAAAGTTATTAAGAAATGGGTAAACACTTATGTGTCCTTTGCCAAATACGGGAAACCATGGAAATGGCAGTGAACTATTAAGCGAATGTAATCAGGAGGTCTTAAAATCAATTGACGATGATACTTTCTGGGACTATAGCGATATCGTAAACACTCCCGATGGCGACATTTTGAAGATCAACAATAAATTGGATGTCTCCAAAGTCAGATTATGGGACAGTATACTTAATTAATGTTTCGTGTTTGATTTGGTGTGGTTTCTTATATTTTCCATTTTTTAATTATCTCTTAATGCTATTTGAACATGTTAAAACAAGAATAAGCAGGATTTTTCCTGAGGAAGTATTCCGTTATATCGTCATCATTTAACAACGTGCTTAGCAGGAGGTGATAGCACACTCAATTACTAGGAAAATGCGAAGTGCCTCATAAATATGTACGTCAGTAAACAGTCTACAATCTCTTCAATTGACAATGAATGTGAATGTTGTTGACTTTTTAGGGAGGTCACGAAGCGTACATACATATGCTGTACTTGCGTAGAGATTTCTGCCCCTGAGTCTTTTCGAGTGTCAAGAGACATTTGTACGAGTTGTATCAACAACTTTTATGTGTACAAAATCTTTTCAAATGCAATCTATGATATGAATATCAATGGGAGAGAATTTCACCAATGTGCCTAAAGCAGAGCCAGCCAAAATTTGTATCAAAGTATAGAATTTGTCATCAACAGGAATGGTCATCTTTATTAACTGTTAGCACTCTCACTATTTGCCAAAAGTTTTTATATGTGGGTCAGTGGTAGGTTTTTTTTTTTTTTAAAGATCTCAGTTTTTTGATAAATAAGTATTAAATAAACTTTTAAAAGTGTCTTTTCCTAGTCGTTGTACCATTGGGAGGGTGGTCTGTTTTTTATTACAATACATCAGTTAAAAAACTTTGTAAGGTTACTTCAGATTCTGAACAGCTCCTCTACCTTCTGAGCTAGTGTAGAGTTTTCCTTCTATCAAAGTTCGAAACAGCCCATTCGCCTCGAAATTCGATATGCACGAAAGCCTTTGAAGCTGGTAATATATTTAACTTACCTGGTGGATGGATTTAAGTTGGTAATTTTGTTTTGTAATAAGGGCTGCCTAAAAACCAACATTGTTGAAAGTCAAGCTATGTTAAAGTATGAAACCTGAGTGACGAATGCCACGCACGTTGAACTTATTACTGTTCTTTATTACGCGAACACGAATTTAAATATGCCATTGCTCGTTCTATTTTTGAATCATGATTGTAGCAACTATATTTTGGTTGTAATTGCACATTTCGTTAAATAAACGTTTATGCGCAACGGTTGGATTTGAATTAGGGTAACATGAAGATTGGAAAACTCCTTAGATCAGCGTTTGATGAAGACAAAGCCAGAGCTTGCTTCTTTTTTTATCATATTATCAATGTGATAACGAAAATTGAGTTGATTTGAGGGAAATATTCCCTGGGTAATGGAAACTTGAAAGAGAACTGTATGAGGTGGTGTATTTCACATTTATTTAAAAATATATGTCTAGCAGAACAATCTTGCTCTAAAGTATAGACACAGATTCTAAAGTCGTTTGTGGGTAGCTATTTATAAAGCAAAAGTTTGGTTTGCTGTGGCTCTTGGGTATGGATGGCGAACGTTTGACTAAAAAAAATTGGGAAGATAAAATAAATAAATAAGTAAATGGCGCGACAGTCCGGTGTGGGCCAAGGCCTAGCATCTCGCGCTCATTTGTGTTTCTCACTTTTTGATTTATATACACTTCTGAGCAGGGCTTATTGTTTATTGTCGGTTCTGAACGGCAGAATTTTGACGTTCAGAGGTTTGCCATTGCCCGCCGAAAAGATGATGACAATTTTGAAAAATTTGCTGTTGTACTCCTACCGGAATTCGAACACAGGTAAATGGCGTGACAACCAGTGAGTTAACATCACGCTACCGCCACCACCGAAAGATATCAGTAATTTGGGGATTGCGCGAGAACTTACCAAAAAAGAGATGATGGACATTTTATCCGATTTACTTTTAGTTTTGATTAACTGAAAGAATTGTTTGGGGTCGGAAATGAGTGTGTGGTCTATTCGGTTTAAATAATTTTCATAGAGAGTTTGGCAAAGTATAGATAAATTTATTTGGGAAGACTGACAGTAGAAGAAATCGGCGTCAGAACGTGATTTTAAGTAAGAGCTTATTTCATTATGTAAGAAAAGGTCGCAACTTTTTATTATACCAGGCTGATGAAGATGAAGGAATCATTTTGGATAAAATGGTACAGATTGGGAGATACTTTTGAAAATTTCAGTATATATAAGGACGTGAAAGCATTGTTAACCACATCTACGATCTATCGCAGAGAAAGCCAAAATTGGCTAGGCCGAAGAGGCTGTTTAGTTTGGCGTAGTATGCCCTGTGAAAATTAAAACTGTAAGAATACTCATAGGAAGACCATTGCCATGCAAAAACGTAAGAGAAAGAGAAGCGTGGTGACTATCCAACTTAGAGAGAAGATGTCTACTTTCTAAAACTACTACGGCCATATATTTTTTTCTCGCTATCTAGACCATTATTCTTAATATTAGGGGTGAGACAGGTTTTTGTTAGAGCAAAATTGTCGTACGACATGATCTGCAATTAAGATATGTTTTGATAATAAAATGGCACATTTGAAAGGTTTCGGCGAAGAATTGAACAACGGGTAAGGAGCACTGGTAGTTTTTGAAACTAGACTTTGTTCTCTGAAGCTGTAGTATGTATTTGGAACTTATGTAAGACAAGAGATAACTAGCTTCATGTGTTTCAACTGAGTATTATCAGAAAAAAAAACAATAAAGTGGCGACGCGGACTAGAATTCCCAACAGCAAAATCGTGAATATTGGTAATTACTAGATAGGTGACTTTTACGTTACATATGTATATCACATGCGTTACGAATATACGTATTACAATCGAGTGCAATATCGACTACGAACAAAAAAAAAGTTAACCATCTTTCAAATTAATTATAAATAAAGTTCACTTATAACATGGCTTAAATCGAACAGACGATCGCCAACATTTCAAAAGTGCTTGATTCCGTCATATTCATGCAATTTTTCAGCCAATCATGAAATTGTTTAAAAAACATGGCAGTGGACTGCAACTCGTAGGATTTGATGAAGCAAATGAAATGTTCGAATCTCACTTGCAAGGAGTTGAAAATTATCTGGAAATTCGCGATCATATAGACAATACATAAGAACATGATAAGAAGCGAGTGCAAATATTTATAAATTGTTTAGGCCCTAAAATTTACCATTCACTGACACGTCTTCCCGCATCATTCGAGTGTAGCGATAAATAATTATTGTAGATCTCTGGTAACATAATCGGAAGAATACCTACCAATTCGTACGTCGCCGAGAATCCACCATATATTTTTTTTAAATGTCTGTTAGTGTATCTTAGAATAGGTACACATTTTTCGAGTAAAAATAAAATACCAATAATAAAAAAGATTTTGTAAGAAAACAGTCGGAAATAAAGGAAAAACTATATATATTTTTTAAAAGAACTTATAATTAAATAGTGGTGGGCCCGATGATAGTAGTAGAGTGCTTATAGTGAAAAATTGCTAAGGATCTCAAGAAGCCCCGCCTGCACAGGACATCAGGAAGCTCGGAATCCTCAATGTTATTCGAAACAAGATCATCGAAAACGCGGATGCAATCCTCGAGCCATATAATACCCCATTGAATTGGGGAAGCTTTGTATGACAGAATCAGCTGATCTACCTACAGCCCTAAATTTATGGTAAAAGTTGGAAAATGAGCAGTTCAGGTCCAACTATACAAACCACAATACTGGAGCAATGCGAAGACCGTCACCAGCTCCGCCTGTTCCTCTATGGAAAAATTCTAGCTCGCAAACATTCTACCCTCATTTGGCATATCTGCCGTATGTGGCATATATGCCGCGCATTCCACCCACATCCCTTTCATAACCAGTTCTCGGTTCCTACACCTTCCTACAACCTACAAAATCAAAGACTAAACTTCCAGTCCAATCCTCATAATTTTCAAACCAATTCCCAACCAAATAATCATTCTTAGTTAAGACCCGCTCTAAGACCTGAACAGACGGAAACAATCAAAATAAGGACAAATAACGAAGACGAAGCATCCTTTTTTTTATAATCCCGCGCGCGCACCAAGGGGATATGAATGTTTTACTGGCTTTTCTCCATGGCGCGGGCGGGTGGTGTAATAGTTTGAAACTCAGGTGTATTAGGTTTCGATATTTTTCCCAGAGGTGGTTGTCAAACTGGAGCCAGTGCATCCTCAACCAGTGGGTCTTAGTACGTGTTATTTGTACTCCACTCCAACACCAGTGTTATGCCTTCATGTCAGAGTTGACGCCGACGGGATTTTCATATAACTACAAACAAATTCTATAAAAAGAGTTTTTCAGAGAACTGCCTAGCACGGGATTGAAACCCGCCACCCTCTGCTTGAGGAGTCTATGCATATACCAGTACACCTGAAATCTGAAACTCTGTACAACCATGAAACTAAAATCAATAAGTATTATGCCGAAATGAAAATTCGGAAGTGAAAGATTGATTACTGGATGATTATTTAAATATTTATGATCTTTATAAAGCAACCGCACAAATTACAAACGACTTTTTAGAGGTTAATTTTGTAGAACACCAGGTTCAACAAAAACTATATTTAACCTTATGTTGCTAACACTGAAATACCTATTCAATCAGAAAAATTTCTACGCTAGTTCTATCGGTGGAAATATCAAAATCACTCACCACACACTGCTCAATCTTTTCGAAATAAAAGAAATAAATTTTTCCATATTACCTTCTTTGAAATACTTTAACATAATTTTCGGAAACGATACGCTCAAAAAATTATCGGCTGTAATCATCTCTAAAAGAAATTAAACATATGATAATTGACATCGGGATAAATCTAAGGATAAATTCTCTAAATACGCGCTCGCTAGAATCTTAAAATAAAGAGCAACAGAAGACAATAAAAATATCCTTAGAGAACTATTCTATCTTTTGGCAGCACAGATTGTAGAAATGGACAATGAAAAGTTATTCAACGCATGTTAACAGGTAATGGGTCGCTTTAAACTGGGAGTTCCTTGTGAGAGCGAGAGGAAAGATGTATGAGTGACCTGGGTAATTGGGTCAGCAAGTGTTTGATCTTGTGAGAAGTGTGATAAAAAGTGTGTCGGTGAATGATTGATGTTGGGAGTTGGTACGAACCGGTTTGATGTATGGTGTTTAGATAAGGGGTATTTAGTATATTTTATGTTTAATCGTATGAAGTGGGTTGTGGGGTTGAATGTTATCAGTGTTTTCGTGTTTTGTGAACTTTACATGAACAATTTTTTGACTGAAATTTTCAAGATCATATTAATGAGTTTTGAGAGAAAAATAGTGGTGATCTCTTATTACATATCTTTGCCTTAGAGAATTAGAATTAATGCGAAATTTCGGGTATAAGCTCTGATGTACAGGTTACAGTTTACTTCTTTAAATCAATGGAAAAGAATGGACTAGTTAAAAAAAGACCCTAGAACTCAGGAAACGATACCGGATTTTAACGCTTATCGTTGCCAAACTAAATACGGGCCAAGAGTATTAATTGAATTAGAAAACAACAAGGTGTTCTTACCTATTCTTTTTAATGTTATGGATGACAACGGTATCAAGGCCTTATCCTCAAATATTGTCAAATTTGAAGTGTAGATATCATACAACAATAAGAATATTATTGAAGTCTTGTCACCAATGTCAAAAATCACCTACTTTAAGAGGTAAACACTGTTTCGATAATTACAGGGGATCTGGGTCAATAGGAAAGAGGCCGATTTGTGAAATAGTCAAAATGCGTGTCTTTGTCTTATAATATACAGATAAGAGAGAGAACATACTTATGGTGAATTTTATTGCAAGCAATGCAAACAACATGTCCATCAAGGGAACTTGTATTATATTCAACAGGATATTCGAACCCCGAAATTGAATAACGTGTTATTTGATTTGTGTTTTATGATTTTTGGAGTCGTCAAGTATCGTATCAAGTATCACTTATCAGTGAAGAAGTGATTAACGATTTTGTTGAACCAATAAAACTTCACCAACCAAATTTATATGTTTTTAACAAAGATGTGACCTTTTAAATGTGACCTACTTAAATGATAAAAGTTTTTACTTTTGCCAGAAGTATAAATTTACACTTAATATTAAAAATATTCAGAATGTAATAATCTTTTCGAAAAGATATTGTTTTGGCTCATAATGCATAATCGTATGATCACCAATTTATTTTAAGTTATATTCTGCAACAAACAAAATTTCAACCAAAATTAATAATGAGAGGAACTAAAATAATGCTTATGGAATTAGAAAACGCAAAATTCATAGACTCATAAAAAAGGGATATTTTTCGCATTTTTATAATACTAAAGAAAATGAAAGTTATAATATGTAGTTCATTGCCACTAATGGAATATTACTATCCAGATGCAATGAAAAGAAAAGGTCGCTATGTATTCTTAAAATGGTAAGAACAAAATAAACTCGTATTTCTCGCGAAACTATTGTATTTGATTCAAAGGACCATTAAATATACTGATTTGAATTTTGAATTTGAAATTTTAATTTCAATACGAAAGTCTACAGGGCTGATTTTTATTAATTCACTTCGATGTCTACTATCTATTACGAAAATTGTTGCTTGAGTTTTACATAAATCCCTCGGCAATAACGGTTCAGGAATTGATCGATTGTAGTAGGTTTTTTGAAAGTCACTATAGGTATATACTCGTATTGTACAACAAGCTAAAATTATTTTTGTCGAAAGATAGATTTAAGTCCTCACAAGGGTAATCCTCTGAATTCAAATAAGCTTTCAGATTTGCAACATCGCAATGGTTGAAAATAGTTGGATTTCTTTTAACAAACTACGTTCATTGGTTTGAAGAGCAAGAATAATAAAGTTAAAAGGTTAATTTTACACTCCAAATATAATGGTTAGTACTTGGCAATACAGGATATACGTATAGATCTTAGTTTCGGAAAACGATTTTTATTGTTTGGCCATCGCTTATAGGTTTATATAATTTTAATTTATACACATCAGACAGTGTAACATGTGGTGTTTTCCATTGGACTTTGAATAGATTTATTATGGCCTTTTCATCTTCTTCTGTAATTAATGAGTTTTCATCGGTACGCGAACGTGTCAGAATTAAATCATGTCGACCATTTGGAATTATTCGTTTATAATCTTCGGTCTAATGGGTTTATTAAGAGATACACAAAAATTAAAAAAAAGAAAACTGATGTTATTTTAAAAGTTATGGGACCTGATGCATTAAGTAATACTATATATCGTTTTCATTTTCATTCAAAGAAATATAGATGTTAATATTTGATGTAATACCCATATTAGGATTGCGTTTTGTTTTTGTTACTGCCATTCCATCAGTTTTAGATGCAGTACCCTCAATATAGATGTAACTTTCTGAAGATAAAATATTAAGGTTTTGATGTTGGACACAAATTTAAATAATATTATTTTTCTCTAAATTCCAGTTTTGAGATACTCTCCTCAAGTCTCGGTTCTTCGAAAATATTTAGCATACTTAAGGGAATTTAATTTTTTTTTAAATTTTTGGCTTATAACTTAGATATGGTAAAATAAAAAAAAAACTGTTTATTTTGTTCTGTAAGACTTGATACTCTTCTGACAGGTGTTGGTTGTATATTAACAGTAGTGGCTGTACTACAATCTAGTGTACTATAATCTAGTGTGGGTTAAAAGTAATCGTATACTATCTTTGTTGAGTATGGTATGGTTTCTCTTCGAAAGTTTATTGGATTTCCCTCTTGGTCAAAAGATTCAAAGTTATTGAACTTATTCTTTTACAGTTCACAGGTAAGTAGATAATATTTCGTGGAATCTCCACTATTTTATACCCAGGTCTAACCTTAATAGAAAATTCAAGTAGTATAGGGTTTTCTAATAACGACTTGACAATTTTTTTTTAAATAAAAGGCAAACCATTTGAGATATTTCAAAAACTTTATTATTGGCTTGAAGTACAATCAAAACATTTATGAATAGAACTCGACTTCGTTCATATGGCCACCGCGGGCACGTTTGCAGCGGTCGATTCGTTGACCCAATTTTCAACAACTCGGCCACACATTTCGTTCAATGTTGGGTCTGTGCTCTTCCAATGACTTAACGTAGCCCCACAGAAAATAGTCAAGCGGCGTTAAATCGCACGAACGAGGCGGCGTAAGTATAGGCTCACTATACTTACTCTTCAATAAATCGATTGTAGCGTGTGCTGTGTGGCTTGTGGCACCATCCTGTTGAAACCACATATCGTCCAAGTCCATATCTTCCAATTCGGGCCAAAAATAATCGGTGATCATGGCGCGATAACTGACCATTCACAGTAATGTGACGATCGTTATCGTCGACGAAAAAATATGGCTCCATAACGCCGCCGGCATGCAAACCGCACCAAACAGTTATTTTTTGTGGATGAAGTAGTAATTCATGAAGCACATGTGGGTTTTCACCCGACCAATAACGCATATTTTGCTTATTGACGAATCCATTGAGCCAAAAATGAGCTTCGCCACTGAAGATGATTTTCGACTCCGAATATCTGTAGAAAATTTTTATAAATTGCAGACATTGCTCATTAGTGCACTTTACCAGAATAAAAATGTTGAGTTTACTGAATAAATTGACAGTGACAGTTTGATGATTAGTAAAAGAGTGCGTTCACAAATTAAATTCAAAGTTGTCAAGTCCCTATTGGAAAACCCTATATATGGACTATTGATATTGTTTCGTCAATCATGTTACAATCGATACGTACAATATTAACTCTATTTACGAGTATGTTTACTTAAAGATCTGATTCGTGTAATTTGTTAGAGGTTAGCTTTTTGCTACTTAACCCCAAAAGTGAGCCCATGGAATTTAAATGTAAAGCTCTTCTGATCTAAATTTATAACACCGCGTTCCTTACCATTTGGTCTTTTTGGTAATTTATCTCTCATGTAAACACCTTGAAAATAAGAAATATGGGTTTTTCCAATCTAATTGATGTTAAAATTGGGTAGCAAATCTAAAAGTTTTTTGAGTCTTGAGCTTTTAAAAAAATCCCATATCCTTATATATAGGGCTGTAGACAAAGTCATTTACCCTGCTTTATTGTAATTCCTTCTATAGCAAGATTGTGACTTTATTTTCTCTAATTGTTGCTTGGCAGCTTTTGCTTCATTAACTATTTTAACTATACCAGCAACACCTCCAGCTACCGATCCAATCGCTGATAGTCCAGCTAAGATAGGTTAAAAAGGTAAAAAACCTCCAATCTTCGGTATTGGTATAACATGGAGGATATTAAGATTTTTTCGTTTATTTTTCACAACTTTTATATCTGCTTGTAAGATACAAGATACAAGATATGTGCATTTGTATCTGTACTTATAAAATCCTTAATAGAATCTCTAACTTCTTTGACAGCCTTTTTAAGTAAGTTACTTACTTTAAAAAAGTTTCTTTTTCTGAAAATCCATCCCAAGTTTTATTTTTGCCTTCTCTTTTTCTTACACTAAAGAATCTTTTGCTTGTACCCTCTGCCAGGCTTTTTCAGCCAGATTTTGTCTGCAATATGCGTAAGCTTTGATTATTAGCGTATGCGATGTCGTGTTTGCGACAAGCTTCATCCAACTGATTAACTCCACGATCTAACTTAGCTAAACGTTTTTTTTAAACATAGGAATTATATGAAGGAGGATGCAATGCAATATTATTGATGAACGAATTTACTAATAATATCATGGAAATGTATATTTCGTACTGACAGGTTTAATACTAAAATCAAGCATATTATACTACTTCGTCCTTGGTGAGCACGCTGATTATTCTGAATATCCAATATATAAAACATAACGATTTATATAGAATACTTTCATTTAATAAAGAGAAGTTCATAAAATAAGCAGATGGTATTAAGGTTATAAACATTGATAATAACATCGTAAAGAAAATTAAACAAAGTGAAATTATATTCGAGGAATAATTGTAGGCCCATTAAATTGTGGTAAAACTAATGTCATGTTAAGCATCCTTTTGTGTCCGAAAGGATATTAGTAAAAACTAATAAAATCCATTCCGGGAATGGGATATAATGAATTTTTAAATAATTGTGATATTAAAACTCCTTCCGAAGCAAAACGTATTTCTATTTTTACCATATATTTGATGATGTGGCATGCCATAAGCAAAACAGCGAAGTATAGTAGACATATTTTATCTATGTTAATCATAAACTCATATACCTAAGCACATGATTCGTGATAATGATAATTACATAGTTCTTTTTAAACGGGATGATCTTAATATGAATCATATATACAACGACCATATGAGTTCAGATATGTCATTCAAACAGTTGTGCTCAAGTTGCTGAAAATATAAATCATTAACAAAGATTTCGCTATAAATAAAGGTCGGTTTTATAGATCATTTGAAGAGATGATGATTTTTTGAGAGTGTTCACTTATTATACATCAGCTTGGAACCGGTTTGATAGTAACAGATCCCGTTAAAAACAGCCCTGATAGGAACAACCCTGATAGATACAGCCCTGTTAGAAACTGGTCACTTAATATTCTCCTCATCGATTTATTTTAAAAGCAAATACGAATGTTAATCCTTAAATATTGTATACTCGTATACTAAATAAAATCAATAAAGTTAGAAAAGACTTACAAAGAAAGAACATGCTCCTTAAAAATAGAAAAATGATAAAGGAAAGACAATTTGAAAATACATTCCACCCAATAGTTGAACCGATAAATTATAGTAAATTTTAAAAAATATTAAAAGCATCAGCGGTTCGAATAATAATATATAAAGAAATGTAGAAGAACTTAGACGATGACTAAAATTGAAGTATGAAAAATGAAGTTCTTACAATAAGAAAAATTAGCATGAAAAATCTTCTCACATATTTCCTGGATGATTTCCAAGGTCACCCCATTCAAATTAGTTTCTGTGAGATAGAACTCCTAAAAACGCAACACCCTAATATATTCCTTGTGGAAAAAGTATTACAAACACGAGGGGACCAAGTATATGTGAAATAGCTTGGTTTTCCACGCTAATAGGTATCATCGAAAAATAAAAGAAATATCTTAAGTAAATATATATTCTTAGTATAACTAATAAAACACAATTATGAAATTTGTTTCTTATTTTATTCATTATTTCTTAAGGTATCTGCATATGGTATGTTAGTTTTGCTCTCCTATGATCAAGTAGTTCATAATTCGATTTATGTGTTGTTCCAAACTCTGTAACGTCTTTCTGACTCGTATTCACGATAATGACCAGAGACTTTTTTTTGAAATTGCTGTCATAACAACAACGAATTTTAAGTTCTTTATTTTTGTCAAATTCCAGTTTGAAATGTCTGTTAAAAATATTCTGACTCTCAATATACCCACCGATATTTATTTCCTTTTGTATTAGATCTTGCCTGAACGCTTCAACAGCATCTTCCACATTCACGTCTTTTGAACCTTCATGGTTAGTAAATGCGAGTAAACCATCTTTGTTGGTGTTGGATGAAAAAGTTTTTGTTGCGGTAGTATTACTTGATAAATTCAAACTTGAATAGTTCTGATGCTTTAAAAGTACAAATTACAAATCAATTTGTACCTGATCATGATTTGATAAAATAATCTCAAATTGATTTGGTATTGTCCTTAAGGTTTACCAATGGTGCTGGAGTCGAAAAAGTTACCCCGATAAGAATCAACAAAATGAGATACGCAGCTATTATTTTTATTTTCCTTATAGATCTGCATAGACTGAATGCTTTCTCCTAATTGAAATAAAATGCAGAACTTTTTAATATATATCGTACTATAAATCTATTGATTATATTATTTTCCTTTAAAGTTGTTCTGTGAAATAATATCGTATTTTTTCGGTCTTTCTCATGATTAATCATTAAACGCTCTCACCTCTTTTTGCATCAATTATATAACTACAAAAACTTTTTTCAAAAGTTCAAAGGTCAACTTGAACTTACAAAACACATCTCGAATTTTCTTTTATTTCAAACACATTTAAATCTACCTCTCTCAGTCTGCTCCCATAAAATGTTTTAGAATGTAAGCATTATCTTTTATAAGTACATCTTCTTTAATACATTTCACAACCATTTCTGCACGATTACTTGCATTACAATTTTCGTTATTTTCAACATGTTGTGCATTTTTCTCAATTGCTTCAAGTTCTGTTCTTGTTGTTGTTCGTGTTATTCGCATCTTAGGTCTTTGCGCTTCGGAATTACACAATATTTTCTTTTCTGAACACTTCTATATCATTCTACCGATGTCCAATATTCTCCATTGATTATGCGAAACAATAAGCAAGAATTTCCATTATCAAGTATAGCATACAATTTAAACGATGATCTATTGAATTTTACACCAGAAAACATTATTTTCACCCACCCACTTTAACAAATGCAAACGATTTTACCTTCGTAATTTATTATAAAAATAATTTTTGAAAGCCACCCCTGTCTTCGATTCGCACAATTTACTTTTACCACTCAAGATACAAACCCCCCTTCTCCAAACACCTACAAATTACTCACACGCTCTTACATTCATACTAAAACTACGAAACATCAAAACACTAATAACATTCTACCCCACAACCCACTCCATACGATTAAACATAAAACATACTAAATACCCCTTATCTAAACACCACCCAAAAAACCGGTTCGTACCATCTACCAACTCCCATTATCAATCATTCACCTACACACTTTTTATCACATGGCGCCAACCCACTTCTCACAAGATCAAACACTTGCCGACACAATTACCAACCATACTATACCCAGTTCACTTACACATTTTCCATTTCGCTCTCGCGCCAAGCTCTCCCAGTTTAAAGCGACTCATTACCTACTCATATTCCATAACTTTAATGCTGGAAAATACCTTTAACATACAAGTCTTCAAAGTACCTCCATACACAAGCTAAGCAAATGGGCAAGTAGAGGGACTTCACTATTAATTTTAGCGAATTAATTCGTTGCCTTAAAAGAGAAAATCCCTACACCACATCCTCAGAGTTATTGGACAGGTCCATTTACGAATATAATAAATTGTAAATAAATTGTAAAAAGAAACTTGTAGACATATTCTTTGGGATATACCTACTAAAAGATCCAGAATAATTAGAATGAGTAAGACAGGAAAATATGCAAAAAATTCAAACTAAACAAGAAGCAGATCTACCACAACAAAAACAAAGAACCATTAAAAAATTATAGGGTAGGAGATACAGTGTATTTCAAAATAACCAATAGAATAGGGTATGAAGTATGAAACAGAAATAGCAGACGAAAATCGAAGTTCTACAATCATAACACAATCCGAGAGGACAGTACACAAAAGTTTAATTAATTTATTGATTTTTTCTCTTTTCCCATACAACAGCCTACGAGAGCGGTCCCAGAAGCACCCGGCCTGACCAAGACATGGCAGGAGTTGTTTGAAATTGTATTGGAAAGTACGCATACGTTTCAAGTTTGAAAGCGCCACGTTGTTTAATATTTGTTTGCCAGCCATCAATACTGAACGTTGTCAGTGAATTTGTGAAAATAGAGAAAATTGGTCATCGTTATGGGATACAATACTTTTATTTGAAAGGCCTCAGTCCAACCAAACTGCTGAGGTCTGAATCCAGCTGAACTGGATTCTACTCTGGGTAAGTCTGCTCCTTCGTTTACAGTAGTAAAATTTTGGGTTGCTGAGTTTAAACGATTCGCTACTAGTTGCCAAGACGAGCATCGCAGTGGTCGACCAAATGAGGTGTCAACTCCAGAAATGGTGAAGAAAATCCTTAAAGCGGTACTGGATGATCGTCGACTGAAAGTGCGCGAGCTAGCAGACATTGTAGGCATTTCAAAAAGTGCTATACATCGCATATTATTTGAAAATTTGGATATGAGAAAGCTGTGTGCAAGATGGGTGCCACGTTTGCTCACATTCGAGCAAAAACAGTGTCGTGAAGATGTTTCAATTGAGTGTTTAGCGAAGTTTCACAGCAACAAAGCAGAATTTTTGCGCCGTTTCAATAAATGGATGAAACATGTCGTCGATTTTTTGAAATGCGCGTGAGATAATTTTCATTGACTATCTTGAAAAAGGCCAGTAATATGCGAACTTATTGCAACGTTTGAGCGAATAAATCAAGCAAAAACGACTGCATTTGGCTAAGAAGAAAGTGTTGTTTCATCAAGACAATGCACCAGCTCACAAATCCGTTATTGCAATGGCCAAAATTAATGAATTAAATTATGCACCCTATTCGCCAGATTTAGTCCCCTCGGATTATTTTCTCTTCCCAAACTTGGAAAAATGGCTCAGTGGTCAAAGATTTTCCAGCGATGAAGAAGTGATGTCGGTAGTTAATGGCTATTTTGAGGAGCAAGACAGTTCTTATTATAAAAAGGGTATCGACCTTTTTGAACATCGCCGAGAAAAGTGTATAGAGCTGAAAGACGATTATGTTGAAAATTATAATATAATATAATTCCTTGTAGGAACTGCAGTGATTCAAAATGGTTATTTCAAAATAATTCACGTAGTCGATACCAACGCATTTGAAGAGCTTAATAACAACATAGACGGTTCAATTACCAAATATGTCAAACCCATCAATTCTCTCTATCCTATCTTATGCTTCGGAATCAAAACAAATTATGAATCGTTTAAGTAGATTAAAAATATTGTAAGTAAAATAAAATTCTAAGACTTCATAGATAGCACGTGGAAATGGATGGCAGGTAACTCCGACTTATTAAGATAAAACAATAACTAACTTCTCATTAATAGAGTAACTTTAAAAAAATGAAGTGAAATGTCAAATACACCAAATAATATATTGAAAATGTTTAAGAAAAATGAAAGCAATAATAATGATGTAATTATGGAATTTAAATACATATAATTTAGATATAATTATGAATGCAATTGCTTATATAGTTTAATCCATACATTGGATCAATATTTTAAATTATTTTATATTATCGAATATGGGAATAAATATTACAGAACAAACTATGAAAGCTCAAAATATATTGTACAATAATGACCGAACCATGTAACTTATCAATTTAAAACAGGTAAAATAAATAAGGTAATAAATAAATCAATTATAGAATGTAAAGTTGAAACTTATGGAATACGAGTAAAATCTATAATAGCTTTAAAATCTGCAATAACGATAAAATTTTAAATTTATGAAACACCTAGGAATCCTCGCAGAGAACATCGATTATGCCATACCTGAACTTTGGTTTGACAAAAACTTTCATATAAAATCCTTTTGGAAGGAAGATGCCTTCATAAAAGACAAGTCTATCCACTTTTATACAAATGGATCTAAAATCGATAGCAGGGTTGGTTGCGGTATTTTCTTAGAAAAGCTAAATCTAAGAATCTCCTTCCGTCTTTCAAATTACTGTAACGTATTCCAGGTGGAAGTTTTGACTTTTAGAGAAGCTCTGTCCTGGCTGAAGAAAAACGTGATATCTGAAAAGGATATCCGCATCTTTTTGGATAGTTAGGCCGCTGTCAAGTCGCATTAAATTCTAAAACCGCCTTTGAATACCGACCATCTCTTATGGAGATGGCAGAGCAGTTCAACCTTCACTTTTGTTGGGTACCGGGCCACAGAGACATTCCAGGGAATTATAGCACCGACGAACAACTCTACATATTCTACCGAAAAACGGTAGCTACGTGCAAATCAATATTAAAGCTGGATGCTAATAAAAGAACAGACCTTAGGTGGACTGTTGAACTTATATGTCTAGTGACCAAACAGATTTGCCCAAAGCTGGATCTGAATCGCTCTAAGGGTCTTATCTTTCTAAACAGGAAACATTGCAGCGTCGTCATAGGTGTCATCACTGGACACTGGCTTATAGGCAGGCATGCAAGAAGTCTTGGTGCCTTTACAAAAGATTTCTGTGCAAGCTGCATAGACGAGGGGGAAGAAGAGACAATCCTCCACCTGCTCTGTACTTGTTCCATGAGTAAGAGGATCACAGATCCACCTGGCATCACAATGGGTCATTAAACCTTAGTGAGTTGTTCTTGCCAACAGCCACTTTAACCTACCCTACTTACCTAGTAAACACCTCGTGTATCTTCTCAGAACTCATATGCAGTGGAAAAGCAAACTGCACCACCATCAACAACGAACACGTTTCAGAAGTCAGCGATATTTCACCCGAAATATTATTATTAAACCAGTTCAATGGCCCTGTCATAACAACCTTTGCCTGCAATATTGCAATCATCGATCAACCTAGACAAAATAAGAGAGGTATTGTCTTTAGAGATAATAAAGGGCCTATACATCAACCGGAGATCAAGAAGATCGATTTATTTGAAACCACACATCATATTAACATATCAGTTAATATCGTTATTTTACTGGCTGTTTTGGTCATTATTGCACTAGCTTGCAAAAGACGACACAAATTTAGCAAAAGGAACCAAGGATTATCCGCTGTTAACATCAAGCAGCCAGCATCTAAATTGGCATCTCATTGGGCTAAAATGCATCTCTTACATGATAACACCCGCAACATCGAACAAGGACGCTCGAAATTAGAGGCGGAGGAGTTAAGGTAATACAAAGTATAGAAAAAAGCAAGCAAACTCAGTAGAATGCTTAAAAGCGACTCAAGACAATTTCCCACACTAACAACGGGATTAGGTGAACATAATAGGCATTCCTCTCAGCTTAGCTGGGAAAATTAAAAGAATAGAAAATAAATTTTATTAATTTTAGTTTCACACCTTAAATAGACATAATATATGGTAATGGAAGAGATTTGCTATTTGGCATACCAGCTAGCCTTAACTTAACATCAAAGTGGATTACAACCATCGCCGGGGATGAAGCATCACCGGAATTTGGATTGTCGTCGTCATGAATTTCTAACGAGTTCTGTTCTGGAATGTCAGTTTTTGTTTCCTCTTTAATCTAAATAATAAAAATTTTTTGACAGTAGAATCTTAAGTCGTCGAAATATTGAAACTGCAAATACTCGTTTCGCAGCTCAGAATGCTCTCGGTTATTTTCACGAAAACTGAGTTCAGTTTAAAAAGTTTCTGATATTGTTTCCAGACGATTTTTTAATATCATATTTAGGCTCTGTAAGATAATATTTAATGTATTAAAGTGGGGCTGCCAAACTGTCAAGTAAGACCAATGCAAGAAAAGAGTAAAAACAAATTTCTATAACTCATGATCAAATCATAAAGGATTTAAATTAATCAGAAGTTAAGAAATTTTCGCAAGCAATCATTTATCATAGACCCCGACAGGAATTGTGCATCACCATTTCGCCATTTCAGTAGTATTAAGACTTTCTTTCATCGTAATTTTGTTTTGAATTAAGACTACGATTTATTATAGAAAATATTTAATATTCAAAATTAAGCAAAAAATACCAACACAAGCCCTGAAAATTTGACACCTTGATACTTTCGTTCAAATACCATATGTCCGAATTGTCGGTGAACGCTATTCAGTTTCTTTAATCTTTGTGTGTTTTTGTGCTTTTATTTGTTAAGGCACTCGAAATACTTTATTTGGTCGAAAATCACTAATTCCGACAAATCGTGGCTTTTTGTCAAAAAGTTGATTTATGTATGACACATTTGAACTCTCAATTTAAAGGAAACATTTTGGATAAATTTAAGGAAAGATCGGTGTCAAATGTCGAATAATTCACAGGAAAATTTTGTCGTATTCAATGTTGTAAATCCCTCATAAACTTTAGATAAACGTGTCAAAATGTACTCGTACATGTCATTTTGTATCTCTGATCTCTCTGTCAAATATTTAATTGTTAAAGTTAAACTTCGCATTGAATTTTAAGTTGACAGATTAATCACAATTGACATGACATATTCATGACATAAAATTTAAGCTTATGACATAAAATTTTAACATAATTATTACACCGTTATATTAAGGGGCATGTAAGTCTGTTTAAAATATGGAGTAGCAGAACAAAAGTCTATTAATTGGCATGTGTAAGTTCAAGCAGAGAAATTAAAGTACAATGAAGCTAGACACATGAGCAACAATCTCTTCATCTGCTTTTATCATTGTTAGATAATTGTTGCCCTGACAAAAAACTACAACCATCGACAATGGCAATTAAAAACACAAATCATAAAAACCAGTTGTAGTTTGTCAGATGGAAATAGCTCACGCCGAGAAGAAGGCAATTGGGGGTTGTATGTATTACCATATGATGTGGAACCGATTCTAGGTCGTGGGTGGATACAGAGCTTAAAATTGGACATTCATTCGATCGAGGAAGTGTGCGATACATTCAAAATAACATAGGATAGTGGCAAACACCAAATTAATAAACTTCTGAAACCGTATGTCGACATTTTTACTGACGGGATTGGGAGGATTCCAAATTACAAATGCGCCATTGAATTACAGGAGACAAGGGTCATCTCTTGTGTAATATTAAATCAACAGATTTAATTAATGCAACATTTTTCCGAAAAGTGGTTTTAGCCTAAAATCCAAACTCTGAGGTTAGTATTCGAATACAGTATCTGCCAAATGTCACAAAATAGAGGCATTGTTTCACCGGCTGTGTGGCTATCCTGCTGAAAATATACGTCGTCCAAAAAATCGTATTAGCATCATCTTTGAAAAAATTTGGCCCAATGGCACTGCCAGCCCAAACCAAATTGTCGCTCGTTGTGGAAGGAGGGGTTGTTCCAATTATTTCAAGACGAATGGAAATGAGTTTCATTACTTAGAATAATTATGTGTAAAAAATCGCGATCTTGTTCATTCATTTCCTTCAATTCATGTATCAACTGCATTTTGTAAGCATGCAGGCAAAGATATTTGTGAAAAAGTGGTGCAAAGTGACCTGGATTTCCAGTGACCTGGACGTCGGCGATATTTTCAGCTGAGCTTGCCGGGCGAACACGGATTGTAGACTTCACATCACTAATCTGTCCAAGAACTTCAACTTTATTAATAAATTCACTATACCATATGTAGTTGTGCGAGACACATTGTGCGAATGTGTATCAATCCATATTTAATAAACTTCTAGTTTTTACCTATCAAAAGTCATCGCGATGATAGTTAAATGTTATCAGTTCAGTTATCGCGTGAAATTAAAAATGACACCTCTTTTTGGATAACCGTATATCAAGCCTGTCTTCATGAAGCTGAGACCACTTTTTTAGGCTTTTCGGGAGAAAATTAGAGCTAAAATTGATAGGTTAAAGAAGGCGACGGTTACTTAAGAAAGTATATTGGGTATGTAATTTAATTCGTGCGGTTTTTTTTTCAAAATGTGAACGTTTTTTTAAGAACAACATGTACAATAGTATTATTCAAAGTATTGCCCATCTGAAGCTATGATTTTTTCTCATCTTTCTGGAAATTTGTGGACCCCATCCCAAAAAAACTGCGCCGGCTTGGCAGCCAAGAATGAATCAAGCCAATCTTTGATATTCTGATCTGATGTGAACCGTATTTCAGTGAGGTAGTTCTGCATCGACCGAAACAAATGGAAGCCAGAAGGGGCAAGGTCTGGGCTATAAGGCGGGTGGGGTAAGACTTCCCATCCACTGTTTTCCAAATAGTTCTTAACCGGAATAGCAATGTGAGGCCGAGCATTCTCATGATGGAAAATTATTGCCACGTGCCTGGTCGCATATTCCGGGCATTTTTCGGCTGCTGCTCTCTTCAAACAGATTAATTGTGTTCGGTAGCGTTGTCTATTGATGGTTTCACCCGGTTTTACTAGCTCATAATACTGTACACCCATCTGAGCCCACCAAATACAGAGCGTTACCTTCGCGCCATGGATATTCGGCTTTGCCGTTGATTTGGCTGGTTGGCCGGGTTTCACATATGATTTTTTGCGCTTGGGGTTGTCGTAATGGATCCATTTTTCATCACCAGTAACAATCTGATGCAAAAATGGCTTCCTTTTGTGGCGTTCCAGCAGTATTTCGGACATGCAGAACCGCCTTTCGACGTCTCTCGGCTTGAATTCATGTGGAACCCAATTTCCTTGCTTTTGAATATATCCAGCTGCTTTTAAACGTTTTGAAATGGCGGCTTGAGTGACACCCAAAGATTCTGCGAGCTCTTCTTGTGTTTGGCAACAATCTTCATAGAGCAATGCTTCCAGAACTTCATCTTCAAAATTTTTCCAAGCCAAAATCACCACTTTTAAATCGTGCAAACCACTTTTGGCACGTTCGCTCAGCTAGTACATGTTCACCATAAACTTCCACCAAAATACGATGACTTTCGGCAGCAGTTTTCTTTATGAAGAAGAACTCCCCGCAAAAACACTTTTTCAGGCGCAAAGTTCGACATATTTGAGTGAAAAAAAATTATCGTTGTTTACGCTTCAAATAATTGACATATACTGAAATGACGTACAATGACAGTAGCTACGCAACGCATGTTCCAATGGAATAATAACAATGGAATAATACAAGTTACGCCATCTCTTACCAAACCGCACGAATTATGGGCACACCTATAGTGCCAGTCGTCAAGAAATATGGAGTCATAGAATTTTGTGCCGACTCCAAGTCAACAATCAACAAATAGGGGTAGTAAATACTTTTATGTCTTAGAACTTCCCCAAGCGTATCTTCATATGCCGGTAGATGATTTTACGGTTTCGCTACAGGTACTTAGTACACATAAAATATTCTTTAAATTCAATCGTCTTATGTTTGAAGTGAAGATATATCCAAATTCTGGCAAAAATTCATGGATAAGATTTTTCGAAATGTACCTAATGTGATTTGTATTTTTGATGATATTCCTGTACGGGGTCGAACTCTTTAAGAATTAGTTATGAATTTGAAGATGGTTATACAAATAATACGTGAAAAGGGGTTGCAAACCTGATAACGTCTAATTTATCTAAAAAATTATCAATGAACTGTTACAAAAAAATTTGTTAGGAATAAAAAATGTCAAAATGTTTTTAATTGTCTTAAAAACGAAATTACAAGCCCACGGGGCCGTATAAAGTACAACCCGGACTTACCATTGATATTAGCAACTGACGCATCACCAACTGGGAACTTTTATTTATCACTTGTCGTTTAGTGGGCAAGAACCGATAGTATTTGCTTTCAAACCGCTTACAAAATCTGAGAGAAACTATTCTCAGTTAGAAAATAATTGCAATCTATTGGGCTTATACAAATTCTCTTTTTTTTTAGTTTTCTTCTTCAAAATTTCCAGTACAAAAATGTAAACGTTATAATATTATTATAAATTTCGATTTTTATTTTGTAGTTTTTCTAAAACAGGAAAATGCTTACAACTTGAATTTGTGACATCGGGAAAAGATGGGCGCACAAGAACACAACATAACAATTATTCAAAGAAGCTTAAGCCCTTAGAAAGAAAACATACATAAAACATGGACTGAAAAGTCAATGCCGTTTCTAAGGGAGGGCACCACTCAAATTAAATTAGTATTTTCAGTTAGTACCAAGCTGCAAAAGATACGTGTGTAAATTTGGCAGCTGTCGGATGATTAGTTCTCGAGATTTAGCGTTGTGAGTGAAGCAACTTTTGTTATTGTGAAAAAAATGGTGTTGATTTATCATTGCTTTTTGATGGGAAAAAATGCAGCCGATACAATGCAATGGCTTGATAAGTATTACCCGGACTATGCACCAGCCGAACGAACCATTCGCAAGTGGATTGAAAAATTTAAAAGTGGTCATACAAGCACCGAAGATGATGCATGCAGTGGACGTCCAAAAAAGTCCACAAAATGATTACGAATGACCGTAAAGTGAAGTTGATCGAGATAACTGAGGCTTTGAAGATATCAAAAGAGCATGTTGGATATATCATACACGAATATTTGGACATGCAAAAGCTCTGTTCAAAATGGGTGCCGCGTTTGCTCATAGTCGACCAAAAACAACAACGTGTTGATGATTCAGAGGAGTGTTTAAAGCTGCTCAACCGCAATAAAGCCGAATTTTTGCATCGGTATGTGGCAATGGATGAAACTTGGCTCCATCACTTCACACCAGAGTCAAGTCGGTAGTCAGCTGAGTGGCGAGCAGATGACGAACCTCGTCCAAAACGACCAAAAACTCAACAGTCGGCTGGCAAGTTTATGACATTCGTATTTTGGGATACACATGGAATAATTTTCATCGACTATCTCCAAAAGGGGCAGACTATCAACAGCGACTATTACATTGCGTTGGTGGAGCGTTTGAAGGACAAAATCGCAGGAAAACGGCCGCATTTGAAGAAAAAGAAAGTGCCGTTTCATCAAGACAATGCACCGTGTCACAAGTTGATGAAAACCATGGCAAAATTGAATGAATTCGGCTACGAATTGCTTCCCTACCCACCGTATTTTTCCAGATTTGGCCCGAAGCGACTATTTTCTTTTCGCAGACCTAAAAAGAATGAAGAAGTAATCGCCGAAACAGAGGCCTATTTTATGGCTAAACCGAAATCGTACTACAAAACTGGTATCGAAAGATTGAAAAATCATTTCAATCAGTGTATCGCCCTCGAAGGCAACTATATTGATAAATAAAGTTGAATTTTGCAAAAATTTTGTGTTTTATGAAGGGAAAAATGATTTACACAGTATCTCGCTTTATATTTTAAAATAATTTAAAAATTATTCCCATAAATGCATTTTTTTGTTTTTTGGTTGAGAAAATTATACAAAATAAAAATGAAAGATAAAATAGAAAAGAAAGGGGAAGATGAAAAATTGTAAGTTTTCACTTAAAAGCGAGAGGGTGGTAGTTGGTTTGCATTTTAACTGTTTATAATGATGTTAATTGAAACTGAGTGTAACTTAGTGCAATTAGATTTATATGTTGGTGTTTAGATAGTCTGTGTGCCTGCATGAAGTGATTTTTAATAGAGATGAGTGTGTGGAAAATATTAGTTGTTCATTTTGTTTTAGTTTGTTTGTTTTGAAAATTATTGTATGTCAATATTTCAGTCCTTCATGTGAGTAGGTATTAAAAATTTGTGTGCAAATAGACTTTTGTACTTAATGCCAACTTCGCGACAGAATATATCCGGTATTCCTAGAATATCTAGATACAATTTGCCAGATCTCGATGATATGGCATTGAGCGGTAGTGTTGGGAGTATTGAGTACTTGATTGGTACATCTTGTATGCTATTCGGTGGTAGATCGATAGCAAGAATTCAAGCTCGATTTTCTTTCAATCATTTAGTAACACTTAAAGACAATTTATTCGAACAAGTCGACAATAACACAAGATCAGGAGTAGGTAAAGCATCAACTGAATAAACAATCGTGCTACCGGTTGCTTCAAAAAGTAAAACTTCGGTGCTTTTTTTTTTTTTTGAACGTTTGGGTCTTCTACCAGATAGAAAAGAACCCTTAGGCTATGCGATGCTAATTGCCGTCTTGTCTAAAATGGCAATCGTTGGCCATTGGTGGCAATTATTTGGCGTTAGCCTTCGTGCTTTGCTCAGCAATTATATTGCCAAATCATTGGTGCCTCTTGACAGAATATCATTCTGCCTATAAATGAACAAACCGTAAGCTTCAGTAGTTTGCTCAATTTTTGAACATATGTAATTTGGTATGGTCGGTATAATAAGACCTTCATCTGTAACAAAATCTGTTGAGCCATTGAATGTGGTTTCGATCTGGCGCAATTTAAGTGGAGCTCCTTCTAAAATATTCTCATCGTTGCGGTACTTTTTACCGTGCACTGTAACCGCTGGTCGAACCAGATCTGGCTGCTATTCGGATTCGATAACGAAATCGAAATCGAAATCCTCATTTAAACTTGGAACATCGACAGATGGCCCAAAAGTTTGATTCTGCTTAAGACTTCCCTCACAACGGCATATCTTTCGTTGCTTATTTAAACTAAGCCGATTGCTGCATAACTTGCCATTACTATTGGCACCGTTTCCATTAAAGGAATTGCTTTAATTTGCGTTCACAAAAGCTGAGCGATTTGTATTCACAATGTCTACGGGTTTACTGCTGCTACCAAAAGTATTAGGAGTCGATACAAATAAAGCTCCCACTCGTACTTATACTTTTGGTGGTATTAAATTGCCGAAGAATTGCGCTACGGTGATTTGCTGTTGGCTGTGATTTACTACCATTGGTAGCCGATGGTGTAGAAGCAGTTATAGTTGTTTTAGGCCGTTTCTATTTCCATTGCTGTTACTCAGAATAACGGTGTGGGATTTGGGGAATCTTTCTGAAGTTGGTGTTCTTCTGTGTCCATTGGTTATTTCCATATTTGAGATTTTATCGGTCAGAGTCGAAGATTCGGGAGCATATTACTATACTTTCTAAAGCAGTCGGTTCACTAGATTCGGATTCGTATTCGGACTCGTTTATGATATAAGATATTAAAATACAAAACTGCGTGGCAACGCTGATTTCCTATCTGGCTTTCTTTATGAAAACGACTCAAGATTTCTCATGAATCACATTTTACCTGTGACTAGAGTTGAAATATGATACACAGGAAGACTATCACAGTCTCTGAATGCGTTCGATATTACACTGCTTTACAATCAGGGGATCCTTTTCTGAATAATGAAAATGCGGAAGATTTCACATTACAACACAGATGGATTTTCAAGAGAATACGGATTATATGCGCATATATGGTGCGCATAAAGGCACTATGGTGTTACGTATGTATGAAAGTTATTTGTGGTGAAAGAACATAGCCAATGATATGGAGTGCCTTTTCAGGAGTTGTGCCAAGGATCTCACCTTAAAAAAGTGGAGCCTCATCGGTGGGATTATCCCTATGACCGCTTAAATTTGGATTACGCAGGTATTTTTACGAAGAAATCATTCTTAATTGTCGTCGACGTACATGCTAAATATTTTGGACTGATACCACAAATTAGTACTACTTCCACCTCTACCATTGAAGCCTCACGAGAAATATTTTCTAGACCACAATTCTGATGTTTTGAACTTGCTGTATTTACAGGTAAAATTTTGTGAAATTTTTGATGCAACAGTTCAAACTTCCAAATAGTACTACGAGAATCAGTCCCGCCGAATTAATTTTTAAACGGCAAATCAGAGCCAAAACTGAAAATACCGAAAGTCCTACGGAGATAGAACAATATAGCGTTGGAGACTTGGTGCATTTTCGAGTCTATATTAACAAGGCTTGCAAATGAAAATTTGGAGTTATTTGGGCCAGGAGGGAGAGTCTTAATGATGATATGATGATCGACAATGAAAAGTATATCCGAAATATTGAAGAAATACGCCAAATGGAATGTAAACCGATTTGGGATAGTGAAATAGAATCCATAGATAATTTCAGAATTGACAGATATGGCTCGATACAGACAACGACAAACTTACCTACCTTGCCAAGTGCTCAAGGCCTTAACCCTCAAGAATTCAAGGTTTTTGATAAGAAAGTTGCCCAACGATCGATGGTCGTTGTGGAAATACAAGACGATGTAACGCTATTAATATCAGCTCATCTAACCCTGGACCAATTCCATCAGAAGCTGTTTGCCGACGTTCAACACGACATAAGAAGTCTCCTAAAATGTTTTAGTGCACAAGTTGTCTTTACGAGGGGAAAGGCGTTAAGCCCCCACTTAAAGCTGAAGGCTTGACCGAATGAACCAAATTGTCAAACATACATCGTCTGCATGTATTCATTCACTTCATCTTTAGACTTATTTACGTAATACATATATTAAAGTTACTTCATGAATAAAGCTGAATTATATTATATTATGTAAATGTATAATGTATTTCAACTGAGTATTATCTGAAAATACATAATACATAGGAGTTCCGATTTTTCCACATTTGTGGCACTTATTTGGAAACTATGTGAGGTTTTGTATTAAGTGTGGAAAGTCGCTACTATACATATGGACGCAATTGCAGCCTTAGCATATTGGAGAATAATCTGAGTACATATCTCGCGAAAATCATTTCTTATTTAAATTCACTTGGATTTAATAACCTCGAGAGGAGGTTTATCAAGCCCACAATCAGGGTTGCTCTATAGCCAGATAAATAGATTTTTAACTCTAAGTGTCGAGTTATAGGTTTTGAATATGGTGACGCATTTGTACAAACTCCGTTTTCCTTGTGTGGCCCGCGATCCATAAAATCTAAATGGGCTTCCTCAATATAAAATTAAGTACACAAATTGAAAAGGTATTTAAAGGTTTGCATTGTGCAGCTTTCTGTTTAAATGCAAACATTCTCTGGTGGAACTCTCTCACGCAGTTGATAACCATACTGTTTACACGCTTCGTTCAAACTTTTATCATTGCCAGTTAAAGAGAAGATAAAAATATTTTTATGGATAATTCGGTTTCCTCCCTTTCGGCGGTCCGCGGTTTTATTTAGAGCAGGATGGTTTTCATGATATCCAATTTCTGGTTTCCAGGTCCGGTTTTTTTATCGGACGCAGGGAAAAAGATAACCAGGGTTGTTTCTCGGGGTGGTTAATCGCCAACTTCCGTATACCAGAATTACGACATTTATTGGTTGTTACGTCGATTTCATCCAGATAGTGTATGCGAGTAAAAAAAAATTACTGTTTTTGTCGATGGCTTTGACAGATTTCCGCCCATTGATACACTAGTCCTTACAGGTAGTGTCACAGGTTTCATTGGGGCATTATGCCCAGGAAATATCATTCACAGTGGAAGTGTCAGACGTCTTCCTTCTTAGCTATTGACGGAAGTGAAAAAAAAAATAAGGCAGCTTTAGATGCCAGAAATTCATCGGTGACGGTTGTTGTGATTTCCACCGTCTCTTTACCGCCGTTGTTGTTTTCAGCATTGTGTGCCTTCGACTACAACTGTAGAATCCTCACGTAGTGCATCATGTCTTAAGACTATTTCGTCTTTTCAATTGCATTTTAAATGGTTTGTCTTCATACCGTATGAATTCTTTCACCAGTTTAACCTTTTCGGTTTTCTATCAAAAATAATACTCCGATTGAATATCTGTATATCTTGAAGATTGCAATGTAGAAAGCTAAACCTAACTTCCATGATACCTGATACCTCACTACTTTTATTCGATGTGGCGATGGTATAGGTGAATATGTAAATATACAACGCATAGATCCCTTTGCTCCAGTAGCCTCCGATCACGCATAAAGATTTCGGGTAGTTTTAATAAATCTTATTATGCCTCAAGCTAATTTTTAGTGTTTAAGTGACTGAATTCAAATTTTCTTTGTTTAGTTCTACGATGAATAAGGGAATGAACTGAGGCAATCATCAGCGCATGGGCCCGGGCATGTTTGAATATTTAATGTCGTGAAGAATGATATCTTGCCTGAATAGTAAGCCAGTCATATAAAGGCATTATGCCTTTATTTATTCTATTATATTATTCTAGTCGATGTCGGCTTCTTGAAACGTATGGTTATTCAAAATACCAGAGCTATGTCGCAATATTGACAGTTATTTGATCAAGGGACTGAAAGGTCCTTTTGTGAATGTTTAGGTATTGCAAACACGTGTTAGCTATCATGACATTTACTCCGCTAAGTCGATAAATGTGAATTCTTTACGGGCTGGTTTTGTGTAGTTTTCCTTTGTTAACAAATGTTATATTCAAATTGGCCCTGTTTCAGCTTTCTATAGCAATCGAATAATAGTATATGTCGCAGTTTTCAAAGATGTTTGTCGCTTTACAATATATAGTGTATAGAATCTTTTAGGTGGTTTGGCGTTTGTCCTGACGGTACAACTTTGTGCAAGTGGTGTACTAGGACAGGAGACTAGTGCTTCCGATGATTTCTTACGTCCTTCCTGGTTATTTTTGTTTCGGGCTATTGGCAAGATGCTGACCGGATTTGCTTCTGACGTAGTCGTTTTCACCATCTTGCCGATTCCTCCGCTAAACGTTCGTATTTTGCTATATCTGAATCATGCCTATGCACTCAAGTTTACCAAGCCAAGAGTGCGGACTCAGACTTAGTATTGGGTCTTAATAATATAACTATAACTCGTGCGGTTTGCTTAGAGATGGCGTAGCTTGTATTATTCCATTCCACTGGAACATGCGTTGGAAAGCTACTGTCATTGTACGTTATTTCAGTATAAGTCATCCATTTGAAGCGTAAACAACAATATTTTTTTTTCACTCAAATATGTCGAACTTTGTGCCTGAAAAAGTGTTTTTGCGGGGAGTTCTCCTTCATTACTTTAATATGAAGAAAACTGCTGCCGAGAGTCATCTTATTTTGGTGGAAGTTTAAAAGCAGCTGGATATATTCAAAAGCAAGGAAATCGGGTGCCCCATGAACTCAAGCCGAGAGACGTCGAAAGGCGATTTTGCATGTCCGAAATGCTGCTGGAACGCCACAAAAGGAAGTCATTTTTGCATCGGATTGTTACTGGCGATGAAAAGTGAATCCATTACGACAATCCCAAGCGCAAGAAATCATATTGAAACCCGGCGAAACAGCTAAATCAACGGCAAAGCCGAATATCCATGGCGCGAAGGTAATGCTCTGTATTTGGTGGGATCAGATGGGTGTGCTGTATTATGAGCTGCTAAAATCGGGTGAAACCATCAAAAGATAATGCTACTGAACACAATTAATCCATTTGTGTTAAGAACTATTTGGAAAACAGTGTATGGGAAGTCTCACCCCACCCGCCTTATAGCCCAGACCTTGCCCCTTCTGACTACCATTTGTTCCGGTCGATGCAGAACGCCCTCACTGAAATACGGTTTACATAACAGCAGAATATCAAAAATTGGCTTGATTTATTCTTGGCTGCCAAGCCGGCGCAGTTCTTTTGGGATGGGATCTACAAATTGCCAGAAAGATGGGAAAAAGTCATAGCTTTACATGGGCAATACTTTGAATAATACTATTGTACATGCTTTTCTTAACTAAATGTTCAAATTTTGAAAAAAAAACCGCACGAATTAAAGTACAATATATACCCAATACATTACAGAACGGTAGCGATGTTCTCTTTAGCGAATCCCCTCTTACTTTTTTTTAACCTGGAACCCGGTTATTACTTTTACATATACTCATAAGTACATCTTTTTAAATTTCATTCCTACAATAGCATCTTGCTATTGTATCGATACAGCTGATCAACTGTACTGAGCTTCCCTTTTCGTTGGGAAGCAATTTCATCTTGATGACTTGATGGAATGGTTGTAGATTGTGTAGACTTTAAATTAAGAGAAAAACATACAATATTTCATATGTCACAGAACAAAGTCATTTATTTTAACTACCTAACCCTACATAAATTTCAGAAGTAGGATCTTTATAGTTTGTTAACATTGTTGCGCTATGTATAGATGTCACTAATGTTTTTCGTGAACTCCTGCCTATGTAGGCTTAATTTCACGGGATGTCCATATATCCATGGGAGCAAGGATACGCCTTGCCATCGCTCGCCGTCAATTCTTTGATACCAAAGCGGAACTCGTGCTAGAGGCAAAAAGTTCCACCCTTGGTAAGGGTGGAGACCGGTCTAAAACCTCTTGCTGCTCTTAGGGTCACAGCACCCAGTATCTTGCAACTCTACATTGGGTCAAGACCCTCTGACCGGCCGCTTATAACTGGTCATCGTAGCAGCATTCGGTGGCGTTAGAGGCGAGCGGAAGAGGAAGAGGAAGCTATAAAGAGGTTGAAAACGTGGAAACACTCGAAAGTCCAGTTTGGTAGGTACAATGACATCGAAGATACGGCTCCTAATTTCTACGGCAACGATTATTTGTCCATAAAGCAGTGGATGAGGAGTTTCTAGGAGACAGAGACTTTGCACAATTAGAATGAACAATAGTTCATCCCGCGTTTCAATATGACCAGAGCTGAGGTCCAACCTGCTTAAGGAACTGCATCAAGTAATGTCGTCAGTCGATGTGCACGATACTGTCAGGAACCGTAGAAAGAAGAGAAACGAGAACATTCATCAATACATACTGGGTATGCGGGAGAAGGCATACCATATTGACGTTAAAGAAGAACTTATCCACTACATAATAAAGGGAATTTCCGATTATTTATGTAATAAAGAGCTCTTCCTTAAAGCAAAAGAAATCGGCAACTCAAAAAAAAAAAAAGGTTAAAAAAGTTTTAGAAAATAAAATCATGCACTACAGCCAACACACCGACGTTTTCAACCTCCAATTCAAACTCATCTGTAAGGAATACTACACGAACTAATAAGGAAGGATAAGGGCTTTGATGAGTCCGAATACATCGTTACCAACTGCCCAAGGCCATGATGAGCATGGGGTACCTGCTTCTTCAAATACTTCAGCAGTCCTTTTACTTCATCAACTCAGAACTGAAAGCAAACCAGAAAAAGAAAATGCAGAGAAGAAAATTAAGTACAGATTTATCAATAATTTAGTTACCTAATGGTGTTTTGGAATTTCAAGCTCATACCATTTTGGACACCGTTAGTCCAATTAGCTTTATTCAAGAGCTTTTATCCCATCTTTTGTGATCCGTCCGCTGGAGGCTGAGACATTGCAATAAATGAAACAAAGCTAGAGGTGCTAAGAAAAGTTAATTTGTTTATAAATTTAAGTCACAGTTCTATAAGTTTAATTTTGAATATTTTTTAAAACAAAAAAATGAGTAGCGCTGTTCTACTAGGCAGAGACTTTTTACAACCTAGTAACGTAAAATAAATTTTTGACAATTCTAAAATTTAAAATTTAGATAATACTGTAAATAATTCTAAAGATTATGATCAAAATGACTTAGAAAATTAGAAATTTAAAAATAATTTTAAAAACGTTGGAAAAGATTATGAAATGAATAGTAAAAATTCTGATGGTAATTTTAATGGCTTAAATGAAACCGAATATTATGACGAAACTTTCACGAAAGATCATTCAAATATCGACACTTGTCGATGATGATTTAGATTTTGCTGTGAATAGTAAGCTTACATTTTAAGAAAGCAACGCGCTCACTATTAAATTAAACAAGCCAATTCAAATAGAAATGATTTGAACTCAAATATTCCTTATGAAATGAAAATTATCCCATGCAGTGCTAATTCAAATTTTAATTGCGCACGGCTTCGATCACCATATAGCTTATTATCAAATTAAAAAAAATTGTTAATGACTTATTGAAACGAAAACTAATACGAGAAAGTAGTTTCCATTTTGCGTCGCCAATTGCTTTAACCAAAAAGTAAAAACTTAGAATTTCGGCTATGTATCGACTATAGGCAGTTAAACAAAGTTAAGTTAATTGGAAAGAAATACTTCTCATTGTTAGATCAAAAAAATTGTGTTTCACCACGTCAGGATGGCAGATGAATCGGTTCAGCTAACACCTCTTCGATATTTCAGCCCTACACCTACCCAATCTTCAAAGATTTCATAGACGATGGAAAAATATTCATATACTATATGTACCTGCTTGTCGCCACTGAAACGAAAGAAAAACAATTTGGTTATTTAAAAAAAGTTTCAAAGCTTATTGTTGAATACAAAATGTATGATTATGGTAGAAAAAATTACGTACTGTTCCGGGCTGAGTTGTCGCCGGGAAATTATATACTTATATTATTTTGTTTTATTAACAAAACGGCTTAACTGTCGCCAGAAATGTCTATCAAAAACAAAACACAAGGTTCTTCAAAACGTTATAAATCTTCATTAAAAAAAAAAAATTGCTCTTGTCGCTGGCAGACTGTAAATCAAAAATGCCTGGTTTTTCCTCGGCTTACTTAACATGTAGCCTCGATGGTCAATTGTGTTAACAGCTGTTTAGCATTTTACAGAGTTTTGAGGTTGATGACCTCTATGTACATAACTTTATTTTAATATAAGGAAAATGTATTTGTGCTATAAATCTTTTTGCCTCCTGTCTGCTCTTCAATGCCTCACGTAAGGCTCCCTAAGAGGAAAGCGTAACATTGAGCGTTTTGCCGCACGATTGAATCACTTCCCCCACGGGAGGATTTATTTTTATGCAGATGAGGATTTTCTTGGAAACCAAAACGTACTCATATCTTGATTATGAAGTTAATGAATAAAACCCAATTCAGATGGTTTAGCTACACTTTAAAAATTTTCCACAGTAAAAAACAATAAAGATGTTCATTCATTTCTCGGTTTGTGTTCGTATTTCAGAAAGTTTATTCAAAATTTCTCATTAATATCAAAATTTCTGTACGATCTCTTGAAGCAAGATGTCCAGTTCCGGTTTAAACAAAACGATATACAGATTTTTGAATTCCTTAAGGAGAAATTGCTCAATCACCAGTTTTCCCCACAGGTATAGACTGTGATGCCAGCTTTTTTGGATTTGGCGCGGTTTTTCATCCCTTTTTTTTTTGAGAGATCTACACTCCTGAGTCAAGGGGTGAGTCATTCTTTCGAAATTGAGACCCTTGCGATCAAACGAATATACGGCATTGGGCGACTTCGAACCTATATTACTTAATGAAAATAAAATTCAAAATGATTACCAACTGCAAGTTCCTGACGTTACGCTAAGTAAAATCCTGATGAATCCCAGAATATCGAGATGGAAGTGGAACATTGAGATTCCCACAGAATAAACCATGTCGATGTTCCAAGTAGGTATCATAACATTCTTTTAATAGAACCTGATTTATTAGAATATGAACTTGCCTCAGCCCAAAACCAAGATACAAATATTAAAAATATACATAGTTGAAATGTTGTTGGAAGCAGCATCCGTTCTTTGAGGTGATAATTGGTCTTATATACCGAATGTTCAAAAACTCTCTTTTGTTTTATGTATGTGATGTGCTTGCACACACAGCATTGCAAAAGCTGATAAGCTTTTTGATGTAATTCATTTTCATCATTATGGTCCTCTTTCAGGAGGTGTGGGGTAAGAACCGTCTACGGATCCGGAAACACCTTGCACTGCTTTGAGAGAAGGAGTGCGATGAGCTCTAATTCGTAGGACTCAAGCCTTTCACCACAGCCAGAGCTAAAAGGGACAAATGAAAACTACCATTCTTCCTAGTTCAGCTAACTCTCAATAGCAAATTGAATGGTCTAAAGAGTATCAAAGTACCAGACTACCAGATTGTGTCATGGGAAAGAGTCTTGATGCGTGAAGTGTAGAAAGAACCACAAGTTTGAGGAATGCCCTTTAGCCCCAGAAAAAACCCAAGTCTCTTGTGCCTTATGTAAGATAACGGGAAGCACAGTAAACTATCGGGATTGTTGCGAATTCCAATATAAATATTAAGAAAGTAAATCTGCTTTTGCAGCAAAAAGTGGAAGTTAAACACCCACCTGCGCATACACAAACACACGGTTACTCCCCAAGTTAGCTAAGCTCAAATGGTTGTGGGTACGAGAAACATGGTACAGAAAGCGAAGGTTACTTCTCAGGTCCCAGCGCCTAGAGCACCGGAACATATACCTGAAGTGCTCAGCTGCCCTTCAGGGTCAGGTGGCTCAGCTTCAATGTCAATTAGAGGAACAGGCTGCGCGGGTAGATCAAATATACGCGCTGCTGCCGGGCCTAACGCCACTCCAGTTTTAATGGACATGTACATTGCGAAGCAGAACTTGAAATTCCTTACAGTGAATGTAATTTCACCGATTAGGTTCGAACGAAAAGCTGCACTATTTAAGTTGCTTAAAGATCAAGCCCCTGGTTAGCGAAATTAAGCTTACTAAACTGAAGATATAAAATAATACAAACAAAACGACCCAACTCGGAGGAGGCGTTGCGATCTTTGTAAGAAAAGGACTGCGTTTTAAAAAAGTATACAATCGTGTAGTATGTAGACTCCAGGTCCTAGATGTATGCATAGTGTATAACCCTCTCCGAAGTGAAAAGCGGATGCACATCATGCACATAAGATGACTAACTCCACCTTATACATCAAAGAACTGGAGATACATTTTCGATTCCTAAGCCAAGAATTGGATAAGATTTCAATGCAAAACATTGAGATTAGGGAAATAATACACCAAACACTAGAAAGTGGGGTAAGCGATGGACAGTCAATCGTTTTCTAAACACGAATCGTGTGCTATGCTACATTTTTAACCTTTGTGTTAAAAATGGTATTTTTCCAGAAGCACTAAAAACAGCTGTAGTAATACCCTTCCACAAAAATGGTGATACTCGGACCATAGATAATTATCGGCCTATATCTCTATTATCTGTATTTCCAAAAATTCTGGAAAAAGGTATGAAATCGAGAATTATTTCATTTTTAATTAACACGAATTTTTTCAACAATTGTCAATTTGGCTTTAGAAGTGGTATGTCGACTGCAACGACCTAGCAGAAACTCATGGGAGAAATTTACAATAGTATTAATTTATCCAAAAGATGTGCAGCTCTATTTCTAGATAAAACTAAGGCATTTGACACAGTGGACCACTCTTTATTATTAAATAAACTGGATAATGCGGGCCTTAGAGTCTTTATTTTTAACTGGTTTGTTTCTTACCTAGCACATCGAAAGCAAATGGTAAAAATCAAAGAGTCTTTAAGATCGCTGAAATTTATAAATACAGGTGTTTCACAAGGATCCGTTTTGGGTCCTATTTTGTTTTAAATATATGTTAACTCTCTGTTTAGTTAACCTTTCAAAGGAAAAATTTCTGCATTTGCTGATGATACTGCTATTTTCTACTCTCATAGCAATAATTTTAATATTTTTATGGATGTAAATCAAGATCTTGAATTACTGCGATTATGGTTCAGTCATCATAAGTTTATAATCAGCATGAAAACAAAGTTTATGTTTTTTAATATCCGAAGCATGGACTATGAAGATTTTTCGTTATCTTACCATTGCCCGAATTGTACACGTTTTCCTTTAATCTGTTGTTCGCAGAATTCGATTAATTTTGAATAATTAAGAAGAAAAATGCAATCAGAATTATCTGCAAAGTGTATATCGAATTTCTTCCTTATAGCAGTATATAAAGTTTTAAAAATATTCCTTGAGAAATCTAGTTATTATCAGGTAGGAACATATGAATATTATACCTTGCGTAATAACACCAAGAATTTTGTAACAGTACCAGTAGTTAAAAAATCACAGTTTTCTAGGTTTTATTCTGTTTTTGCACCTCGTCTTTTTAACTTGATTCCTGATAACATTAGATGCGATAAAGTAAAAACAGTATTTTCAGTTAATGTTAAAAAATGGCTTTTTTCTTTTAATTACAAGGATATTGAACAAATTTTTGAACCGTTAAATTAACCTATTTGTTATATCCGTTTAGATTTTCTGCTTTATTCCTTTTCTTCTTGAAACATATTCACAGTGTTTTTTTCCCCATCAACGTTTTAAATTTAATTGAATTTAATTTTGTATTATTTTATAAGTACACATTCGTCACATTTCATGCCTAAACTTTTTTGTAATTATATAACATTATTATTTATAGTATAAGTTTGCAATGAAATAAACAAAAGTAATAATAATAGTCTAAGCACTTTCGTATATGACAGTGACCATTTTGGTCTCAGCACCGAAATAACTGCTCCAAACAAAACGGGGGAATTGGAAGAGTCCGTCCAAAGAAATTTCTACAATTATAGTAGGGTGCATTGGACACACTTCTCAAGGGCACTGACGAGGGCTCTACAACTAATGGACGAGACAATTAAACAAACAATGCACAAAACGAAACCTCGGTACTAACACACTGACAACGAAGACGAATCAACTAATGCAATGCACCGACATAAATGTAGATTGTTGTCAAGATCAAAAACCTTGTACGGACAGACGTAACTCGGAGATCACGATGTTGAAGTCGTCCATTAAAAACCTCTAAATGTTAGTAAAAGAGAATTACAGAAATATCTTCCCGCAAATAACTAAAATATTTCAGTGGAAAGATCAAAACGACCTTCTGTGTCTTAAATACGTATGGACGACAAACTAAAAAAATACTTGTAGCAGCAGACATAGATCCAAATGAGGGCGTTGGTGATGATCATTCTCTTAGAGCATATTTTATAAAAATGCTTTAATAGACTACATATTTTTTGTTTCTTAACTATGTTATTCCCCTTCTTCCCACTTCCCACCTTTTATATCTCTTTTCTGATTACTGTTTCTTTTCTTAAATTCTTTACAATGTTAAATATATATTAAATTGAATCTTGTATACTATATAACCCATCATTTTAAGTACTATAAAAGACTAAGTCGTATTTGTACATCTACATACTTCAGTGACGAGACTATGAATAGCTCCAATTGATGTTCGACACAATCAGAAGCAAGAATTTAGTGGGAACCGATGGGATACCGAACATTGTTCTTCGACATCTCCCACATGGACATTTACACCACCCTGTTTAATAATGTAATGAATAATGTTCATTATTCTTCGCAGTGGAAAGCCTACGGTGGTACATCTCATTACCAAAAGGGACAAAGATACTTCCAATCCGGCGAATCTCCGGTCGAATAGTCATCTTTCAAATATCAGTAAGGTGTTCGAGAAAGTGATCAATAGAGTCTTAACTAAGTGGATTGAGGACAAAAATATAGTTCCGGATAATCAATTCGGTTGTCGGCAGAGCATGATGTCATTCATGCCGCGTCTTAACTGATTTCTGATAAATAAAGGAACGAAGGCAAGAAGCAGTGCACTGGTGCCTACCTGGTTGACTTAGAAAAAGCCTTCGATACCATATGGTTAAATTGACTCTTCTTCAATCTGAACAGACTAGGCATTAGTAAGCCACTGCTGTATATTCTTTACAATATGCCCACTTATAGACAGTTCATCGTGAAAAATGACGATGTGACTTCTGTGACATTTCACATTAAAAACGGTCTGCAAAAAGGCGCAGTAAATTCACCTATATACGCATACGACTAAATCACGTACAGATCTAGTCTAAAGATTGAGATCAATAATATACTTTTGTAACGTAGTTTCGATAAAGTTAAAAGATATTGCGACAACTGAAAGTTGAAAACCATTCTGTTTAGGACGCCTTTGCCTAGGGCCTCTGGGTAAACCAGAAAGAATAGACGAACGCTTTTTTCTATCGTTGGACAACACGTACAGCCACTTGCATGACGAAATGTAGTCAGATACCTTGGGATCTGGTTAGACAAAATCTCTATAATATATTTAACAAATATATGTTACAATATATTCAATATATTTCACAAAAAAAAAAAAGAAAATACGCACACACACTCGCCCACAATACTGAGTGGCGTGACAATAACACGCGATACAGTATTATCGGTTGCTGCGAACGGGAAGAAATGATCACGCGCCATACCTATGACGATTCGACGCACCATCCGATGCAAAGAAGAGGACTATAAAAGAACGTGCCATCAAGCCCACGGCACCAGTCGTCGTCACATTCACGAAGAATATGTAACTTGAAAAATTTGAATTAAAGAACTTTGCGTAACGTTCGTTTTTTTTATTCGTTTATTCCTTTTACACATATAGAAGTTGTTCTGGCCAGAGCCAAAGGTGCTTTTGCCTTCACAAAGAGACTGTTTTATAGCAGCCAACTTGATGTGAGGTTGAAGGTGATCTACTAACATACATTGCCTTTATCCAGCTTATGCTGGTATTTAGATGTTTCTTGTGATTCACTGTGAGACCAAGTTTATTGGAAAGAAATCGGGCTTTTAAGAGGGCTGAGTACATTAAATTCTATCCTAATTAGGTTTTGAACAATAGGGCGAAGCTAATAAGAGTGGATAATTTTGTTATTAAGTTGAATCCAAGATACATTACAAGAGTAATGACCTCGTTGAAAAACATGATTTCTGAAGCTTCGTACCCCAATTATATGTACCACGAGAGAGTGAGCTTTGACGCCTTTATTCCTCCAGAAGCGTTCCTCTTAGGTATAAAGGGTCTGATCCAGGACAGTTTAGCGGTAACGCTAATCTTCCACGACGCTCAAACAATTGCGCGCAGACGACCCAACTACGACAGAGACGTCGCACACGGCAGTGTAGGGCGGTAGAGAGTGGCTTCATAAGGGATGAAGTTGGTCGGCCTAATTTTTTAGCCGTGACCGGGATATAAACTTTAGGTAGGGATCAGTTAGATTAAAAAAACAAAAAACAAAAAAAAAATTAAAAGAACAAAAGAGATGAGAGCTTCTCTAAAATAAATAAAAAAGAATTTACGAAACTCTATGCAGTAAAAAGCACAAGCAGTAAGAATCTTATACGTTGCAAGATTATTTTATTAGTTACAGTAGACCAAACAAATTAATTTCGGACTGAGGGTGTTGCTTTAACTCAGATGAATTTTCATTTTTTTGTCGGAACTTCAACGTGATACACATCAAAGTTGACACTCATCTTTCGAAGTCTGTGTCGGGCATATGAAGCTCAAAAACAGGCTATTAACTGCTATACTGTCCCAGGAAAGCGAAACCGAACCGGGTGAATAATCAAAACATCTAGATAAAACTGAGTTCTCCATAAAAAAAAAACACCAATAATAGGAGTACAGAAACAAGTTCAATTATTTTATTAGTTGGTATTCCTAAAAAATGTGATTTCTGTGATAAAGTGCGGGAATGCCCAGAAATTCACTTAGTACAACACACACGTGGGTGGCCGTGGCTCAAGTGATAGTGTATTGGCTGCCAAATGGGAAGGTTCGGGGTTCAATACTAGCGAAATAAAACACGTTCTTGGGCACTTTAAGTGCAGCTATATTCACTTGTGTGTTAAGTTCTTAAAAAAAAAGTAAATAAAAAAAGAAAATATTATGTACGAGTATAGCCGTGGAAAAAAAAAACGCAAGCGGGAATATTAAGAGAAATCAACAAATTGATAAAGCGTATTACGATTAAAATCATAAAAAGCCACATCGGTATAAAGTTGGCGATGATATATGGTAGTTGTTAAAAATTTCGTTACTAATGCCGGCTTAAATATAAAGCTTTTGCCTAGATACAAAGACCCATACGAAGTATTGATAAATTGCAAATTTCTCGAGTTCGATATAATGCGATATCAAATCCCGCGAACATCAAACCGTATCTCGAAGTAAAATTAAAAAAAAAAAAAAATACAATAAAAATAATAAGAGTAAAGTAATTTTTGTATTAAGAACTAGATAAAACTATAAGTCAAGGTGATTTAATGTCACTATTGGCAGAAAGAAAAGCATACAATATTTCATATGGTATGTAACTAGAGAGAAAAATTCTTCTTTACAATTCTCATTTAGTATTCTATGTACATATTATATACATATATGTATGACATATCATTTTCTAATAGTAAGTCGTATGATTTATATCTGTGAATAAAATCTATAAATCTGTAGAAGCCGAGGTAAATAAAGAGCAGTTTCATTCTATCGTTTGCTGAACAAATCGTTTTATTTTCATTGTTTAATCCTAGAAATGAAACCTTCTGAAAGTTAAGGATGGCTTGGTCAGTAATCGATCTTATAGGCTATGATTTTATTAGTATATATCCAAGTATATTAACGGTGACTAAATCTATAACTTTTCCTCCCTTTACGGAACATCTCCGTTCGTAGTTTTATAAGCTTTATAAGGATTTACAAAATCAATTCCTGCTTGATGATTCAAGGCACAGGCTATTTCAATAAAAGATATAAATTCGTAAATACAAATAAACATACAATTCCTAAATCAGAGTTTTCACAAACGTTAGAAAATCCTCTAATAATAGGATACGCACGACGTTACAATTAAAAAAAAAAAAAAAAAAACATCATAATTGAAAAATGTTTTTTTTTTTTGTTTGTTTTGTTTTATAGGAAGTGTGTAATAAAATATGTATACATATAGCCCATCTCTTCAAAACATTATGTCAACCGAAAGCACATCAGGTGAAAAAAATTGTTATGCATTACCTCAAGTGCTTGAGCTCATGTGTTTGTTCACATGAGTACAAGAAATCAGACATAAGAGTCACGCAAGAGACACATCTAATTTGGAAGACCTCATTAAACTGCCAGTTTGGTTTTGATTAGTTGAAATCGAAAGTATTTATTCGTATACAAAAACTTTTTCTTTACCATGTATATAAGTCGTTTTAGTCGTACTAACCAGTCCTGATATTTAACATAAAAGTTTATTTAAATATTTTCAATAAAATTTAATTTGGTGATCTTTGTCATCAAGATAGTCACATGTAGCTGTCACGGGTTTCAGAAGTTGGTTTGCAAGATGTACTCGTATCATCGCCTTACTGAATTTATATCATACTCGTATAATAAATCGGAAATGCTATTAAGTTTTTTTCTTTCGGCAATAAATGATTGATAGAGCTATTTGCTTATCTTCTCGTATTTTATTAAAATTGGAATGTGTTGTATAATATTTTTCCGTGCGTATTAAAACAAAACAAAATACTATCTTTTACTAAAGATCGCTGATTGGCTCAAAATATCGTTAGGCCAATTAATATCTTGAAATTGTGTAATATCATAGACCTTATATAGGGTGGTTCATTGTAAGGTTTGATTTATAATGTAAAATAAAATACATAAATTTGAAAGTGAACTTAAAATTTTTATTATTGGTTAAAAGAAAAATTCATGGCATTTACTTTTTAGAAATGATATCATGTAAATGTTGGTCATAACTATGTTTAAGGTGGTTCATTCGGAAGTTTTAATTTTGGGCGACTCGTTCGAGCATAGCGACTGGTATCTCGCGGATAACACGAGTAATGTTGGCATCCAGAAGACCTGAGACTTAATATATTCCCAGAGAAAATAGTTCAAAGATGTGATATCGCATAATCTAAGCGGCCAATTTACCGTAGCAAAACCTGAAATTAAGTGCTCACCAAAATGATTTCTCAACAAGTCCATTGTTTCACGCGCTGTATGATTCGTAGCGCCGTCTCACCGAGACCATGTGCTTGAATTTCAGGAAGCATATAGTCCGTGAACATGGCGCGATAACGGTTACCATTGACCACCAGCCCATAAACCACACCATACCGTTGTTTTTAATAGATGTAATGGTAGCTCTTGGTACTCTTCGGGTTGCTCATCAGCCCCAATACGTCAATTTTGTTTATTAACGTATCCATTGAGCCAGAAATGGGCTTTTCGATTGGCATTGGCAAAAAAAGCCTATTGAAAATCAAACTTTACAATGAATCACCCTATATTAATTTTTTTATGAAAATATCTCCCTGGATCTCAAACAACAGTCATCTCTAGATACTATGATTTACACTTGCCACATCAAATTGAGTCCTTCTAACTAGGTCAACGATGATGCAAACGGCACTGAATCAAACATTTTAGTAAAGCACTGAGATTGTAAGGATTTCATTAGATTCTTCCTTAGTGGTTCGAACTTATTTTTAATTATCTCTTTTAGTCCAAACAACGATTTGCGATTAGTAAGAGTGAATTTTCGCTTAATGACTGGAGCTATTAATTGTGTATAGATTAGAGCACAGGGCATGGGGTTTTCTTTAAATGTGAACATCTTGTCTACTATGAATTAAACAAACTAAAATCTGCACTGAAAAATATCTAAAAAGGAAATTAACAGTTTCAAACCTCTTGGCAGAAAATGTTGCGTTTCTATTAACCATCCATACATTATAAGGTAGATAAAATACAAAGGTGATTGTTCTGGATTTTCAGCATCTAAGGTTAATCAACTACATCCTGCAACCCTCTGTTGGCAAATTATGTCTTTTTGTGTTGATATTATCACCGCGTCTAAAATATCTTTGATGGCTCACTGGCAATGTCTATCCTCCCTAATTGACTTTTCAAGAGACTTTGTGAGTCTTGAGTAAAAACAGATCTCATAATTTCGTAGGATTGCAGCGAAATTACAATTCTTAACGCCTAAAATACATGTGCAGTAAGACCCGTGCAGCAAAATTAGAGAATATTTTATACATGCAAACACACGCGTTTACTTTACCCCATGCGCTGTTGCAATACGTCGCAAATTCTAATCTTACTGTAAGCCCGATGTGATAGAATTGCAAATTAGAGACATTTTAAATCATTTGACATATTTTAAAAATGGCTGTATGTTTATACCGGAATTTTACACATATTTTTTCGAAGAATATATTGATGAAAATAAAGGAACAACAACAAAATTCAATGCAATGAAATGTTACAATTTACTGCACGCAGTAATGCAAGCAGTTGTTGCACATCTGTTTCAGGCATTACAGTAGGTACATCTTTAATACTTTGGGCGTCCAGGTAATCCTTTTCTAGATACCCTAACATTGGGACAGTGTAAGTCGAACCGCGGGCTATCATTTGAATCTTTTTTACGACTCTAGAAGTGGTAGATTTGTTAAAGAATAAAAGTTTCCAATGTTAAATTCTAATAGTTATTCTAATAAAGTCCAGGGTAAACTTTGAGCTCAACCAAAAAGCTTAATCGCCAGCTATCTATCTCCAGTTAGGCACGCCGATAGAATTGAGCACTTGCGGGTGCTCTTTGAAGTAAGTTCGAAAATTCTCCACCCAGAGTGCTGGTGCTTATCTGCTCCAAATGCTCCAGCTATCTCAGTCGTTGCATTTGGACCCCTCTAGTTGATCGAATATGCTTTATAGTTTGCGTAGTGCATTGTTTTGTTTTCTTCTTTAAAATATTAAACCCGAATAATATTTCTCAGTAAACAGCATAGGGCGTCTTCATCTATTACTAACAAAGTCCATGCTCCTACAAAAGAGACCATGACTGGAATGATTATGGACTAAAGTCAAAAATCAAAGAAAAGTGATTAGTTGTGCAAAGTAATAGAAGACCCTAGGTACGATTAAATAAATTTGATATCTACCTAAAAATTGAATCTTTCTGAAGTGGCGTTTTGTCTAACATGTTTGTGTGGAGTGCCATTTTTGTAAATACCTTACTTTGGCTAGCCTTTGTTAACCGCTATAAAAGAAGCATTAGTCAGTAATGCGAGTCCATCACTAGAAATACTTTTAAAAGATTGGTGTTATGTGTGAATTTTGCGCATGCAAAATGTTTAAAAAAATTCGCATAGCAGCGCGTCTTCTTACTTGAATCCATTTTTGACATCGTATGAAGGTGAGATTTTTAGTGAGCTTTATGGAGCAGCGGAAATTCTGCACTATGAAAGGATATTGTAAGCAATGTTTATGAGACTTATACCTTAACCATTGATGCAGTTAAGGTCTCCTTTGTTAAGGATCGGAAAAAGAACGCTGAGTATCCATTTATCGGACATAAAAGTTGGTGTATGCTCCATACTAAGTCATCTTTTGCTTTTTTAATCAGCTTGCCTGGTAGGACATACTCTCCAGTACTTTTCTTAGACTTAAGTTATTATTATTATTTTTATTATTATCAAGGGAACGATTCAAATTAATTTGTAGGGTCTGGGTACTATGCCCATGTGGCGCGTTTTGTCAACAGCACGCGGAGTACTGAGTTCCCATGTGGTCACCCACCTGCGTACTTACCGCATCCAACACTGCTTGATTTCGGTGATCTAGTGGGAACCGATGCAGTTTTTTTTTTTTCAGTTTAAACGCATTTTTATTTTATTAATTCATTAATTCTTACATGCTAGACAAAAAAACGCTTAAAAATTAGCTTAAATTACTTAAAAAAAAATTATCTTATTCTAACTTACTGGCCCCATGCGGACACTCTAAGTTAAACCTAACAATTATATTTTGTCTTTCGACGTGCAGTACAATATTAGTTTTTTGAATTAAACGTAATTAAAATACTAATTAAAAACTAAGAAAATATTTTTTTTTTTAATTTAAAAACTTAGTAAACTAACATTTTTTTATATTATATTATAAAACTTAAAGCTAAAACTTAAAACTACCTAAAATATACATTAGCTTAGCCTACTTAAATTATCTTAATCTAGGTATTATTCCTTTTTTTTGTAGAAGGTTACCCACTTCTGTTTTTTATATTTTTTTTTTTTTGTATTTTTTTTTTGTTTTTATTATTTTTTTTTTTGGTTTTTTTTAATTTTTTGTTCTTAACTACTATCTTAAACCTACCTAAAGCTATGTAAGCCGGCCACGGCTAAAAAATTAGGCTGACCAACTCTGCTCCTTATTGGAGCTATCCTGTACTAGAGGAATTCGACGACGTAGATTCCCCTCCTTCAACAAGCCACCAAAATTGTTGGTGCTGCCGAGCAACATCCTTAATGTCGCGACTCCCTACCGACCTACTGAACCGGAGACGTTCCGCACTGCCGTGTACGACGTCTCTGTCGTAGTTAAGTCGCCTGTCCGCAGCTGTTCGAGCGATGTGGAAGATTAACGGCACCGCTAATCTATCCTGGATCAGACCTTTTTTATCTAGGTAGAGGAACGCCTCTGGAGGAATAAAGCCGTCAAAGCGTACTCTCTCGTGATACATATAATTGGGGTAGTAAGCCCCGTAGATCAGGTTATTCGACGAGGTCATTGCTCTTGCAATGTGCCTTCGAATCAACTTAATAACAAAATTGTCCACTCTTATTAGGTTCGCCCTATTGTACAAGACCTCATTAGGATAGAATTTTATGTACTCAGACTCTGGTGTTTTGTATAAGCGAAGACAAGTCCTAAGACAAGCCCTCTCAAACACCCGAATCTTTTCCAATAAACTTGCTCTCACGTTGAACCACACGGGACATCCAAATACAAGCATGGGCCTGATAAGGGCCATGTAGCAGATCAAAAGCACCTCTGGCTCTGGCCAGAGCAACATCTATATGTTTGTTAAAATACAGATATTGATCTAGCCAGATCCCAAGGTATCTGACTACATTTCGACAAGCAAGTGGCAGTCCGTGCTGTCCAATGATCGAAAACTTTCGCCAATTCTTTCTGGTATCCCTAGAGGCCCCAGACAACGGCGTCCTAAACAAAATGGTTTCTGACTTCTGAAAGTTGATTTTCAACTTCCAGTCATCGCAATATCGCTTAATTTTGTCGAAGTCACGTTGCAAGAGTATATTAATGACCTCAATCTTTGGACCTGATCTGTACGCGATTAAGTCGTCTGCGTACGCTATGGCATGGTGAAGTGAACCTATCAGATCACTTGTGTAAATATTGAACAGGATCGGCGAATTTACCGCACCTTGTTGCAGACCGTTTTTAATGTAAAATGTTCTAGCAGAAGTCACATCGCCATTTTTCACGATGAACTGTCTATCTGTTAACATGTTGTAAAGAATATAAAGCAGTGGTTTACTAATGCCCAGCCTGTTCAGCTTGAAGAAGAGTCCCTCTAACCATACGGTATCAAAGGCTTTTTCCAAGTCAATCAGGCAGGCACCAGTACACTGGTTCTTGCCTTTGTTCCATTGGATATCAGAAACCAGTTTAGACGCGGCATGAATGACATCATGCCCCGCCTTGAAACCGAATTGATTATCCGGAACTATATTTTTGTCCTCAACCCACTTAGTCAGGGCTCTATTGATCACCTTCTCGAAAACCTTACTGATATTTGGAAGAAGACTGATCGACCGGAGATTCGCTGGATTGGATGTGTCTTTATCCCTTTTAGGGATTGGATGTACCACCGCAGTTTTCCAATGCGCTGGATAATGGGCATTATTCATCGCATTGTTAAAGAGGATGGTATAAATGTTCACAGCTTCTAGTTCGGTATTTCATCGGTTCCCACTGACTTCTTACTTCTAAGTGATTTGAAGATCGTTTGGAGCTCTTCCTTTGAAATGAACGGGGGTAATACCCTATCGTCGGCGATGACATTATTTGCCATATTCTCGTCACTGAACTGAGTGAAACCCGAGCTCTCGAATCGCCAGTTCACTATTTCATTTCGAAGGTAGAAATTGTGCACGAGGACTCGACTTTCCAGGTCGTGGTCCGGGCCAATGATGTCATTCGCCTTGTACACTTCCTGGAAAGTTGCTCCTATAGCCTCTATCTTCTCCTGCGGATCTTCGATCACAAAGAAGTTGTCGTCATCAACGGCCTCATTTGGATCGATGCCTGCTGCTAAAAGTAGTTGTTCGTTGTTCGTCGTTCGGGCGATTTTAAGACATGGAAGGTCGTTTTGATTTTTCCTCCGAAATATTTTATTTATTTGCGGGAACATATTCGGGTTGCTGGTGTTTACAGCCCGAATTTTGTTGTTCCAATACAAACTTACAGATTTTCTGTAATTTTCTTTTATTAATGTTTGGAGGTTTTTGATCGACGACTTTAATGTCATGATCTCCGGGTTGTGTCTGTCAGTAAACTGTCTGTACAAGGTTTTTAGTCTTGACAGCAGTCTACTTTTATGTCGGTGCAGTGCGTCAATAGTTGCGTTGCGGAATAAGTCTTCGTTGTCAGTGTGACGATACCGAGGTACCGTTTTGTTCATTGTTCGTTTAATTGTTTCGTCCATTAGTTTTAGATATCTGTCAATCTTATCGTTTGACAAATATCTATTGGACGGTGGGTAGAGCGAACTTGAGTAAAGTGCTCTAGTCATTGTTCTGGAGGAATGTGTCCAACGCACCTTACTATAGTTGTAGGAATGCCTTTGAACAAACTCTTCCAATTCCGCATTTTCGTTCGGGATGGTTATTTCGGTACTAAGACCGCAATGGTCACTGTCATACACAAAAGTACGAAGACAGTTCACAGTTTGTTGGTTAGTGCAAGTCAGATGTATCCGTAAGTCGAACAGCAGGAGATCCAAATAGGACCCATGTCTAGGAAACGACGGACTATCCGTCGCCTTAAGGCCGAGTCGATACATTATACTGTGCTGACCCCACCAATTGAATAGCAGGTTCAGTGGGAACCGATGCTTTCAGTGTGGCGAGGCCATTGACGTAGACTTAAGTTAAGTTACTTCATCCAGCTGATCTGGTGACAAAATGTGTTGGTCATCATAATTCAAATTTAATGGATTACTAATGTTTTGCCTGCCTGCGATTCTACTATTGCTCATCTTTTTTATTATTTACTGCCCTTCTCATGCACGTCCCTTCTGCTCTTAAAGTTTGCCGTTCTGTATCCTTCTTATATCGCTGCATATCCTTGTCGGCATTATTCGTAAACAAGAGAAACTAAGCACTTCGGCGGCATATGGTGAAGTGAAAATACATATGTAACCGCTGAAAGACCATTGCATCTACGAATAGTCATTTATGATGTGCAATTTGGTCTGGACGTATTATTGTTCCATACTTTTTCAAAAATTAAGAAGGTGCAACCATCGCCGTCAATTGACATCGCTATAGCTAAATGTTAACCGAATTTGTTTACCCTAAGATCGAAAATATGGATGTGGAAGACATGTGGTTTCAACAAGATGGTGCCACATCTTATATAACAAGAGCCGTTTTAGGCTTTATTGCAAGAAAAAATTCCTGGGCGAGTTATTTCGCATTTTGGTGATATGAACCGGCCACCAAGATCGTGTGATTTGTCATAGTTAGATTTATTTTTGTAGAGCTATGCAAAAGATCGTGTTTATGTACATAATCCACAAACTCTTGAAGCTTTGAAAACGAATATTCGTAAAGTTTTGGGGCAAGTTATTATCCGATAAGTGTCGTTAAGTCTTCGAAAATTACCTTGTCAGAAGTAAGTCCTGTAAGTATTCCGGTGAATGACAAGATCTAAACAATATATTAAGATAAAGATTTAATCGAAATCTAAATCATAAATGTGTTTTATTTATATATACTTTCGGAACCACAAAACGTAAGACCCCGTATGATGCATAAAGCACGTAATATTTTTGTAATATTTATTAAATTTCAACTTTTTTGTGCTATATATTACTTATCTACACTCGAATATCATATAAATAACTCAAATCTACAGCCCACAAGATAACAATAATTAAACATGACAGAAACAAATAAGCAAAGTGTCAACAAATTAAATAACTTTGGCAGCTTTGCAATTACTTTTATAGCAAAAACTTTTTAATAAACGGATATGTTAATTAGAAAAAAGACATACCATAGTCCTAAGTAATTTTGATCATATGAACACCCTGACTGGGCACGTTATTTTAGTGTTTTGACTTTTGGTTTATTAACTTTAAGATTCCATTGTACCGCGAATGTCATAAAAAATTAAAAATCTTCACTTTTGCGTTAGTTCTTTTTGGAAATTAAAGTAATGATAATTAGTGATAATTAATTTTTTTTTTTGATGGAAAACCATGTTGAAATGGTAAGTCACATTTTCTATACACACTTCTATTTTGAGATTAGACAAAATTACATGAGTATTCGAATGAATATTCGTATAGTATTTTGTTAAATGGTGTCGTAAAAAGATGTGGAATCACTCAATGAGTTTTAAAGAAGGAAGTTGTTAGAGTATTTATTTTCATTGATAACGCAATAATTCAATTGTGAGCTCATCCAAAGCTTGAAATTTTGTTTTTTTAATTCGTTAATTCTTTTAATACATATAACTGGATTTTTATCAGGAACAAAGCCTATCTTATTATACTTGCAATATGCAAATCCTTGCAGCTGGACGAATTTATTGGTATCACTGGTATCATCTGTAAATGTTGAAAAATTTTTTTAAGTTATTTAAAGATCACACAATAGGTTTTCGAGCTTTAACATACATGACAGCTTGATAAGCTTCCCTTGTTGAAAACATAATTATTGATAAAATTGTAAGGTTTTGTGATAGATATAAAATACTTTTCTTGGGAATGTATGTTAGATCCCAATGGAAATGTACCGAAGATGTTATAGAGTATTTTCTTGAAATATAAACTTTAAATTGGACAAAACCAACAATACTGCGGCTCTGTTTCTTGATCTGACAAATATATTTGATCTAACATATGGGCACCACTTGAATTAAATCCATACCATTTTCAGTTAGTACCAACCTTCAAAAGATATAGCGTTGTGAGTGAAGCAACTTTTGTTATTGTGAAAAAAAATAATAGATTCAAAGCAATTTCTTGTGTTGATTTATCATTGCTTTTTGATGGGAAAAAAATGCAGCCGATGCAAAAAAAAAATATATTGATAAGTGTTACCCGGACTCTGCACCAGCCGAACGAACCATTCGCAAGTGGATTGAAAAATTTAAAAGTGGTCATACAAGCACCGAAGATGATGCACGCAGTAGACGTCTAAAAGAGGCTGTTTCAGATGAAAACATCAAAAATGTCCGCAAAATGATTACGTTGATCGAGATAGCTGAGACTCTGAAAATATCAAAGGAGCGTGTTGGACATATCATACACAAATATTTAGACATGCGAAAGCTCTGTTCAAAATGGGTGCCGCGTTTGCTCACAGTCGACTAAAAACAACAACGTGTTGATGATTCAGAGGAGTGTTTAAAGCTGTTCAACCGCAATAAAGCCGAATTTTTGCGTCGGTATGTGACAATGGATGAAACTTGGCTCCATCACCCCACACCAGAGTCAAGCCGGCAGTCAGCTGAGTGGCGAGCGGGCGATGAACCTCGTCCAAAACGACCAAAAACTCAACAGTCGGCTGGCAAGATTATGGCATCCGTATTTTGGGATACACATGGAATAATTTTCGTCGACTATCTCCAAAAGGGGCAGACTATCAACAGCGACTATTACATTGTGTTGTTGAAGCGTTTGAAGGACGAAATCGCAGAAAGAAAAAGAAGAAGAAAAAGAAAGTGCTGTTTAATCAAGACAATGCACCGTGTCACAAGTCGATGAAAACGATGGCAAAATTGAATGAATTCGACTTCGAATTGCTTCTCCACCCACCGTATTTTCCAGATTTGGCCCCCAGCGACTATTTCCTGTTCGCAGACCTCAAAAGAATGCTCGCCGGAAAGAGATTTAAGACCGATGAAGAAGTAATCGCCGAAACAGAGGCCTATTTTGAGGCTAAACCGAAATCGTACTACAAAACTGGTATCGAAAGATTGAAAAATCGTTTCAATCAGTGTATCGCCCTCGAAGGCAACTATATTGATAAATAAATTTTGCAAAAATTTTGTGTATTACTATAAAATGGCCCATGTGCTAGTTAACAACAAGTTCCTGTTTAAGATAAAGAGTGAGCCTATAGATGGTGTGGCTGTCAATTTGCTGTCAATTCATGGCATTTACTGAATTTAATGTGGTTAATCTTTTTGTCATAATGTCATACGATTTTTGGCCAATTTAGTCATTTATTTTTATTTTATTTATTTTTTATTTATTCATTATCATAAGCCCTTAATATTACTTAACTATTATTATAAATGGAATATTAGTTATCATTCCTTAACTTAAAAGTTAGTGGTGAAAGACACATCTAGATTTATATTTCAGTTGATATCTGTTGTGGGGTGACAATCAGTATTAATTTATTCAATTCACATTTTTTTAGATTGGATAAAAAAAGTAAAAAGCGAAAAAGCTTAACGTGAACAACCAGTTTTGAACCCTTAAGATGAAACATGATAAACGAATTGCATCTCTTATAAATAAGGGCAATTTATTAAAAAAATGTGGAGCCGTATATGTATAAAAATGTGCAAATTGTGTTCTATATGCAAAAGGTACATTAACTTAGCTCATATTGTTTACACGTAGATTGTACATTTGTATGTTCCCACTGGGAATATTTCCGCTTTGTTTGAAGAACGCTCTTATAACTTTAAAAACATAAAAAGTCCTAATTGGCAGAATACGCAAATTTTTGAATAAAGGCTAAACGAATTTTATTTGAAACAATTCTTATTAAATGTTTCTAAGCGATTAATAAGGATCTAACGGTATTAGTATACGAACTTCCCCAGCTTGTTATGCCGTACTGCAACTTTGAGTGATCAAGACCATAATAGATAGTTGTTAAAACTTTTTGAGAACATTTTACGTGTGATCAACAACAAATAAGTTTTAATCATTTGAACATGACTTTTCCAATTTAAATTGAAATCAATCACTACACCTAGGTACTTAAAGGTTTGAACCGTTTCGATTTTGAAGCAGTTTTCAGTACAACGCACATTTGCTATAAAATTACTCTTTCCACACTTATGTAAAGGTGTTTTCCAGATGCTTTAAAACACATTAATTCAATTTTATGGTAAGTAAACCACAACCGTAAGATTTCAGGGTCTTCATTAATCATCGCAATGCCTTCGAAAACAGTTTTCAGATTGGTATGTAAGAACTTTATCGTCCGCAAAAGCAGTTAAATTACCATTTAATTTGAGTTTAACAATATAATTAATCACCACTATGAGCGAAAATGTTCAAAACGTCGCTGAAGTCAAAAATTTTGCCTCACTTATAGCTATATAGGTTATAAAATCCAAATTACAATTGAAGCTTTTAGACCATTTACGACGTCGCTGATTTGTTAACTGGATGTTGGACTGCCAGAACAATGAATGACTGATGAATGAATAAATGACTTTTTTTCGACGAAGCCCGTTTTTTGGATGGATAAGTACATAAATAAAGAAAATTGTCATTTTTGGGGACCGGAGAATCCATACGAGATTCTCGAAAAACCAATGCATCCCAAGAAAGTCACTGTATGGTGAGTACATTTTCTAAGAAGACATTTTCTAAGACAGTTACAGTTAATGGAGAACGTTACCGCAACAATTTGGTCTGGACGATCTCTGGTTTCAACAAAATGGGGTTACCGCCCACACAAACCATCAACTTATTGCGTACGAACTTTGAAGATCACATTATTTCGATTAGAGATTAAATTACAAGTTGATTTGCCTATGGAACTATTTGAAGAGTATTGTCTATACCAATGACCCAGTTATAATTCAGGATCTCAAACATAACATCCAAACTGAAATTTTGGCCATTGACTCACTTATTCTTCAAAAAGTCATCAATAATTTTCACAGAAGCTGTGTTGATTACATGAACAATGTTATGTTCCATTCATAATTGCCAACTGATCATCTTAACAACAATGATACCTGCATGCAGCTAGAATCTGTTTCACAATTTAAATATCTAAGAGTTACTATAGATAGAGAACTTAATTGGAAATCGCATATTAAAAATGTTTAAAAATATACCGCATGGGCTGAAAAGTCCGTTTTATAGTTTAGAGTAAAACAAAATTTTTGCAAAATTCAACTTTATTTATCAATATAGTTGGCTTCGAGGGCGATACACTGATTGAAACGATTTTTCAATCTTTCGATACCAGTTTTGTAGTACGATTTCGGTTTAGCCTCAAAATATTCCTCTGTTTCGGCTATTCCAGCGAGCATTCTTGAGGTGTGCGAACAGGAAATAGTTGCTGGGGGCCAAATCTGGTAAAAATACGGTGGGTAGGGAAGCAATTCGTAGCCGAATTCATTCAATTTTGCCATCGTTTTCATCAACTTGTGACACGGTGCATTGTCTTGATGAAACAGCACTTTCTTTTTCTTCAAATGCGGCCGTTTTCCTGCGGTTTTGTCCTTCAAACGCTACACCAACGCAATGTAATAGTCGCTGTTGATAGTCTACTCCTTTGGAGATAGTCGATTAAAATTATTCCATGTGTATCCCAAAATACGAATGTCATAAACTTGCCAGCCGACTGTTGAGTTTTTGGTCGTTTTGGACGAGGTTCGTCGCCTGCTCTCCACTCAGCTGATTGCCGACTTGACTCTGGTGTGAAGTGATGGAGCCAAGTTTCATCCATTGTCACATACCGATGCAAAAATTCGGCTTTCTTGCGGTTGAACAGCTTTAAAAACTCCTCTGAATCATCAACACGTTGTTGTTTTTGATCGACTGTGAGCAAACGCGGCACCCACTTTGAACAGAGCTTTCGCATCTCCAAATATGATATATCCAACACGCTCTTTTGATATCTTCAGAGCCTCAGCTATCTCGATCAACTTCACTTTACGGTCATTCGTAATCATTTTGTGGACTTTTTTTATGTTTTCATCTGAAACAGCCTCATTTGGACGTCCACTGCGTGCATCATCTTTGGTGCTTGTATGACCACTTTTGAATTGTTCAATCCATTTGCGAATGGCTGGTGCAGAGTCCGGGTAACACTTATCAAGCCATTTCTTTGCATCGGCTGCGTTTTTTCCATCAAAAAGCAATGATAAATCAACACACGAAATTGCTTTAAATCTATTTTTTTTCACAGTAACAAAAGTTGCTGCACTCACTTTTGGAACCTCAGGAACCTTCAGGTATCAGGACGAAAACCAAAACTGGGACATCCTGTGTAATTCAGCTTGGACAATCAGAAAATCATCCACAAACAAGATTTTTGTTCGTAGGCAATATAACAAACTCGTAAATGGATGGCACAAACGACAATATAAAGTATTTTGCGAATGGCCGTTTATCCTCACAGCCATTAAAAGAAACCAAGTCGGAATCTTTAACCTAAATAGTAGCAAATATACAATACAATCAAAAAATTCCTTTTAAACATGTTTCATTATTTTAAGAAAGTGCGAAAGTGTAGGATGTTGTTTAACAGTGAATGGGTTATTGGTAGACCAAAAAGAGTATTACAGACATTTTTGCAAAGTGTTTCTGGCATTTTCACAATAATTCTTTTACTTCACATATGACGTATTGGATTAGCTTTATTTAACCCAATTATTTCCTGATTTAGATTGCTATACAAATAGTGTGCACTTCCTCCTTTGGATTAATTTTCTAAAGCTTACTGTTATGTTAACTCATTTCAAGACATTTCAGCATACAAAAAAAAAAAAAAAAAAAAAAAAAAAGTGGCTTTTAAGTTTGAAAATACAAAAACACATCACACAATTTGTTATGGATCTGAGATTCACATTAGTTTTTATCGGATGGTTGTATAGCCAGATGAACCGACTGTTCTTCCTTTGACTCCTTACTTATTGGGTAAGTCGATGTAATTAGACGAGTTGCATTGCAGACCTTTACCCTTTGTGCAATTAAAAAGAAAATGTGTTGGCACTTAATTCGTGCGGTTTGCTAAGAGATGGCGTAACTTGTATTATTCCATTGGAACATGCGTTGGAAAGCTACTGTCATTATACGTCATTTCAGTATATGTCATTCATTTGAAGCGTAAACAACAATATTTTTTTTTCTCTCAAATATGTCGAACTTTGTGCCTGAAAAAGCGTTTTTGCGGGGAGTTCTTCTTCATTACTTTAATATACGAAAGTCATCGTATTTTGGTGGAAGTTTAGGGTGAACATACGCTAGCTGAGCGAACGTGCCAAAAGCGGTTTGCACGATTTAAAAGTGGTGATTTTGGCTTGGAAGACGATGAACGTCCTGGGCAGCCAAAAAAGTTTAAAGATGAAGAACTGGAAGGATTACTCTATGAAGATTGTTGTCAGACACAAGAAAAGCTCGCAGAATCTCAAGCAGCCATTATGAAACGTTTAAAACGCAGCTGGATATATTCCAAAGCAAGGAAATTGGGTTCCACATGTCCGAAATGCTGCTGGAACGCCACAAAAGGAAGTCATTTTTGCATCGGATTGTTGCTGGTGGTGAAAAATGGATCCATTACGACAACCCAAAGCGCAAAAATCATATGTGAAACCCGGCCAACCAGCCAAATCAACGGCAAAGCCGAATATTCATAGCGCGAAGGTAATCCTCTGTATTTGGTGGGATCAGATATGTGTGCTGTATTATGAGCTGCTAAAACTGCGTGAAACCATCAATTGACAACGCTTAAAGGGAACAGTAGCCGAACAACGCCCGGAATATGCGACCAGACACGAGGCAATAATTTTCCATCATGACAACGCTCGGCCCCACGTTGCTATTCTGGTTAAGAACTATTTGGAAAACAGTGGATGGGAAGTCTTATCCCACCCGCCTTATAGCCCAGACCTTGCCCCTTCTGATTACCATTTGTTCCGTCACTGAAATACGGTTCACATCAGAGCAGAATATCAAAAATTGGCTTGATTCAATATTGGCTACCAAGCCGGCGCAGTTCTTTTGGGATCCCATCCCAGAATTGCCAGAAAGATGGGAAAAAGTCATAGCTTCAGATGGGCAATACTTTGAATAATACTATTGTACATGATTTTCTTAAATAAATGTTCAAATTTTGAAAAAAAACCGCACGAATTAAAATATATACCCAATAAATGAAACAAATTTTCGCCATTAAAAAAAATGCTTCTAGGTATATGAATTAGTGACTGTTTATACTTCAAAATTTAGTAGAAATGGAAAACCAACTATCAAGCATAAAAACACAGTCTATATCAACTGTGAAGCTGCGGCTATGTTTTCACACAAATGCATATAACTCTTGATGTATAGATTTCACCTTACACTTAAGTACTTTCGGTTTTTCACAGATACAACGATACATGTATGTAAATAAAATAAATAAACAAAATACAAATGATAAGTATAAATAAATAAATTGTTACTCCACATCTCGATTAACCTTGAGTCTATTCAAAAGTTACTATCTAGAGCAGTTAGTTTACTTTTTAAACAACTTTATTTATTATAAAATGTCTTACACGCAATCATTTGCAAACCAAACAACAATTGAAGACTTAAACTAGATCGCATGAAACGCGGAAAAAATGACAAAGAGAAGACTTAGTTGGTTTAGTTGAAGAATAATTTTGAATTATTTATAACGGTGCTCCCAGTCTTATAACTTTTCATAACTTATTCATTTGTTTTTAAATAAAATCAAAATCAATCTTGCTTATTTAGTTTCATTTCGATTTATTAGAAAAAACACGTATTTTTTTATGAAAAAGGTTTGAGTTGATGGAACTGTGAAATAGAATGAATTAATCAAAACCAAAGGCAGCTCTCGGTTACGATCGAATAACTGAAGAAGTCCTTGGAATTTTGCCGAGAAAAGCATTAACCAAGTTTTTCTATATCATTAGTAAGGCATTTATATTAAAAGTTGCTGAATGGTACCAAAACCAGTGAAACCACTTTGTGACAAGAAGTCTTATAGACCGATAGTATTCAAAATATACTACTTATTCGTATAGGTACTTTCTGGTCATCAATTTAGATTCAGAAGCAAGCATTCGACTATTGATCAGGTTAATCGAATTGTAGACGCAATTGAAAGATTCGGGGTGAACATGGGCCATAACTCAACTTGGCCTAACTAACTGCAGTAAGCTCAATCTTTAGCTAACTTCCTTCAGTTGCACATTCCTCGGTTGAGGTCCTCTTTTGAAGACTCTGCGGAACGGATAATTGGTGTTCATTCGCTTTATATGTCCCACCCATCTTAAGCGACTGATGTGCAGTCTTCTGACTAGATCGATGCCGCCATACACCTCGTATTGTTCTAAAGAAAGAGTTGCTCAGTGGTATTTTTTGATGTCTCGGAAGTTTTTGAAAAGGTTTGGCATGAAGAATTCTAATTCCAATTACAAGAGTTATAATGTACAATACAAAGAGCTTTTAATAATGTAAATGAATTGATGGTGGCCTGCCGGAGTGCGCTCAAATCTGTTCAAATAATTAAATTACAGAAAAACGAGCATGCTACCTATCTTCGGTCTGTATTCCGTTCGCAAAGTTAAACTGAAAGTTGTACGTGTAAAAGAAACGTAATATAGAGACACAAATATACAGAAACGCGCTGTTTACTTGAAACATATTCCAAACTTAGCATTGAGAACAAGTTGCTATTATATAAAATCCAAACAAGTATTGAAACCGGTGTGGACCTATGGTATACAAATCTGAGGTTGTATCAAGAAAACCAATGTCAGTATTTTACAAGATTTTTATCTTTCCTCGGTGGAAAAAAATAATCACACTGATATTAGGTTTGAGTGCTTTAATTGACTCTTTATTGTTGGTGTCAACCTCCTCTTTTACATGATTAAAACAAAAAAAAAATAAATAAATAAAAATAATTTCTCGATCACTATTTCGAGAAATGACTCGGTCAGAAAACTTGTCTCGCAATAGAGCAATGGTTTTCGTCACTTACGTGTCACGTAACGCAGTCTTGTTTATACAAAACATCGGCCACATCCGTAACTTCAAGTTTCAGCCATACAAATTTATTTCCATACTCACTTCAATGCATTGTGATGTCTATAAACAATTCATGGGATATTGTATGCAGCAATGTTTCAATCTGTGCTTTTGCGACGGGCACAATTCCAGCTTAAATTTATAAAACAATTCACCAATTTTGGACGAGAAGGTGCTTTACGTTGACCGAGACTTTTAACTTTTTGAACTGTTTCAGCGATATTTTCACCGTTTTTATAGTGAATTTTAATATTTATAATAATTTTAATGATTTTTAAGGAATGCATTATTCTAGATTTATTAATATTACAGTTTTTGATAAGTGGCAAAAAGCGAACTATTAAAAATGAAGCATTTTATTGGAAACCGAATATTTGAAAAATGCTTTCGCTGTTTTAAATTAACGCGAATGCTTATTTATTGACAGAGTTCAATTTTAAAGAACATCTTGATAAATGTTGCAGTTTTGGCGAAACGGAACAACAATGCGATACTTGATCTTTGGATTTCGGGGTGAGCCTGATGCAGTTTCAACTTGATAGGAATTTTAACCTTTCTCATCTTTTTCAAAAACAGGATCGTCTGTCGAATAGTGATATGGAAGTTTTTAGTGGGAGCAGCTGGACACCGAGTTATACTCAAGTTTAATTTAAAAACAAAAAAAAGACGAAGGGCAAAATTCCTGGGTAGGCACTCGAAAAACAGTCATGTGCTTGTACTTTTAATGTATGTGGTCTTTATGGCTAAGATGTTTATCCTGAAATGAACGAAGCATAAGGTTTCATAATTCATCCCAGTTATTTAAAAGATGTTGTGGGGGTTGTTCAATCATATGTCTTCGCGTATACTGGTGATATACGATAAAGATACCTGTTTTCAAATTTAATTTAATGAGCGAATGGTAAAGCTTCATGGTCAGTTAGAAAAAGACCCTGTGATTGGTTTTGATATACAAAATAGTCTTGTGTTCAAGGTTGATGACAAAGAAGCTGGAGGAGGGTGTGATATAGTTGATACCTGGAAAGTTGAGTAATTTTCGCAGGTATTACGCAGGTACCCAAGACTTCCTTTAAGAAGTAGAAAAAAAAAAAAAAAAAAAAAAAAAAAAAAAAAAAAAAAAAAAAAAAGGTGAAGATTGCAGTGTTGAATTGACATAAGCCATTTGTCAAGGAGAATGAGTAAATGAAACGCTGACGGCAATACAAGACAAGCTGTGTGTTGCAATTGAACATGTTGATTGTTTTCGTATATTTTCACAAGTAGATTGAACATTCATCTGCTGAACTTCTATGTTGGGTGGCACAGAGTGTTTAGATCGTGCCAAAATTTAGATAATTCCGTTGTCAATCAAAATGTGAATGTTAAACCAGTAATGAGCAAACATTTTATTCTAAGGATTTGTGGTCAGCATATTAATTGTAGTGAATGAGGGTGAATGAATAAAAGACAGTTTTGCAACATTGCTCTTTTGAACTATTGTTTCTTAATAGACTGCTGTCAAATTTTGAGCCAGCAGCATCATTTATTTTATGTGTCACAGTCATTAAAAATAGGAAACAGCGTTAATATTTTATTTGGTTTGCTCAATTGCGAGGTTGAGCTTGGCGTTGTTTAACCGCAATCTAGAGTTTTTAGACCATTTCCTAGCTAAAGACAAAATGTGAGTCCACCGGAGACCTAGCTGCAGTCCAGGTTAATCAGCGACGAAGAACGCCAAGGTGGCTTGAGGATTATTCTCAAGAATGGCAAAAGACCAACGGTGAATGTTGTGTTTATTTATTGGACTTGTTCAATGACAATTTAAAAGAAAACAACAGGATTTATCCGAAAGGATTGATCCAATCTCGTCGTTTATAAAAATTGTCAAATAACGTAAAGCCCATATAAAAACGATTATGAATCAGAATCAGTTGTGAGAGCAATACTATGATACTGGGTATGTAATTTAATTCGTGCGGTTTTTTTTTCAAAATTTGAACGTTTATTTAAGAAAAACATGTACAATAGTATTATTCAAAGTATTGCCCAGCTATGACTTTTCCCCATTTTTCTGGTAATTTGTGGATCCCATCCCAAAAGAACTGCGCCGGCTTGGTAGCCAAGAATGAATCAAACCAATTTTTGATATTCTGCTGTGATGTGACCCGTATTTCAGTGAGCGCGTTCTGCATCGACCGGAACAAATGGTAGTCAGAAAGGGGCAAGGTCTGGACTATAAGGCGTGTGGTGTAAGACTTCCCATCCACTGTTTTCCAAATAGTTCTTAACCGGAATAGCAACGTGGGGCCGAGCGTTGTCATGATAGAAAATTATTGCCTCGTGTCTGGTCGCATATTCCGGGCGTTTTTCGGCTACTGCTCTCTTCAAACGGATTAATTGTCTTCGGTAGCGTTGTCAATTGATGGTTTCACCCGGTTTTGGCAGCTCATAATACAGCACACCCATCTGATCCCACCAAATACAGAGCATTGCCTTCGCGCCATGGATATTCGGCTTTGCCGTTCAAAACAAATTAAATTTGTTCACTAACCGACAGATGAACTACCATTAAATGTCATAGATGTACTTGTATCTGTGCTACCTAGTTTTTATGATAAACTCTTAAGCGAAGTTGGGTCTTTTTGACAACCGCTAACATGAGTGCAAAAAAGTAAAAATAATAAAAATAAAAAAACACGGCTTATGTAATGTGGCCATAACATAAGTTATTTAGGATGTCATGTGCAACCGTTGCAATGCACTTCATGAACCAAAAAAGAAAATAGGAGAAGTTTCCATTGTGGCTAACAATGTATTAAAAAACATCTGTCGGGGCTCAGTCATTTCATCTTCAAAATTAGGCAACACTACGAGTATGGTATGGTATGTCTAATGAGTATGACATTTCTCAGGTTTTTTATTCCCATTTTGTTCAATTGAAAACATTGTAGTAAAATAATACAGGGAAAAAATTAAAGCAGAGTAAAAAAGACGCAATTGTATTGAATTACAATAGAACATAAATGTCCGCTTAAGATATATCATATTTAAATGCTGTATTCACTAGAATTAATTGACTTAGTTTTTTTTTGAATGATGAATGCGTTGTCATTTTTGACATTTTAGATAACAATCGATTAAAATGGTTTAGAAAGACAGTTATTATCGGGGCTAAGTATTGTACATAAGCTTGAATAGTTAAGGGCCAACCATAATTCGCTTAAGTAAACTTATGCATATGTTGTGTAAACAGAATGAAAGGTGAGCAGAAGCATCGTCAAATTGTAAAGTGCCAATAATTGATTTTGGCAAATTGAGCAAATTTTTAAGGCAACTGACAATTTTACGTACGTGGGGAAAATGGTTTGCTGTCAAATCAATAATATAAATAATAAATTAGTCAAAAAAATAGTCACTAACGACATCGACAAAAATGCATATGCTATGTACATATGACGTAATCTGCATTTGCACACCAATGTAAACATCGAATCGAAGTATTTTAATGCGCAGAGATTACTTACTTAAAATATTAAGTGCACAATATTATGGACGTTGGCAGATACGCATAATCGACGAATATATTTTGGTTGGCAACTTTAAAAACATGTTGACAGCTAATTCCAGTAACTGTCAAACTGTGACGAGTTGCGTTCAGGCTAAATGTTTTAAATGAATTACTTTTCACCGAATTTCTTGCGTCATCTATTAAGTGAAATATATATATTTTTTTTATTATAAAACATTTTCTTACACAAATAACGAGAACTACCATATGAAAGCCTCAGAAATAAAGTGAACCAAGTCGACTTGAATTTTGTGAGAAAATATGACTCTGAAGAAAATGTTATTTACAATCTCAAAATTGAAATCGAAATTTAATTTCGATTTGTTGAACCAACCATTTGGTTTAAGTACTACTCATATATGGATTTAAATAATGTTTGGTAGAACTTATTCAATGCTTTTACATACGAGTTTATCAAGGGGGCAAAGGGTAAGTACCCCCGGAGGAAAATAGATAACTGGGTACTCCTTATCTAATTCTTATTTCCTCCACTTTACTAATTAAAAAAAAAAAAATGAAGGCTGTCCTAAAAAGTTTGCATATGTGGCAATTGTTCTGATAATATGGATTTTAAGAAAAGTTCATTTTTATTTAAATCTTTATTGTAAAGGGTTTTTCAATAGGGACATAACAATTTTGTATGTTAATACAAGCGCAATCTCTTAAACTTTTTTATGATCTGTAAAATTCAGAATGTCAGTCAAGGCTTACACTTCTAACATGTTTACGAACGAGCAAAATTTGGAAATAATTAAAAATTACTACCAAAAATTTGAGTCGATTGTCGGAATTTTAAGAGCACTTGCTCCAATTTTTGGTCGTAATAATCGTCCAACCAGACAGGCTGTGTAATATAGTGAATAAATTCGAATCAACATGTTCTCGTGCCAGTGAAAAAACGCACCGGCTAATTACCGAAAGTATCGCAGGCGTAAGTGCTTCAGTTCAAAATGAAAGAGATCAGTCGATTCCACGCCGTTCACAGGAATTGGGAATCTCTCAGTCCACATTGTTGCGTAACGATCTTAGAATACATTATATAAGATCAAATTAACTCAAAACCTGAAGCCTCTTGAATCGCAGAAACTTCTCCGATTGGGCTTTGCAAAAGTTTGAAGAAAAATCATCTTTAGCGATGAAGCTCATTTTTGGTTTAATGGCTTTGTCAATAAGCAAAATATGCATGGTTAGATAGCAAGAAACCATGGAAGAAGATTATTTTTAACCGGAATTGGATATATTTGACATCATTGATATGTGGTTCTAACAAGATGGTGCTACACACAAAACAGTTGGTCAAACAATTGATCTATTGTAATCTAGAGAAACGGTCCAGCCGAATGGCCACCTCGCTAATACGATTTAACGCTGCTGGATTTATGTGGTTATGTTAAATCGTTGGTTTATGCCAACAACGCAATAACGTTTGAGGAGCTCGGAAATCGAACGCGAAATAAGTAACGTTCCGGCCGATATGTGTGGAAGTGTTGTGGAAAATTGATTCTAAACAATCGATCGCTACAAACGTGCTCGCGGTGGTCATATGAACGAGATCGAATTTCATACTAAAGTCTAACATGTGTACTACACTGGAAAAAATTTGGACCGATATCTCAATTTTTCTGTCATGTCATTTTTGAAAAACCCAATACAAAGTGAACTATAATGTATAGCCCTATCGGCAAATGTCATAGATTTGTCAAATGGCAATTCGGTTTTGACATTTGTGAAACAAATTATACTATACTCCTGGAAAACACATAATAATCATCACGATGTTTTCGATGAACAACTCGTCAGTAATTTTGGCGCAACCTTCAATTTGTGCCTGTTTTACTGCCCGGCTCCCACTGGTGGTTCAATGCGGCGTTTAACCGCCCGACCCGACCCGATATTGACCAGACGATGTCCCTCGCAATTGGAAATTCCACACAAGACTCTGCGGCACATGTTAGTGAAAGACTTGCTGATATTTTCTTACAAAATGCAGATAGCCCATTAGCCGATGGGTGTTGACGTTGAATCGTGTCTAACTTACGCTCATGCCCTCCTGAATCTCAGCAACGAAGTGGACGATTTTGCGTCAAAAATAATCATGAGTGACGAGGACGATTTCCACCTATGTGGGAACGTGAACAAATAAATTCTGCGGTTCTGGTTCACTAAAAATCTATGAGCAATGCAAGAGAGCCATTACATCCACTTAAAGTCACTGCATGGTGTGTTGCTTACACTGGAATAGTCATTGGAAATTGGACGGCTCGGGCCATACGATCGCTGTGAATTTTTAATATTAACTAAAAAATGACTTAAAATAAATAACTGTATAATAATAATATAATAAATAAATAACAACATAATTCTTCTTCGGAATAGGTACAAAAATTTGTCGAAGGGTTTTTATGAATTGCTTCATAGAGGCATCAAAATGTGCTTAGGTCACATTTAACAAGGGTATTACTAACACCAAATAAGATATACAGCTTAAGTATAAACTACATACTTTGAGAATTATATGCGAATGTAAATTTTTCACTCGCATATATAATTTGCAGCATCTTTTTCGGAAAAGTAGCATTCAGACACAAAACTGGTCCATTGTACTCCATGTGTTCCGACTGTCAATAGGACGAGGAGAGGTACTGAGTTCCCATGCGGTCATGGGAATGTTTAATTTCGGTGTTCTAATGGGAACCGATAGTTTCAGTGCGCCGAGGCCGCACTCTGTTGATAGTTCCCCATTTGGTTATGCTGTTAATATACGAATTTAATGAGCTTAACATACGCTGCTATTCCCGTTCTACAGCCCAAGAGCAGGGACGTAGGTCCAAGAACGAATGTGAAAAGCAGAAAGTACTGCCATTAGCAAAGGAATATATTGGATTAGAAGTAGCAGGCAAGAGATTATTAATGAAAATTAAAAAGAGCGTCGGAGACAGAACGGGCCCTGGAGCACACCAGCATTTATCTTATGAATATCAGACTTGAATCCATCCGAGACAACTTTAATTGAACATTCCGAAAGGTAATTTCTATTCCAATAGAGAAGAGAGTCACTGATCCCAGAAGAACTCTTTTTTGACAAAAGAGCCTGATGCCAAACTCTGTTAAATGCTTTAAAAATATCAAGCGCAATTGTCTTGCTTTCGCTAGATTGATGTATGCTTTGGTTCCAATTTTCGGTGCGACAAGACATCAAATCACCAGAGAAGCTTTCGCGTTTCGAGATATTTCATGAGATGACGGTTTATCAGTGTTTCCATAAGTTTAGAAAGAAGGGACGTTAGCGCAATGGGTTTGTAGGAAAAAAGCGAAGAGATTGGCCATTTTTAAGTACAGGCTGGACAAATGTTGTTTTCCATATGCTCGGAAAGAGTCCTAAAGAGTATGATTGATGAAATAGCTTACGCAGTGATTTTGCCAGCGGATTTGTGTATATTGAGATCTTAAAATATTCTTGCTATTACACAAGTGTGAAAGTGGATTCGTCAACCAGAATTGTGTATATTGAAATATCGATTTCAAAACGTGGATACAAAGATACAATTCTTTGTATGGAGTCATAAAAAGTATCTAATCCGTTAAAGGTAGAATTGCTGTCCATTTTGGGGCTTCTGTAAATAAAACAATACTGGATAATTTGCATGATTTTTGGCCCGCTAAAATTACATTTTTTATGCAATCAAAAAACTGGAGGGTCATTGTATAGAGAAACATATACAAAATAAGAAAAAAAAAAATAAAAAATAAAGTGATCGAATGATTTTTCTTTGAGTTACAACTGCGGCAAATTTGAAAAATATACCATAGCTTCGAGAAAAACGCGTTTAAAGATAAAATGATTGATTTCTGATCGCTGAGCGGCTACTATTTAGAATTCTGTAACTCAAAAACTATTTTAGTATATCACTTTTAAAGGTATTTTATATACTATCGGAATATTCACACTAGGTGTGCCTCTTAATTTGATGCATTGGCGTCACCGTTTCATTAACAACGCGTTATCGTGTTGGAATATCCATGATATAGGACCAAAAAGTTCCTTTATTTCGATAAAAGCAGGTTCTAAAAAAACTTTGTAAGAAACCCCAGTCACTTTGTTGGAAACGATGATCAATTTAAAAGAACCATAGTACGAAATCGCACATCGAACATGTCTTGAATGATGATGGCTTAAAAACATATTTTCTTTCCGGAGATTATGAAAGTAATAGTTGTTGCCATCAGAACCATCTAAGTTAAATTTCTTTTCACCCGAATAGACAACTTTGCTCCAGTTTTTTTGAGACCGCTTCAACGTCCACATCCCAAGTTATATAAAATCTTGCAAATTCAAGGCGCTGTTGCTTGCGTGCTCGATTAAGCGGTGTTTTTTTTTTGTAGTTTTGTATACAAATTTATACCACGCACAGTAGATTTGCTACAAAAAACTCCAGTTAGTATCCTAATTTTGTTTGTGGAATGAGCGGAATTAGATGCTAGTCTTTGAATTTTCGGCTTGTCTTGCAGTATTATAACTTTTGGGATCCTTCCTTTGTAGCTATTTCTATTACATTCACCATTTTGATGATTTTTGATAAAGTTTCTTATAACGTGTTCGCGTTTGCCAATTTTACGGACTATTTCGCGATTTAAAAAGCTCTCCGAAAGGTAAGCTTTAACTTTAGCTCTTTCTTCCAAATTTAACACTATTTTTCTGCCCATTAATGAAATTAGTAAAATAACAATTTGCCTCACTTTCTAATTAACTTTTTACTGGCCTTTGTCCAAGCACTTGATGCTAAATAATCAGTTTAACTGGATCGACTATTTAAATGAACCGAAAAGTGCTAGCAGTTGTACATGGACTCTTGTCAAATTTGAAATTATTTTTTATTTTACTCAATGTAACTGTACCTCTCTCCTGAATACGTTTTTTCTTTTATCTTTGATCGACATGAGACGAAAAAAAATCAAAATCCAAAACATAGCTCTGGTGCGTCTATTCAAATGAACCACACTGTACATACGAGTATACACCATATTCTTCGTATAATGCAGTATAAATCACATTATAACGGGTTACCTTGACCAAATCCGTTTTTTTTACGTTGATGTCCTTGTCGAGGTTTATGTGAGTTTTCCTTATTGCCAGTTTGAACAGTCAGACAAGTCCGACGAGTTCGACGAGATTGTGCTTTAATATTGAACTGATATTTGTAAGTTTTCAACTAGTTTCGTATAGTTTGCGGTCTTATATCGACGAAGAGTTCTGGGGCGTATATAACATAAAGCGGTAGACGTGATCGTATAAGCGATGATGGCGTCACGACAAGTGCTGATTTTCTATCTTTTTCTTCTATACTAGCTCTAGCTGCTTTAATTAGCTTGGCAGTACTTTCAGTTTGGATATCGTTATCCAAATAGGTTTTGAACTATGCATTTGTGGCATTGTCAATAATGTTAAGGTCTTTTGCCTAGGTCTTCGTCTAATAGTTTTTTCATCGTTTGTTCGATCTATGTCATCGGAATTCTTGGATTTCAGAGATCAATCTAGGGCTTCCGTTTGGGATTCCGTTAATCTCTTTAAGTTTGAGGGACTGTAAAAATTGGAAAATAACCTTTCGAGACTAATCTCTAAAAAAAAAATCTATTACTTAATAAATGTGTCATTGCTATAAATATGCGGTACGAAATTTATCAAAAGTTTCGACAGGCAGCTTACGCAGATGTGTGATTATGTGTGTCATAAAAAAATCACGACGTCGTGTTGTAGCTCAGCCAATCGATGACCTTTGTTTTGGGATAATAATTTGGAATCCTTTCAAATCAGAATAATCAGGATGATTAGATTATAAAGACAACAAATGCAAAAAAGTGGCAGCTCGGTTTCACAGTTCATCTTATCATATATTTTATCAAAACTTTATAAAAATCAGCTTGTACAAAAGTTTCGTTGCATGTTGCTTAACATATTGAAGGTTATTTATCGAATCACTTTACTGCTCAAAGCAGCACTCTCGGTTAGATAAATAAACATTGAAATAGACTTTAGATCCAATGTGCTTGACATTCTATAATAGATATTAGTGTGGTTAAATCATATCTAAAATCAATTATCACGGTAGATGAGTTAAGCACCTGGAGTGGGGAGGCAAAATTAAATATTGAATTTAATTCCATTGTTAAGTGTGTCAGTCGATAGTATAACTGATGTTGGACTTATATATGTACATTTATGTACCAAATATTTGTACGGCGATATATTTCTCAACAGTGGACTTACATGTATTTTTCAAGATTGTTAGAGATCTCCATCAGCTTAATCTCTTGTACGCCCTCCCGGATTAAATAGCATTTGCTGTCCTAGGAAAGATAGCCTTACACAGAATCCCACCAATGAACCTGTCCACTTGGAATGGGACTGTCTTCTCGTACCCGTTTCCATCATGTCTCTATACGAAACCCATTTGTCAATGGAAAAGCTAACCGAGGACGCAGCAGACCTTACACAAGTTCGGATTGTGAAAAACGCAAGTATTCTTAGAAGTTAAATCTTAGTTTGTTATCGCATTCTTAATAATCTGAAAAGACCGACTAGATTCCCCTGTGGGCTCAGTGTCCCAAATTATTCCAGGGCACGGAAAAAGCCGATTTAGTACTGTCACAGCAACAGTGCATCAGAATGCCGTCCATAAGATCAAAATCAAAAGTTAGCGCGCAAGTTCATTACAGTTTTAGTGTATGTTGTGCCGTATCACTTTGTTGAGAGTGCAATCCATGTAATGACAAAGAATATATTTATTTTCTCTATGCGTATGTTACAGTTGTGTTTAAGGTGATAAGTGCTAACAAAGTTCTAGGGAAGAATTAGTAAAAAGATTCTGACTGGACTGGATTTTACGACAAAAAATCTCTTCCTGTAATTTCATTCAGATAAAGAAACCTTTAAAATCAGCTGATTTGTCATCTCTAATTTAAATGAAAGTTCAACTTCATTATGTTATTTATTTGTTTAGTAAGTTGTTTTCTTTTGTAAAAATTAAAATGTTGTTTAACATAAATTTTGAGGAAGTGAAATTGGATGAACCGAAGAAAATCCTCCAATGAATGTTTTCGTTTATTTATTTAGTTCTTGTTTTTGTAAACTGAAAAAGTTAAATGAATTTCTTAAAAAGGTAAATGAAAAATAATGAAATACAAAGAATATTTCTTCCCAAATTAAAATAAGGAAAGAAAAAAGTTTCGTTTTCTGATGCGTTGTCCATCTCGACTTCCACTTCCACTTTTAAGTTCATTTTCGGTGTTATTAGTCTACATTTTATTACTCTTGAATAAATTTTCCGCTAAAATGTGTGAATGTAGTTGTGTATTATCACGCAGCCCATTGTAATTTTGTTAGCCACATTAAAGTTGGCTGCGTCGCCATATATAACTATATTTAAGGCCACGAAGTCTTTCTTTCAGTAACGTGAATTTTGCAAAATTACAGGATCTGTTACAAACGATCCAGCATTACTAGACCTTTAATGTAAATAGTTTTACTTTCGTAGCAGGAGTGTTCGCATAATTTTATTTAACTTGCATTTCCAGGCAAATTTTCAGTTCAGTATACCATATGAAGTGTGACTAAAATTACAGTCCCTAAAATTCTGAACCCGCTTAATATTTTAGTTAAAGGAACAAAGTAAATTTTTGGCTAATAGTCTGGTCTCCTTGTTTGTTTACTTTGACTTTCGAAGTTTCGCCATTATCTGCTAAAAGGTTGGTGATGTGAAAACCTGTTATTCATGTTTTTCAGTATATCATTACAGTAACCATGAAACACGTCCCATGCAGACTACCCGAAGAACGAACCACTGTGCCTTGCCGATAAAAAAATCTGACCATTAAATCTTTGATCAAACGTTAAGTCTTCTTAAGAATTGTATGACTTTTCAATATAATGGTGCACCATACATAGATGTATCAATTAATTTTGAAATCTATTGTATCTACAATAGAACGCTAAAAAATTTCCAAATGATGACAAATTGACTCTCCATTAAAAAAAAAACTTTTAAAAAAATAAGATTAATTAAAAATATATTTATTTTAATATAAAAATTTCGTACATATTATATGGTTATATACTAGACGGCTCCCCCTACATAATAAAAATTTGAAATGAAGGAAGAAAATTATTTTATTATATAGAGAGATATAATTAAGTAGTTTATAAGCTTTATCTAGTAGAAATTAATAAATAAGTAATCTACTCATTTTTGGTTTTTTGGGTTTTGGGTAAAAATATTAAAACAGCTCGAAGAATTTTATATAATAAAATAATTAAACATGTTATCACAAGCAGAACAACAAACACAATATCCAATAGAAAATATTTATAAAATGGTAAATGAGTACCATACGATTTCAAATGTGGAGCACCTTTGTTTCTTATAACATATTCAATCCAAAACATTGCCTCATCCATAGGATGAACTAAGTTATCCCTAAAAAGAGCAGATAACTCTTTTACTTTGTTTCTGTATTTGGGATTTTCTATAAGTGTCCGCACTTTATCAACTATCTCGGATTCGGTGATTTTTGAAAAATCAATTTGCAAAGCGTATCCCTCACGTACAGATTTAATAGCATTTCTATGTTGATCGCCATAGAGGGGAATACATAACATTGGAACACCCCAGTGAATACCTTCTTGTGTGCTGAAAACACCACCGTGAGTTATAAATAAAACGATCTTTTTGTGCGCCAAGATGTCGTTCTGAGGCATCCATTTTTTAATCATAACGTTTTTCGGAACTTCTTTCAGATCATCGTTCTCGTATTTCCATAAGACGTTTTGTTTTAGCAGACCAAAAGCTTTAAGAAGTATTTTCGTTTTTTCTTGGGGCATATCGCTTCCTTTCATGTAGGACCCCAAGCTGAAGTAGACTACGCCAAACTTTGAATTATCAAGAAATTCCTAAAATGAAAAATTTAAATAATTTTATAATATATACTACGAGTATATATAAATAGCAATGAAAAAGATACGTAGATATAAGAGTGTATATATGTGTATGTATAGTATATTCACTATAAATTGATAAAAATAAAATAAAGGTGAATATTACATAGGCTTTTCGTGAAAAAGACTTTTAGTGGGTGGCCGTGGCGCAGGTGGTAGTGTATTGCCTTTTCAATCGGACGATCCAGTGTTTTTACTCTCGACCGGGGTCCGAAAGACCAAAATTTTTGCAAGCAACTAAAATCGTGTGAAGTGTTTAGTTTTAGTTTTTAAAGTATTCATCTCTTTTTGAGAATTACATAAATATAAAAAAAAAAAAATAAAAAAATAAAAAAATAAAAAAAACAATAATTTCATATTTAACTAATTTTTACTGAATTTATATTAGTATTTTTAATTCGTTAGTTCCAGGTTTTGCGTCACTTACACCTAGGCTATATTGGTAAGTGAACAGAGATGCTGGGAGTGAAGAGTGTTCACTCTTTTGCTTGTTAGAGGGAATCAAAACGCAGAGAACGTTATACTATTGTTCTCTGTATACTACATTACTTGTTTGGTTTACCGGAGAGTAAATGAAGGGATTCGAGTGGCCCCTGACAATCAAACAGGCGACGTAGAGTTAGCCATGTGCGAAGCAACGAGTTCGAAAATCTTCCTCGGTCATATTTAGTGTCTGATCCTGTGATTTGGTGATGGTCATGGCAAAGCATAGGCGGAGTCTGGTCCAATTGCATAGTTATATCCACGTTGCATTGTGAACTTTATAGATATACCAACAACTTGTGCGCTCCACTCCAGTGGATAATTGGTAGTCTTTTCTGTATCTACTACGGAGTTGATGGCAAAGTACCTAATTGATTTCGCCTCAAACATATCTAAGATGAAATGAATATTGAATTCCACTGTTTGGATAGACAACACAGATAATTTTATCTACTGTCGGTAAAATGTTACACAATAAAGAACGTAGTGGGATTTTTCCATTGGTTTCGGTAGTAGTAGGTACCTTCGGTGATAGGAGGGCGAAAAATTCTTGAGCTTGTGAATCGAATCTCAGAATGGCGCGCATGTTCTTATGCAGTGAATATTTCTTAACATTAAATCTGAGGAAAGAATGCTTGAGGGACGTGTTTACTTAATCTGCCCAACTTCTTTTGGAAATAACGGGGAGTGTCTGACGATAGTCGCTAGACAGTATTACAAATGTGACGAAGGGTCCGACCAATAGCCCCAATAATTTTTTTGTGCGCCATGGTGATAACAGATGTTCTACGAAAATCTTTGGAGATGCTGCCAATTTTTACTTATGTTCTAATTGTAAGAAATCTAAAACTGTTTTCCCGTTTTGCAACCGGACAGCAAAGTGGTCACGATACCCTATGACTCGACAGCTAGAGCAATTTTCCCTTAAATGCGCACTTTGTGAAGCAGCAAATTTATGAGGAAAGTTTTTCAAGTGCTTCCTGGGACGTCGTTGGAGAAAATATAAGGTATATAATAGTATATATTATATAACATAGAAATTGTTATAAATGAATCATTCAAAGTATTGTCCATCGCTAGCTACAACTTTTTCTCATCTTTCTGACAGAGTTCAAATACCTTTACGGAAAAAGTGTTTATTTTTGAGGCTATCCACGAAGGCTTGACCATTTTTTGATACCTTCATATGAGCCGAATTGCTGATCAGTCAGACCATGAGCCATTGAACAGAACAAGTAACAATCGGACCGCGCAATTGCTTGGGAGTATGGCGATTAGGGTAGGAACTCCCATTTGAACGTTTTCAGGTAGGTTTTAACGGGTTTGGGAGTTTGAGGCCGAGAGTTGTCATGCTGTAGAATCACTTTTTCGTGGCTCTACTCGTATTGAGGCTTGGAAATGGCTTGGTGGGTAACTCCTTATGCTGAGTAAGCTCTTCTTGCATTTGATACGGATTTTTTTTTTAAGAACTTAACACTCAAGTGGGTATTACTACACCTAAAATACCTGAGCACGTGTTAAGTTTTTTTTTTTAGAAAACACATTATTGATCCCTATGGTTATTTCGCTCCATGAGTGGCATCCAACATTTAATGGGGAGACTAAATTATTAATGTAATTAGGCTTGTTGTATCTAGCCAACTATTTATCTTACGTGATTTTAGTTGTCTGAAAAAGGATTTTATTCGGGCGCGGCTGCTATTTAACCCCGGACCATCCAATTTGGAAGACAATACACTACCACTTGACCCACAGCCACCCACAAGTGAATTATTGGTAGGCACGTGTTGAGTCAAAAGGTCATATAAAGTCAGTCGATTCCCTCCATTTGAAAATACGTTTTATTGGGAATGATATAAGGTTTCCTAAAAATCTTTTTTGTTGACTTGGAACATTGTCAACTGTGAACAGTTGCACCTGCGCATTTATCATAAGTTCTGTAGCGAAAGCTCTACATATGGAGCTTCAAAATTATGTATATATATGGTTTTGAAGGAGGTTCTTAATCAAATTCACAAATTAAGCCGTTATTCCACACAGTGGTCAAACTATTAAATATTTTAGCTTTTTTTTAAAATTTGCACATCGATTATTCAAAAACGGTGTAACTGTTTTAAATTAATTTTAATTTGTTGTAAAGTACTAGACTTAGCATGTGTTACCCCAAACGATTAATGTAAGTATGTAGATTAATTTACCTTAGAAAATCCAAAGATCATTGATATCGATGATAAGCTTTAAATCATTGAAAACAAAAACGGCGACTGCATCTCTCTCATGTGTACAGCAGATGTAGTGGTATAATAGTTTCAATTTTTAAAAATATTTTATTACATATATTACTGAAATGTTTTTTTATATTGTAACTCCAGCTCTATTCAAACGATCGTTATAAGGCATATCGCAGTTTTTAGTTGGGAAATGGACTATCGAAAAGTGAAAACTCCTATAGTTTCAGTTCATTAGTTTTTTTTGAATGCTTGGACAAAAATTCTAGAATTCTAGATTTGGGTTCAATCACATCTATACGACATAAAACCAAGTTTTTTTTTTTTTTAAATATCTTCAATTTTTAAACAACATTATTATGATTTTAGTGGAGAAGAGATATGAACGAACCATTTATTCCAACTATATTATTAACGGCGTTAATATAACTGAAAAAAATTAAGGAGAAATCTTATACTATAACTTACACTGGAGGGATTTTACCTGTAAGATAAGGTAGCGCCGTTGAAAGTTTTCAGGAAAATATAACCTATACAACACCAATATTAGATGTAAGCCAGACACTGGCTGGTAAAATTACGTTTTTATATTCCAATTCTGAGATCAATTTGGCTTTGCTGTTTATGTTTCCATTCCTCTAGAAAATTCATAGTCCAAGTTAAACTGTGGAAGCAGGGCAAACATAAGTAAATCAAGCCGCATAGTACCTCTGGAATAAAGAGTAGAGTTTGAAAATGCAATGCCGTCTGGATTTGACAGTGAGTTAACTTATAATCAACGGCGGACCTCACTTGCATAATGAGGTTATTGATACCGGTCCAACCAGAATCTATTTCATAAGAGAACAAAAAAGGGACCTGGTTCTTCAATTTGTTTTGAAGGCCATCATCAAAGGCGTTCGCCTTGCATATTACAAATGACTTCCCAAAGTGCAAGGTGTCCCAAAAAAAAAATGCTTTTATTTGACTGGGTCGCTAAATGGAGCACGTCAAACGGTTGGTCAACTTACAGGAATTCAATCGCGAAAGAGCGTTTCCTGCGGTTGATTAGACGAATTAGAATTAGAAATTTTTATAGTCATTGTGGTTTACATAATATAAATGATGCGTCTCATCAGAAAATAGGTGCATAAGTTTCAAGGAAACGATTTAACTACGGATAAACTTTATCCGTTATTCATAACTGACGATAGAATATATTAGTCCATTCATAGTAATTCATATTTACCAGTTCGTAAGCGAGCAAGTGCTTTAAGGGGTAAGGACTTTTTTGTGATTTTTTTTTTCAGGAAAAATACAAAATAAATCGAGTTTATAAAGGTAGAAGTTTATTGTACATATGACTGGCTGTAAAACATAATTTTTATAGAATAAATTATTTTAAAATGGCGGCTATGCAGCGTTTTTCTCTATTTTGAAAGAGTCTACGGCCGTACCAACAACTCCTGTACATTTTAAATTATTTTGAGTCGCTAAATTTTTTTATTGTATATGACAACAGCTAGAGAAGTACGTAGGTTCTTTTTTAAAAAGGGTTTCTTGCCAAACGGCTTACTTCCGAAGTCAAACTTGCAAAATTTGCAAAAAAAATCGCCAGAAAATTGTTAATATAATATATATATATATTTTTAAAGATCTAGTTGAAATTTGAAGTGAATTGGTTGAAAATTGTTCAAGTTATGGAACTTGAAAAATGCAGTTTTGAGATAAACGCATTTAAAATTTTAAGTTGGCTCGGTGAATACCTTTTCACCTTAATGAGCACAACTGTCGTGCAAGAACCCCGAAATGCAAGCAAGCGTCAGAAACCGCTACATTCAACTGAGGTCACCGTTTGAACTAAATCTAAGCAGGAAGAATAATCGAAATGTGATTTTTGAAAGATGCAAGTAGACGCGCAATTACAGCCAGCTCAGACTGTTGAGATGTTTGACAGTTTTTTGATGGCTGAATTCGAAACCAAATGACATGGTTCCAACAGGGCGAAGCAACGAAATTCCCTTCCAACACGTCTTATTAATATCTAGAAGAGGAGACGTAACTTGTCCTCCAAGCAGCCCCTATTTGATCCCTATAGCCTTTTTGTCTTGTTTTTGTTTTGTTATTTAAAATCATAAGTTTTAAATAATAAACCGGCATTACAGAAACTACATGCAGAACACTTTTAAGAAATTTCGCTGTCCGTTTGGAAAAGGGCCGATGATGTGAAGGATTACTTATATTATGACATTACTTTCAAAAAATATCTCCCTAAAGTGTGGACTTTAATAATTGATAAAGGTTTTATCAATAGACGACTCCCATATACGATGTGCTTTTATGTGACTTTATATGTTTATCAAAAAATATTTATTTGTTCATCAATATTAATATTGTCCCCTACATAGTAATCACCCTTGTGTCCACGTTTTTTCCAATCCACGAAGCACTTCTCATAAGCACTTTTTGGTATGCTTTGAGCTCTTTTATTTCCTCAATCGTTGCAAATCTCCGTCATTTCATAGGTCTCTTCAGTTTTGGGAACAGGAAAAAGACGCATGGGGCTAAATCTGGTGAATACGGTGGCTGACGCATGATTGTCGTATTGTTTTTAGCCAACAAATCTCTTACAAGCAACGATGAATGAACAGGTGCATTATTGTGATGCAAAAGCCATGAGTTGTTTTTCCACAATACCGGATGTTTTTTTTTCGTATTGCTTCTCTAAAATGGCGCATAACTTCAAGGTAATACTCCTTGTTGATCGTACGACCTTGAGGTAAAAACTCTTGATGTACTAAGCCACGGTAATTGAAAAAAACAGTGATCAAAACTTTGACATTTTATCGAATTTGGCGTACCTCTTTCGGTCTTGACCCTCTTGTGTGCTTCATTGGGACGATTGGGCTTGATTGACGAGATTCGTCATCAGTTATTACCCTTTTTAGCAAGGCAGGATCATCATTGACGTCATTCAAGAGCTCCTAAGCGATGTTCATGCGACGATTCTTCTGATCAAAATTAAGAGGTTTCGGAACAAACTTCGATAACACACGTCTCATGACCAAAACATCCGAAAAAAATGCATAACACGAGCCGACTGATATGCCAACATTCTCTCATGGTAATTTGACGATTTTCCAAAACAATTTTCTTTACAGCTTCGACGTTATCATCTTTTGTTGATGTGGAAAGGCGTCCAGGGCAAGGTTCGTATTTGGAATCTTCTCGGCCTTCTTGGAAGAGCTTGTGAAATTTGTAAGCATTTTTTTTTTTACTTAGAGTACACTCAGCGTGTGCCACTGTCAATATTTTAAGTATTTTAAGCTCTTCATTTCATTTTTAACACACAATTTGATGTAAATTCTTTGCTCAATTTTTTATTGTTTCAATAGTTGGAAAAAACTAAGTATGCCATGTACTCGTACTTGAAACTGTGAACATATGTTCGAGACATGTGTACCGACAAAAAAAAAAAATCGTTAATCGAATGTTCGTTGCCTTCGAAATTTCATTTTGAACTTTTACTTTTTGAACACACATCGTATTGATACTATACAATTGGAAATAAATATTTTTTTGGGACACCTTGTAGAATTCTTGGTTGAACGAAAAACGGTGAAAAGTAGCATAAGGTTCTTTTACAGCAAGCAACCCACTTAGCAATGTGGTTACCTTCAAACAACCGAAACGCCAAAAACACCGATGTGTTTTCGAAGGTACGAGTACGAACGTCAATTTTGGTAGTTTTTTTGTTGTTGCGCAATTAAAAATCTAACTTATAACGCTGACGTTGTAAGATGAACAAAACAAAACGATTATAGTTGGACAGTTCTATATATCTGTAGTAGCTAAAACCCAGAATGAACACATGAGCTTGACTCTTTTCGGTATGTCACACAGTAAATAAGCCGAAGCTTGAAACGACAAAGAGAAGATCCAATGTCATAATTCAGCAAATATTCGAGACAACAGCAGGAGCGAAGAAAGCGTTTCAGCTCAAGTAATTTAAATTGTTCAGAAATATACGAGTAAATAGAACTCAGAGTTTATAAAGGAATGTTAAGCATCTGGCAGGTTGTAACTTTGGTTATTTCATAGAAATATGCACCAAATGATCAATCAAATATGGGCGGGTATGCATGCCCGATACCTACAATATAGGATCTTATCCATATGCAAAAAAGTGATCTAACTTTGAGACATATCGCTATTAATTGTCGCATGTGTATTACATGTACTACTTACACTGTTACACACGAGAACTTCAGTTGTTACAAATAATCTTTAATAATCCATCGGCTTTTAGGCCACTTACAATATTAAATAATGTGTGTGCAGCAAGAACCCGTGAGTTATTTTGCGAAATGCTGAAAAAATATGTAATTGCTCTTTTGTACGGTTGAAAATTATCATATTTTCAGAATTACTTCATCAGATTTCAACGAGGTGATGCATTTGCATTTAACTTTTCCAATTTATTACTTCAAAAGATAATGTGTGGTGCAGGTGTTAATTTGGATGGCACTATATTCGTCAAGCTTCTGCAATATTCTGATAATATCGATATCATCGATTGCATTCTGAAACTAAATGCTTTCGACAATCAAAAGTCTAGCTGCTTATGGTATAGATAAAACTTCAGTGTCCACAGCTATAACTCGCAGTTCTTAAGCAGTTCATCAGCTCATGGCCATAAGTGGGTGGGTGCTAAATATGTGGTTGTGTTTTGGCTTCTAAATCTAACCCCGGATCTCGATACATTCTATTATTTATCATTCAAAATATGCCCGTAAACGATACCACCACAATTTTTATTCTATAAGTTACAGGAAATTTAAGTGGGATCTGCTACTCAATTTGTTTAAAACTGCAGTTGTAAACTAAACTAAGGAGTTTAACAAAGAGTTTGCATTAAATTGGGAGTTTTAAATGAAATTTCGTGTACTGAATTATTAAAAATATTACCGAAGGCTTACGGCGAATCTTGTACTATATGTCGCAAACACAGACATATTAATGGTATAAAGTATTGAAAGAAGGCATATGTACCTCGTTCTGGTGTACCTTTATCGACAGAACTACAAATATGGTTTTTCAAAAATCGTCGTTGAATCTTAGCGAAATGAATCAAAAGCTGAACATATCTTTAATTCAGTTCATAGCGTTCTTACCAAGCGTCGCCTCATTACTGGTTCCAAAAGAGCTCAATTTTAATTTTGTCCAAAAAGAGCATCGAAAGAAGGTCGCTAAGACATGGTTTCTCGAACTTTCTCAGAACCCTTGTTCATGAAACGCATAATAACTGGCGATAAGAAATGGGTTTACGGGTATGACTTGCTAACAAACATTCTTCGGAATGACGTTTCGAAAATTAACCAAAATTTAAGAAACCGCGACAAAGTCGCTCAAAAGTTAAGATTATGCTGACAGTTTCCTTCGATTATGCTACGCGGTGTAGTCTACTCTGGTTTTCTTCCAGATAGACAAACGGGGAAAAGGAATATTATTTAAGCGTCATGAACCGTTTATGTTAGAGTATCTGCCGAAAATGTAAAAAAAATGTGGAATAGCAATTCATGGATTCTGCACCATAATAATGCACTTTTTCACAAAGCAATAATTGTCTAAGATCTTTTAGCGAAACACCCGAAAAATGTCACCGACCAAGCACCAAACTCACCTAATATGGCTCAACTTAGCTTTTTCCTGTTTCCGAAGATTATCACTTTGAGGAAGGCATTTTAAAATTCGTAAAAAAAAAATCGGTAAAGGAGCTAAAGGCCATACATTAATCAGCCTACAAAAACCGTATGGAGGACTGGTTGAGGACTGAGCAAAAGAAATCTTTGCTACTTTGCTTTTAAGTTCATGTTTGTACACTAGAAAACAAACTGTTGGACGATAATCAGAAAGTAAATTTTGCTTCGAAAGAAAGATAAATAAAAGAAAGAATCTCCCAAACGATATTGGCTGCCAGATAGTGCCAACTAGAAATATTCAATATTTCAATATTCTCGAGGATTCTAGACATACCTTAGAGTTACGAGTATATTTGTTCAGATCCAAATTACTTTCTTAGTCATCTTAGCCGCAATTCCCACTTTGCTTAGCGACCTTTTGTGTAGGGTTTTAAAATAGGGACTTGACAACTTCGAATTTAATTTGTGAACGAACTCTTTCACTAATCATCAAACTGTCACTGTCAATTTATTCAGTAAACTCAATATTTTCATCGTGGTAAAGTACACTAACGACCTACGTTCTCCGATTGGGTTCTGGAGAAGATGCGCCAAGATCATGAATTTCATCGTAAGATCATCTTCAGTGACGAAGCTCATTTTTGGCTCAATGGGTTCATCAATAAGCAAAATATGCGTTTTTGGTCAGGTAAAAACCCACATGTGCTTCATGAATCACCACTTCATCCACAAAAAAATAACTGTTTGGTGCGGTTTGCATGCCGGCGGCGTTATTGGGTCATATTTTTTCGTCGACGTTAACGATCGTCACTTTACTGTGAATGGTCAGCGTTATCGCGCCATGATCACCGATTATTTTTGGCCCAAATTGGAAGATATGCCACAAGCCACACTCGATTTATTGAAGACTAAGTATGGTGAGCGTGTTATCATAAGACATGGGCCAGTCGATTGGCCGCCTCATTTGTGCGATTTAACGCCGCTTGACTGTTTTCTGTGGGGCTACGTTAAGTCATTGGTTTATGCCAACACGCCGACAACGCTAGAAGAGCTCAGAGCCGACATTGAACTCGAAATAGCGGCCGTTTCGGCCGAAATGTGCGGCCGAGTCGTTGAAAATTGGGTCTAACGAATCGACCGCTGCAAACGTGCCCGCGGTGGCCATATGAACGACGTCGAGTTCCATTCATAAATGTTTTGATTGTACTTCAAGCCAATAATAAAGTTCTCAAATGGTTTGCCTTTTATTTAAAAAAAAAAGTTGTCAAGTCGTTATTAGAAAACCCTATAGTATACATATACTTAAAATGAAAATGTTTCAAAAACGTAGACTAAATCACTTTATTGATGGTCAATAGCCACCTTAGATAATTCAATTTCTGGCGTTAATAGTACACCTAAAATAAATAGGTTCCAGTCTTCTTACATTGATAAAAGGATTGAACAATGAAAGAGTTTTTTAAATATGGTAAACCCGTTGATGCAATATTTTTTTAGTTTCTCACCTGAATATCAAGAGGTAGTGCTTTGGCTTGCTTAATATGAATTCCACCAACATTTACTAATCCGGGCATTGACGGCCTTGGGATATCAATACTGCGATGGCTATTAATCAGCATTAAGGAGATATTTTTTTCAATATTTCGGATGGAAGGTAATGTTCCTAAAAAAAAAAAAAAATATTAATCACATTATGCATGTATGAAATAGAATAAAACGTGTATACCTTTGATGTGGCCTTTAAAATGTTTCTCAGCCATTTCTTGCATCTGAGGCATATAATACCATCTTCGAAAGACATAATCATAAAGTGATAAGTAAGTGTTATAAGCTCGTTCCTTAAACGACATATTGTCTGTGTAGGATAAAAGTAAGTGTGGAATGAGCGACAGTGGAGTGATTAAGCCCATGGTATGATCCATGTTATCTGCGTAGCCCATAGTTCCTAAAATTATAGTTTAATCATTTTTTATTAATTTTGATGAGAAAAAAATTAAAAACTCTTTTATAGCTTACCAAGCGTTACAATTGGAGCATTAAATTTGTGGGCAAACATTAAGAAACTCTCGTGGAAAAATTGTTCCAAAATTATTAAATCGAAATGTTTATCACTTTTAATTAGTTTCTTAACATTTGCATTATTTAATGCATGTTCTGATGTTTGAACACCTAAATTCCACCACATGTGTAGATTTTGGAAATCACTGGAATAGCGCATTTCAAATATAACACTTTTCGGATCTAAAAATCAAAATTATAAAATACTTGATATTTTGAGTTAAATTTGCAAATTATAATTTTACTTGTATGCATATGTTTACCAATTCGTATGTTTTTACGAATTCGTAAAAAGTTGTATGCATATACATAGACATATCGCTGCAATAACATTACAACTAAAAATGTGGTTCTCTCGACAAAGAACTTGTATTCCTCTGATGAATGGTTTGCATAACATCTTCAGAGCTGTCCTATGGTGAGAGAATTCCTTAAATTCAGGAATTAAAATTGAAATTAGATTGCTATACTAGACTCCAAACTATAGTGGTACGAGGGGTGTTTGATAAATGCCCGGATTAGAAATGACAACGCAACTTTTTTAGGTTTTAATAGATTATTTATCCCCTTTCAACTCGAAGCACTTTTCCAAGCGGTGCTGCAACTTTTTTAACCCCTCCATATATCTAGTCCTGCCATAAGTTCTGTTACAAATATAAAAAAAAAAACAGTTAACATATTGTATTTAAAATTGTTTTATTTAATAGACCACAATATTGATTATTAAAAAAATTGGATTCACTCGAAATGATTGCCTTCCAAACAGTATTGCGGCACGTACGGTTTCCATGGAGACCTTTTACGCTGCTCTGGTTAATGCCGTTTTAAGGCTTTCCAAATTTCTGTGGGGAGTCTTGCAAGCTATGTTCTCCAATTCTGATTACAAATCATAATTCAGTGGATTCAGATCTGGTCTCCCCAACGACCAATCCTCTGCTGCTACAAAGCCAGGAATATTGACTCTGAGCCACTCCTGCGTTGTTTTGGCTTTGCCCTCCAGCACATCTTCTTGGTAAACCTTTGCACCAGTTTTACGCCTTTTTCACAGAAATTGAGGGATGTGACGCCATTGTGAGAGACCCCCCACCAAACCACTACGGAAGCAGGATGATGTCCACCTTGAACGATTGGAACAAGCTTTTTCGCTTCCCTAGATGAAGTGGAATAAATTTTGTCATTTTGTTTGTTGATTTCCACAGTAATAATTTTCTCATCCGTAAACAAAATGCTTCCATGGCTATTGTCCGCGTGCCACTGCAAAAGTCGTTTGCATCTTTCCAGCACTTCTACTTTTTGAGGAAGTAGAAGATGAAGATGAAGAGATGTGGAAACTGCGGAGGTGTGAGTCGGTGCGTTTTCGTGGTGGAAGAGCATTTTTTTCTTCGGCAAAAGTGGTCGTTTTTTTTTTTTTGAAATGGGTGTCAAAACAAAACTAAGCATCGGATTGTCATCAAACAGACATGCTAAAAGAGGTTATACTAATGACGGTTCACTCATTTTGGGTTAGTAGCTCCACCTATTTTTCAATCCGGGTACTCATCAAACAGTCCTCGTAAAAGAGTAATTTTAACTCTGATTTGCGCAGGTTTTTGGATTAAAACACCCACTAGCCAAGCTTCCGGACGGGTGTTGTTATTTATAGATATGGTCAGTTTTGAGCATTTTTCTGCTCAGTTCTGCATTAAGCCAGAAACAGCCGCAATAATACACTGAAATTAAACTTATTCTACACAGAAATCTACATCTCATGATGATTTCCTAGCTATCATTAGGAAAGAATATCATTTCCCTAACATTTTAATGTGCTAATTCGAAGTTGTTTTGCCGTTTGGACACCTAACATACTATATTTTGTTGGCCAAAACTAATTACAGTGCACTAAACATTAATATAAACTCTTTTTGTCAGGATTTTGTGTATCTTCATTAAAAATCTATACTCAAAAAAAAACTGTTTGTGGGAGAAATATGCCAAAACTTACCCCTTTCATGTTTTGTGCTTTAAGAAGGTAATAATCACATACATACTTCATAAAAATGTGAACGGGCAGGATGCTTCACAAAGATGTTCAGCAATCCAATATTCATCAATGAAATAGCCACCAATGCGGAATATTGCAGATATGACAATAAAAGGTACCTGGAATTGCGCACCATTCATAAAGTATGAACTGTGTAAAGCACTCAAAATTTACTTACTTACTTATATAGTGTAGCAATCCTGGTAGATGCACCTTTGTCTCTTCAGTTAAAGCCGTTTTTGGCAAACTGCTTACCTTCTTACTGCCAGCAATTATATTCATCAGTGATAGCTCGCTATCCATAATATGTACCAATTTCATGGATCTTGTAAGTGGTTTCACAGACTTTTGGAGAATTGTTTTTCTGGTGTTTTCTTGTGAGTTTCGTCACTATTTTTTTTTTAGTATAATGAAAAAGATTTCTCATGAATGTGCACTTTCTCGTCTCACGCCTTTTTGACTTCCGATAGGCTTGATATTTGTTTGCCGATTATCGAGTACCAAGCCTTCTAGATTTATCTGTCTCTCGTTCTTTTAGTTGATCAATTGTCTTTTGATGTTTCTGATCATGATCTACATATGATGGGAACTTGTGCAAAACTACTACTGAGGATACCTTTTACTTTAAAAGAGTTTAGTTCTATCGATTTCAACGCCCTCCAAAATGCGACTTGCTCAACACCCTCCAAATTACGACTTGCTCAGCCCCCTGGGAGCTTAAAATTAGAAACAAATTATACAGCAAATGGAAGTGTAAACCATCTATTGCTAATTGGTCGAAATATAAAGCCGCTTGTAATTTGTTAACTGCTACAGTGCGGGCTGCTAAGAAAAATTTCAATTTTTCTATGTTAAGTACTTCCCTCTCCACAAAAAAGGTCTAGAGCAACCTTCTTACGATTGGTATATCAAAGGGAAACGATGCTAAGTGTCCTCTAGACCTCAATGAACTTAAAAACTTTTTTCTAGGAGATGATTCTGGAACTCATAATTTCCACCATAATTTATCTATAGAATCTCGCACCGAAACTGGATGACTTTCAGTTAGCAAGCGAAAGTGAAATATTTGAGTGCATAACAACAATTAAATTTAACTAATAGTTACATTAAGGTAACATTCCGATTAGTTTCATGGAATTAATTTTGCCACTAATTATTTCTCACCTCACTAATTGGTGTATAACAACTCCCAACTTTTCCCAAATGTGGAAAACTTCAAAGGTTTTACTATACCCATAAAATGGAAATCCAACATCACCTGCTGATTTTAGACCTATTAGTATTCTTTCATGTCTGGCAAAGGCATTTGAGAAAATTATAATTAAACAAATAACTAAATACCTTGCAGTCAATAAACTGTTAAGTTATAAACGATCAGGTTTTAGGGTAAATTACAGCTGCTCTACTGCTATGGTCACTTACTTGAGGAGATGAGGCAGGATTTCGACAAGAGATATGTTTCGTTTCTGTGTGTATTAGATCTTTTTTAAAACTTTCTCTGATGAAAGTTATTCATCGCTCAGAGAGCTCAGGCAGAGGGTACCTCAGGGCTCAATTCTGGATCCGTTGCTATTCTGTATATTTATAAACGACCTCCCATCTGTGTGCAAGGGGGCTTCCGCTAACCTGTATTCAGATGATGTTCAGCTTCATCTAGCAAAGCCCCATTGCAGACTAGGTGAATTAGCTATTCTTATGAATGAAGATCTTAAACTCATTCAAATTTGGTATGAAGCTAATGGATTACTACTCAATCCAATGAAGTCTCAAGTAATACCAATATCCACGACTAAATTGAATTTAAACCTATTGCCTAACATCTACCTTAACAATAAACAAATTCAAGCTGTAGATTTTATTACTAGCCTTAGCTACGTAATAAATTGTAGTTTATCTGGATATAATCATACCAAAAGGGTCAGCAGCCACATATACGGATGCCTTCGCAAATCGTGACTCAGTGCTTCTTTTGCACCACTGCAAACACGTCAAAAGCTGGTAAGAGTGCTAATCTTGCCTTTAATAGTGCACTCTGAGTTTTTTTTTTATAGTAGCCTTGAATCTCTATCTCTTAGTATTTGACCATAGATCTGGTTATATGAGAGCTTTCTTAGGTTCTTATTTAAAATGATACATCTGCGCAAGAAATTGTATTTTTCTACACAAAGTTATTCATAGTTAGCGTCCATTCTACTTGTATAACAGATTATATTATACTAGGACCCATAGAGTTCTTAATTCTCCCCTCGTAGCAGTTACCTTAACTCCTCACGTCTTTTTCTTATTCATTCATATTATAAAAATGGGGGATCTGTAAAAGTCCGGAATACGTGTATTGGGAAAGCGTTTTGAAGAAACTAGTTCGGTATAGGGTCCGACTCCATATAAGCATGCTCGGCCAGTACGTACACGCCAAAACATCTCCACTGTGAGCGAAAGTATTCAAAACCAGTCAGGCACCGCAATTCGTTACCGAAGTCAACAATTGGATCTCATTTATGGCACTTTACGGCAAATTTTAAAAGTTGAACTTCATTGCCACGCCTATAAAATCGCTGATTTGATATGATGTACGTTAATTTGTCATCAAATTTGATCTTTTTCGAAGAAGCCCGTTTTTAAATAGATGGGTACGTAAATAAAGAAAATTGACGTTTCTTGGGATCGGAAAACCCATGCGAGAATACACGAAAAACCTATGCATCCCAAAAAAGTCACTGTATGGTGCGGATTATGGGATTGCGGCATCAATAGCCCGTAGTTATTCGAAGATGAGGCTGGAGAGACAGTTATAGTGAGTGGAGAACGTTACCACAATATATTGACCCACACAAACTATCAAATAATCAATTTACTGCGTACGAAATTTGAAGGCCGCATTATTTCGATTAGAAGAGAATTTAATTAGTCTCCAAGGTCATGCGATTTGAAACTTACTTCTTCCTGTGGCATTATTGTATCATAAATATAAGCTCTAAAAATGAAATAAGCTAAACCAAAGAATTACTCAACATCTAAACTGAAATTGCGGCTATTTACATACTTATTCTTCAAAAAGTCATCGATAATTTTGACCTTCGGATGGTAGCTTGTAACAGAGGCCATGGTGGTCACATAAGCAACGTTGCATTTCAGACATAGTTGCCATAAATCGAACTTTATTCAAATTAAATCTTTATCAATTTCATAATAAATGTGTATTTAATTTAATGAAAACTTCCAAACTAGCTGTTGGCTCACCCCTTAGGCTTTGCACACTAATGGGTAAAATGTTGCAGATTTTGATCTCTCCGATCAAAATCTGATAAGGTTAGCATATTTTATAGTACAATCAGATGATATAGATAAAACACCATCATTTCCTGTGACGGACATGAGATAATTGTCTTTGCGGCAGGTAAATCAGTTATTATAGTCAACGCACGGTTTCTCAATCTTTATAACCAAAAAGCCCTCTGGAAATCTGCATGCATACATACACTTGCGGTCATAAAAACCGCACCATATCAAAATAATTGAAAAATTGTTAATAACTACGATAATATTTTTTATAATGAAATGAAATTTTTGTTGAGTACTCCACATATATATAAGTATTTCTATCTAATTTCCATCTGTTTATTGAATGTTTGAAAAAAGATATTAACAAAGAAAGAAAAACCAGTAAATTTTCTTATTTTTTAAAATATTTTAATACAGTCTATGTATGTGTATATAAGATGTTTAGATATGCCACTTTTACCAAAAAATTATCAATACCGAGTTGCTCCTCCTTTGGCGGTTATAACTGCTTTTATTCTAGAAGGCATCGAGTTTACTAGAAGTTCAGTAATATTCCTTGAAATTTCAGTATTCCATATAAGTTCCAGAACTTCATTTAGCTTTTTTTTACTCTCTGGCTTATGTTCAGCCACCTTACGTTTCATTACATGCCACAAGTGTTCGATTGGGTTTAAGTCGGGCGAATTATCTGGCCAGTCTAGTCTGGTAATTCCGAGGTCATTAAACGTTGTCCTGAGCTGAAAATTATTGAAAACTCTAGTTACTTGTCTGATTATTATTTATAAGGTAGACATCTAGAAGTTGATTTATAACACTTTATTGTACTTACGGATTTGGCGCGGTGGCAAGGTGCAGAATCATCTTGAAAAATGCACTTGTCAGTATACGAATGATGCAGTTTAATTGCTGGTACCAAAAACTCCTTTACTACTTCTCCATACTTTTGAGCGTTCATAGTTCCATTAATAAAGTGCAAAGGGCCCAAAACGTAAAAAGAAAAACATCCCCAAACCATCTGGCTTTGAGGAAACTTCACTGTTTTGACTATGCACTCGTCCTTGAACCTTTCACCTGCTGACCGTCGTACGTACGGCAAATTGTCGGCACACAACAAATTAAATTTACTTTCCTCGGACCATATCATACATCGCCAATCATCCTGCGTCCAATCTTCGTACTTTTTTGCCCACGTCAAGCGAGCTTTTTTTCATTTTTGTGGTTAGGGGAGGTTTTTTCGCTGGTCGTCTTCCATATAAACCTATCTCCCGTAGCCGTCGGCGTATGGTTTCAACTTGATGAAATTCACTAAGCTCTGCTCTTATACGGACAGCACTTTTAAAGCAATCTTTCATGCTAATTCGTTGTAATACGTTGTCCGTCTTCTGGGTTGTTTTACGTTTTCGTCCCGAGCCTTTTTTCCTTTCCAGTGGATCCAAATTTTCTTTTTTCTTCATCAGTCGTACAATAGTTGAATGACAGCATCCTATTTTAATCGCAATCTTACGATAGTCAAGCCTTTCTTTGACTAAAGTCAATACTTGAACTTTTTCGTCCCGAGTCAGCTGATGATACTTACCAGACATTTTACTTTTTTTTACTTGTCACAACTCAATTCAAACTGATTTTTTTTGCACTGAATACGAGGCCGAGCTCCGCTATAAGGAATACCCTTCATTAGTATGGGAAAAACCCTTACGATCTGATGTAATAAGGCATTTTTTGAGAACTCATTTGGTGGTGCGGGTTTTATGACCACAAGTGTACGTTTACTTTCAATTAGATTACTTTCGTCGCGATCAAAGGAAAGCACATTTATGAGAGGTTGTGATAGCTTTTGCCAAACGATTATCCCTTATCTTATCAGAAAGTTCCGTTATCTTTTATCAAATATAGAGGATCAGTCATACGAATGGTATAAAGTAATCAAACCGCTACAGATATGCTAAACTTTGAATGAAAATAACTCCCTGCACATCATTGAGTTTAAAATAATGACGCCGAGGACAAACGAGGAAAATAAAGAGTTACCTAAATAAACAAGGTCTGTTATAGAGACCTATGAGCGAAAGAGAAGAAAGGGTGACTAGCTACTCAAACAAAAAATATCAGAATCATTCAGTCTAATTTATAAAATGAAGTTCAAAATTATACTTAAATGTAACCACTACAGAACCGTCTAAATAAAAATTGAGACCAAACGCTTTTGAGCACGCGCTACCTAACAGTTTGCAATAATACGTTTCAACTATAAAATTTCCTTGGTGTTCAACAAACAAGCCAAAGACCAAAACAACAAAACAAAACAACATCGCTGTCACATGGTGCCCTCTATTCAGGAGTACATTTGCAAATTTTTCAAGCCACATCCAATGACTTGGTCTCGGAAAGGGTCCCATAAATAATATATCATGGATAAGGCTAATACGCTCAGTTGAGATGCATCATATCGCGCGGTTCATCAAAAACCGAAGTGCGGCCATAACCAAACTCTGCGAACCAATGGTAAATGGTTGTACGGGAAGGTGAATGGGTCTCATACATACCATCGAGAATGCGCTTGATTTCCTTGCAGGTCTTGCCACTCAAAAACAAAAATTGGATCACGCAAAAACACTAACACGATGATTTGAAATGGGTGTCAAAACAAAACTAAGCCTCGGTTTTTCACCAAATTTTGACAGGCAGGCAAAAAGAAGTAATACTAATGATGGTGTGCTCATTTTGGCTCAGTAGCTCTATTTATTTTTCAATCCGGTTACTCATCAAACAGCCCTCGTAAAATATTAATTTTTACTGTGATTTGCGCAATTTTTTGCGTTTAGACACCCACAAGCCAAACTTCCGGACGGGTTTTGTTATTTAGATATGGTGGGTTTTAAGCATTTTTCTGCTCAGTTTTGCATGAAGAAACAGCCGCAATAATACACTGAAATTAAACTTATTCTACACAGGAATCTACATCTCATGATTATTTCTTAGCTATCATTAGGAAAGAATATTATTTCCCTGACATTTTATTGTGCTAAGTCGAAGTTGTTTTTGCCGTTTGGAAACCTAATATACCATATTTTGTTGGCCAAAACTAATTACACTGCACTAAAAATTAATATAAACTCTTTTTGTCAGGATTTTGTGTATCTTCATTAAAAATATATACTCACAAAAAAACTGTTTGTGGGAGAAATATGCCAAAACTTACCCCTTTCATGTTTTGTGCTTTAAGAAGGTAATAATCACATACATACTTCATAAAAATGTGAACGGATGAACGGCAGGATGCTTCACAAAGATGTTCAGCAATCCAATATTCATCAATAAAATAGCCACCAATGCGGAATATTGCAGTTATGACAATAAAAGGTACCTGGAATTGCGCACCATTCATAAAATATGAACTGTGTAAAGCACTGAAAATTTACTTACTTACTTATATAGGGTTTTCCAATAGGGACTTGACAACTTTGAATTTAATTTGTGAACGCACTCTTTCACTAATCATCAAACTGTCACTGTCAATTTATTCAGTAAACTCAACATTTTCATCATGGTAAAGTACACTAACGAGCAACGTCTGCAAACGTTCTTCGATTGCGTTCTGGAGAAGATGCCCCAAGATGATGAATTTCATCGTAAAATCATCTTCAGTGACGAAGTTCATTTTTTACTCAATGGGTTCGTCATCAAGCAAAATATGCGTTATTGGTCGGGTGAAAACCCACATGTGCTTCATGAATCACCACTTCATCAACAAAAAATAACTGTTTGGTGCGGTTTGCATGCCGGCGGCATTATGGGCCATATTTTTTCGTCGACGTTAACGACCGTCACGTTACTGTGAATGGTCAGCGTTATCGCGCCATGATCACCGATTATTTTTGGACCGAATTGGAAGATATACACTTGAACGACATGTGGTTTCAACAGGATGGTGCCACATGTGCCATGTGCCAACACATGGGCCAGTCGATTGGCCGCCTTGTTCGTGCGATTTAATACCGCTTGACTATTTTCTGTGAGGCTACGTTTAGTCATTGGTTTATGCAAACACGCCGACGACATTGGAAGAGCTCAGAGCCAACATGGAACGCGAAATAGCGGCCTTTTCGGCCGAAATGTATAGCCAAGTCGTTGAAAATTGGTTCGACTGCTGCAAACGTGACCGCGCTGGCCATATGAACGAAGTCGAATTGCATTCATAAATGTTTTGATTGTACTTCAAGCCTATAATAAAGTTTTTGGAATATCTCAAATGGTTTGACTTTTATTTAAAAAAAAAATTGTCAAGTCGTTATTAGAAAACATTCTACTAGGTGGAGTGAAAAGTAACCACCTTGACCGCCAGAATGCGCTGCTACTGACAAAAGGATTATGGTGCCTTGAAGTCCGTTCATATTTAGACAGATATTTCAGTGCGATACTGTCTTAAGTTTTGTTTAGACAGCTGAATATTGTTAACGTGTTCGGAATCATGTTGAGTATGGACAAAAACGATTTTCCGTTCTCTCATAAAACATTATTTTTTGAGAGGCAAAATGGCGAAAGAAACAAAAGAAAAGTTGGATAAATATTATAGGGCTAATGCTCCGTCAGATTACATCGTCAAATATTGGTTTCGAGAGTTTCGTGGTGGCCGCAACTCCACTACCGATCAAGTCCGCAGCGGCAGGCCTTCGATGCGGTTACAGAGGACAATGTCAAAAAAAAAATACATGGAAGCTAGCAGATACCACAAAGATTTGTACTGAGTGCACACGCCATATTTTGGGCAATATTCTGCATAAGAAAAAAATATCCTTGACTTGCTGATGCGGAATCGGGCGGACTTTTGGAGTCGATTGGTAACTGTTGAACACCAGAGAACAGAATGAGTGCCCGGCAATGGACTGAAGCCGGCACGAGTGCTCCGAAACGGCCGAGGGAGGCTCGATTGGTCGGAAAGCTTATGGCGTCAGTTTTCCGGGATTGAGAAAAACCATCAACAGCGACTTTTACTGTGTATTATTGGAGCGAAATCGCTGCAAAACGGCCTCACATGAAGCGAAAAAAAAATTGTTTTTGCAAGACAATGCACCGTCGCACAAGAACATCGCAACCACGGCTAAAATCAATGACTTATGGCTCCAATTGCTATCGCATCCACCGTATTCGCCCGGTTTGGCTCCCTCGGACTATTATCTCTTTCCAAACCTCAAAAGATGGCTCATCAATAAAAAATTCAGCTCCCGCGAGGAAATCATCGACGCCACAAAGGAGTATTTTACAGATCTTCCAGAAAATTACTTTTCGGAAGGAATCAAGAAGTTGGAAAATTGCTGAAATATATTAAGTGTATCAAACTAAAAGGGGATTCTATTGAATAAAATAAAAAAAAAAAACATTTAAAAAAATTTTTTTTCATTCCCAAGGAGGTTACTTTTCACCCCACCTAGTATAGTGTAGCAATCTTGGGAGACGCACCTTTGTCTCTTTAGTTAAAACCGTTTTTGGCAAACTGCTTACTTTCTAACTGCCAGCAATTATATGCATCAGTGATAGCTCGCTATCCATCGATCTTGTAAGTGGTTTTACAGACTTTCGGAGAATTGTTTTTCTGGTGTTGGCTTGTGAGTTTCGTCACTATTTTTTTTTTAGTATAATGAAAAAGATTTCTCATGAATGTGCACTTTCTCGTCTCACGCCTTTTCGACTTTCGATAGGCTTGATATTTGTTTGCCGATAATCGAGTACCAAGCCTTCTAAAAGTCTCTCGTTCTTTTAGTTGATCAATTGTTTTTTGATGTTTCTGAACATGATCTACTTTTCTGTACGTATGATGGGAGCTTGTGCAAAACTACTACTGAGGATACCTTTTACCTTTAAAGAGTTTACTTTTATCGATTTCAATACCTGGGATTTCAAACCCTGGGAGCTTAAAAATAGAAACAAATTATACAGCAAATGGAAATGTAAACCATCCGTTGCTAATTGGTCGAAATATAAAGCGGCTTGTAATTTGTTAACTGCTACAGTGCGGGCTGCTAAGAAAAATTTCAATTTTTCTATGTTAAGTACTTCCCTCTCCACAAAAAAGGTCTAAAGCAACCTTCGTACGATTGGTATATCAAAGGGAAACGATGCTAAGTATCCTCTGGACCTCGATGAGCTTAAAAACTTTTTTCTGTGAGATGATTCTGCAACTCATAATTTCCACCATAATTTATCTATAGAATCTCGAACCGAAACTGGATGACTTTCAGTTAGCAAGCGAAAGTGAAATATTTGAGTGCATAACAACAATTAAATTTAACTTAATAGTTACATTAAAGTAACATTCCGATTAGTTTCATGGAATTAATTTTGCCACTAATTATTTCTCACCTCACTAATTGGTGTATAACAACTCCCAACTTCTCCCAAATGTGGAAAACTTCAAAGGTTTTACTATACCCATAAAATGGGAATCCAACATCACCTGCTGATTTTAGACCCATTAGCATTCTTTCATGTCTGGCAAAGGTATTTGAGAAAATTATAGCAAAACAAATAACTAAATACCTTGCATTCAATAAACTGTTAAATTATAAACGATCAGGTTTTAGGGTAAATTACAGCTGCTCTACTGCTATGGTCACTTACTTGAGGAGATGAGGCAGCATTTCGACAAGAGATATGTTTCGTTTGTGTGTGTATTAGGTCTTTTTTAAAGCGGTAAGGCTAATCAGGAGTTCTCTGTCTCTTAGATTTCAAAAAGTATTCTCTGATAAAAGTTTTTCATCGCTCAGAGAGCTCATGCAGAGGGTACCTCAGGGCTCAATACTGGGTCCGTTGCTATTCTGTATATTTATAAACGACCTCCCATCTGTGTGCAAGGGGGCTTCCGCTAACCTGTATGCAGATGATGTCCAGCTTCATCTAGCAAAGCGCCATTGCAGACTAGGTGAATTAGCTCTTCTTATGAATGAAGATCTTAAACTCATTCAAATTTGGTATGAAGCTAATGGCATACAACTCAATCCAACTAAGACTCAAGTAATACCAATATCCACGACCAAATTGAATTTAAAATTATTGCCTAACATCTACCTTAACAATAAACAAATTCAAGCTGTAGATTCTGTTACTAGCCTTGGCTACGTAATAAATTGTAGTTTACCTGGATATAATCATACCAAAAAGGTAGTAGCCTTGAATCTATATCCCTTAGTATTTGACCATAGATCTGGTTATATGAGAGCTTTCTTAGGTTTTAATTTAAAAGAATACATCTGCGCAAGAAATTGTATTTTTCTCCACAAAGCTATTTATAGTTAGTGTCCATTCTACTTGTATAACAGATTATATTTTACTAGACCCCATAGAGTTCTTAATTTAATCTCCCCTCGTAGAAAGTACCTTAACTCCTCACGTTTTTTTTTCGTTCAGTACAGTAAATTATGGAACTTATTACCAACCCAAATTAAATCTATTAGAAATCTGATGAAATTTAAAAGTGCAATCCTTTTTAATTTCTCCACTCCTCAAATCCAACTTTAAGCCCACTTCCTACTTCTTAATTCCTTGCAACCTAAAAGCTATTTTCCCTTCAATATACTTACTTATTTACCCATCCTTCAACGTTTTCTAGATTAAGTACTACAATTTTTGTAATTTAGTTATAAAGTTTTAAAATTATGTACTAGTTTCAAAAGCTAAGGGTCCAGCATCTAAATAGCTCCGTCGTTAACAGAGTATCCGGTTACCTGGCGACCTTCAGCTATCTTATGCAAAACCCTAAAGAAAAAACAAAACCTGAGGCCGGTACTCTTTTATTAAAGGGCGGTAATGCGGACACTGGACTGACTACCGACAAGGCTCCTGTAATGCCGAGCGAAAGAACATCTGTGGCAGGGGTATCTTTTATAAGGCAAAAGCAACGAGCTCAAAATAAAGTTTTCAAGGAGCGGCAGGACCATGGCAAGACTTGGTCCTACCACTTCCTCCACCTCTTGCAGCAGCGAGTCTGTGGCAGGCAATGGATGCTCAAAGGAGCTAGCAGAAACTCAACCCCACAAGAGAGCTCCTAGCAAGGCGATTTACATAAAGCGCCGAAATGCGATACGCATTTTTAAAACCTGCGGATCTATTCTGGAGGTGCGGAAACAAAAAGGAAACTAGAGTGGGCGAAAAAAGCCTCGGAGTAGAGCCCTCCACCGTTTCCAAATCACTAAAAGACTCATCCAAGCGCCAGAGATTATTGGAGGAAACCATTCCGGTTCCCAAAAGACCCAAAACGAGAACTCACCCAGGACCTTCCGACGCTACATCTCTGAGGTCTTTTAGTGATGTCCTAAAGGACGAGATCACGATCGGGGTGATCGATAGAAGAAACGCCAACGGATCCATTTCGGTAGACTGGTGACAGCTGGTCAAGTTGAAGCTTTCAAGCAACTTCTTGACCATCATGCGGGGAAACCACCCCAAGCGACGCTGGGTGGTACCAGGGCCACGTCAAGCTGATCGCTTGCACACATCAGAAATCCCTGGATCTCTATAAAAAGCTATAGGTGGTCTAGGAGAGGTCTGGCCAGGTGCTAGACTCGAGGTCGTGGCAAAGGAGGATATCCCTAGCAGACCTAGAACCCGCTCCTGGATACCAGCTGAACCCTCCTCCCCAAAAGATATTCTGGAGATCATTAAGCTCAGCAAACCGACCCTTCCGACTCATGACTGGAAGGTCGAGAAACTAAAGGAACTAAGGGGCTCTTACAGATGCGCGTTAATTGTGATCCATAAGGAATCACTAAACCATCTAGAGCAGACCAAAAGCAGGATCCGTTTTTACTTAGAGTCTATCTACCTGTAGTAAGAGTCTATAAGAAGGACGAGCTGGATGCTGTTAAGCAAAAAAAAACCATTGGAGTAACGATATCCTTCCCTAAGTTGGATAGCGCTGACTCCAACCAGTCCGGGGCGACTAACAAGACGCCGGCATATATCTCTAGTTTTACGTCGGAGATGAATACCGACGACAAAACAAACAGAGTTCCTTCACGATCAGACTTCGAGGATGAGCTTTTAAGCTCGCCTTCAGAATCGGAGGACTCTGGCTCCTCTGGCGGAGTATTGCAGCAATGACGCTATGATTTCTCCAAATTAACTTCCATCACTCTAAAAAAGGCCGCGGCCGCACTAATTCTGCGTCTATCCAAAGGCACAGATGACATCATCAAAATCCAAGAACCATGGATTGCTGAAGGCGTGGTTCGTGGACTAAGGATACCTCTATACGTTCCGCTATATACCAAAGACAAAGGTAAGATCAGAACTTGTGTATTAGTGAAACGTAGCCTAAATTCATTTCTACTTCCTAACCTTAACGACCCAGACTTAACCGTTGCCGAGCTAGAAACGGCCAATCACACAATGGATCACAACCAAATGGGTCCTCTGCATGGTGAAAACCTGGAAGGGATGGTAATGGAAGCAAGAAGACACAAAACTGACTTCTTTATAGGATGCGATGACAACGCACATCACACAATATGGATTAGCACCAATGCCAACGATAGAGGTGAGTCACTCATACATTATTAGTACTAACCTCACTGCATGTAACACCGGTAATGAGCCAACATTCATTACAAGAAACCTACAAAAAGTGCTTGACATTACTCTAAACTCCGAACGCATTGATCATTTAATAACCAACTGGATGGTATCGTCTGAACACTCCTTTTCAGACCACAGATACATCCAATTCAATTTAATGAATGCCAAATGCCAAAAAGCATTTCGTAACTTTCCGAAAACAGTTTGGCTCAAATACAGGAAAAAACTTTTAAAAAGTATCTTTCCCAACCTTTTAAGCCCCCCGAAAACACCAATGAACTTGACTCGAAAGTCGACGCTCTAATACGGGATCTCAAATGAGCATTTGCCGTCTCTTGTCCTCTAATTAAACCTAGAGGCAAGAAAAAGCCATACTGGTGGACATCCACACTGGGGCTGCTTAGACACGCTTGTAGGAAACTTTTCAACAAAGCAAAAACCTCAAGAAAAGCGTCGGATTGGTACTCACACAAAGAATCCCTCAAAACATATAAAAAAGAATTGAGGACGGCAAAGCGTAAGTCTTGGAGGTCCTTTTGTGATAAAATCACTGAAGCCTCTGAGGCATCACGACTGAGAAAAATCCTCTCAAAAAATCCTTCGATGCCTAGCTGCTTGAAAAAAAGCGACGGCTCATGAACGACCTCAAGTGACGAATCACTCAACCTGCTACTGGATACTAGACCTTAGACCTATCAGTCTATCATCTTTCCTTCTAAAAACTCTAGAACGACTGATCGATATCGATATACGGTCTAGCTTGAATGCTAGACTTCTGTCGACGACACAACATGCCTACTGCAAAGGAAAGTCGGTGGAAACGGCTCTACACTTGCTAACAAGCCACATCAAACGATCTTTACATTATAGAGAATATACAATGGTAGCTTTCCTGGACAAAGAAGGCGCCTCTAACAACAAATTAAAAATTCCGACTATAGACCCTTCTTAATCAACGGTACCAGCTTGGTCTTCTCCGATACAGCGAAATATCTGGGTCTAATTTTCGACGGGAAACTAAGCTGGAAACCTAATATAACATTCAAGAAAAAGTAAAAAAAAGCCCCCAACCTAGCATCACCCATTGGCTATATATCTCGGTCGTAAGAAAGATACTCACCTTCGGTTGTGTGATAGACGGTCTAAGACAAAGCAGTAAACTGCATGAAGCTAAGCAAAATCGAAAGAATAGCATGTCTGGGCACAAGCGGAGCCCTACGCACTACTCCCTCCGCCTCTCTGGACATTCTGTTTCACCTTACATCCTTCGACATAAAGAGCAGACAAGTAGCCGCCAACGCAGCTATTCGCCTTAAAGCAACTGCACAGTGGCCAAATAAACATTTTGGCCACGTAAATATTCCTAACGCACTAGAAATCCTACCAGAAAACATCGACTACACCATACCCAAACAACGGTTTAACAAGAGCTTCCATGTAAGCATTCTCTCCAGATCCTTGTGGGAGGAAAATGCCTTCCTGGATGACAATTCAATCCATTCTTATAGCGACGGTTCAAAGACTGTTAGTGGAGTTGGTGGTGGCGTTTTTGCCGATAAGCTTAACTTTAGCCAGGTTATTTCCAGGCGGAAATTCTGGCAATTAAGGAAGCCCTATCCTGGCTGAAGAAAAATGTTATATCTGCAATAGTTAGAAGGCAGTCAAATCCCTGTACTCATGGTCTCTAAATTCACGAACAGTCATGGACTGCCGATAATCTCTAATGGAGATGGAGGAGCAGTTTAACATTCACCTTTGCTGGGTGCTGGGACATAGAGACATTCCAGGGAATTGTAGGACCGACGAACTTGCCAAAATTGGAACCACTACACCTATCACACCTGAAAAGAAAAACGTAGGTAAACCTATCGCTACGTGCAAACAAGAAATAAATCTGGATGCTAATAGAATAACAAACCATAGATGTTCTGTTGGATCGACATGCTTAGCGACCAAACAAATCTGTCCAAAGCTAGATCTGAATCGCTCCAGGAGTTTAATTGTTTTAAATAGAAAACACATAAGCGCCATTATAGGTGTCATCATTGGACACTGCCTCATAGGTAAACATGCAATAAGGCTTGTTATGTTTACTAACGACTTTTGCAGAAGCTGCATGGATGATTAGAAAGAGGAGACACTCCCTCACATCCTCTGTAAATGTCCAGCTCTATCCCAAAGAAGAAATCTCCACCTAGGGGACTTCTTCCACAACTACGTAGACAACGTAGACATTAAAAGTCTCCTACGCTTTATTAATAGCTTTAAATGGTTTCTAGAGTAGGGGGATCACAGATCTACATGGCATCATAATGGGCCAATAGGCCTAAGTGGTTTGGTTTTTCAACAGCCACTTAAACCTTACCTAAATTTAGGTGTATGCCAATAGCTCAGCGACAACTCAGGATCTCAAACATAACATTCTTCTTCAAAAAGTCATCAATAATTTTGACCTTTGGATGGTAGCTTGCAACGGAGGCCATGGTGGTCACATGAACGATGTTGTATTTCATACATAACTTTATTAATCAATAAAATTCTACATCGATTTCATAATAAATGTGTATTTAATTTAATGAAAACTTCCACACTAATGGGTAAAATGTTGCAGATTTTGATCTCTCCTTTGCGATTCAAAATCCGATAAGGTAAGCATATTTTGTAGTATTGTACAATCTAAGATAATTGATAATTGTCTTTGCGGTAGGTAAATCTGTTGTTAAAGTCAACACTCTGTTTCTCAATTTTTATAACCAAAAAGCCCTCTGGAAATCTGCATGCATACATACGTTAACTTTCAATTAGATTACTCTCGTCGCGTCGCACATTTATGAGAGGTTGTGATAGCTTTTGCCAACCGATTATCCCTTATCTTGTCAGAAAGTTTCGTTACCTTTTACCAAATATGAAGGATCAGTCACATTCACTTTGAATGAAAATAACTCCCTGCACAGCATTGAATTTAAAATAATGACGCCGTGGACATTCGAGGAAAATCCAGAGTTACCTAAGTTAACAAGGTCTGTTCTAGAGACCTATGAGCGAAAGAGAAGGAAGGGTGACTAGCTACTCAAACAAAGAGGCCAAATATCAGAATTCTTCAGTCTTATTTATAAAATGAAGTTCAAAATTGTACTTAAATGTATTGTAACCACATGGAAGCATTTAGCGACCACCAAGGAAATTTTATAGTTAAATCGCATTATTGCATACTGTTAGGTAGCACATGCTCAAAATAGTTTGGTCTCAATTTTTATTTAGACGGTTCTGTAGTGAATCGCGTTCTATTTAAAAACCAAAGTTTATTCCAACACGCCAACGACCAAAACAACAAAATGTTATGCAAAGTGCAAGAAAACTGAAGGCTTAATCGGTATTCTAATCAAAAATAGGTCACTTAAATTATGAAGAACCAAACTCAATAAAAGTTCGCGACATTACGAAGTTTAAAGTTTATTGCTTAAATTAATTAAATATTTCTCTACCGAGGCTTCAGATGGTGCATCTTGTATATGTATAATTTAATCAGCAAATCTTTAAAAACATATATGTATACTCATTTGTTACAATACTTACAAAGTTTGGGAATATCAAATTGTGGATTAAGAACAATTGGAGTATAATTTGCATGAGGTTCCTTGGGCAAATAATTAGTAATCGCTGTCACATGGTGCCCTCTATTCAGGAGTTCATTTGCAAATTGTTCAAGCCACATCCAATGACTTGGTCCTGGAAAGGGTCCCATAAATAATATATTATACGACACCGCATAATGAAGCTGAATAAAAAGAAATGACAAAGAAAATATGCAAATTTTCATCTGAAAGTAAAGATAAAAAAAGATTCAATTAGAGAAAATAAAATTAAATTAAAAAAAAAGAACGATTTGGTTCACTTATAATTATAAATAATTTCAAAATTATAAAAAAAAAAAACAAGTTCTTACATAAGTGTATCATCCATAACTGGAAATTATTGGGTCTATTATTCGTGCGGCTTGCTAAGAGATGGCGTTACTTGTATTATTCCATTGGAACATGCGTTGGAAAGCTACTGTCATTAAACGTCATTTCAGTATATATCATTAATTTGAAGCATAAACAACAGTAAATTTTTTTCACTCAAATATGTCGAACTTTGTGCCTGAAAAAGTGTTTTTGCGGGGAGTTCTTCTTCATTACTTTAATATAGAGAAAACTGCTGCCAAAAGTCATCGTATTTTTGTGGAAGCTTATGGTGAACATGCGCTAGCTGAGCGAACGTGCCAGAAGTGGTTTGCACGATTTAAAAGTGGTGATTTTGGCTTGGAAGACGATGAACGTCCTGGGCAGCCAAAAAAGTTTGAAGATGAAGAACTGGAAGCATTACTCTAGATTGTTGCCAAACACAAGAAGAGCTCGCAGAATCTTTGGGTGTCACTCAAGCAGCCATTTCAAAATGTTTAAAAGCATCTGGATATATTCAAAAGCAAGGAAATTGGGTTCAACATGAACTCAAGCCGAGAGACGTCGAAAGGCGGTTTTGCATGTCCGAAATGCTGCTGGAACACCACAAAAGGAAGTTATTTGTGCATCGGATTGTTACTGGTGATGAAAAATGGATCCATTACGACAACCCCAAGCGCAAAAAATCATATGTGAAACCCGGCCAACCAGCCAAATCAACGACAAAGCCGAATATCCATGGCGCGAAGGTAATGCTCTGTATTTAGTGGGATCAGATGGGTGTGCTGTATTATCAGCTGCTAATACCGGGTAAAACCATCAATAGACAACGCTCCCGAATACAATTAATACGTTTGAAGGGAGCAGTAGCCGAAAAACGCCCGGAATATGCGACCAGACACGAGGCAACAATTTTCTATTATGACAACGCTCGGCCCCACGTTGCTATTCCGGTTAAGAACTATTTGGAAAACAGTTTATGGGAAGTCTTACCCCACACCCGCCTTATAGCCCAGACCTTGCTCCTTCTGACTACCATTTATTCCGGTCGATGCAGAAAGTCCCCACTGAAATACGGTCACATCAGAGCAGAATATCAAAAATTGGCTTGATTCATTCTTGGCTGCCAAACCGGCGCAGTTCTTTTGGGATGGGATCCACAAATTGCCAGAAAGATGGGAAAAAGTCATAGCTTCGGATAGGCGATACTTTGAATAATACAATTGTACATATTTTTCTTAAATAAACATTCAAATTTAAAAAAAAAACCGCACGAATTAAAATATATACCCAATAGATTTTGAGACCTATTCTGATAGAAGAAGAGGAAAATCAAAGAAAAACTGATTGAGTCGAGATAAAACCCGGCTCAACTTCAGAAAAGACAGAAACCAGCTTTGCGCGCTGAAGATGCAAGATTTGTTCCACGATGAAAAATGTAAGAGTTTTGCTTAAAACTGTCGGCTCCACATAATCAAGGAAATATGGTCGGGCATCGGCGGTACGAGAAGGCAAACCTTTCAAGGATGGGGTAAGTACAGGGACGAAAGGAAAACTAAGTCAGACTACTAATGTTTCAAAAAAGAGGCGAAGAAAGCAATAGCTAAAGCACGCACGTTAGCATCAACATTGAATCGGCAATTAGAATATTTAAATATTAGCATGGGAAACGAGCTTATATTTCAAAGATTGCTGCAACACATAGAAAAACTCTTAAGAGACACAACCGCCGCAATGAATTGAGTAGAGTCACTTGCAAGCGGAAAACACAGCAATTCACAAAAGATGAAAAGGGTACCTTAAGGCGTTCCCGAGTAATAGTTTCCTCTAGCAAAGCAACAAAAAGAATGAACAGATGGCGAGCAGTCGGGTCGGATCATATATTCTTCAAAGCATAGTTGACAATGGGTAATATTATATTTAAGAGACAACCGATTTAGTTCTGTAAAATGATGAGAAGCGATCGCGTACCTAAATAGTGGAGGGAGAGCATTATTTTTGCACTGTTTAAAGGCAAAAGCGCTATAACGTAATGAGAATTCCTGAGAGATTCTAGACAAAAAATAGTGCAATATAAATAAGCTTCGTGGCAGTCATTACAGCTTTGTGAACGGCAACTTAACCACCAATTAAACTAAAACTTACGAATACTGATGGAGAAATATCTAGACAATGTGAAAGATATATACATCATCTTTAGTTACCTCACATATGTGTGTCAGATTTTGGCACTTAGAATTAAATATTGTGGGTGTTACGTAAGAGACTTCACTTCCGTTTTGCTCTTTCTAACTCTATTAACATTCGCTTTTAGTTTTTTTTTTATTTGATTGCATGCCAAGCTATCATTTTTACAAACGTTTTAGTTATGCGCTACACGCGCTGGCAAATATAACAACTTCGCCAAAGCGCATTCCTTTCCCACAAGTATACCTGTGTTCATCGGAAAAGCTGTGTCAACAAATTTACCGTATAAAGCATGCAGATCAGTTTAGTTTAGTTGGCTCATTTTCGATATCATCGGTATCAAATAATAAATAGTTTAAAAAAATTTAAAGTGTTTATTTTTGTGAAGCCAACAACTGCAGCCGTCTTAATTGCAGTGAAAATTGCTTTCTAATTGGGAAAGTGGATGAGTTTAAATATTCTGGGCTCACAACCGATTTTAGGATGTCATTTGCAAGCCATAAAGAGTCCTTAAGAAAATTTTTTCGAAATACCCTTTGAAACTTTCTATTAAAAAATGTTTTTTCAAAGCAATTACTAAAAACTATTTATTATGGTATTTTTCACTCTAGACTCCAGTATGGAATTGTATGTTGGGCCTAATTTTATTCAGTTTTGCAAAAATGTGTAGTGAGAAAAATCTGCAACAAACATCGGCGTCATCCAAGTTACCCATTGTTTTGTGACACAAAAATTCTTCTAGTCCGTCATTTGTATTACTTTAAAGTCCTGAAAACGTTCTTTCAGAGTACAGGAAATTTAAACTACAGATTAATCTCTGATTACAATCTACGCAGAAATTTTTCTTATGTTGTTACTATACCTGTTTTCTGTACAACTGCATTTCGTAATTTTTACAATACATAATCTCTTCATGTCGGCTATTTAATAAGCTCGCTATAAATATCAGAACGATAACAATTTCTGAAGTTTTTAAAAAGTGTGTAAGGAATTGGCTTGTTTTAATTAAGGTTTTCTTCTCCAATTTTTCTTTACTTACTTACTTTTTACATAGTTTTATATATCTCCACTTTACTTTTTATTCTTTTTGTAATTAAAATTAAACGGGTCACCCCACCCATGTTTAATAGTAGGAATAAAACCCATTGAACTGGCATTTGACACTATTTAAATACTTTATGTATAGAAAATATAAAGTGTTACTATATTATTTCTTTATTACAATATAATTTTATTTTATCTAATAAATAATTGTTTCTGATAATGTAGTATTATTATGTACCGATGTATTTCATAACGGAATCATAAGAATAAAAATAAATAAATAATAAGTTAATATAATATAATATCGCACATGCGATAGCATTGGAGGCTATGTATAGGGTTTTCTAATAACGACTTGACAACTTTTTTTTTTAAATAAAAGGCAAAACATTTGAAATATTTCAAAATCTTTATTATTGGCTTGAAGTACAATCAAAACATTTATGAACGGAACTCGACTTCGTTCATATGGAAACCGCCGGCACGTTTGCAGCGGTCGATTCGTTGGACCCAATGTTCAACGATTCGGCCAAAACGGCCGCTATTTCGCGTTCAATGGTGGCTCTGAGCTCTTTCAACGTCGTCGGCGTGTTGGCATAAACCAATGACTTAAAGTAGCCCCACAGAAAATAGTCAAGCGGCGTTAAATCGCACGAACGAGTCGGCCAATCGACTGGCCCTTGTCTTGAGATAACACGCTCACCATACTTACTCTTCAATGGATCGATTGTAGCGTGTGCTGTGTGACTTGTGGCACCATCCTGTTGAAACCACATATCGTTCAAGTCAAAATCTTCCAATTCGGGCCAAAAATAATCGGTGATCATGGCGCGATAACGCTGACCATTCACAGTAACGTAACGATCGTTATCGCCGACGAAAAAATATGGCCCAATAACGCAACCCTCATGCAAACCGCACCAAACAGTTATTTTTTGTGGATAAAGTGGTGGGATTCATGAAGCACATGTGGGTTTTCACCCGACCAATAACGCATATTTTGCTTATTGACGAACCCATTGAGCCAAAAATGAGCTTCGTCACCGAATGTCTGTGGAAAATTTTTATAATTCGCAGACGTTGCTCGTTAGTGTACTTTACCATGATGAAAATGTTGAGTTTACTGAATAAATTGACAGTGACAGTTTGATGATTACTAAAAGAGTGCGTTCACAAAATCAATTCAAAGTTGTCAAGTCCAATTTGGAAAACCCTTTACGAGCAAAGACATCTGCAACGGGAACAACGAAATTTGTAATATTGTAGATAAAAAATCTACTTCAACGCATTACTTAACGAAGAAATTCTGGACAGTACCATTTCTTAGGTTGTCCACACGAACATTTTTCAGATGCCGAAATAAGCGAGGTAGTAAAAAGAATAAACACAGGGCGTATAATCGGGTTAGATAACATACCCTCCAAAATATGGGCGGCAATCAAAAATCTTGAATTTACATTGCTCGGAATTTTGTTCCATATAAGTTGGGTTGCGATTGGATGTACCTATATAATGAGTGTAGGTAGAGCTTTTTTGTTTCACTGTATAAAGGCAAAGGCGACACTAGAAATCGGAATAACTATTGTTCGGTGAAACTAATTTTATTTAAATATACGAGAGAGCTCTAGCAACCATTGCGGCTTTTTGGGAGACATTTTACGCGGTTCACTATTTACAGATAATAATGGACGATCTTGTCACTTTGAAAAATCTACATATCGCCTTCATCGATTCTGATGCATCAATGTCGTTATCTTGCTGAATGATGAATTTAAAAAATCGACAGAAAAATGTTTCGATTTAAAGAAATTTCTTAAATGTCGATTATTCAGATATAATAAGCAAAATCTAGTTCTCTTTATAGACTAGTATAGTTTGTCAATGGCTGACAGAATGAAGGTTATTTGTCTGTTAATTTGCAGAAAGGATAAGTTAGAACCCAGTTTAAATTTTATTTTATTTTGTTCATAAATTAAATTTTGCTGTCGCACAATTTACACTAATAATATTCAGAAATAGGATTTAGTTATGTATTTACATTTTTCTTGTGGAAACAATAAAAAACAAAATCTCAATGTTAAATAAACCAAAGGGGGAAAAAAACTACTACATGGGCTCAAATTATATATAAATATAAAAAGTGCATGTAATTACAAATACCTATGAAAACAAAATGTCTTGAAAATCCAAACACTAGCCTGTAAATGTAAATGAGTGAATAAATAAACGAATAAATACAGGTGTATCGGTATGAAGTGAGCGTTTTTTGTGAAAATCAAACACTAATATTTAATGGAAAAATAAAAATCATTTTATTCAAAGTATTGGCTATTGCTAGCTACACATTTTTCCCATCTATCAGGTAATATATGGATTTCATGCCAATAAAACTGTTCGTCTTTTGAGGCAAACCAAAAAGTTACCCAATTTTCGACTTCTTCATAGGATTCGAAGTGCTGCTCAGCTTATGTCATTTCCATCGATGAAAACAAATGGTAGTCGGAAGGAACCAAGTCTGGTGAATATGGCGGGTGGGGTAGCAGCTCCCAGCCAAGTGCTTTGGTTGTATCCTGAACTGAATCAGTTTTGCATTGTGTGCAGGTACATTGTCATGGAGCGAAATTACCTTGCCGTGTTTTCTTGCCCATTCTCCTCGTTTTTCGATGAATGCATTGTTCAAATTGATCATTTGTTGTCGGTAGCGATCTGTATTTACGGTTTCACCACGTTTTAGGACCTCGTGGTACACCATACTTTTCTGGTCCCACCAGACAAACAGCATTGTCTTCGATCTGGTTTTCCATTCAAAGTTGATGGTTGTCCTGGATTACCTCACGACTTTTTCCGTTTGGGATTCTGAAAATAAATCCATTTTTCATTGCCAGTAACAATTCGATGGAGAACTGATTTTTTAACGTGTCTTTGAAGCAAAATTTCACTGGTGGTTCCTCGGTTTTCCATCTGTCTTTCATTCAATTCATGTGGCCATTTTCCAGACTTTTCGATCTTTCCCATAGCTTTTAAACGGTTAGGAATTGTTTGTTGTGCAACATTTAACATTTCTGCCATTTGTTTCTGACTCAAAGTGTTATCTTCATCCAATATTGTTTGCAATTCGGCGTCTTCAAACTTTTTTGGTGGTCTTCCACGTTCTTCATTTCTCACATCAAAAACGTTAGCTCTAGGCCGTTGAAACCATCTTTTGCATGTTGCTTCTGATAGAGTATGCCTCAAGTCATCATTTTCTGATACAAAATTCGACATTTTTAATATGATAAAAAAATAAGATGTTGTTTGCTCAATGAATTGATGTATACTTAATATGTTTGACAGGTGTCATAACAATCAAACAAAAAAAAAAAAAAATAAAAAATAAAATTAAGGCCCGTTCACAATAAATGTTCCCTATCGAGACATTTGTATCTTGACGATCACTTCATACCGGTACACCGGTACATCGGCACCTATTGTATATAGATTTAATAACGAAATTGGCAAACAAATAAATAAATGATAAAAAAGTTCCCAGAATAACCACCGTGTGGCGCTCCCATTGTTCCGATCTGAGTTCTGTTTTTTTTTTGTTAAGTTGGTACATCTGTTGTTGTTCGCTCTAGATCTTAGCGTCATAGCTTGACATTTTCAAAAGTTACGTAGCCAAGAGTACATCTATCTCTGTGTGTGTTGGCGATTTTTTACAATTTTAGAAATGAATTTAAATTTGCAAAAAAGAACTTGTATTAAATTTTGAGTAATAAACGGATTTCCAACGTTCGAAATGTTGAAAAGTGTTTCGGCAACGATTCTCTAAAGAAAACGGTCGTTTACCAGTGGCACGAGCGGTTCAAAAGTGGGTGAGTCAATCAAAGATGATAAATGCAGTGGCAGACTATCGACATCGAAAACCGACGAAAACATTGATAAAGTAAAATAAATATTGGTCAATAACCGCAAATTAACCATCAGAGAGATGGGAGCACTTATACATTGCCTATGGATCCGTCCAAGACATTTTAGTTAATGATTTGGGTTTCGTCGTGTATCAGCAAAGTTGGTGACAAAAGACCTCAATTTCACGCAAAAAAGAGACCGTGTTGACGTCGAAAAAGAGATGATTTGCTAGACTGAATCCGATCCCACATACATCAAAAGGATGGGCTTATGAGTAAGACACGCAATCCAGACATCAGGCAAGTGAATGGCGTTCACCAATTGAGCCGAGACCAATAAAACTGCGTCGTTTTCAGTTAAAAAAGAAAGCAATGCTCACGGTTTTCATGGATTACAACGGTGTAGTGCATCATGAATTTTTGCCAGAAGGTCAGACAGTAAACAAAGAGTATTATTTGAGTTATGAGACGTTTGCGTGAAGCAAATCGCTGAATGAGACCAGAATTGTGGGCAGAAAACTCGTGGATTTTGCACCATGATAACGCACTCTCGCACAGTGCCGTCATTATTCGTAATTTTTTGACGAAAAATGCAACAAATACCATCCAACAGTCACCGAATTCACCTGATTTGGCTCCCTGTGACTTCTTTCTGTTCAATCGAGTTAAAAAACCACTACGGAGAGCGCTTTTCAGCAGCCGAGAGGAAGTAATGGAAAAATCGCAGAAAGCACTGATGGACATACCGAAAACCGAATATAAAAAATGTTTAGAGGATTGGATCAAGCGCTGGCATAAATGTATTGCAGTCGATGGGGATTACTATGAAGGGGATAATATAGATTTAGATGAATAAACTTGTGTTTTTAATTTTCTGAATCAATTATTTGTACTTTGAACTCTGAACTTTTTGATTAAGGTGGTTTACATATATATACATATTTAATAAATAAGTAAATATATCATTTGGAATTATATAACATAAGTCAATGAATCATAATACTGTATTGTATTCTACATTTAATTGATTTTCTAAAGTACTATAAGAGAATCCTAAACGAGTCATTAAATTTTTGAATTCTATTGTAGATCAACATTAGTTTTAAGATGAAGGTTTGATCTGGGATAGTGCCAGGGCAGATTCAACACAAGTTTTAATATTTTGTTTTGGGTAATTTTTAACTTCTTAATACATATGAGATCTGGTATATTTTCCCCACCCGTACTAAAGATTAGCCTGGAAGATGCTCTTATGTATTATTAATTTACTTCAATTTGAAAGTAATGTTTTTTTGTTAATGAGTGGATATAGCATATTAATACCAATATTTACGTTTTTAAGCCATATACGCCAGCCGTGCCCAAACGAGGACACCTAAACAAATACCGTCAACTTTTTGTTATTTCTGTTTTTTCTTCTTTCTTTTGTTGACATTTGATGGTTAAGAAGCTGTTGACGTGTTATTAGACAAAAAAGTAATCAGAAATAGTAAAAAGTGATTTTGCCGCGCATCTTGTGGAGTTGTTTCAGTGATCAGAAAATACATAAAATAAATAATTTTTATTTGTATTGTATGTTTTTCCACTAAACCTCTTAGTTTTCTTACAAAAATTACATACATATATTGAAGACTAAAAAAAAAAATGTTATTGTCAAAGGAAAGTTGAACATCGTTTATAGAAGGTAAAGTTTTATAACGGTGTCCCCAATTGGGGCCAGTGGGAATGTCAGAGGTAAAAATTATTCTTCAATTCGTCAAAGGTAATTGGTTTATAAACAATGGCTAAACGAACATTCAGCAGTCATAAAGGTTCAAGAAGCACTTGATGCTGTAATGCTTGAGGAAGACGATGTTGCGGAGATAGACTTAGTTGCACCAGGTGAACCAAGAACCAAGTGTGCTAACCGTTGAAGAGGAAGGTATTGAAGACTATATTAAGAGCAATGCCATTCCACGGGACATACCAGGTAGAGTCGAAGTATTCACGAATCGAGGTGAAAACGAATGGGACAGTAGCGATGACGAACTACTTCCTAAAATCAAGAGACGTAAAAATAGTTTTGAGGAACCTCACTGGCGTAAAAAAAAGCCTATCTATGGGCCTATAGTTTCCACTGACGGTAATGTGATAGTGCATCTCGATAAATTGTTGTATGAAATGAGAAATCAAAATCCATTGCAAATTTTTGAAAAAATATTTGACGAGGAAGTTTTTATTATGATTGCTTAATACTCATAGACTTACGCGTCTCAGAAAAACAAGCATGACTTCAAAGAATCTGTCGATGAACTCCACACATTCTTCGATATTCTTTTATTGACTGGCTACCATTCATTACCTCGAGAACGTTTGTACTGGTGCCTGGACGAAAACTATAATGTATCTATTGTGTCAGGAGCTAAGTTAAGAAAACAATTTGAGGAAATAAAAAAATATCTTCATTTCTGTGATAATCTTGTCGCAGTCGAATCATCCGACAAAATCTGTAAGATGCGACCGCTTGCAGATGTACTTATGAAGAAATTTTTGCAGTGGGGTACTTTTCACCAAAATTTGTCCATAGACGGGTCAATGGTGAAACAATTCATACGGGGCAAGCCAGAGCGATACGGGATACTGCTACGCCATCGACTTGTTTTGCGAAAAATCTCCAGGAGTCAATCCTAAAGAGCCATTGGGTACAAGAGTGGTAAATCTATTATTCGACCAACTAGGCATAGGTGTTAAGGAAACGAAAAAGAAAAGCCGGGCTGATTTTGATTATCGTTTTGACCAAGTCAACCAAATTTTATACGCCGATTGACTGGACAAAATCTCTGCACTATGGGCTCGAACTATGATAGCATCTTCCTCTGGGGAAAGTATAGAGATGAAGCGCGTTGGAGAAGAAAAAGTAGACGTTGGCATTCCGCATATTTTTCAAAGCTTAAACAAGGGTATGGATGGTGTAGATCAAGCTGATCAATCAATTTCATTGTACCGCACTGCTATACGTGGCAAAAAATGTTGGTAGGTTTTGTTCACGTACATGCTAGATCTAGTCGTGGCGCCTTCACATTTTAACGAATGATAACAAGTTAGATCAGCTTCAATTTCGTCGCTACATTCCTCGTCACTATTTGAGACACACAAGAAGTGAAAATTTGCAACAGCTTTTATGGTGCCAAGTTTGCAGTATAATGGGGTCCGTCACTATCCAAAAAAAACTATTTCAGCAACAAAGATGTACCGTGTGTCATAAGAAAGCACGTTGGAAATGCAAAAAGTGTACAAACTTTATGCGTTGAAAGAGAATGCCTTGAAATTATTCAGTGTCCCAGTGTCCCCATTTGAAGACTGTTTTTTTTCAATATTTTTTTATTTCTTTATTATTTTATTATAACATTAATAGTTTTCATTTAATTTTTAAATATTTTAAAGAAATTTTTTAATTCCCACGGAGTTTTATTTGGGCACAAATGGGTTAAGTATTATGCTCTTTTAAAGTTAATTTTGTATCGAGATGAATGCCTAAATATTTTACAGTCTTGCTAACCTGAAAGAAACAAGGTCTTTTCGAGTAAAGAAGAAAGCTTGACGTTTAGCTTAATTTTTCACCTTAAGTAATATTTTTGCAATATTTTAGCGAAATTTTGTAAACTTGTCTCAATATTAATACTGCGCTTATGCAATGAAAATATTGCTGTATCATCAGCATATATCGCGACTTTACATTCGGGAAGGATTGGAAGATCAGAAGTGTACGAATTGTATAGCACTGGGCCAAGAGCGGCTCTCTGGGGAACACCGAATTTAAAATAAACTAAAGCAACCATTAACAAACACCTTAAAACATCGATTAAAGAAGAAAATTTGAACAATTTTACATAGAAATGGGGAAAGTTTAAATTTATCATTTTGTATGTGATTCAGTAATGCCACACCGTATCAAATGCTTTTTCAATCTCATGTAGGATTATTCTTGTTAATCTACCCACCTACACGGTTTATTTTTATGATATTACATATTCTTAGCACAGAGTGGGTGGTTTCGTGGTTGCGTCTAAAGCCGAAGTATTAATCAGGATATATTTTTCAATAGTCGATAATTTTAATATTTTGTTCCTTCATTATTTTCTCATAATTATATTAACCGCATTTAAAAAGCTTAACTTTTGGTATATGAACAGCCTTTGCTGGTTTAAAAACATCTGGGAAATATTGTATTTTATGACATGCATTAATAATGAAGGTTAGAAATTTTACTATCACTTTTGACAACTTTCTAAAATAAATATTTTTTATTTAGTCGATTCCACCACTTTTCCTATGAGTATCTGAATATCTGCATCGGTTATGAAAGAATCTACGACACATTTGCATTTGCATCTCCTAAAGGATTAGATACAACGTACTTTTATTGGAAGCTTAAAATGAATGCTTTTTTTTTTCACATTAGTTAAATAGGTATTCGGAACACTCTTAACATTGTCTGTTAACACTCTGAATTTTGACTACGTTCGACAAGGGTTGGGAAACTCTGTCTAGAATAATAAGCTTTTCATTAACACTCTACATTTCGATGGTCTTAAATTTTCTGATATATTATTTCAGTTTGTTGTGCTCTTGATTTCGGGACGACGGCTGTTTCATTATTTTCATGTATCATGTTCCTCATTTTGATTAATTTAAACATGTGCGGTGGAATTTTAATACAAATATTTGATTTGAAAACTGATGGACAATAGTATCGATATCATATTTTGTGAAAATAAGATCAAAATTCGTAGAAGTTTCTCGGAATTTATTTTTCACTTGCTTTCGAAAATTTGTCCAGTTTGTATTTTTTTTTTTTTTTTTTTAATCTTGGAAATATTGCATTTTTTCTAAGCACGACATATGAGTTTAAAAAATGACTGGATTATGGTTAGAGCTAAGTTCACCTAATGAAATTGGGTAAGACGTAACTCCAAAGACATTCTACGCAAATAAGTCAATAACAGACGGACTTCCACGGGAACAGCTGGGAAATAAGTAGGAGTAAGCGGAAACATGATATACATAGAAAACATTATTGACAGAAAAAACAGTATATTAACCCAGAAGTATGCTGGAATATAGTCCCAATCTCTATGAGATCACTCTCATAATTTATGTCACGCATAATTCATGTTGGAAAATTTTCTAAGATCACCTCTCAAAGGAACCGGTTTTTTTTTTCGGGAAAAAAACACAATTAATCTTTATTTTTCTTTGCTTATTTAACGAAACTGCAATTTCTATTTTTATTTCTATGTGTTTTTACGTATTTTGTCTGGACACAAGACAAAACAAGTTAAATTGACCCTCTAATTAAAATCACGACACCTCCGTCTTCTTCTTACGAGTATATCTGCAGTGAATATTCGAATTTTAGATTTCAGGCGTGTTTCGGTTACTAATGTGATATGATAGAGCTTTTTCTTTTTATAAAAAACCTAATGAATTCTTTTCTAACGAATACCTCTAGCATTTCATGTTTTCTTATTTATATTATTTGACATTGTTATAAAAAAAAAAAACTAAGCGCTAATTGCGCGATAACATTGGTACACATGAAAAACATTGACTTCAATGTAGCACTCACATTCCTATCAACATTATCTACAATCAAACGATTTTGTTTGGAATAAAGTCAGCTCCTATTATTGCTGTCCATAGCCGGCAACCATTCATATTTTTATGTATATCATCAAATTTTATATATTCCAGATTAAAACAATATTTTTTTTCGCACCATCTATGTATCGCATCACCGCTGCAAGCACCAAATTTTTTAGAATCATTTACGTTTAAATTACATAAAGTTATTCTGTGATTTATAAAGAGATTAAAACAACATATTCTCTAAAATAAGTTTGTAACTAATTCTTCAATTCACTTTATGGTCGCACATATATTTTTTCTATCAAAAGAACACAAATAATTTAACATGTTTAAGCTGTTCCAATACAAAACAGTCCTTTAGAAAACTAAACAATTTACAATTATTCAATTTCGTTAAACAATAGGTGTACGCACCTTGTACCATAAAGCAATTTTTATCCTTGCGATTCCGTTTGATAGCAAATGTCAAGGTTGACGGAAAATAAGTAATATTATTGGCAATCACATTAAAGTTTTGTTTTTCACATTCACATCTACGACTGAAAATTATTTTTATATCTGATTAAAATAAACCACAAAATCTATCAACTAGAAAAATACTATTGTATTTAATGTAAACTTAAACGTATATGGGGATCTGTGTTGATACTCGTACATACATATGTACATATAGCTCTAGCGTATTTATATTTATGTTATAGCTTTGGGCAAGAAATCAAAATTGTAGTGTGCATCAGTTCTTCTATGCAACAACAGGGCAATGCAAATGCCCAATGTCAATATTCAAAGTTGAAATGTATTTTTTACGGATGGTACTCAAAACTGTGTGTTTATGGTAGTTTTTCTTGTGCCTGCTTTTGTGATGATTTCCTATGATATGTGAAATAAGACCTGTTTTTCAGAAGTGCCTTAAACAAATATGTACATATATACACACGCACGCTTTGAATGACAACCAGCTTCTCAATATCATATTTAAACCTGAGTGTGCAATAATTTTATAATTCTACGAAACGGTTGCCAATTATGGAAATTAAAAGTGAAATAAAATGGGTTAAGTACGAGAATGAATCGTGAAAAAAAATAAGTAATCAATTTATTCGAAAAGGTTTTACCCAAACTCAGTTGACTGCTCACCATATTGTGAGACACTTGAAGACGGCAATGCTCTAAAGCAGAGGTTCCCAATTTTTTTCGGCCACGGAACTCTAAATAATCAAACTTTTTTTAGCGGACCTCCATGTTGATATTAACAGAAAACAGTTTGGATATTTTTATGTTTAACAAGAAAAGAAAGATTAAATGATATACCATAAGTTTAAGTTTTATAAAACATTTATTGTATAACAAAAAATACGTTGCAACTTTTTAATGTGAAGAAAATATGTTCATATATTTACTTAAAATATCCTTAAAATCAGACTTAATGTCCGATAACTGACTGCGAAGGTTTGGAGCTACATCCATATTGTTACAAATGGAAGGTGAACCATAAGAGCTTTTTCTGCGACTTCAGGGTATTCATCTTTCAGTCCAACCCAAAATGTATTCAGATTAAAATCTTCTGATTCAAAATTTTGTTTAAGAAGGGATGAACATTTGATGTCGATCAAATTTTCATCCTCTGGCATAGTTAGCATCGATGGCTTACTATAATTTGCAAATCGATTCTGTCGTCCATTTTCTCGGGGAAATAATCTTCCAACGATTTTTTTAAGGGTAAGCAAATTGATGTATTCTTATTTCATCATCTGAAGTAACCTGCAACATATTTTCTTTCAAAAATCAGTTTAAAAGAGCAAAACTTTTATAATTTTTTAGTTAACACATTCTATCCAGAAACCAAGTTTGGTTTTAAGTGAAGATATTTTGATTTTAACTGTAAATTTGGTTGTGGTTCTTCCATGTAAGAATTAACAAATTTCGTTGAGTTTATCGAATATATCGGCCAAATAAGTCAATTTCACCAAGCATTGCTTATCGTACAAGAATTTAACAAGCGCACTTACGGAAGCAGAAATCTTGAGCTCATTGCACAATTCAAACACAATACTACGGATTCTTTTACACTTCCATGTGTAGAAGAAGAGATTGTTGCTGACTTTCTACACTTTTTTAAAAAAGCCTTGACTGGAATGGACGTGATTTGTCGTAATTAACTATTTGTACGGCTTGATCGAGGACTTTTTTTAAGTCGTGTGAAATTGTCTTCGCGACAAGGGCATGACGATGTAAAACGCAGTGACTGCTAATACATTTCGGTGCAACATTCTTTATTCTTGCCACAGTTTCTTTTATTTTGCCGGTCATACCATATCTGCTGCTCTATCGCTGCATACGTCAATACATTTGGTCCATTGAATATGTTGTTTACTCATATAATTATCAATGACTTAAAAAATTTTTTCCCCAGTCGTGTTGGAGTCCAAAGTTTCACACAGAAATAGATCTTCTTCAATAGATCCTCCGAAGGGGTATCTCACGAAAACAAGCTGTATTGATAACCCGGCGACATCTGTACTTTCGTCAAGTTGTATTGCAAACAAATCACTGTCTTTTAAGCTTCAAATTATTTTGTCTTCAATATAGTCTGAAATATTATGGGTTCGATCACATATGATATTGTTTGAACACTGGACTGCTGTAACTTTTTTCGCTGCGTCTTCTCGTGTGTGGTTTACCAGCACGCGCAATTCCGTAACTTATAAGGAATGATGTTTCAGTTGCATTTTCATTATCTGTTTTTGCATATCTGTGTATAGCAGCTATACCAGTTTTATGTACTTCTATGTTTTATGTACATAAGTTTTTATGCTTCAGTTGCGGGTGGTTGGTTTCAAGGTGTTTTTTAAGCTTTGTAGACACCAAAGAGCTAATTAACAGGATTTTGTTGTAAATAACGCATTGTCCATCAGAATGTTCAGCATTTTCTACAGGAATAAATCCAAAGGACAAGTAGGATTCTTCACATTTCCTATTTTTTAAAATAGTTCTCTACTGAGGTTCACTTCTTTTGTTGGTTGGTGTACTTTGTTAGTGTTGCCGACGGCAAAAGCCTTCTGTATTAACCATACCCTGGAATAAATTCAAACCTGATAATAACCGACAACAACAGTAATACTCGATAATAATAAACAACCAAAATGGCACAATTATGTTTTTTACACGGAACCTCTTTGACCCTTCCACGGAATCCCAGGGTTTCGCGTAAGGAGCGTTAAAACTTTAAAAAAAAATTGTCACGGGAAATACAAATCAGAGAACCCAAGCTCAGTAAAGGGTGTGTTTTCTGGGAGTTAATAGAAAATTTAATGAATTAAATTTCTAAAAATATACCTGAGCCTAAAGCCCACAAAGTCCTTAATTTTCTCTGCTTATTTTTATATATGTATGCACTGCAAAGTAGAATCAGTAGAGAAGACGATTTACTTTCTGGTGTCCTAGTTGTGAATACGCAACGTGATGCTGGTATGAGACTCCGAAATGTAAGTGACAGCCATATTCCAGTGATAGTGTGAGCAACTTTTATTTTATAGTATAACTGTCCTGAAAAATGTTACTAATCAGCTTATGAGCTCACGCGGTTGAAACCGATTTTGCGGGTGGGATGAAAACAGATGTACAATAGAAGCAGTCCCAACGTTTAGACAGCACACTTTTTCGAGAGCTATACCAGGAAAGACTATTAGCAAACCAAGATCGCAAAGAAAATAGAACTTCACAGAAAAGCGCTCCTAAACAAAATCATACGACTGTGCATATTAGGACTTAAGAGGACGTCGCTGTAAACAAATCATATCATCAAAGAAGACCTTGGATCTACCCCCAAAAAGGATGGAATATGGTCGAGCGGCCAAGAATTTATTGGAGCTAGCTATTGCTAAATGGTCATAACTTTTTTTAATGTGATCTAACATACATATGCTCAGCACTTTTGATCACATCCGAGGAAGAAGTCGCTTCATAGTTCCCACATTTAGCAATGCTAGAAGATTTTGCGGTACAATCATGGTGGATGCATGCACTACGAGTAGTTTCTTCAAACCGAGATTCTCGACGTATTGTGATATAAGGAGGAGTCCAGAAATCGTCCCAAGGGTTCATTGTTCTTATATATGGACCACTGAAAGCATAGCTGGAGGAAAAGCAAGTTATGCTATTTAATGTATATGAAGAGCTCATTCTTAGACTGCCAATTTGTCAACACGAGACGACAGTGGCTATGGAAGTATATCAACAAACATAGTTTAAATCAGCCTGTGTGACAGCTCATTCACCTCTAGACACGCCCGGGTAAGGAGCTGTCTAGGAACCGCAGATTCACAAGAACCACGTTGTTTCTAGGTTTCTATTATAGTAAATTTCTGAAAATTGCACCGACCTACAGCAATGTATGAACCTATATCATAGCAAAGAAAACCTTTTACGCAATACTACTATCGCCTAATATTCTCTTTATAATATCAACGACATAAATGAAAGAAGTATAATTTTATTAATTTTTTTTACTTGAATCGAAAGTGGGCGAAAATTACACTTTCGTACCAAGAAACAGACATTACTATTACTTCTACAGTCACTTTGCTTAAGAACCAACTGGTCAAAATGAGCCAGTAAAATGGAAAAAAATAGCTGAGCGTTATCTAAATAGGCGGCTTATCTCAATTCGGTCACAGTCGAAGCAGTCACCAGACCAAAATATTACCCAGTCAGTATTAACAAGGGTTGAAAATATTCACCTGTACAGTTCCCATGTCCTTCTTTGATGTCAAGATATGTTAATTTTCTAGCATGTTACAGCTTCATGATTGTTGGTATTTGATTATTTTTTTTTTCCATGCACACTTTTGCAGGACACCATAAGTGTAACTGTGCCGAGTATGTATAGCCAAAACATGATTTTTGGTAGCAGACCCCAAATCTTGCTATATGTGCAGATGGCCCCCGTTCAATTATCAAAGCTTTGCCCATCAATGACGTTTTCTTTAAAAAGCGATGGCAATGTATTGGTCTAATCATAACGGTTTTCTGAATTTAACGCCTCTGAAAATTGCTACCATTTTACCAGTTACAAGCAGCCGGTCCTGTTGGTGGCCGGACCAGCTGTACGGTACCATGACAGTCAGGAGTCCCAAATATCTCGATCCGGGCCTGATATGAAGAGGTAAGCCCCTTGTGGAAGCGTCATGGTGGTTGTGGTTTAAATTCAAAATCGCGGGAAGGGACTTCGACCCAATGTAGAATTGCAATAAATACTAGGTACTTTGACCCTAAGAATAGTAAAAGGTTTAAGATCGGCTTCTACCCATACCAAGGATGAACCTTGTGCCTTCAACACAAGTTTTACTTTGGTATCAAAGATTTGACGCAGAGCGATGGCAAGGAGTATCCTTGCTCTCATAGATGTGTGAGCATCCCGTGGAATTAAGGCGTACACGTAAACCACTAGAAACATCTGTACGGAACATTTAAATTATGGAGATTTATCGAAGGTTAATTTTTGGCTAGAACCACGAACAAGGAAAAACATTTGTGAATTTATTACACCAACCACTAAGGCATCAAGTGTAAAAAAGATCTTATCTAAAGCAGCAACGATAATTTACTTTTTTAATAATATTGTTTGTGTTTTTTTTTAGGTTAGATGCTTTGATTTCCACTTCTTAGTGGAATCTTTAGTCTACTAGGAGACAAATGTAAACATTAACGTACGTATTTTATCGTCTGAAAGATAAAGCATTAAGTGCCCTATAATGCATCCATAACAATCTAAATATAGAAATTACGACTGACCAACATTATGACTACAGCAAACAAAGCAAACACCTTCGTCGAATATGAGTAAATCGGGAGATTTTGTGAAAGTTATCGCATACAAATAAGTCCTGAAATGATAATCAAGTAAATAATAATAATAATCAACTTAATAAGCCGCAGATAATACTGACTTTAATACTAATAATATGGCAACGTTATCAACAGCACTTATTGTTTGAATTTTGATCATTTTTATCATGTCAAAGCGTTTTTAATGTAGAGTAATGAGAAACTGCCATGTCTCTGATTTTAAATAAATTAATTTTTCTTCTGATAAAAACATTATTTAGAAGAGACCAAGGTTTCGCAATGTTGAGTGGTGAGTCCCTACTGTAATTTTCATTAATTAGATACTTCCGATGGAATTTGTATTTTTCTGTTCATGAACATTTTATTCCTATCTTATGTTTTCTTATAACCTTGTCTTCTTATATTCTTATATATTGGAAAGTGGTCCACTTTCCAAAAGAGTTCTCTAAAAACTTGGCTAGAAAAGGGTTACCTCATCCTTGGGGTCCCTACTGAATAGTTACCTAACAGTGAAGAGTAACAAAAGTACATCAATGTGCTGAAAATATGTCTGATACATCGGAGAGGCCATATGACTGGCTGAAAAATAGAACTAAAGCGACATATGGTATTCTAGGAAGAATGATGCCATGATGTCTCGATTCTGCTAATTTCTTCATGCGCTACCAAAATAGAACAATACTCGTACACACGAACGTTATGGTATGTACTATGACCTATTTTTAAATGGACTATTGGGGCTATTATTACCGATCTTATCGGTCTAGCTAAGCTAATAACTCTTTCAATTTAACCTAAGTAAATATGATTTTCAAATGTACGTAATAATAAATGTTTTCTCGCTGAAAAAGAAACGCTACGTATGAATAAGCATGCTCGAAATAAAGCAATATGAGGGATTGCATGTGTTTGAATGGAGATCTATCGCATATCGAAGCTCACGGAATCAACAAAATAATGTGAAAGTTCTTTAACTAATGCCTGATAGATATAAAGGACTTTTCAAAAGTCGAGTCTAGATGTAAGTAGTGAATTATTTCAAAACGGCACATTTTTGAATGCCATCTGTGAGGTAGATACATGTACAATTTTAACCACGTGTAGTTACACGCTAGAACAACGCATTAAAATTATTGAAACTTATTATAAAAATGGTCGATATTTAAAAAATAAATATCGTAAAATTCATAATATTTTTGCCGTAAATAATCATCTAAATGAGTCAACAATTAAAAGGTTTGTGAACAAATTTGAAGAAGCTTCGATATCACGACGTTTTCATGCATCAGCGATTCATACATCAACTTTTTGGCGCATTTTAAATAGGCATTTGCATTTGCATCCGTACAAAATCCAATTAACAGAAGAAGTGAAGCGAACAGTTTATAATCAACGCAGACCTTTCGTCAATTGGTTGTTTGAACATGATGCTGGTTTTTCACCCAAAATCATCTTTAATGATGAAGCTCATTTCACATTGGACGGATCTGTAAACAAACAAAATTATCGCAACTGGGGAGAAGAAAATCCTCAAAAAATTTCAGAAAAATAATTACCTCCATAAAAATGTACTTTTTGGTGTAATTTTTATCCCGGTGAGGCCATTGTTCTATTTTTGCTCACAGATGAAAGTGAAAGAGCTGTAACTGTCAATGGTGAGTGCTATATAGAAACCATTGAAGATTTTTTGTAGCCTTAAATTGAAGAAGACACAGCCGATCTTTATTTTTCACAGTATGGTGCTACGAGTTACACAACACGTAAAAACATTGAGCTATTGTTGTCGAAGTGCCCAGGTCGGCTAATTTCACGTACTGGTGACATAAATGAGCCACCTGGATCATACAATCTTATACCATTAGATTACATTCCTTGAGTTTTTTCAAAAGTGAATTCTATGTAGTTAAGCCAACAACAGATGCATCCCCGACGCAAAAATAAAATATAAAAAATTAAAAATAATAATTTGTATTGACCCTTTAAGTTTAATGTAAGAAGTAATATTTTTATCCAAGCATCGTTGCGTTTGGGGAGCTACGATGTTACAGATAGATACACAGATACACACGTCAAACTTAAAAACGGCTGAACACATTTGCTGGAATTAAAGCTAAGAACACTCTCGAACAAGTCACCTTTCAAAAAAAAAAATCATCGAAATCGGTTCAACCGTTTGGGAGCTACGATGCTACAGGGATACACACAGATACTATACAAAAATCCCCACGTTAAACTTATAACACCCCCTTTTTGCGTCGTGGATTAAAAATAACATTCAAGTGGAAATTGATGAACCTACTGCGATAATATGTGAGCGACTTCTTGAAAATGTTGCTGTTCCTATGAGATCCTGTATCATGGTATTTTTCGCACATACCGTAACTGTTAAGAGCCATTTTTTTATAAAAATAAAAACACCAGAAAAAACATAGGTATTTGCTGTTTTATTTATAAAAAAAAATCTAGTCGTGACTTTCGAAAGACCACTTGTAATATATATGTGTACGCGTAAATATATTAACGAATTCGCTGTAAGAGCCCGTTCGGAAAAAGATGGCCCAAAAATTATACTTGTCAAATTGAATGACCAAATTTTCGCTCTTCACATATATTGAAGAATCCCAATAAAGGAAAAAGCATTTCTGAATGACAATATACAACATTTAATATCACCGGATGAATTTAGGGCTTTTTAGGGTATAAGAAGAATATAGGCATTCTGGCTTTTGAACGTTTTGTAGGTATTTTAAATTGAACAAGAGGACTAGTTTAAAAGTTGAAAAACTAACAATTGTGATAAGCGATGTATTGGGCACAAAATGAGAAAGTCCGAAGTGACTTATTTACTCGATAATGTTGTATTTCAGTCAGATAGTGAAAGGCTTGGAGAATAAGTATTGGGACCACTTATACTTCAAGCCTTTCACTTGGACGATGATACAATAAACTTATTGAAGTCCAAGTTTGGTGATCGTCCTACCAGAGGAAATGCCCCTATCTATTGTTCGCCCCGCTCGTGTGATTTAACACATTTCGATGCATTTCTTTGGAACTATATTAAGTCTCCGGTGTATGCGAACAAGCCAGTACCTTAAAAAGATTTGAAAACAAAGTGAAATTACTGAAGTATCAACCGAATTCAAACATTGGTTTCAGCACATCTATCTATGCAACTGGTTCCGTGGAGAATATTTAAATGATGTCATTTGTTTTAAGTTTGCTTAACAATTCGCTGATAAGTTATATTGGTAACACCAAAAATACTAAGGATTGACAAATATGTACCGGACCATTTATGAGAATTTAAAAGAATGTCGGTGACAGAACGGAACTCTGAGGCGTATTTATTTTGTAGATATCCGATTTGAAACCGTTTAAAATTTTTAACCTTATATTTTTAACATTTATAAAAGAACGCCTGAACATATTTAAGAATAATCTCGATCAAGTCACCTTTCAAACAAAAAAAAATCATCGAAATCGGTTCAGCCGTTTGGGATCTACGATGACACGGACAGATAAATACGTTAAACTTATAACAACCCTCTTTTTGCGTCGTGGCAAATATGACCTGGGGACGTATTGTAGGTAGATATGAAAGCTACAATATCAAATCGTTGAGCTTAAGTCCAAAATAATTTACTCCGAAAAATTCCCAAAATAACCACAACCATGAGTTAGTTTACTATCATAAAACCACAGCAAAATATAGATAGATTTCACAGAATATATATAGATTTCGTGAGATAGATTCCCGCGTAGTATGTAAAAATATAGCATATAAAATAAATAGGAAACCCTACTCTTTTACAATGTTAGGCTTATTTTTGTACAAATGGATATCTTATTATATTTTATATAATATTAAATTTATAGCATTATATACAATACATAGACTCAACAATTTAATATTGTTTTTGTACTACATTTACTTAGCGGTCCCCAGACGCAACGATGCTTGGATTAAAATATTACTTCTGATATTAAACTTAAAGTGTCAAAACATACTATTTTTTTAATTTTTAGAGGTTATTTTTGCGTCGAGGTTATTTTTAAACTTTTAATTTAATTTTTTTATTGACAAAAAAAACTGGTGCTAAACTCTGTCTAATGCGTTTGATATATATGATAGACTTTTCGGCGAGGCATATCAACAAATTGTTTTGTTGTTTCCGTTTTGGCCGTCATAGAGAAATTTTCATGTTTCAAGATAATTCATTATCTAACGATTTATTTTTAAATTTTTTTGTCATGTGGAGACGTCAGTGCAATAGTCCTAAAGAATAGTGTTAATGGAAAAGCGGAAGAACACACGTTTTATTAATTCAAATGAAAAAATACTTAAAAATATGTTTCAGTTTACATTACATAAAGACCTTTTATCTAACTTCGCAAAGAGTAATTAATAGTCCGCCTTCTCAACCAACTTTTTTAACCTATTTTGACTTAAAGCGTTACTTCTTAAAGGTAGACATACCTAAACTGGGATATCATTTAAATTACGTACGTAAGTATTTTAGTTATAAATCGAACATATTTTATTTTCGATTAATGCTGAAAGAAGAAGCTGAAAATCAAGCTATGTATAGTCTTATCCAATAATGACATACATTTTTGCTTTTTATTATGCTCGATTATTTGGCCTGCTGTATGGAAAGTGGCGATGTCCTGTTGAAACCACACCTTAGCAATGTTGTACACACGCAATTGTTGCCAAAAATAAAGTTCCGACGTAGTGGAACGAAAAAATACAGCTAATTGACGCCGCTGACACGAAAATACACCAAACAGTCAATTTATGTGGATGTAGTGGCGTCCTATTACGAACAACTGAGCTTGTAGCCGTCCATAAGCACATATATTTCTTGTTGACAAAGCCATTTAGCCAGATATAAGCTTTATCCCCAAAGATGATTTTGCCGCGAAATTCCTAATTGGTTTTAACCATTTTCAGAGACCAATTTGAGAAAATTTGACTGAAAGATAACTAAACGTTAGCCACTGACATGTACAAGTAAAATAGTAGTGACAATTCAGAAAGGAACACTAAGAGTATGTTCACATTTAAAAGAAAATTTTTATAGTTCTTATATTTATAGTTTAAATATTACTTAACCGCGAACGTGCGGTGCGCTCCGAATCAGTAACTCATTGGGACTAGCTCTCAAACCGCGATGTAATTTTTGCAGATTTTTAACATTCGTGTTCAGTATTGTTTTACAAATTATCCTGAATAGACTTACATTAGAAGAACGCTTCCATGTCATTCAACTTCATTTTAAAAATCAGTCTCTAATTTTGCGAAGCCTATGGAAATATGCACCATTTTTTCATCCTCACAATCGACCAACTGAATTCGTTATTCGTCGTGTTGTGATGAAATTCATGACTTCGCATGACGTAAAGTTTGGCTCTTGTCTATCTACTATGTGAAAAGTGTTGGTGAATGATCTAGGCTTACGCCCGTATTAAGCCACGAAATTATAGTGGCTTGTGCTCTTGGGCACCTTGGCGAAATTGCCGTTTCTAGAGTGAAGTCAACCCAAAAGATATTCATAGGACTCAATTAAATCCACAAAAGTGACCTGTTTCGTGGTCACGAAACGTGGCATTCTTTTTTTTTTGAATGAGAACAGAGCTTGCGTTTTAGTCAATGGTCAACCTTACCGACCAATGATCAGTAAATATTTCTTCAACAATATAGATGACATTGATCTTACTTAGTTACTTACTAAGGACTCGATTTAACATCAAGATTGCAAAGACTGATTCTTTTAGAGGTCGTTTTTCTAGAAGAGCTTTTATGAGGGATCAAGAATGTGTCGTATCACACTGATATCGTATTTTTGTTCATTATTGTTTAAAATTTCATCATGGAAAGACTTAGTCCTGCACAGTTTCTACAAATTATTCAGCTATATTACTAAAATCAGTGTTAGACAAAGAATCGGTTTCATGCGCTTAAAGCAACTTGTAATCTGACTAATCGGCCTATCGAACGCACAATCCGCTATACCATCGAAAAGTTTGAAACCTAGTTCTCAATATTGGATCATACGTGGAAAAAAAGACCAAATCTAGCGAAGAAAATAGTGTGGCGGTAGCGGAAAGTGATTCGGCGCCGTTCTCAACAGCTTGGCTTGTCGCATGCAACAACTTGGCGTATTTTAAGTGAGGGCGTTGGTTTAAAAGCATACAATATTTAATTCCTGTAAGAACTGTCACCATTTCAACAATTTCAGTCGCTAGGCTCTTAAACTGTTTTCGGGTGAAATTTTGTTTAGCTATGAGGCCCGTTTTTGGCTTATTGGCTGTGACAATAAACAAAATAGCTATATTTGGGGTGAGGAGCAACTCGAAGAGGTTTAAGAGCTGCAATTACATCCAGACAAAACGACGTGGCTGGTGAAATCAGCGGTCCATATTTGTTCAAAACTGGCGCCGGCCGAAACGTAATTTTGAATGACGCCCATTATCGCACAAACTATCGCCTATTTGCTGCTTAAATTGAAGCCCATGGTCTCGACAACATTTGGTTCCAACAAGACAACCACACTTGCCACTCACCACGTGAAACAATGGCTTTATTGCGAGAACGACTCGGTGTTATTTTACGCTTGGGACCAGTGAATTGGGCGCCTTCATCATGTGACATTACATCCCTAGACTTTTTCCTTTGGGACTACGTAAAGTTCAAAGTCTACAAAGATGATGATGGCTACGTTAAATATCAGCATTCGTTAAATACCACTCCTAATGCTCGAACGCGTCATCGAAAATTGGAACTTCTAAATAATTACCATAAAAAATAAATGTAAAGAATTTTATTTTTTTTTTGTATAATAATAAAGATTACCCGATAAAATTGAATAAATTCATTTTTTTATTTTTATTTTCCTTTTTTTTTTTTTAAAAAAACACTTCTAAAAAATCACCCTTTAAGGTGATTATGATTAGGATTTATGATTGAAACTGTATTGGCATCTTAAGTAATCCTTTGCGATTGATAACTAACAACAATTGGTTAAGTAGGTGGTTTAGCTGGGAATGTAGCTATAAGTATGCCCGACACTTATGATACCCAGGACTAAAAAAAAACACTTTCGTTTCCCGGGGACCCGGTTGTACATACGTACGAACTTCTGGTTAATTATTTACACTTGGAATGTAAAAAAAAAAATAAATAAATAAATATTATTTATGTGTTACCTGGGCAAACAAATCCGAGTAACTTTATAATTTAATTAAATGTCGTGTAAAAACCTGAAGTCATGACGTTGTTTTAAAATTACGAGTACTCAAAATAAAAAATTGAACTCTGCATCGTTTTTTAGCTTTTATTCCCTTTTTGGTTAAACCAACCGGTAAAACCCGAAGCCGGATTAAATTTACGTTTGGAATATATAATCTTAAATTATTGGGCAGAAGATTCTTAGTCGATTCAAAATTTAAAATAAACTAGACGTTCGTTGAAGTCCTAATTAGTTTCACTTATTCACTCCAATAGCAACTTCTTTACTTCTGAAGGCCAAGATTTTTCGCTGCAACAGCAACATTTGATACTCGCATAAATCACAATACCGAATTGTTAAACAATCTTTTTTGATTATTTAATCTCACAAAATTTTGATCAAATAGAACATTACAAATACAACTATATTAACAAAATTAATTTAAACCTTGTACTCGTACCTTATTTTTTTGGCTCAACTTTTCTGTTTGAAGGTTTATTTTCAAGTGTCGCATTTAGTGCTTGCTTTAAAATGAGCTTACCGCGATATATTTGTATGTATGTTTAACTTTTACAATATAAATAAGACCAAAATAAGGCCAGCGACCCCTAATTCCAATATTGTGGGCTGAATCACATTGACATACGATTACGAGTGCATAAAGCAAGTACTGACTACTAAATTTGTAAATTTAACAATTCTTCATCTTGTTAGACAATTTTTGTGGTGAGCTTTTAAGAGAAGCTCTTTTTAAAAACAAATGTTCATAGGTACATTATTGACTTTAGATAGCTTTCAACGAATTACAAGCTCATAAAATGTTAGAAGGCGGATGGGCTTGGTTGCAAAGATCGCTGACTTTGTTAATTGACACCTGAGACACATGTATCCTTGAACCTCGTCAGTTTTGTGCTCTCAACCGTAGGCATGGATAATTGATTGCTCTTAACATTTGTTTCGTTTTTATGCCGAGCTTTTCGTTCAAATGTACGTTGACTTTTCGTTGTACTGCTTCGATAATTAATTCGGTACTAATATTCACATATGTACATATACTGTTAGCCTAAGTGTGAAGTGTTGAGATCGCCAAATTGCGACTCCTTTCAATTTCATAATAGTTTCATAATTTCATATTCGTAATTTATAAATCTGTCTGGACCGTCGTCCATCTTCTTTATCTAAAACTTTTGATGTATGCACTCTTCTTTTGAAGAGATTTTAATTTGTATCTATATGGTGTAGTGTGTATTGCATTTCATAAAGGTGTTGAAATGATAGAAATGATTTATGGTAAAGACATTCACGGTTTAAAAATAACCAAACTTTCAACTGATCACCATTTGGAAACGTGCTTTTTGAATGGAGGCATGTAATTCCAAAGCATAATATTGGAAGCAATTGTAATGAAATTCATACCATCGAAATTTAAACAAAAGGTATTAGGTCTCTTAGCATTTCAAAATTGTGATTGAGACAGTATTAAGAAATAAGTGATGTGTGTAGAGCAGGAAATGTGGAAAAGCGCTTAGCACCTGTTGCTCGATGCGATCGGGCAATCTTAAGCATCTTTAGGTTCTGCCTTTATCAACGATGTAGCTTAACGTAGTTTTATTGTGACCTTGGACTTAGACAGAGCTAAGAAAATTCAATCATTGGAAGTGTCCGAACACATCCTGCATTTTGGAAGCAGACTAAAAGTTAGCTAGAAGTTGGAGTAAGAGTAAAGCAGATTAGTGGTGACAATACTCGTTTCCTTCCACATGTATATCCACATCCACATTTGTATATTATTATTTGGTTATTGCTCCCAAAGTATAAGCTTAACATATACTCTGCCTTAAACCGGTCAAGGTTAAAAAACATCGACTTTATATGTCCCCAATAGCGATCTGTTGACTTTTTCTTCAAATAACATATGGTATATAAGGGTATAACGACAGTTGAAGCTCTGGTTAATTAAGACTTCAACGCGAGATGTCTCAAATACTAATTATCATTAAATATGGTTTTAATGCATCAGGAAAGAGGCAAGTTTGCAAATTAACTAATTTTGCTTTCTTCATAATGTAAACTTGGATATTTATTGGATACTGATTATCAGATAATCCGGTCCAAAAAGGAATAGGAACTTAAAAACCAGCTGATGCTCAAAGAAGGGGCTGAAAACATAAACAACAAATTCTAAAGAGGTGATCCAAAAGAATGACTGTATTGGTTTTAAGTTTCGCAATTTTAGTCAACCCCACAAGCAGGGTAGTAGCATTATACATAGAGGCGATACATAAGAGAAACGTATTGCATGTAATTATTTGGGTTATATTTTTCAACGGGCAATAAAGAAGAAGAGAAGGGTTTATTTACACAGGTAAATACTAACAATATTTTAAGATGTAGCTGTTATATCCTAAGGCTTTCGACACTTTCGAAATAGTTCTGCATAGACTAGTCTTTGCAGGAATGAATATGTTTGGTTAATATTTTAATAAGCCACAAAAACAATTAAAATAAAGTTTGTTGCATGCAAATCACGCCCCAAAAACCCTCCCGTGCTAAGCAACCAATGTGTTCAGCTTTTGGGTCCGCATTCGGTTTTTCGTATTCCACTTTATTCGCTTATCAGCCACCATCAGTGTGGTTGCGGTTTTTCTGCTCGAATTTAGGTTTTTTTTGTTTTCTTTTGTTGCCGGTAGCTCAGCACTTTTTGGTGAAATAATTATTTAAAATTTAAAGTTGCAGAATTTTGCAACAAGATCAAGATCTATTATCTATATGCTTTTTGGAAGCAGCTTACACAAATAATTACCGCACAAACGTTTGTTTTCAGCAAAATACTAGCAGTTACATGGAATCAAAAGGTGGGGACTTCATCCTTATATGGTCATCTGGATGTACACTGGCGTATTCCTATTCTTAATTATAGTGGTGGCCCGCCTTAAGCAAGGATTACAAAATCAAAAAACTTAGAGTTCAACGAACCGCTTGTATTGGGACCACAAGGGCGTGATGGTCGACCGCGACAGAGGCTCTCAACGCGCTACTCCATAAAATGCCCCTGGACTTACACATCAAATACATCGTTTCTGGTACAAAGTGCTATAATACTCAAAGAATTTGGATTCTAATAGCGATTAGAGAGACCTGCAAGGTACTTAGCCTCAGATACATTATCATAAACAACATAGGAATCTTTAGTGACAGACAGACTGCTATCAAGTGCCCCAGTCAATTCCTTCGTCCTCTAAACTAGTAGCAATTGTCACGCAGGTAAGCGCTCGGTTTAACATCACTCTCTTATAGGTTGGCGGCCACAGTAATATAGAGCGGAATGAGGAAGCCAACACGCTATGATAACTCTCTTGCGGTGTCAGTCTGCCCCCCGATGAGACTCATCAAGAGTAGAATTCTCAACACTTTCTCGCTATTGTCAATTGTAGGTGGAAACTCCACTGCTTTCGCTGTAACAACGCCTACGAAAGGAAACTCTATTCCACTTTCTCTGTGACTCTCCGACACTAGGTAAATAGAACCAGCACAATTGGCAAACCTTTTCTCAAGGAATCATCAGAGATTTCTGGCATAAAATTCTGCATCATATTTAGTTTTTTGAACTCCATAGGATAGATCTGAAAACTACGTTCTTAGTAACATTATGCAACATCCTACCCTAAATGGAACACATCTAGGCTACATTGTTAATACATACGAGAAGGTATGTCTATAATTCCAAATATATAGAGTTGCAAATAAGTTCTTTCCCCAGATGCGTAAGAGCTAACGTAGCATATTGCATCAAGGACGAATTGACTCTTCCATGACCTATAGTAGGTTTCGTCACTTCATCAAGAAAACAATTTCATAATGAAGTATGCAGCAAAGCTGCCTATACCGTAAGAAGATCTCGTATCCGCAATTTCTACGAAAATGCTTACTCGAAAGAACTTCACATTTCCTCGCCAAGAGAACAAAAAGCTAGCGACATCTGATACTATTCCAGATAGAGTTTTAAAAAAATAAATTGATCTAGCTTATGTTAGCTACGAATTATGTTTGCTTCCCAAAAGCACTTGCCCTAAGTCTTGAAAACGCCAGCGACTGTATTTTTACGGCCGATGAGAATGTGAGATCCAAATTAATCTTCGTTCTACATGTGCATTGTGCGACAAGATGACTGTGCGACACGGTGAGAAAAAAATTAAGAGCGGACTTAAATAGACTTCTGATTGGAAAAGTACCTGACTTTTTAGAGTACCAACTTTATGAGTCACAATCTATGTACAATACGATAGACGCAATCAGAGGAAAGACGACAAAAAACATTTGTTCAATTCAATAGACACGTACACAAGTAGTTGGGTCTCCAATATGGTACTGAAGGCATTGAATTATTTCATAAAAGGATACGTCAAGATCCAACATGCTTTTCGAATAACGAGTGAATATAAAACCACTGATTCAAACTGCCAAATTATGACATTTCCATGGGACTGTATAGTAGATTAAAATCAAATACCTTCTGATTCGTGGATGATACTGGCATCCTTGATCTCTGATGCAGATACAAAATACAAGATCGGAACTAAGAGGAAAGAAGGAATTATAAAATCTTTTTTTATGAAATCTCAATCGTTACTGTTGTTGATTTTAGTAAAATTGTAATGAATCAAGCATTCTTTATTGATTGAACAATTAAGCTTTTTACAACTACATACCCACATATATGTACGTATTTGAATATCCGAATAGATTTTCTTTCCATATTTTGTTGTACTTATAATAAATCTGTGTATTCGCTAAGAGTTATCGATTTGCATTGACGTGAATAGCTAATTATAAAACTAGTATTTCTTAGGAAGTCAAAAATTGAAACAATAGGCAATCAAAATGCTTTGGATCATTGAAGTAATACAAAAAGATTTGTCGAAATCGTGGTACACAACTAACAGAGTAAAAGACAGATTTTTTTTTCGATAAACATAAGTTTTCAAAAGCCAAAACTATTTGAGGAAGAACATAGTAAGGCTAGCGTAAGACTTGGTAAATGCATTCATATCAACACAATAGCCTACAAAACTCGAGAAGTATTAAAATCTAAGTGAAATTGTGTTGTACAATTTGAAAGAGTTAGAAGATATTTTGGTTGCAGGTGGAGTGCCTCGAGATTGTTTAATATAACCGCTTCTTGTGATATATTGTTTATAAGTAGTGCGCTGCTTGCGCAAGTGACAATGTACTCGTAGTTTGTGGTGGAACTGCGAAATTATGATCTGAATAAGTAGTATTTTATTACACGTATTTTATTTTAGATGACATTAAACGTTAGTAAGTTAATAATATCAATGGCTCTAAACATCACGAATTCTCAAAATACATTTCCAATTTGATATATTGGAAGTATGCTTAACTAAAGCAGAAACTCTATGAGTTAAAGGTACGTTCACCTAAAAATGTACACTATTCATAAAACGCCTATGAAATGAAGGCAAATAAAACATGTCTACGAAATTAATCGCAATTTGTGAATCTCTTATCTGCAGTTGATTACATCAAGTGACCTACTTTAGGAGATAAGAGAGAAATAAGAGCAAGACCCATTCATTCAAGGCTCATCAGATGGTATTTAACTAAGTTTAGGTATACGGAAATACGAAATTTATTTTAGCAGCGCACAAAAAGTTTAAGAAAACATTACCTATATGCAAATACTACGTATATAATGTTTATATAATTATTATTGTATCTCGAAATATACATTTGAATTTATTTTTGATAAAGCTTCAACTGATAAAAACCAGAAAATAATGATAAAACATTTTATCTGAATAATTAGTTAAATAATTTTTTGACGTTTATTTAATGTTGATAGGAATTACTAGACAATATCTTGGGAAAATACGAGCTTATGGTTAGAAACTATTTGATTTTTGAACAATTTTTAAATTGCCGTATTAATATTGTGCTACCGACTTGTCAAGATATTCAATTATTCTTATTATAACATAAAATATTCCATAGATAAAAACTAAATCCTGCCTTTTTTTAATACCAGAATATCTCAATGTCCCTACACCTATTGTGGAGACATAAAGTTATCATGATTTGGATTTAATTAAAGGTCGAAACACGATGTTTCTGTCAAAACTTATGAGCCTCTACCAATACTTTGACAAATTCAAAAAAATACGGGTATGTTATGTTTATAAAAATATTACCAGTACGACTCGTATATCTTCTAGTACACAGACGATAGCTGTTGCAAAGAAGATGCTAGGTGTTCACCTTTCGTTCTTCATCCTCTTAAGTAAAATTCATAATAAGGGATGCCGATTTTATTGACATATGTATCTAGCAATTATAGAATCCCCTTTAAGATGTTTATCATATATTCCAATAAAAAAGCCACAAGAGTATGTTCCTAAATGGAAACACCAATATCCAGTTTATTCAAGTTTCTCTAGCAATGAAGAAACAGCCAAGACACAAAGTATTGAAGAATACTATATGTTACCGGAAAAACACTGTATGAAGTTTTTCTACTCTACTTCAGTGTGAGAACTAATAGTTGATTTTTCAAAAATATATGCCATTGACCACAATCGTCATTCGTTTACATTGATTGTTGCTGAACTCAAACGTTTCTTCGGTTTACTATTACTGTCCGGCTATCATACTCAGCCAGTCGGGAAAATGCACTGGCCAAAAGATAAAGACAAAAACGTACCAATTTTAAGAAAATGTGAGAGTCAAAACAAATTTGATTCTATAAAAAATATATATATTTTTGTGACAATAACAACTTAGACAAAAATGATAAGCTTGCTAAGCTACGTCCGATTTTTGATGTCATAAATGAGAAGAATATACAGATTGAAATATTTTCCTATAATTTATCAATTGACGACGAAATGGTACCATATTTTGGACGACATGGCTGTAAGATGTTTATTAGAGAGGAACCTGTCCGGTTCGGATTCAAACTGTGGTGTTTGTGCAGTGCAAATGGTTACTTATATGAATTCATTCCATATAGCGGTAAAAATAATTGCGATACCAGAACTGATTTAGGACTTGGAGAAAAGACCGTTCTAGAGCTTTTGTCTGTGGTTCAAAATCCCCCTAAGCATCGCATATTTTTGATAATTTTTTTTTCTTCATACAAATTATTTTGCCTTTTAGAAGAAGTGTAAAGAAAAAGGATCGAGGACTATCGCAAATGAGCACAGTATAAGTCAGAGAGAATTCAAATCTTATGTTTCGCTAGCTCTTATGAAAGTTGAAGAGATACGACATGGGAAACCTGCTACTACTTCTAAGTATACTCTTTCTACTAATATACGCGACACCAATATTGGACATATTATTGTGGAAAATGAAAATAAATTTCGCAGAAGATGTCAAAAATTTCGAAATACAACAATTTACATGTGTAAAATGTCTCGAGTGCACCTTCATTCTGACTGTTTTGAAGTATTCCATTCACGTTAATTTTGGTTCATTTTGAAGTTTATTTGTCCTAACGTTGCGTTAACGCAATATTTTATGTATCTAAACTAAACATTACCAAAAGTATTTTTTTTCATCAAATCTTTCTAATTAATGTATTTTAATCTATAATAAATGATAGAACTAAAGCAATTATTATTTCTTTGACCTTTGGTTATTAATGGGTAAATGCTTCAAATACACTAGAATATTACATCACGTAAAGCAAACAAAAGCTTGAAAAGCATTGTGGGGACTCTTTGCCATCGATTGGAATCATCCTCCACTAACTTACTCAATTTCGGTGCGTTCGTACTACCACAAGTAACGCCGAACATACTGGCCGCCAAATTGAGGTCACCTCACTAGAAGTGGTCGATATGATATTGGATTATCGACGAATGAAGGTGCGCGAGCTTTAAGATATGGATATATGGATATATAGATTCATCAAATCAGAACAGAGACCAAGGAACGTCCGATACAGTGAATTTCTCCTGGCCAAGATGCATCTATCAGCCAACAAGAACATGTCGACAGTTGGCATGTCATACAATATGGCATATATGTTAGGATCTTGTATGCGATGTTGAATGAATTTAGTTTTAACTTTATAGTTAGCGCAGTTGAGTGGGTATTCATTTTTGTGGATCGGGCAAATAATGCTGAGATTCCATCACGCATACACTCTTCTGGCCAGATGTGATAAATGAGTTGTTGCAAGCTCTCCACAAAGTCATTTACAGCAGCTTTAATACCTCGGCCTGTAAATCGTCAGGTCCAACTAATTTGCTGGATTTTAGCTTAGATATTGCTGTCATTACTTCGTTTTACTCAGTTTTGGCTATCATCGTCTAAGTTGAATGGTCTATTCTGTCTGAATGCGGGATGATTGTATACGTCGTCGTTATACAGTCTGCAGAGAATGTTTGTCCATATTCGTAACACCAACTGTGACTCTATGGTATTACGAGGTTTACTTCTTCATTTCTACAGGTTTTTATACAGGTCTTCTTGTCTTGATATTTCTTTTTTACATGTTGGTAGAACTTCAGTACTTTATTTCTGGAGTACAATCTCTCGATATCTTCGATCACGCACTTTTCGTGCTCTTATTTCTTCTCCTACAGAAGTCGATGTTTTACTTGTCTCCTCTGCTCGTAGAGCTCACGAGCAACTCTCGTCCTTGTTGCATCGCATTTAGTTGCATATGCTTGCCGGCATGTTGCATCAAATCTGGGATTACCTGGTGGTGGTTATGTGAAACCCAGGACGTCAGTTGCGGCGTTTCTGATGGCATGTTGGTAGCGTTGCCTCTGGTCTTCGGTACTTGATGTTGGCGACATAGGAATTTTTGAGATCGTTTGGCGATGATTCTGGCGGTCTCTTCTGATTGCAGCTTTTCGACGTTAAATCTTCTCACAGTAATTCTTCTTTGTTGTGGTGCTTGGGAAATCCACATTTGCACCTTGGCTGCCCGGAACATTCGGACGTCCAGAATAATGGATACATGTCTTATGTCTATCATAAAATGATCAATTTGCTTTAGCGTTTAATGATCCGGAGACAGCCGAGATTCCTTCCGTATATTGAGACGATGAAACCGTGTTCTTACTGTAGTAATATTTCGTCGCGCCACAAAGTCAATAGACCTTTGTCCGTAGCCAGATGTGGTATCATGTAGGCTTTGCTTACCGACTATCCTACCAGAGATGTCCTCTTCTCCTATTCTTCGTCATAGTTCGGACATTACTCATATATCTTGTCGAGGAGCTTGTAGAAACATTCTTTAATGACGAAGCTCAATATTTCTTGGCTAAGTCTGTCAAAAAGTCTGTCAGGCAAATCCGCATTCGAATAAGTGCTGTTTCTAATCCCTGTAGCATTCACAATAGTGTACGAATATACCATAGTTTTTTATCCTCTTATTCCCGGCGCATCCAATCGCACTTCCTGGACAGCGGTGATATCTGCGTGATAGCAGTCAAGAGCCTCTGCTAATTATTCGGATGCACGGGAATGTTAAAGGTCCACGTCAGATCCGAACATCGTTGCCTTAAACGTTTTGCAAGGGTCGTCAATAGTGAATTCGTTTTTATCCGAGGCCATAAGTTTGTTCCTTATATATTTTAATCTCTTCCGTTGAGCCTTATGATGACGTAGGCCAGTATAATGCTGGCACGCTAATCTGGTATGCGCTTGCCACTCATACTTATGCAGAGTAAAGACTTACGCATGCAGTTACAGGGAACCCTCTTTGCGTGGAACTTGGCTACAAACTCGATGGTTGCACTGCTGGCCCAATCCAAGTTATAGAACACTAAGCAGTATTTCGCAAAATAACCAAGCACGGTTTTCTATTTAATTCCAAGACTAAGGGATCAGAAGATGTTTGCTGAAAAGAAGAATGTGAAATAATAAATGAAGGTACAACTATCTAAAATCAAATCCACTAAGCTTCAGAACACATTTCACATGGTTACACTTCCTGGTTCTAAAAAGTTGCCGTAGATAGTATTTTTTTCAATCGAACCAAAGGTGTTGTCGATAATCTGGAAAAAGTAATAAAAGGGAGCTGCTGTTAAAGAAAAACCGTTACTAAAACCAGTTTTAATTTTCAGCAATATAATTCACATTTCGTTTTTAAATTCATTCACCATATCCAAACGTTAATATAGGGTTTTCTAATAACGACTTGACAACTATTTTTTAAATAAGAGGCAAACCATTTGAGATATTTCAAAACCTTTATTATTGGCTTTAAGTACAATCAAAACATTTATGAATGGAACTCGACTTCGTTCATAAGGCCACCGCGGGCACGTTTGCAGCGGTCGATTCATTTCGCATTCAATGTTGGCTCTGAGCTCTCCAACGTCGTCGGCGTGTTGGCATAAGCCAATGACTTCACGTAGCCCCACAGAAAATAGTCAAGCGGCGTTAAGTCGCACGAACGAGGCGGCCAATCGACTGGCCCATGTCTTGAGATAACACGCTTACCATACTTACTCTTCAATAAATCGATTGTAGCGTGTACTGTGTGGCTTGTGGCACCATCCTGTTGAAACACATGTCTTCCAAGTCCATATCTTCCAATTCGGACCAAAAATAATCGGTGCTCATGGCGCGATAACGCTGACCGTTCACAGTAACGTGACGATCGTTATCTTCGACGAAAAAATATGGCCCAATAGCACCGTACCAAACAGTTATTTTCTGTGGATGAAGTGGTGATTCATGACGCACATGTGGGTTTTCACCCGACCAATAACGCACATTTTGCTTATTGACGAACCCATTGAGCCAAAAATGAGCTTCGTCATTGAAGATGATTTTGCGATGAAATTCATCATCTTGGCGCATCTTCTCCAGAATCCGATTGGGTTTGCAGACGTTGCTCGTGAAAATGTTGAGTTTACTGAATAAATTGACAGTGACAGTTTGATGATTAGTGAAAGAGTGCGTTCACAAATTAAATTCATAGTTGTTAAGTCCCTATTAGAAAACCCTATACAAATACGTATCAAAGTTTTATCAATAGCTCAACATTTTTATCTAACAAACGTAGATAAACGTATAAACGTATCTGATTTGGGATTAGGTCTTCCTTTAATAAATGCTAAGCTAATTTAACCGAAATAAAGTAACTGAAAGAAGGATAAAGTTCTTCAAGTAGCATTATACTAAAGACTAAAATAAACATTAGCAACATACTTAAACAACTTTACTATGGTATACTGAGACAGTGGCTGCTTTCCCATTAGCTTATGGATATCCGCCAAATGGACCAAAAGTTGAGCAAAAAATATTGGGGTGGTAGATAAATGCAGAAATCAAAATGACCTTAATTATTTGCAGATTTGAGAGCCCAACTTATCATTCAATAGTTAAACAGAGGTATTCACATCCAAACCTGCATTTTTGTTAGCAATTTTTGTAGTAATAGCGATTGAAATGGAAGTGTATATCTCATTGCAGAGTGGTTATTTATATGCGAGTACTACGCGTATTCAAAAGACAACTTCTTTTTTTCATATACATTTATAGATATTAGAGTTTTAACTTTGATAATTGTAGGCCCCACGTAATCCACGGGTGGGGATGTCAAATTCATTTTGTTTATTCGCCTGACTACTTTAAATTACTATTGTACTATCCATTATCTTGACAGTTTTGCCATTGCCTTAACATACCTACAAGCAAAAGTTTGAGCAGTTTTACAGCTTCCATTATATTGTATATTTAAGAAGAAAAACTTATAACTAAGATCACAAGTTGCGTCATAGTAGAGATTTTTTGAAATAAGGCATACCATCTTTTGACAGATGTCATATTTGTGTTCCCAATTCTCTACTATTTAAACAACAACGCTTTCATGTAATTCGAAACTTCTAAAATTTCTAAAATATTTATTATTATTATTGTTGTTATATTGTTCACTTTATTTGACTTACGATTCGTTCCACTCTAAAGTTAAATTACAACTGCCCCCTGTCTACTGATAGGCTTTCATATAGTGTTACCACTTTACAAATTTTATTCGTTGTTCAATGCTACCAATTTATGTATATACATGCATTTTTTTCTTTTAACTTACTACAATTCGACCATTTTTATTCGCCCCGATTACACTCCTTAGTTTTGGCTCGGGTTCGACAAATTTTTTTTTACTTACATACGGTCTCATATTCGCTGCCTCCCAAGTGCCCTTATACGGCGTCTGACTAATTTGAAAGTCCTCTACGTCCGTCAGTCCGTATCTCCCGTTTCCTAACACTCTATTAACCATATATGGCTCCTTAAAATTCGCTATCAATTTTCTTGGGGCACCCGGCGTACTAACAAAATTCCTTACCGTGACATAGTCATCTATTTTATAAACACGTGATGGCTCACGTCTCTCCTTGGGCACATAGAAAAGAATGCCGTCCTTTAATTTCCGATACACCAACCCATTATTCATCTCGTAAAAAGCATCTCCTCTCCCTTTTAACATTTTCCTCAACACCCTGACTAATTGATAGACTCTTCTCGAAGGTGTTACCTTCAGCACTAAAATATTCGTGCCATATTCTCTCGTCGCAGCGATGCTCAACAGAGTAATCGTAATTTTGCAATTCCATGACCAACCGAGCTTGTTTTGCTCGGTTTAACGTAAGGGTTAGCGAGTTGCAATCCGTCACTATCTTGAAAGGGATACCTTGCAAAAATTTACGAAAACGCTTAAAGGCATAGATAATTGCCAGAGTTTCTAACCCGTTTCTAACGCCCCATCGGGGTTACAAACGACGTGTATCTTATACTCTCCTCATACATCTTAACATGATAAAAGGCACTCTTTAAGTCTAATGTCGTAAGCACTTTCTTTTTTACCAACCGATCTAATAAGTCACCTATCAGAGGTATAGGAAAATTATCCTTCTGGGTGACTTTGTTTAATGTCCTATAACCAATACAAAATCTTATTTTCCCAGTTTTTTTCCGTACCAGCACTATAGGAGAAGTATATTTCTATTATATATTGAATACTATAGTATGAATACATTACATGTGTTAACTTCAATTTTCGACCGTTATAGGCGCCCCGATAAACAGGCAATTAAGTGAAAAAATTCAAATGGACTTATTCTCTCCATAATGTTGACTTAGCAGTACCAGAAGTAAAGAGAATATTACGGCTGTACGTGAGTTACGTATATTATACGTCGGCTTCTCCGCCAAATAAATAAAAAAATACACTCGATATTCTCAAAAAAAAAAGAAAAAAAGTAGAAAATTGTTCCTAAACTTTTCTTGCTGACCACTCGCTTTTGTGTAATATATTAAATTCCGTAGCTTATACAACTGGAAAGTTTGTTTTCGATAAGTATTAATCGAAAATCGATTCGCGAGCCAGTAATTCAAGAACGCATTCGGTCGATTCTTCACAGAATCGAACATCCCTGTGGAATATTTTGTAAAAAATCATGACTGTAGGTTCAAACAAGATCGCATTGATCTTAGAGCTAAGGCAATATGAATGATTTAGACCTGGCTCAATTCCGGGCAGGTTTATTATGCTAAATGTGACCAAAAACTTGAAAACTAACGGTTATGCTAAGTGTTCTGTGATGGAAGGAATTTAGTAACGTATGGGTGGAAAAATTCCTTAGATTAACGATTGACGAAACCGAGAGCCTAGATGGCTATTCTGTATAACTACTCGTATGTGAGCACGGAAGTTCAGTTCGTTGCTACAGATTACACCTTAATCGCGCATTTCTCTTACTATGGGAACAGGTGCCTTATTATCAATAGAATAGGTCCTTAGTAAATTTGTAAGGCGTTTTTGAATGTGCATTCCAGTTTGGCATTTTTTAATGTTAAGTTCGAGAACATTATTCATGCACCAAGTGGAATTACCTGTTTAGGTCTTCTTGCAGCGGAATAAGATGGAAAAGATTTTGATGTTATCTGATTATAAACGAATTGACAATGATACAATTAGCATCAATTGCTAATTGTCGGGATAAATAACAGAGGATCAAGTTTCTTAGGCTATGCCGAAAGGGGCGATTATATGAATAATATTATTAAAAACTATAGACCTAAGAAGGACACAGTAGTGTTTTTTTTTTTTTTTTTTACTAGAAAAGAATCTATGTAATAAAATCTTATTATAAATCAAGAGCCTTTTATTTGAAAAAAATAACTTTATGCGAAATGTTAACGAAAACTTTGGTGAAATCGCAAATGATTACATCTGCTTCTTTGCCATCTTCTAGATTACAGCGTTCTTGATACAAATTCTGTTAGATTTGTGGCTATTAATATACATTTTATCAATTCACGTTGGTTATTCGATTTAACAAACATTAAGTCACATATATCGATTTCGAGAAGCTTTGGAATGGAAGAGTTCGCCTTTGAGCCTTTCATTTAAAATTTCGACTTTTCGGGCTTTTATGCGATAGCGTGCTGATCGTCCAGACGAACAGAGTATTCACACTTAACGCTTTCAATCTTTTCTTTCATTTATTCTGGAGTAATGTCCATCGAAATCAATAATGTTTGTAGACAAATGCTTGAGCAGGAAAAGTCTTCTGAGTGGTTAGTGAACGATTGGTAAATGAATTATTTGAGGATTATCAGAGGATTTATTGGCCATATTTAGTGTGAAAGGATTGTTATTAGCTTTTCTTTTTGATGTTAAGAAATTGAAAAAAATATTTAAGATCATAGATTAAGCCGATACGGTTAAAACAATTTAAATATGCGAATTCTCAGAGATTAGAAAATGGGTGTCAACAAAGTGGTGGTATGTCACAATATAATAGACATCTTTGTGAGCAAAAATAGAACGGATTGTGAAGATCATCGTGCAGGTCGTACTTTTTCTTATTGAGCTCAATTCAAGATGGAAAAAGACCGCTTTCTCTTTGGGCTAACCAATATTTTTTTAAGGTGAATCAGAATTGGAAGGCTTGGACGATATGTGGTTTCAACAGGACAGTGCCATTGGTGATCGTCTTAAATTGACCGGAGTGGCTCATGCTGTTAAACAGTTTTCTTTATATTAAGTCTCTGGTTTGTGCCAACAAGCTAGACACTTTAGACGACTTGGATGTGAAATTGCTGGAATATCGGTTGAATTATAAGTCATGGATAATTGGATCTGGCGCATACACGACAATTTGATGACTTCGTATTGCATAACTTATACACAATAAAGACTTTATAGACACCTCAAACAAACGTCTTTTTATTAAAAACAAAAAAAAAATAAATTAGGATGCATCTAATGAAAAACCATGTAGCACGAGTATGATGATTAATGATTAAACAGAGCATTTGTTATATACTTTCGTAGTAATTATAATGTACATTGTTGTAGCGATATGGAAAAGACTTATTTCTACCCTCCATTAGAAAACGAGTTATTTTTTTATTAATTGATAGATATTGTATAATAATACGAAATTGGAGCTGGACAGACCACAATCTAGCACATAGCATGAAGTTGACTTTATTGAAAGAATACCAAGCAATTGAATTTATTTACATAAAATGGTAGAAGAGTGGGATGCCCCATGAAAATTTGGCGCTGAACAGTAGAGTAGAAGTTTATATCCACAAGTATTCACAAGTTGTCAAACTTCGAAATATTCAAAATCAAAAACATTAAACTTTTGTAAGACAGATTTTATAAGTGAAGGAAAAAGATTTATTACAAAGTCCGAATGATCCGAGTTATTTTAACAGAAATATTTCTTTATAGAGCAAAGGAAAATTAAGAAAAGCCTTGAAGGCTTTTGTGAAATAATTCATTTCGATTTGCATTTTAAAATATATATTTTTTATGTGCAGTATATAAATAAAACACAATTATTTTCATCACTTCTATTTGTCTATGCAGTGTATCCTTTCACATATAAAAATATTTTTCCTTACTCTTACCTTAACTTTTCAGAATGTGTCTTCGAATAAAATACTTTTTAATCCAAGTTTTCCGACAACTAAAACAGAAAGGTCTTTCACTTTTTGATGATAATAATTTTAAAAAAAAAAGAAAATTTCTAACAGCAAAATAAGAAATGGGAAACTAACACGACGTAGGCTGAATTGTTAATGATACAATTTTAGACGCAACAAATTGACTAAACTGAAATGTGAGAGGTGAAATTTTTCAAGTCCAAGTTCATCAAAAAGTAAGTAAATAATACGACTTTTTTTATCGCATTTCATGTGTTTTTTTATTTAATGGACATGTACTAACCACGTGTTTGGTATTTAAAACAAAAATGATACCGAAAACTTTAATCGTAACCATCTGAATATATTCAAAAAGTGTCTTTTTATCGTATGTAATGAACTTTTCAGTTTGTTAAAAAGTATGAAAATTAGCTTTGAATTAAGCTTGTGTAGTGAATAATAAAAATGGGTTTGTTTATCTATGATATAATACGAGTAAATTGCAAAAATAATGAGCTTGCGCAAACAATCAAAATGAGTGAAGACATTTAAACATTAACAAAAGTGATAACACGTAAGCTGTGGCTAAAGCTCTTTTTAAGTCAATGATCTCAAATCTTTTTTTTTTTTTTTTTTTTTTTTGTTTTTAAAATAAATAGTATATTCAAAATATAATAGTATGTGTGCAGTTCCGATAGTACTTACCTCTGATTTGCTTGAAATTTTTTTGCATATACTGTGCTAGCTCTCACAGTGGATAAATTGCACTTTTATTGCCTCATGAATTGCCTATCTTAAATAATATGCTGCAGAAAATATAGTATGTTTGCTACAGTGTGAAAGGTTTTGAAATAAAGTTTCCAAATACAGTAAAAGACACTTTTTTTATTTTTTTTTTTTTTTTTTTTTGAAAAATGAAATTATAAGCATATTTTTAAATTTTGATTATACACATCTTCAAAACTTGTTAATGGATTGTAATTTTCTTATCTCAGTTGAAAGTCCTCAATTATTGCAGTACCAAAGGGTTAGTGTCTTAAAGATATTTGAATTACTTTTTTCCAGAATTTTCAAACTTTAAATGTCCTTTTAGTTCTTTCCAGTAGTTTGCGCTAAAAACTGCTTTGTATTTTTACTGATGTACTAAAGTGTATGTACATAGATTTTTTTTTAAAATAATCAGAGGCCAGTACTTTTCGAAATTTTATGCGAAAAGTAACATAAAAAGCTAGATGAAGTTCTGTTTGAGAGGGGGCTTTAGGAGGTGTTAAAATTGCTTCTATGTATATGTATATATTCTTGTTCAGGAGGGCGAAAACTACAACATATTAAAATTTCAAAAACATTGGACATTGGGGGCTCAACAATACAGTTTGAATAAAAATAGTAGTTGGACATTTTGAATTGAACTAGCCACCTATTTTAAATAAAGAATTTTTTGAGTATTGCGGGCTTAAAGTTTGTCACCTTTTTTTAGTGACAAATATTTAGAGATAAATTAGAAATCAAAATGCGATTAAAGATACCAACATCTTAAATTGCAACTATTTATTTGTATTGTGAATATAACTATTATATTCCCACTTCGCATGGTAAGCCATGTAGTAGCGATAAATATTACGCTACTAATACAATCAAGTATAGAGATTCGACAGCTCAAAGTGGAAAGTGAACCACACTAAAAAAGACAGTTTTGAGCAAAGCTTTGTCGGACCTCCGACAAGTGTATATACACACGTTGTGCACTCGCAAATTTAAATAAAAATACATAAAACGTATATAAAAGAAAAAAAACGCGCTCTATTCTGATAACGCAAATCCAAACCACCCCATCCGTGTGAAAAAAAAAAGAAAAAAAAAATCAGTTGTACTATTGATTGCACTCGGTTACTGCTGTAACGTCATACGGCAAGAACACTGACTGAGTGTACATATGTATGTAACAACCGATGGATGGCGACATGTGAGTGTGAATTTTGTTGATGCAAACTGTTTCATAAGGACATAACACCTACAACAATTTGTAATTGCATTTTCTGCATTTGTTTATAACTGCATAGTTCAGGGTGAATTGATTACAGGCGATTTCAATACACCATACACAATTCTGAGTGGCTTCGACGTTCTGGAAAGACAAAACCCAAAAAAGACGGTATATTGAGATTTTCACTGCATAAAACGACTTGACCCAGCCTACAAAGGAGCCCACGCGAATACTAGACGTTGATAGCCATGCCGCCAACACCCTAACTGTTGATGAACTTTCCGCCCTAGGTTCGTCGGTCCATTGTGTCATATCTAATATCAGCTAACATCTGGTACACCGACCACACAGTTAGAGAAAAGTGTGTGTGCGAACCGTATTGCAATACAAGAAACTCAACAGGAGGGGATCTAACAGTATCTTCAGAAATTTTAACTGGTCGTGATGTTTCTCTATAACGACGTGGATGCCGCTTCTGATATGATCGCAGACACTATCCTCTTTGGAATGATATTTTTTATCCCTCATTGGATAAAGAGTATTAAACCAAAGAAAAAGGCGTGGTCCGACCCGCACTGTAAAATGGCTATCAGGGTAAGAGAAATATCCTTGCAGTCCTTCAAGGCCAATTTGATAGAGAAAACCCGAAAAAAGTTCAAAAGAGCTAGGAATGAAGGCCAAAAATTGAGGCACAAAATCAATGATATACGAGTAATGTCGCAAAGGTAATAACAATTTTTGGTCATTAGTCAAAAACTTTGGTCATCATAGTCATCCTTCGTCTCAACGATCATTTATAATGACGTTTCAGCTGTCAGCTCTTTGGACAAGGTCAATCAGCATGCTGCACAATTTGCGACCAGCTCAACGCTTCCAGATTATGCTTTATCCGCGCATACACTTAAGAACGTCGAATCTTCGATAGGACGAATCTACTTTCGCACTCGTGTAGTAGCAGTATTACTTTAAGATCTCAACATATACAAATCCACTGGTCCAGATGGTTTATCTCCCCTTCATTCGAATAGGTGTTTTTCCACGCTGGCAAAACCACTGCATAAGCTTTTTCATTAATTCTACTCATAAGGACTCTTTCCGAACAGATGGAAAACAGCATTGTCAAGCCCGTCCTAAATAAGGCGAATCTTCTTCTCACTCGTCCTGCAGACCCATTGCACCTATGTCACTTCTTTCCAAGGTAATGGAAACGCTGATAAACGGACAGCTCATCGAATATCTCAAAACACGAAAACCCTTCATTGACCAGCAATACGGTTTTCGCAGCAACAGGTACACCAATCTGGCAAAAGCAAGATAGTTGCTCCTGTTATTTCTAAGGCATTTTACAGAGCTTGGTATCAGGCCCTTTCGTCGAAAATGTGCGTACTGGGATCGACGAATATTAGAAACTACTTTTCGGAACGTTCAATTCAAGTTGTTTTGGATGGTTTCAAATTTGATAATAAATAAATAAATAATTTGGCGCTACAGCCCGGTGTGAACCAAGCCCTAGCTTGTTGCACTCATTTGTGTTTCTCACTTTCCTGAGCAAGGCCTACTGTTTATTGCCGGTTCCGAACAGCTCTCCTTTTCATAGGCAGAATTTAAATTTCTGAGGTTTGCCATTGCACGCCGATTTCCAATCTGATACTCAAAGAATAAATGATGTTGTACCCAAGACTACATTCTGTCTCCGAGACTTTTTTTAACCTTTATCAATGATCTCTTGCTTGCTTCTTCTAATCCAGTGGATTCCTTTGCCGATGACAGTACTCTCTGCTCTTCGGCTATAGAACAAGCTTATTAAATTCCGATATAAACAGCAACGCTAAATGGGGAGCCAAAAGAGTGAAATTTAATGCTATCAAAGCACATCGCTGTCTGCTGTCTTTATCCAAGAATGGCACCTGTCTCGTAGAAACCGAAAAATTTTTCTTTCTCGGTATGTGTGACAATGATAACGTACTTTCGAATAACCACATACTTGTTGATATTCCATAATCCATGATGTGCGTGATGTGTAGGCAGGAGATACACTACAATTTCTTCAATCTAGTACTGGAACAGATATTGTGCAGCACAGGTGTAAATACAGAAGTTTTTATCTCCCACAAATTTGTCCAGGTGCTGAGACGCAGACGTCATCGACATCATTGGTCGCTCGTCACGGCGCGTTGACTGTCAGTAAGGCTTTAACGGCAATTGAAGAACAAGCGAAACGAGTTGGCCTTGAAGTAAATGAGGACAAAATCAAGTACAGATTATCAAGAAACAAGGGAACATCTGTCCACTGCCTGGGACAAAACATCACTGTTGACAATGCTAACTTCGAAGTCGTTAAGGGGTATACCTATCTCGGAGTAAACATCAACTCTATGAATAACACCCTTGTGGAGATCCGGCGAGGACTTACTCTGAGAAATCGTTGCTATGCACTCTTAATTTCCAACCCGGAAGACCAAATTCATTTTGTATATAACATTGATCTTACCACTTCTTCTATTTGGGACTGAGTGGGGCAAGAAAGCAGAGCAGATATTGAAAACTTTGGAAAGAAAAACTCTTCGTCGTATGCCAGTATGGCAAACGGAGAAGAAGATACAACCGCGAACAAGGAGCTATCGTGGATGCTAGAGCAATGGAAGGCCTACAATTGTCTTGAGAGTCGTCCGAAGATAAAAAGAGGTCTAGGATACAGATGTGAAGACAAAGTATTATATAAAAAAAAAAACTCTTGTGCGTAATATCCAGGGCACGAACACATTTGATATTTTTTTAATATTTTTTTTATTTCTTAAATGAATACAATATTGATAAGATCACATACATGATATTAATATTGACTAAAAAAAAATGCAAATCAGAACGCCTGAAGTAATTGCTTCTGCACCAACATAGTTGTAGTTAAAAAGCCAATTTTTAACATATCTTGTGAAAATTCCGGGTGATGAAATTATTCTGATAAAGTACGGAAGCTTATTAAATATACGAAATACGGACACAGAAAAGAAATTACGAAAAGCCAGAGTAAGGGATGGGGGTAAAGATACTAGGTAGGAATAGTTTCCACGTAAATTAAGATTGGAGATTAGACGAAAATTCCTATAACCTGACTTCATAAAGAACATTTTCAATACCTTAAAAAAATAAAGCTGACTCACAGGAAGGTCAACAAATAAGGGAAAACTAGGGTATTTGACAGTTTTTCGGCATAATATACGAATAGCTCTTTTCTGAAGTACCACAAGAGGATTAATTTTGTTTAGATAAATTCCGCCCAAGCAAGCAATCCCATACTGTAATTTAGGATTATATGTAATAAATAGTTGTTAAGAGGAAAGATGAGCATACAATTCGTAAGTAGTAAAAGTGTCTAAGTGTAGATTAAAGATATTTCCTCAAAGATTCGGTGTGGGTGGTAAAACTCATATTAGAATCAATAAGAAGGCCCAAGTATTTAAAATTATCTACTTTCTCTATAAGAAAGCAGCCATTGCTGTAGCTCAGAATATTATTAAACGTTGTTCTTCTTCTATGGACGCAGTCGATATTATCTTTAAGTATCTTTAACACTCTGGTGCATGAAAGTAAGCCTTTGGTTCAAAATTTAACACTGGTGCCAAGCTAAAAAACATAATTTTGGTCTTGGAACTTATAATTAACTTATACATTTCAAACCAGCTTCTCAACAAGCCTAAGTCACAATTGACATCAGCGATAAGATCCAAAGGGTTGCTTGCACCATAAGAAAAGCATATATCATCAGCAAAAGCAATATGATTCCCTTTGAACTCGATTGAGAACAACGAATTTATGTAGACCATAAACAGTATGGGGCCTAACACAGATCCTTGAGGAACACCCACATCAAAGAACTTTACTCCGCTTGTTATTGTACATCATCTAAGTTTACTCTTTGAGACCTATTCTTAAGGTAGGACACAAACCAATCAATCACAAAGCCATGAAAAACCTGCTTTTTCTAATTTATTCAAAAGAATATTGTGATTGACCATGTCAAACGCTTTAGTGATGTCAACAAATAGACTTACTGTATGCTTTTTTTTATTAAGGTTAAATATTATATTAGAACGAAATTGAAGCAATGCATCTTCTGTTGATTTACCTTTCCGAAAGTCAAACTGGAGTGGAATAAAATAGTTTTATCGAGAAAGTCAAAAATCTAATCTTCATAAGTTTCATGAAAATTTTACTCACAACTGGAAACATTGAAATAGGTCTATAATTGCACAATTCAGAAACAAAACCTCTTTTATATAAGGGCATAACTTCAGCACATTTGAAATCATCAGGAAAAACCCCTGAAAAAAACACAAAGATTAAAGATTATTACTAATACATCCACAATATAGTGTGCAATCCTTTTAAGAACTGTACTAGAAATACAATTACCACCACTAGAGTTCGAATTCTTTAGAATTCTACACATATTTGTAGTATTGAGCTTAATATTAAATTTATTTGGAAGCTTATTAAAGAACAAAAGAAAAATATATCACGAATTATAAATCCTCAAATGACTGATTTAGATTTTGAAAATTAATTCGTGTACTAGCGATTTTTTAATTAAGTGGGAGGAAAATTTTACTGTTTATCGGATCTAGATCTTTTCACTCTACTTATATAACTCTATCTCTTGGTATAGATGCATATGAAATATCACTATTGACTATGGATTTATGAAAATATTTCCATTACCATCAATAAAGGTAGGGTCTCGAGCTCAAAGGTATCTGTCAGTAGCTATAAGTAGTTAAGCGTATTGCTATTCAAGGTTAAGCTTTAGTTTGATCCACGCTTGAGCATCTTTTCGTTGTGCGGTCTAGCATGTATATGTGACACATACCTAGTAACACCTCTTATGACATACGTCATTAGTCTTACCTTAAGAAAAACTTCAAAGCATATCCTTCCATCCAAATACAATGATTAAATCTTTCCTGGACTTAAACAGGTGTGAGAGTTTGAACGATAATTACTATTGTTCACCATTTAATCTCCTTAATGAAAGATCCCTCCATCATATCGAACAAGTTGTTACTTGTTACTTATGTTACCTTTTTATGTAAAAGCATCTCGGTATAATTTGAGAGGATAACATGATTGTCCTTAAAAACATAAAAATATACTCGCATACTCACACCATACATATATGTATGCAGGTATATTCAATGTTGTGTAAGGCTTTAATTTCAAATAAATAATTAGTTTTTGATTATATAAGCATTTATATATTATTCATTTAGCAGATTAATTTGAAATTTATACTAGAGTGTAGAGAGATACATATTTTTATATATCGTATTAAATAATATTTAAATTGATTGCACTTGGCACTAGTTTGTTTTGTTTTTATTCGTTTTCTTTTGTTTAAATTTATCCTTTTATCTAGTCATTATTAAAAGTTGTTTAAAGTATGGTATGGCAGGAGCAAGAATTTTTTTTTTTTTAATCCCGCGCGCGCACCAAAGGTATATGAATACCCTTTTACTGGCTTTTCTCCAGGGCGCGGGCGGGTGGTGTAGTAATTTGAAACTCAGGTGTATTAGGTTTCGATATTTTCCCAGAGGTGGTTATCAAATTGGACGGGACAAGCATGTGCATCCTCAACCAGTGTGTCTCAGTACGTGCTAGTTGTTAGTTCTTTACATTTAGCCCAGCCAGCAACCACTCCAACATCAGTGTTATGCCTTCATGTCAGAGTTGACGCAGACGGGATTCTCATTTAACTACATACAAATTCTACGAAAAGACTTTCAGAGAATTGCCTCGCACGGGATTCGAACCCGCGACCCTCTGCTTGAGGAGTCTATGCATAAGCCACTACATCACGGTCACCCCATTAGATTGACGAAGGTGTAAAAAGGAACCAAATTGACCACTTGCTGATTATGCTAGACAATTTCCAATTACAATTATCTTTATTGAGACTTAAAAAAATCAATACAATTATTTTTCGCATTTATTCTACTTTGTAGCCGATTTGTAGAAAATACCACGTTAATCAAAAAAAAAAAAACCACCGTGTGGCGCTCCCATTCCTTCGATTTGAGTTCTGATTTTAAGTTGCTACATCTGTTGTTGACATTCTCTCTAAATCTTAGCGTCATAGCTTGACATTTACAAAAAGTTACGTAGCCAAGAGTACATCTATCTCTGTGTTTTAGAAATGGATTTAAATTTGCAACAACGAACTCGTATTAAATTTTGCATAATAAACGGATTTCCACCTTTGGAAATGTTGAAAAGTGTTTCGACAACGATTATTCCAAAGAAAACGGTCGTTTACCAGTGGCACGAGCGATTCAAAAGTGGTCGTGAGTCAATCGAAGATGATGAACGCATTGGCAGACCATCAACATCGAAAACCGACTTTTACTTCGTTGATGAAGTAAAAGAAATGTTGATCAATAACCGCAAATTAACCTCAGAGGGATAGCGGAGGACTTGGACATTGCCTTTATATCCGTCCAAGACATTTTGGTTAATGATTTGGGTTTCCGTCGTGTAGTAGGTGCCAAAAGACCTCAATTTCATGCAAAAATGAGACCGTGTTGACGTCGGAAAAGAGATGATTTGCGAGGTTGAATCCGATCCCACATTCATCAAAAAGATGATTACTGGAGACTAGTCGTGGGTTTATGAGTACCACACGCAATCCAGATATCAGGCAAGTGAATGGGGTTCACCAAATGAGCCAATACAAAAAAAAAAAAAAAAAAACATCGTTTTCAGTCAAAAAAAAAGGCAATGCTCACGGTTTTCATGGATTACAACGGTGTAGTGCATCATGAATTTTTACCAGAAGGCCAGACAATAAACAAAGAGTAATATTTGGGCATTATGAGACGTCTGCGTGAAGCAATTCGCCGAAAGAGACCAGAATTGTGGGTAGAAAACTCATGGATTTTGCACCATGATAACGCACCGTCGCACAGTGTCATCATTATTCATAATTTTTTGACGAAAAATGCAACGAATACAATCCAGCAGACTCCGAATTCACCTGATTTGGCTCCCTGTAACTTCTTTCTGTTCAATCGAGTAAAGAACCACTACGGGGAACGCGTTTCAGCAGCAGAGAGGAAGTAATGGAAAAATCACAGGAAGCACTGATGGACATACCGAAAACCGAATATAAAAAATGTTTCGAGGATTGGATTAAGCTCTGGCATAAATGTGTTGCATTTATGGGGATTACTTTGAAGGGGACAATATAGATTTAGATGAATAAACTTGTATTTTTAATTTTCTGAATAAATTCCGAACTTTTTGGTCAAGGTGGTATGTCTAGCTAAATAGAGTTCAGGAATATAGCTTTGTAAGCCTTTCACTCAATGTACATACATGAATTATTAATAATAATGATATATTTCCTGTATGCCATGGTGTAGTGGTATATGCATACACTCCTCAAGCAGAAGGTCGCGGGTTCGAATCCCGTGCGAGGCAATTCTCTGAAAAAGTCTTTTCGTAGAATTTGTATGTAGTTAAATGAGAATCCCGTCTGCGTCAACTCTGACATGAAGGCATAACACTGATGTTGGAGTGGTTGCTGGCTTGTAACGAATGTAACGAACTTACAACTAGCACGTACTAAGACCCACTGGTTGAGGATGAACTAGCTTTAACTACCATGATACCTTTGATATGCGTAGCTTTGCAGAGTAGCCGCTTCCTTTCTTTTTACTTTTGTTTTGAAATAACCCAGAAGAAGGATCCACAATTACTCGCATCTGCTCCTCTCTCCCACGAAATTTCTTAGACAGAGATGCTGACTAGTAATGCCAGGTATTACGCAATTCTTGTTGTTAGTATTCAAATTTGTTTTTTGTTCTTATCCATATAATTTTTTATAAGGGTAAGGTCTTAAGCATAGTCGGCGCTGACAGTGAGTCCGCGAGTTAGTTAAAAAATAGTTTCTGTTGACACTGGTAAATGAAAAATAAAAAACAAATTAATACAATTTTTAAAAGATTTGCTTTTAAATAATTTTATTAAGTTCTGGTCTCAAGTAAAGCAAACTTTACACAAAAAAATAATTTTTTGCCAACAAATAGTGTCTCAGGTGGTCCATGCTGTCATCAAAAATAAAGGATATGAAACACAGTGGTTGGGTATTGTAGAAATAGAATAGGCACTGAGAGGTATCAACTTGGCGATACCCAGCGTTGTAACTATTTCTACACATCAATTGTGCTTATTTGACCTCCAAAAGGTAACCAGAGGTGTCCATCCGGATTCGACTTGCCAAACTTATAAGCGCGAGTGCTGACCAGCAGACAAAAGTAGCAGCACTATAAATGGGACAGCGGATGACTGGAAAAATCATGGAATCAACGGTAAAGTAAAATTTCGGAATAAAGAAAATAAGACTTTATCCGGGCTACTCTGACATATTTGGAGCTCATGCCCGTTAAGATTTCTAAGACTAAGTCAAGGGCTTGGGAAAGAAAAGGTAGCATATGAGACCTCAATAGGCCAAAAGCAAGGCTCACATCTCCGAATGGGCTACTGGCTTCGGTCTCACCGACCCCTAGTTGTAAAGGTATCTTTAATGGAACTGGCCCTCTAGGTTGGAAGTTATGCCGCTAGTGTAACTTCCCGGCCGTGGAAAAAAATGCACAGCTACGAAGCAACAGCAACCCCTTAGATACGGACGGATCAACTGTTGGCAACTCCTGCAAATGAGATAAGAAAAACATACCTCGGATCTGCACGTGAGATGTTAGGTAGCTTAATAGAGCACGTACAGCCTAGCAGAGACTCTGGGCTGCTACAAATCAAAAGTTACTGCCATCCAAGAAATGCGATGTAATAGGCCGAACAGGAGGATGAAAAACTACGACATCTACTAAGACTATTGTTATCGACGGCATAATCAGTATTTTTTTGGATGCGAATTTTTTGTTAGAGTCAAACTTATTCAAGAAGTCTTCAGTTTCCGGTATGTGAACGGGCGATTCGTAACAATTCGTATTAAGCCTAAGTTTGCACACGCCGCCACAGAGGAGAAAGATGACGACACCAAAGAAGGTGTTTATGAATTCTTGGCCAAGACTTATGAGCAGTGCCCTAGCTATGGCTTTAAAATTGTCCTCGGCAGCTTTGATGTTAAGCTAGAAAGAGAGGACATCTTTGGTAGTACTGTTGGAAGGTATAGCCTGCACACACCACCTTCGATAACGGGTTCAAGCTAATGGACTTATCGGCGAGGCGAAACATTGTCGCAACTAGCATGCGGTTCTCGCATCTTGATACTCATAAGGGGACTTGTAGGACTAGTGGTTAACCAACCTCCAATCAGATTGATCCCATTGCGATCGACGCAAGGCTATTCTCTAATATCATGGATGTCCGAACGTTCCGATGTGCCAACATTAACTCTTTTAGCGACCTGTATGCGGTTGCATATACTTGCAGAAGAGATCGCCAAATCCTTTTCCGTTAATCTCTTAAGAGTTTCTATACCGCCAGCATCAAGTATCGTAGATCACTGATTCGACGACGGGTGCCGCCAAGCTCAAGCAGCTAAGCAAGATGCATACAAAGCGGCGCTGCATAGAAGGACTAGCAGAAGAGGGGAGACGAACACCGGCTTCTCAACGAGAAGAGAAAAAAAGAAAAAAAAGTAAAAGAAACATGCCACGGGTACAAACGCCGAAATGAAGCCTGTAGGGACGAATCAAGGAACATCGGCTGTCGAGCCACAGTCGATGATGAGGATTTGGAAAAAGCATTTCTGTAGGCAAACCAAATACCGATGTCATGCAGAATGACACTTTTAACCCGAACGATGTAGACCAACAATTCCGTCCAACCGATCTGGATAAAGTAAAAATAGCCATATCTAAGCTTAGATCAAACAAAACTGCTGGAGTCTACGGCCTGACTGCAGAACTTTTCAAAACGGCAGACGATGATTTAGTAAGGAGTATACACGATATTATCTGTAATATAATAATAATAATAATAATAATAGATATAGTCTGACGCAAGCATGTTATGCCAAATGCGCCAACTACAAAGGAAACAGTCTTCTTAAAATCGCCTACAAGATCCTCTCTGTTATATTGTGTGAGTGCCTGAAGCCGTTCGTAAACAACCAGATTTGTTTATATCGGTGTGACTTTAGGCCAGGACACCATCGACCCAATACTCATACTACGGCAGATTTTAGAAAAAAAAAAACGATGAGCTCCATACCGATTTATCAATTTTAAGACCGCATATGACAACTCGTCTGTTTGTGCAGGATGACTATGCGGAATGCGCGCTGCACCATCAAGGCTATAAAGAAATCACCGAGACCTTCAATGTAAAAAGGGATTTAGACAATGCGATGCGCTGTCATGCGATTTCTTCAACATCATTCTTAATGATTCGTCTCTTTGGCGCTTCGGTTTTGTTTTGGAAATAGATCTTCCCACGAAATCTAAATTCTATCTACTCGAATGACAAAAAGACACCACCAGGTTTACATTTTACCGCAACTGTCAAGTTTCATTTACCAATTTCTGATCTTGCTTGTTGTAGCACCGATTGAACCCGTACATCTTAGAGTTTACTCCAGTATCACGTTTTCTTGGAATTTACACGTAACAAAATTATATCAAAAGTGTATGCGCAAGATATATTTTTGACATCAAACTGTCAGAGCATATTACGCACTTAACTAAAAAAATAACCGGCTGCTCCTTAATAGCCCTATTGGATTAAAGAACTATACTACATACTACTACATAAAAACATAACTACCAAAGCACCACACTATTTGTTTGAAATGATAAAACTTGCGAGTAACGAAGGAACTATACAAATAATTTTACCTAGACATAAGTATCTTGTTGTTAGTTGCAATATCTTTATCCATGCGATTCATCTAAAGAATTGTCTATCAGAGAATAACAAACGATCAAGTAACATAAATTCATTTAAAAGTGAAGTTTTTGAATACTTTGCACAAACTTGCTAATGGAAGATTTATACCTATACCTTTATGTCGTTCATATCATTTCATTTTTTCATTTCATTAAAATTTTATTCAAATTCACTTAAAAAAAAATAATACAAAATTCTTAAGAATAAAAAGCGTTATAATGCGAAAAGAATAAAGTGACCATTCTTTGAAAGAAAAACGATCAGTGACGAATGGTCTACTTGAAATTTTACAACTAGATTTCTGATGTGGTATACAACAAAGAAAAATTAACAAAAATTTGCTTAAAAACTTTAATAATAATTTGAAAAAGAAAAACAAAAATTGCATAACAAACAATGGTGGTTACAGAAGAAAAACTTAAAAAAAAAATCAAAAAAAAATCAAATATATTTATATTTTACCTATTAGCTATTGAAATATTTTGTAGCTCAGAACATTACGTTACTATATTTAAGGATTCTATGTGCCTGTAGTCAATCGTGAATAACCATTGACTTAACTTATTAAAATATGTAAGGGCGGAAAATAAAAAGAAACGAGAAAAATGTGTTCTGCTTGCAATTGGTACACAAACAAGTGACATGTTATTGACGCGCAAATTGTCACTGCTTGAAAAATTCTCTTAAAACCTTAAAAACCAAGACATCTCTACGTGTACGAAGTACACAAAACAGAGGCAATGAATGACTTAAACGGTTTTTCTTACTAATTATTCTTACAAGAAGTTTTTGCGCAGTAAGTATGGAACCAAAATAACTTACATAAGCTCCTCCCCAACTCGAAACACCTTATTGAAATTTGGAATTAGTCAGACCTTAAAAAATCATGGTGAGAATACTTTTTGAACAAATAGGTTGTAGCCGATACATCTTCCTGACAACGCTTCTTAAATGTGCCTTTACAGAAGATATATGAGGCTTCCATTTTGATTTAGAATTAATGAGCACTCCCAAGTATTTGAAGCAGTCCACTTCTTCTAGCTTAAAGCAACTGAGGGAAGAACTAACAGATGAAGAATAGTTTATCTTTCCACAGTTATGGTTTGGCAAAACGAACTTTTTGCACTGAGCAGCATGAAAAACCAGATTTGGATCAAAGAAAGCCCCAATAATCTTAAAGGACATTACTTTTGTGTTATCTCTAGGCACGAGCTTATGCAATGTAAACCACTATCTTAAAGTGTCCAAATCCTTTTCAATTTTTACGATGCAATCAAAGGTAGAGGTCCCTCCGTAAGTAAACGCTATATCATATGCAAAACCAGAAGATATACCATTGAATTTTTGCTCGAGAAGTGAGTTTATGGAAATCAGAAACAAAAGAGGTCCCAACACTGACCCTTGAGGTACGCCATTATTTAATTTACGAAAATAGCTAAAAATTATTACAGACTTTTTGCTGTCCCTCGAACAAATACGACCGATATTGTAGAATATATATAAAAGTAACTTGTAATCAACCATGTCAAACACTTTTATCATGTCAATGAAAACTCGTCAAAGTCAAAGGACTCGTTGATTCCTTTAAAAAGATTTCAACTGAAGTTCAAAATTGCATCTTCTGTTGACAAGTTAGACCTAAAACCAAACTGTTTATTTGAAAAGAAAAAAAAAATTATTTCAATTTAAGAACGAAACCATACGTTTTCTTATGAGTTTCTCAAATATTTTTCAGAAAGTTGAAAGTAGAGATATATATAGAGATATATAGCCTTGCAGTTCCTTTTCTTAAAAAGAGAAATAACTTCTGCCCATTTCAGCTGACGCACCACTGTTAACACTAAAATTGAACAAGTAACACCAATAACATCCTTTTTCTACATCTTTGTTTTTTCCCTAAAATGTTTTATTCTTTCCTATATTCATTATTAACCTTTTCGTTTTATTTTTTCTTTTTTATTTTTCGATATACCATAAGTTTCTTAATATATTGTAGTTATATCTATTACAATTTGTATATATTATAATTTTAACCCAACCTACACAATCTAAAAAAAAAAAAACCTGTCTTAATGTACAAGAATTTTGAAAATAAATGTATAGTATAAATAAATAAATAACCATTCGCGGTCTAGTTTGTATCATTTGGCGCTTAGTCCGAGATCCCACCTAGTTTCTTTTCAGAACCTTTCGATATTTGGTCTTACGTTTTCTTCTTACAAAAAAAAAAAATTGTTCAAAACTAATTAATTATGTGAGATGATGTGCATGATGTTTCAAGTTGCCACGGATGTAGAAAATATGCATCCTCATGTATCATGGATAATTTTGCGGCTGTTTACAACACTTAATAATTTTTTTTTTTTTTTTTCAATTTCATGCGGTATGAGTAATTGTTGAAATATAAAACCAAGAAGTATTGTACTCTTTAAATCATAAATACGTTTTTATTTATTTATTTTTCGTTAAAAACAAAATATCGGTTGGTAGGTAGGTTGCTTTTTTTATTTTCTTTTAATCTTTTACTTAAAACGTACTTAATTTAAAAAAAAAATAAAAACAAGTTTAAATTGCAAATTTCGAGAGTAAATAACGTAGTTGCAAAGTTTTGACAATAGCTAGAAGTTATGATCATACAAAACCCAAAACGAAACAAACAAATAAAAATCCAATAAATTAAACGTCAAGTATTAGCATCAGCGACCAAAACAGGTTTCTTAGTAATAGGTGTTGTGATCGTCGCTATTTTCTGAATCATCGTTAAAATATGTATGTATGTACAGGCATTATTTTCACCTGTAACTACGATCAGTCAGCGCTGGGTATCTGAAGAGTGAACGTTTAATTTTTTTTCTATCGTATTTATAGATAAAATCGTTTGTGAATGGCTGTAGAAACTCAACAAAATAAAATTAATTCCTTACTATAACACCATTCGAACAGTTCTTAACATGTATATTGCGTTGATATGTAAAAAAATTTTGAAGTTTAAAAGTTTATATTACTTAAATTGAATTTTATAAATTGTATTTAATAGTTAAATGCAAAACAATGAAAAGTACTCTTCCTATAGCCGCATTCCTTATACAGAATATACAAAACTCAAGAGCCGTAACGCAACTATGCCACGGTGGAAAAACATGTTTACCAGAAGAATACTGCTCTTCATTCAGTGAACGATGTGAAAAGTGTAGTGAAATCTGTGATCCTACGTCTCACAACTACAATGGACACGACTGTCAGAGATATTGTGCAGGTAAAAAAATTATTATACATACGGATTCCTATATTTTTCTGACAGGATTTCTCTCAAAGTGGACATTGGTTCCTACTTGTGTATTAGCTCGGTTTATACGTCAATTTATGGCGGTTAAATATGAGTACACACAAACAAATAAATTTAGCATAGGAATACAATTTCTATCTTTTACTCTTAACAAATATACAAATTATCTTAAATTGTATTCAATTTAAGGTTTATGTATACATAGGTTTTTTTACACCTTTTAAAGTCAGACGATTTAGTGAGATGGTTATAAATTCATTCTTAGTAAGTTGTTAGTCAAAGTCAATTCACCATGAATATTAAGAATTAACCCAACTGCTTTATACAAGTAGTGCTGTAATATGTTTAGAGAAATACCTATCGACATATCAAGATCTGATACTAATCAAATGTTTTGTTACAAAAATTCTAAATGACTTCTGCTGCAAAAAAAAAAAAAAAATCGATTTTCGATTAATTGTTCTCAAAAGTTACAAATAATAATTTATCTGTAAAAAGTTGATATACCTTATGATATCATTTCTATGGAAACTGCATATCATCTGGGAAGGTCTGTTGACGTAAGAAAATGGTATTGCTGTATAGCTTCTTGAGTTTGAGTATCTTTTGTACTAAGAAGCTATTTTGTTACCAAGTTTAATGATCGATTGACGACGAATGGAGATTGTAGCTTTTGATGATATATGTATGAGTATTAACTGATAAAACAATTTCATTCAGGCCTAGATTTTTTTGACGATTTTCTTTGGATTTTTTTACTATCAGTGCCTTAGCATTTGAATTTTAAGTCACTTTAATAATGTATGTCTAACGAATGAAACTTGAACATTGTTTGTCCGATCCCCGAGAAGGGAGAATAAGTCTCCTCAACATCGCATATAAAATCCTGTCTGCCATATTACGTGAACTCCTAAGATCCTTCGTGAAAGATCTGATCAGGCCCTATCAGAGTCTCTTAAGACCAGAAAAGTCCACTATAGTTCAAATATTCACATTACGATAGATTTTGGAAAAAGCCGAGGAGGTCCAAATTAATCCACACCACCTCTTCAATGATTTCAAAACCGCATCTATATAAATAAACTATACATATCCACGTCCAGTTTTAACGTCCCTGCTAAACTCATTCAACCATGCTGTAAGACGACGTAAATACACTCTGATTCGTCAAGATCGGCAATGACAAAACCGAGAATTTCAATATCAGAAAAGGGTTAAGACAAGGCGAGGAGTTGTCAAGTTATTTTTTCAACACCGTCCTTAAATGAAAGGTGAAGCTTACAAGTCAACTCTAGAGACACTTTCTTTTAAAAGTCTATTCAGTTACTCGCATATGTAGCCAGGTGACATTGATACAATATAATAAAAAGCACATAGCGATCTCTCAATGGAGTTCTAGCGACTACTGAAGCAGAAGCAGCAAAGATGGGTTTATCGATCAAATCGATCGATCAAAGACAAATATATGCTGCCAACAAACATGAGCAAACAACATCGACGCCTAGAATACGACGTCCCGATATGTGACTACAACTTTGAGGTTGGCTAAAGACCGCGTTAGTTGAAGAGGTATATTAGCTGAGGCACAGGTCCACCCCGGAGAGTAGTTCCATCTAAGTAAAGTAAGTAATAATGTGGTGGTGGTGTGTTACAAAGCAAACTGATTTCAGTTCTAAACAAAGGCTTAAATACGGACCATTACAAGTGAGAAACTGGGTCTATGGCAGAGGATAACGACGAACCTTTCGAAGACAGGGGTTATTGTCCTTACAAGAGGCCAATCCCTACCTTAATGCTCTTCGAAATTAAGGAAACTAAGCTTAAACAACATGATATCTAGGCGTGAATGGTGAAGAACTTGCAAGAAAAATAATCGGATGAGTCAAAAAGAGGTAACCCGAAAAACCCAGGTAAACCCCACATGCCGCGCAGAATGCATGCATGTACAATACATGAGAACCAAGAGTACATCTATCTATGTGTGTGTTGGCCACTTTTTACAATTTTAGAAATGGATTTAAATTTGCAACAATGAACTTGTATTACGGATTAAATGGTGCGCGAACGTTGGAAATGTTGGAAAAGTGTTTCGACAACGATTCTCTAAAGAAAACGGTCATTTACCAGTGGCACGAGCGGTTAAAAAGTGATCGTGAGTCCATCGAAGATGAAGATCGCAGTGGCAGACCATCGAAATCGAAAACCGACGAAAACATTGATGAAGTAAAAGAAATGTTGGTCAATAACCGCAAATTAATCATCAGAGGGATAGAGGAGGACTTGAACATTGCCTATGGATCCGCCCAAGACATTTTGGTTAATAATTTGGCTTTCCGTCGTGTAGCAGCAAATTTGGTGCCAAAAGACCTCAATTTCATGCAAAAGAGATCGTGTTGGCGTTGAAAAAGAGATGATTTGTGAGGTCGAATCCGATCCCACATTCATCAAAAGGTTCATTACTGGAGACGGGACGTGGGTTTATAAGTATGCCACGCAATCCAGACATCAGGCAAGTGGATAGCGTTCACCAAATGAGCCGAGACCAAAAAAACCACGTCGTTTTCAGTCAAAAAAGAAGGCAATGCTCACGGTTTTCAGGGATTACAACGGTGTAGTGCATCATGAATTTTTGCCAGAAGGCAAGAGAGTAAAAAAAGAATATTATTTGGGCGTTATGAGACGTTTGCGAAAACCGAATATAAAAATTGTTTCGAGGATTGGATTAAGCGCTGGGATAAGTGTGTTGCAGTCGGTGGATATTACTTTGAAGGGGACAATATAGATTTAGATGTATACACTTGTATTTTTAATTTTCTGAATAAAATTAACTTGAACTTTTTGATCAGGATAGTATGAATATATGTACAAAATGTTGAAATGTTACCAAACACACTTTTTAATTCAATATACAAATGAGTTGTTTGTGTCTTAATACGAGTATTAAAAATTTTAAAATATACATTCACTTATTTTTAGGTTTCTAACACATGGGCTGAAAAGTCCGTTTTATAGTAAAACACAAAATTTTTGCAAAATTCAACTTTATTTAGCAATATAATATAATATAATCGCCTTCCAGGGCGATACACTGATTGAAACGATTTTTCAATATTTCGATACCAGTTTTGTAGTACGATTTCGGTTTAGCCTCAAAATAGGTCTCTGTTTCGGAGATTACTTCTTCATCGGTCTTAAATCTCTTTCCGGCGAGCATTCTTTTGAGGTCTGCGAACAGGAAATAGTCGCTGGGGGCCAAATCTGGTGAATACGGTGGGTGGGGAAGCAATTCGTAGCCGAATTCATTCAATTTTGCCATCGTTTTCATCTACTTGTGACGCGGTGCATTGTCTTGATGAAAGAGCCACTTTCTTTTTCTTCAAATGCGGCTGTTTTTCTGTGATTTCGTACTTCAAACGCTCCAACAACGCAATGTAATAGTCGCTTTTTGATTCTCTGCCCCTTTTGGGGCATGTTTTGGGGATGTGTATCCCAAAATACGGATGCCATAACCTTGCCAGCCGACGGTTGAGTTTTTGGTCGTTTTGGACGAGATTTGTCGGCTGCTCGCCACTCAGCTGACTGCCGACTTGACTCTGGTATCTGGAGCCAAGTTTCATCCATTGTCAAATACCGACGCAAAAATTCGGCTTTATTGCGGTTGAACAGCTTTAAACACTCCTCTGAGTCATCAACAGGTTGTTGTTTTTGGTCGACTGTGAGCAAACGCAGCACCCACTTTGAACAGAACTTTCGCATGTCCAAATATTCGTGTATGGTATATCCAACACGCTCTTTTGATATCTTCAGAGCCTCAGCTATCTCGATCAACTTCACTTTACGGTCATTCGTAATCATTTTGTGGACTTTTTGATGTTTTCATCTGAAACAGCCTCTTTTGGACGTCCACTGCGTGCATCATCATCGGTGCTTGTATGACCACTTTTAAATTTTTCAATCCACTTGCGAATGGTTCGTTTGGCTGGTGCAGAGTCCGAGTAACATTTATCAAGAAAGTTCTTTGGCTGCATTTTATCCCATCAAAAAGCAATGATAAATCAACAGACGAAATTGCTTTGAATCCATTTTTTTCACAATAACAAAAGTTGCTTCGCTCACAACGCTATATCTTTTGAAAGTTGATACTAACTGAAAATGGTATGGATTTAATTCAAGTTGTGCCCTCTCTTAGAAACGACACGGACTTTTCAGCCCATGTATTACTAAGTGCAAATGTAGGAAAAATAGCTCTCACACATAACATTTCATACATGACACCGGAAATCCAAAGATTTAATTTTAAGTAATAAACATCTGGCTTTGTTATTTGGATAATAGTCCCATTTCATAAGATAAAAGATGTATTTTGTAAAACGCAGGTACGAATGCGCACAACTCAATGCAATAAGGTGCTGGTCTGTGTCAATACTAGCTGCCCAGAACATTTGGTCACCTAGAATACTGAATGTCAATGTCAATAAAATATGATCAACCCTATTGATGGTATGATGATCATGTGATGATAAAAGTACGAGTACTGGATCAGCAAAAACATTTGCTGATACTAGTGTTTAAACTTCTTTCGGATAAAGAAATCTTCGAAAATATTGAAATTGCAGGCGAATGAGTAAATGATTAGATAGATAGATCATTGATTTTTACTTATCTTAGTTGGTTTAATTAAAGATTCAAAGTATCTCTATATTGGCATAAACTTGTAATTAAAACATTAAGACATTGTTTGCCTAAAAAATTACATTCTTAATCTTAAACTCTATTACAATGTAATTCATTTTAAACAATTATACACTCTTATAATTTGATTCTTCTTATTTTTACAGAAATGAACAATGATGATGGACTTTATTCTCGAATTCGTGGAATACAATATCAGCTAAATGTGACTCTTATTCTTCTTATAGTACTCCTGGTATTAGTAATTATCTCTAATGGTATAAGATGTATCCGATGGCTTATGAAAAGGCGCAGCATTATAGCATTCTTTAAAAAAGTATCTTCTAAAAGAACAAAACCGTCAAAGGTCCAAGCGATAGGAACAATTTCCAATGTGATGCACATAAATGAAACAGAACGACCGCTATCCCAAATCTACAGTATGACGGGTTGGTATTCGTTATTTCAATCAAATATTTTTAAACTCTCTTAAAACTTATACTAGGCATGGAAGGTTCAACAGTTTTGACGGTTACTACCCCTGTTAGTACGAGATATCCAGCTGAAGATAGCACAACACCTACTGAGTATTCCTACGACAATGCCGCCCTTCAAGTGACTCCTTCTTCCGATAAACCGCCATTGCCTGGACATATATAATAAGTTTGTTGGTAGAAATATATTTTTAAAACATATTTAATTTATTCTTATTCCATATGTGTATATGATTTTAGTTTATTCTTTTGTTAATGCTGTTCTAGCTATTATATACTCACGTATAAAACTGAAATATTTTTTTATCATTAGTATATACAAATATACGCATCCTGTCTATGAGTTTTTTTTTTTAAAAAAACATATTAAAGTCAAAATCACTACACCCGATGCACGGGTATTCTTAAATAAGAAATAAAATCGTAGTGAATCGGGGCAATAAGGTATAAGCAGAATTACTGTTAAGAAATTTGAGAGTGAAAATTTTCATTTGCATATAATTTGCAACACCTTTTTAAATAAAAAGGAGCAACCATCTCTAAAAGAGTCACATCATATGCTGTATGTAGTCTTGGATAAAGTCAAAGAGGTCCTTAATAAACTACCCGCAACACGATCAATCATATACCACATTCACACGATATTGTGAATCATATCGAATCAGTATGCATCGAAATTGACGACTTACCATCCGAATATTAATTAAAACGCATCACTATTGGGTAAATTCTGCAACTTCTCACTCTGCCTTTCAATTAAAGAGTCTGAATCAATTTCAATGTCAACTCTTCTCATCGACTCACACTCCTCCACCTCCACACCCCAGTCTTCTGCGGTCAATTCATCTGTAAATTTTCGCGTCACCACTTCTGAAACCGCATCAACGTCAAATTCCCCCATCGCCGCACCAAAGATGCTAATCCAACTGTTCAAAACCGCATTGACTCCTTCAGAGAAACAATGTAGACCAGACAAAATTAGTTCAAAGAACCATTTGGTTACCACCCTTCTTATCAAAGGCGCCCTTCACTGGGTTGATATTGCCATCAGCCAATGTAATACATTTCAACCATATCGTCACAACGCTATTTTAAATATGATAGAAAGGGTTCTTCCAAAATATAATCAGTGTCACCCGCAATAATACAGCTAGAAACAGTAGAAAACCACCAAGTCTAGAAAAAAATTAAGAAATATGCAAATTAAAAAATTACTAAGACCCATTCTCAAATCTCATTCTAAATCTGTCTAAAAAGCAAAATATTTTCTAATTTTCTTCCACCCGTGTACAGCTTTGACCACTAATAATTTGTTCTCTAATTTAGGACTCAGCACTGAAGCTAAGTCTCCTTATTTTATTAGCTCCCAATATTAAAGCCCGACTTTATACAACCCGTGCGACCTCTCATCTAACATTACTACCACATCTTACTCCTCTGTCCCTAATCTTGATCCCTTTTCGCGGAAACTCCTCTTGTAAGAACTCTTTCACATTTCCGATGCAGAAGAAAGAATTAAAGAATGGAGTATCCAATTATCAGATCTCCAAATTTTTCAAAAGTATTTTATGTTATACGAAGCCTAACACTATCAATGTAAGTCTCTTAGTCTCTCTTTTTATTAGTCAGCATGACTTTCTGAAAGGAAATCTTGTTTTCTAGCATGTCTAGAAAATAGCAACGAAATCGATGTTAATGCAAGAAACCTTTTTCAAATTGTCTGCCCTCGTCTTTGAACCAATATTTTTAAAATAGATATGTTCTTACCTGGAAAATAGATTTTATAGAGTTCATTTTCTGTCTGTCTGTCTCTCAGACCGTTTTTTGGTAACCTCTAGTATTCTACAAGGCAGCCACCTTATTATTCTTCTTTTCGTCCTGACCATAAACGATCTATCTAGATAAGTTATTAAAGACTCCTCTGTTTCTCTCTACTTGACACCAAACTTCTTTAAGATGACTTCAATAATTTTCTATTTGGAGCTTAAGTAATTGCCTAGAGCTTAACTCCGCCTAATGCGAATTAATTATCTTATCACGTAAACGCAACAAATCTGCTTCACGTCATTATCTTATCCACGGTCAACCTGTACTGATTGTTCAATCCCTCCACAGTCTTAGCATTTTGTAGATATGGGGAGCTTAGTTTTCATTCGCACGTTGATAAGATAATCTTTAAAGCTAGCTCATATCGCGCGTTTTATCAAACAGTGGTGCAAAAAATTTTCCAACGACAATCCCTCTACATTACCTTTGTTCGCACCTAATTCAGTACGCCTGAGAATTCAAAATATTCAATGTCAGTCTCTAGGATTTTCTCTTTGCGATCTCCCCTGCGTGGTGTTTCGAGGTGTTTTATTCGTAAAAATTACTTGTTTCCGAAGGGAGCTCGGCGATTTAATTCTACAGAAAATTATTTAGACTCCCATGCCATTTGTACAAGTAGATGGAAGAGTACTGCAGATGTTTTCGGTGCTGATTTCATTAGTATCATTTCTAATGATACTACAATCCCATCTTTGCTGGGAAATTGAGCAGTAAATATCAGAAATTTCTTCTGATACTTACTTACTTACTTACACTGCGTTCATTATCTTCGACTGACTCACGACTACTTTTGAACCCCTCGTGCCACTGGTAAAAGACCATTTTCTTTAGAGAATTGTTGCCGAAACACTTTTCCAACATTTCCAATGTTCGCGCACCATTAAATCCGGTTTTTTACGCAAAATTTAATACAAGTTCGTTGTTGCAAATTTAAATCCATTTCTAAAATTGTAAAAAATCGCCAACTATGTGTGTGTAGATGTACTCTTGGCTACGAAACTTTTACAATGTCAATCTATGACGCTAAGATTAAGAGGGAATGACAACAACAGATGTACCAACTTAACAAAAAAAAAAAAAAAAAACAGAATTCAAATCGGAACAATGGAGCGCCACACGGTGAAGCCGTGTTACACCGGTAACTTTTTGATCAAGGTGGTATAGCTCGTCTCTTTAAATGCTGTCATATGCGGCCTGAAAATCGATGAAAATATGGTGGGTATCGCCTTAGACTTCTTGAGTTTTTTTCAGAATCTGCGGGAGTGTGAAGATTTGGTGGATTGGGAACTTTCCTGGACTAAAATCCCATTGATAGGGGCCAATCATGTTATTGACGAATTCACACAATATGGCAGATAAAATATTATATGGGATATTGAGGAAACTTATGCCTTTATGGTTGGCGCAGTTATTGGTGTCTCCTTTTTTGTGGAGAGGGCACACAGTGCTGAGATTTCATTCAATAGCCATACCCTCTTCTGACCACATCTTTAAATACCTTAGTCTGTAAGCTTTCAGGTCTAGCTGATTTGTTGAATTTTATCTTAGATATTGCTATCCTTACTTCGTTCTGATCAGGTGGACGGAAGTTTTGGCTGTCATTGTCTAAGTTGAATGGTCTATTCTGTCTGACAGCGGAATGATGGCCTTCTTCGCTGTTATACAGTCTACAGCAAAAACTTTTCCACATTCTTAGCACCGACTGTGATTCTATTACAAGTTTTTTTCTTTATCTGTTTAGGCTTCTGTACGAGTCTTCTTGTCTCCAGGCTTTCTTTTTACCTGTAGGTTAAACTTCTGTACGTTATTCCTGGAGTACAACTTATCAGTATTTCGATTGCACGTTCCTCGTGCTTTTTTTCTGGTTCTGGCGAAGCCGATGTTCTTCCCGTCTTTTCTGCTCGTAGAACTCACGAGCAACTCTCGTCTTTCATTGCATCGTCTCTTTGTAGGTATTTTGGCAATCTTCATTAAACCAGAGATTTCTTATGGCATGTTGGCAGCATTGCCACTGGTGTTCGGTACTTGATGCTGGCGGCATTGGAGTTGTTGAGAGATTTCGGCATATTCGTTCGGCGAAGCTTCTGGCGGTCTTTTGCGATTACAGCTTTTCTACGTTATATTTTCTCACAGTTGTTCTTCTTTGGCGTGGCGCTTGGAGAATCTGCATTCGCACCTTGGCAGCAACAAGATAGTGACTTGAGTCAATGTTGGCTACCCGGAATATTCATACGTTCAGAATACAGGAGGCATGCCTTGTATGTATGGAACTGATGATTTCGCATTTGATGTTCCAGAGACTGCCATCTCCTCTTGTGTATGGTATATAGAAATAAGGTAACAGTGTGCTTGCTGTATTGATATTTTGCCCTGTCGCAATGGGAATAAACCTAAGTCCGTTGCCAAACGTGGAGTCACGTAGGTTATACTTAACAACTGTCCTACCAAAGATGTCCTGGGGTTAAAATCGCTTAATATGATTTTAACGTCATAGCTCGGACATTGCTCATTAGGCTTTTTTTGGTTTCGTAGTCCTTGTCTTCTATGGGGGCATGGGGTATAGCGAATTAAGCCTTGACGTGGATTGTCGTAAAACGCTCGCTTAAGTTCAGGAAGCTCAAGACTTCTTGCCTAAGACTGTCGCATATAGCAAACCCTCATGCGAATATGTGCTATTTCTATTCCCTGTAGCAATCAATATAGTAATGGCTGACCAGATAGCAATGAAAGTTTTTTCAATTGTTATATTCCGCAGCTTTCAAATGACATCCGGCTGTCAAAATATTCAGTAAGGTTTGCCATTTCACCATGCATCGTTTTACGCTTGCCGAACGTGTGAAAGTATACTCTTTTGGATTTCAAGCCACCAACAAGACAGAGATATGAAGAAAACATAGCCGAAGAGGCATGGCGGCATCATCGGACCTTATTCCTTCCGACATGAGAATGGAGACACCGTTGCCGTCAATGGTCTCAGGTATAGAGCGATGTTAACCGATGTGAGTTATAGCTCGACAACATCGATATATCCGCACTGTGGTTTCAACAAAACGGTACTACATGCTGTACAAGCTTCGCAACTCTCGAAGTTATGAAAGAAAAATTTGGCGACTGAGTCATCTTACGGCGAGCGTTCATCAATTGGATTTGATATCACTCGATTATTTTTTCTTTGGCTACGTCAAGTCCTTAGTTTATGCTAACAAGTCAACCACTTCGAACGAGCTTAACAACAACCAACACTTAACACACTATTGCCGGAATAACGCAGCTCATATTGGACCGAGTCATCAAAAATTGGTTACAGATGGATTTAAGAGTGATAGCGGGGCTAGTGGTGGTGGTTTTTCATATTATTTAAGACTCTCCTTCTATATTTCGAAGCACTGTAGCGTGCTCCAGGCGGAAATTTTGGCGATTAAAGAAGCTCGGTCTGGCTGAAAAACGTGATACCTGTAAAGAATATCTGCATCTCTTTTAATAGTCAGGCCGCTATCAAGTCCCTTGACTCGGTCTCACTAAATTCTAGAACCGCACTTGTCTGCCGATCATTTCTTAGGGAGATGGTAGACCAGTATAAACATCACCTATTTTAGGTGCCGGGCCACAAAGACATTCCAGGGAATTGAAGGGCCGACGTACTCGTCTAAATTGGAACCACTCCACCTATTCTACCAGAAAAGGGTAGCATCGGTATATCTACCGCTGCGTGCAAATTAATGTTAAAGCTGGATGCTAACACAAGAACAAACCTTAGGTGGACTATTGGATCAACATGTCTAGCGATACAAAGCTAGATCTGAATCGCTCTAAGAATTTGATCTCTCTAAAAAGAAAACATCACTGGACACTGCCTTATAGGCAAGCATGCAAGTAGGCTTAGAGTGTTTAAAAAGAATTTGTGCAAAAGCTGCATGGACGAGGAGGAGGAAGAGACAAGCTCAAATTGGTTCTAAGGATAGGAGGATCACAGGTGCACGTGGCATTACAATATGCCAATTTGCCTAAGTGGGTTGGTTTTCCAACATCCACTCTTACCTAACCTAACCTATCATAAGGTCATCTGACGCCTAAAAGACTCGATTTTACATATAATAAATTGCAGGTAGTCCTGCAGTTCGATTAGCGAGAATACTTTTAGGATAGTATGTACTCGTATGTAGGTAGTTAAAATAAAAGTTTTATGACAGGGTAATCTAATGAAAGAAAGCGTTTTTGTCAAGTCAATAATACATGGGCTGAAAAGTCAGTGCCGTTTCTAAGAGAGGGCACCACTTAAATTAAATCCATACCATTTTCAGTTAGTACCAACCTTCAAAAGCTACGTGTATAAATTTGACAGCTGTTGGACGATTAGTTCTTGAGATATAGCGTTGTGAGTGAAGCAACTTTTGTTATTGTGAAAAAAATGGATTCAAAGCAATTTCGTGTGTTAATTTATCATTGCTTTTTGATGGGAAAAAATGTAGTCGATGCAAAGAAATGGCATGATAAGTGTTACCCGGACTCTGCATCAGCCGAACGAACGAACGAAATTTAAAAGTGGTCATACAAGCACCGAAGATGATGCACGCAGTGGACGTACAAAAGAGCCTGTTTCAGATGAAAACATCAAAAAAGTCCACAAAATGATTTTGAATGACCGGAAAGTGAAGTTGATCGAGATAGCTGAGGCTCTGAAGATATCAAAAGAGCGTGTTGGATATATCATACACGAATATTTGGACATGCGAAAGCTTTGTTCAAAGTGGGTGCCGCGTTTGCTCACAGTCGACCAAAAACAACAACGTGTTGATGATTCAGAGGAGTTTTTAAAGCTGTTCAACCGCAATAAAGCCGAATTTTTGCGTCAGTATGTGACAATGGATGAAACTTGGCTCCATCATTTCACACCAGAGTCAAGTCGGCAGTCAGCTGAGTGGCGAGCAGGCGACGAACCTCGTCCAAAACGACCAAAAACTCAACAGTCGGCTGGCAAGGTTATGGCATCCGTATTTTGGGATACACATCCCCAAAACATGCCCCAAAAGGGCAGACTATCAACAGCGACTATTACATTGCGTTGTTGGAGCGTTTGAAGTACGAAATGACAGAAAAACGGCCGCATTTGAAGAAAAAGAAAGTGCTGTTTCATCAAGACAATGCACCGTTTCACAAGTCGATGAAAACGATGGCAAAATTGAATGAATTCGGTTAAAAATTACTTCCCCACCCACCGTATTCTCCAGATTTGGCCCCCAGCGACTATTTCCTGTTCGCAGACCTCAAAAGAATGCTCGCCGGAAAGAAATTTAAGGCCTATTTTGAGGCTAAACCGAAATCGTGCTACAAAACTGGTATCGAAAGATTGAAAAATCGTTTTAGTGTATCGCCCTCGAAGGCAACTATATTGATAAATAAAGTTGAATTTTGAAAAAAATTTGTGTTGTACTATAAAACGGCACTGACTTTTCAGCCTATGTGTTAGGTCCGTAGCAAGCTAAAACAAAACTTTTAAAATGAAAGACGTTAACCTACTATTAACAGAAGCACTTGAGAAAGTGGACTCTTAATTTCGTCAAATGTGTTGAATTAAAAGTTGAGCTCAAGATTTGGGATGTGGATATTTTCGGTGGAAAAAGTATGAGGAGATTGTTATAACTTTAAATGATGAGAACGCCAACAGCAGTGAATTTTGTTCGGATTTATTTGCTTTTATATTATTATAGAACGCTTAACACTGTTTGTTACAGTAAAAAAAATAAATAAAAAGTTTATTTATGCAATTTATTTATTTTTTTTTTTTCAAAAACATAATATCATTAAAACAGATAGATAGCAACCTTATGGTAGTTATCTTCCGAAATTCTTATCGACAAATACGCATTTCATGATAATCCTATATATTGAAGTACCCTAACTTGTACTTATATTAAACTGTCCATTCGTGATGCATAAACAATTATTTACAAAGGCCTAATGCTTTTGTGTAACCGTGGTGGTTTCTTTGCAAGTAGTGAGTTGAAGTTGGAGAGAAACAAAGCTCGTTTTTTTTTTATTTTTTATTTATTTATTATACTTATATAAGAAGAAGAAGAATATTTATTATAAGAAGAAGTTTTTAATGTTTTTCAATAACAAAATAGTACGCATTTAGTTTTTGCGTCTCCTGAAAAGTATGATTTGTTCGCACATTTGCCCCATTATCTTCAAAACTACAAATGCTACAGTTCTGATTTTTATGTTATTATGTTGAGAGATTTTTATGTTGAAAAATATTGAAAAAAGGAAAAAAAATTAAAGCGTTCTATATATTTTAATTTCCGTAAAATTGTAAATTTATATAATGGGCTAAAATATGCAAATATGGGTGAGATCGGTCCATTCCTTGGTGAAACATACATCTGCAACAAGAAAACTTCGAAGCAGGTCATTTAAGACTAATTTGGAGGAAGGCTGGAATCTTTACAGATCGAATAAAAAAGAATATAAGAAGCTTATTTGGATTTCGAAGAGTGCTTCTTATAAAGACTTTTGCGAAAAGGTAGAAACTATCGGTGAAACAAGTAGACTGGTTCAAAGAAATCAAAAGCGGAAATTCAACCAGGCTGAAACCCCTCAGAAAAACTGATGCTACCCATACTGTGTCGAAAACGGAGATTTCCGGTCGCATGCTCGAGAATCACTTCCCAGGTAACCTAATCAGAACCAGCTCACAATCAGCTGCTATTAACGAAGCTCCTACTAAGCTGAATAACACAATTCGCCGTAGCTAATATATCTCATCGGTTGTGGTGACGAATGAAGCTATTAATTATACTGCTGCTTTTTTAGATGGCTTCAAGTCGCCTGACACAGATGGTGCTATTATGTTACAAAGAGGTATAAATCAGCCGCTGGTAACTCTGAAGAGAATCTTTACTGCTAGCCTGGCACTGGTATATATACAAGTACCCTTGATAACAGTGAAAGTATCCTTTATACTGAGTCGACTACCGACGAGTGCACACGTTGATCAGTACAGTCGTAAATTCTCGTGTGCTGTAAAGAAGTAAATAAATAAACATTGTACGTAGGAATGTTGACATTTTTTCAATTAATGTAACTTAGTAGTCGCATTTTTTCCCGTTTTTCTCTTTACCTCGAAGAACAAACTCCTAATCGATGCTTGTTGCCCATTACATAAAATTCAGCTACACCTTTTAGTAGGTTATCATTAATATGATCCAAAAGTCCCTCGTAGTTTTTACTTTGATCTCCGATTCCACGAATTACGTGTTCTATGATACAAATCGAATGGGTGTAAGGTGTAAGGTGTATCTCCAGTCGAGGCTTTCGTTGACTCGTATAATGTATAATGTTTATCTTTTTTATTGAATTCTGGAATCTTGACGTCAATTAGTAGTCACTCTATTATTTTCACGATGTAAGGCTGTTTAATTTCTGGTGTGCTCCTTAATAAACAGTGTTTTCGTTGGCAAAAAATATTTCACCAACTAAAGTAGGGCTCTTTATGCTGCAGAATCTAATCGTTGTCCGAATGTGATAGCCATAAATCATTAAGAAGTTATTCGTGTTTTATTGTATTTTGGAGCAATAAGTTTTCTAATGTTGCAGCACGCAGTGCCACATCTATTAAAAAAATGGGTCGAAATTTACGGAAAAAAATAGCTGATGTACACTTTCCGTCTATTTGCAAATCAACATCGTTCGGAATATCATAAGTGTACTTCTACAACGACTAATATTAGTCTTTGCTATCCAAAGGCTCTCGTTGTAGTTATATAGTAACTTCATAGCCCTAGATATTGCATGTTAAAACGTCCGTCAGGATTTAGTTATTGCCAGGTTTATCTCGCAGGCATCTTTTCATAAACAGACTGAGGCAGTGCTCAGAGAATGATCATAATCGACACATGTAATTCTGAAATTACGTACGCTCAGTACATAATTAAAATTCAATGATCTACTCAACAGTTTGCCAATGAAGTTCTGGCTTATCGCCAATCTTCATGGTGGATAGACACATGAATCCACCGAATGTATTAAAACATTCACACATATTGTTATATATAATTTTTTGTGGGGCATTTAAAAGAATTTTGATTCAGAAGTTTTAACAAGATATACCTACATATGTGAAACTCCTGTTTTTTAAGATATACCCAATCTTGAAGCTGAAAGTTGCATAAACAACGATTTTATTTGCACTTTGGGAAAGGTTGTAGAATTTCATTCTACAGATGAAGACTTATGCTATGCGAAACTGAAAACGAAAATATAAACACATTTCAAAATACAATAAAACAAAATGATATAAAAATGTCTTTTTTATTTGTTTGTGACAAAAATATTTCTTACAAGTAAATGTTTAATTGTTAGATTGGCAAGCATATGTACATACTGTCATACATCAAAATACATACGTGAGGATACTTCGTTTCTGAAACTTTGAGCTTATTGCTGTCTGTTCCTATGAATATGAGTAAAATTAATTTTATTCTAAGCATCTACACCCAATATTGATTGCGTCTTAAAAGAGGGTTGCTGGACGGATGAACCGGTTTCACTGTTGAGTAACCTAAGTCGTTGGCTATGTCACAAGACGAGCTCCAGGTATCATTATCCTTAAATGAATACTGATATTGGCCTGGTGTAGGATGCTGAGTTTCGTTCTGGTCATCCTTACCGTCATATTCAGAGTCGTATTCGTCGAAATCTGTTCCACTCATTTTATAACTCTCCACTCGCATTACTTTACAATGTGGTATATTACTGAAACAAGGCAAAGGTGTAGTTGCAGTTGTGGCTGGAGCGGAATCCACTTCGGTGTTGTTATAATTGCGAATAGTACTTGTATTGGTTAAATCTGGAGGACATGGCAATGATGGAGGATACTCTTTGCATAGGTTGGCCTTTTTCTGCTTAAAATAGTTGATTTTGAGCATAATAACCGATATCACAATAATCAGAAAGATGGTAATCAAAATATAAATGATGGCAGTGTAGTTGAGAGAAAATGAACCGCCCTTCACATCGGTTAGCTTGGTTTCCTCATGTTCGGTTTGGTATTCAATATTCACAACACCTTGTGCTGGTTGTGCAGTCTTTATAATAAGACCATATTCAAAACTATCGACTACTGCTTTGCTGTTATTTTTATATGAAACGAAGTAGATGACTCCACTTTTTAATTCCTTGTACGAAAATGTATTAGTGACTCTTTCGTTTTGACTCTGGGTTATTCCAGAGCTTCGAATTATCTTCTTTATTTCACCGGTGCTTGGCAGTCGCGTTATCACGAATTTCGAACTGAATTTATTTAATTTCAGTACAAGTGGGTTCTTATTTACGAGCGATGTCTCCAGACGGACTTTATCACCCATGGATAGTGCTAGGTCGTTAATTTTAAAAAGCGGTTCAACAATAACGAGGACATCTACAACAGTTCCATAGTTTGTGTTGGGTACGTACGCATAAATTTGAAATGTATCATTAGACCTGTTCAAGTCTGTCTGCATGTAACTAATTTGAGAGTCTTCTAAGAGGTCCTGCGTAAACCTCAAAGTTGGTTGATGCTTCAAAACTATTATTCCGTAGAGAGGCGAATTTGTAACATTATACAATAATCGTTTTTGTCGGACATTTGTCTCAAGTGCAATGTTATTCGATTGCAATGATGTTGTGGTACCACCTTGCTGAACTAGGACCGGAACTTTTTTTTTCATTGGTGATATCATTATGGGTTCCACCGTAATTGTAAATATCTCATATGCTGGACTAAATTGGCCATCAGAGACTGTAAAACAAAACGTCGTGGATTGAGGTGTTCCAAAATGAACATAAAAAATTCGATTATTATTAACATCTGCTTGAGTAAATTGATTGGAGTAAACTATTAAATCTTGGGGTTGGCCATCAGTAGCTATTTTCTTTAATACTCCTAATGTTGGCCCACTCATAACATCGTATACTATTTCTTCAGGTGGAGTATCTTTATCCTCTGTTAGCAAGATTTCATTTGTTATTGTTTTACTTTCACTTTCGACAACCGTCATTCGAGGTGAATGTGTTATAAGAGTAAATGGCTGATCATTGACAGGATTAACAAAGACTGGAATACTTAAATTGCACAGAAATATGTTTCTAGAAATAGAAAAATAATATGTTAGCCAATTTAAAAAAAAAATAGTTGATAAGCATATCAAGAATGTTGAAAAAAAGTTATATGTTTTTAAAAAGTAGAGTTTCATTAAGTTAACTTTTCACCCTTTATAGATATTACTTCCACCAATGCACTTGAAAGAAAATTTTCCAAATTAATAACGCATCTACAGAGACTGGGAAAATTAAGTTTGCTTTTGGTTTATGTAAGTACGACAATAAGCTTAAAACAAGACCAGAGGAAGATGAAGAATTGTGGCATGTATATATGCTCTTTGCCTTGCTGAAAGGTCCCAAAATCTATTCCCCTATAAGCCATAGGGATCTACCCTAAAAATATAGTTCAAAAATGGATATCCCACCTCCTAACATCTATTTTTTGAAGTTGCAATATCTTTGACTAATAGACTCCGTGTAGATTGGTTTTTGCATTGAGTCGTCGCTTGCGATGAAAAGTTGTAAATATTAGATAATAAGAAGAAGTCATTTCTCGGTAAGACATGATTGCACCACCAAAGACAGAACAACAATCTGGACGAGTGAGAAAGTTGTGCATTACTATCATAGTTTCACAAAATTTGCTTATAGCAAATTCCATTCTGTTACATGATAATGCATGATAATGCAACACCACACGCAGCACAGTTAACGCTTCTAGAACAAGTAGGGTAAGAACATGAAGTTCTACCCTATCCAACTTATTCACCAGATTTGTCCCCTAAAAAAGGCATATTTGCCACTGCAGATAGCAAGATCGACAGTGAAGATTATGTTATCGAGTAAACTCAGTAAATTTTTAAAAAAGCTCTTTTTAAGAAGAAACCAAGAAGATCTGGTACTCCAGATGTTTCACGAGTGTCCCTAGGAGCACTATCAAGCACCAACGCATGGTGAACTAAAATATTTATAAATGTTTTAGGGAAAAAATTATGACATCGAGGCTTAAATTGTTTACTAGCAATTCATATGATTACAATACCACCTTGATCAAAGATTACGGAATTTATTCAGAATATTTAAAATACAAGTTTATTCATCTAAATCAAAGTATTCAAAGTAATCCTCATCGACTGCGACACACTTATGCCAGCGCTCTATCCAATCCACGAAACATTTTTTATATTCGGTTTTCGGTATGTGCATCAGTGCTTCCTGCGATTTTTCCATTACTTCCTCTCGGCTGCTGAAACGCGTTCCCCGTAGTGGCTTTTTAACTTGATTGAACAGAAAGAAGTCACAAATCACAAAGAAGAGCCAAATCAGGTGAATTGGGTGGCTGTTGGATGGTATTTGTTACATTTTTCATCAAAAAAATACGAATAATGACGGCACTGTGCGACAGTGCGTTATCATGGTTCAAAATCCACGAGTCTTCTGCCCACAATTCTGGTCTCCTTCGGCGAATTGCTTCACGCAAACGTCTCATAACGCCCAAATAAAACTCTTTGTTTACTGTCTGGCCTTCACGTCGGAAACCCAAATCATTAACCAAAATGTCTTGGACAAATCCATAGGCAATGTTTAAGTCCCCGTGCCACTGGTAAACGACCGTTTTCTTTGGAAAATCGTTGCCGAAACACTTTTCAACATTTCGAAAGTTGGAAATCCGTTTATTATGTAAAATTTAATACAAGTTCGTTGTTGCAAATTTAAATCCATTTCTAAAATTGTAAAAAATCGCCAACACAAACAGAGATAGATGTATTCTTGGTGACTTAACTTTTGCAAATGTCAAGCTAGAGTTATTATTTTTTTTGATCAAGGTGGTATATCTATTATTTTTGTCACTTCATTCATTATTCTATGATGTAAAGAATTTAAAGATTAAACTTTCTAAGCAAAAAAATGTTTTTCATCTTAAGGTGTCAACACAAAACTAGGATAGATAACCATTTATGCTATAGCAACTCAATAACCGGATAAGTTTTGAACAAATCATTAGCAAGTCCACACCCGACTTCTACTGCCAGAGTTTTCGTTAACAAACAAGAACAAAATCAAGCGAAGCATGCATCTGCGGAGAAGAAAAACTTTCAACTTGAATACCGGAAAATGCCAGCTTCTATATCTATAATCTATTTCTAACTTGCTGGTGAGGTTTTCATCAATCTGTTAAAGATATAGTTGCGTATTGCTCTCTCTTTTTTTGCATTGAGTGTGATTTATACGAAAATACAAATTTGGCTCCAGGTCTGATCCCTCGTCTGCACAGTTTCGACCATATTTTCTGGGCTGATTACTCCGATGCTGCTTTCTAGCTTCCAACCTTCTGCAATTAAAAAAAGTGTGGTTAGCATCTACTGAGAAATATCCGTACTGATAGGTTGGATTGTTTGTTTTAGCGATCTTGTGAAACTAGGACGGCTGGTTCCGACACTATTCGGTACGAGTTTGGCACGCGTAGAGCTCCGCGTCTATGCACTGTCAGGTCCAAGTATTTTTCTGCTTCCTTGCTTGTTATAACTTCTGACTCGATTTGAAAATTAACAACTGTCGGGATCCTTTTCTGGGTCAGAAGGACTATCTCGGTTTACCCTATTAGAAAGGCATTTTCAGGTATCTGCATGTGAAGTGTGGTATCGTATGAGATGTTCCAGAGGTCAGATCCCAAGATCAATTCCTGTGGTGTTCAGGAGGTGATTTACTTCTGTTTACTGGAATATTGAAAGTATTCGCTCATTTCGCTCATCCAGTACGATCTGCTTTGAGTAGTAGCTGCCCTGGTGGGAGGTTTGGCTTGCCTTTACTACTCTCCGATAGTTTCGATCGTAGGGTGACCCTTTTTAAAATATACCGTTTCATGGACAGGTCACCTGATCTCTGTACTGCATGAACCGTAGTTTCTGCATTTTCTCCAAGAGTTTGCAGTATCCAGCATGCAAAGTGATCTGTACGCAGATTGGGAATCTGGGATCCCTTTGCCCCAGCTGATCAGCACCAAGCATTGTGTTGTCTTCCAGCTCCTCAGAAGACCCCTTCTTAAAGACAGTTGTTGCACATATTCAGCAGTAGCTGTGAATATGTTAAGATGATCGCTTTTAGCAATTCCGTCGGTTTTCCGCCCAGTTCCGGGGACTTTTCGAGTGCATAGACCCAACTAGACCCGCTAGATCCAACTCTTTTTAGCTGAAAGCTGGAATTTAATGTCGTTGGGCCAGAGCTGTGTTGGGGGCTTAACATATGAGTAAGGAAAAATGTGATTACCATCTTTTTTTCACTTAATGCAGGTTTGGTCGGCCGAGCTGCTAGTTATGGCCTAGTCTCCAGGGGTCACTATTGATATCTCAGCGAGGATCCATTCAATTCTGCGTTTTGCCATACTGATGGCCCTCTTAAACATAGATCTTTTGGTTCTGAATAGTGATAAAATATCTTCCATAGGCTCATCGTGTTTTCTCCTTCACCTAGTGACTGTGCATCCCATTTGCAGGCATCTTCTCCAAAGTGCAGTAATCTCCTCCGTCCAACAGTACACTGGGGCCTGTTTCTGTTTGAGCTACTCATTCGGGGCATCGAAGCATAACATGCAATCTGTTTGAGTTGCATAGTGGCTTCAGCTTTCACCCTCAAGTTGGAGTACTTCACACTTCTCTTCTTGAATAACAGACGTGAGAAGCAATTTGTTGAGTTTATTAACGTTCCACCTCGGAACTTGTGTTGGATTCCAATTTGGAACACGTTGGTTGCCTTGTAGATCGAAGATTATGTATTGATGGTGGCTGCCGTATAATTTTCGATTGCTCTCCAGTTCTCTATTCTTGCGGATGTCCTCCAAGTCTTCCAGTTTTTTGCGGAACCCATCTATACTTCGTTTGGCGTGAGTTAGATGCTTATTACCACGAGTTAATTGCTTTTCATCTACACAAGCCTCTTTATGTGCCTAGGATTTTGCAAGAGCTATTCCTAATGAATCACATCTGCTCGCAGTTAACTTATGATTTTAACCAAGAAGTTGTCAACCGTTCAGCTAATGTGAAGATTTCCTTGAAGTATTTTGGTCATTAGAAACTGCTTTTCTTCACTTTTTCAGGTGCTTCTCTGAACACTTAACATTTACCTGAGCTGGAACATGATCTAACGCAGATGAATTTGGCAGTCGACATTTTTATGATTCCTTTGTCAACAGTTGAAACTCACTCCTTGTTTCTTCCTGTCAGAATCGTTACAGTTCGCCAGATATCCATAACCAAAGTATCTAAAACATAATGAGACCTCCACCTTTCGTCGGATTCAACATTGAACTCATCCAGTATAGATTGTATTGAGGAGTTTCTCGTTGGGTGCTCGATGCCATCTTCAGCAAACTTCAGCTCTTTCCTGTTATCACAACCTGGAGGTTAAACATCGGATCGTTGACCTTCTTTCTTATTGCTTCTGGAACTTCCTCCACTGTAGTTAGTTCGTCCATGTCCTTAATCTTGAGTGAAGTTTTTGATTCAAGGCAGAGGACCCTCGCCCTATTCCCGAGATTTTCTTTTAAGAATTTCACAAACGCCACGTTGTCCTTTGTTTTTTGCACACTGACCTAGGGACTTTGTTTCGAGAACTACAAGATGAACCCTCAGAATCGACGAGCGTCAGAGAGGTTCTACCATGAAGCACAAAGCACAAAGCAATCGTGATAATATTTTTAAAACTCCCGCTAAATGAAATGATTAAACTAAGAAACGATAAACAATGAAATATGCAATACACGGAAAGCATAATTCAACGTATTACTTAAGAAAATGTGTTGCTACAATTTCATTTCGCTTACTAATTATTTGTTCGTTATTGTACAAGTTGGCAAATCTTCATTGTTTGTCATTAATGTCCTAAGGACTTTGCTCATTAGTGTGCAAGTTGGTAAATTCACTTCTCGATCTGCCATATTTACTATAATTATTAGCCATGAACCTTATCTGTCACTTCAAATAATATTCTGGAAGAGCGAGGACGCACAAAAGCGTAAGAAACCTCCAAGGTAAAAAAATAATTACTGTAACCTTATTTTATTTTATTTATATGACAGGAAATAAAACAAACACTTGGCGAATGAAACAAGGAGAAGTCATTTTATTTAAAAAAGAAACTTCCAATTGAAGTATGACGCTAACGATTAACGAAGGGTTTTTATGCAGTAACATTCCATCTGTTGTCGGGCATGAAGAAGAAACATCAGAACTTATACTAGATATAATCAGGAAAGGTATTGTCAACTCACATATGATACCTTCTGAAGTATGGATAAAAATCAAAAAATTTGAATTCAATTGCTTCTTGATTTTATTCAATAAAATAATGCGGTTCCGGTCGGATGCCCAACAAGTAGTGGTGTAGATTTACTCTTTTGCTGCATAAAAGCAACGACATCACTTGAAAATACGACTATAACCATGGAGCTAATATCGCATACTGTGAAGCGAGTTCTAGGTAGTCGATCCCGAAATATAATCAAACCAGACGCAACTCAATATACCTCCATGAGGGCTATTCGACAAGTACGACGTGATTCGAGCTTTACGGATGATGATGGAGAAACGCCACCATTTGAAAAAAGATCAACATGTTCTCGATTTACCATAAATCCAAACGACAGAGCTGCAAAAACTTTATATTTACTTGTTATATGGCGAAAAATTTTTGTAAACAGTCTATTCATTGCTATTGCAATTCATTGCTATTGCAATTCATTGCTATTGCAATTCATTGCTATTGCAATTCATTGCAATTAGCTAAGCCATAAGCAAAATGGTTGTAATGAAACGTGGAAGAAATATATATACTATTATATGTAATTTAGGTTTATCTCGGAAATAAAAGAAAAATAAGTTTAAAGTTCAATGCCGTAACATGTAACATTACTATCTACTCCATCGATTACAGACTCTTGGTCAGAGTTTGGTCTATGTATTTTATATATATTTTCTTACGGTGAAATTGATACCATATTTCTTTGCTTGGAAAAAAATGATAAAAGGATCTTTGAGAGTTTCAATTGTTTCTAAAAAAATTATGAAAAGATTAATGACTTACCCTTGCGATAAATAAACCGACATCAAGATATTGTCTTCCAAAGTATCTGTGTGGTCGTGCTCATAGTACACATTGTTATTTAAAAAATCTATTGGACTGATTCGGGTAACTGCCCTCATTTCTTCATTTAATCCGATACGACCATGACTTGGTTTCTGTGAAGCTTCGATATATATTTCGGAATTATTTATTCCTGCTCTAGTCTTCAAGTAGTCATTTATTTTTGCAAAGTCTATTTTAATTGGCGTAAGCCCACCTTCATCGACTCGCAATTTTGGTATTGGTAAAAACCGTAAAAGACCTCCCGACGACACTGATATCTCAATATCAAATTGTTGATTAAATAAAGGATCTGACTCCTCTGCAATAACATCAAATAAAAACGTGTCATTAATGCGAAATTTTAAAATAGCAGCTGTATGCTCGTAAAATATTCGTCCATTATCGATGTCGTCCTGAGTGAACTCATTAATATCGGTTGTGACTCCATTGTCAATATACTCATAGAGGATTCTACCCAATTTTGGTGGTACTGTGATATTGTACTTAATCTTACGATCTTCATCCAAACATTCGTATAACAAGTGATTTCTAACAATTTGTTTTTTAGTCAACGGAAAAACAAAAAGATGTTCATTGTGTTTCCTAATGATTTCCACCGGGCTTATCGTTATATTTAAAAGTTGCTCAGTAGTATTAAATACACCGTCCGTAACAATAAACGCGATTTCATTGCGCCGAGAATTACCAGTATGGACAAAATAAATCTCCTCACGATTTATCTGATCCTGTGTGAACTTATCAACTTCGATATTCAAATCCCTTTTCAATGCTAGGAAGCCACCATAAATATGCTTAGCTATGAATGTCAAATTTTGAGGTGATGTATCATAATCTTGTGCCACTGCAAAGAAATTCTACTGAGTCTACGTCCTATGGTAATAAATTTTGACAAACTTACTTAAGTCCTTGCTTTTAATTGCGTATTTTCCTCCATGCCATACTTGTAAGCCAGTGTTGACAATAATAAAAGGCACCTCATCGTTAACTGGAGTAATTGAAATCTTTAACTCAAAGGGGACACTTTCCTTATTTCTAGCTAAGGCAATCAGTGTTATCGAATCTGTGGAGTTTTCGTTTCCATTATGAACGTATTGAATGGCACCAATTTCTAGTTGTTTTTGAGTAAAACGCTTAACTTTGAAGTTACCCGCCATGACAGAACCAAATGATGGATTCTCTATTAATTTGTACTCGAGGATTTTATTTTTAAAATATTCAGAAAAAGGCTGAATATGCGACGGAGATAGTTGTGCAGCTTTGCCTAAAAATCCGAAATGTTAAAGAAGATATATGGTGTATGTATATATAAAGGAGTATATGTATATTTAAAAATAATTGTATCGATAAAACGAACCTTCTTCTACAGTTACAACATTAGTGATCATATATAATTTCTCGGGAATAATCACAATTTTCAACATGAGGTTCCGTAGCCAGGTTATTCCGTTTGTAACGTCAAAAATAAAATGATCGCTAGACTGATTGACACCGGCTTGAATGTAGAACATTTTATTAGTATTGATAGCCGATTGATCAAACACTTTGCAGTTATATTCATCGTCAAAGTTCATCGATTGTATCTCTAAATACCCATGCATTGGTGATGTGGTTACCAGAAAAGTTATATCTCCAGGTGAAATGTTGGGATGAGAAACCTGCAATAATGGAGATTTACGAATTTTTATTTAAAGTGTGTAACTACTATATTTTTGATACATACCCGATAAATACGACTGATATTAATTCATAACAAAAGTTGCCGATGAATTAATGTAGCTGGAGATAGAAAAGAAAAGGGAAGGTACCTAACATGTACCTAAGCATGTTGAGTCTGATTACACAAATACAGATAATTGAATTCTTGTACGTGCGACAGGACAAGACAAAATATGGAGGAACTCCGTAGATTGAGTTATTAGCGACGTCTTAGCTCGACTTAGCCATAATCTTATTTGAGCTACTTCGAGATATTTGGAACTTGTAATACCCTAACATTTTATAAAATTGATTTATATAATTGTTTTGAATTATTTTTTTTATATTTCTTTTTCTATTGCCATACTGGCAGTACTGTTTTAATTTAATCATGCATGTCTTGGAATGCCATATAAATATTAAATATATTGAATTAGGAAACTTTCTTTTGTAATATTGTTAGAACTTGGATATCAGCTATTGGGTCTATAACTTTTATTATTCCATTGTTATTATTCCGTTGGAACATGCTTTGGAAAGCTACTGTCATTGTACGTCATTTCAGTATATGTCATTCATTTGAAGCGTAAATAACAATAATTTTTTTTTTTTTGATTCAAATATGTCGAACTTCGTGCCTGAAAAAGTGTTTTTTCTGGGAGAAAAGAAAAAGGTTTAATTTCGAAAAAGTATTGGGTTGTTCAATAAGTTCTGCGGTTTTTCTTAGGGTTAAAGTTAAACACACATTTTTAATATAAAGGCTTATATTTAATCTATAAGATATTGTTCATCATGGTCTATTACTTTCATTCAACGTTCTGGAAGAGACATAATGTCTCTTTTGTAAATCAGCAGGCTTTTGGGTAAAAAAGTTTTCCAGGTACCTTTTAATCTCATCTTCGGAATTGAATTGCCTTCCGTCAAAATTTTGGAGAGAGCGTAACAGATGGTAATCAGAAAGTGCAAAGTTTGGAGAGTACCGTGGGTGCTGCATAGCTTCCCAGTCAAATGAATTCAGCTTTTGTTTTGTCACTAAAGCTGTGTGTAGTCTGGCGTTGACATGATGGAATACAACGCCTTTCCTTTTCGCGAATTCTGACCGTTTTTATTCCACTTCCTGCTTCAAAGTGTCGAGCTGAGAGCAATATTTAACAGCAGTAACTCGAAGAAAAGGAGACCTCGAAAGTCTCACCAAATGATTAACATGACCTTTTTGAGATGCAAATTTCACTAGTAGCCCACCATGATCGCATACACCGAATATTGTTGTAAACCACCCATTTTTCGTCCCCGTAACCACTCTTCACAGGAAAGCCTCAAGCGAGTTCCATCTCAACAAAGACTCACAGACCATTATGCGATCTATGATGTTTCATTCACTGAGTTGGTCATGATGAGACCACTGATGGTTGGTCTCTGCAAAACGATTCTATGGGCGACGTTAAACCTCTAACCGATCTCTCACGCCGTCAAATACCGGTCACCGGTAACTGTAGCCAAGATTTGATTATCGTCTGTGGTCTGTATTTCCTGAACGAAATCGTGTAAACCGAAGCTGACAAGTGTCAGCGCTTATAGCCGAATCTTCATACACACTGCAAATCTCCCGTTGCGTCTCTGTCGCTTTGCCACCAGAGACCAAAGCAAAATATGCCACAACTTTTTTATTCTCCGTAAAAAAAAAAAAAATTATATTGAGCACTTAAAACACGTCCGAATAAAACTTATTCTCGCAACAATGTAAAGGATAACCCTCTCTATTGGAATAAACAACAAAAAATTCAGGCACAAAGAGATTTTCTGAAACTATAAACACTATTTCCACGAAAAAAACCGCAGAACTTATTGAACAATCTAAACGCTTGTGACATTGTGATCAGTGTGCAGGACGGTAGAGATACTCGATCCTCGGCATGCCTTTTTTTTATCAGCAATAAGTAATTGTTGGTAAATCTTGATACAAATAAAATCAGCGAACTTTGGTTTCAAACTCTTCACCAAAATTTTAACAGACACACAAACTCTCCCCCATTATGCTCATCTCCACAAACTCCAATCAAAAAGGATCTATCCTTTGTTGTGTGTCAGATTAATTGACGTAGTCACGTAGTTCGCTTTACCTTGTGAAACGACAATTGGCATATGAGAAAAGTTCAAAGAACTAGGAGAACCGCAGTCTATGTTAAAAAGGTGGAAGAATAACTTTTTTATTTTATATAACGGTCAAGATGACCAGAATAAAGCACTTAACGTGAATGCCGACCGACAGCCTGATTTAAAAATAGTTTTACTGATCATAACACAACTTAATGACAATAAGACTGCTAGAGCGTCTATGTAATATTTAAGGTAGTGGGAGTGGATTTGATATAGAATATACGACTTTCAGGCTGGAAAGATGTCTGTCTCATGTGCTCTGCTGTATAGACTCAACTCAAGTATAGATTCTTTTACCGCAGTGTCTTGCGTTATCATATGTGAATTTCTTCAAAAATTATAAAACCCGCAGAACGCTAATTGCTACAAATTTAAATAAACGCATCAGACACGAACTTATACTTTGTTGACCACTGGACGGATTCTGGAAAATGGAGGCGCCTCTCGTCACACCAATATAAGGTCCACACAATTCCATATTCCTTAAACTTTAAAAATAATATATCCCGGTAAAATGGGGAAGAGTAAGCCAAAAAAATAGGGAATCAACATCGAAATCACATTAAAAGCACCCACGCCAGCATACACCGATAAGAAATTATCGAGAGATTAAGAGAACACAGGGTCGTCTTTACTACTATCTAGGGGCTAAAAGGATGGTGCATCTGCAAACAACATCTGGTGAGGAAAGTAGATGGTTCTTAACTGATATAGTACGGGAATCAGCTTGAGAGATGAGGGAAGCACACATTTATACGCAACTCAACAGTTCCTAATTTTAACAAGGAGTCAAATAAGCACCGGCTTCTAGAACAAAGATCTTAGTATAAAATGATTGACTTTGTATAATTTTACCACTCTACGCTAAGACTAACGGCAGCGTTATTGAAACTCATCATAGCAAGCTGATAGGAAATAAACCCTCCTTTAAACAGCGAACATAAGCTGTTGAAATCCTAAAAGATATACTTCAGGGTTGCATTTTATCACAGTTTGTTTTCCAGGTTACTGTAAGCAATGTGGGGTGTTTTACATTGGCAGAAGGAGCAAAAGATTTCAATGGACAATGACGTCTTACATAAGGAAGCAAGACTAATCTGGCGATATCTACCTGCTTACGGGGAGGCTTTTTGGCTCCATCAAATTACTAAAAATTTAAAAGACAAGGTCTGTGAAGGCGAGCCTTATAAAAACGGAAGTTAACATTCGTCTCAGTTGGTAGCACAATCGAAAAGACAAAAGCTGAGTTCCATATGCAATCCAAACTGTCAAAAGTCAATGATTTCTGCAATACGACCAGGCTGCAATTACTCCGTTTTACCATTGAATGAATACTGTAATACTAGCTAAAAACTTGGAAAACCAGACCTTCCTAAAGAGATGCCTCCTTGTCTTCCTGAGAATTACTTGGCCAACCCATATTTCAAATAAATAGCGCATCATGAGATAAGGTCAAGAGTCGTTAGACATCATTACAAAATGAAGCAGAAGTGGTGTTGGATCGGTCATGTCTTGAGGTGCGAAAACTGTGGATACCGGTACGCCGCTGTGGATACCGCTTAAACGATCAAAGAAATGATAAAGTGAGCCTAATCTAAGACAAGGAATTTGCGCCCACTCAAGGGATTTAAACACTTTTGTAATGTTTGCACACAGCGCGGGCTCAGGGAGGAAAGAAAAGTATCGATGAACGTTGAAGGGTTAAAGGGATCTGAAGCGCATATTAGAAAACGGAACACGATGGTGAGCGAGCGTTATCATTTTGTTATATGTACTAGAAGATATATTCTTAAGAGCTTACCTCCAATATATTTCTCGATAACAATACACTTGTCGACTCTTCAACATATAGGGTCTGATTTTTCAGGACTTGTAAATTTTCCCAATATGCCGACGGATAAATTCTGAAGACGATTTCACTTTCCGCTGAACTATTTTTGATGACAACTCGGTAACTAATTAGAGTAAAAATCTTTAAAAATAACGACGCTTCTAAAGTTATACAATTAACTTACCGTACTTTATCCATAGATGCAATTTCAGTATTCCAGTACACTAATCGATCCTTTTCAATATCTAAATGAGTAAAATTAGTTAACGATGTTAAATTTGAAGTTTTAAGATTAGCAGAGTCGTTTGCACGTCGTCCCAAATACATAAGAATGCCATAGGCTGGTGCACTGATCACTTCATAATGTATCCCATCAAGTTTGGTATCCAAATTCGTTTCCAAAACAAAATCTCTATTACGAAGAATTACGAATTTACCCTCCTGAACTGTAGTAGCATTAGGTGTCTGCATAGAAACAAATGGTTCGGATGCGTGGATTTCTAAAATTCCAGTGGATTCATGTAGTCCGTCTGTCACGATAAAAGATGCAGTCCCAATGTCTGGTCCTGAATGCTGAAAGACAACCTTCCTACTATTGATGTCATCTTGACTAAAATTATCTACATATACGCCAGTTTTGTAGAATCCTCCATTTGTGCTTGAAATGTGCGTATACCGAATATCGGAAAGATTTGTGTTTATATCAGCATCCATATATTGCAGCTCGTTCTGATTTATTGTTCGGATTGACCCTCGAACAACGTGAAATATTCGATCCACTGTTCTGAATGGTGGATTGTCATTTAAGAGTTTAATTTGGACATTAATTTGGCACACAAATTGCATGTCAGTCTCTTCGCTTGATAGTATTAGAAGACTTATGACATCTTCAATAAATTCACTATCATCGTTGCAATAAAAAATTTCGTTTAGAAGTAGCTGCTCTAGAGTGAACTCGTTGATTGTAACAAGTTTAGACACGTTAGTGTCATGTCGGCATAGGTTTCCATGTTGTGGCGGTATTGATATTAAAAAACGAAAACTTTCAAAAGTGCTGAACATGATCTCAAAGTTATTCTTAGTGATTGGCGCACGATCGCCCTCGTTGACACGCAATATTTGTTTGGTTTGATGTGACAACTTCCGTGCAAGTTTGTCTTGAGGTGTGAAGATAATTTTTAATCTTGCTATAATACTGTCACAATCTAACACCGATACCATAAAATCGAGATGATCCACAAAGGACGAATACGAATTACGATGGAGGGCATAGCGAATACGGTTTTTATCGACATCCAGCTGTGTAAAAGAATCCATTTCCTGTAAAACAGAATCAAATTTAATACGAGTGGTCATGGTTGGAAAACAAATTGCAATAACACAGAAAGCCTTATTTTGTACTATCATCGAAGATAATGGTTTTGGCAATATAAATCTGTAGGGAGTCAATATCGAACTTGGACGATACTATTTACAAACGGCTAACTTAAAGTATCTAACTACAGAATCGATAAACAAAAAAAGGAAAAATAAGCAGGAGCAGAGCATAGTATTATTACAATATTTTTAATATTTTTTAAATTACTAGAGATACGAGTATTCAGCGCAACGATTGCATAAATATATTGAATACGCACAGACATAGACGCACACGCTGAGCAGCATGCAGCGGTGTCAGACGAGTCAGGCAAATCCAACGCAATTTCAGGTTTTGTAAGGAATTGACGAGGTCGATTTGTGGTCTAAATAAGATTCAAAAAAGTATACTGTTGTATTCATTGCATTGATGAACTTATTTGAAAGTGATTATACGAGGGCTGTTTGATGAATACAGGAATTAGAAATGACAATGTAACTTTTCTAGGTTTTGACAATTTATTTTTCAATATAATCCCCTTTCAACTCGATACACTTTTCCCAGCTGCAACTTTTTTAACATATCCGTATACTATAGTACGACTTTTGTTGGCTGGCAAAATACTCCTCCGTGGCGGCGATGACTTCCTCGTTTGACCCGTACTTCTTTCCGGCGAGTGATCTTTTAAGGTTTGGGAACAAAACGAAGTTGCAGGGAACCAAATCCGGAGAATGATATGAAATTTGGAGAATGAAAGAGCAATTCGTAGTGCAATTCGACTTATTTGGCTGTGGCAACTGCAGAGGTGTGAGCAGGCGCGTTATCGTGGTGGAAGAGCATTTTTTTCTTCGCATTTTTACAGAAGCCGGAGATCAATGCAGCCAAAGCAGAGTCGGTCATGCTAAGCAAAACCAATACGGTATAGAACATTCTTTATTTGGGTCTAATATGGATATTTTTGATATAACCTTTGAGTTGATGAAATCCTAATTTTGGGAAAAATTGGTGATAGTATTGTATGCGAAAGATGATTATTTCTCACATTACACTTACAAGTATTCAAAGAATTAATATAGCATAATTTCCTAATTGGTTGAAAAATAGGGTAGGCAATAAGATGTATCAATCTGGTGATCCCCAATGTTGTAACAATTCATACACATCAATTGTGCGTATTTTACCTCCAAGTGATAACCATCAGATAGTGGTCGATGTCCCATGCTACTCCGACATATGAGCTCCAATTCTTAAGCTGGTAAGGATTTCTGAGACTAAGTCAGGGTCTTGGAAAAAAATGGTGGTGGATTAGCCCTTAATGGACCATCGGCAGCGCTCATATCCACTAACGGATAACCAGCCTCAGCCGAAAAACTAGTGGAGGCAATGTACTGCTGCAATCGTATCTTTGGTTGTACTGTCGAAAATTATACTCTGCACAACTCCTTTGACAACGGATTCGGGCGGATAGAAACATCGTAACTAACATGCAATTCCCACAATTAGTCCAATTAGGCTGTTGGAGCGACCAACCTGGGTTGTTACCTCTTCAAAGCGTCAGGGGATGACTTTGTTAGGACCATACACCAACTCATCTATAAAATATGGTCGAACCAAAGTATGTCCATTGAATGAAACCTCAGCATTGTTTATCCAGTGCTGAAGAAATGAGACGCTCTGAACTGCACCAACTACAGAAGCATCAGTTTTCTTAACATGATGGATCCAATTTTTGTCGGTGACGGGAGGAGGAAATACGACGACGAAATTAGACAGAAGAATGAGTTTCCAAGGACTGAGGTGGCTGGTTCAGCGCAGTAGATGAGGACCACTACTCAAGTGCCGCACGCAACTGCAAAGGGACCTCAACCAACTTAGCATGCGCAACTGGTGGCAACTAGCTAAAGATTGAACTGGCTGGATGCGCTTATTAGTTGAGCCCAGGTTAACCCCGGAATGCAGCACCGCCTCAAGTAAGTAAGTTATTAAGTAATTTCAAAAATACAACATTGCACTGAAGCACTAGATTTAAAAAAAAAATAAAGAATTATCCTTATTCTATTGGTGACATTCACACTACCTTTAACAATGTCTTTTTACTTTTAAGCTTAATGGACTGTTTTTAATGAATGTTTTCAATAAATAATATGTAACCTTTTTTAAAAAGCATTCAACCAAATTTATCAAATTATATTTGTTAACTTCATGTTTTTTACCTTTGCAAATTTTCGCGATCCTTCGACAAAAATTGATCCATATTTCGTTGGTTGTATAATTTTATAGATAATATTTCTTGAAAATGTTACCAAAGGCACAGTTGCAAAAAGAAGCACTTCGTCATTTAAAATAAACTCTTTCGAACCATTTATCTCGATGAAAGACTTTCTTTTCGAAATAATACGGAGGCTAGTGAATGTTATCCGAAAGTCAAACGTTTGCGTTGTTATAAGTCCATGTGATGCAACAAACTGTAAAAAAAATGGAAATGATAAAAAGAGCACTTAAAAATTTACACAAATAAATAAGAAATACATAAAATATGTAATGAAAGTAAGAAACTTGTAAAAAACGAGGTTGTAAAGGCAAACTTTAGGTGAGCCGCCAAAAGAAATGACGAGGAAAGAGTTACAGGATAAGAGGTAACCTCAACTTTAGTTTTTGTAAAGAAATTGTATAGAAGTTCTTTAGAAACCCTAAAGATCATGGTAAGGTTAAAGTAAGATTTGTGGATTATGAAGAAAGAGTCTTCTAATGAAATTTTAACATTATTCTTTCAATTCAAAAATTTATTAGTCCCGAGATATGGCATATAAACCTTTACTGCTGGTACTTGAATTAAAGCTTTCGGAATTTTACCGGATATCTTAACATTGATTTTCAGAGAATCGTAGTTAGTCAACATATCCATCAACTGCTTAATGAATAAAAAAGACATTAACAGACATTTAATTTAAAAACTTCGACAAAAACACAGATACTGTTTGGAAATAAAGAAGCCCCTATCCGGGGAAAAAGTTAGCGCAGCAGTTAAAAGATTGCAAAACAATTTTTTTAAAGTCTTCATCATCTATTCTTATTATAAAAGAGAAATAAGCCACAGATGACAACGCGCCTCCTCATCTATGATCACATACGTACACTTTATACTTCTGGTACTTCTCAAGAATTTGAATCTGTTTTCACGCGATAAAAAGCATATACTTAACCAAACCAGATAATACGACTGATTCGTCGTTGAAATCGGTTACGCATAATGATAATTGACTAAAAACCGATAAGCAATCACCTAGCTATGATCAGTATTGAAGCAACTTTCCTAAACTTCAGATTACGCCCCTGCTGACTAAGCTGAAACTGTGTCAAACAGGAGTTCTATGATCTCCAGGACGGAGTCTATGAAGGCTATCCGAAGTATTATGTCAAAATCGTACTCGGAAAATCCAATGCTAAAATCCGAATTCGGCAGATCAATCGAAAAGCACAACCTCCACGACACGACAACAGAAAATGACTTTCTACTAATCGATTTTGCGGAAGCACTAGATTTTTAAAACTGGAAAAGACCAATGAACTTCAAGTCAAGACTTACCCTCTTTTCATCGACTTCAAAAACGTATACACAGAAACTATTCATCGGCTAGAGGTTAACAAGACATAAGCCTAATTCCGCCATTCAGTAGTCCCGGTGGAAAACACGCTATGACATGGGAAATTTAGAAACAGTTTCCCGAAACTAATCCAAAAATATACTGTACTAATGTGATCTCTTCAATTTAGCGCTGGAACAGATAAGGCAGATGTCAACAAAACCGTTGGGCTGTCCTTGAAGAACAGGCAAAACGAGTACCCATGAAGAACAAAACATCTGTCTCTGACGAAACATCACTGTTGACAATAATGACATTAAAGTGAATTAGAAGTGTACCTACTTCGGAGTAAATAAAAACTTCACGAATGGTACAATCTGGACTCCGGCCACGATTTGGTGGTCAAAATGTTACTTCAAACTTTGTAATCACACATAAGCGATTATATTATGTTGCGTCAAAAATTGTAATTTATACACATTATCTAACATTGACCCAAAAAATTTAAAAGGCAGATCTTTATACAATCATAACAATAGCAAACAAAATAATATAATTAAATAGAGAGAGCGAGTTACCTTGAATTCATCCTGCCATGGTTTACCAACATTGTGGATGTATCTAACTTGATTCAACAGCAACTGACTGTTACTAAACCAATCAACATTGACCCATGATGCATCTATTTGCCTAAGCCTTTGAATTGCCCCATATTGCGGAGGCTTTGCAATATTGTAACGTATGTCAATATTTTCTTCTAAAGAGTCCGTACCAATAGAAAGATTGAAAGATGTAATAAAAATTGAAGACTTGTGAATCATGATAAGACCCGTATTATTAACAAGTCTAAGTATTAGAGGATGAACCGAAACAGCCAGACTTGCAGTGTCACTAGTCTCGATTCCATCCGATACTTGAAGTCTTATATTGTACGAAAATGACTCCGTGATTTTACCATCGACAATATATTTAACCTTTCCCATGTTGATATCTGTTTGCGAGAAAGTTTCTGTGATATTTCCATTCACTTCAAAATGACCATAAACTTCTTTGGGATTTTTGGGTGGAATGATTGTATAAACCAAAACATTCGGTGAACTATCCGGATCATCAATATGAAACAAGTCATTTCCAACGATCTTCTCAACGCCCTCAATAACTCGAAGAACCTTATTTCTTGGTATCTGCAATTGCGGAGGATCATTGACTGGTGTTATGTTTGCATGAAGTAGAAATCGATGTTTGCCGAACATGTATTCTGGCACTTTATGTGATGACCCATCGACCTGCATATCGATTGTTGCATGATCGTTGAAGCCCTCAGCTCCATTGTGTACGTACTTAACTTTATCCGTATTTAAGTCGACTAAATTAAATGACCACGTGGGAATAAAGTTGTTCTTTTCTCTGGAAAATTGAAGGATAGTTCCAAATTTTGGCTGTTGAACAATATTGAATTTTATTGCTGATTCCATGACTTCAAGTCGTTGGACGTCAAACAAGATATCTATATTTGACTGGGTGATGAATATTGAACCACCTTCTAGCAGTTGAAGTGGAGATATATAAAGAAGTTCGCTCGCAGGATTGAATTCAGCAAAGATCTACAAAAGATAATTTAGTAATTAGACATGAATCATAATTGTGGGTTAATTACCTTGAAGGGTCCCTGATAGTCGGCTTTTATGCAATAAGCTTGGTCGCAGTAGCAAATAAATTCGTCGACATTAAGCTGGTTGCATATTCCACTAAGTAAGCAAGGGCTTTCCTCAATGCATGGATATTTCCAAACACAATCAACTGAGAGCTTATTGCTTGCCTTGATATGAGGAAAACCCAGCATGTTATCGTTTACCTGAAATGTTCTCATGCATCCCTTAAAACTTTGATCATTGACTTTCAGACCCTCATTCAAGAGTTTCCGTCTAACTTTCTCCGGTACTCCTCCTATGAAAAAGCTCTTCTCTAGTTGAATTCTATCTTCGGTTGAGTTGAAATTTTTCTCCATGGATACCGTGCCATCTACGCTGAGTTTTATTTGCATAGAGTTGTAGGCAAGTTTCACTTCGTGCCAATGACCATCAGAAATAGTCCTGTTTGGAGATAGCTTCAATATGTTTCCCCCCTTGTTAAAGATTAGATGAAGCATATTTTCCTGTATCTCAACAAGTACAAAATCATAACCTCCATTAAAAAGTACCACTCCAGTAGGTTCAATCGTTCGCAATTCGAATATGAAGCTATGAAGAAAATAAATACATTTCCTGAAGATATGATTTTAGAAAATAGTTACGAATCTTCAGCCAGACTAGATTCCTTGACTAATAGTGCAAACGAATCATCGGCTAGGAAACTAATAGGATCATTAGTTTTAGCTTCGAATTCGGTGCTGCACAACCAGGAAACTCCAATACTAGTCGCATGACCTATTTGCTCTTTAGCTCGTTTTATAAGATTTATGTTATTGTAGAATACCTTTGAAAATTTTCAAAATTAAAAACCCTCAAAGGCTAAAAATCTTTCATACTTACATCAGAGATACATCCGCGAAAGTTATTGACGTCCTTTAAGTACTCGGCCCTAAATTCACCGACGCCCCCCAAATAAGTTCCATAATGCACGTTAAAAGTAGACGATCCAGTTTTTAGGGTTTTTCGAATAATATTCGCATCTACCTGAAGAGTAATGTTGCTTTCGTATCTTTGAATAGCTACATCATGCCAATCTAAATCATTTAATCTTTGCTTCTTTGGTGAAAGTAACTACAACAAATTGATGCAACAAATATATGAATTAGAATGTATAATGGATAGTTTTAAGCATTTCAAAACATACTTGTATAACATCACGATCTAATTTAAAAGTTAAATTGATGACTCCGTCGTCTAAACGGATTAGGCAATAATCCGTCCTACCGTCGGCTAAGAAAAGAAAAGCGTTTTCTTGTTGTGTACGGAACTTGATACGGATATTTGTTGAAAGCTTTGCTTCTTGCAGTGGCATAGTTATGTATCCATCGCCGAAAAACGATACTAAAAATATAAAATAAACATACATAAACATAAATAAAAAATCCAATAAAGTTGTTGGCATACGTTTAATGGCTTTGTATCCTAACATCAATGACCACACCGCGAGACAATCATCGATTTTGAATGAGAGATATGAGGAATAAATTTGTTGGATAAAAAGAATTGTTCTAACCACCTAAGTTCACCATCTCTATTTTAAAGATGAAAAAAGGTAATTCTTGCTTCAAGAACGTTTGTGATAGTATCTACGATACCTATGTATCTTGGACAAAAAACGCAGCAAATATGCAATCGCATTCTATGATGAGCCATTTGCATAACTTGGTACTTGTCAGCACATCAATTTCTGGACATGAACTTAAACTGACATTCAAGCGACATTAAAAATCTTGAAGAGTTATTTATGGGTTATTCTGATGCAACATGATCGTCCATATAACAGAACCCGTAAAACTTAAGAACGTAGTTGCATTTACAGATGCCACATGATACGGATTAGCTTACATTGTCATCCGTCTCGACTCTTCTCTGGATAATATGTTGTTAACAAATACGAATCATCATACTATAAACTATCTACGCACGTTCATGTATCTGTGACTAGTCCAACAGCAGTCTCAGTGACGAAATAACTATTCCCAAAGAAATCGCTCAATTGGAGGAGTTTGTGCAAATTTATTTCTACAATTATAATAGAGTACCTTGGGCACACTTTTTCATAGCATTAATAATATCCCCGTGCTCGAAATCGTCCTATTCACCTACCAATAAGAATCTGTCAAACGAGGAGATTGGCAGGTATTTAAAACAAATGGACGATACCATAAAACCAACGATGGACAATACGACATCTCTGTATCAATACCCTGACAATGAAAACACATTCTGCAACGCAACTATTGACACATTGCACTAGCACAATAGTAAACTGATGTCGAGCCTAAAATTCTTGTTCAAGCAGTTTACTGATAGACGTAACTCGAAGGTCATTACAAGTTTTCGATCAAAAATATAAAAAAAAGAAAATTAAAGCTTTTGTAAGTTTGTACAAAAATAATACAATTTGGGCGATAAACAACAGTATCCCAAATATGTTCCAGCAAATACTATAAATATAAAAAAACGCCCCTTCCTGGCGACTTGACCTGCTTTGACCTCACCGACAAGGGGGAACTTCCAATATTCAATTTGAAGGACAAGCTCACAACTTCAAATCATCGAAAAGTAAGATATCAGTGGACCCGATATGATACCGAATATCCCACTTAAATCTATCGTTGACGACGAAAATACACCATAGTTCTGGATAACCAATCCGTTCCGAGGCAGTACATAATATCTGACATGACGCGACTTAACTTAGGACGGAAGAGATTTCCAAGACTACGTCAGGGTCTTAAAAAAGAGATGGTGACAGATGAACTCTAAATGGACCAACAGCAGTGCTCACATCCCCTAACTGGTTACTGCGGGCTAGGTGTTCGACTATGGAAAAAATCTATGGTTACGATGCAAGAACAACCCTCTACAAACGAAATAAGGACAACAAACTTCGCATCTGTACGTGAAATGTCAGGTATTTTAGTGGCCCAAGAGCAACCCAACAACTAGTGGAGGGACTGGACTGCTGATAAGCAGTTCAGGAAATGCAACGTGACGGGCCGGATAAAAAAAAGATGGAAAGCTGCGGTGACAAAATGAGCGCCTATTTGGATGCGTACTTGCTATTAGAGGCAGACTTACGCAACAAGCCTTAAGTTCCTGGCATGTAAACAAGCGCCTCGTAACAATCCGCATTAATGCTAATTTTGTCAATATTTACCTTATATGCGCGCATGCCGCTAAAGAGGGGAAAGATAGCAAAACTAAAGAAAGCTTCTACGAGCTCTTAGACAAAACCTACGAGTAGTGCCCTAGCTATGAGATTAAAATTCTCCTCCGCGACTTTAATGCAAAGTTAGGAAAAGAGAGTATCTGGCGTAGTACTGGCAAAAAGTATAGCCTGCACAACAACACCTTTGGACTCAGGTCAATCGGCGGGACGAAACATTATCGTAGCTAGCATGTGGTTTCCGTATCTTGATATTCATAAGAGGACTTGGAGGATTCTTGATCAATCAACCTTCAACCAGATTGACCACATTATAATAGACGCAAGGGTCTCCTTCAATGTTATGGATGTCCGAATGCTCCGAGATGCCAACATCGACTCGAACTACTACCTTGTTAATTACTGCCAAGGTATGGTTGCAGATATCTAGAACATAGCAAAGACTATCTAATACATTGAGAAAGTTTGATGTCGGACGATTACAATCGCCAGAGACCGCCAAAGCCTCTTCCGATCGAGTGTCCTTTAATCTATTAAGATCAGTGGCAACGTTGCCAAAAAGTCATCAGAGACGCCGCCTGGATTAAGTGAAGATAAACATATCTAAGCTTAATTCTAACAAAGCTGCTGAAGTGGACGGCGAGACTGCCGAGCTATTCAAAGCGGTAGGACATGGCTTAGTAAGGACCATACACGATCTTATCTGTAACATGACGATGCAGCAACTACAAAGCCATCAGTCTTCTTCATATCACATACGAGATCCTTTTTTGATCGTAAGCTTAAGGCCAGGAGAGTTTATCATCGACCAAAAATTTACACTACCCCAAATCTGAGAGAAAAACCCATAAGCTCTTAATCAATACACACCACCTTTTCATCAGATTAAAGGCAGCGTCGGTAAAGAACTCATCAAGATCCTTGATGTCAAAAAAAGATTCAGACAATGTTTTAATATTATACTTAAAAGAATAGCGCAAAACAATAGGTGCCAACACAAGAGACATAACCTTTCAAAAGTCCATCCAATAGAAAGAAAGCAGCGTTATATCAGTGGTGCTTTCGTGATAATTGAGACGGAAGCGGCAAGTGTCGATTAACGGTCAATGAGGGCACGACCAAGTATATGCTATCAACAAGAAAGGACTCCCAACACCGACATCTTGGACAGAACGTCAGCCTTGACAGATCTAATTTTGAGGTGGTTGAGGACTTTGTCTTCTTAGACTCCACTATCAATGGCACCAGCGCTGAGACTTCTCCTCCTGCCAATCGCTACTTCTTTTTGTTATGAAGGGAATTGACTAGTACTGCCCTCTCTTGACCAACAAAAGTTACCGTATATAAAACCTTAATGATCTCAGTTCTATTACATGGCGCAAAGGCATAGACTATCAAAAATGGATGAGGGTGCTTTTCGGTTCTTTGAGAGGAAAACTCTTCGGGTGATTTTCGGTTCCGTCTTTGTAAACGGTGAGTGGAGCAAGAGATACAACGATGAACTGCACGGACTATACAGCGACATCGAATTAGTCAGTAAAAAAAATGAAGGTCCAACGACCAAGGTGTCTGGGGCATGTAGAGAAGATAGAAACCAATGTACCGGTCGGAAAAATCTTCAAAACCCCCGGCGCACGCAAATGCAGTGGAAAGAAGCTCAGCCAGCTTAGCGTGTGAAACTGAGGGAGCTAGCTTAAGATCAAGCTGGGTGGAGACGATTGTTGGTTGAGGCCACTTTAAGTAAGTATTTCGTTTTTTATTTTATTTTCCTTATCCATATCGATAATAGACTAGAAAAAGAAAATAAGTTCAGATGGCAGACACTTATTCTCGGAGTTGGATGATCTGAAAAAAAAAAAAAAACAATCGCATTGCAAAATATAAATCTTCTCCCGTATCCATACACCTCAATAAGTCGAAAAAAAACTCTTAACAAAAAAAAACTATACACTTTCGAAAAAAACATATTTTTCGCATTACATATTTTGTATGTAAAATTTGTTTATAACATATTTCTGGTTAAATCGTATTGTCACATACCATTTTATGGTAAGTAACATGCCCAAAGATTTATGTTGGTCGGACAATTCAATCTGGAGATTTAACTGCGTTAAAATTTTTATTCGTTTTAGTTTGTTTTAATTATGTTGAAATAAAGTTTTATTGCTTACAAGTTATAAGTCAGCTATCCCAAGACTATTCTAGCTATTGTGCTTCTAAGCATACGAGTTTACAATAAAATGGCAATGTATATATAGTACAGAAAATATAGGACGTATTCACACATCGCACGTGAATAAGCGAATACATCGGGATGTAATATAAATACATATACAGCATTACCTTGAAACAAATGGAAAATTTTCGAAAAAAGGTGACTTCCTTGAGATACACCTTGTGTGACTGTATTAGAATCTTTAGTAGAAGATCTAGAGAGGACATAGTATTGACATCATGTTTAATAAAATTAAAACCCAGGGTGAAAGCCGAGTCCTTATAGTTTGAAAAGGATGATTTTATTTGAAATTTTTTCGAAGGCTTTACTGAAATCGGTAGCATTAACATTTATTTATTTTCCATCTTCTCAAACACAAAGTGTATAAGAGAGATTTGAGCTTAAAAAAATAGTACTGATTAGGCGAGAAGATATATTGGGTATCAGATTTACTCTTGAAGGATTTGGGTATATGGTACAAGAAAGTTTAGCTATTTGACGGTGATAAATATTTAAGCCTACAACGGGATATCTCGACCTTCTAAAACTTGTTTCGTATTGTCTGCTGATTGCTTCAATAACATTAAAAAGCTTGCGTTCATCATTCTTTTTTTAAACAAATATTAAGTCTAACAAAAATATTATATGCAATATACATGCATATGTACATATGTACAAATGGATGACTTACCTTTCATTGCTTTAGTCAAGACAAGTACTGCTAAGATAAATACTAAGCGGACAGTTAAATGTATTCCAGCAAAGATGTGCATGATAGATACATTGCCTTTGCAAAACCATATGTGTAATGTAAATAGATTTATATGTAAATGCGTACTTATATTTAAATAAAATTAATCTTCTATGTAGATATTTGGTATCGTAGGAATCACATTTTCGTAGAATTTAACTTAATGGACAAACACTAATTAGTTTTGTTTTCATTATGATTTTTAAATACATTATTGGCATACAAAATTACAGTGGATGATATGAATCTCTTCTTTTAATCGAATTAAACATATGTAAAGATACATTTACTTTGAAACGCCGATAGTTACAGCAAAGACTTTTGTAGTCAATTGTTTAAAATAATTTGCAAGATTGCCTTGGCAACACATAAAATTGGGAAAATTAATGACTACACCATTTAATTAAATATCGGAACAATATAGGTATCTACATGAAAAAAAGTAACTAGATAGATAAATAAAAAATTAATGAAGCGGAAATAAATACTTCTGTAGACAGAGAGATTCCACATAAATATGTTTTGCAGATTCTCATGGGATAAATTAAAAAATATAACTGGAAATGAATTAGGTATAAATAATTTTGTAAGACACGTCAGTTTGTTCTAAAAATAAGAACTGAGAACTGCTCTTTTTGAGGATCAGAACGCGCAAACTAATGCTACACAAAAGCACTCTCTGATTTAAGTCGAGGATTCGGCATTGTTTTTGTTACATTTTACTACATTCGCCATTTCGCGATTATAAACGATCGTTTTGTTTGTGTTCAACAACAAAATAAAACTCAATTAAAGACCCACATATCGTTTTCTGTTTTAATTCGTTTTAATTTATGACAAAAGTAAAATCGAGCGTAATTTAAAATTCCGATAATCACGAGTAAGAGTAGGTGCTTTTTTTAACCATATTCAGAAGCAACTCGCCGCGAACGAATATCTCTTTAGTACTGATCGTATCCCGATCACCAATGCAGACGCACCCAAGAGAACGAAATTGTACGATTATCTCTGTACATAATTTCTCGAGTTCCCTAAGAATCAATCCTCCCCCGTAATATGAAGAGTATGTATGCATACACAGTTCCATATCCGAGCACACTTATGTACATATATATGTGTAATATAAATGTGATTACTGAAGGGAACAAATTCATTCTATTCGTATTCGCCGTGGATCGATTTTGTGATGCAGAAATGAGGGTAAAATAATGAGTAATTTTTATTCCATAAATAAAAATTAAATAGTGTAAAACTTCAGGTTCCTATATTTAGATGTACAATTCAAATGGTTAGTATAATGGGGAACATTGTAGTATGTAAATGTATTTTTAGATTCTCAATTCTTCTACAAAGGTCTCCAAAATCACTTAACAAACAGCGTAACTCGATTTACACGTGCGTTGACACATCCGTTTGGTTTGAGTGTTTGCATGCTTGAAAATAGATATACCATAATCTACAATATGGATGCAAAACGTTTTATTTTAAATTACAGAAAAAAATTTCATATACTCGTACATACATATGTAACATGTATGTTTGTGAATACGTTGCCAAACCTTCAAATAGATCAATTTTTCTGTATGGTTTCTATCATCCATACAGAAGGCAAGAAACAATATCAAATGTTTACGGATATGTGCCCCTGGTACGTATGTAATTATTTACCTCGTATGAAACTGAATTGATAATAAAATCAATGCGAACTGAATTTTTAAGAAAACTATGATAAAATGAAAGAGCTTAACGATGCATTTTTTGAAATCAAAATTTGGCGAATCGGTATATACGAGTATATATGGTAGTATTGATATGTTATTATAGAATCTCCCATTTTTGCAATAGGGATTCTATCTGATCTCACGCATACTATTATGTTTTCTGACTTTTATGTTGTAAAATGTCTGCTTCGGCTTTAACAGCGTTTGAAATTATCCAATTTTTTTATCAAAATGAACTTTTATTTACGACTACGTTACAAGGGTAACGTATAGTTTTAGTGACAAAATTCGAATACACTTCCTTACTCTATAATATTGCCATGTCAAGGAGACCGCACAACGCCAGAAGTGAACGAAGTAGGCGAGTCAATAAGTCAAAATCGTAATCAATCGATTCCGCGCGGTTTGCAAGAGTTGAGAGTCTCCCGAAAGTCCTATACTCGTATTTTGTGAAAAGAATCGCTATGCGTCCATACATATATGGTCATATTGACTCAATATCTGAAGTCAAATTACTTTCGTGCCCGTCGAACTTTCGTTGATTGTTGTCTATTGAAGACGGAATGAGATCCCCATTCCGTCCTAAATGACGAGGCATGATGGCATTGTTAATAGGCAAAATTGACCCTTTTGACCAACCAATTCGAAAATATAAAGCAAATCTTAATAGAGATTTGGTAATTTGGAAATCACGAATATTTCACCAGATATTGATATTCTATCAGGAATAGTGAAAAAAGTCGCCGCAAGAAACCTGTCAACAAGACCCTATTAGAAAGTTGACAAAAAAAAATAGATTTATCATTTTATCAATTCATAATTCGAGTAATAATTACAAATGCAAAAGAGATAATTTATACTATTGTACAACTAGTCGGCGTGACTATACTATAAACTAGATACCTCCCTCTAAATTCTCTAGTTACTCTCTAGCCATTGTGCATTTACTATACTCTGCAGTACTTTGTTTTACACACGTCAAATTTATTTGATGGCACTGTTTTTTGCACAGCCCCACAGGTGGATGCCGACACAGGTTTTATTTATAAAGGATTATTATTTATTGATTTCCTGCCAATAAGCCAATATCTGACGTCAAGTCAATTTTTTTTTTCTTTTTGACATGTTGCCTCCATCTTAATATTGCATCGAGGGTGATGCCAAGATATTTAGCAGTATTTGTATGTGGGGTCTGCATGTTAGCGATCAATATACGCCGAATATTTTTTTTAGGTGAAGTCAACATGCGATGACTTCGAATCGTTAATTTTAAATCGCTATTTTTTAGCCCAGCTAGAGATGAGGCTGACTCTATCTTGGAGCTTCTTTGTAGACTCTTCTTCTGTGTCTCCAGTGACTATTACAGCAGTATCATCTGCAAATGTAGCGATAATATTGTTCTGTGTTGTCGGTAGGTCGTTGGTGAACAGCAGGTACATTATTGGGCCCAAAATGTTGCTTTGCAGAACTCTTGCTTTAACTCCCGTGTTTCACTCGGAAAAAACGTTGGTTAGATAGGATTCAGTATTAAAAAATACTAATTGTGGAGTAGCTTTTGAAGTTTATGAAGTAGCCCTTTATGCCATACTTTATCAAAGGCATGTACAACGTCAAGAAAGACCGCTGAGAACACTTGTTTTTCTTCTGGTGCTTTTTCGGCAACATCTGATTTATTGTCGAGTGGCTATCTCGAAAGCCAAATTGATGGTTTGGTATGAGTTTCTTCTTATCCAAGATAGGCTTTAATCGAGAAAAAAGTATCTTATCGTATAATTTAGACAAAACTAGAAATAGGGATTCCGAATATAATACTTTTTCAGCATTTGCTTCTGCCCACGTACCACGTACCATAGCCGATGTTTGTGCTATCGGTCTTCTCAAATTTTCGATTGTTCTCCCTATCGATTAATTAGTATTTTTATCATGTGTGAATTCACTTGGATATCTGTCTATGGATTCGTTTTTAATTTCCTTGATTACTTGCCGGAGCTTTTGTGTAATTCTATTAAGGTTCGTTCTATCTATTAGTGCCCGTAATTCATCCCATTTTTTTTTTTTTTTTTTTTTTTTTTTTTTTTTTTTTTTTTTTTTTTTTTGTAGCTTTCGTTTTTTTATCAATGAGTTCCAATATTAGTTTTTAGGATAGTTTCATTCTGCAGTTTTTCTTTTTTACGGATCAGAGAACTAACCCAGGTAGCCTTCTGGAAGATCATCATCTTCAAGCCTTTCTTTAAGTCTGCTAGTTTGTTGGGGTTAGTTGGCCAGAACATTGGTTTGCCAGTGGATATAAATTCACTTTGTAAGAATTGGTCTTGTATTAGTTGTTTGTATTTTGTTTGTTTTGATTATTATAGTTATTGCCTGGAACTCTTCGGTTTTTAGTTTTTCTTCTTCATAATACTCTACAGATCTTTTAATGATCACAGCACTCCCGCCTCGCACACTCTTATGAGGGTGGAACTTATGGTAGCAATCATAATGTTTGTTTTGTGAAAAAAGTTTCCGAAATCAAACAAACAAATTTTTTCTTTATACAGGGTGAGTTTTTTAACTTGAGACATCCAAATTACTAGAAAAATACGCGACGCGATATCGCGAAAAATGTTTCAGACAAAAGTCACAAGGTTCTGAAGGGGACATAAGATGGTGACCACGAGTTTGACCTTGCACTGGCACGCCTAAATCATTAATCGGTTTCCAACGTTGTTAGGGTGTTAAAAGATCGAGATTTGTTTTGAGAAAGTCATTATTGCCTCGAGTGAAGTTAAAACTCAAGTCCTAAACTTATATGAGAGTGTATGATGTGCACTCTGCCCTTTTTTTCTACTTGAACGGAACTTTACTTCATTTAGAAGTTAAATTTTTTTTTTTTTGAGGAACTGATTGCTATTAGTAACGTTTTCCAGATTAATAATGCAGGCTATTTCAATTCAAGAGAAAATTGAAATAATATTGATTTATGGAGAAAGTGGAAGGAACATCGATGGTGCTGTTACTCTTTACGCCCACGTTTCCTAGACCAGATACGATCGCGCGCTTCCTTTTATCGGGTCATCCCACAATTCACTGGTGAAGGACGTGTGCAACCAAAGAAAAGGAATCGGTCAGATAGGGTGGCTGTTGAGAACAATGAAATAGCAGTATCAGCTGCCGTTGCACACGATCCTCACATTAGCACTCGGCAAATAAGTCGTGAATCAGGAATTTCTAAAACGACTGTCTGTAAGATATTACATCGACATAAATACCGCTCTTATCATGTTTCAATGCATCAAGAATTTTCTAGTAAGGATTTTCGCAATCGGGTTTCCATTTGTCAATGGGCACTTCAGCAAATTGAACGAGACCCCCTTTTCTTCGCCAAGGTGTTATTCGCTCATGAGTCGACTTTCCCCAATAACGATACGGTCAATCGACATAATATGCATTACTGGGCTACCGAAAACCATTTTTGGTTGCGACAAGTTAAACGCCAGCACCCTTGGAATGTTAATGTTTGTGCGGGAATTATTGGGGATAAATTAATAGGTCCATATTTTTTTGAAGGCAACTTGAATGGCGAAAAGTATGCAAACTTCTTGCGGGACCGTCTTCCTAGAGGAACTGCCATTGGAGTTGCGACAAACAATGTGGTTTCAACATGATGGTTGTCCAGCCCATTATTCCCAAGTAGCCCGGGGCGTATTAAACAATGTTTACCATCAACGATAGATCGGACCAGGGGGTCCTAGGCAATGGGCTGCTAGATCACCTGATCTTACGTCACTTGAGGTTTACAAGTGACCTCACAAAAGTGAGGTTTACAGAAAAAAGCCAAGAACACGTGAGGACATGAAAAGACGAATAACTGAAGCTTGCCGGAAGATTACGCCAGAAATACTTCTCAGTTCTGTTGGTTCATTTAGAGCGCGGATAGACAAGTGTATTGAAGTGAATGGTCACATTTTCGAGCATTTGTTGAAAAAGTTTCGGGAAATAAACGTCGAAATGGGAAGAATTCAATGATTCAACAGTGTGAGGCAAGGGGACCCACTCTAATTAATCACCCCGAAAGAAACAAAGTACTGCTACGTCGACGGTGTTGTTTCTAGGTTATGCTAAACGCAGTATGTAAAAATAAATGACAAGCCTACGAGCAATACGACTGAACAATGAAAATCAGAAATTATCATTTGAAAAATCAAAAGTGACCTTCGTTTGACCTTGAAAATGGGTCTCAAGGTCAAACTCGTGGTCACCATCTTATGACCCCTTCAGAACCTTGTGACTTTTGTCTGAAACATTTTCCGCGATTTTTCGTACTTTTCGAGTAACTTTGATGTCTTAAGTTCTATGGCGCCCTCTGACGGGAAAAGAACGCATATTTGAAAAAAGTGTTTCATGTAAAAGAATTGTAATTTTTTACGCAGATTACGAATCTCTCAAAAAATAGGGGTTCCCATTAAAAAATCAAAATTGACCTTGAAAATGGGGCTCAAGATCAAACTCGTGGTCACCATCTTGTGTCCCCTTCGGAACCTTGTTTATTTTGTCTGAAACATTTTTCGCGATATCACGTATTTTTCGAGAAATTTGGATGTCTCAAGTTAAAAAACTCACCCGGTATAGGACTACTTGAAGCTCATCCTATTTCTTCAGTAATCCATTAGCATTCAATTCCATTATCCTTAGATTTTTAGGCATGATTATTAAGAAAATTATAAAAATTAAAAAAAGGAATTTAAAAAAAAGACAGCATTTGAGCAACAAAATATTTCTTAAATAAATTAAGCAAGATCCTGAGCCAAATTTTGGAAAGGTGTCAAATTATCAATGGAAAAAAAGCCATAGCTTTAGGACTGCAAACAGATTAGCTAAGAGAGCAATTGTAAATGCTTCTCAACGCAGAGCTAAAATCGGATTTTTTTTTTGGTGCACCAATTACAGAGGAAAAAGTAAAATGGTTAGAAACAGTTCGGCTGATTCGTTCGTCAACTCTGAATCGTTCTGTATTATTCCAAATTTAGCAATTAAGGAAATTGAATTCCGCCTTTACATAGAAGACGACAAAACTGCGGAATATATTTTATGTGAATGCATGGTATGTATGCATGGGAAAACTCTCAAAATCTTCATTAAAGAGATTCGCAATTGGAGGTAAAAGTTGTCATCGAAAACTCCTAGAAGAGCAAAGCTCCAGTCAACGATCGCATTCCATTTGAATTCTATAAAAATTGTACGTAGGAATACGCTTACAAGAGATTTTATTCGAATACTGGAAACTGCAAATGCTCTGAATGTTTGGCGAAGCATTTCAATGAAGTAACTCCGTGAGTGGAAGAATAAGAAAAAAGAACATCTTACTAGAATTTCAAGGTGGCTTTAGATGCAATTATTCGATAATTTAAAGGAAATATTCTATCTTTTTAACATTATAGAGTTGTATAAGAAGACGCCTATAAAACTATATACCATTTTCGTTGGGTCCCCGCCCAATAATTAAGTCTAGGACCATTATTGACGTAGTCTCATAATAAACGGAGGTAGAGCAATACTGCTCTTTTTTTTTATAATAATTGAAAATTGCCGAGCACACCAAAACAAGTCTAACCTTTCTATCTGTCAAAAGCAAACTGAATATGCTGTACAATGGAAACTGTGAACATATTTACTGGACATGTGTACCAATGGGGTGGCCGTGGTGTAGCGGTATATTCACAGACTCCTCAAGCAAAAGGTCGCGGGTTCGAATCCCGTGCGAGGCAATTCTTTGAAAAAGTCTTTTCATAGAATTTGATTGTAGTTATTGTATATGAAAATCCCGTCGGCGTCAACTCTGACATGAAGGCATAACACTGATGTGGGAGTTATTGCTGGCTGGGCTAAATGTAACGAACTAACAACTAGCACGTAATAAGGCCCACTGGTTGAGGGTGCACTGGTTCGTCCCGTACAGTTTGACAACCACCTGTTGGAAAAATATCGAAAACAAACACACCTGAGTTTCAAACTACTACACCACCCGCCCGCGCCCTGGAGAAAGGCCAGTAAGAGGGTATTCATATTCCCTTGGTGCGCTCGCGGTATTATAAAAAAAAAACCAATACAGCAAAAAAAAAATCGATAATAGAGTGTCCGTTGCACGTGAAATTTCAAAAGTCACCTTACTTGTTGCTCACACCTCGCATAGTCATATGGTAGTTGGTAGTAGTAGTACAGTTAGAAAAGCTGGAAGCGTTCCAACAGCAACCATTGTATAAAAATACTCTTATCTACTGTTTGGATTACTTTTCATGCCGGAGGCATCAATGAACTGTAATTCCTCCGAGATGATGCTGGAAAGTCGGTTACAGTTGTAGTTACCGGTATCGCTCTATTTAAACCAATTTTTTGGGACGAATTGAATTCTAACAGTGCTACTTACTATACAGTACTTCCCAAATTCGGTTATGCCGCAATATGCCGCACGTATGGTTTAACATCTTTAGATCACTATAAACATAAATTGTGCAGAAATTTGAGGAGAACCGAATTCTCGATACCGAGAAGCGTTTGCTTCCATGTGCGGACTGCCACGAAAATTAGAGCTGCAAGACGTAAGTTGTTCATCAAAACCCAAATGTGTCTACTATTTAAAGGTCACAGCCGTTAGAGTAGTTGTATGCAAGTTTGCAAGTATTTTACCGATTGATTTCAAACTTGATATGTATCAAATCAAATTATAATAATAAATCGAGCCGTATAAGGAGCCCCGCGAATAGCCCTAAACAATGGTGGCTACACTAAAGGTATTACAGTGAAACCTACGATGTGCTAAATTTACTTCGTACACCTTTAACCAACTATGTGCAAGAGGGAGCATCGCCCTAGAATTAATTCAAGAACCTTGGGCTATCAAGGGTAAGATATTTGGCCTGAATAATAGTGAGCGAATATTAGAATTTGTCCGAGTAGATTTTAAAATGAGGTCCGCTTTACTGGTCGGCTCAAAAATTAAATATCTTCTCTATATATATCATTGTCTGATTGAACAGTGCCACCATCGCAATTTTCATCTCATTCTTCAATGTGTGGGACCCTCAACTTAATCAATTGCGCAAAATGTACGGTAAATGAGATCTATGCAACGCCGCTTTAAACAACTTCAATAAAGAATTAAGAAAGATTCGATCATCTTCAAGAAATTATTTCAAAAGATTCTTTAAATAGCTTAGGCCTGCTGCAAAGATAGGTGGTACTTTCACAGCTAGTCAAAAGGAAACTCTAAAAATCTGTAAAATCTCTAAAAATGTGTACTCGTTTTATTATATCTCTCATATGATTAAACTAAGACCTGCAATGTCATTGGAAAGCAAATGACTAAATAAACAAAAGGAAAGTCGTCTATGTAAAATCAAGATCCCTGAAATACATGAAATACATAGTATTTGAAAAAAAAATAGTTTTAGAAATTATTTAACCTTTTAGATAAATTCCAAATCTGAGTCGGAAACGTCAGGTGAAACCAATGATTTCGTTCGAAATACATACGAGTAAAACAATTTTAAAAACATTGGTAAAGAACAGTGACCAAATTATCTGCAAAATGCGATCGATTAATATAAATGAATAAAAGAAGCTCTACTGAGAGTGTGTTCTTTTCAGAACGCAAAATATCACGTTCAAGATCGTGTCTTTTGCAGTGTATTATAGATTTATGCCAAAAGTGAAAAGACAACTTGTTTGAGTTCGAAATGATGACGCATTTCCCATTGCCTTAGGCATACGCAATACATTGATGTATAGAGTTTTCTAATAGGAACTTGACAACTTTGAATTTAATTTGTGAACGCACTCTTTCACTAATCATCAAATTGTCACTGTCAATTTATTCAGTAAACTCAACATTTTCATCATGGTAAAGTACACTAACGAGCAATGTCTACAAATTATAAAAATTTTCTTCAGATATTCGGAGTCGGTGACCGCAACTTTAAGAGCATTAACTCTTATTTTCGGTCGTAATTCTCGCCCTAGTAGACAAGTAATAACAAGTTTAGTGCAAAAATTTGAGTCTACATAATTGTTGTGTGATGTTACCGTGTCAGTGAGACAACGGGTTGGTCGAAGTGTCGAAAATATCGCTGCCGTTCATACGTCCGTAGCAAACGATTCAAATCAGTCAATTCCACGGCGTTCTCAAGAATTGGGCATCGCTGAGACCACATTATGGCGTGTTCGTTCAGTGACGAAGCTCATTTTTGGCTCAATGGGTTCGTTAATAAGCCAAATATGCGTTATTGGTCGGGTGAAAACCCACATGTGCTTCATGAATCACCACTTCATCCACAAAAAATAACTGTTTGGTGCGGTTTGCATGCCGGCAGCGTTATTGGGCCATATTTTTTCTTCGACGATAACGATCGTCACGTTACCGTGAATGGTCAGCGCTATCGCGCCATGATCACCGATTGTTTTTGGCTCAAATTGGAAGATATGGACTTGGGCGATATGTGGTTTCAACACAAGCCACACAGCACACGCTACAATCGATTTATTGAAGAGTAAGTTTGTGTTCGTGTAAGTAAGTTCGTGCGATTTAACGCCGATTGACTATTTTTTGTGGGGCTCGTTTAGTCATTGGTTAATGCCAACACGCCGACGACGTTGGAAGAGCTCAGAGCCAACATTGAACGCGAAATAGCGGCCGTTTCGGCCGAAATGTGTTGAAAATTAGGTCCAACGAATCGACCTCTGCAAACATGCCCGCGGTGGGTATATGAACGAAGTCGAGTTCCATTCATAAATGTTTTGATTGTACTTCAAGCCAATAATAAAGTTTTTGAAATATGTCAAATGGTATGCCTTTTATTTAAAAAAAAATTTGTCAAGTCGTTATTAGAAAACCCTATATTTTTATGTCTGCATTCTTGCGACGTCATCAGTTTAGCTGTTGTACTAAAGTGCCTTTTATAATTTTGGGTATCTGGCATTTGTTGCTACCATATGTGGGTCATATATTTACTTGGATACAATATTGGGGCAGGTACAATGCATGTAGGTTCACTACAAGTGAATTTCTGATACAGTGCATTTGACAAAAGAGAAGAAGAAAGAAAAAGAAAACAACAATTTAAATTATAAAAAGAAAATTATTTATTTTATATATTAACTTTACTTCTCCAACGCATAAGGCCCTAAAAAGATGCCCAGTATCCTCCAATCCGAATTATTGTTTTACACCTTTGTCGTCAACTTATGGCCAACTTTGCTGCAAAGTCATTTAGTCATTGTCGCCAAACTTTTTTTAAATTTCAGTTTAAGCTATTTTATTGTCCTTATATCTTTTCCATCGATCCTCTGCTCCAAAAGCTTCCAGGTATTTTCAATCTGATTTCCGTCTAGAGACTGAGAAAGCTAATCCAGCACATTGACCGCATTTTTAATTTTAAATATAGATATGACTACCATGTATTGGACCGTTATCCTCTTGTAGGAACCAATTGCGGCTTGCCACTTCCTAATAGCATTTCAACGAATGCCAATAATCCTTTTTTGAAGAGTTTGATTATTCTTTGAACATCGAGATTTCCAATGAAGATCACAAATTTTCCAATTACCACCGCTAAGATTGAATCATAAATATACCATTTTACCGAATGTTCCACAGTTCGTGGGACGACAATTCACCATTCACATTCCGCACACATCTAAAGAGATTGTTTGAAAGATAAATCATCAGTGAAAATACTTTTGGAACATTCTATATCTTTGTTACGGTCAACCAATTTAAGTCTTATTTTAGTGTGTTTTTTGGTTAGCAGACTTGGTCCCAACGTTATTGTAAAAAGTTTCCCAAAATCCACGCAAGATTTGAATTTTGCGCCATTTATGCGGTAAAGTGTTGTCGAAAAAAACAGCGTTACAGCTGACATGTGAGGATTACTAAAATGGAGCTCTACAAGAAAGAACAATGCATTTTAAAAAACAATGAAGGTTAGGCAGCAACAGTTCGCAATTTTCGTTTAAAATATGCAGGTTTAACTTTAAGGTTCAAGAAGAGATTTATTCAAAAATTCAGCGGGACTGAATCAATTAGTGATATTAGATACTCTGCCCGTTCTTCAACAAAATCGTTCAACATAAAACATTGAAATAGTTCACGAGAGTGCTGCTGAGAATTTAAGAACATCAACTGAACAAAGTGGACAAGATTTGGACATTTCGAGAAGCTCTCTACAGCATATTCGCACGAAAGATTTGCATCTTCATGTCTAAAAAGTGCAATTAACTCAAGAACTGAAGCACAACAAAAAGTGTTCGTTAAATGGATTATGGAACAACAACAAGTTGTGGATGCTGATTTTTCAAACAAAAATCATCTTCAACGATGAAGCCCATTTTCATTTTCAAGGCTTTGTTAAAATATACGAGTAATTATTGAGAAACAAATGCAACTACAACGTGCCACTGTTTGATGCAGATTTTGGGCTGGAGGCATCATCGGACCATTCTGGTGCTCGCTACCGCTACATGATAACCTAACTTTTTGTACCTAAATTGCAAGATATGAATGTGGACGGCATGTGTTTTCAACAAGACGGGGTCACATGCGCGTATGTTTATGCATTGCATTGTTTTAACGAAATTTAACCACATTTATGCAAAAATGTCATGAAGATTTCGACAAATGTGCCAGCAAAACCGTGATGTCCATTTACCCGATATGCTATTCCACACATAACTCAATCCTGTATACTTTATGAATCAATAAAAAAAATTTATAAAATTTTATTTGAGTTGATAAATCAATGCTTGCCATTTACTTTTTAAAAATTATTTCATGTTAATATTGACCACCACTTAGAATCACTGATTCGAGCATATTGACTGATGTCTCGCTATTAGCACGTGTAATGTTATCTTCAAAGGTTGCAATTAACACTGGCTTATCGACATAGACGATAAGCAAACAATTTTCTTAAAGCGTCAAAAAGGCGTCAAATAGCACGATCTAACCGGCCAATTCACCAGTACAAAACGAGAGATAAATTGCTCACCTGACTCATTTCTCAATTGGTCCTTCGACTCGCACGCTGTGTTGCATGTAGCGCCATCCTCCTGGAACCACATGTCGACCAGGTTCAGCTCGTGCATTTTTGGCAAAAAAAAAAAGTCATTGACGTTAACATTATTCTTCTCATCTTTGAAAAAAAAAGGGCCTATGTTTCTGAGGTTGTTCGTCGGACCAAAAACGGCAGTTTTGTTTATTAACATACCCATTCCACCAGAAATGAGCTTCGTCACTGAAGACAATTTTTCGATAAAAAAGCGAATCTCCTTCTAGCTTTTCTAAGGCCCACTCACCGAAAATTCGACGCTATGGCAGGTCGTTCGACTTCAGCTCTTGCACGAGCTGTATTTTGTAAAGCTTTAAACCAAGATCATTGCATAAACTCTTCCACGTAGTCGAGTAACGCAATCCCAATTGCTGCAAACGGCGACGAATGGACAAATCACGGTCTTCATTAACACTGATGGATACAAAAGCGTGAAATTGGTGTGAAATTAGCTTGAATTTCTTGCTTAGTAGATCGAAGTGTGCGAAAAACATTTTTCACAAAGCACGAATTTTGATAATTAAATTCAATAATTTGTAAGCTTTGTTCGGATGTAAGTCTTTTCATGATGAAATGGCAATACTAACTGAGCACGTTTAACACATGTCATGAATTTCGAATGAGCTGTCAAAAATAGAATACTGAAAAACCAAACAGCAAAAATCACCTGCCTAGGTGCTGTTTCATTCTTATCCGATTAAGGGTCTCGAAACTAATATATAAAAATAAAATTGTTAGCAAAATTGAACTTAGTTCATCAACATGGTCTGCTTTTCATTGGAGCCATATTTTTTCCCCGGGGAGCATTTTTTTGAGTCTTGCTAACAGGTAATAGGATACACGTTTCATACATTGTCATATACCGCATGAAAAAAATCCTTTTCATTTCGCTTAAACAACTCCAAACTGCGGTCTAAATCATCAACACATTGTTATTTTTGGTTAACTGCGAGCAAACGCGGTATTTGCAAATACTCGTGCAAATTATGATTTACACGATCTATTGATATTTTTACTAACTCACGCACTTTCACTTTACGGTTGCTCAAAACGATTTTGTGCATTTTTTTTACGTTTTCAGGCGTTACAGCCTCATTTGGGTGCGGAGCGTTCAGCATCATTTGTTTCTGTACGACGGTGTGAATTCAGCAAACCACCGGAAAATTATTGCTTTTGACGTAGCAGATACCTTGTAATACTTTTCAAGGCACTCTTGACTTTAAACGGTATTTTTTCCATCAAATAACAGTATCAATATGATACTAAATGTTAACATTTAACAAACATACATAACTTATCCTATGTTAATTTTTATAAACTATCTGATATTTTTCTATTAATTCAATCGCTATTTCAGTATATTAACGTACCACCTTGAGTTCTCGGAATAACCACCGTGTGGCGCTCCCATTGTTCCGATGTTAGTTCCGTTTTTTTTTTTTTCGTTAAGTTGGTTTATCTGTTTTTGATATTCTCTCTAAATCTTAGCATCATAGCTTGACATTTGCAAAAGTTCCGTAGCCAAGAGTACATTTAACTCTGTGTGTTGGCGATTTTTTACAGTTTTAGAAATGAATTTAAATTTGTAACAACGAACGTTGGAAATGTTGGAAAAGTTTTTCGGCAACGGTCGTATACTAGTGGCACTAGCGGTTCAAAAGTGGTCGAGAGTCGATCAAAGATAATGAACGCAGTGGCTTTTGATGAGGTAAAAGAAATGTTGGTCAATAACCATAAATTAACCATCAGAGAGATAGCGGAGGACTTGAATATTGCCTATGGATCCGTCCAAGACATTTTGGTTAATGATTTGAGTTTCCGTCGTGTAGGAGCAAAGTTGGTGCCAAAAAACCTCAATTTCATGCAAAAAAGAGACTGTGTTAACGTCGCAAAAGAAATAATTTGTGAGGCTGAATCCATCAAATGGATCATTATTGGAAACTAGACGTGGGTTTATGAGTACGACACACGATCCAGACATCAGGCAAGTGAATGGATTTCACCAAATGAGCCGAGACCAAAACATCCACATCATTTTCAGTCAAAAAATAGTAAGTACAGTAAACAAAGAGTATTATTTGGGCGTTATGGGACGTTTGCGTGAAGCAATTCGCCGAAAGAGAGAGATTGTGGGCAGAAAGCTCGTGGTGATAAAAAATGTTTCGAGGATTGGATCAAGCGCTGGTATAAATATGTTGCAGTCAATGGGGATTACTTTGGAGTGGACAATATAGATTTAGATAAATAAACTTGTATTTTTAATTTTCTCAATAAACTTTTTGATATGTCGTATAAGAGTCGCATATCGACAAGCGCATATGGTTTCGTTATTCTTATACTCGAACTCCTCTTTTACATTGTGATCTTACATTGCGATCTTACATTATTCTATAATACTCGTATTGTTATAATTGGTATCGTGCTTTGTGGCATCATTTGTATTTAATTCAGTCTCTTTCTTAGTTCTACCATCAACATGTACTCATGTACAATTAAAGGTATAAGAAATATAAATTAATTTGTTATAGAAGACAAAAATTGAATATAATTGTCATATGGTATATTTCGATTTTTCGATTTATTTATTTATTTGTTTTATAATGTTGTTGTTTTTGGTTTTGAAAATGTCAAAAGGTGTGTCACTAAAGCTTCAATATGTATCTCGATGACTAATGGTCGAAATGTCGTCATATTTGACATGTATCGTTTAAGGTTAGTACTAACTAAAAATTGAATTGATATATTATTAAAGTCACCATTTACCACTTGTTCTCCAAAAAGCGATGTGTATGTACCTACACAACTGTTCTTTTTTTAAACAATCGATAAGAGAATATAAGATACCAAATTAATCTTAGCTTGTTCACACACACACTTGTTCTAAATTAAAACTGAAAGAATAATTTCTTAGAGACCAAAGACCACTTCTCTTCAAAATAATGAACAAAAGATCTTCTCTATTGAAAAATAAAAATAATAATAATAATAATAATAATACAGAGTAAAAGAGAAGAGTGTCTTAGAATAAAGGACGAATTTTAACCTTCTTCGATTTTCTGCATTACTCGTTTTCTGGGGTTGGCTTAATTTGCTGACCGCACTATTTCGAATCAACTCGTTAGTTATGCCAATATTTTTCTAATGTTTTGGCATTTTTCTGGCATTTTCGTAGCCCGTTGTAGCACCTTTATTTAAATTTTAAGAGCTGCATGAAGGACTGCTGTCGTTGCTTATGATAGCAATATCATTGGCTTACCAAAATATAGACATCCAGTGAAAAAATATTACTATCGGGAAGTGTTCAGTCATAATCTACGAGTATAAGGCGTTATTACAATATAAAACAGATGAAAATGCGCCAAATAAGCGCGTACACTTATATATGGAAAAACTTCAAAAGATCAAAATTGGTCGTTCCGTCAATGGTTGCAAAAATTTAAGATTCGCGCCTGCTCCTTACATACATAATTTTTCACAGGGGCTATAGTATTTTCCCGTATCATATGAATATGTTAGTTGGGTATTGAAATCAGAAAACTACCATCGCAAAATTATAATCGGCTATGGCGCACAAACCTTTCTTAATGGCGTGTTACCAAGCAATATAATTGCATATGGAAATCAGTTCAAAAGAAATACTTTAAACTCCACTACACCATTTTAAATAAGCAGATTAGATTGGATACCACTTCAAAAATAATGTCGAGACTTGCGTTACGATCGATGGATATTGCTGCTGGGCCATAATCAAAGAGTAATCATTGGCTCAAATTGTTGATCACATAACAGTACAAACGTTATATCCTTTTGCAAATTTTTTAATCAAACGATTTTTATCATTAGTATTAGTGTTGCTATTTTATAAAATAAACGTAAAATCTTGTTTAGTTCTATCATAATTCGAAAAAATATAGTACAAAAAAAAAAAAGGCTTTTGTGACCAATTGACAATAGTTTGTAGTTCAGCACTTTGGATGGAATCCTTTTGCTCTAAGAACAGATTTAATTCTGCTTGACATATGGTAGATTCCATAAGTGTTCTGTACTTGCTACGGTTTAAACTCTTTCACGAAGTTTAGACACGGTCACACAAACCACTTGGACTTGAACAATCGGCTGAACATTTTGTAATCATACGATTTACTTCAGTTCTAATGTATTCGATCGGAATGAGATCAGGAGGTTGTGGTGGTCAATCAAGTAATTGAAACTGGTTTTTTCCAAGCCCTATTTTAATCACTTAGGCGGTATGCTTCTGATCATTATCTTGCTGGAAGATAACGCCCGAGACAATTAAATCATCTGGATCCTCATTCGAGGATACTGACTTGTTGAGTGGCGTTTATTCGTCCTTCTACTTTTACATATTGACCAACACCTTTCATGTAGATACAACCCCATATCATCAAATTTAATTTCGACTATAAATTAAAGGGTTAATCGCCCGTTGGCGATCATTACCGAAACGACTAATCTCAATCTTAGTTTCGTTGGATCACACAATTTTTCTCCGAGTCTTAGGCTACTACGATGACATACAATGCATAATTGAGTCTAACTGATCGCATGTCTTCGAAAAGGGTTCTTCATAAATCTCTGAAACTTCACGGTGCATTCCCTTTTTTCTTTGCGCATGCTCATTTAGAACATCTATGATTGTTAATTTTCAATTAGATGACAGCCAAGATCGACCAAGACAAAATCCATTCGTCAGAGGATGATATATGCCATTCGGTGCCAATAAGTAGATACTGAGAATTGGACTTGCAATTTCACAATACTCGATAATTTTCTAGACTCTAATATGTCAACTGATACATACTGTTGGAGAAGCAGTAACCAAAATCTTAGAGTTCGAAATTGTTATCGACATTTTAGTTATAAATGCCCTGTACTATACATATCGATCCATAGGATTAATATTTTACGTAATAAAATATTATTTGGGTAATTGCTTTAACTCAAGATGTCAATTGTGCAATAATTTATCGTCTGGATAATGAATGGCACTTCCATGGTGAATGACTTACGTCAATTTAACAACTATTTTAGGATAACTCAATGTAAAATAAAACAACAGGTACCTATGAAAGCCATAAAAAAAAGTCAAATGACTACTCGATGTTTTTTTCAAAAAACATCAAAGAATGTCAACACATTTAAACCTAAACCTAAGCTCTAAAACATCATTATTATATTTTAAAAATTAACTTAACTCATGACAGTCTCTTTATCACGAAAGGTGTAAACATTGAACGAAACTCACCACAGTTTTAGTGAATCTTGACTTTTATCTCACAAAACGTCAAAATTGTGCGTCTTCCTTTATAAATGCGTACGTGTGCGCTATTTGTGAAGACTGCATACGCACACATCCGTATCTGGATTCATATAACATGCAGTTCAATATGCAAACACCTGACATTTTACTCTGTGTTGGCTTGTCGTTTCTGTGGATAAAGAGAGAAATCGCTCCAAGTCGAATTCCTTTTCAATGTGTGTGAAGTACGTCATCTATGTTTAGAAACAAAGAATAAGTGAAAGGTGGGTTGTTTTTTATTATTATTATTATTTTTTTTGTATTTTAATTATCAATTGGGTGGTGCAATTATTGAACTGGAAGGAATGGAGAGCGATACATGTACCCACGGCTTTTAAAGTGAAAAGGAGAATTGTAAAAACTGTTTATTTGGAGTTACGTTAATAAATAAATAGCAACGCTAGAACAATTACGGCAAAAAGAAAGTAAAAAAATAAGAAGAACAAAAGCATTTAGAATAAAAGCTGAGTATGACCGAGTCCAAAACTGATGCTTTGCCCAAGAGAGGCCACGTCAATGAGGGTAAGCAATTTCCGTAATCTATCCTAGTGAAATTCTTCCTTTTATTTCTCAGAAATTAAATTCATATCACCAGCAACTTTCACTTAGATTATTAGACTTCAAAAGCTGAAAGCAAATTTTGGGAATGGCGAGTTTTGTTATCAAACAAGTTCCTTTTGCAGAATTTGTATTTGATTGTATTGATTGTGAATATTCTGGAGCTGAAAACAATCTATAATAAATATTCGTGCATAATTGTCGATACAGAATTGCAAACGTTCTACTTTCCGCTTTGTGATGCAACTAATTAGCAAATTTTCATTGTGCGAAAGTTTTCTCTTCCAAAAGATGAAGTTCATGCGTGGAGTTGTTAATTGTGATATTTTTTTTATAAATACACAGAGGCTTGAAACTTCATTTTGCAGTTATTCGTGCGCTTTATCTTAATTATCAATTTCGTGGTGGAAAGTCTCGTAAACAAAATTTTCTTTTGAAACCAAGGCAGTTGTAATGGGAAGAGGCCAGTGGTTTAGATATCATCTAGCTCCTGATATATTATTAGATAGATAGAGGTAGCAAATTCTGCTGCGAGTTAATGTAACAATTACGGGACAGAAGGTGAAAAAATAACTTATGTCCGTATGTTTTCTTTTTGAATTAAATTGAACCTGGCTTTAAGTTAACGCTGATTACTTAACAATTCGGTTAATTTAAAATTAAGTTCTTAAGACGTTACGCATACATTTTGCCATTAGACCCAAAAAGTTTTATCTTAGTCTTATCGGATAATAGGATATTTTTCGAATACTGGCGTTTACCGCACTTAAATGAAGAATGTTTCTTGCTACCCTTCTGTTTAAGACATCTCTTATGAATTTGTTCTAATTGTTCGGCTTTAATTAGAAGAGGCCAAACACTAGCATCTTTATGTACAGTTCCATACTTCCATCTACTCATTACAAAATAAATTGTTCACATTTATAAGCCTAAACTAAAATACTGAATTATTCTTTACAAACTCTCAACTTTTCTTTATCGATTGGTCTTAACAACGACGAAAAAATTTAACGTTCATCAGTTGGTCCTATTGCTTATACGCCAAATTAAACGATTTTGAAATGAATAAATAAGTGTAATGTTACGGACATGTTTTGCTTTTGTTTAATTTTTTTTTTTTGGATAGTGGTGTCCCTACTATTTTCCCTTCCACTGCCTTGAATATCAGCAGCTGAATGGCTTTTAGATTCAGACACATGGGTATAATATGGGTTACTAAATTCGTGCGGCTTTTTTTCAAAATTTGAACGTTTATTTAAGAAAAACATGTACAATAGTATTATTCAAAGTATTGCCCATCTGAAGCTTTTTTCTATCTTTCTGGCAATTTTTGGATCCCATCCCAAAAGAACTGCGCCGGCTTGGCAGCCAAGAATGAATCAAGCCAATTTTTGATATTCTGCTCTGATGTGAATAGTATTTCAGTGAAGGCGTTCTGCATCCACCGTAACAAATGGTAGTCAGAAGGGGCAAGGTCTGGGCTATAAAGCGGGTGGGGTAAGACTTCCCATCCACTGTTTTCCAAAAAGTTCTTAACCGGAATAGCAACGTGGGGCCGAGCGTTGTCATGATAGAAAATTATTGCCTCGTGTCTGGTCGCATATTCCGGGCATTTTTCGGCAACTGCTCTCTTCAAAGGGATTAATTGTGTTCGGTAGCGTTGTCCATTGATGGTTTCACCCTTTGCCGTTGATTTGGCTGGTTGGCCGGGTTTCACATATGATTTTTTGGGCTTGGGTTTGTCGTAATGGATCCATTTTTCATCACCAGTAACAATCCGATGCAAAAATGACTTTCTTTTATGGCGTTCCAGCAGCATTTTGGACATGCAAAACCGCCTTTCGACGTCTCTCGGCTTGAGTTCATGTGGAACCCAATTTCCTTGCTTTTGAATATGTCCAGCTGCTTTTAAACGTTTTGAAATGGCTGCTTGAGTGACACCTAAAGATTCTGCGAGCTCTTCTTGTGTTTGGCAACAATCTTCATAGAGTAATACTTCCAGTCATACATCTTCAAACTTTTTTGGCTGCCCAGGACGTTTATCGTCTTCCAAGCCAAAATCATCACTTTTAAATCGTGCAAACCACTTTTGGCACGTTCGCTCAGCTAGCGCATGTTCACCATAAACTTAGACCAAAATACGATGACTTTCGGCAGCAGTTTTCTTCAGTAATGAAGTAATGAAAAAGAAGAATTGTTGTTTACGCTTCAAATGAATGACATATACTGAAATGACATACAATGACAGTAGCTTTCCAACGCGTGTTCTAATGGAATAATGACAATGGAATAATACAAGTTACGCCATCTCTTAGCAAACCGCACGAATTAAGTGCGGTTTCCCAATATTTGTTTTCGTTTTTGCTTCTATAGAGACGAACAACCTTCTCCTTAAAATAGTCTCAATAGATCTGGACCGTGTCGTAACATCGCATCTAAATTGCACCAACATCTGAAGAGTTTGCAAACAACTCAGTAATAGCACTCGTGTTGCGATAAATATATACGACAATAGATTTTACCGTTCAGAAATATTTCCGACATTAACTTTCGATGTTTCCTCTATATTGAGGTGAACAATAAAAAATACAATTTTTTATTTTCTTAAGAAATGTGAATTTACAGCGGCCTTGTTTTCTGCATAGCCGGAAAGGCTTGTTAAAATAAGGAAATAAGTAATATTTAAACTTACTTGGTGGCTGGTGTATTATATGCTATAGGGTGTATTATAATTTTTTTCGAAGTCACATTCTATCATAGCAGTAACAACGTGCGTGTGGTGAAACGATGCGTTTTCGTAACAAAGCAACACATTTTCAATGAGTTCCCCCCGCCATTTTTTCTTTATTGATTTTTTCAAATTGTCTACAATATTTGCGCAAGATGCTGCATAGATTATTGGCTGCTTTAAGTTAATGATCAGAATTATATAAAATTTTGTATTTATGTTCTCAGATAATGTTGGTACCTTCATCTTTTGTTAATCACTGTCGATAGCGTAAACACACTGCTCGATAACACAACATAACCATCACAAATTATTACCATTAAAAAAACACGGCGGTTTTAGTTAACTCAGCTGATCTTTTGGCAAAAGTAATGCTCAAAAAGTGTGCTTTCAATAACTAGGCGGATGGCATTAAAGAAATTACCGAAGTCAACCGATTTACTCACCACTAGGTATCTACTTTCACAATCTCCAAAGAAATTTCCATATAACGTTGCTGTGACGTAGGGCTAACTAGCAGAGCTGCAAGATTTTCAGCTTCAAAAGCTCCTCGTTGCTAAGCGAGCTAATAGCCGTATGTACGTTCGACAAATATCAAATGTCGACACCACTCATTTTAGTTAAAATTTTTTTTTTTTGAAGGAAGCGAAGCAAGTGTAAGTGATATCTTCATATTCCGGACAGTATCCGGAAAAGAAGTGTAGAGGAATTTTGATGTCATTAATATTATATATAAAAATATTTATGAAGAATTTGTTTAACCAACGACATATCTAATGTATTGAACAGTGTGCTAGATGTTGCCCTTTTTCTCACCTGTTTAGTGAATTATTGCTTTTAGAAGAGCTCACCACTAATGAACATTTTGGCAAAGCCCTTTCTGCCTAATTTATAAGCTATTTCGTTAGCATCATTATCTCTTTGACTTAATATGCACCAGAATCTGCCTTGATTGTTCTTAGTTTGCAGGGCGTTGAAGCTGGATTTTGAATTCAAAACAATTAGAACCCAGCATCTTAAATGCTACTTCAGTTCTCAGTGAACATATTGATTGTTGCACCTTTCATGCTTATCTCGAAAATGATTTGGTGCTATTAGAGCCTCTGGCGATGCCATTAGGCCGTTTCACTGGCTTTTTCATTTCCTTCAATACCCTTATGACCTGCTACCCAACAGAGCTTGACTTTGTTTCTTTTAGATATGTCCTGAAGAGTATTACGGATTTGCCACACCGATTTTGATTAAAACATATTCGAACCTAACATTTCACTGCTCCTTGATTGTCCGTGAGTATATGGAATGGGGGTTCCTTTCATGCCTGTTCCAAGAATGATTCTTGTATATTCTTGAAAGACATGAAACTCAGCTTGAAAAACATTGCAACTTTTTCCCGTTGACTTGCCAATGTTTGTATTTGGGCCATGGGCCATTGGGCCATGCACCTATTCCGGTAGCCAATTTGAATTCATCCGTATACCTCTTGTTAGCTTTAAATCTGATGTTAAGCTTTGGGAGTGCCATGCTTTCCGATTTGTGCTCACTATTTTGAACCTCACTTCGAAGCATAAAGCTATTGATGTGCTGTCATTTACCGCACAGATCAGTCTCTGAGATGAGACTTATAAGGGGTGATTCATCGTGAGGTTTGATTTTCAATAGGCTTTTTTTGACAGATCACGCGTGAATCCTATCAAACTGATTTGAATTTTTGTTCAATATCGTTAGGCAAGTCATCATGAAAAGACTCACCACAACAGCGTCTTCAAATTGTTCAGATGTATTACGAAAATCAGCGTTCTGTGAAAAATGTTTTTTGTGCGATTCGAGGAACTTACGGTGCGAAACCACTGAAACTACAGAAACCACTATTGCCAATACCATTCGTAAATTTGAGTCCCAGTTTACATTAGTGGATGAAACTCGACCGGTTAGACCACATCCAGCACGTAGTGAAGAAACTTTAACAGCTGAAGCTGAGAGTGTACGTGAAGACCATGACGAATCGATTCGTCGTCGTTCTTCAGTAGCTTGGCTTATATTACGTGAGTATCTCGGCCTAAAAGCGTACAAAATTCAACTTGTGCAAGAAATGAAGCCAGGCGGCTTGAATTTGCGTCATATTTTCAGTAAATGGGCTCTGGAAAAACTCAATGAAAATCCTGTGTTTGTTAATTTTGTTAATATGAGCTTTAATTTCCTCCTGTTTAGCTATGGACAGCGCGTTTGGAGATTTCGAATATCCTCTTTTATCAAGTAAATTTGTGCAAAGTGAATTTATTTTTTCTTTATTAAGGTTCTCACAAAACCATTTGTTTCGCCAAAACAACAAAGAATGCACTTTTTACACTTTTACTATTATTCTTTCATCTGAAAATTCAATGTAGTAGTCACAAGTAACTTGTCGGTTTTTTAATTAATTCCGGGGTTCTTGGTTTTTGATGTGAAATTTTCTTTAAAACAGATCAGTGAATTAATATAAAGACTTCTTGCATTGTAACTTCCCAAAGCCCAGTTATTATTATTGAATAACAATTGATGATTTTGAAGCGATATTAAGTTTCTTTTTGTAATGTATAGTAAACACTTATTTATACTTTTGTCATCACTTGAGCTGATATGATAATCCGGATCTTTGATTGAATCATTAAAGTTTTCCCAAATTGGACATTCTGAATTATTCAAATCAAAATGAAGATCTACTTTGATAATACCAGCTAAAGAAATTAAAATTTAAGAATAATTATCTTAGCGATCCGACCATTTTAAATTACATCCTGAAAGTTAGTCGAACTGTTTATCTACGTTTCCTAACTAACTCGTTTTTGGATCACCGGATGTGTCTGAAACCAAAATTTTTGGATTTAAAAAAAAAATACTGGAATAATATTGTATAACCCGGATAATAGTGTGGCATCCGTTTATTACAGAAACGATACAAAATAAACCAAGAAACCTAAGTAAGTATCTAATATTCAAGAATTTACCTTCAATGTTTTCAAAATCAATATCTGAAGCTCGAAGATTTTTCGTTTCAATATCAACGACAGCTCTATTACCTGCAAAAATTCTGCTGACGCGCGATGTTATTTTGTATTTGTTAATAAACTTTAGCTTTATTTTAAGTTTTTCGACAAAACGTTTCTTTAACAACATAAACAATAAATAATAGACAAATTCACAATTTAAATTTACTTTTAAGACAACAAACAATTAAAAACGGACAACAATCGAAACAACACTGCAACACAATCAACTTCCGACGCGGATTGTTTTTACGAACAAACGACATAAGTCACAAACTGATCTCCTATTTGTTCTGCGAATAACTGCACAAGTATAAATATTTTCAAGAATCTTCGTAACGTCTTTGGGGTAATACCATAAGTTTACTTGTGTTTAGTCTTCTCACAGAAAAGGGATAAGGAAAAATAGCACAAATCTAGTATCACACGAAATTTTTATTTTTTTTTTTTGGAACAATGACACAAGTCAACTTATATTCCCAAAAAGAAATATAATTCTGGAAAAAGAGCGTAGGTGTGTCTTGAATTGATATGCAGTTACAGCATAAGAGCATAAGTAAATATTAACAATCGAAATTTTTACTTATGCTGTTTTCCCTTGTGCAAACTGAATAGGAAATGACTTGTTGTTTTCCTTTCTTCTATAATAAGAAAAAAATATGGCAAATAGAATTGAATATTGGTTATCCGGTGGTGCAAAAAACTCAATTTCAACATAAGTCGACTTATGCTGTTTTTCCTTGTCGCCACAGATATGCATTCACATGCATATGTGCTGCATACAATGCTTTGCGTAAGTCTGCGTACAATAATATTTTCACTCCTTTCCAACGTTTCTACTAAAAAGTTTACAGTAAGTTTGAGCTGTGTTCTGCAGAATTCCTTTGTATTCTCATTCGATTGCTTAACCTTGTAGAAGATGGACATTCTTGCAGATCGAAATCTTAACAGAACCATGGAAAGGGTTAACGGGAAAGAATTGGATGTCTCTGAGAGAAAAATAATCGTTGAGTAGTACGAAAAAAGAAAATCGTACGGTGACATATCCAAAATAACAAAACGACATCATTCAACAATCCAGAGAGATGTAGAAAATTTTAAGGCCCGAGTAACACTTGTGAACAAAGAAACATACGGTAGACCTTAAAAAGATAGGTATGTCTGAAAGCAAATTTATTGTGCATCAGGTGTCAAAAGAACCTGGTTTGATCTTAGGTAAAATAGCAACTAGACTGGAGACCATGTTTGATACCTCGGTACACCCCTCAACTGTATATAAAGCACTCCACATGGCTGAATAAAAGAGTTGCGTAGCGAGAAAGAAACCATACGTGTCTGAAATTAACAGTAAAAAACGCTTCGATTTCGCAAAAGAGTATATACATAGAGATCTTGATTTTTGGTCAACAGTAATATTCTTCGATGAGAATAAGTTCAATATTTTTGGGTCGGACGGGTGAAAACCGATATGGAGAAAAAAAGATGAAGAAATGCTACCAAAAAATTTGAATGCTACGGTCAAACACGGAGGTGGTGGGGTTATGGTTCAGGGGTGTATGGCGGCAGCCGGTACAGGAAAGTTAGTTTTCATAAATAAAATTATGGATAAGAACCTATATCTTGATATTCTAAAAAAAAACAATCTGCAAGTTAGTTCTGAGAAACTGGGCCTAGCTGGTCGTTTTCACTTTCAACATCATAATGACCCTAAGCATACTGCTTATCAAGTTCGACAATGGATTGCTTTCAGCACACCACGACACACCCAAATTTATGAGCTGAGTTGGAAAAAAGTATTAGAAAACATGAAATAACGAATAAAAAGGTACTCAGCGGAATTTTACAAGAAAAATGGGAAAAAATTAACTCAGATCTCAAAAAAAAATCTTGGTGAATCCATGCCGAGATGATTACAAGCCATTATTAATGCAAAGGGTACCCCACAAAATAAAAAAATTTAACCACTGTACGCAGACTTTTGCAAATGGTTTTTCTACAATGAATCTATATTTTTATATTTAGTAAAGAACTTGACATGAAACTCAACTAATATTTTTATTTTTATTATTACGATTAAACTATCCCTTTTATTTTTAATCGAATTTATCGTTTATTTTATCGTTTTCATGGTTTTAAAGTCATTTTACCTGGATTCGTTCTACTGTACACAGACTTTTGCAAAGCACTCTATGTATATGTGAAGTGGAGTGAAGCCAATGAAAGGTTCAATGGCAGCTGTGAGGCAGGTTCACATAGCACTGGAGATATCTATGCATGCGAGTCTTTGAAGAACGAATGAAGCGGATAAATAAAGCCTCACCGGGAATGATTGAGTTTTTGTTGCCAACGCAAAAGTTATACTTTAATAGTTAATCAGTATGAAGTTTTAAGCTTAGACCTACTAAAACAACTTTTATTTATTTATTTTTTAACCTCGTTTAAATTAACCCCCGACGCAAAAAAAGGGGTTATACGTTTAACGTGGCATCGTAGCTCCCAACTGCTGAACCGTCTTCGATGATTTTTTTTTTTTTTGTTTGAAAGGTGACTTGATCGAGAGTGTTCTTAGGTTTAATTCAAGCCGTTGTTCAGCCGTTATTTTATTATTAGTTTTACTTATATTAAAACTGATAAGTTGTTTGTAATCAACCACGCTAAGTCGCCTACTGAACCGAACTTAAATGCGTTCATTTTAAAAATATCAAAGAAAAGAGAAAAAGTCGGAATAATAATTTCGGATTGAAACTCAAAACCGCAATATTGCATTGCCAGAATCATGCAACTGTAATAATATTTATCAAAAATACAACTATTGTTACAATACATAGATTTCGGTGAAGCAAGATCAAGTGTTGTAATTTCGTGTATTTGTGTGAATGTGGTATTGTCAATTGTAGCGTGCGTGGTGGCCGCAACTTCACTACCGATCAAGTCCGCAGCGGAAAGCCTGACAGGACAATGTCAAAAAAATACATGAAATGGTGTTGGCTGACCGGAAAGTGAAAGAGCGCGAGCTAGCAGATACAACAAAGATTAGTACTGAGCGCGCACGCCATATTTTGAGCAATATTCTGAATATGAAAAAGTTGTAATGCCGCTGGGTGCCGCGCATACTCACTCCTGACCAAAAACACGAACGCGAGAGCACTTCGAAAAAGTGTTTGGACTTTCTGACGCAGAATCGGGCGAACTTTTGGCATCGATTGGTAACTGTTGAACACCAGAGAACAGAATGAGTGCCCGGCAATGGACTGAAGCCGGCGCGAGTGCTCCGAAGCGGCTGAGGGAGGCACGATGGGTTGGAAAGGTTATGGCGTTGATTTTCTGGGATTGTCATGGCATATTCTTCGTGGAATACCTCGAAAAAGGAAAAACCAACAACAGCGAGTATTACTTTGCATTATTGGAGCGATTGAAGGCTGAAATCGCTGCGAAAGGGCCTCACATGAAGCGAAAAAAAATTTTGTTTTTCCAAGACAACCATCGCAACCACGGCTAAAATCAATGACTTACGGCTCCAATTGCTGTCGCATCCACCGTATTCGCCCGATTTGGCTTCCTTTGTACTATTATCTCTTCCCAAACTTCAAAAGATGGCTCATCAGTAAAAAATTCAGCTCACGCGAGGAAATCATCGACGCCACGGAGGAGTATTTTGCAGACCTTCCGGAAAATTACTTTTCGGACAGGATCAAGAAATTTAAAATCGCTAAAATAAGTGTATCAAACTAAAAGGGGACTATATTGAATAAAATAAAAAAAAAAAAACATTTTATTAAATTTTTTTTTTTTCATTCTCAAGGAGGTTACTTTTCACCCCACTTAGTAACATATAAAATAAATAGGTAACCCTATTCTTTAACAATTTTAGGCTTATTATAGATGGATTTGTTATCATATTTTGTATAATATTAAATTTCTAGCATTATATAGACTCAACAATTTAATTTAGTTTTTTATGATATATTACTTAGTGGTCCTCAGACGCAACGATACTTGGATTAAAATATTACTTCTTATATTAAACTTGAAGGGTCAATGCACATTATTTTTTTACTTTTTAGAGACTAAATTTGCGTCGGGGATTTTTAAATCCTTAATTTATTTTATTTTTTTTTTTTATTTATTTATTTTTTTTAGTTTGTAAGGAATGGCTTGTGCGTGAAGATGGAGCTCTGGCATATAAGCTACAGTCTCAGGAAAGTAGGTGATTTTAAACAATCTCAAATCCCTTAAACTTAAATACTTCTTCTTTAGTAAATGACTTCTATAAGGGAAATCGGTATCGCAATGAAGTAGTTCGAACGGATTTTCCCAAAGCTCTGGATGAGCAAATCAGGGAAAAGGAAAGTGCCCAAAAGCACAAAAAATATCTTTTAGAACAGTAAGTTGATTGCCAAACATGTTTTTTTTTAGAAACTGATGATATCTTTTAAAAGGGAAAAGTACGATAAACACGTTGCCATGAAAATTGCTGACAAGCTGGAACAAGATCTGATTGAACAGAGACGTCTTAAACTAGAAGAAGATGAAAAAATTGCTGATCAGCTACAGGTATTTATATTTTAAGTTCATTCTGATGAAACATTTGAAATATTTATATATTTTCTAAATTGTTTGATTAAGGAACTATACGTAAACCTACCACAATCTGTTGTCCATCTTGAAAGTCCAACCACTCAGCATTCTAAAAAAGCAAGTATTGTACAGAGTAGTCAAACAACTTCACAAATCCATCCACAGAGCTCATATAGTTTACACTCAGAAGAGTTTATTCAACCAATGAATCATTTACAAAAGAGTTCGCATAACTCACACGATATACTCGTACATCATGCCAGAAAAATACCAAGCAATAGTTCTCATATGAATCGCACTAAAGGCTATACAGAACAAGGCCAAGAATCATATTTTGTGGGAAAAAATATTCAGAATTCTGATTCCACTCAGCCATCTCATAATCACAATCACGGCAATAAAAAGAAACATTCAAAATACACCCGTCCTGATCAAATTAGCGATGAATTCCATTTTCAGAATTTGCCTCCGAACAATTTTGAACGTTTCACTGATAACCCTTTGCACCAAACACTTGATGTCGATAATGATATTGAGTTAGACCCAGCTTTACAAACAAGTGATCTACCAATTGAAGAAATGAAACAAATAAGCCGAAAAATTAAACAAGAGAAAAAGGATGAAGTAAGTAATATTTTTGTTTTGAGTATAGTTAATTTCTATCGTCGACTAACTATGTATTTGCTATGTTTTAGGAATTAGCAAGAAAATTACAAGAGATGGAAAAACAAAATGAAATGACATTGGAAGCTCGGGACCGCTTGTTAGCTATAGAAGCACAAGATAAGGAACTGGCAAAAATGTTACAGGAAAGGGTACAAAAATCTTAAAATATTAACTTTAACTGGAATTAAAATGTCTGATTTCCTTGATGTTTTAGGAAAAAAGCAAAGCTAAAAAAGCAAAAGAGAAAGCTCGGTTGCGGAAGCAACAAAATGAAAAATCTAACAGCATACGATCTGGTCCTCTACTCCCATTGCCGCAAGACTCCCATATACCAACAAGCACTTCGAAAACCGAAGATTTAATTCCAATCGACATGGAAGCTTATTCAAATCCAAAGGATCTAATTTTACACCAAAGAATGCAAAGTGAAGACTTTAGAGGAAGCGGCATTGATGCCACTTTAGACTACGCAGAAAAGAATAAAGAAGATGATATTTATACGCTGCCTATCAATAGTTGCAGTTCCAAGGCTTCAATCAGTCATGCTCACGAAAACTTACAAACCCATTCTTTAAGCACGTCTGATTATTTTCCCCCAGTAGATATGCCACGTGAACGTCATGATATACAAATCAATCATTCAATGTCTGTTTCGTATGGTAATTAAGAAAAAAATTGTGTTTTTAAATGTTGTTAAACATTATATTAATTTGTCTACAGATCAAAGTTCAAGCTCTGTTCCGCCTTACATGCCCTTTCAAGGAACCCGTCGAAGCAATTCAAATGAAGAAAGGACGAAGAAATCGAAAGATAAATGCACCCACCAATAATTTAAAACAATGCTTTGCTCCACTACTTTATTCTCGAATATTTTTTTTTTTTAATTTTTTTATTTTTAAATATTTTGGAATAGGTTATATATTCCAATATATACCTACAGCTACACGTTTCTATTCGAACACTATGTTAATATGTTTGAAATTTATTTTATTGTTATAGTATTTGAAAATAAAAAAAGTACTTCCATATAGATAATAAAACTAAAGCGTGGATTTTTTTAACACAATTTTTTTTATTATTATTTTTTTTATATCTTATTTTTTATTTTTTATATTATTGGAAACTCAATAAGTTCTAAGTCATCTTTCGGGGGAAGAAATCCGTCGATAAAATCATTGGTAATGTCTTTATGGGGTATGTGTGTCAGGTGAAAAAATATTTTAAAGATATTTGTACGTTACGTTTGTACGTGACTTTCGGTCCACACACACATCTGCTATCCCCCCAAAATTGGCTTGTGCTTTGCGATTTTTCTCCAGTTCTACCGTATCTGTTGTACTGATGGAAATAATTGAAGTGTTTGAGGCAACAATCTGTAAAGCTTGGATAAAGCTAGAAATATCTCAAAAAGAAAAGCAAGACGCACGAAATTATTTCTTCAGAACAGCGAGATTACCTGGAGTAATTGGATGTGTTTATGGGACACACATTGGAATTGTCGCCCCTTGGTAGTTGCGGCACCAATATTTGAACCGGAAAGGGTATTATAGCTTAAATGCCATGATAGTAAGTTTTTTTTAGGCTCTGAATTATCTTTTAAATTTTAAGAGTTTTATTTTGCAAGCTTGTGACCACAGTATGTACATTCGCTTTGTTGATGTCAGAAATCCGGGCTTAACCCATGATTCCTTTATATGGAATTACAGCCATTTGGAGCAAGTTTTAGAAACATGGTATCAAAACCGGGAGCGTTCAATGGTCCTGGGTAAGTATATATCTCTCAGATAGCCTTAATCGATGTATTTTTATTTATATTTTAAGTGATTCTGGTTATCCTCTCCTTCCTTATTTGCTCACACCCTATAGAAATACGAGTGTTTGGTCAGAAAGGCAATGTTTAATAAACTGCACTCCAAGGCAAGGAATATAGTGGAAAGGACAATAGGAATCTTGAAAAGTCGCTTCAGATGTCTGCGATAAAAAAAGTCAATGCTTGCTGCGCCTTGCACAATCACCTGAACCCGAAGTCTCAGAAATACAAAATGACCTTCAGACAGGTAAAGATATAACACAAACACCAAACAATTTAGAAGGCGAACGGAGAAGTGAAATTGTATCTTCTTTGTAATTAAATAAAAAAAAAACAAAAAAACATTTAAGTTTAGTGTTTTTAATTAACATTTTTATTTCATTTTTTCAAATTCAAGTTCCAATTTCTTCAATTTGCCTTCCAAGTTTTCTTTATGGCTGCGACTTTTTTCCAAATTCTCTTCTTCTTTCCGTTCCTCTTTTTTCATCAATAGGGATAATTTTTCTTTTCTAGTTCATACGTTTTTCAGGTGTATCTAGCAATTTCACATAATGATGATTGTATATCTTTTGAAACTGTCAGAAGCTCCTTTTGAACACTTGTCTGGCTTTCAAGAAGCCTAAGCCGTTCATTTTCCCTTACGTTTATGTCCCTCATAGCTCTATTACTAGTGCTTGGCAAAGAAAAATCGCGTTTGGGTGTTGGAACATCTTCAGCTTCATTTAAACGGGACGGAGTTTCCATATTCACACCAAAAAAATTACCTGAGGGATTTATTGCATTTTGAAGGTTCAGCAACTCATCCACCGCTTGCTCTAAAAGATTCAAAGGTATCTGCATACATAGTCCTCCTCCTGTAGCTGTTATTTCTTTTTTACTACTAGCAAGCTTCTTCTCGAGCTTCAGTTTGTAATCCAGCCAAACCTGAATTTATTAATAAATTAAAATATTAAATATGTGCAAACTTATTTTACCTTATGCCATCCTTTTCCCTCTCGTATAGGCGGCCCCAGGGAGTTCAGCTCCAGAGCAAACTGCTCCCATTATTCCGTTTGATTTTGTTTTGAGGACCCAAATACCCCAATACCTTTTTGGATTCGCCTCCATTAATTGAACTAATTTTGTGAATTGTTCAGAATTCGTCCTCTTAAAACTTAAAAAAAAAAAAAACAAGTAAAATAAATTAATTATACTTAATAACGAATATAATAGCGAATACCTTGATTCAAATGTTCCTTGTCACTGAAAAACTTTGTTCGGCTGAATTTGACGTATGAAATGAAATATAGGCGAACGTTCGCCAACGGTAATACCGTAAGATGTCAATTCGGACACTTCAGGCGAATGAAATATTGACGATCCGCCATTCGTAATACCAAATACTCACATCCGCCAATTTTTTTCGTTCGATTCGCCATTCGTAATAGGGGCTATAATAAGAAGTTTTTTTTTATGAGCATTGGCCTGATTACTTAATGGTTTTCTTAAAAAAATAATAAAAGTATAATTAGCTTCATCTTCATCCTCATACGAGTTTTCAATAGATAAATTTTAGTAATTATTGAATTGTTTACAACATGATTTAAAAAAAGTGATATATTCATCGAAAAAAAGCAAAACGCTGTGAGAAGAAATTCAGCTATTCTCAAATAGACAAAATTGTTAGAATTTCTAAGTCGTCAGTGGTAAACATAGCGAAAAACCTCTGCACAACAATTGTACACTAAAAACTAACCGAAAGTTACGCACCAAGTCTAGCAATATTAAGGTACTTAAACGAATCTGGAATCAGATTCAAGGAAAACTCCTTGATGTACAGAAGACCAGCAAAAAAGCCGAAATTGATTAATGCTATGCGTCAACGCAGATTATGTTGGGCACAGCTTCACAGGAATTATGAGAGTGACTATTCGAGTAAGGTATGTTTTCTATTCCTCTGATTTTTTTTTTATTATAAGAAACCGTTTTAATTATTTTGAGCAAATTTTTCAAAATCGTATTTTTTCTAAGGTTGTTTTCAGCGATGAATGCCGTTTGGAAGCAGTAACGGAGATGGCTAAATTCGTTCGCAGGATACCCCATAAGTGATATTCGGATCATTGTGTGGTTTGAATTTCAAAGCACACACCGTCTGTGATGATATGGAGTTGCATAACAATTAAAGGCCGTGGAGGAGTTCGTTGAGAAAATAGTGCGCTCGCGTCTGTATATCGACGCTCTGGAGAATGTTTTTTTGCAGCATTTGGATACATTGAATTATACCAGGGATAAAGATGTTTTTTCTGCAAGATAATGTTCAATGTCACATGCAAAAGCCAGCCTTAACTGCCTCAATTCTATGAAGTCTTGCTTTAGTCTGGTAATTCTCCGGTTTTAAATTCCATTGAAAACTGCTGGACCTGTCCAAAATCAAGTCCACAGTCGAAAAAAGAACACAATACAAGAACTTAAAAAAGCATTGAAGACATATGGAAAAACGACCCTGCTATGAAAGACGTGATATTAAAATGTATAGGGAGCATGCCGAAAAGGACTTCAGAAGTACTTAAATCCAAATAATTCAATGGCCACATACTGTATAAGGATATAAATAAGCATTGTAACAAGAAAAATGTGCGGCATTCAATACAGCTACGTAAAAGATTACATATATAGTAATAATAATACAACTTTATTTCATGTAGATTGGAAAACCAACCCACTTAGGCCTATTGGTCCATTGTGCTGCCACGTGGATCTATGCTCCCTACACTCATGGAACCAATTTGAGCATAGTTATCGTCTGTATTTTTTAGATCGTTGGCCCACCGGTCTATCTAAGGTCTGTACTTTTATTAGCATCCAGCTTAAATAATAATTTGCACGTATCAATTGGTATACCTATGCTGCCCTTCTCCATTATAATAGATTAAGTGGTTAAAATTTTGGCGAGTTCGTCAGCCCTTCAATTCCCTAGAATGTCTCTGTAGCCCGGTACCCAACACAGGTGAAAGTTGAAATGCTCTGCCATCTCCGTAAGATATGATCGGCATTCAAGGGCGGTTTTAGAATTTAGTGAGACCAAGTCCAGGGACTTGATAGCGGCCCGACTATCCGAATAGATGCGGATATCTTTTGCAGATATTATGTCCTTATTAAAGGAGTACCAGACTCGGGTTTTTTTTTTTTTTTGAGGATTTATCCGTATTAGATCACACGAGTTGCGGAGAAAGGGTGGTCCATCTGTACAGAGATCCGCTGGGCCCTCAGAAAGGTTGATCATCGGCACGGGTCGTATGGCACCTTGATCGAGCAAAGGAGAAAAATAATTGTTTGGGAGGATGGAGGGAAAAGGAGGGAAGAGAATCTTTTGGTTTTAGGTTTCGTCTGGAGAAACCTCTCGAGATTCATTGATCTTACTCAGCCCCTACAACTCGTCAAGTTCGATGCTCAGGTAAGGGATCTATTTATTCATATAAAAAGAGGACAAAATATTACAATACATTAAACTCAAGATACAATAATATAATTACAAGAGTTTTTACATAAAATAGTTAGGAACATTCTTTTGTCAGGACAAGAGGCCAACGCATCGTTAATTTAAATAAATAACAATTAAGTATAAATAAATTGAGTATAATTGAGTATAAATGTATACGTATAGGGAGATATAAAAGAAAAAATAAAAAAAAAGCTTATGATATTTAAACCATCTACGGATTATTTCTAGATCAAAGTTCATATCAGCTAAGACATTGAGACGGTTATTATTCGAGTAAGATAGAGGTGTATCGTCGGCGAAAGCTGTAATTTTGCCTTTAAAAGATTGAATGTATAAGGAATTTACGAAAGTTAAGATAAAATTGGCCCCAGAACTGATCCTTGAGGTACACCTATATCAATTAGATTGATTAGATTAAGCTATTATAGATTTCGCTGCATAGTTTTAACAAAACATCTTCGGTAGATCTTCCGCTTCTAAGACAAAACTGGAAATCACTTAAAAAAACGGATTTTATCTATGAAAGAAAGCATTCTGGATTTAATACCTTTTTTAAAAAACATAAAGCATCAGAAATTAATAATGATATATTTTTTAGAACATTACTAGAAATGCTATCAAATGAAGAAGAATTAGAAGACCATATAATGTTATATATTTCAAGTGGTGTGAAATTTTCAGAAAAAAAAACTGTGCATTTGAGGATTTTACTGTTTGATAGTGTTATCACATTGACATGAAGAGTTATTTTCCTAAGATAAGTCCTGAATGGTGTTTGTGACGTTAACGAAATAGTAATTAAAAAGGTCAGCACTCTCTTAGGGTTCAGTTACACTTGAATTATCTCCCTTTAAAACAATATCAATGGCAGGTTTCACTCAATTTAAGATTTCATTGCCATTTACGGTTTCCCATTTTTTCAGACAGTCTACTACTGAAATAGGTATCTCTACAACGAGGTATTTCAGGTTTTAATTCGATTCATATTTTTTCATAATATATTTTTATATCTAATATTGTTCGGATGTCTGACAACATGAATGCAAAGCTGATTTTTTTCCTTTTTTTTTCGTAAAGAAAATGTCATTCATGGCTTGAGATATTTAAATTTGATGCTATTATTCTTCATGATATGGCTACAATTCCTAATATGAAATTGTAGTTTGCTCGAAAAAAAAATCAAACGCAGTAGAAGGATCATCTGAACTGTAATTTTCATCCCAAAATCCAAAGTTAAGTCTCTACGTAAAGCATCAAAATCGATTTTAAAAATATTTATACAACTAGATGACTTTGATCTGGAGACACTAACACATGGGCTGAAAAGTCAGTGCCGTTTTATAGTAAAACACAAAATTTTTGCAAAATTCAACTTTATCTATCAATATAGTTGCCTTCGAGGGCGATACACGATTTTTGAATCTTTCGATACCAGTTTTGTAGTACGATTTCGGTTTAGCCTCAAAACAGGCCTCTGTTTCGGCGATTACATATTCATCGATCTTAAATCTCTTTCCGGCGAGCATTCTTTTGAGGTCTGCGAACAAGAAATTGTCGCTGAGGGCCAAATCTGGAAAATACGGTGGGTGGGGAAGCAATTCGTAGCCGAATTCATTTAATTTTTCCATCGTTTTCATCGACTTGTGACACGGTGCATTGTCTTGATGAAACAGTACTTTCTTTTTCTTTAAATGCGGCCGTTTTTCTACGCTTTTGTCCTTCAAACGCTCCAACAACGCAATGTAATAGTCGCTGTTGATAGTCTGTCCCTCTTGAAGATAGTCGATGAAAATTATTCCATGTGTGTTTTAAAATACGGATGCCATAACCTTGCCAGCCGACTGTTGAGTTTTTGGTCGTTTTAGATGAGGTTCGTCGCCTGCTCGCCACTCAGCTGACTGCCAACTTGACTCTGGTGTGAAGTGATGGAGCCAAGTTTCATCCATTGTCACATACCGACGCAAAAGTTCGTCTTTATTGTGGTTGAACAGCCTCTGAATTATCAACACGTTTTTGTTTTTGGTCGACTGTGAGCAAACGCGGCACCCACTTTGAACAGAGCTTTCGCATGTCCAAATATTTCTATATGATATATCCAACACGCTCTTTTGATATCTTCAGAGCCTCAGCTATCTCGATCAACTTCACTTTACGGTCATTCGTAATCATTTTGTGGACTTTTTTGATGTTTTCATCTGAAACTGCGTGCATGATCTTCGATGCTTGTATGACCACTTTTAAATTTTTCAATCCACTTGCGAATGGTTCGTTCGGCTGGTGCAGAGACCGGGTATTGACATAAACCAATGACTTAACGTAGCCCCACAGAAAATAGTCAAGCGGCTATTTCGGCTATATGTCGTGTTATTTCAAGACATGGGCCTGTCGATTGGCCGTCTCGCTCGTGCGATTTAACGCCGCTTAACTATTTTCTGTGGGGCTACGTTAAGTCATTGGTTTAAGCCAACACGCTTACGACATTGGAAGGGCTCAAAGCCAACATTGAACGCGAAATAGCGGCCGTTTCGGCCGAAATGTGTGGCCAAGTCGTTGAAAATTGGGTCCAACGAATCGACCGCTGCGAACGTGCCCGCGGTGTTGATGTTTTTGATTGTACTTCAAGCCAATAATAGAGTTTTTGAAATATCTCAAATGGTTTGCCTTTTATTTAAAAAAAAGTTGTCAAGTCGTTATTAGAAAACCCTATAAAAAGAATCAAAATTTGCTCGCAAATTTCTGATGTTCTGATGTACTAGAGAAAATCCTGAAAATGATTTGTTTACGATTAAATGCTTTATACAAAGTCAATTTACGTTATCAAGATTGAATGAAGTAAAATTGTTATGATTTGAATTAATATTGTAGGGATCAAAAGAAATTAATGTGAACTATTTTTAGCCATTAATGATAGATTAAATGAAAAAAAAAATTAAATTTCGAAAGATCCTCAATACTAGCTACTTTAAGTACTTTGCCAAATTCCTTCTCTCTGATAAACACCGAAGAGCTTCTCACCCAGACGTGTTTCACTACTTTGTTGTTTTTCAGATGATTTGCCTTCTCCAGTAGGGATTGTGTATGGTATATCCAGTACAAGAATCGTTGATAAATATACTGCTATTGTTGCTGGTTGTCTTTATGGTCAATAAATTATCGCATTATGCAGTTTTCATAGAAATCAACTTTTACGATATACACAGGTCTATCATTCAACCGACAAAGCTAAAGACTAAGAGTCACATTTACGACTTTGTTTTCGAAACCTACGCGGCAATATCAGGTGTTTTTTTTTTAGGGGTATAGAAGTTTTATTTAAAATAAAACGCAAAAAATGAATGAAATAACAAATTTTTGGCTTTTTTAGCTCACAAATTTTATGATATTTAGTGTTTGAAAACAAATCCGGACATAGGGCCACCGCGACTACTTCTTATGCATCACTTTTCCTAACATAGCCTGCCTTATTTCGGCTATAATGCGCCAAATCGTTTCTAAGTCATTAACTGTAGCTGGTTCATTAGCATCACGAGTGACTTGATAAAGCCCCATAAAAAGTAGTCCAAGGGACAAGGGACTTGAGATGATTCGCTCCAAAATGTTTGTCCCAATAAAATGATGGACTTGACCCGGCATGGTGCGTCGTCAAACTGAAACCACTTGTCTCTTAGAAAATTGTTATTGACGCAGGGAATCAAAAAATTGCGAATCATTTGCCTGCAGCGCTTGCTCCATCTTCAGATTTGAAAAAGAAAAATGAGCGAATTATGTTTCCGGCATACACACCGCACCAAACTGTAATTTTTCGGGACATAATGGGGTCCCGATAGTCTCGCGAGGATTGTGCTTACTCAAAAAACCTTAATTTTACTTGTGAACATACTTATTAAGCCAGAAATGAGCTCAAATCGGCAGAGGCCAAGTTACTGTGAAATCGGTAAATTTATGTCCTCTGTCAAACTCACTTCTATAGTACAGAGGCGATGGCTTCTTCGGTACACACAGTATGAACTAGATAGAACCAAAATTCTCAAATATATGAATTATACTTCAATGTACTGGATGTACGCATTTTCTTTTTAATTTCCTGTTAAGAGCCCAACGTTCTATCAAAAATGACGAGACATGGGTAATATAAGATGCTTCCAGTGAATGCTTCAGCATTAAGCAAATATCGATGAAATATTCGTGACACCTTTAAACTACCAATCATTCCAGCAGTACTGCAGTAAGGGATGAGCTTACCCTTTTTCTGAAACAGAGTCCTTTAAGTTCCCTCTCTCTTTCAGCAGTGCAAGGAGCTCCTCCAGATGAGTCGGTGGTTCTTAACCCCTCAGCGGCATTGTTTGCAGCTTCTCCCCCTTCGGGGTGTAGGAGAAGAACTCTTTCGTCCTATTCTTCAGTCAACTTTTTATTTTTTGGTAGCGCTCCACTGTATAACAGTGCCACGTGCCTATCTACGCCTAATCTCTTTATAAAGAAATTACAGCCTATGGCCGATTTACATAGCTCTATTGTATCCTTTAAATCAACTTTATATGTGTTGATTGGAGGTAATTTCTGTCTGTTGCCTTTCTGATGTTGTTGTTTCTGGTGCTGCTGCTGTTATTGCTGTTGTGCTTTTTCTTGTAGTTGTTTTCGCTTTTCTTGTGTCTGTGCTTGTATATTCCTTGGCACTTGTGATGGTTTTTGTTGTTGTAGTGGTTAGTTTTTCTGTTCAGCCTCGCTGTTTGTGGGCTGTTGCTGACACCTCAAGAGTTGTTGTTGCTCCTTATGCCTTCTCGCAACTCTTTTTCTTCATCATCTGACTCTGTAGCCGCTAGCTCTTGGCCAAAATGTTTCTTATTGCTCTTTTATTAAGTTCACTTTTAACTTTTTCAATTTAGTGGAAAACAAAACACGTTTGTTCTTCACAGAGATCTATGAACGACTGACCGATCAATTGTCACTTCCACTAAGCCAACTTGCCTCTTTCACAACGTTTGTCAAGAATTGTATTGGTACTATGTGTACAAGAAAATCCTAAGCACATCTACTCGCCCTACGAATGATGGGAACCGATACTTTCAGTGCGGCGAGGACGTTGACAATATGGGTATTGGTATAGAAAATATACTAGCACAAGGAAATAAACCACTTCTAAACATTAAATTTGCCTGAATGGCCTCAACATGTCTTAAAGCATGAGAAAGAACTATATGCGCAGATTATGTGGAATAAAATCGAATAAAACTGTAAGAGTATTACAAAAAAAAAAAAAATTGCTCTTGGCTTAAGAGGTTAAAAAACAAACGGCACATTTTTCAAGCATAGTACAGCGGAGCCGATAAAGTGCGTCTTGAGTTAGACTACGAAAGTTGCAAAAAAGTCGCCATATGAGTGGTAGGTAGAGCACGTACGAAAGCAGTAGAGGTACTGTATTAGGAATTATAATAGGTGTCCTCACAACCCATAAGCAGACTAGAAGCAGTAGAATAAGAGCAAGCCCGGAATGCGATTCAACGAACTAACATTTTTAAGGGCTGATTCATCGAGAAGTTTGATTTTCAATAAGCTTTTTTTACAGATCACTAATGACTCCTATCAAACTGCTTTATTATTTTTGTTCAGTATCGTTTGGCAAGTCATCATGGAAAGACTCATACCACAACAACCTATCCAAATTGTTCAGCTGTATAACGAAAATCAGCGTTCTGTGAGAATTTTTTTTCGTACGATGCGAGGAACTTACAGTTCGCATAATCGACTTACTGAAACCACTATTGCCAATACCATTCGCAAATTTGAGTCCCAGTTTACATTAGTGGATGATACTCAACATCCAGCACGTAGTAAAGAAACTATAACAGCTGTAGCTGAGAGTGTACGCGAAGACCGTAACGAACCGATTCGGCTCTGGAAAAACTCAATGGATATCCGGTGTTTTATCGTGAAATTTTGTTCAGTTTTGAAGCCCATTTCTGGCTCAATGGATACGTTAATAAACAAAATTTCCGTATTTGGGCTGATGAGCAACCCGAATAGTATCAAAAGCTACCATTACATCCATTAAAAACAGTGGTATGCTGTAGTTTATGGGATGGTGGAATCATTAGTCCATATTTCTTTAAAAATGAGGCAAATCTGAATGTTACCGTCAATGGTAACCGTTATCGCTCCATGTTAACCGACTATGCTTCGGTGAGCTCTTGTTTCAACAAGACGGCATTACGAGCCATACAGAGAAATCATTTTGGTGAACACTTAATTTCAGGTTATGCTAAGGTAAATTGGCCGCTCAGATCGTGCGATATCACACGCTTGGACTATTTTTTCTTTGGATATGTTAAGTCTCAGGTCTTCAAGAATAAGTTAGCTACGACTGACGCTTTGGAAGCCAACATTATTCGTGTTATCCGCGAGACAACAGTCGCTATAAGTCGCCCAAAATTGGACCTTCCGAATGGACCACCTCAGACATAGTCGTGGCCAACATTTACATGATATCATTTTCAAAAAGTAAATGTCATGAATTGTTCTTTTAACCGATAACAAAAATTTTAAGTTTACTTTCAAATTTATGTGTTTTATTTTATATTATAAACTAAACCTCACGATGAATCATCCTATATATTGCGCACATAAAAGAAAAAAAAACTGGCAAGGAATTCAATCGCCGAAATATATTGAAGATGAACACCAATACCTGCTATGTAAATGGAAAAAACGAAATTTGTATTTAAAATATTAGGTTGTTCAATATGTTGTGTTATGAAATTTTTGTTGTTTATTTCAATAGAGAAGGCTATCCTTTACATTATTACGAGATTTTGTTTTGATCGGACTCATTTTAGTTGCTCATTATTTTTTTTTTTTAAATAGAGGATAAGAAAGTGCATTTTCGGCTTATGGAGATCTGGCTATAACCGCTGACACTTGTTAACGTTGGTTTACACGCTTTCGTTCAGGAATTACAGAGTTTGCTAATGCTGTTTACCCTGGACGTCAACCCACCACAGAGACAATCTTGGCTGCAGTTACCGTTGACAGTCACTTCACATCGCCCGTACAACCGTTTCGCAGAGACTGAAAAGTCTTGGAATGTCGAAAAAGACGGAAGAAACACTGCAATCGGTCGGTAAACAAGATTTGCATCCCAAAAAGGTCATGTTGAGCATTTAGTGGGACCCGCGAGGTGTCCTTTTCTTCGAGACTTTGCACCTTCTGACTACCATCTGTTCTGCCCTCTCCAAAACATTTTGGACGAAAGTCAATTCAATTCCGAACTTTAGATCAAAATGTATCTGGAAAACTTTTTTACCCATAAGTCTGCTGACTTTTACAAAAGAGGCAATTTGTCTCTTCCAGAACGTTGAAAGAATGTAATAGACGATGATGAATAATATCTGATGGATTATACAATATATAAGCTTTTATACCAAAAATGTGTGTTTAACTTTAGCCCTAAAAAAAACCGCAGAATGCAATACATAGGAAGGTTACTTAAACGCGTTATTTCGAATAGGTTCACGAAGAATTTTCGTACAGTGCCTCTCTCTATTAAACTCTATTGGAGTCAATGCGACTTTGCTCTACTTTGTCAGTTCGACAAATGTAAAACTTGATTCAGAATTTCGAGAAGCTTCAAAAGATCTGTATTATTTGGAAAAAGCGTTCAATAGAGTGTGCAAAGATCTTAAAATAAATATACCCGAGATGTACTGTATAAAAGAATAATACTCGATATTTACGATGACATTACAACGAAATTGCGCAACAGAAATAAATGGAGTATTCGAAATTAAAGTTGACTATACCACGGCAATGTACAAAGTCCGTTGCTTTTTATTGTCGAGTAAGATTTTCTGTTGAAGCAGAAAGCACTCCAAAAATGCTAAAAAGGGAATTGACATATATCAAAAATTGAATGGGCCCCAAAATAGAACCTTGTGGCACACCCGTATTGATTACTTTCGGAGAACTAAGCGATTTCGGAGCTTTACCATTTGTTTACGATTTGTAAGGTATGATGAGAACCAAGAGTAAATAAAACCTCTAAAACCCGCTTTGTATAGTTGGTCTAATAATATTGTGTGATCCAACATATCAAACGTCTTCGTAATATCTATAAACAGGGCGGATGGTATTTCAGATTTGCTTAAACTGTTATATAATTCAGTAGTAAGTTTCAATAAAGCATCTTCTGTCGATTTCCCACTTCTGAAGCCGAACTGTGAAATGCTAAAAAAATGAATCATATCTAAGAGACTTAATACCCTTTTCAAGAATTTTTGAAAAAAAAGTGATAGTAGTGAAATAGGGCGGTAGTTATCAATCTCATAAGTATTACGTTTTTTGTGAAGGGGTATTACTATCACTCATAGTATTGCATAGATACATATATAATACATAGATGCATAAAAAAGCATCATTTAACTACGATGCGTATTTTTTTACATTTACGAATTCAGCCTGTATCTTTGCATCATCGACAACCTTAACCTTCACAAATGTATGGCTTGACCACGTGCAATAATGCAATAAAGAATAAGGTTGTTTTCACATAAAAATTCAACAAAATAGCTTAAAGAAAGTCGTTCTATCCATCTATCAATATATTTAATAACGATATACTCGTACAAGTATGTACATAACGTATATATGTAAGTAAAACGAACAAAAGAAAAATTGTTTTATAAGCCAAACACTTTTTCCCTTGTCAATTACAACCCTTTAACAATTAAAAATCAATAAATTGTTATTAAATCCAATTACAGGTAGGTATTAGGTAAAAGTTATTTACACATGTTCATACGAGTATATAAAACTATACACAATTTAGAAAATTCTTTTAGTCCGCGTTTTATATTAGTCGAAAAAACAAGCGAATTTGTTGTAAGTTTTGCATCTGCATTTTTAAATTTCTGCTTTGAAAATCAAAATATATTTTTTTGAAGTGATAAGATTACAGAAAGAGATAACGAATATTTTGATGAAATTTGATCGCAAAAGACTATCTAATTGTAAATTAAAATTATAATGCGTTTAAGATACTCATACAGAGAAGTGTTTAATTTAAGTTTGGTCTTTTATATGATATATTGTGTTATTTTTACTTTTATTTATAACTAGCGCGCGCTGAAGTGAGCGTATCATTAAGTCGTTTGCCTACAGCGGAAACAAAGCGGAAAAAGGGAGCTACCAATGTGCGTTGGTCTTAAATGTTTGAAAAATATAATGACTAGGAAATAAAGAGCTCAGCAGGGCATTCCATGAACGAGTTGTATGGCTTAAGAAAGAATCCCAATTTCGGTAAAGCACTGGTGGTCAAAATAGCGCTGGAACAAAGTGAGACTGGAGACATTACGTCTATGCTCAAGGTGTCAATTGACTGAGTAATATTGGCATCAACCATGAGTTTCATCGCACGGTTTTCAATATTATTTAGCAAGTGCTAATAGGTCTCTGAGGCAATTGACCAGATGTGGTCATTGCATTCCAATTTAAATCGGATAAATGCATTATATATTATATTAAGGCCACATCATAGAGGGAAAACTATTTTTTACATCGTTTGAGGAAATCTAGATATTTCGCACTATTTTTGGCTACATCAAATATGTGGTCATTGCAATGTAATTTGTCACTGACACAATAACAAGAATGAAATTTTTTTCAATTTTTATGATAATGGCTGAGTATTTAAATTTCGCTTTAACGACAGCAAACGCTCGGCTCTCTGTTTTGAAAGCATTAAATTATACTCTGTTGATAGTTTCCCAATTGGTTATGCTGCTTATATCCCAATCTAATGAGCCGAAGGCAGAGACGTCAGCCCGGAAACGAATACGAAAAGCAGAGAGTACTGGCGTCAGCAAAATAATATATTGGATTAGAAGTGGCAGACAATAGATCATTGATGAAAATTCAAAAGAGTGTCTTAGACAGAATGGGGTCTTGGGGAACACCAGCATTAATTTTGTGAATATCAAGCTTGAAACCATCCAAGACAACCTGAATTAAACGTTCCGAAATTTAATTTGTAATCCATTGAAGAATAGACCCTAATGGTTTATAAATATCAAGTACAATTACCTTGGTTTCATCAGATTGGTGTACGCTTTGGTTTCGCTTTTCAGCGAGACATGACGTCAAGCCATTAAGTATACCATTCCTATGAAAACTAGACTGTGGGTCATTGAGGAGTTTTCGTGTTTCGAGATATTTTATAAGGCGACGGTTTATCTTCCCATGACCTTGAAAAGAAGTTACGTAAGTGCCTGTATGAGGAGAGAGAAGAAGATTCACATTTTTTAGGAACTGGCTGGACAAAGGCTGTTTCCATCTGCTCGAAACAGGTTTACGGGTATGTTGTCAACAAGAAAGAACGTGGAGAAAGTATAACTTTGAGCTAGTAAGGACTTTGTCTACTTTCTCTAGATCAAACAAAAAATAACTTTTACCAATTACGCCTTCTTTGGAGTAAGCATATCTGACATTAATATATGTTATTCCCGTTAATCGGCTTAGCCAGAAAAGTGAAGATCGAAGACTAAAGTCGCTGGGTCATATAGAGCTAATGGACAGCAATGCTCTGGTCCGCCAGAAGGGTTTACCTCTAGTTGATTTGACAGGTTGTGCAGTAGCAAATAAGTGATGGGTGCCTTGAACCTAAGATCGGCAAGAGATTTTAGGTCGGCCTCGACTTAAACCAAAAATGAAATTTGTGCCCTCAACACAGATTCTGACTTGGTATTACTGAGACACGGTAAGCGCTGACCAGGCATCTACTCGTATATCCTGACCCTTATAGGTCTTAAAGGCTTGAAAATAGGTCATTCTATCACAGGTGTTCAAAAAACAAATACTTTAGGTATTATGCATAATGTGTCAGAAAGGATGTTAAGTATAACCGCACTGCATTCCCACCAAGAAGTCAACCAACTCCTATCACTGGCAAGGTGTACTGCGTATACTTTCAACTCTAAAACACAATTTTTATATTTTCCTAATTTTGTTTAAACCATACCTATTTAAACTATATTTTGAAATTTTTTAATTGCAATTGTGTCTACCTGCTGTTACATAAGAAATCGGGCGCAGAGTTTTTACCTTGACTCCGAATGAGAGGTTCAAATAATGCCTCTTGGCGTCGCGGTCATAGCGCTTAAAATTTGTAGCTACTTTGGCGCAAATATAGCAGAATGGGTTACAATCGTATTTACATTTTTAAAACTACCGTTACCCAAAATACGTTACATCGCTAATGAATCACGAGAGTGAAATTTTAAACCGTCTGTAACCTTTCCTTCCCGTTTTTACTTAATACGATATGTATCTCTTTACAAAATGCTACTCATACAAAAACTTAAATATTTGTTTTTTATGTTAAAAGCTATAAAAGTTTTACAAGAATAACCAATAATATGAGTTTAATTGTTTTTCGGTATAATGAATTAGAAAATATTCATTAAAATAACGATTCAAAAAAAACTTGTTTTGTCGTGTGTTATTCGTAAATCATGCTACTTTAGTGTCAACTATCAGGTTTTCTTTTTCTGATCAACTTCCGTCAGGTTCGATTCAAACTGATGTTGAGTCGTAAATCAGATAAAAAAAAAGTCGTGATTATCAGGTACTCCTGAATTTAATGTGTAAACATTTGCGCATACGACTCGGCAAAGCCTTGGGCGATTCAATTATATAAGTTAAAAAAAAAATACTTTTCATTTTATTTAATTCATTTTTCTGATTTTAATTTCTTTATTCATATTCATTTTCAATGTCAAATCTTCAATCTTCAAATCAAATCTACAAAACTGTAGATAAAAGGGTCATTCCACGATTAATCGCCGAAGCTATATGGGGAGATTTGAACGACATCCCTCCAATTTGGCTGAAAAGTGGTAGAAATACTCATTGGAGTGGTACGAATCATAAGGCAAAAAATTCAATGCAGAATTCGATATAGTTTGCGTGTAACGGAACTTCAAAAATTGGCAAAAAATCAAAATTTATGCTTTCTTTTATATTTTAAAAAATCATAACTTTGGCTCTGCTCATCAGAATTTGTTAAAATATACCTTGTTGAATTCAGGAAAATTCAGAACTTTTAAAGATTTGGAATAATTTTTATTTTCAAGGACGAAAGATATTCCAGAACATCCTTTTTACATATTGGGTATATATTTTAATTCGTGCGGTTTTTTTTCCAAAATTTGAACGTTTATTTAAGAAAAACATGTACAACAGTATTATTCAAAGTATCTTTCTGGCAATTTGTAGATCCCATCTCAAGCGCCGGCTTGGCAACCAAAAATGAATCAAGCCAATTTTTGATATTCTGCCCTGATGTGAACCGTATTTCAGTGTCATAATGGAAAATTATTGCCTCGTGTCTGGTCGCATATTCCGGGCGTTTTTCGGCTACTGCTCTCTTCAAACGGATTAATTGTGTTCGGTAGCGTTGTCCATTGATGATTGCACCCGGTTTTAGCAGCTCATAATACACCACACCCATCTGATCAAACCAAATACAGAGCATTACCTTCGCGCCATGGATATTCGGCTTTGCCGTTGATTTGGCCGGTTGGCCGGGTTTCACATATGATTTTTTGGGCTTGGGTTTGTCGTAATGGATCCATTTTTCATCACCAGTAACAATCCGATGCAAAAATGACTTTCTTTTGTGGCGTTCCAGCAGCATTTCGGACATGCAAAACCGCCTTTCGACGTCTCTCGGCTTAAGTTCATGTGGAACCCAATTTCCTTGCTTTTGAATATATCCAGCTGCTTTTAAACGTTTTGAAATGGCTGCTTGAGTGACACCCAAAGATTCTGCGAGCTCTTCTTGTGTTTGGCAACAATCTTCATAGAGTAATGCTTCCAGTTCTTCATCTTCAAACTTTTTTGGCTGCCCAGGACGTTCATCGTCTTCCAAGCCAAAATCACCACTTTTAAATCGTGCAAACCACTTTTGGCACGTTCGCTCAGCTAGCGCATGTTCACCATAAACTTACACCAAAATACGATGACTTTCGGCAGCAGTTTTCTTCATATTAAAGTAATGAAAAAGAAGAATTGTTGTTTACGCTTCAAATGAATGACATATACTGAAATTACGTATAATGACAGTAGCTTTCCAACGCATGTTCCAATAGAATAATAACAATGGAATAATACGCCATCTCTTAGCAAACCGCACGAATTAAGTTCGTCACTGTGCTTGTTTTATATCTTCAATGACTAGTAACTGCACATTTCCCGTTTTTGACGATTTTAGAAGTTAAGCTTAATTTATTTGCACTGACTTGATGTCAATCTGTTGTGAGCTCGGGATTTATTTTAGATTGTATCGTAATAAGAGTTTTGAGTAATATAAATTTATAATGAGTGATTTTGTGTGATTTGATTTGGGTGCTCGTGATTTGCGGCCTGTACTTATGGATGGTTACGATGCAACCAAAATTGAACACAAAGTTGGTAATTTGCTCTACGTGTAGGAAAAAATTGAGTCAGATCCGAAATTCTGATACAACGCCATCATTGATGGAGGTTGAAGATAAAATTGAAGTTGATGAAATGTATTTCGATAAAGATATTGCATTCAATTTGATTAATGAATGCGTACAGTATATTGGAGAAGATACATACAAATAAAAGAAAATTTCCATAGAACTACAAGCAAAGACATCAAACTTGTTTTCTTGTCTTTACTTTAAAGAGAATGGAGCGTCGACAAAATTATAGAAGAGTTTCCAGGATCGGCAAGCTATATGATCAAGAAATCTAGAAAACTTCAAGAAGATCAAAGCGTTCCATCTACTTATTGGAAAAGCTTAGATGCTGATTTCAAGCAATGGGTAGAAAGTTTTTACTGTGAAGACGATATCAGCCGTTTAATGCCAGGAAAAAAAGACTACATATCTATAAAGGTAACAAAAATTTATTTTCTCAGATTCAAAAATAACACGTTTTGCTTTTTTGTTAGATTGAAAATCAGAAAAAATATATTCAAAAACGCTTGGTTCTGGCTAACCTTAGGGAGATATATTATAAGTTCAAAGATGTTCATAATAATGTTAAGATTTTTTTTTCCAAATTCGCGTCGTTAAGACCAAAGAACTGCATTTTGGCTGGAGCATCAGGAACTCATTACGTCTGTGCTTACACCATCCATTAAAATATCAAACTCATGTTTGAGGGCAGCAATATATCAAAGCTGATAGGAAACGAAGATAAGCTTATCAATGACAGCAGAGCCTGCTTAGCTTTGGCAATTTGTAACCCTCCTGATATAAACTGTTACTTGGGCAAGTGCCTTAATTGCCCAAACTATTCTAAAGAGAATCTTTGACACTGCTTTTAGTAATCACTTCATAGAAGACGTAACATACTATCAGTAGACCCATACAGACCGATCAAAATTGGAAGTGAGAATTGAAAACTCTGAGAATTTCATTCAGAGTTTCATTCGTCATATTTTTATAACTGATCAAGAAAACAGGTACATAAAGGAAATCAAAATTCTCTTAACGAAAACGGACAGACTTGTTTTATTAGATTTTTCCGAAAATTATGGCTTATGGCGACGATTCACCCTTTTGCAATATATTACCGGAACCAGATGAATGATAATAAAAATGAAAATTTTGTTGTTATCAGTGACTACTTAAAGCATGGCACTATCGCATTACACTTATTTCAGCTCTGCCTCTTAGAGTTCCTGCACAAGAAATTCCAACATTTTAAGAAAATTATTTATTTTTCCGATGGATCTGCTGCGCAGTACAAAAACTAGAAGAATTTTTTTTTAATTTAACATTGCATGAAGAGGATTTTGGAGTGAATACTGAATGGAACTTCTTTGGGACCTCTCATGGTAAGAGCGCATACGATGGACTTGGTGGACTGGCTGCCAGAGCTAGCCTAAAAAAAGACCGTATAGGGAACTCATAACAACTTCCTTACAGTTATATAACTGGGCAACTGAAAATAAAAGGAATATGGATTTCTCCTACGTGATCACACAGGAGTATAATGAAGAAAAATTATTGATTGAATCGAGATTGTGCCAGAAACAAGAAAACTTTATCATATTTCATCTGTTCACAAGGAGTAATTAAAGGAAAATATTTTTCCTTTTCATCAGAAGAATATGTATATACTCTTAAAAGATAATAAATAATGATTTTTTTTTTTTAGTTTTTAAGGCATTGGTATACAAAGGCCCCAGTGTGACTTTTTTTCAAATGAAAGTAATTATTACAGAATATTTAGCCGCCTATAAAACATCATAGAGATCCGAACTTGAAATTTGAAATGAAAATAGAGGACGATAATAAATATAAAAAAAAAAAAAAAAAAAAAAACAACATTTCTTGATTTATTCAAGGATAAGGATAAAAGGGATATTCTGGAATATCTGGAATATTCTTCGTCCTTGAAAATAAAAATTATTCCAAATCTTTAAAAGTATTTTATATTTTAACAAATTCTGATGAACAGAGCCAAAGTTATGATTTTTTAAAATATAAAAGAAAGCATAAATTTTGATTTTTTGCCAATTTTTGAAGTTCCGTTATACGAAAACTATATCGAATTCTGCAAAACTTTTTTTGCCTTACTATTCGTACCACTTCATGGAATGACCCAAAATGTAATTGAACTGAAAACAAAATCACCGTTTGGTGACTTCTCACTCCGTAGCTATGGTGACGTCTCAGTCCTTATAAGTGCTAATACGTCTGTGTGCCCGGTGCTCAGGCTGTAGTGCTAGCGTCCGAAACTTGTATTTGGAGAGAATGAAATACGTTTCTGTGTACTTGTGCAGTGTGGTCGATTGGCGAACGCTTACAACTTCGACTTCGCTCAGTTAAACGTATGCAAGGAATGTTGACATTTGCAATGCTATTGCTATTACTCTGGGCTTGTGTGAATACACTAATATTAAGTTTAGTTACGCGCGACTGCAAGAAACTCGTGAAACCCATACCGAGAGCTAAGATTTTTACACATCAATAAATCCTACTTAACCAGAATTACGTTTCATCGTTAGTACGGTTAAGACAAATATTTTTAGGCATCTTCATCTGAACGATTTGAGAAGGTCTCTTTATATGTCACAAACCTTAAAACTCTTATGATTTTCGCACATAATATATGTATATTTAAGAATATAAGCGTTTCAATTTATTTAATAATTATAGCTATTAAATATTTTTAAAATTTTGTTTTTTGTTTTCAGTTACATAAAATCAACATTACATAGGTATGGTTGTATACGCATTTTGCGAACGTGGTCAAAAGTGGGTTTGTGGAGAAGTTGAACGCATTTCTCAAAAACTAGAACGCTACAGAACCGGTTACAATGGTTACAATCGCATTCAACCAATCATTATTTCAAAAAGCGTTGCCTCGATCATTAACAACAAAATATCACACTCGAATCAAACCAGAGAACGAGCGCCGTCCCCCGATGAAATGGAAACGCCCTGCAATGGATTTCTTAGTCAACGTCAAACATGCGTTACATAGTGAAATGATTATATATATTTTTCAAACTTAGTGTTTTCGAAGGGTTTCATTCTAAAACTTTTCTAAAAAAAAGTTAATTATTAAGTTCTTAAGTAATAATTATAAGTTATTTATTTCATTTATTATGGCAAGTCCGCATGGTGTTTTGAACAACAACTATGGCTCTAGTTTTTCTTAAATATTTAAGAACTTTAAAATTAATTAATGTGAATATCCTAACATACCGGACACTTTGTACATAGTGGTAAGAAATGGATGTAAGCTTTTATCAAGACGAACATTTTTTTTTTCTTATACGATACAAGCATAAGTAAATACGCAGTCCATTAATACATTAGTACTTGTATACATATATATAACTCTACCCTACTGCTGTAGACAAATGTGATGCAGCATTAATAAAAACGTCTCTGAAATTATCCAAGGTAAACAGAAAAAATAATCGAATTATCATCATAATCATTAATTATCTAGATTTTATCAGCATATCATATTATAAACACATCATGAAATATACGAGTATATGCCGGCAAATATATTTTATATTTTTATCAAGAACATTGTAACAAAAAAATTGAGTCATTTTAAAAAAAAAAATAATAATAAATACACAGTTGCTATAAATAAAATACACTAAAAATGCAATGTAAATGAAATGGCTTTTATTGGTTGAAATGTTGTAAATTCCCTTTACTGTTAGTACTTCAAGGATGTTTATCATTTTTGATGTTTTAATAGCATAACATATGAAGTTTATTGACGATTACATTTTGAACATATTTATAGGCACCGTTCGAGTGTAATCAGGACATCGCATCAGTGCGAGAGTTTGAGCCAACTCACTGAGCCCTATTGGCAGTATCAATACTACCAGTATCAGCTGCCTTTGCAGACTGTAAAGACTTTGTCTCTAGAGCTAAGCCTGCCAAAATGATTAATTCAGCATTTTATACGACCGACTGTATTCAGACGCTACCTCTATGACAACGATTCACCTCACAAAGTAACCACGGCCTTACAATACCAGTGAGGGGCTCTAATGTCGTGGACTGTGTTTCTTGCTCTATGCATGGAATACAAGAAGTAATAAAAAGCAACAAACTTCTATCAGAAATCTAAACAGAGAATAATATTTTGAAAATTATATTTCGAAGAATACCTAAGTCCTAGGTTAGTTTCTTATTAGTTTCTTAGTTGGATAAATATTATGGGTCTAATGCTCAGATTACAGATTATGTCAGATTACACCGTCAAATATTGGTTTCGAGAGTTTCGTGGTTGCCGCAACTCCACTACCAATCAAGTCCGCAACAGCAGGCCCTCCGATGTTACAGGTTACAGAGAACAATATCAAAAAAATACATGAAATGGTGATGGCTGACCGGAATGTGAAGGTGCGCTAGCTAGCAGATACCACAAAGATAAGTACTGAGCACACACGCCATATTTTTGGCAATATTCTGCATATTGCATAGTTATCCTGCCGCTGGGTGATGCGCATACTCACTCCTGACCAAAAACACGAACGCGAGAGCACTGTTGAACACCAGAGAACAGAATGAGTGCCCGGCAATGGACTGAAGCCGGCAAGAGTGCTCCAAAGCGGCCGAGGGAGGCTCGATGGGTCGGAGAGGTTATGGCGTCGGTTTTCTGGGATTGTCATGGCATACTCTTCGTGGACTACCTTGAAAGAGGAAAAACCATCAACAGCGAGTATTACTGTGCATTATTGGAGCGATTAAAGGCCGAAATCGCTTGAAAATGGCCTCACATGAAGCGAAAAAATATATTGTTTTTGCAAGACAATGCACCGGCGCACAAGAGCATCGCAACCATGGCTTAAATCAATTACTTACGGCTCCAATTGCTGTCGCATTCACCTTATTCGCCTGATTTGGCTCCCTCGGACTATTATCTCTTCCTAAACCTCAAAAGATGGCTCATCAATAAAAAATTCACGTGAGGAAATCATCGACGCCGCGGAGGAGTATTTTGCAGACCTGCCGGAAAATTACTTTTCGGACGGGATCAAGAAGTTGAAAAATCGCTTGAATAAGTGTATCAAACTAAAAGGGGACTATATTAAATATTTTTTTTTTTTTTCATTCCCAAGGAGGTTACATTTTACCCCACCTAGTATCAAAGTGAGCGGGATGATTCTTCTTCTGTTACGCTCTCTCGTACTCGATAAAATGTTCAGATAATGAGTTGCATGCAAAGAAAGAAGTTTATATGTTAGGCAAAACAAATGCAATCTACGTAATATAAATACAATCAACGGCATACTAATTGAAGATTGACGTTTAGTGGAAATAGAAAAAGGTAATTACTCTGCAGCAGGTCCTGAAATTTGTCATTATAGTATGTCCCGATCACAAAGATGGTTTTTCGACACGGTGAGGCCATGTTGGAGGAAAAAAATATTGCAACGATTACACTAAAAAACTCATTAAGGTATAGAATCATGTCAAAGACGGGCAAGAGATACCGTCTACTGGCCTGGTAAATCAAATAATATTCGCGACATATGTAACAACTGTGAAATCTGTATACAAGCAAAGTTAACTTTGCAAAGTGCGACTATTCCGAGTTGGTCTAAATATTTTCGAAGTGATAGAAGAGGCAAATGCTATTAACAAATTATTACTCGGATTCTTTGATGAGTTGATGAGCTTGAGCCAGTAACGCATTACACGCCAGAAAAACAAAACTACAAAACTAGTAGAACCAACAAATTGTGAAGAACACACGAATCGAAGATCTAAAAGACTTTTACAATTATTATTCTCATTTGAAGTTTTATTTAATTTAAAATTAAAAGCGTCATGATATTAGTATAAAAGTATAACACTAAAAGCTCGAATTATAGTAATCACGATAGTTGAGATAACGAATTTTAAGGTCAAATGTCATATTGGGAAAAGAATAACGCACAAACCTGGAAACTGGAAAACGCTGTAAGTGCATAACATATATTAATATGGCAACAGGTCTTTGTAGCGAAAGAAAAAAAATATATCACAACTATTTGAAGCTTAGAAGAACTCCACTAAAAAGTATAAAGTATAACTCCATATAAGTGTATGGAGTTCTGTTAGTTGTTGATAACGAACAACAACTATTTTGTTTATTATGGAACCGAGTACACGGCAAACAGAAATTCACATTTCCCATGAACTATCTGGAGCAGATGAATTCTTCAAATTCTTATGAAGTCAGCTTGAAGCGCAATAATCACCCGATTATCGAAGAAATATTCATTTTTGCAACAAACGTCGGAAAAAAAATTAAAAGATTAAATCAAAAAGACGTACTTTTTTTATAGTATACATATATAGAGTACATTTTATTTCTGTATATTAAAGAATAGGTAAGCATTATTGAAATTAGTATTTATTCTTAATTCGCGAGCTATAAATATTAACAAATATGAAACACAAGGTTTTTAATAATTCCTAATATTGTAAAATAAATAATTTTGTTGTTTTCGAAAGGTGTAGAAGAGGGCTCTTAACTTAGTTAAATTAATTAAATGTAAAACTTAATATATTTAAATAATAAAAACAAAGAGAAATAAACTATCAAAAAAAAAAAAAAAAAAAAAAAAAAAGCAAAAAAAAAGTTAACCAAAAAATGCTAAGAATCCCTGAACTTTATTTTGGTTATAATTTATATGCACCATTTAATTTTTGTAGAGAGCTTATAAAAACACAATTAAGTTCTTATTCCATTCGACGATGACTGTTTCTACTTCGCACACTTTCAGTATCTGTTTCATCGTCGTTAGTGTCTTCCTTTGGTCGTGTCCATTTAATCATTGTTTCAGGCGACCGATACAGGAACAATAGTTTGGCGAACAAATCTTCTTCGAGTGCAAATTCTAAGGCTTCTCTGACCTAAAATATCAAATATTTTGGCATGAATTTTGTTTTAATATAATAATATCTAATTATGTAATAACTAACCAAGTAGATATCAAGGCACAGTTGCAGAACTCTGTCCACATAAGGAAGATCTTCATACATTATTCTTCTACTTTGGCCAGCAATGAATGATTTCAGAATTCTTGATGCCAATAACACAAAAGTGGTGTACAACCCAATGATTCTGTATATATATATATATAAAAAAAAAGAAATTGCATCTTATAACTGTCTGCATTAGTTACTCGAAAAGAAGCACTTACCCTCCTGCTGTAAGAAAACTAAAGGTCGATGGAAATTTCTTATCGTTAAATGTGTACATTACAACTCCTGAATCGCAAATGGAGTACGGCAACTGACTGAGAGTACTCTTATAAAAGGTGTCGTTACATGTTTCTCGTATCTCCCACCATATACCCTCAGAGGGATTGTCATTGGTATGCAAACTTATCGCTAATGGGCGGTACACTGTAAAGAATAAAGTAAAATTAATAACACAGTTTTGAAAGTGAATTAGAACGAACAAATGCACTTAAAACTCTTATTAAACTATCAGAACAACTCCATCAAATAGCACTTTTTATTAAGATTTATATACTCGTATCAAGCGATTGTTGCATAGTCCGAGCTCAGTAAAACTTAAAAATTAAAGTTCTACAAAATTCGATTGCATCCCCAAATCATATGACTCAAGTAACATTATAATAAAATAGGCCAGGATGAGATTGGGAAGTTTTACCGAAAGTTAAAAAAAACATGTCACAAAATCTGAACCGAAAACCTGTTGAGGCATAACAAGGTAAGATAGTAGTAGAGACGTAATCAATGCTGCGGATTTGGAAAGATGCGATGACGAATCAAATGCCACATTCAGGCAGAATGAACCATTCAACCTGGAAGATGTAGGCCAATAATTCCGTCCATCCAAACTGAATGAAGTGAAATTAGGCATATCTTAACTTATGTTAAACAAAACTATTGGAACGGATGGCCTGACTGCCGAACGATGACTCTATACACCAATTCATCGGACGAAAGTACGCATTGTTTGTCTGATCCTCAAGAAAAGATACCTTCTGGCTAGGACGATTGCAAAAAAAAACCGTATTCAGATTTTAGGGTGCGTATGACTCACGTGCCAACATAAGAGGTACAGTCTGCGAAAGTCCATCCAATTATTCGGATACGACGATGATATTGACATAATTGGAAGAAAGTAGCGTGATATCAATGTCGCTTTCGCTGGTATTAAATCGAAGATGTGTTTAATGGTCAACAAGGGGAAAACCAAATATTGTCAAGAAGACGATTGACTAGCAAACCCCTCTCTAGAACAGCAAAAGTGACCCTAAAGTGGACTTTATTAGAAATAGATGAGAATTCTCTTGGCTGTTTCAAGAGGAAAATTCGTCGGGTGATTTTCGGTCCTGCCTGCATGGACGGTAAGTGAAGCAGGAGATACAACTGGTAGTCTTCGAATCCGCCCCCGAAGGACAGCACAGAAGCGGAAGACCGAGACTCAGGTGACGCAGGCAAGTGGATGGGGACTTCAGCCAACTTAGAGGATCTGGCTGGAGACGCTTGGTTTTTAGGCCCAGGTACGCCACGAATACTAACGCCATCTTAAGAAAGTAAATCTGCTGATGCTTGTCTTGATAATGAAAGATTCAAAACATCTGATAGTATCACAAGTTGCCTCCTCAAGCCCATTGCGTTACACATATATTGTCGATATTCATATCAGCTAACTAATATGCATAATCAGAGCGCAAATTGTGTCATCTTTCCCAGTTCCTTAAAAATTGCTCAAATTATTCCTTTGTTTAAAAAAGGTAACAGAAAGAAGATGATGAATATTAAAGAATAATATATTTTAACCAAGAATAATTATTTTAGCAATTTTCAATTTGGTTTTCAGCAGAAAAGACTTACTGAAAATACCAACTTAAAGTTATGTGGGGGAATATGTAAAGGCTTAAATAACATAACTGGCATAGTAGCTTTACTTTGATTGATCCATTTATTTTTCTTTCGGCCTCTTCTTCAAACTTCGGGTGGAGTTTGAGCGTCTATTGCTTTTTCGATTGGTTTCTACGACAACCTTCGTTTTCCCACTATCGGTTTTTCAAAGGGAAGACTTCTACTACGATCATTAAAAAAAAAAAAAAAAAAAAATCGTATCGAAGTGTCACTTCGAAATGATTTATTTATAGATAGGCCTATTAACATTGTGTTAACATATCGGAACAAATGTAATAGCTAAAAGATTCTGTGCAAGATAAATGTTGGAGAGAGGGCAATAAACATGTACACATTGACAACCAGCTGCCTCAGTGGAGAGAAGTCAGTTGAATTTGATATCAGTCGAGACGGACAGAAGAAGCGTACTATAATCAGGAAACTTGATAGAACATTAAAGAAAATTTTAAATAATTTATTAGTCACCATCTTTTGTTTGTAAACATAAAATATGATTGTTATAAAAATATAAAAGCATAAGGAAGTGATTAATTATTTGCCAGCCGCTACCAACATAACAATAAATATAGGAATTAGAAAAAGCTCAAAAATTACCTTCGTTTTCTGGCATAAGTTGAGTTACAACATTTAAATCTCCTGAATTGTGAACCTAGAAAGTTAAAGTAAATGTTATTGAACTAAGCAGTTAAATATAAAAATAAATATATGTAGTCTTACTTTTATGAATTTTGGCAGCAGCTTTGGTATAATAACTACTTTATTATTTGGTGCGTTCCCTTGAAGCAACGCTATCATAGCCGCTCGACCCGTGAAGGTATCATCCAATTCGTATGTTATTTCGTTGGTAACAGTTCCAATTCCACCCTTTGTAGGAGGGGTTCGTGTAAATGAATAGGCAAACCGACACGTTAAGGAGTTATCTAAAAAATAAAAACAAAACAAAATAAATAGTTTCAAAAAAAAAAAAAAAAAACTACAATAATAAATACTTACTCTTAATTAAATCGTCCAAGAGTCGTTCTTTATCTGGTGGCGAAATTGCCCACAGGCTTGGCGAATTTCCTTTTAACACAATTGCAGCGATATCTGTTTCGTCGTAGTTACTTAAGAACGTTATAGATGGTTTACTCTTCTTGTAAGCATCTTGGAGATTAGAAAACATTGGTTTATCAAAAGTATAGATGCTTTCTCTATTAACAGTTTCATAAATAGGACTGTAAGGTCCTATACGAATGGAAGCCGACACTTCATAGGGAATATTTGAATGTCCGACAGCATTTCCCAGTGCAAACAAGCACAAAGGACCCCAAATTGATACGACTATTACTAATATGATTGTTCCGCCTAAGCCAATTTTGGCGACCATAGCTTTCTTTTGTGCTCGCATTGCTGGAAAATCTGATTCCATTTGTCTGCCGCATTTTATAAAATAAATTTCCGAAAAAATGTCTTCCATTTTGAGCCAATCGAAGAGAGTCATTGTAGTATCTGTGCACACCCAGTCGAGTATCGTTCGTAGTTCGAATAAGAAAGGTATTAACATGTAACTAAATATTAATGAAAAAAAAAAAAAAAAACTATTAGTTAAGACAACAAAACAAACAATGAAAATCAAGAATACTTACAATTTGAAGAAAATCATATTTAATAGCGAAAAGCCCTTAGTGAGGAAATTACCCAAAATACGTTTTGGATAACCGCATTTAATTTGATATGATGAAAATAGGAGATAAAAGCATTTTATGATATAAAATATGATTGGAGGTGCTAACGAATAAAAGCTTCTTTCCGTTACAGCCGGAATGACAAAAAACATCCAAATATGAATGCCAATGACGGAGAAAAAGTGAAAAATAATTTTATTGACTAAAGCTTTTCTTAAGTACAGCGCACGATCTATAACAATCAAAATGAATTGCACCAGCAACATAATTAAAAATGGTATAGGCACTTTATTTTCAACCAAGTATGTTTGTACTCCACCATCGCCTTGTTGTGACTAAAATAAAAGAAAAAAATTCGTTTTAATAAAAATTACAATAAATATTGTAGTTTAAATGATGGCAATTTGAAAATTTGTTGTTTCCTTTTTCAAATCGCTATTTTTTCGTATTCGTAACTAGGTAAGTTTAAAGTCTAACCACCACATTAATTCCTAACTGAACTTAAGGGCCGTTCGATCACATACGTATTTTTGAGCCTGAAACTAGGGCTAGCATTAGTTGCAGATTGCTGTCATTATTTCAAAACGCACAAGCTGTTTGACCTGGATAATAGGAGAACTTTTATCTCAATCTTATTAATCTTTAGGTAAGGTCTTCGTTAAGGTGCATTTAGATCAGTTGTAAGTCCCTTGTGTTGCCATTGAGAGAGCGAGAGAAGGCGATGCCCCACCTTATGCTGGAAACAAGCAGATTTTTTGATAAATTTGTCAATATTAGTTATATTCATGATACAGAGCTCATTTAGATTGCGGATGTGGTAACTGCCTAAGAATTGCATCATGATGTTGTGGTCTAAGGCAAGGCAGTTGCAAAGGAACTGCTCCATATATTCTACTTCATCTTTTGTATCTTCGTCCCTGCAGCTCTTGCAGAAATCGTTGTGCAGAATACTTAATTGTCATCCATTTCTTTCAATAAGACAGTGTACCATGAACAAATCTGTGAGTAATGAGATGTCTCTTATTCTGAGGTTGATTAGACCGTTGGGTTGGGACGACCGAAGGATTTATGTGTGCGAAGGTCCTAAGAGAAGAACCCTGTGGTAAAGCCTTATGCTGTTTTTGAGATGTCATTGAAGATGAAAATATATTTACCGAGAAAGACTTCTCTTCTAGACTGGATACATATATAAATGAAATGAAATGTTCTACATTTAGCTCCTTCCATTGTTGAATATTCCTGACCCTGAGTTAATTGCAAGCTGCCGAATCATGCCGAACAAGTCCATAATAAATGGAGCAAGATTTTTAGAGGCGCAGGTAAATGCATTTTTTTAAGCAGGTTTATTAAGAACCGTTTGATGCTAATTTATCTTTTCAGTGCATACCACCAAACAATTATACCATAAGTGAGATCTCACGATCGTGGTGTATATGCAGTACATGTATGTGAGTTGTAGACCTCACCTTTAGTCTACAGGCCTTGTGCTAGAACTCTATTTATATATTTTTTTTTATTTCACTCTGCAAAAATTTCTTTCCGCCTAAGTTTGCTGTCCAGGATGAGGTGTAGATACTTAGGATTGAAACTTATAGCAATACCATTTAATTTGGATGGTAATTTCCCAAACTCAAAACAAATTTGTTCCCATTTATTCAATATGCTTCAGAAATAAATTAGTTTTATGTAAGTTTTATGTATTTTTATGTTATTTATCTATATAAACAGCAATCGATACACTTTATATGATATTTATGGCATCGACATTATAAACGGTTATAAACGAGAATGAAAATGAATAGCACTGAGTACTGTTATCAGCAAAAGAATATATTAAATGAAGAGTAGCAGATAAGATATCATTAATAAAGACGAAAAAGGGTGTCAAAGAGAGAACAGAGCTGTGAAGAGCACGAACTTTTTTTTGTTTGTGACTTGAAAACACCCAATATAACTTAACTTGAACATTTCTAAACATAGTCTCTAATCGACTGAGGAAGAAATTCGCCGATCTCAATTGCACGCATTCTGTACAAAATAACCTTATGCTAAACTCCGTCCAAAGGCTTAAAAATAATATGTACATCCAAAATATCTTGCTTTCGTTAGATTGGTGTAGGTTTTTTATTTTTATTTTTTGATAATAAATGAATTCAAATCACGAGCGGTCTTCAGAAAAAAGATTTTACCATTACGTAGTGGTATATAATATCCGAACCAACTCTACAAATGCGAAAATATATTGGTCCCGTGGAAAGTCCAACGCGCTTAAATGAAGACCGAGGCATGACGCAATTTGGCAGCATTGAGTTGGCTGCGAAGTGCGACTTAGACTTATCTACAGAACTGACAGGTGGATGAACAAATAAATGTTTTAATGGATAATGAGACTGAGCTCTTTATGTTTTTGATAAACTATAATAAATTTATACAACGTTGTGGACTCTGAAGTGGTTTTTCTTATTAGGTTTTTGGCCATATTGAAACTTCACACGTTTGAGAAGGGCGACGCAGTCATCCATGTAACTAGCATGGTAACATATATAGTAACTATGTTACATCCAGGTAAAATCAGACAAGTATATAAATATTAACATGCGTCACGCTAAGTGCCAAGATAGAGGCCTATGTGAACGGCAAGTCATAAAAACACAAAAAACAAAACTACGACCCTGCTTAGCAGAGATGCAAAGTATAAGTCGAGGCTTGATACTCCACTGCAAATTGACATATGACTTATGATTTTACTACAATTACATAAATCCACCAACAAAAGCTTACGTTCGTATTTCGCGCCTAAGAGCTAGATATTACAGAGTTTAGTCACTGCTACAACCATCAAGCAGAGGTCGAAGGTCTCCACTGCACTGGAGGACCTGTGCAATGTGAGGGTTCCTTACACTGCGCGATTTTTTTTACACAGCACCACAGTTAGTTTTTTCAATGTCAATAATAATGTTTACCACGTTTAATGTTTGATAAGCAAACAACTCTGACTCTATTAATGTATTAGGTCGTTACATATGTAATTGCAGATTTTCATGTTGAAAACAAAACGACGCTATTTTAAAAATTAAAAAAGTTTACTTCTTAAAATAATCACCATTTCCATCCATAGTTTTTTCCAGCGATCCACTAAAGCAAATATGCCTCTTTTGAAAAAGTCTGGATTTGGATTTGGGTTTCTAAACTCTCATATGATCTAGTCGGTAGAGAAAAAGTCATTTGAGTAGGGCGAATGAGGCAAAACTTTTTATCCCGACCCTGATGGCTTCAGGAGCGTTGACTTTGTCGTATATAGTCTTGCATTGTTCGGTTTATCTACGAGTATAGTATGATTGTGTCGTGAATGTTTCACCGTGTTTGAGAAACGAGTAATGCACAACAACTTCCCTGGTCTACTATACAGTTATCATTACCTTTTTGAGGTAAAGTTCAGCCTTGGTGAGTTTCCTGGAAGGCTCGTCTTTGTACGACCATTCCTCTGACCTTTTCCTATTATCGTACAGGATCCACTCCTCATCGCAAGTGACAATACGATACAGAAAAGGTTCCACACGATGCCCATTCGTTAAGAATATTGCAATCTCCAAACACCGTGGTACATTTACTTATGTTAAGAAGTGGAGTTTTTTTTACCTTTCCGATGGCTGAAAAGTGACGACTTATGGTTGCAGTGGAAACTTTGAACTTTTCAGAAGAGCAAGTAAGGACGTAGCTGAATTTTCACCAACAGCTTTCGCAAGTGGTTCATTGTCAATAAACTCCTCTGGTTTACCAACCAGTTTAGAACTGTTCTCTTGCTACATGTAGCCAAATTAAATTTAAATGATTAAAACAGTTAATTTTTCGCACCGCTTCAGTTGCATTTTTTTTTAAGTTGCCCTTAAATATAATAGATTGGTGAAATCATTTTCTATGTAAGGAAAAAAGATAACTTAATGAACTAATAGTACAATTTGATCTGGAAATCAGCAACTTCATATGTAACGACCTAATAGTTCTATGTTTTTAAACTAATAACTGTTTAATGTCTACATAAAAACGATTTGATATTTTTATATAATTAATCCTATTACAGCTGCAAAACTAACTTATTGTAGAATTAGAGCCGAATTTTATGGTATTTTTTAACTGTCATAAATATATTTGTATATATAATATATATACAAATTTCTATTATAAAGAAAAAATTGCGTGAAAGTAAAAAAATGTCTTATTCTTACCCCGAACGCAGTAAAACCAAAGAGGAGTACAAAAAAGTTTATAAAATCGCACAAGAACATCAGTGCGTACACGTCAGCTGGAAGACGAGCTTTATGAACTAGACTGAAGAAGAATTTCCTATACGAAGAGAGATATTTGTTTTTCCTAAAAAAAAGAAAAAGAAAACAAAACTAACATTTAATTGACCTTTTGATTTTTTTATAACATTTACGTTAATTTTGAGATTCCTTCCATATATTCTCCTGAGTTTTCCAAAGAATTTAAGTCATTTCCATTACCATTCCCACTCAAATTTTGGTCACTGTTGTCCTCAATACTGTAAGAACAGATATTTTAGTTATAAAATGACACAAAAAGTATATACTCGTATATAGAAAAAAATAAAAAACAACTTACGGCGCATTTTTATTTAAGGAATCTTCCTTCAATACTAGTGCCCGCTCTTGCATTATTTCACCTTTGTATTCGGACTTCCATAAGCCTTGAGTTTTTAATACAAACCTATAAAAGAACATACTATTGAGTATTTAATTTGAAAGGGAAACATTCAAATTATACCTATGGAAAAACAGAACCAAAAGAAGCAAAAGATCGTAGTTTGCATAATGCTTACTCATATCAATACCAATAATTTTAGCAGCTGCTAATGGTTGATTCGGTAAATGATTAGAATTCCACCAAATTAATCTGAATTGGAAAATGCATTTAATTAAAACTAATGCCTGAGTATATGCAATCAGTGTAATCCAAAATGTTTTCGTAGGACGTGGTAGTGATAGTGTTCCCCAAAGGAATACCATTAACGGCAATGGAAGTGAAATTATACTGGCGTTGATGACCTAAAAAAAAGGTGTTTAAAAAGTGAGAAAAAAGTTAAAAAATGAGAAAATTGAAAATAAATACTGAAAATAATACCTGATTTATAAAAACAACCATATAACAGATCAAATCTGTATTCGAAAGAATGGCATACCATGCTGATATAAGGGCTTCAACAATAATATTATGATCTCTCGTTGTGAACTCCTCTTCATAAGTAAAGTTATCAGGCCTTCAAAAAGAAAATTATTAATAAAATAATTTAATACTTATATATATATATGTATATATAAAAAAACAAATTTCACAAAATATTTTCTGCTGGTACTTTGCATTTGCAATATTGAATCCATTATCTTCGAACCACAAAATGTAGCACCGTGTTCTTATGCAATAAACATCAAACTGAACAATTTGTACTTGGCTCTGAGCCATACACAATTTTAGTTTGCTGTATGGAAGCATCTTCAATTTATATGTAAGTGCCATGTGATCTCTTTAGTTAAGATTAGCGACTAAGTTCTTGTATTTTTAAAGGACAATTATTTCTGCAATTTATTTATTGTGCGTGATTTTATAAAGCGATCTTAATAAATTGTTCCTGTTGCTTCGTGTAGGTAATGAATAACAGTTTTGAACACTCGTTTACAATTATGTATTAAATTATTTAAATGAAGGATAATAAAAAAAAAATAAAAATGGAAAAAGTAGTGAAAGATAGAAGGAAATGTAGAATTTATAAAAATATGTGCGAGAAGAAAAAGCCGGTAATGGTAAATGATTATTTTATTTCAGTTTGTTTCTATAATGTGATGGCAAGAGAAAAAATAATTTAGATGATAATTCTTTCTTAGCGATATCTTTCTTAGAAAATCTTTCTTTTTAGGTATAATACTTTGCTACTTATTTTTTTTAGTTTAAAATAAGTATGCGTATGTACTTACTTACTTCAACTATGCATAATTCTGTGTAAACAATTAAGATCACTAGCAAAATTTTATGAAACTACCGCTTTTGATTTTAAATTAATTTTAATCTTTTTCAAATTTAGGAAAAAAAAATGTGTAGGATGGTATTGTATTTATATTTTGATCCACAAGGTGACTGATGAAACGTGCTACAAAAAAAAGAGTAACAACCTTTCTTTTGTGGGTTTCTTTCTTTTATATATACTGGTATTTAAATTTAACAGAAATTAACAATTGGGAAGATGAAACCAAAATTTGGCTTTTGTGCCGCTATCATGCATTGGAATGCGTTCCCGTCCAAAGAGATTGACATTTGCCGAGCATAGGACAAACAAAAAAGGCTTTATCGTCGACGAAAGGAAGGATTGTTGCTACAGCTGTTACTATTGTCAATTGTTAATCGTTAAATTTTGACAAGGAGCTTATCTGCTCAAATGGGTATTGGAAAACAGTCACTGCACAAAGATTTTAACTTATTGTTACACCCGTTCAAAAGTTCAAAAGTTCAAAAGTTAAAAAAGCAAACAATCTGAATAAACACTTGTCGAATAATTTAACATTTTGCTTGAAAATCCTCAAATGGTAACGAAATGAAACAAAAACATTTTTAACTAGATTGTTATGTCTGACGGTGTACATTTTGACGTAATCAGTAATGTCAATAACACCAACATAATTGTCAAATATAGAGTGACAGAGACCCAAAGATGTTCCATGAGAGGGAGGTGCGTCCAGTTCGAGTGTTGGGAAGCTTTATTCTCGAGACTTACACTTTTGAAGAAAAAGTCGCTTGGAGATAGTTACTTAAAAATACTGAAACTCCTCACATAGACAGGGCTGTTACGATCGAATTGCAGCAAAAATTCCCCAACAAACTGATTTCAAGAAACTACTCATTCCGTTGGCTCCCAAGCTCACCTGACCTGACTGACCTTGATATCAAATGGGATGTAGACGCATTTGAAATCTATTTGAAAAAAGTTGAAAAGAACTAGTTAAATTTTTCGGCATTTTACACCACAGTAACCTTTCGTTGAGATGTCTTCTGGTTGCAAATCGAGCCCGAAATTTTTCTTCACATAGAATTCTTCGTATTCTTCTTTTTCGACGACTAACTACATATTATTATTAACTGCTCAAATCAAAGGTCGTTGAACACCTAATGGTTTTCTTTCGACCAGAATTGCCTCTACTTGAAATATTGGTCCGCAATTGATCGCTCACTTGATCTAATTGCCCACAAACTCATGCTTATATGTTAACGATGATTTGCCTGTTTTTTTTCTTTACCTACCATAAGCTTCTTTCGGCAACAGATTTAAGTTGTCTTAATATGTTACATAGATATGCACTTTTTATCTACAATATTTCTAAATGAAGTGTTGTTGCTTAAATCGAAAAAGTCATTAAATTAAAAGAGCAGAATATAAATATTATAAATATATAATATTATATATAATATTGGGTATATAACTTAATTCGTGCGGTTTGCTAAGAGATGGCGTATCTTGTATTATTGTTATTATTCCATTGAAACATGCGTTGAAAAGCTACTGTCTTTGTCTGTCGTATTTTGGTGGAAGTTTATGGTGAACATGCGCTGGCTGAGCGAACGTGCCAAAAGTGGTTTGCATGATTTAAAAGTGGTGATTTTGGCTTGGAAGACGATGAACGTCCTGGGCAGCCAAAAAAGTTTGAAGATGAAGAACTGGAAGCATTACTCTATGAAGATTGTTGCCAAACACAAGAAGAGCTCGCAGAATCTTTGGGTGTCACTCAAGCAGCCATTTGAAAACGTTTAAAAGCAGCTGGATATATTCAAAAGCATGGAAATTGGGTTTCACATGAACTCAAGCCGAGAGACTCGAAAGGCGGTTTTGCCTTTTTTGGTCCGAAATGCTGCTGGAACGCCACAAAAGGAAGTCATTTTTGCATCGGATTGTTACTGGTGGTGAAAAATGGATCCATTACGATAACTCCAAGCGCAAAAAATCATATGTGAAACCCGGCCAACCAGCCAAATCAACGGCAAAGCCGAATATCCACGGCCCGAAGGTAATGCTCTGTATTTGGTGGGATCAGATGGGTGTGCTGTATTATGAGCTGCTAAAACCGGGTGAAACCATCAATGGATAACGCTACCGAACACAATTAATCCGTTTGAAGAGAGTAGCAGCCGAAAAATGCCCGGAATATGCGACCAGACACGAGGCAATAATTTAAGAACTATTTGGAAAACAGTGGATGGAAAGTCTTACCCCACCCGCCTTATAGCTCAGACTTTGCCCCTTCTGACTACCATTTTTCCGGTCGATGCAGAACGCCCTCACTGGAATACGGTTCATATCAGAGCAGAATATCAAAAATTGGCTTGATTCATTCTTAGCTGCCAAGCCGGTGCAGTTCTTTTGGGATGGGATCCACAAATTGCCAGAAAGATGGGAATTTGACTGCAAAAATTTCAAAAATAATGCACACTTGTTTATTACACAAAGTTAAAAAAGTATTCCTTTACAGATCTTAAATGTATTCCCATGCTCCCCAATCATTGATTCCGAATGACTTGGAAGGTTTGCTATGACAATCAACTCACCTCTTCTGTTCAACTTGCGAATGCGCTGAGTAACGGCTTCAGAAAGCTCTTTTAGAGACAGATAAAGCAGCTTAAGTAGTGGGTCCTTAAACTTTGAAAACAAGTCGTACTCTGATGAATTTTTTTTTTTTATAATTTGCGCGCGCTCAAGGCATTTAAGTACCTTTAAAATGCGTGCACACAGCGCGGGCGAAGAAAAACCAGGAACGTAAGGAAGGTATGTACCGATTAACGTTGGTTTTAAATGTTTGAAGGTCATAATGATTTGGAAATTAAGAGCTAGACAGGGCATTCCATAAGCGAGTTCTTCGGCTTAGGAACGAATTGCGATATTTTAGAGTATGGCCGAAAGTCGGCTTGAGGGTATACTGATAAACATTTCAAGACGAGAGTTACGGCTAAGAGGTTAGGCCACTCTAGGGTTTTCAAAAAATCCCTTTCATCGATCCCTTAGGACCTCAAAAATCATATCCCAAAAGGTCTGGAAATATCTCGAAGTACGTGTTTTTCTTGTATAAGGTCGTCAGGTATTTATTTCTATAACTTAAAATTTTAAGCGCGTTTATCTCAAAACTACATTTTAAGTTGAACAATTTTCAACCAAATCACTTCAAATTTTAACTAGATTTTGAAAAGTATATTGTCTAAATAAGCACGTAAGATTTTTTTTATATATGATATAGTTCATTTGTTATTAACAATTTTCTGGAGATTTTTCTGCGAACTTTCCAAGTTATTATGCAAGTTATAACCAATATATCAAAAACAAATCCTACGTGTTTCTCTATTGTACGTGTTATGTACAATAAAAAAAATCAGCGACTCAACATAATTCAAAATTTAGAGGACCTGTTGATAAGGCCGTAGACCCTTCTATAAAAATTATGTTTTACATCACATCATCACAAATTCCAGGACGTGGGTTACCCTTATAGTTTCACGGCCTTCACAGCTGCTGACTGTCAGCTGACCATTAACTTCTTTTAAAGCCAGACGAATTTCTGTAGGGATTCTTCCACATAAAGTGCAGACGCCATTTATATCTATTAACCAATTAGGCAAAAAAAGTGCTCACTCTTCAAGTGTTAAACTGCAACTGAGACAATTTATATGGAGATTTCATCATCTACTAACCAGCGTTGCCAATGTATTTGGGGGCTTAAATAATGCCGATGAAAATCTGATTTTAAACAATGGATCAAACTTAAGATAAGATCCTATCATGGAACATTTCATGATATTTAACTATAGAGAATAAGTCGCCACCTCTTAATTGGAGAGGGGCATGATAGATACAATAGCCTCTCAATATATAAAGAATATGTTATATTTGACTTGATTTTTTTTTTTTTAAGTGTAAAAAAGCTAAACAAAATATTGATATACTTATTTAGGTGTTTCGATTTCAAAATCAGATAAAAATGTGAAAATAACCAATTAAAAATATGATAAATATATCAAAATTAGAGTTACTTATTGCGTGAAAACGTGCATGAAATAAGCCAGTTCGGTTAATGTGTGTATAAATAATACCTGTCGAGTTTTTCAAATGACCACTCTTCACTTAGCGATGCTGTTTTAGAGGTTGTCTTGTCTAATTCTAAATCAATTGATGGAGGCACCACCCTTATTCCAGGAACCTCACTTGTCATTTTCCTATATTAAAGTATTTTTAGTCGTTAACTTAAGTTTATAAATTATGGCTTCAAAAACTGAAGCAACATAATTTTTTTTTTTATTATTATTCTTTTAATTTTTTTTAGAATTTTAGTGCGTTAGCCTTAGAGTTTTATATACGAGTTTAATTAATCTCAGGACCGAGTGTTTGTCCGTTGTCATAAAATCAATAAACAAACATGTAAGAAATACAGAGATAATAGTGTTATTCTTTTTCAAAAAAAAAAAAAAAAAGTATTTTATCAGTTATGTATTGAATTTTATAACGCAGTTATACATTCGCGCTGGAATACGAGTATAGCAACATTTTTTTACTAGCTATAGTATTTATCATAAATTCTAAACATTTTTCATTTTACCACCACACCATGAGCCATGCAGGAAATCTTTGAGGGTTCGTCAAACGAGACAAGCATTACAAAACAAAAAGATTAATAATAACAATCGATGATACTATTTTCTATAATTAAACGAAAATGCAAAAAAGGGCATGGATAAAAGATTAGGGTAGGCTTGGTTGCAATAACAGGTCACATTAATTAGGTTCACTTAACTATCTCTGTAGATCCATAGGATTGTGTGATATGCTCGAAAGAAACTCAATTAAAGTTCAGCTAACGACAGATGGTACGCCACCGAATGGAGAGTTCCCATTTAAAACGAAACATCCGTTTTGCTTCGTGTTCTTCTTTTATTAACCGTTGAAATATACATATAGCGCGAATAATTACATCAAATGCTAAATATTTCTCCCACATATCTTTAGTTAGATTTACTGATCTTTAAACAATATTACAGACGAAGTTTTTGCCCCATTTTAGCCACCCCACGCTCTTATCACTTTATTAAAAAAAATTGCGAGCCATTTACAATAAATGTAAGATATACAATTCTGGCCCATAGTTTTAATAGTATGTGTATGATGTGGTCTGACTGGGTAGCCTCAGTTTATTCGTTTTATGCTTTCTCGACTTAAGCCTTCATAAAATCTAATGTTTCTTATTCATGTGCGACAGCCAAGGGAATAATACTTCATTAAAGAAAGTGCTCTTTCCACTTACTACAAATTCGTCGCAAGTAGCTCAGCTCATTACAGTATTTGGTATATTTTCCGAATTTCTTCTTCGTTTAGCCTGCAATCTAAAAAAAAAAAAATAGCTTATTAACTCGTTCGCCAATGTTTCGACGTTGTATAGGGTGATTCATCGTGAGGTTTGATTTTTAACAGGCTTTTTTGACAGATCACGCGTGACTCCTATCAAACTGCTTTGTCATTTTTGTTCAGTATCGTTTGGCAAGTCTCCGCCTTAAAGCGTACAAAATTCAACTTGTGCAAAAATTGAAGCCAAGCGGCTTGCATCATATTTACAGTGAATGGGCTCTGGAAAAACTCAATGAAAATCCGGTGTTCTATAGTGAGATTTTGTTCAGTGATGAAGCCCATTTCTGGTTCAATGGATACGTTAATAAACAAAATTACAATATTTGGGCTGATGAGCAACCCGAAGAGTATCAAGAGTTACCATTACATCCATTAAAAACAACGTTATAGTGTGGTTTATGGGCTGATGGAATGATTGGTCCATATTTCTTCAAAAATGAGGGAAATCAGAATTTTACCGTCAATGGTAACCGTTATTGCGCCATGTTAACGGAGGATGTGCTTCCTGAAATTCAAGCACATGATCTCGGTGAGCTCTGGTTTCAACAAGACGGCGCTATGAGCCATACAGAGCGTGAAACGATGGACTTGTTGGGAAATCATTTTGATGAGCACTTAATTTCACGTTTTGCTACTGTAAATTGTACTATTTTCTCTGGGTATATGTAAAGTATCAGGTCTTCAGGAACAAGCCAGCTACGAATGACGCTTTGGAAGCTAACATTACTCGTGTCATCCGCGAGATACCAGTCGTTATGCTCGAACGAGTCGCCCAAAATTGGACCTTCCAAATGGACCACTTCAGACATAGTCGTGGCCAACATTTACATGATATCATTTTCAAAAAGTAAATGTCATGAATTGTTCTTTTAACCGATAATAACAATTTTAAGTTCACTTTCAAATTTATGTGTTTTATTTTACATTATAAATCAAAACTAACGATGAATCACCCTATACTTCTCCTATTGTATATCGCCTGCTCATAAGTTGTGTGCTATGTTACTGCATGTGCTCCAGCTACAATTTTTTGCAACGGTCGTAATCTAACTCAGGATGCACTTCGGGCTATCGGTCTCACTATTTTCGACAAGATCAGTTCACACCTGCAAGGCTTTCCTTTTTTTCTTTATATAGGGTATTTCAATAAGTATGTTACGGTCGATTTTTAGATGTAAATAATATAAGTTGTGTATGAAATATCCACTCATTTTTTTTTTATTTGAAAGAAAATTTTATGGCATTAAGAATGCAATTGAATGCTGTTCAAATGTCCTACGCGGCTTTGCTTGGCGACATGTTTTCGGGAGATATAATTTTCGATAACTTTGTTGCATTAATCTGGGTGAATTTTTTGGATGGCGTTCGTCATTAAAACTCTGAGTGCATCAATTTTTTTCCAGTTTATACGCATAGACCTGCGATTTAAGTTTATCCCAAAGGAAGAAGGCGTTGGCCAGTTCACGTCGCCGCCTCGCGAGATAACCATGCAGTCACATCGCTCGTGCAGAATGCCGATCGTAGCATGCGCTGTGTGGCAATCACATGTCATCGGTATCCATATCATCCAGTTTAGGCCACAAAAAGTTGATTTATTATTTATGATTTTTATACGTTGTTCAACGCTATAACCTTTCATAATGATTTGCCATACACTATTGAACAAAAAACTGACAAATCAGTTCTGTTCGGGCAAGCGCCGTGACTACACCTATTGCTTAACGAATTTAATTTGATTGACTTGTGCTCTCTCATTTGACGTCTTTATACTTATCTTACTCTTCGGGGTATGTGAAATTTAATTACGAACCTATATACCTACATCTACAACAAACAACTACAACTGCAAAGGCTTACAACCTGGGGTTAACCTTAACCAGAACCATACCAAAAAGACAAAGCGCAAACACTAACGAGATCAGTTCCCAGAACTCCCTGTCATAAACAATGACAACAATATATCTAGATATACATAAAATTATCACAGGGATAGAAAAAACAGGGGGAAGTAGCCTCAACCATGGGCTTGAATTTATTTCAATTTCGACGACCAAATAAGTTAAAATTGAATGAGTTAATGACAAGGTTGACGAGTACAAACTTGGACATGCCAAAAATCGCTGTACGGAAGCTCCTCTATGTAAAAATTTATTTTTTCCCCCTCCTCACGAAGAATACATACAATTTTTTGTATCAATTGTAACACCGAAAGCCACACCCCCTTCGATCCCTCTTGTTCTGCTTTTCTCCGATATAAATCCGTCAACAAGATCAAAATTGATCGTCGGTGCACCGTCCGGGACGCCAGGCAGATCTACAACGACGTCTCTCCACCAATCCCGTGCTCCTAAGAAAAGGAATGCTGGTAGTACAACAATAACAGATATAATAAAACCTCGCATGGAAAAATCAAAACAACATGTAAAGGAAAACGAACCAAAAAACTCCACTGAATCCTCTCACTCCGCCGAACTGCCAAGTTCACAACTAATCCTTCCGTCAGACACAAAAAAAAAAAAAATCATTATTCGAAAAAAAAAAACATTAAAAATAGTATTCATGCATCTACAACACTAATTCGAAGTATAGGGTTTTCCAATAGGGACCTGACAACTTTGAATTTAATTTGTGAACGCACTCTTTCAGTAATTATCAAACTGTCACTGTCAATTTATTCAGTAAACTCAACGCCAAGATGATGAATTTCATCGCAAAATCATCTTCAGTGACGAAGCTCATTTTTGGCTCAATAGGTTCGTCAATAAGCAAAATATGCGTTATTGGTCGGGTGAAAACCCACATGTGCTTCATGAATCACCACTTAATCCACAAAAAATAACTGTTTGGTGCGGTTTGCATGCCGGCGGCGTTATTGGGCCATATTTTTTCGTTGACGATAACGTGGTTGGACATGTGGTTTCAACAGAATGGTACCACAAGCCACACAGCGCACGCTACAATCGATTTATTGAAGAGTAAGTATGGTGAGCGTGTTATCTCAAGACATTGGCCAGTCGATTGGCCACCTCGTTCGTGCGTTATGTCATTGGCTTATGCCAACACGCCGACGACGTTGGAAGAGCTCAGAGCTAACATTGAACGCGAAATAGCGGCCGTTTCGGCCGTAATGAATCGACCGCTGCAAACGTACCCGCGGTGGCCATATGAACGAAGTCGAGTTCCATTCATAAATGTTTTGATTGTACTTCAAGCCAGTAATAAAGTTTTTAAAATATCTCAAATGGTTTGCCGTTTATTTAAAAAAAAGTTGTCAAGTCGTTATAAGAAAACCCTATACAAGGAGACATAAATCATTTCAACACAAATTCAGCTAAAGCTCAGCAAAGGTAGGTCGGGGTGTTCGACGTAAAATTTTGGATTTTGGATCAAAAAATCTACTTTAAATGTAGTTGATCCTAATTTTTCAATGATAGTGTAAGGACCATCACGACGTAGTACGAATTTTGACGTAAAGTTTTGGATTGGCTTAGAACGTGAGTTGTGATAAGAACATCATCCCTTACTTTGAATTCTGGCTGGCGTCTTCTTTTCTTATCGAAGTAAATCTTATTGTGGTCTTGCATCTTCTCGGTTGTTTCGCGTGCATTCTGGAGCTTTTGCGATAGTTCCATCAGCTTGGGTGTTATTTGAGGTATAAAGTTCTCTGTTATTGTTATTTGTCGTAAGTCATTTCCTACCTCTTTAATTGTTCTACGTTCACGACCAAAGGTTAGATATGCTGACGTGTATCCGGTGCTCTGACATTTCGCTGTGTTCATGGCAAACCTAAGAGCTGGCAAGTAGTTTGACCATGATGCATGATCGTTTCCAACTAGAATAGCCAGTTGTGTTTTCATATCCCTGTTTCGTCTTTCAACAGGATTTGATTCAGATTAGTAGACTGGTGTTAAAGTCTGTTGAATACCAAAGCAATGAGTCGATTGCTGCATGATAGCGGAAATAATTTCGTTAAGTAGTGTTAGACAACAGTTCGCTGAGGCCCTCTTATCGTAGTGGAAAAACTTCAGTCCGTCTGCTAGCAACATCTTCGACTAATAATAACCATTGGAATCCATCTGAGGTCTATGGTAGCGGACCAAAACGTTGATTACTAAAGACTGTTTGTAGCAATCCAGCTGGTTTCAGATTACTTGGTTTGTATCTCTGGCATGCCAGACAATTCCCAATGTGTTTTGTAATATCAGCTCTCATTTGAGGCCAGTAATAACAGGTGATTCATCGTGAGGTTTGATTTTTAATAGGCTTTTTTTGACAGATCACGCGTAATTCTATCAAACTGCTTTGTCATTTTTGTTCAGTATCGTTTGGCAAGTCATCATGGAAAGACTCACCCCAAAACAGCGTCTCCAAATTATTCAGCTGTATTACGAAAATCAGCGTTCTATGGAAATGTTTTTCGTGCGATTCGAGCAACTTACGGTGCGCATAATCAACCTACGGAAACCATTACTGCCAACACCATTCGCAAATTTGAGTCCCAGTTTACATAAGTGAATGATACTCGACCAGTTAGACCACATCCAGCACGTAGTGAAGAGACTATAGCAGCTGTAGCTGAGAGTGTACGCGAAGACCGTGACGAATCGATTCGTCGTCGTTCTCAGCAGCTTGGCTAAGTGTATTCGACAACTTGGCGTATTTTACGTGAGGATCTCGCGTAAAAAATTCAACTTGTGCAAGAATTGAAGCCAGGTGGCTTGAATTTGCGTCATATTTTCAGTAAATGGGCTCTGGACAATGAAAATCCGGTGTTTTATCGTGAAATTTTGTTCAGTGATGAAGCCCATTACTGGCTCATTGGTTGCGTTAATAAACAAAATTGCCGTATTAAGGCTGATAAGCAACACGAAGAGTATCAAGAGCTACCATTAAATTAATTAAAAACAACGGTATGGTGTGGTTTATGGACTAGTGGAATCATTGGTCCATATTTCTTCAAAAATGAGGCAAATCAGAATGTTACTGTCCATGATAACCGTTATCGCGCCATGTTAACGGACTATGTGCTTCCTGAAATTCAAGCACGTGGTCTTGGTGAGTTCTGGTTTCAACAAGATGGCGCTACGAGCCATACAGCGCGTGAAACTATAAACTTGTTGAGTGAGCACTTAACTTCACGTTTTGCTACAGTGAATTGGCCGCCTAGATCGTGCGATATCACACCTTTGAAATATTTTCAGGAATAAGGCAGATACGATTGACGCTTTGGAAGCCAACATGCTATGCTCGAACGAGTAGCCCAAAATTGGACCATCCGAATAGACCACCTCAGATGTAGTCTTAAAAATTTTGAGAAGGTATTCACGATCCTCGCTTAAATCACTTGAGCAGACAATAATAAAATCAAGATAGACTACAACAACCATATCTCGAAGTCCTATTTTAAAACTATCAATCAATCTTTGGAATGTAGCTGGAGCATTACGTACTCCAAATGGCATGCGGTTGAAGCAATACGAGTACATAACAAAAGGTGTAATGAATGGAGTTTTTTCCACATATGCTTTGGCAACTCTAATTTGATAGTAACCGGATTGAAGGTCCAGTGTGGATTTGCATGTGGTTTTCTTTGTCGAGTGGAGTAGGTCATCTATTCTGGGATGTGGATATTGATCCGGAACCGTAATATTGTTCAAAGCTCGATAGTCCACATAGACAGGTATGTCGTCATCCTTTTTGGGTAAAACTACAACTGGAGAAGCCCAAGGTGATTCGCATTCGTCGATTATGCCATATTCAAGGATTTTATCCAACTCAAGTTTGAGCTGATTCTTCCGTGTCGGAGAGAGTCAGTAAGGCGTTATAGCAATGGGGGAGTTATTTTCTGTTTTTATTCTGTTGGTTTTGACAGAGGTTCAAAAATTGAGGAATTTTCAAGAATAAAGTTGTTTATTCTGAATCGTTCAGATCAAATCCTTCGTCGTCTCTTAGTGTTGTATCTATTGAAAAGATTTTAGTGAAGTACGCATCTGTGTCCATCTTTGTATGCTGCACCTCTGGTTTTGAGAATAGATGTTTTTGGGAGTGCCTTTTCGGTGTAATGACGTAAAGTTAGCTTCGCGAAAAATCTCGTTGATGGAATGTGGCGAGTAATCATTTGATGGTCCTGCATTACTTTGGTACTTGGTAACTTTTGGTGTCCTCTGTAGTGGTGAGATTGGTTTTAATTCTGTAAACCACTCATTATATTTGCCTATTTCTTTTTCCATTTTCAGTGCTGGAGAGACAATATCGAAGGAGTCGTATTGTTTATTTGGTTCGTTTTCAAACTACCAACATCTCTGACCAAGATGTAGGACAATGCTATTCTCTTCTCAAAATTCTATAATAATAAGGGTTCTCTTGTTTTTTTCTTTTGAGAGTGCGATGAAAGTTATTGGACGTACGCGATTTCCAAAAGTAATTGAAGTTGACGTCATACAGATTTCGCTATGTTTAACGCTTCCATCAGTAAAACTTACGTTTGCGCTCATTTCGTAGAAAGGTGTTTTGTTTCGGAGGAGATGCTCGAAAAGATACTGACCAGCTACACTAGTGCGGTGTCAATATATGCAATATCATTTTCCCCGTGAGACATTATTGAAATTGTTAGCAAATCATTCTCCAGTGAGTTTTTTATCAGGTTAAAGAATATTGTATATGGACCTTTTGGTAAATCCTTGCATGTGGAACAATTTGACCCTGGAGCTTTGCAATTGTAGCAGTACATACCAACACTCTGTTGTTGTGTGGCAGAAGTTGCATCGACGTTTATTTTCTTTGGTTGTTTTCTAAATTTTCTGCCCGAGTTTCTCGGCCATGCTATGTTCTTCTACTCTGGCTTTATCAATTAGCCCTTGAAACGTTGATTTCGCGTTTCACACCATCACGAATACTTATATGAAGTAGTCTATAGATCAAATCGATCATCATTGTTTCTGATGGCTTAGGATTTGGCAGTTGAGCTAAGAGAGCTCTTTTTTTTCTTATAAAATCATCCGTACTCTTTTTCCGTCTTTTTCGGTTATGTATTCGATATCCTTACAACATGGGATCTGTTTTACCATCAAAACGACTGGTGCAGTTACTAAAACTTCCAGTTCGCTGACCCTTAGCCATTCTTTTGGCTTCTGTGTTTGTTGTTGTTGTTTTTTTTTTTTTTCTTAAAATCAAAATTTCGGCCACACGTTGGGCGCCAATGTAAAGCTGTGCAAAGATAGGTGGGGTTGTTCGACGTAAAATTTTGGATTTTGGATCAACAAAAAAAAAAAAAATATTCAACTAAACGGAGAAAAGAAACACAAAAATGAAAGGCTGAAAAGCATGCAGAGGCTAAGGTAACTTTACCGTACCGCGCTCTGATCGTAATTTACCACGAGTTTATATACATTTCAAAAAGAGATTATTCACACGAAAGCTTACAATATTAATTCTATAAAAGCTTTTATATTCACAAGTTTGTTCTCTGGCATTGTCAGATATATCATATATATAAAATTAATTCGGAACAGTACTGCCAGTTTGGCAAAAGAAAATAAAATAATTCAATAAATCAGTTCTTAATAATTTAAAAAGGTGAAGTGTTATAAAACAAGTTAATCGGACCCTTTAAACTACCACCTACCCATTCTACTGATTCAACCAGCTTCATCATAATTCCAACAAGATGGTGCTCCGTTGGAGCATTATGGTCGTGAGGTTAAAAATTGGCTAGATGAAGAGTACGGTAATCGTTGGTTAGGAAAAAATTGACCTGTGTTGGATTTTTTTTTTGTATGGGGAAGAATTAAAGAACTTGTTTATTCAACCGAAATGGCAGCTTTAAGTGTCATTAAAAGTGAAGCAACAGTTAGCATCAATATACATTCGCAGCGAAACCCAAAAACGGACTACATGCACGCACAAACCTATTTTAACTGTTTTAGTACCCACATAAAATAAAAAGTATCTTAAACCACACAAAATCATTTTTATCCATAGCCTTAAAAGCTTAAAGAAAACAAAACCCTTTTTTAATTTTACTTGCTGCAGGTTGTCCCAAGTATGAAATATTATAAAATCTATGGCTTTTCTGCAAACTAGTTGATGTTTATTGTTATGCTCATAAGAAAAAAATAGTAAATGTCATGTTCATTACGCATTTTCTGGGGAGAAGTAAGCATGGGCAAGAAAAACGGAAGAAGACTCAAACAAGATATCAACTTTATTTAAACGCAGTTACAAAGGCTAGTATTTTAGAGTACATAAAATAAGCCTTTTCTTAAATCCTCAATAAATGATGTTAACATTGGATATAGACGCTTACTATAAACAATTTTTTTCTTAGAATATACTCAAGAATCATTTCCCAATTTATGCTTGACGAATTAGGGGACACTCTGTATATTATATTTAAAAAAATAAAAATAAATGCGTATTCAATAATTTATAAAAATAAATATTAAGGTCTAAATTGAACTTATCTTTTTATTTCATTTTAAACTTAAAAACATTATCTACCTATGTTAGATTCTAGCAAGTAGCCTTTATTAACTGGGGAGTTTATGCTGTTTTTTGTTAAGGTAAGATACTATAAAATAAAGATTTTTGCTTTTCGGAGCGGAAAAAAACTATATGCTCCACCTATTTTTACATAAAATAGTAACATAAACAACACAATGAGTGCAATCGAACACTAGCAACATAATCTATGGCCTAAGCATGTCAAACTGTATTCATAAAAAGCGTTGCTGATTCCACTAATTAAAAAAAATATTGAAGGTTTATTAATATTAGTTTTATTCGTAAAACTAAATAGAGTGGATCTGAACGGTAAGTTTTGATTAAGAATCAGAAAGTGACACTACATAAACATGTTTATATTTATAAAAATAGGAAGTTGCAGACAAAGAAATATTCTAAAAGGGATCCATTAGGTATTAGACACTTAACTACAAATATAACGTGCCTATTGTTTTGTGTACAATAATCTTATTTATGAATCGCACACTGCTTTAAAGTGTGTTAACTAAAATGTGCAATTTGTAAAAGTACTTCATCGCTAAATTCTTTTTTTTTTTTTTTTAATTCTTGACTCTGAACTGAAATACGCATATGCGATGAAAAGAAAATAAGAAAAATTATATGCGCATAACACTGGCATAAAATACTCGTAGTTATATAAGCGTACTAATATTGTTTCTAAAAATATAGGATAATATATACTTATATACTCGAGGAGTGTGGATCAATAAGCCCGTCATTTTCGAGTTTTCAGCATTGTAACTTGAAAACCAAGTTTCAATGTTATAAACAAATACCATCTTGGGATAGACTACTGTCAAGTTTTGAGCAAGATGTGACATTTATTTTGTGTGTGACACCCAATGAAAACAGACAACCACTGTTGTTGTTGGTCATGACAACGTGATCCTCATCGATTACTTTCAAAAGAAAAAAACAATACGTCAACTTATTGAATAAAAACCGACAGTATTTGACTAAAAAGAGTGTTCTTCCATCAAGACAATGCACCGGAGCATAAGTGCGTAGTCGTCATGGTGAAATTTTGATGAATTGGACTACGAATTGTTCCCTTATCCACTAAATTCTCCAACTTTAACCCCCCCAGTGACTATTCCCTGTTTCCAAACATAAAGAAATGGCCCGGTAAAAAGAGATTTTGCTTCAAAGGATCTAGAAATTTTAGAAACGTTCGTGAAATGTATTGACCACAAAGGGAACTAAGTTAAGAAATATTTAAATTTAAAAAAAAAATAATAATAATAACTCACCCAGTGGGCCTTGATAGCGAGTTTTGACTTCCAGGATCTTTTCTGTGAAAAAAAAACAGAGCAACATATTACGTAATTAAATTTTATATCAATGATTCAAATACGAAAACACATAAAAAATATAAAAAAACAACAAAAGCCAAGAAAATATTAAATGTGCAAAAAATATGTATTGTGTGCTATAAGCGAAGGATAATTAAATCGTCCAAAAATATTAGTAAAAATTACAAAAGTAAATTTATACGGAAGTTTTGTTTTTACCTAGGTGGTGCAGTGAAGGTGCCCGGTTCTATGTCACCGATATCAATGAGTCGATGAGTTAATGTAGTGGTTTTACTTGTGTCAGAATCGTGTGTTTCTGTATTTGACTGACTATTTGGTAAATCTGTATGTAAAGCTTCATCATCACTACAAGCAAATTTAAACACAAATAAAAAAAAAAAAAAAAATGAATTACGAAAATAATATGAAAATAACGATAAAATGCAAATTACATATAGTGTTTGTAAACTACAATAATATAAATAGATTATTGAAACTACCATGTTACTTTTGTTAAAATTAAGACGATAAAAATGGAACTTATAATCAGGGTTTTCCAATACTGAGGTTTAAGATCTAAGAATATAAAGAACATCGGTTTGATTGAAACAAAATTTACTTTAGGATTGCTGTCAAAACATGGGACACTTCATTAGTGGATAGACGTTTAACTCTTGCTTTTCTTTTCATGTTGCAATCTTTTTCTTTGACTTCGTTGTTTGCAACGATCAAAACCCTTCGAGTTAAAACTGGTTAAAAAATTACTCGATTTGAAAAAATAAAACCCCTTGACTGTGTTTTTCCGCATTATGGATATCCTGCAGATCCTTGTACATCAAAATCTAACACATTGAGGCAATGCTTGCATGTGGAGAATCTGCAAAATATTGAGTACATGTGTTACGCTTTCATAGGCAGTCACGAAAAGTTGAGTGCCTGATTATAGCACTTGGGAGTGCCGCTCTAATGCCAGCTACATTTTAACAAGAACATTTAACCGCAGAAAATGCAAATTCAGCGGTATAGTGTATGGTATGGTACGACTCAAAATAGTTGGCCAGTTTATTTCGCAAATCTTTTAAATTTGCTTTCACAAAAATTTAAATTTAAAAAAAAAGTTAACTTTACAACAACATATATACGAAAATGATCGCTGAATGGAACAAAAAATTGAATAGGACGTTCACACCCATGCATTTTCATGGGTTGGCCACATAAGCACAAATCGCGACATAATAAATGTTTACTATATGCAATTAATGTTTACTATATACAAAAAGGCATGACCACTTTTGAAAGCGGTCAACCACTTTTGGTACGTTCGCTCAGCTAGCGCATGTTCACCATAAACTTTCACCAAAATACGATGATTTTCGGCAGCAGTTTTCTTCATATTAAAGTAATGAAGAAGAACTCTCCGCAAAAACACTTTTCCAGGCACAAAGTTCGACATATTTGAGTGAAAAAAAAATATTGTTGTTTACGCTTCAAATGAATGACATATACTGAAATGACGTACAATGACAGTAGCTTTCCAACGCATGTTCCAATGGAATAATAACAATGGAATAATACAAGTTACGCCATCTCTTAGCAAACCGCACGAATTTATAGAAAGTTATAGACCCAATATATTTTTTTTATTCCTTGTTTTCTGAATACATATTGCGAAGGAGAAGTTTTAACACGAAAGACTTTTCTTTAACAAACACATGAACGATATCGATATTATGGTCCATTCCGTTCTTAACATTTAAGACTGTTCAAAAGCGCTCACATCAACTAGTTTGTATTTTAAAAAAAAAACGTCACTTTCGTCAGATATTACTTTCTGTATTTTTAACTTTCTTTCCAAAACACATACAAGGTGTATTCAAAAAGTAAGGTGACATTTAAAATTTCGCGGGCAACGTACATTCGATTATTAAATATTCACACTTTCAAGTATATAGCATATTTAGTTTGTTTTTTATAGATAGAAAGGTACAACCTTACAACTTGTGGTACAACCATTTCGAAGATGGCTGAAGAGATGCCAATGACGAACCTCGCTCTGGACACCCCAGCATATTAACAAAAGATGATAACGTCGAAGCTGGGAAGAAAATTGTTTTGTAAAATCTTCAAATTACCATAAGATAAGTTGAGGATGTTGGTATATCGGTCAGCTCATGTCATGCAATTTTTTTGGATGTTTTGGGTATAAGACTTTTGTCAGCAAAATTTGTTCCGAAAGATATTAATTTTGTTCAAAAGAACCGTCGCATGAGCATCGCTAAGGAATTCTTGAATGACGTCATTTATGACCCTGACTTGCTCTAAAGGGTCATAGCTTGTGACGAATTATGGGTATATGGTTATGACGCCAAAACCAAGCCCCAACTGTCCCAATGGAAGCACCGAGGAGAGCCAAGACCGAAAATAGCAGTCTAAGTTTGATCAAATGTCATTATTTTTTTTCGATTAGCGTTGCGTAGTGCATCTAGAGTTCTCACCTCGGTAGTACGGTCATTAAGGAGTATTACCTTGAAGTTATGCGCCGTTTGCGAGAAGCAATACGAAAAAATCGTCCGGAATTGTGGAAAAACATTCATGACTTTTGCATCACGATAATGCACCTGCTCATTCATCGTTGCTTGTGAGAGATTTTTTGGACAAAAACAACACGACAATCATGCCTCAGCCACCATATTCACCGGATTTGGCCCCATGCGTCTTTTCCTGTTCCCCAAACTGAAGAGGCCTATGAACGGACGAAGATTTGCAACAATTGAGAAAATATAAATGGCATCGCTGGAAGATCCCAAGACTTTACCAAAAAGTGCTTAGAAAAGTGCTTCGAGGATTGGAAAAAGCGTAGGCACAAGTGTATTAACATATATCTAAGGGGGATTACTTTGAAGGGGACAATATTAATATTGATGAATAAATAATTTTTTATATAAATATAAAGTCATCTTACTTTTTGAACACACCTCGTACATACATATTGGTTAAGAATACTAGCCAATTTGGTTTCAGCTTGCAAAGTATTAACATGGAATGAGGTGTTAATCTGGCTATTGGTCTCTTTAGCAAATTGTGAAGTGAAGACCCAGGGGTGGTCGCTTTGCTTATACGAGTATGGTAGTGAGATCAGTTTTTGAAACCAAAAAATTATGTCCAGGGAATGAAATATATTAACCAGATCCACGTTAAACTCGATTCAGGATGATCTTTGCATAAAAGCTTACCGTCGGTCAACAGGTCATCTTGTAACTCTTCAACTAAAAGGTTGGACAGATCCAAGCGGCTTATGTAGTGCACGCGGATAATGGGAATGAAAACAATTGAGGAAAACAAATGATACAATTTATGCTATGTCACGAAGGAAAGCGAAGAAGATGTTCCAAGTTTCTCTGAAATCTTTCAAATCCCTCCATATCTGGAAAAAGGCGTGATGTGTTAGAGATGTTGATAAGAGCTAAGCAATACGCTCTACAATAGAAAGAGGTGGAACTACCAATAGGACTAAGCTTCAGTGCACAGAGTCTAAATCAGGAAGAAGCAAGCTACCAGCTCAATATTCCTGAGAATTGGAGATCATAGCGATCAAAATACGTCACAAAAATTTTAAAACCCTCAAAATAGCATTACCACAGCAGCAGCAGAATTTCCCATTGAAATCGTGCGCGCTGCTATAGTCCGATGGCCAGAACGTTTAAACACCTGTGTGAAAGCAAAAGACGGTTTTTTGGTGCAAAAATAAAATAATCAATATATAGTCTAATAAATGTTAAAAATATTTAATACAAAATGTTTAGTGTCTTTTTTTTTTTGTATGGTTTTGTTGACAAGACTAGATCGTGTAAATAGGCAGACCTTTATTTTGAAATCTACAGCATCCGCACATTTTAATCACAAAGTATTCATAATCACCTGATTGTCTAAGCAATTGACGACAAAACAAAAACTAGCAGTAGAAAATAAAGTACCCATAAATAAGGCGACTGCTGCAAACATAATTTGGTAAAGACGATGTAAATTATTTAAAGAAATTCCCTTTAGAAAATTATGAAAATATGATCTGGCAAGTACTATTTAAAATGATAATTTAAATAAAAACAATTAGTATAAAACTTGAATTTTTAATTATTTATGTATATTAATATGTAGTTAGTAGCTGCTATTGAATTGTCTGATGTGCGATGGTTACATAGATGTTTAACTATGAAACAAACACACAAAACCCCACTCATATAAATACTATTGTCAAAAAAAGGAACAATAGTTAAGTTCAAAATATTATTGAACTTTTTTATCATTTTACGCTCAGTTTTGTTAAAAATGAACATCAAAAAGAAAAGAAAGATGTGTAAAGAAGTGTTTTAATCTATTTTAAAGCAAACATTTAAAAAAATTAAACTCTACAGATTGTACCATAGTACGGTTCTTTTTTTTAATCTGGGAACTATGAGATAATTAAGGGTGATTTTTTGCTGTTTGGTTTTTCAGTGTTCTATTTTTGACAGCTTGCGCATGATTCGTGACATGTGTCAAAGTCAAACGTGTTGAGTTGGCATTGTCATTTTATCATGAAAAGACTTACACCCGAACAACGCTTACAAATGTTTTTCGCACACTTCTACTATATTACGGTCGTCATAATCGACCTACTAAACTAGTAATTCAAGCCAGAGTGACCAAATTTCACACCAATTTCACGCTATTGGACATCTTGCCACCATCCCGTACGCATACAGAGAAAAATATTGCTGCTGTGTCCGCCAGTGTTAATGAAGACTGTGATTTGTCCATTCTTTGCCGTTCACAGAAATAGGGATTGCGTTACTCGACTACGTGGAAGATCTTGGTTTAAGAAATGAAGCCGAACGACATGCCGCAGCGTCGAATTTTCTGTGACTGGGTCTTAAAAAAGCCGGAGGAAGATCATTTCTTGTTTGATTTTGTAAGTTAATAAACAAAACTGATGTAATTGGTCTGATGAGTAACCTCAGGCAATTCAAGGCTGGCAATGCACAGTAGTTACCGTCAATGGCGCCCGCTATCGTTAAATGATTTCGAACTTTTTTGCCTAAAATGCACGAGCTAAACCTGGTCGACATGTGGTACTAGCAAGACGGCGCTACATGCCACAAAGCACGCGAATCGATGGGCCAATTAAGAAAAGAGTTTGTAAAGTAATTTATCTATCGTTTTGGACTGGTGAATTGGCCGGCTAGATCGTAAGATTTGAGGCCTTTAGATTATCTTTTATGGAAATACGTCAAATCACTCATCTATGAAAACATTACACGTTTTATTAGCGAGAAACCAGTCAATATGCTCAAAAAAGTGATGCAAAATTGGACTCTCCGTATGGACCACTTAAAACGTAGTCGTGGTCAACAAGTAAATGGCAAGCATTGATTTATCAACTGAAATAAAAATTTTGTACACTTTTGCAATTTTCCTGTATTTTTTTCCTTTTTCTTTGACAATAAAAAACCAAACGCTTAAAAAATCACCCATTATAAACAAAATAACAAAACACATTAGAAAAATATTAAAAATTAAAAAAGTGAATACCTGAGATACTGATTTTTTAAATTTACAAATGTAGTAGGTACGCTCGCATTGACGGTTCCGGCGCTACCACATCGATTAAATGCATTTGATTCCTAAAAAATGAGATAACACAAAGAATTCATAGAATTATTCGTAAATATTTAATTAAGATTTAAAATTTAGAGACTTACCTTTAAAACTTTCTTCTCTTCGGCCAAAATTTTCATTACGTATCGGTAATTGCGAGAGAATCGGTTTAGTCGAATAACTATTGAAACCATGAACGCTTCCAAAAGACGCATGATTGGATTGGGTGGGTCGGCTTCTGCTTGAAAAAAAAGGTAAGATAATATTTGATCTACACTAGAGAAATTTAAATGCTTATTGTGATATGCAAGTTTTCTTTTTTGTTTCTAAGACACCTGGTCTGATTTAATTAAAAACCGTGCCTGCTTGAATGCTATCTAATTTTGTCCCGATTTAACACCCCTAAGTGCGTTCACTTAAGTGAACTAAAGTTTAAATTAAATAATTTTTATTTGTTCAGATTAGCTGAAAGAAGCTGCTGGAAGTTTGTCAAAAAATCCTCAGAAATCTTGTCAATGCCACCATGACGGTTCATATACGCTCAGGCCTCTTCTGTGTCAAACGACTAAATGTATCTTCTATGAACTGCATGTGCTAGACATACGAGCAATTCCCCAAACGACATTAAAATCGTTATTGACAAAGTTGATATATAAGTGCATCTTTGGTAGTCCAATCACTTCAGAAAACAGATGCAGATAATTGGACTTTAAGGTGGGTAAAATTGTAATCGTGACCAGTAAGCTGTTTCCAATACACGCAAGGCACTCAAAACTATGCGGATCAATCCGCGGTCAACCAGAATGACAATGTTTCGATTAGCGCAATAAGATCCATTATTCCTGTGGGTAAAAAACAAGGCTGTTGGGGAGTTCAATAAACAGAAGAAAAAGAGGAAACAAATACGAAAAGAACTCGGTCGAGAAAACAAAGGAAATGAAGTTCGAAAGCTATGTGTACCGATGAATAAAATATACCTCTTCGGAAGCCCAAGCGATTACAAAGAAAATTTGATAGTAAGATCGCAATTTATGGTGGTTGGGTGTTGTATAAATAGGTTTGACAGTCTGAGGTGTCAACCTGGCGATACTTAGTATTGTAAATGCTTTTACGCATCAATTGAGCTTACTTTACCTCCAATGGGTAGCCATTGGGTTCTGGTCGATTTCATCCGAACTCGACTTGCTAAACTTATAAGTGCGAGTGTAAATCAGCAGACAAAAACAACAGCACTATAAGTGGGTCAGCAGATAAATTCCTCAGATAGAATCAACGGTGAAATAAAATCCCGGAACTAAGCAAATAAGAACTTATCCAGGATACTCCGATATATTTTGAGCTCGGGCCCGTAAGGGTTTTCGAGACTAAGTCAGGGTCTTGGAAAAAAGATGGTGGCGTATGAGCCCTTAATGAATCAGCGGCAGCGCTCACTTTCCCAAATGGCCCAAACGGGTTACTGGATTCGGTCTAACTGACCCCTCATCTTAGTTGTATCTATAATGTAACTGGCCCTCCAAGTTAGGGATTGTGCCATCAGGGTAACTGCTCGGCCGTGGATAAAATAAATTTAGTTACGAAGCAACAGCAAACCTCGGATACGCATACACTCTTGATAACCCCTGAAAACGAAGCAAGGACAATAAACTTCAAATCTGTACGTGGAATAATAGGTACCTTAATAGGCCACGTGCAACCGAACAACTAGGAAGGCAACACTGCCAAAAAGCCATCAAAGTTCATGTGCTGGATTTCACTCGGCCTCCACAACGAAACGCATGGTTTGACGACGAATGCCACCAAGCACATGCAGCTAAGCAAGATGCTTATAAAGCGGCGCTGCATAGAAGGACTAGAACTATTTTGCTCCATGGGTGTCATCCAACATTAAAGACTAAATTATTAGTGTAAATTAACTTGATGTTGTATTTAAGCAAACATTCATCTTACGAGATTTTAGTTGCCTGAAAAAAGTCTTTCGGTCACGGCTGGTATTGAACCCCGAACCTTCCGATTGAGAAGTCAATACACTACCACTTGAGCCACGGCCACCCACAAGAGCTGGTCACGATCTCTACAAACAGAAGTGCAAAGACGAACACCGGCTTCTCAGGAGGGAAAAGAAGGGGCATGAAAAGCGCGCTGTCGAGAAAATTGAGAAATGCTACTCCAGGAATAAGATTCGCAAGTTTTAGTAAAATGTAAAAAAAAACATGCCATATACAATAACCCTGAACCGAAGCCTATAGACACGAACAAGGGAACATAGTAGTAGAGCCGCAATCGATGATTTCTATAGTGTACCGGCGGATGAATGAACCTTTCAACCTAGACGATGTAGACTAACAATTCTGTCCACCTGACCCGGATGAAGTAAAGATAGTCATATTTAAGGTAATGTCGAACCCTTCAAAGCAGCAGGTGTTGACTTGGTAACGAGCAAGTTAGTCCGATCATCAAGGAAGGAGACCCTCTGAACTGTGCTATCTACAGGGACATCAGTCTTCTTAACATCATCTACAATATCCTATCTGCGTATTACGTGAACGCTTAAAGCCCTTCATCAACAGCCTGATTGGTCCACATCAACCCTCGACAGATATAACCTTGATGGGCTCCGCTATCAATTCGTAATAAAATATTTATTGATGTATATGATTTTGTTAGATCAAAAACTATGTAGTGCATTGGACAATACAAATGATGGTGGATAATGTTAACGTCCAGCTGAAATAAAATAAAACTTATATACAATACGACGGCCGAGCTTTTAAAATATGGATATGACTAGGCAAGAGCATGACTTGAAAACCAACGTATTTGCAAAAACTAAAGCTATCGTCCCTGTTAAGTGTGCTCTAGGTATAATCTAGAGTCTAGCAGTCGTACCAAGGTGCACAGTTTACTCAGATACAATACCTCTCGATTCGGAAATATGCACTGCTCGTCTGAGCGTATAAATGTGGACAGCTGATTGAAATTCGTTAAAGTTCTTTTTCGTAGCTTGGGCATAGAACCTTATTATTAGAAGGCAATTAGCAAATAACTGGAAATGTATCTGAATTAATGAAATCTACCAATGTTCTGACTGAAACAGTTTCGGAAAATCAAGCATCTGACTCAGTATGGCGTAAATAAAGGGAGTATACAGAAGCGTTCTTACTCTATATTATACGAGGCACGATAAACCATTAACCATTTAAGGCTGAGGTGATGTCATTATTTGCATATGCTGAATGACGTAAAATCGACGCGACAGCAAAATCGCTTATAATTTTAAAGAGACATAGCTTTAAGCAAAATTAAAATTAAAATCACGATTAAAGTTAAAATTAATTTTTATTAATATCGGGATAAGGATTAGCTCAGAAGGTAAAAGAAGACTTAATATTAATCTGGTGCTTATGCATCAATTTATATTAAGGTCAATCATATCGCACGATCATCTGCAATCCTCCCGATAATCTAAATAATCTCAATAAGAATCCTATCTAAGTATAAACTAATTTTCATTTTTTCGTAAATAAATTGAGAATACGAGTATATTTTTCAATGAACTTACTAGTAGAGTCTTTGTCATCATCGGCAACTGCTTCCGATTGTTCTTCGTGAGAAATGTCTTTGCTCGTAGATGGTATTTCCGATTTCGATTTCTCAGACTTTGGTTTTTCAAGTTTTTCATGCTGAAAAAAATTATGACAAAAAAGTTTAATATATTTTAATAAATCCCTTAAATTGATAATTATTTATATATGTACATGGCTTGCATTTTTTGCAGTAATATTTTGATGTATGGTAGGAGGTTTCAGTTTAAAGTGGCTTCCTTAAAATATCAAATAATATTTCTAGGCCTTTATATAAACACATCTTTCTGCTTAAGCCAACCTATGAAATATCTATTTCAAAGTAAGTCAATTTAAATTGAGTCTCGCTGTATAATATGAGGTGAAGCATAAGGCATAAGGATTTTGAAAATTATCATAATAACTTCTTTGTTTTTATTGTTTCACATTTGCAGTTTTCCGTTGGTCTTAAACTGAACAGTGATATTCAATCTATAAATATATACATTTGGTACTATTCATTGTTCTCTTAAACAATGCAAGATATTTAATAATTTTTCTAGGACATGGTTTAAGTTTTACTACCTAATCATATGACCAGAGTTTTCGCTTTATGTACGTAATAGATCTAAAAGAGATAAGAACATTAGTTTTAGTAAAAATAAATCGTCGTGAAAGGTGTTTCCATTAACCAACTGGAAGGGTTCTAGGCTGCTTAAAAATATATTTAAACTTCTCTAATAGACTTAGATACTCCTTAGATATAGACTTAGATACTCCTTAGTTGAAAGAAAATGGAATAGTTTTGATTGGAAACTTTTAATAGCTATATGTATTTTACATAACAGAAAATTGACATTCACGACAAAATGCCTTGAAAAGATGGTAAACTGGAAGAAAAAAACTTCAACATTGTAACAAACCGTAAATCGTGCAGTTATCTTAATAAATTTCTTCGATAAAGAGGAGCCTTTTATAGCATCAGTTTTAATAACTAGTAGAAGAAGATCCTCGACTTTTCTACAAGGTTAATTAGTTTGTCATAAGTAAACCATTTACGTCTAATCTCTTTAGTATGTTCAGTGTAAACAGTCTGTTGCAAAAAATGGCAATGTGACTTTTGCTAAACTTTTAATATTAAATACGGCCTGTAACATAATTCTAAGGACGCATTTACCTACAGAATCAACAAAAAATTGAGGAAAATTATTAATCGCTGATCCAAGACAGACTAGCGATGCTGTTAAACTAGAAGCACGGCAGAGACGAAGCAATATGCAGTGTGATGTATTTCCGATTTAGGACGACTTCGCAATCATAGAATAAACCACTCAACTTAAACGACAACAATCAATCTGAAAAATCAATCAAGCCCAAAGTTCATTGGCAAGGTATTTTAAAAATTGGGAGTTAGTTTGTCAGTGAGCATATATTATTTTAATTTAAAATTTGGTTAAATGACAAAAAAATAAAGACAATATATCCCGTGGCTGAAATTGGTGAAACTTAGGAACCAATACTACGCAAATGTTATGGTAAGTATAGAAAAGAGCTATACACATATAGGGCTGCCTAGTATTAACGTTTAAATCCAAGTCGTGCTATGGGGTGTGAGTTTACAAATACCAGCAATCTTCTGGATCGCATGTATAAAAATGGTATTTATATAGATGCCATTCATCAAAAGGACAGTGCGGTAAAAAAAAAAAAAAAACATATCGCCTTAAATGAACGGGTTAATTCAAGGAATTTAGTGTACGCAATTAGAGGCAATTACTTTAGATTAAGAGAATTACAGATAAAGATTTAGATAGGCCAAGACCAAAGTCTAGCAACACTTTAAAAGTGATAAAGCAACTAATGCTTCAAGAAACAATGTTCAATCGCTTATGGTTAAAAAAGCTTCAGGGTTCGATTCATCTTGAACATTTTTGCAGATAAGACCTGACTCGTTTGCCACAAGTTTATTTTTTTTTTTTTCACATTTGGAAACGTTTTGTGAAACACGGTTTAAGTTCGGATAAAGAGAGTGAGCGCCGTTTTGCAATTTTTGGTTTGATTTTCTTGTGGATTTATGCGTGAGGCTTCTATAATCTAATGCTTTGAATTTCTCGTTGGGCATATCTGATACGGTTTTATGCGGAGGAAGATTCTGAATTTTGCAACGAGGTGGAAAAGTTTCTATTATCTGACGTTTTGGTGGTGTTAGGCATATCGTAGCTGTAAAGTTCGACAATTATTACACCAGAGAGTCTATGGTATGTTTAGTTCTCACGCCATACACCAAAAAACAAGACAATAATTTTTGACCTCATCGCCCCTTCGGAAAGCTATAGCAAACTTCTGAAAGTGAAAATTTTTTTCTATTCGGAGACGATAAAAAATCGTAAGTGCATCTCTCTAAAATAGAGGTTTAGTGGGAAATACTTTGAGCTACTGAATACAATGAATTCTTATAGGAAGATTGAATGCGGTTTGCAGTTTGCCACAGTATATTTGTATTTTCATGTATACTTCTGCTTATTTAAAAAATTGAATGGTATCGTAGTCGTTTTGGTAGTTTTATACCTTATGAGAAATAGCGTAAAGTAAAAGCTCTGGTAAGGAATCTTTATGTTCTTAAGAGCGATTTCTATGCTCATGTCTTACAAGAAAGGCCTAGGTTTGACATTTTACAGAATTCATCTCCCATAATTCTCTATCTTAAATAATTCCTATCTGAAAAGTGGTAATTTTTAGTGAAATGTCGGTTATGTCCTAGATTATCATTAAAAAATACAACTATTAGGTTTTCCATTAAAGACTATACATTTTTGTTTTTAGCTTCAATAGCTTGATCATTTGGCCCGCAAGTGGTTCCGTTCTGTTTAAACCATATCTCACCAAGGTTGAGTGCACGCAATTGCCGTCGGAATTAAAAACCCGTTTCATGAAGCACATGTGGGTTTGTAGCCCTCCAATATCGCATATTTTGCTTGTTGTGATGAAACTACGAATCAATAGTAATCATTTCCGTTGTAACCATTGTAAAGGATCCTCGTTCAAGTACTGAACAATTAATTAAATGGTAAACAATGACAAGAAAATAGCGGTGACAGTTCACAAAAAACATTAAGGCTGCGTTCACATTTAAAAAATGTATAGTTCTAAATTTATTAGTTTTAATCATCATAAACTCTCATGTTCAGAAATGAAAACTATCATGGATATGAAACGAGTTTTATTAGATTTAAACTAAACGATCTTAAGACAGATACACCATCGATATGTTGGGACAATGAGAGAACGATGAAAGTGGTAAAGTTTCTCATACTATTGATTTCCCAATCATATGAGTTAAAAATATTAAATACAAACAAGTTATTTATTTTTCAAATCCTTATGCTTAATATCTGAAAATTAAAAGTAATTATTATATAAACTTCTTGTTGTTAAAGCAGTTCGAATACCGTTGGATGATAGTTTATCATTTTGTGCGTCTAATTTATAAGTAAAGATGTATTTACATCGGTGCACCCTACAAAAAAACAACACACATATGGTAATTATGATTTGTGCCCAGTGATTAGTTCTCTTTCAACAGATTGCAATTATATATGGCAAGATCAGAAGAAGTAAAAATATATCAACTTATATTTGAAACATGTTAGGTGCCTTTGATAATAATAAAAAAAAATATATATATATACGAGTATATGAGAAGAAAATACTGTTTTGTTTTTGAAAAACAATTAGATAAAAGAATTGCATAAAATAGAAAATACGAAGTCGGATGACACAACATACAATTTCTAGATTATTTATAGGAACATCTTGACCAACTCACGTCATCGTCTGTACAGCTTTCAGGATATACCAATGGGTCGGATATTACAGATGCTCTTGGTATATCTGGATCCATACTCTTAATGCCAATACGTGATCCCGGTGCTGAGGCATACGAACGTTGTCGGGAAAAAGATTTTCTCTTATTGCTGGTGATTTCTTTACAAACCTATTCGTTTAATTGCATGTCATAAATGTGATGAGTTTTCAATTTTGTTTTAACAATTTCGAATTATTATTAAATCTCATAAATTTAGATTATTGCATATTACTTATATACTTGTGCTAGCTAGACTTTCGGAACGTAATGATTGCCCAAATGTTTAACCAAATACAATACTTTTCATTACACAGCTCAGTAAATGGATGAAATGATAGGGTTTGAGAAACTACAAATACCATACCAATACCATATTGTTTTATAGTAAAAACTTACTTCGAAGAGATTCTTTCTGCGAGTCATCTTCTTTTCGCTCTCATCGATTTTGCCATTGTCTTCTAGAAAATCAACTTCATCCTCAATTAAATCCAGCTCGAATTTTTCGTCCATATCCTCAAACATGTAGTAATCACCAGCACGAATTGCTGTGGAATTAAAACAATTATTAAACTATATGTCGTGTTATTTTATTTTATATTTTTTAAGATTAGGTTAGTGAGTTTAGATTTGATTTGTCTACACATTATACACAAGATGTTATAAGGAAGTATGAATTAAGACAAAAATTAACCAAAAGCAACATTAAAATATGTCTAAAATGCACATACATGTTTAATGTTTTTAGTATACATATGTACGATTATATGAAATGCTCTAATAGATTTAATTACATAAGTTTTCTTTTTTATTGTTAACATATATGTATAACACTTTTCGTAAGTGAGATGATTTAGTACAACGTAATGATGTAGCCACCAAAAGACTACCGAATAGTGTTAAAAAGATAGATGGACTTATGTACACGTCGGTTTTTATCAAGCGACATAGAAATAGATTTATCCGAGATTTATTAATTGTAAGAATTTTTGAAAATATCGGAGTTATATACATAGAAACATAGCGAAAATATAAGGAATTTTTAACTGTCCCAAGACCGATTTTAATGCCCAAAATTTTCAGTCAACAGATTTGTAACACGGCAAGATTCTCTTTGCTGGTGTTATTTAGAATAACAAAAGCTAAATTAAAGAAATTTTAAATCTTGAAATGCATCTTAACGAAGTGACGACTTAAAAAAGGTGAAATTCATAAAAAATAAAAAAAATATGAAAATTATAGTAATATATGTGAATTATTAATGTTGTGCAAAAAAAAAAAAAAAAATTAAATGACCTGTTTAGGCCAGAATTCTTCATTCAAACATTTTATTACAAATAAGTGAAAATCGAAGCTTAGGACAAGAGGGGTAAAACTGAAAAACTCGAGTGTCTTGGCTGAAACAAACGTCTGAATAAAAGATGAGAATTACACATCTACATATATTCAAGATTGTAAACAAATGAGAGGGGGAGTAAAAGAAAATATGTGCCGCATTGTTGTCGAGATCGAACCGGCAAACCAATGTACGTAGGTTCAGTTTTCTATTGAAATCTACATACATCATATTCTCAGGTATATGCAGGGTGTTCCTCAGGAAGGTTTACTGCTTCGTTTGCTTGGTCTCAATATCGATTATTTTGACAGTTCACAACTGTCAAGTGAAGTATAGACTAGCAAAATAATGAAGGAAACATTTTTTTAATGGTTAAAGTATTTTAACAATCAATCAATCATCAAATACTGTGACGATTAGAAAGTTTAGAGAGATTTTGGGTAGAATAAACTCACTATTTTTAGTTTAGTGAAAGATGTTAAAGAAAAATGAAGCGAACCTGATCCACAACGTACGAGAAGATCAGCTAAAAATATTGCAGCTGTTTTAGGAAGTGTTCATAACATTTAATTTGACAACGATGTCAAGAAATTAAACTGAAAATAACAACTTTGTTGAAAATTATTAATAAAGATTTGTATCTGTACCCAAATGAAATTCAGTTGACATAAGAGTTTCTTCCACAAGGCTATTGCCAATAATATGTTGCAGTTTGTTTATGATTACCCTAATTTTCATGACAAAATCTTAATAAGTGATTTCCATTTAAATATTGGGCCCTGGAAAAAATTCCCTGGCATTTTTTGCGATAAATCCATATAACTCATGACCAGCTGGTTGAATTGATAAATGTGGACGCTCATTTATGATAGTTTGAACTGAAATTTGAGTGTATCATGTGGTTTTTTTTTTTTTTTGCAATGATTGTAAAGTTATTCACATTTGAAAATAAAGGAAAATAGTGAGAAATTTCGGTTTATTTTGCAATACTAATACGACCAATACTAATACTGCTGCTGTTTACGGAAACGAATATGATTAAAATCAGCAGCGCGAAAATGTTCCGATTGCTTTCTTCTTCAAATTTTGATGTCAAATATACTACACACTCTGGTCGTAATCAAAATCAAAAAGCTGATGAAATTCTTAAATAAGCAAGGCAGTCGCATCAGCACTATCATGGGCAATGAATGGTGAGTCGTCACAAGCACTTGCGAAATCAGAAATGATACTGGTGATACTGTGTGCGTGGTAGGACTAGAAGAAATTCATCCACCATGACGAACTTTCAAATAGTCAAACGGTGAAATCTTTAATCTACTGGGAACAACTCGAGATAATATGTGAGACATTTGTAAAAAAACGGCCCGAAATGACCAATAGGAAAAGTGTTATCTTCCATGACGACAACACATATCTTTGATGACGTCAAGAATTGAGAGAGCTTAGCTGGGAATTTCCCACCGTATAGTCCAGATATTCCATCTTCTGATCATTAATTAAGCTGGCTTCAGGTGAAAGTAACTTGATTCAATTTTTCAACCAAGAACCACAGAAATTATTTACTAACTGCATTATGACTTTTCCCGAAAAATGGCGAAATATTGTCAATAATAATGCAGCATATTTGGATTAAATAAATTAATTTGGACACTCTAAGAAAACCAATTGCATTTTACTAAACACCCAATATATGTTATAATAAGCAAATTTGTTGATTTTGGCAAAAGGAAATCATCGAATTGTATATCAACCACCTTGGCATCCAATAAAAATTACAGTTTAATGCTGTGTGGTTTGGCGTAACATGGCGTTACGGTAACTGCTACTGAAGAACTCTGTCGTAATATGATTGATATCTTTTTAACACCAGAATTGGAGGTTTTAGATTTATTTAACATTTAATATACACAGACATGTATATAATATGCAACTTCACGCATAGCCAATGTTCCAATAGAATTACTGAAATCTGTTTCAACAACAAATTCTCGCAAGAAATAAATATGTGGATTTAATACCACCGTCGCCGGATTTAAAATCTCCGGACTTCTTGTTGTGTGATACTAGTAAAGAGCATAATTTATACCAACAAACTAGATACACTTAATTAACTTAAACGAAACCATTGTGGCAAAATAAATGCAATACAAATTGAAATGGAATGTGCAATAAAAAGGCTAATATTGTTACCCATACGTAAGTGCCTGCATTCAATAAAACATTTATCAGCACTAGATCATTTAACTTTTAATTACCATAAAGTTACACAAAAATAAAATAATAAACCTTCATGGCGAACACCCTGTATCCCAACAGAATTCAGAGACGTCGGCAATATTAAAAATATTACAGAAGATATTTATATTTATATATTATATCTCTGGCAACGTTTATTCCGAACCTTCGGGCTCATTATTAGAACATAAAAAAATCAAATAAAGCCCTGCTTGAATTGAGTATAGAATTTAATTTTGAATTCCGTTAATCTTCTTAAGCTATAAGCTAGGGTAAAATACAAAGGGAAGTGCTTTTAGAACTCTCTAACTAAAAAAACAAATTCTTCTTTTGCTTTAACTTTGAGACCACTAGGAAAATTATCAAATTTGAAAATAACGTGTCAAGGAGATTATACGAGTAAATGGTAATTCATATATGAATTAACTAAAAATTCGGCTGAGATTATTTTTCGGTTAAGATTCTGTTAGTAAGTCGATAAGTACCTCTATGATTAAATTAAAAATGGCATAGTTTGATAGTAACCATGACCAATAACTGCCTTATTTGTATCTTTATTTTGCGCATAGACGAACAGTTTTTTACGACTCTTAGCTTTAGGGGATGAGAGACTTTTCATACGTACGAGTGGTCTTCGTTTTTGTAGATTTGCCTGTAATGGAACTAAGATTTATGGCAAAGTAAACGACGAAACAGTCACTGCGCCATCTCATATTTCAAACAAATAAGAAATAAATGAATTATGCTCATACTTAAGAAAATATCGATTCATTGTTGTTAAGTGCTTAGTTTTCCAAACACCAAATTAACTAATTTTAAATATCTATGTATATGTACGGTGCATTTAAAAACAACTAATTCTCCATGTGTACTCGTATATTGTTGAAAATTTATTTTTTTGCTTCTGCTAAGTTATAGTGCGTAAGTAACTTTCTGAAGTTGTGGAACACCATGGTGCTTGTAAATTTTATATTGCAGTAGATTAAGCGTAACATTGTATTATCTTTATTAAAATCAAACACAAAAATCATATGCGAATATACATATAAAAATTCATAAATGTAAATTAATTTTTTGTATTGTTTGTTTAGCAGGCTTTTTTTCATAAATTATTGCACAAACCAAGAAAGACGAAAAACTGACATATTCGTCTGAAATGCGTCTGAATTAAAGAGCTTATTTCACAAAAGTGCAGCTTTTTCATTAGATGTGTCCCAATTTAATTCTTCGAACACACGGATACCATCTTTTAACAGATGTCTTAATTGTTAAATTAAAAAATTATTGTCTACCATTTAATATTGAAATCAAAAACGTTCATAAATCATCCAAAATTTATATCAAAATTCGCGGTCACAACAACACAAGTCTGTAAATCAAGCCCATAATACTATACGAGTAAATTGACAATTTCCCTGGATCACCGGTGGTGGTGGAAAAAAAAGTTAAGGCAGAAGGCAATATTTCGGAATTTGAGAAATTGATTATATTGAGCGCAACCTATAATACATAGGACACAATACAATACGAGTACACGCCACCTCAATCAAAAAAAAAAAAAAAAAAAAAAAAAAAAAAAAAAAAAAAAAAAACACCGAATAACCACCGTGTGGCGCTCCTAATTGTTCCGATTTGAGTTCTGTTTTTTTTTTTTTTTTTTTTTTTTTTTTTTTTTTTTTTTTTTTTGTTAAGTTGGTACATCTGTTGTTGATATTCCCTCTAAATCTATCTATCTATCTCTATGTGTTGGCGACTTTTTTACAATTTTAAAAATGTATTTAGATTTGCAACAACGAACTTGTATTAAATTTTGCGTAAAAAATGGATTTAATGCTGCGCGAACTTTGAAAACTTTCGGCAACGATTCTCTAAACAAAACGGATGTTTACCAGTGGCATGAGCGGTTCAAAAGTGGTCGTGAGTCAATCGAAGATGATGAACGCAGTGGCAGATCATAGACATTGAAAACTGACGAAAACATTGATGAAGTAAAAGAAATGTTGGTCAATAACCGCAAATTAACCATCAGAGAGATAGCGGAGGACTTGAACATTGCCTATGGATCCGTCTAAGACATTTTTGTTAATGATTAGTTTCCGTCGTGTAGCAGCAAAGTTGGTGCCAGTGCCATCATTATTCGTAATTTTTTGACGAAAAATGCAACAAATACCATCCACCAGCCACCGAATTCACCTGATTTAGCTCCATGTGATTTCTTTCTGTTCAATCGAGTTAAAAAAAAAAAAAAACCACTACGGGGAACGCGTTTCAGCAGCCGAGAGGAAGTAATGGAAAAATCGCAGGAAGCACTGATGGACAAACCGAAAGCCAAATTTTATTTTTAATTTTCTGAATAAATTCCGGGAATTTGATCAAGGTGGTACATATGTAATCATCCCAGATACTAATAATTAAATCAGTACACCATCCGAGACCGAAAACCTTTCATTTTTTACGATGCAAGCGCTTTTCATGAAAAATGGTTGCAGGTTAAATGTTAGCTCTGGCGACAGAAGACATTACTATGTTTTGTTAGCGTTGGATTGACAAAAGCTCACGTATCTTAAAAATTTTGTAAATATCAGATTTGGAAACATCCACAATAGAACGTTCCGAAATCAATTTATATCCTGTTGAAGAATACTCGCATTTACCTTAGCTCTTTAAAATACTTTTGAGTCTCTAGATAAGCTGAAATTCATCAACGTTATCTGAGAAAAAGGATGGATTTTTTACGGGAAAGAGAACTACTGCTACTTTGAAAGAATCCTAAAATGTAAAAGGTGTCAAAGTTTACGCAGTAGTTTCGCCTTTGATATTATGAAGTGGATGGTTAAAATGGCAGAACTGCTTATGTTTTTTACGAACAAATATTTCACTACAATTTTTGCTTTATTTAAATATTACTAAATTTGACAGATTTCAGTCTGATTTGAAAATTGTTCTCATTATTGTGTTAGATTAGTACTGTAAGATCAAAAATTAAATACTTTTATTTTACCTCTTTACAGCTAACGTTGTTCTTTTCTCTTTGATTCGATACTCGCCATGCGCTAAAGATAAAGTATCGTATACGATATTTTTAATTTAGAGAAAATACTTGTAACCACACTGCTCGTGGCATCCAATTTAAATTTGTAAAAGCAGTTTTAAATAATTTTCTAATACTTTTCATTGTTCGTATGGTTTGAGCAGGGCAAGAAATAAGCTGTTGTATTTCAAAATACAATAGTACTTCAAAATTCGCAATTAAATTAATCCACTCAGTGACAACAGTCCAAGGCAAGATCAGCAAAATAACAATTTACGATGCTGTAGAAAAAAATTGGTGAGAAATATGCAAGGTTTCTTATGTATATATTTTGCCAAGAATATTCGCAATTACCAAAGAATCTCTGCCTTCTAAAAAAGGCTGTAGAGGATATTGAGACAATAAAAAAATAATTTTTATTCTACTCTGAAGGGCAGACATCCTGTTGTTGCATATTAATTCAAGTGGCTTACCTGTTTATTATTTTACTATTTGAAAAATTTAGCCATGCCATTAGTAACATAATGGTTAATAAATAAATTGTTGACTCAACCAACTAGTGTGAACTGGGTGGATCTCTGCACCCACATTGGTTTCGATCTTGTCATTTTATGAACAGAGAGAGAAAGACCTACGATTTTTTTTACCGACTCCCAGAAGGCGAGGGAGTTAGGAAGAGATTTTTTCCAAGTCAGAAGATTTCATTTTCGTAGATTTTCCATTGCCTGCCAGTTTTCTGTCTTGTCTTGATCTGAATCTAAATTCTCAAAAATAGTCGTCGACGAACTTAGCCATTGTCTCACACCACCAACATATGGGATTAACCCTTGGAAATAATTTTAGCCATATGGCTACCAGGGCTGCTCTTTGCGAGCGGTAACCCGACTTATATTTTGCACACAAATGTGTTTTGACCGATTTTTAACTATTTAAGAGTTTGAAAAGTTTTATATATACTCGTAAAAAATTGGTGAAACTATTAATTAGATTAATATGAAATAATTGTTTATTGAAATACCAAATAAAATTGAAATAAAAGTATTTCATAAAATACCACCCAATATAACAGTCTATAGGAAATTGCGAACTTAAAAGCGGCATGGGAGTGGAAATGTTTTCTATGTGATCCTTTATAAGCAACGAAAAGCACAAAGAATTTTTTTTCGTTACATTTATTTAATTATTATTAAATTATGATAAAAAATTAATGTCAATCACACAATTGACAAATTATTTTTCTTAAATGAACATGTATGTGCGTTTCATTTATTTTTGTTTCTTCTTCAGAAAGGAAGAAGTAAAGAGAAAAATATTAAGTGTTTTAGTAATGAAATAAAAATTGGTAGTTTTTAGAAAGAATTATATAAATATGAAATATGATCGTGTCTTATTTATTTATCGGGATTTAGTTACTAAAAGAAAAGAAATTTCTAAGAACAATGGTAATACTTAGAAAAAAATAACTCAAACAATTCCCGAGACTTAAGATATTTTGTGCACATTTTTTTTTAACTAGGCTGTAAATCTAATGTATATAAAAAAAAAAAAAAATAGAAACATTAAAAAAAAAAACAATGTGCTCAACTTTTACAAATACATTTTAACTACAGCATACTGTGCTGTTAATTGGAAGAAACATAGTGCAAGAGAATTGCTTTAGTGAAATCAATTTCGCTATTATTTTAAAATACTTATACACATACATACCCGTGCTATTAAACCTTAAATAAGGTTCATTTTATGTATGCATTAATACTTTTTTATTTATTCATTTGTTTTTCTTCCTTTTATTTTTAGTAAAATTTTATTTTTATCAATTTCTTGCTAACATCGCAAATAGCTAAAGCTGAAAAAATAGGAATATCCGGTATCGCACAATACAAAAGCAAGCCAAGTGAGCAAATCAGCAAAATATATAGAAAATATTTATATATTTATTAACTTAAAAAACAAAAAAAAAAAAAAAAAAAAAACAAAAAAAACTATACAGGCACATTCATTTCATTTTAAAGAAATGGAATTGATGTACAACGAAATCTTGGTTTTGGTAAAATTGACTTCTTATCTTTATATTCATTTGTACGTATATGCGTGCTTTTGTATGGACATGTGCTCGTACATACATACATATATTCTATTCTCTAATAAATTTATTTTTCTCGTTGTCTATTATATCATATATTGCCAGAATATACTTTCAAAATACTAAATCTACATTTCAAAGATGGTAGATATCTGACTTTAAATGGAAGTATTGTTGAAAAATATCATAAATTATTTTAATAGAGATTTGTTTAGTCCTATAACTCAAATTTCATGACTTTGTGTTAAAGTAATTGCAAAAATATAATGCATGCCCATATTCTGCTTGTGTGTGATTTATGTCATAATTTCGTAGCTATGTTACTCCAAGGGACCGTATGCAAAAATTCTTCTTTTTAATACTGAATATTGATATTTCTATCAAAAAGGCAATATCCCGGCCGGCACAAGCTCTGAATTTATAATGATGGGAAGCTATAGATAACAATGCAGGTCAAAAGTGGATTGATTATTTATTAAGAACATCTTAGATTGATTTTGAGATATTTGTATAGTACAAGATACACTACCTGGAGCTTCGGTATAGAAATTTTTAATAACTTTGACAATTCTCAACCGATTTGGAAACCTCAATTTAGTACAATTTCAACCATGAATAATTTTACACCAATAGAATGCGCCGAAATAATGACGCTTGGCATTGAAAATAATCAGTCATCATTGAAAATAATATCATGATCATTCTGCGCCTTTCAACAACATAATTCGTCGTTTGGACTCAAAGATTATTGAGCATGGGTCTAAAGCGAATCGCCAAAAACACGTTAGACAGCATCCACGTCGTTAAAATGAAGTTGTCGGAGCTGTTAGAGAGAGTGTTGCCGAAAATCCAAATATCTCGTATCGCCATAGCAATCGGTATCCGCAATCAGTATTAGTGGATGTTGGTGTACTTTGTGTGTCCGAAAATTGTGAAAAAGGTCTACAAGACTTATAGTTTCAACTAGACGACGCATCATGCCATCCGGCTTGCCAAACAATTAACTTTTTAAAACAAGCATTTCATTATTATTTCTTTATCCATTAAACAAATGGACTTTCTCACAGACTAGGCTACGAGTACATCATGTTGAGCATTCCGAAAATTTACCTATAAATACTATTTTTACGTTTTCAATCAGGATCCAAATGTTAATTAACACATCTTCAATGAAGACCTCCTCTAGTTTTATTTTTAACAACAAAGCTATGGCATAAATACTCTTAAGTAAATTTATGAAATTAATAAAAATTAAGAAAAACCTTACCAATAGAAAAAGTTTATCGATAGGAAATGTATTTTAATATCAAGTTTATGCATGATAATGCATGACAATGCATGACGAGTAACTTACGAGTAACTTAAAGTCAAACTGAGCGACAGCAAAAGCTTTTATAAAGTAGCACATTCGGCTCGAATTATGTATAATTGTAAGTAGTTTAAACATTCAACATTTAACATTGTTATGTGTATAACCGAGGTCTGGAAAATTTGTGCAATTAGCCGAAAATTGTTGCCGTAATGAATCCATTTTTCATCACCAGTAACAATCCGATGCAAAAATGACTTCCTTTTGTGGCGTTCCAGCAGCATTTCGGACATGCAAAACCGCCTTTCGACGTCTTTCGGCTTGAGTTCACGTGGAACCCAATTTCCTTGCTTTTGAATATATCCAGCTGCTTTTAAACGTTTTGAAATGGCTGTTTGAGTTTCACCCAAAGATTCAGCGAGCTCTTCTTGTGTTTCAGCAACAATCTTCATAGAGTAATGCTTCCAGTTCTTCATCTTCAAACTTTTTTGGCTGCCCAGGACGTTCATCGTCTTCCAAGCCAAAATCACCACTTTGAAATCGTGCAAACCACTTTTGGCACGTTCGCTCAGCTAACGCATGTTCACCATAAACTTCCACCAAAATACGATGACTTTCGGCAGCAGTTTTCTTCATATTAAAGTAATGAAGAAGAACTCCCCGCAAAAACACCTTTTCAGGCACAAAGTTCGACATATTTGAGTGAAAAAAAATTATTGCTGTTTACGCTTCAAGTGAATGACATATACTGAAATGACGTACAATGACAGTAGCTTTCCAACGCATGTTCCAATGGAATAATAGCAATGGAATAAAGTTATTGGCCCAATAGAATAAGAGCTTTTTTGAATTATAGCAGTTGTGGGAAAGAAATCACGTGATACGAGTAGGTTGAACGTCAATGCAGAGTTTTTAATACCTTCTAAACATTTCTTATATACAACAGAATTACCAGTTAAAATAGAAACGCAAACTTGAAATTTCAAATATATTGTTTTATATATTTTAAAACTTTTCGTTGTATAGGGTTTTGCAATAGGAACTTGACAACTTTGAATTTAATTTGTGAACGCACTCTTTCACTAATCATCAAACTGTCACTGTCAATTTATTCAGTAAACTCAACATTTTCATTATGGTAAAGTATACTAGCGAGCAACGTCTGCAAACGTTATGAATTTCATCGCATAATCATCTTCAGTGACGAAGCTCATTTTTGGCTCAATGGGTTCGTCAATAATCAAAATATCAAAAAATAACTGTTTGGTGCGGTTTTCATGCCGGCGGCGTTATTGGACCATATTTTTTCGTCGACGATAACGATCGTCACGTTACTGTGAATAGTCAGCGTTATCGCGCCATGGTCAGAGATTATTTTTGGCCCGAATTGGAAGATATGGACTTGGACGACATGTGGTTTCAACAGAATGGTGTCAAAAGCCACACAGCACACGCTACAATGAGCGTGTTATCTCAAGACATGGGCCAGTCGATTGGCGGCCTCGTTCGTGCGATTTAACGCCGCTTGACTATTTTCTGTGGGGATACGTTAAGTCATTGGTTTATGCCAACACGCCGACGACGTTGGAAGAGCTCAGAGCCAACATTGAACGCGAAAAAGCGGCCTTTTCGGCCGAAATGTGTGGCCGAATCGTTGAAAATAGGGTCCAAAGAATCGACCGCTGCAAATGTGCCCGCGATGACCATATGAACGAAGTCGAGTTAAATTCATAAATGTTTTGATTGTACTTCAAGCCAATAATAATGTTTTTGAAATATCTCAAATGGTTTGCCTTTTATTTAAAAAAAGTTGTCAAGTCGTTATTAGAAAATCCTATACAAGAAACATATGTGAACATTTTTATGAGAAAATCGGTCAAGAGCCAAGGAGTGTAACTTTAAAACGAGACAAAATGGCATCTGTTATGATGTATATATTAAGATACTAGATACTAGTTCGAGCAGAGTATTGCCTAATGCGATGGTTGAGCGAATATTAGTACAAAACCTGTGCCTGTGCACAATAGTGCCGGTCTATGGAGAGCCACGTGTATCGTTGATATTAAAAAAATAAACTGGGAGAAAAGAACAACGAAAACTGTAAATTTGGCTTCACAACAAAACATAGCAATACAGCCATGAAAATACAATAAGAACGCTTTATTTCCTTTAACGGAGTTCTTCAAAAAAGGTCAAACGAAGGATGACTTGTGTACACAAAATAACGAGGGAAACGATCAAAAACGTTAAAAGTATGATTTGTAAGCAAGAGGTTCCTTTTCGAGGTAAGAATCAAGTTTTTGATAGATGGCTTTAGCAATTACGAGCAATGTGTAAATATATCATAGTACGGAAGAAGAAAAACATGATGAGGAAAAAACCGAATCTCGAGCAATAGATGAAACGCTCCTCAATGTATCCTTAATACCGGTAAAATAATCAGTTATATTTATTAAATTAATAATACATTTATTAATAAATTTATAAACTCAAAATTTCGTAATTATTAGTTTTCCTAAGTGAAAATCAACTATACTGACTAGTAGTTCAGAAGCAAGAGCAAGTCGAGTGAAGCAGAATTTTTGGAGCTCTGTCTTCGAGAATTTCACCTGCACTGCTGTTAGATTTCAACTAAAACATCATATTTAATGGAACTTTCATGAAAAATCTTTTTTATATGAATATGAAAGAAAAGTTAAGATGCTCTAAAGTGTTTACAATTCACCATTAATTTTTTTTATGAACAAGGTTCAAATGAAATAATAATTTAAAATAACCTCGAACCAAACCAAGTTATAAATAAAATATTATTAACAATCCCAACGCAAGTAATTACAAATTAATTTCAAAAATAATCATTTTCTTCAGTTTTGAATTTTCATACAAAAATAAAAAAAAAATAATAATGCATTATAAGTTTAATTAATGAGGGATTACTTGCTAACCTAAAAGTTAAGAGAAGAAGTAATTAAAAAAATATATGTATGTTATAAATTTTAGTAACCACAGTTTCCCTTTTACTAGCATTAATGTATAGGTATGTGAGAAATCTATCAGCTAATTTGCATTTGTATAAACATTTTGCATTATTTTTTTGTTTTTTGTTTTGTAAATGTCGGGTTATGAAATTATACAATTTAGATAGTAGAAATTAAGAAAATACTTATATATATATATATACATATAAAAAAAAATATTTTACCCTGTGTATGATATTTAAGCTCTTTCCTTTTTTGTACTCTTGGGCCAGGAAGAGGAAAACCATGTTCTATAAATAGTATTTGAGAAAAAATAATAATAAAGATAAGCCAAATCAAGAAAAATTCTGCAAAGCTGCAAAGTTTATTGTTTTATACGATGTGTGCGTACCATGAAAGTATTTGTGCATAAAATACACATATACTACTACGTTTAAAAAAATTAACTTAATGACAACTACAAATAAGAATTGTTTTAATGTCACCTTAAATTACACTTAAACAACAATGTTGGATTCAATGCGACCATCACATTAGAATCTATCGATAACCCAAATACAATCAAGAAAAATAGTTTTTCTAGCATAAAAAAAATTAATTTTATTAACTTTAAAAATAATTTTTCAAATCATTTCTATTCTGGAAGAGTAAAAATAATAATTTCAAAATTATAACGTTATGTGTATGATGGATACTCAAATCAGAACTTGCACAACGGAATGCACTTATTGCATATCTATGAGTGCTTACCCTTCAGACTGTGAATAGTATTCTGATATTGGGTCCATATTTGTTAATCAAGTTTCCATGTTTGGAAACTTTCGACAGGTTAAAATAAATCAAATATAAAATAGTATATAATATGTAAATATTACATACTATTCTTATACTTATCCTTAGGAAAAAAGACGATATCCAGCATAGCACTTCTTAGGCATAGAAGAAAAGTAATCCTTGATGAACAGAAATATTAGTTTCAGTGTAAGGATTTTCTAAAGCGAGCAATTTAAATCGAGAAAATGGAATAGTACATTATACTAGTATCATACAACAACAAATAATCTGGAATAATATTAATGTTCCGTACAGAAGCGCTTTTTATAAGTACAGGCCGAAGTAAACATTAGTGGTACTAAAAACATTTTAAAGATTTCGATCAAAATAAAAATATACACTTGGTTCGTGTGGAAATCACATGTTATGCGTTAAAATATTTATTTACTAACTTCATTGTAATTATATATATATAATTAAAATATATAAATTATAACTACCATCTATGAGGGAATAAGACATAGTGGTGAACAAAGGATGGCTAAGTAATCTCGGGTGACTGAATTTATAAATATAGCCAAAGCAACAATCGATGCTTCAAAAGCCCGGCTACAGAATAATAAACGAATTTGTTGGTGAAACGACGAACCGAAAAAAAGGTTAAGTGAAAAATAAAAAAAAACAGCGAAATTGGTAAAGATTGACCTGAATTAGACTGCAAACGAAAAAGAATCACGCAACAAAAATTGCTTTTTGATACATGAGTATAGTAAAAAAAAATAGCATATTTTACTCATAAGAAAGACGAAGTAAAAACAATCATCGAGTACATGCTGTCGATCAGTATCACAGATATAGATATTTTCAAAGGCATAAATTAAAACCGGAAATCTTCGATTTAAATAACTCGCAATTTTGTTCAAAAAAATTAAGGGAGAAAATCAATTTCCTATTTCTATTCCAGTGTATAGAACGCTTTATCGTTTTGATATATAAAAGCGACACAACAATCTTAAACAACTACATACCAATCGATGACGAATTCAATAGAAATGTACGAGTGAATTCTACACAGCCAACTTAATCGCAGTCTTACGTGAATCCATAGTCATTTCTGAATAAGAAATGCTACTTAAACTGAACGCTTTTCTTTACATCACAATCATGCGTCAAGTTTAAACATACTCATTGCAATATTTGGCGATGTCTGAGAAGGCTAAAATACCAATTGGAAAAACAGAAACAGAGGTGAAGATGTTTTGGGTATCAGTGACCATATTAAAAAAGTAAGTATATTCGGCAAAAATTACGAAATTCGCTAAACTTAAAATAAAATATGAAATAAAAGCTGTAAAATTGTTTATTTCTGGTCCAAAGAATTGATATAAGCTGCATTGAAGCTTTTCAAGAGAGATATGGAAAGAGGCAGTAACAGAGTGAGGTAAATTGTCGAATTAATAAAATACGTATATCAGTTTTGAAATTTATGTATAAAACTGGAAGTGATTAAAAGGTGGAAATGCAAGAACGGAGGCAGAAAATCATTTAAACAGTGTTGTAACAGATTTGTTTTCTTCCAAATACTTTGAACAGTGATCAATCGGAAAAAAGGATCCTAATAAAGGAATGAAAAATGAAAATCTGTAACACATTTATATTTTATAACAATCGCCTAATGCAGTCTCGAATTATGTAAATCAAAGGCTTGGTTTGATTGATCACACTAAATGATATTCAATTCTTTTTTCCATCTTCTCGTAAACATAAATTATGCTGAGCTCAACATTACACGCTAACAATGCGAAAATATAAATATGTGCAAATTACAATAAAAATAATTGTTTTTTTCAATATAAATATGTATGTCCTTCCTTTACACTAAAAGAGATTCTTACTGTGCATATTTCCCGACATAATATTTTTATTGGTGTTATCAATATTTTACCACCTCCGTTGTTTGCAACTCTTATGATTTCTTAATGCAATGTTAGTAGAGCTTCAATTCTATTGACAAACAGACCTTTGCTATTAGTCGCTTGAATGTTCCCTTTTCTGTCTTGTTACTGTCTAGTAAGTTGATCTACTTCTACGTGGAATTCAATTACAATATATTTCCCAGAGGCCACTTCGGTGGTGTCAGCAGCTAGTTTTCTAGCAGCATTGGTCAACAGCTACATACAAAAATGTTTGACGTTGAAACCAATTCGTAAAGAAAGAGCGTTCGACTTAAGAACTATCATGGATACATAAAGAGCAATCCTGTACGGTATCAACAGCTTAGGAGTTGACGTAAGCTCCTGGAATCATTAGTCATTCAGTTGTTATATCCAAAACTTCAACCAACAGTCAAAAGTAAAGTTAACAAAAATTCCAAGAGAGTATTTGATGAAGAATGGTTGCAAAATATGCATGCAATAGCAGTTCTTTACAGTTTTTTTACAGTGAATATGTATGCGTTGGAAACTGAACATATATGAGCTCTGATTGATCAAGGGTCTTAATCTTGCTTCATGACAGAGAAGTTAATGCGTCAAATAAGGGTAGCGTTGGCCAAGTATGAGTCAAAGGTCAATGGAATCAATTGTTATTCTACACAAATCATAGCAGAATGTCACCTAAACTTTCAATCGATTCACTACGAGAAAGTAGAAGCTCTAGTAATGCCAGTTATAACATCAAATTTGCCACTAAAACAATTGACACCCAACCAGAAGGAGATTGAATTTCTGATTGGATCAGACATTCTGCGGTCATTTCCGACACATAGATTAATCAAGGGTCCGATTAATACTCCAATGTCACAAAATACGAAATTTGGCCGGATGCTGGATATTGGGACGGATGATTGCATCAGCGCCCAAAGTCAAGAAAACAGGTACAACCTAATTAATATGTATACTGACGTTGTGTACAATGTGTGCAACGAATATGAAGCCCTGAGGAAATTTTGTTGACCTTTGCAAGGTCAAGTTTGTAGAAGATGAAATGTATGGAAATTACTACCATATGACATACAAATTAGATGAAATGGGACAATATACCCCTACTGAAGGATCACACAGTTTTGGGCGATCCACATAAAATGGCGTTGAAGCAATTTTTTATGATGGAAAAATAACTCGCAAAAAATGAAAGTCTTCGGCGGAAATAGGATGGGTACACTGAGAAATCGTATTATCTTCTACATCATACAGTAATGAAATATGGCAGCACTACTACCAAACTAAGGTTGGTATTCGGCTCCTCGGCAAGAACTACATCTTGGGAATTGCTGAATAGCATAATGATGACAGGTCTAGTTCAAAAGAGTCTGTTTCTCCTGCTACTTCAATGGAGGTCATTTGCAATCGTATTCACAACTAAGGTCGAAAATATGTACCGGCAGATTAGATCAAGGGATCTAAGTCTACAACGCATCATGTAGAGAGAAAACTTCAGTGGCTTAATCAAGGAATATGCTCTTAAATCATGGCACAACATACGCATCTGATTTGACAATGAATGGCTAAGGATGAAGGACAGAAGTAACACTGCTTGAAGGATTCTACTCATATGTCGACGATTGACTTAAAGGTGCAAATTCACTAAAGGAGTGTCAAGACCTTCAACGAACTACATTAAAGAGAGAACATAAATTGGTGTATTAGCGTTTTCGCTTGGTCAGACTCTACTATGGTATTAAACTAGATAAAAGAATACTCAGTGAAATGGAACACATTTATAGACAACCGGATATTCTATGTGACAGCATTTTAAAGGACAATGGAGTTTCGTACCTGGAAAGCAGAATTCTGCCGTCATTTTGCCCAGAGGATTGTTTGGAGACTTTAACCTGGTGACACGGTCCGAACCACAAGAACATGACAGTTTAACAGTAAATGAGCTCCTGGAAGCAGAAAAAGCACTGGCAAGGGCTGCTCAACGAACATTTTGCAAGAATATGCAGAATCTAAATGCAAACGAAGCACTGAAATCAAACAGTAAGATATTATCCTGAAACTGTTCATCGACGCCAATGGAATATTGGGAATGGGTAGTCTATTAAAAAAAACTCAATTTCATCAATGGATCAGAGACATCCCATGATTTTGTCCTCATTGCATCTCATCGAAATTAATCTGGCACTGAATCACCTCTAGAGTAAATTTTAAGCCATACGAGGAACCAATGCCGTCAAGGCCATAATAAATCAATGCGTACGATGTTACCGATCCAAGGTCAACAATTCAAATCAACAACTACTGGAGGCACAAGTAAAGTTTTCATGGGCATTTACACAATGTGGGATAGACTACGCAGGCCCTGTCAATATACAATGTTCACAAATTATACTGTTATCAACAAAAGAAGTGAACATTGAGCCGACTTCTGATTTAAAAAAAGATATGGTATATATCAGCATTGCGGAGATTTATCAGAAGGATCCTGTACAGATCCATACATCATCTGTACAGCGATAACGGAACGAATTTTGTCGGAGCAAAAACTCTTATTGATGCATTACAACATGCACTAACTGAAAAAGATATTCAGTGGTATATTACCCACGTTTTAGGATCCTGGGAAGGTGGGGTTAAATCAGTCAAATATCATTTTAATCGCATCATAGCATAAAGCACAAATTGACATGAGAGGTGAAGAACATTATTCTAGTTCAAATAGAAAGATGTTTGAATTCGGGACCACTCTACCCACTAAAAAACAACATGGAAGATCTTGACGCACTAACACCAGGTCACTACAGCTACTGATAGCACCACGACATGATGTCATTGTAGATTTGTCAGAGAATAGTTTAAAGAGGTAGCAGTTCATTCAAAAAATCAAACAAGATTTTTGTAACCGTTGGTACGAGGATTGCATGAACAAAATTCAACAACGATATATGGTCAGCAAAAAATTTGGAGTTTGGTCAAATGGCGCTGCCGAAAAACGAGCTCCTTACACCATCGATGTGTTCTCTGGGAAAAATAATTGAAGTACACAGAGAAGTAGATCAACTTACTACAGTTCCAACAATCAGGACAGAAAAGGGAACATTCGAGCGACCAATAGGTCTGTTGCTGCCAATAGAAGAGAACATCATAAAGCTCAAAGACGATCGAGTTCAAAAGTTGAAACAACCCTCCGAGGCATAACAATAAAGCTGTAACAGTCAAATACGTCAATCATTGAACTATTATTGACCACTCTGCTAACATTGAATTAAGAGATCATAAAAGCATACTGGATCACCGTTTTGGATTACTTAGCAAACAATGCCGGAGGAGGCAAAAAGTTCCATAAAAATGTGCGTTAAATTACTTCTTTCACTTTACTCACACACACACACATATTGACACCGTTTGGCAGAATCTGGCAAACCTAAACCGCTACTTACTCAAAAACATATTGAAAAGAGGCTAAATTAGAGAGCGCAGAATTCAGACCGGAATTGGAGAAACATCAGATTTACAGAAGAGTTATCTTTTTTGCATATTTGTATAATTATTGGGAGAAAGTCTAGACAAAAAAAGAATGAAAAGTTTCCGCAACGCACCGCAAATCATCCAGCAAAAGTTCATGTTTATGGATGCTTCTCGGCCAAAGGATGCGAAAAGTTAATAGCATTCACGCAAAATCTCGACGCACAATTCATGGTAAAATTATACCAGAAGGGTTTGCTTAAGTCTGTCGAATCTCTGTATGGACTAAACAATTACAACTGAGTTTTGCATAAGGACAACGATTTAAAACATCAGAGTCGCCTATTCATCCGTTAGAAAGACAAAAATGGTATAAAGGCGTTGGATAGGCTATCCCAAAATATGCCTATCTAATAGGAAAGATGTGGTCTTTAATGACGCAGAGATTTAAGAGAAAACAAATAGCCACTATAAAACAACTTAAGTTTAGAATATGTGCAAAAATTAAGTAAAAGTTTTACTATACGATACCAAGCAATTATAAATAATAATGGTGACTGGACTCCCTACTACAAAAATACAACTGCGCAATTTGTATTGGTATATACTTTAATAAAAAAAATAGAATTTAATAAAATTCTGGCACTTTTCATTGGTTTTGTAGATTTACGTTTTTGTTGAACACACTGTATATTGCAAAATTAGCTATTTTTCTTATAAGTCGTATATCTTCATATTTTTGCAGTTTTAACTGTAATTTTAAAGAATTTATATATAAAAGAAGGCGAAATAAAGAATTGAATGTCATTGAAAGTGATCAATCAAGCCAAACGTTTGATTCACCAAATCCGATGATACATTAGGCCATTGTTATAAAATCTAAGAGTGTTATAGATTTACACAGTGCTTAAATGAATGAATTAAATATAAGATTCTCAATTGTTTTTCAAAACCATAACAATAAACATTTTTTTCAATTTTCAATATTGTAGCGTTTATATTAAACGAAAAGGAAACTAAACATCCCTCGCAATAATACCACCATATTTTTTATATTTATTTATACTTGTTGTTTATTTATGTTTTAAACTATTATTACGATTTTATTGCAAACTAAGTAATTGTATTAATTTATTTTTTTATTTATCATTACAACGTTGGTACCAAAAATTTAATTTCAAAAATGTTTTCTCAAAAATACCAAAAACGTGTGTAGCGTTTTCTTTTAACTAGATTTTTTTTTTTTTTTTTCTAAAATAACCGACAACAATTTCTTGTAGCTATGCCTTTTGACATACTCGTACACATAAAAAATAAAAATAAAATAAAAAACTAATAAAATTTAAAGAGTTATTTTTCGGTGTGTCAAGTAAAAGATGATTGCCTTGGTTCAAAATTGGTCCTGTGCTGGAAGTAAACTTAAAAAAGAAAAACAAGTCAAAAAAATATACTCTCATGGCTCTTCAGTGCCGAATTGTTATCAAAATATAAATTGGCAACACGAGGTATGTTGCCTAATAAATTCACTCAAAATATGATATACATATTAAGGATAGTAAAAGAAGTTAGTGTTTTTTTTTAATTTCTTTTTTAAATTTTGAATTATGTGTCGAAAGCAAATATATTGTTTAAAGACAACCACAATAACAAAATTACACACATTCTATGTGAAGTAAGTGGAGTAAAATAATAAGAGAATATTTACCGTTTTGTTTTGATAAAAATGTTGTTCAGAAAACAAACAACTTATAACACTATATATTTTTGTAAATTGAAAATAGGAAAGTGACTTTTGACTGTGTTTTATGAGAAGAAGACTTTGATGTGCATTAATTGAATAGTTATTAAGCCGACGGGCTTAAATCTATTAAGCAAATACTGTGCGAATGTCTAGATATCTGATGTGAGGTGAACAAAACAAAACAAAACAAACTTTGATCACCAACTAAGTGGTAAACATATATGACTTAAAGCAAAAAACAACTATTCTCTACTGGCGAAAATAAGATTTATTTTCTTAAAATTTAAAATATTCAAATATACGAGTACGAATAATGGAAATAGTAAGAGTGAATTGCAACCGATTTACAATTTTTTTTTTATTGAAAACCCGTCAACGAATACTCGAAAGTATTTACTAAAGAGGAAAAAAGAAAAATGACATTTTTTGTATATTTCTAATGCCATATATTAACATTTATGTACAAAAGTTTTTTTCTATTTTTATTTACACACAATATAAAGATAAATAAATTAAGTAATGATAGATTTACACTCCGCATGTGAAGTTCTACGCGAAACGTCTAGCATCAATGATTCCAGAAGATATAAACTTGCGACAGGACCCCAGCTGTTTGGTCGACGCGAACGTAATTCCTCAGTCGTTAAGTTGGTATAACGAAGATGACTACCAGGTTCCTCCATGGAATACGTTGGATTGCCGATGCTAAGAAAACGGCGATGATATGTTTTACGTCGAAGAGTAACGGGTATATCTTCGGTAATCTACAAGATTGTTTACGGAAAGGTAGGGAGTTAACCAATTACAAAAAAAAAAAAATATACATATAACATATATATTAAATGGTCGAATTTTTTTTTTTTTTTTTTTTTTTTTAAATTTATAGGTATGATACCAAAGAAAGCTGCACTAAATTTGCCAATTGATGTTACATACATAAATAAGTTTACTACAAATTATAACAAAAAGGTTGGGAATTATATATAGTTTTCCAACAGTTTTGGGATTTTTATTCTATCTACAAGTTTGATTGAAAACTTTCTTAAGGTTTACGAAAATTTTCATTTTATAATGATTAAGAGTCATGTCCAATATAGATTCTTAGTTTCACAAGCTAACCATATAAGCTCAATACTTTTCATTATTTTTTTCATTATTTGAAAAAACTTAAATTATTTGTTTTACCTTAAAACCCAAGTTTTTTTTACAAGTGCTCGCATGCCTTTCTGCGAATACTGCTGCTTTATGTTGCATCGGATATACGCTTAGCTTCGAAAGATCTAGTTAAGTTATTCGATCCATCAAAGAAAGAATTTTTTATAATTCGAATACAGTTACTAGACTGCAAAAAATTTTTTTTCAAATATTTAGGAAATTGAAAATAAACTGTTCTCTCAAAGAAATTCTATTTTGTTTGGTGCAGCTTAATTAGTTGTTTAAGTAACATTAAATTTCCTGATGATAAACATGAAAAACAATTAGTAATCAAAACAATAGGGAATGTTAATTGTTGGTTGATGAATGGAAGCTTTAGTTTTGTTTTCCCAATCCAAAAAAAGGAGACTTCCTCAACTGCGCCAACTTTAGGGGTAAAGGTTTCCTCAATATTGTATACAAGATCTTATCTGCCATATGGTGTGAACATCTGAATTTCTCCGTCAGTAACCTGATTGGCCCCTATCAGTGTGGTTTGGAATTAGGAAAACCCACAATCGGCCAAATCTTTACACTCTGGCAAATCCTGATCCATCTTTTCATCGGTTTTAAGGGGTGGGGGGGAACCATTTTCGACGGTTCGAAAAGTCGAATTCCATATGCTATGATGCTATGAGCAAGAAAAGAGAGCGCCCATCGGTTCAATGCAGAAGCGCTCGCTCACGTAATCACTTATTCAGTTACTTGGCTCAATACCCCTGTACTACGAGATATGAGAGATGCTTTTGAGTTCCTTCCACGGAAATCGATATACCAGGATATAATCAAGTGTTAGTGAAGACGAAAGTGCCATTGTTATAGGCTCATCGATTTTTTTTTTACTGTATTATACCTAATTTTGTAGGTTTTCTAAATTAATTAATTAATAAAATTAAGTGGCATTCTTGGCCACTGTGTTGTGGTTGGCTTGCAGAGTTTCAAATTTGTCCAGGAAATGGATGAGCGGCGCATGAAAAAACAAAATAGAGGCAGCGCGTTGGAGACTAAGGAAGCTCGACAAGCTCGTAAAGAGGAGATGTAAGCCCGAGATGATGCGTTTAAAGAAAATAGAGGCAGCGCGTTGGAGACTAAAGAAGCTCGATAAGCTCCTTAGAAGAAGAAGAAGAAGGGTTGATATATGTTTCTGGAATAGCTAATTAACCGGTGAGCATTTTATATCATACATTTATCATATATCATTATATAAAATCATTTATTGCTGAATTTATCGTTTTCGGTTATTTTTTTATTGAAATGCGTTTTTTTTTTTTTTTGAAACGACTCTTTTGCTACTCGTGGGAATTCTAGCTCGAAGAGTTATTGACCAATCGTTCTGAAAATTTGTGCGAATATTCTTAATTCAATGAAAATCTATAGGAATCGCAAAAAAGGTGAAAAAACATGGTATAAGAACATGACATTTTTGTTCAAACACTTCAAAACCATGCAATTTTTAACTTTTTCGATAACTTTCGATAAGAAATAACTTAAATTGTTTTAAGTTTAGTTCTTAAAAGTACTAAAAATGGTCCTTAAAAAACATTTTCCCCTGAATGGCGCCATGTCATCAAGACATTAAGTAAAGTAGCCGGAAAGCACTCACATTTATTGCTTGCTCTTTGGGCAACAAATTTGTCATTACAGCTCTACAAACAAAACCTAAATAAAAACGAGAACTAGACTAAGAAAGAAAACTTCCAGTTATTATTCACACACAGCAAAATACTTCTGGTGAAAAAGATTCTCTTTTTATCTTGGAATGGGATCGGCAACGTCATAAGAGCTCTGAACAAGGTTAAACGCGAATAGCTCGAAAGCTTCTGTGAGTTTGTAACAAAAATTTAGGAGCGAGGAAAGAAAAAATACAACTCACAGAAAAAAAGTACCATCGACAATTTAAGAAAATAGTTTTAGGAAAATCTTTGAACACAAAAGCGAAAAGTATTAAGCTCCTCTTTTCCCTTTTTGTCGATGTTAGGCCTAATTTTCGAGGAAATAATTGTATGACAGAGAAAATATTAATATATAACACAAATACAAATTACATATATTGCCGTATGCGTATAATAGCTTACTATTAAGATTTCCAATGTAACAATAGTACCAAGCACTGAGTGAAATTTGTGGTGAACACTTGTTTACGTCCTCAGTTTCGTTGTAGATCTTTTAATTTCCCTATTTAAAACCGATTAAAAAATTGCCCGCGGGACAAGGGAATCTTTGGTTATGAATACTTTCAAAAATAAAAATCAAGTAGAAAGCTAAAGATCAAATGATTCTCAAAATCTTGAAGAAGTCAAGATTACAATTTTAAGTTAGTGTTCATCTATAGCACCTGCACATATACCTATTTACTCGTATACAATACATTAAAGACACGGACCACTTATATTAAAAAGATAGAAGTGGTGTAGAGACGTGACATGCTAAAATAAATAGAAATAAAACGAAACACAAAGTTTTTATGAAAAAAAAAGTAAAAGAAAGTAAGAAAACCGTCAAGTATGAAAGCGACGACCTAGAAATATGTAAGTACCAAAAGCAGTACAAAAACAGAAATATGGAAGTACCAAAAAAAATTTTAAAGTCCTATTTGTTGGACATATTCGAGTATGTATTTGTCAAAGATTTTTATCACTTAATTGATTTAAATATTAAATTTGAGCTATAATAAAATGCTCGAATCCAGATACATAACTGAGAAGTTAAATCTGCTGGAATGAATTCGAAACAAAAACTTAAAAACACCTAAAAAATTGTTTAATGAACGAAAATTGGACTTCTTAGTTGTTAAAATAAAAAAAGCAAAACAAGCTTCGTGGCATACAAGAACTGATTGACTCCTCATTACTGGACACTTATTAGAGATTTCTTCCGGTTTAGCGGTTGCGGCATCTCTTCTATTTACGCAGACTATACCCAAAATGGGTATTTGAACGGGAATTGGGATTCCATAGAGCACAATACTATACAAAAAAAAAAATTAAATAAAAATTAGCCCAAGGAATTGAAAAAGATATGACAGAAAGGAGTTAATATCTTGAGCAAAACTCACATAACTCACAACAACTCCATAAAAAAAAAAAATAAAAAAAAAATGTAAAGCGTTGCAAACCTAAAAAGTTACAAAGACGCTCTTTTTAATTAACCGAAAATAAAACTCAACAAATAAGAAAATCAAGTTCAAAACTTCAATTTTGACTTAAACAAGAAACAATTTTCAAAAAATTTTATAAGTTAGGCAATAGAATTGAAAACACTTAATTAAACAATGGCACCCATCAACCCATGACTTAAGTCATCAGGAATCTTACTGAACTTGCTATTTTTTTTTTTTTTTTATTTCTTGCTACCCAGTTTTAACTTTTATACGAAAAGGGAGTTTGAATTCGAAACTTAATAAAAAAAAAAAACAAAACTTAATTATTGGCAAATTTTGTAAAAATTTTCTGGTAACTTCTATTAAATCATTTCGAACCATATACATAATTTCGCAATAATTTTGAAAACAAATTGCATACATTCACAACAGTAGGTGTCAACTCATTTTTTTCGTGCTCCTTGTCATGACAAGTTTCCGAAACTGGTTCATTCCAAGAAACAACATTAACACTCGATTGGCGGCGATGTTCTCGCATCCGATTTTGTTGTGCGTTTGAAATAACCGAACTGCCTGCACTTGTATTGACCATTAAACTTGTCACTGCTGTTGTCGGTGGTGAAAGCAAACCGGCAACCGGTAGGCAATTGTCTTTAAAGAATCCTCTTGACGCATCACTGCTGATCATAGGTGAAGATGGAAAAACGCCACATGACTCATCAGAACTTATTTGCTTATGTGCAAAATCCGATCCAGTTGTTGAATCAAATGACAATCGATTTGCATCCAAGAATCCATTCAAAGATATGGTCATCACTCCAGAACTAGGTGAATGCATCTATTCGAAATGAATGCAAGTTTTCAATTTTAATTTTAGCTTTGAAAATGTAGAAACTACTTGATAATTATTTTGTCCCGGAAAGAAAGGCGTTAATCGACTATCCTTCGATGCGATGTCCGAAGCAAATCCTTCTTGATTATTTTGATTTTTTTCATCACAATTATTATCATCAACTGGTGTGTAATATCCGGATCCATGACATGATGCATCTTGGTCGTTGTGTAACAATGGTGATATTTCTAATTATAGCAAACAATTTACTTACTTTTCATATTCCTTTCTTGTAACGACATTTTCATATAAACACTTTAAAATCACTTTACCATCACTTGATGGGTATAACAAATAATTAATAGAACCAATGATAAAAGAACATAAAATGTATACAAGTATATGGAAAAATGATATTTAAAAAACAAGACACAAAAACACTCTAAGAAGATAAACAAATGTTTCGATCAAAAATCATCAGATCATTAAAAGAAAAATGCGGAAATACATTTAAGGGGGCCAAAAAACAAGGATTTTTTTTTCTCTCTCTTTTCATGGGATAATCTGGACGATAATAAATTGCTTCACAAATAACAAGAGGAAATAATAACTGGAGAAACGATTAACTTACCATCATAGTGAGTGGGTTTTTCGATGGGACGCAACATTTTTTGCTGTGTTGCACGAATTTTCTCCATTTTTCTTTTAATTTTGCGTAATACCTCTTGTTCATGCAGCTTACGATGTTCGATTTGTTTTTGACGAAGATCCTCTATAATTTCAGCACCTCTATAAAATTATTCAAAAAAAGTAAAAACTCATACAAAAACTGTATGTTTTTTGGATTCGTTTACCTATAAGCTAAAATAGTATTTGCTTTTGCATCACTGATAATATGACAAAAGTAGTGACTTTTGAAGATCCTAAGTTGTAAAATAAGAAAAGCAAAACAAACAGCATCCCAAACAAGTACTGATGGCAACTTCATTGCTGGACATTTATCAGAGATTTCTTCTGGTTCTACGGATGCGACATCTCCTCTATCTGCACAAACTATACCAAGTATGTGTATCAGCCAGCACGCTTTTTCTTGAAACAAATTTAAATAGAGACAGCCGCCGATTTGCAGGAATGTTTTTATAGTTATATTCATAACGTTGTACAGTAAAAGTATATTCCACCTTAAGATTAGAGAAAACAGAAATACAAATAAATAAATATACATATATTGAAAAATAAAAACGTGAAAAAAATACAATGTGTACAATATGTTCAGTGACTACTGAACCGTAAGCTTAGGATATTCTATATATTTTGTTAAAGCTCTAGCTAAGACTGTTATCGTAATTAATTTTAAAATCATTGAAGCCGTATGTCCTTTACCAATAAGACGATTTTATTTTTGAGGGTTACCAATTTCCACACATTACGGGGTGACCGTGGTGTAGTGGTTTATGCATATACTTCTCAAGCAGAGGGTCGCGGGTTCGAATCCCGTGCGAGGCAATTATCTGAAAAAGTCTTTTCGTAGATTTTGTATGTAGTTATATGAGAATCCAGGCGGCGTCAATTCTGACATAAAGGCATAACACTGATGTTGGAGTGGTTGCTGGCTGCTCTAAATGTAAGGAACTAACAACTAGCACGTACTGAGACCCACTGGTTGAGGATGCACTTGCTCCTTGTCCAGTTTTGACAACAACCTCTGGGGAAAATATCGAAACCTAATATACCTGAGTTTCAAACTACCACACCACCCGCCCGCGCCCTAGAGAAAAGCTAGTAAAAGGGTATTCATATCGCCTTGGTGCGCGCGCGGAATTATAAAAAAAAAAACATATGGTATTAGCTTATGTAAAGTAAATGACATATTGCCTTTAGGTTAATTTAAGTGCATTATTTTATTTTATTTTATTATTTTTTTTTTGTAAAAGGGGTATTATACAGGGTGTTCCCTAATTCGTCAAGAATAATTTAGGAAATATTTCTAGTGTTTATTCTAAGAAAAACAATCGTTCTACAGTAAGGGTTGTTGACATTTATCGAGATCTTAAGAAAAGGCTCACTTTGGTGTACCCTATACCATTTTAAAGAAATTTTCTATGTTAATACTAATCATGAAAGTAAATGAAAGGGTACATGAAAGTAGGCCTTTTCTTAAATAGTCGATAAATGATGTCAGCATTGGAGAAAGACCCCTACTGTAGAACGATTTTTTTCTTTAAAAAAAAATATTTCCAAGAAGATATAAAATAAATATAAAAAAAACGTTGTCAGAAATGTAGCGAATTTGGTGGTGACAAAATTTGTTTTCGATAGAAAAAGCAGAAAAGTAAGATAACGTCTCATCTGTTATCCAGGATATTCGCTCGACCTAGCAAGGAATTGTAATTGAGAGTATTCGATAGGGACACCAACATAAAAACAAAAGAAAAAATCAGTCACTCAAATTTTTGATCATGAGTTTGTTATTTTGAGTGAATAGTAATATTAATTTTGTTATTCAATAATAAAATATCAGCTTAAAATTCTCTTTGAATTCTACCTTAATTCAATATATATATATATATAAAGTAGGATATGTGATTAAAGTATTTTCTTTAACAAAAGTATGTAGGTTAATACTTTGTATGAACAGCTCTAAATCTGTTTCGCATAGATTTCACAGGTATTATGTACTTACCAGAGCTTAAATTTAAGCCATGTCAAGCAGTTTAGGTCCGGTCCCACAAATGGGCAAGATCGGAATCTTTTTGAAAAAAGATTACGAAATTCTTATGAAGACTGCAACCAGACGCAACATATTGTACATTACTTGACGACAGAACTGAATATAAAGTAACATAATTTCTTTGTATTATTTCACAGGTGGCGACTGGAAGGACCTTATTTTAAGGAGTTGCCATATATGGATCCGACTAAAGTGCTAGCGATTGGTGGCAATAAGGTGTGATAAGAGTTTTTTGGCCATACTCAGTAAATAACATTTGGCATTTTCAGTTCGTAACGAGCTATCATCACTGTGTAGTATTGGGACTTTTTTTTTAGGATAAGCTTTTGTAGATAAGCTTTAATTATTATTATTTTTTTTTTTAGATTCGTAATTCGCTTTTCGGGTCGCTAGGGTTTAGGGTGCGCTTATTTGTTCATAAGGGACTTTAGATTCCCTCCTTATTTTGTCTCTTCTTTCGTAATTAATTTTCGTAAGAAATGTTCGCTCGTTGGCTTTTTACGTAGCTTAAGCGTTTCGCATATGGCCCTAGCGATCTATAATAATAATTTTTCTCGAGTATACAGGAATGTTTTGTTATCGTCCCATTTGCCAAGAAATTAAAACTTTTGTACTCGTATGACACAAGGAATGTAATTTCAGGGTTTGAATACATATATTGGGTATGTAATTTAATTCGTGCGGTTTTTTTTCAAAATTTGAACGTTTATTTAAAAAAATCATATACAATAGTATTGTTCATCTGAAGCTATGACTTTTTCCCATCTTTCTGGCAATTTTTGGATTCCAACCCAAAAGAACTGTGCCGGCTTGGCAGCCAAGAATGAATCAAGCCAATTTTTGATATTCTGCTCTGATGTGAACCATATTTCAGTGAGGGCGTTCTGCATCAACCGGAACAAATGGTAGTAAGGGGCAAGGTCAGGGCTATAATGCGGGTGGGGTAAGACTTCCCATCTACTGTCTTCCAAATAGTTCTTAACCGGAATAGCAACATGGGGCCGAGCGTTGTCATGATGCAAAATTATTGTTTTTCGGCTACTGCTCTCTTGAAACGGATCAATTGTGTTCGGTAGCGTTTTCCATTGAAAGTTTCACACCCATCTGATCCCACCAAATACAGAGCATTATCTTCGCGCCATGGATATGTTGGCCGAGTTTCACATATGATTTTTTGTGCTTGGGGTTGTCGTAACAATCCGATGCAAAAATGACTTCCTTTTGTGGCGTTCCAGCAGCATTTCGGACATGCAAAACCGCCTACTCTTCATAGAGTAATGCTTCCAGTTCTTCATCTTCAAACTTTTTTGGCTGCCCAGGACGTTCATCGTCTTTCAAACGAAAATCACCACTTTTAAATCGTGCAAACCACTTTTGGCACGTTTGCTCAGCTAGCGCATGTTCACCATAAACTTCCAACAAAATACGATGACTTTCGGGAGCAGTTTTCAATAATGAAGAAGAACTCCCCGCAAAAACACTTTTTGAGGCACAAAGTTCGATATATTTGAGTGAAAAAAAAAGATTGTTGTTTACGCTTCAAATGAATGACATATACTGAAATGACGTACAATGACAGTAGCTTTCCAACGCATGTTCCAATGGAAAAATAACCATGAAAAAATACAAGTTACGCCATCTCTTAACAAACCGCACGAATTAAGTTATAGACCCAATATATCAGATAAATCTTAAAATGGGAAAATTGTGTTTTTGTTATGTGCTAGCTCAGTACTTTTCCGTTTCATCGGCTTGCGGTATACTTATACCGCACCCGGCTCGATATCTTTTTTTTCATATGCTTATTACATGTTTATATTCTCTAAGTAAGAAGATAACTGGGGTAATCCGAAATATTTCTACATTTATATTCCAATTTATAAGTTCTTGCCAGGTCAATTGTTTATTTCTCGCATGGGGTTCCATTCTATTCGAAATGATCAGCATTTTTGATTTAAAGGTGTGTAAAAGAACAATCCAAACATTGCAGTCATTGATCCGTTAATATAACACCGTCACCAACAAGAACTTTATATTAAGCAAAATAAGTGATAAACCTTTCTGAAAGTTTTCAACCAAATCGTTGAAGAAAATGATCTATCACTATGACAGCTCTGATTTATCTTTGTTAATTGACGCCAAAAGACATTTCTACTTCACTGTTATTTATCAAAGTTTTAATTATTTTTAAACTGCTGTAGATTTAGATTTAAGATTTAAGGGTAAACCTTGTATGAATTTATAGCATAAGGCAACTTGTAAAATTATTTAAGAACAAAAGATATATAAGAAATACATTTGAATTAAAAACATCTATTTACCTTCTCAGGATAGTTCTAATTGGTCTAAGATAAAAATCTGACCCTTGCCAAAGGAATATAAAAGATCCAATCAGATAACCAATGGCCAGTAGATCCGAAATATTGATTCCAGCCAAAAATACTACTGCAAGTGTAATCCAATAGAAGCCACACAAAATAGCATTTTTAATAATATCCAAATAATTTCTTATGGTGGCTAGAAAATCTCTTGTTGGATTCTCAAATTCTACACGACCCAAGTCTTCTATATCTTTTATAACTGACTTGTTTGTTCCACCGGGATAATCATTTTGAGTATCTGTCCGACATTCTATTATAAAAACTCTTTTTTGGCAATTAATAAATAATAATAAAACAAAATCGAAAATGAGTTTGTTAATGTGACTGTAGTTTAGTGGGCCGGGTAACATCGCCCATTTTTGTAATGCATTTGAATTAGGTGAATCATTCCAAGGGTATTCTATAGAGAAAATAAATATGCAAACACTTAGTAACATTAAATAAGGATAAATAGACAAATATTTTACCTAAGCACAATCCAGGTGGTAGTCCAACTAAGAAAACATATTCCAATATAATTACTGTGGCAGTAAAGTACTGAAAGACGCCCCAGATTTTCGCGCATGTTGATCTGTTAAACCATAATAAAGCACATAGCCAGACGACATATAATATCGCCACCACATCCTGTCGATAAGTTATCAATGAAACCAATGCTATAAGTGTGCATTCCATTCCGAATTTATAAAAGCCATAATTGAACAAATATTTGATCATCCCTTCAAGATCCTTTTCTGCATCGGCCCGATTCACTTTTGGGAAAAGAATTTTCGGTGGTGCTTTATTTTCTTCTCCTTGTAGAGCTCGCATCTGACTTTGACGCAGTGTAACAACAGCATGCAATGTTACCATAACCATAAATGTTATATATTTTTTAATCAAATCCATTAGGCCACCGTTAACAGTTGTTTTTTGAAGTCCAAACCACAAGACGTTATTTTCAATTTTTCCTGTAGTATTACAATACACATTGTTTTGTTCGTGGGAAATATACTGTACTTGGTAAATCATTTTTGTAATGATGATGATTGATACAACCAGTGATATGATGCGACTGATGAAGATTTGTACTTTAGTTTTTGAAATAAGACCGATAGTGCAGAGAACGCAAAAGCCAATATGAAGAACACAAACCTAAAGATAAAAAAAAACACACATATTTAAATGTTGCGCTAACGGTTATAGAAATAGAGGTTCAAATTATAAATACAAGATTAATATCTGTTAAAAAAAAAAAAAAAAAAAAAAAAAACATTGAAAATGTGCTACTGCTTGAGTAAAACTGAGCAAATAAATTTTAGACGAATATTAGTATTCAGTACATTCTACTCGTGCTTGCAATTTTTGGTTTCGACTATGCAAGTGCCATTCATGGACAAGAACTAGGCATTTGAATTTCGCTTTCGAAAGTATTGAGTTTTGAAAGCATTAAACTCCACTCGGTTGGTAGTTCCTCATTAAGTTATCCTGTTATCGAAATTTAATTAATTTCACATACGTTCCAAATCTACAGTCGAAGAGCAGGGACGTGAACCCGGAAACGAAAATGAAAAGCAGAGAGAACTGTAGTTAGCGAAATGTACTGGATTAGTAGCAGTCCTTTATTAATGAAAATTCAAAAGAATGTTGAATGCATTTTTTTCCAGACTTAAAACTGTCCAAAACAATTTGAATTAAACGTTACAAAAGGTAATTTATTAACCCTTGAAGGAGAAGTTCGTGTAAACTATGGCCATCAAATCACCAAAATCATTAGTACCGGACAAGAGAAGATTTCGTTTTTCGAAACATTTCAAGAGCTAATGGTTTATTATTATTTCCATGAATTTGCAAAGAAGGAAGAAAATTGCAGTGAAAAACAGGACAAATGCTGATTTCCATATATTCGGGAAAAGTAAGAAAGAATAGGAGTAATAAAGAAAAGCTAACGCAGTAGTTTTGCCAGCATGGAAGAACACCTCTTCAGAAGAAGGTGCAAAAGCGGATTTGTGTATGTTGAAATCTTTGAGTACTCTTACTACTACACGAATGTGAAAGTGGATTCATCCTGGGTTCGAAGTGCACAGCAAGCAGATTGGTCTTGTCTAAACATCTGACAGCTGGAATGCCATTATAAATTAGCATTTGGAAGGAAGATAAGACAAGGTGCTTAATGTTTGAATTTAGTTCCATTTTTCTCTAACGGATTTGTCTTATAAGAACAAAAAGGACAGCTCAACAGCCCTTACAACCACTTTATAGTTCGTATCTAAGTAGTTTCATATTTGAGTTATTTGAGAGATGTGGGCGCGGATCTACTTGTGATCTAATAAATATCACCAGATTGAAAACTAATGGAGTCAACGATCTAAATATATAATTTATATATTTTTCTTGTGATCACATTAAACGAAGTATAATTCCTGTCAATAGCTATTAAGCTGATTTGATGATTTGATTTGATTTGATGACCTATTGACATACGAGTATAATATCTTGATCATATTTATCGTAATATATGGTTCAAAATCCAAAGTGTTCGCGACTTAATTCTAAAATTAAAAAAATCGTTTAATAGTTCATTGATGAATTTTCAATGGGTAGTAAGCTACTTATGTCTTTGGAATCCTAGAAAGAGCCTAGCTCTCCAGGTTATGTAAGAATGCAATTGTTGCAATCAATAGCCTTGTTTCTACCCCACATTTTAACAACTATAGGAAAATATCACTGATGATAACAATTGTATGAACTTCAGTATACTCTTCTATAGAATAATCACCAGCACGCACCAACGTGGTTTCCGGCCAGGCAGAACGACACTTGACCAAATTTTCACACTAAACGAAATTCTGAAAGAGATCAACGGGTTTCGTATCGAAATACACCACGAAAGAGAGCATATAACGGTGATTTTTTAAGCGTTTGGTTTTTAATTGTCCCACAAAAATAACTGGAAAACTGCAAAAGTGTAAAAATTTTTTATTTGAGCTGATAAATTAATGCTTGTTATTAAATTTTTAAAGATTATTTCATGTTAATGTTGAGCACGATTACGTTTTAAATGGTCCATACGGGAAGTCCAATTTTAAATCACTTTTTCGAACTGGTCGACATGTGATTCCAACAAAACGGTGCTAGAACAATTTATATCTCGTTTTGGATCGGTGAATTGGCCAGCTATTGACGCCTTTAGGTTGTTTTTTATGAGGATTCGTCAAATAACTCATATATACCGATTAACCAGCGTTGATTGCAGCTTTGGAAGACAACATTAAACATGTTATTAGTGAGATACAAGCCAATATGCTCGAAAAAGTGATTCAATATTGAACTTAAAATTTTATATACTTTTGCAATTTCCCTATTTTTGACAATTAAAAACCAAACGCCTAAAAAATCAACCATTATAAAAAAATAACTCCACAACATCAAGTTTTGAATACGGTCAAAAGTTATTTAGATGTTTAATTAGGTTAAAAAAATTCGTGGTGTATCGGATTTCGGTAGAAAAACGGGGTGTTACGGATTTCTTTTACTGGTCATCCACTGTCTTCGAAAATCCGCCCAGTTCTGACGGAATTCTTGTAAAAGCTTTTACGGCAATCAAAGAAATAATACGATGGCAAGAGCTAGTACTCTTCATCTTAAGGTTACGCTTGAGTCTTGCTATTTCGATATGTAGAGATAAGACGGGCCATAGTCGTTAAAAATAGAATCATTAACACTGACTTGTAACTGGGTGCTGTATGTATACTACATTGTCAAGGCACAAATATTTCTATATTTAATAATGCCACAATAAGAAAAATAACATTCAATAACTTCTCTTAGTAACATCAGTATAAACACATTGGTTAACACCAAGGTACTCACTAGATCTGTTTTAAAGTAACGAAGATTTTACATATTTTTCTTTTATACTTGCCGCAAAAACATTATGTAAATCAAAACAAAACGACAAACTTTACGACAGGCAAATAGACAACATCACATTTTTCAATTGACCCATTTTTTCAACTCTAATCTCGAGTTTTAAAAAACAAAAACAATGAGTAAATTAAGAAAAAAGTTCAAAAGTAGCTTAGGAAATATAAAATTGTATTTTGTCAGCAACTTACCTCACTAACGCAACAAACGAAAGCGCTTATATATACAGCCTTAATTAAATGTATTTCCAAAAATCTCCAACAAGTTCCTTTAAAGTTTCTGGCAATATCCTTAGCTTGACTTTTTAGCCTTATGAAAAAACGACGAATAAGGTCTTTTATCGAAGCTTGTATCCCGCCTTGTGCATTCAAAGTTTCAAATGAGTCAACTGTTTTCAATTTTGAGGCGTTTTCTTTATCAACCAAATTTATTTCAGTAGCGTCGAGTGCTTCTTCAGATGAACTATTTCTCACTCTGCCTGGCATTACTTCCGCAGATTGTTGTAGTAGAGCGGCAATAAATCGCTTGTGAAAATAGTGCACTTGAATAACTGTTAAAATAACAATTATTGTAGGGGGAAGGAGATGTAAGAACAAGTCCTTTGTTTCATATTTTTTTAAACCAATGTCTTCCTGCCTACAAAGACAATAAACAATTAAAGGCTTAAAAATGCCGCTATCAAATGTTTAATAATTAACTTACAAAGTTTTTGATATGTTCAAGTAATCATTCCAGTACTGATCGAATTTATCAAATTGATAAGTGTAAATCAATGTTAGTATGGACATTGCGTAGAAAATTAAAAATAACCAAAACCCATACATGACTTTCACCCAGGCTCTTGAAGACGACTGAAATACTAATAAGAAGAACAGGAACAATGCCATGTAGCAAATTCGAAAACCGGTCATTTTAACACCGGTAATCGCGCATAAAAAGATCACAAGAATCAGAAGCCAAATCCATAGCCGGACAAGAAGATTTTTAATTATATCGCCGGCTTTTTTAAGGAATTTCGAAGTCTTTTTTTTATCGCCCAGTGAATCCAAATCTGTAAAGAAAAGATAATAAAAAATAAACGTGTACGAGTACATATGCAAAATATAAGGTATTGGCTTGTTTCCAATTGGTAAAGCTTAGCGTTGGCCCTTAAACTCACCAAGTAAAGAAAAACTTATGCCTACCCATAATTAACGAACCTCTAAAATGAAAACAGGACGACGATTATCGATTACGTACGTGGAATTCGCGAACTTTTTCAGATCAGTTACCTCTATCCAGCTGGCCTATTATTTAGGAAATGCAATAAACCGAGCAGGAACCTTCCTAAGAAATTGTGACATCTTCGATTGGAAGTAAGATTTGTGGTTAACAAGAGACTACAACACCTTGACACTGCAAAACGGAAAAAAGACAACGGCGTATAGACCTGCACAATCAACTAGCGGAAACCCTAAACTGTTATAAAACAGATATAATCACCGGTCAAGAAGTGCGATATGCTGCTAAAAAGGAAGATGAAAAGATGCATACTACTGTGATTATTACAGAGAACAAAACAGTGTCTATTAGGGACGGTTTTGTTGTAAGCGGCAAACTAAGGCGAGAAATCTCATACGATGCAACAATACGCATCAAGGCTCAGTGCGCCTCACCTGAAATGTGTTCACGCCTTCCTCAAGAGATGAAAATGCTACCAAATAATATTTTTAGGAACTCTTCGATAAAATCTATGAGCGATATGGCGATCACCAGAGGTCCGAACATTTCGAGCGGACAATGTACATAGACTCGGACCACTACTTAGTTGCATCTAAGGTATGTCTATAAATATCTCAGACGCTTCAATAAAAAAATATTGTGAGGAGATTTAATGTTGAACAACTGTATCAATCCAGCAGGACCTTTGGCAAACTCTTGTTAACGCCCCTACAACTGATTAGGTGTTGAATATCAGTGGCATTGATGACAAGAACTCGTCAGAAATGTCGAAGCGTATGTCCTAAGTTTCAAATGACCACGCGCAAGAAACACCTAATCTTATAAGGCTACTCTTCATGTAGGAAAACAACTATCTAGCAAGTGAGGATATATAAAATAACGAGACTGACTCGATCGCACTGTGAAATAAGGTGGAGGAAAGAACATTGGCTTTTTAAAAGCAAAAGCATGAGATACCAACTATCGGGGATATGAAATGGATAGGTGCTACTCCAGCAATTACGATCGGATGATTGACCTTTTAAAAAAGAAACAAAAAGACACGAAGAAATAGTAGAGGATATGGATAAACCACTTCCACAGATGGGTGAAAGCCAGAGCCGAGCCGAACCATTTAACTGGAACGGTATCTATACCAATATCCTTACTTAAACATAGCAAGGCTGTCGGACCGGACGGACTATCAGACCTGCTTGGTTATTTAGGGCAGCAGGTGATGACTTGGTAGAGAGCATACAACTCATTTCGATGATTTCGAAAACTATAGAACCTAACATCGCATTGAAGATCTTGTCTGCCTTATTGTGAATACTTGGAACCATTTGCTAACATTCTGATTGACTTATATTAGTGCGATTTTAGGGCAGGTAAGTCTAAAGTCCTGTAAAACTACTTCCGGTAAAAAAGGATTACGGTGTAAATAAAGGCAAAACTCAGTATATTGTGTCAAGAACGATGCACACATAATATCCGCAGAATGGGCAGAACGCCACAATTAACAGCAATAACATTGAGGTACTTAGAGATTTTGTCTAACTTGGGTCCAATATTAACTGTGATAATGTCACCTCTTCAAAAATTGTAACGAAAAGTTACAATTCTCAATCGGTGTGCGTTTTTTCAGGCATAACAAATCAATTGAGTAATAAGGCACACTGAAGAGACGCCTAATGAGATGCTTATCATCACGTCTTCGGATTGGCGAAGGCAGATATAGATATCTTTGGCCGATTTGAACGCAAGATTCTTATAAAGATTTTCGGTCGAGTTGCGTTAAAGAGTTTTGGTAGATGAGATTAACAGTCAACCCTACGAACTGTACAGCGCAATAAACCTGGTCAGAAAAGTGCGCATAATTTCCCTGAGATAGCAAGGACCTGTAGAATAAATGAATGATAACGCTCTGGCACTTCTTCGATTCCTTACCGGAGGAATAACGCAACAGAGAAACACTTCGCTACAGGTGACCCGCACAAGTAGGCGGGGTGCTAGTGGAGTATTATCCAAAAACTAACTAACTCTTCCTAAATTTGTAGAAAGGTTTACGTGGAAAGTAAGCACCCGCAGACGATCATTCTGATCATTTTACGAAAGCGTAACCAAAAAATCTAAGAAGTGATTATATTGGAAAATAAATTTTAAAAAACAATAAATTATAACCACATGGTGAAAATACCTAGAGAATACATCAAATTCAAGCCACAAAATCCCCAAAATACTATACATAATAATGTCAAGTGTGATTTTAGGTCACACCAATGTACAGATGTTTAATAGAAAACGATTTAATTAAATTAAAAATTCAAAATTGAAATGCTTTCCTACCACTAGTAGCAGTTGCATTTCCAGTAAATTCCAAAGGTGCAACCATATCACCAATTGTACTCTGTCTCCATCTTTCGTTCTTCTCTTTGAAAAATTGTCGAAGAGTAACCCAAAACATTAGAAGAAACGACGTCTTTACTATAAGAGGAATGCACGGTTGAATTTCATTCTCAAAGGGTCGTTCCAAGCCAATTTGTTGTAAATTTATACCAGTAGTCTAAAAAAAAAAAAAAAAATTCACAAACATAAATGATATTAATAATAATATCGTAATACAATAACTTACATTGACACTTGAGGGAAGTTCGTCGTTGGTTAAATTCATTCCATAAATATATTGTGCAATTAATAAAAGTTCAGCATAAAGTACAATAAATGGACTTGAGCGCATCATTGCTTTCCGTTGATTGGGTATCATCCAAAGAACATTGGCCCACAACAGAAATACAAAAGTTAGCCAACTGTGATAAACGATACTCCAAGCCTTAAAATAGCAAATTATTTACCAAGAAATTAATAAATAACATTCCCAACCCACCATCATGAGAATATTTGTAAAAATGTAACTATTCTGATAGATGAATCCTCCAACACTAACAATGCCATAGCAGATCTGATCAAACAGTGATACTCCTTTGTCTCTCTCAGCTACACTTTCTAATGAATTCATTGCGATATCAGTTAAATCCTCCGATAGCCTCTGCGGTTCAATTATACCTTCGATCCGATCATTTTCGCGTACAATTTTTTTGTGACGAACCAACTACATATATATTTATTTACCAAAATTTAATTTAAGTATTATTCATAATTTTGTCTAAGAAATATATTATGTGTTTTAAGCCAAGCAAACATATGTAAATAAAAGCCAGTGGATTAGTTTATTACGGGTTTAAAGGATAAAAAAACACACTCTTATCGAGTCTACAAGTTATGTTTTGTTCAAAATTATACCTACAAAGGAATCCGATATAATTGCTAAACACAAGAACAACATTTTTTTTGGTTTTATAAAATATTGATGAGACATTAGGACAAACATGTAATAGCATAAGTTTACCGATGACCATTAACCAGAGAAATGTGCTAGATGTTAAACATTTAACCCAACATTTTAAGACTAAATAAGAATACCCCTGTGTACACATGTGTAATAAACAAAGAAAATAAAACGAAGCTATGGGATTATTCATTTGCAATTAAATGTCCACTAAAACATGATTAACAAAATATGATTGTTATTTGTAGATATTGCATTATTATCTTTTTAACGTACTGGCGTCGTTTCAGTGGGTTCGGCTGATCGTTGATTCAGTTGAATTGATATCTAAAGTAAAAGCAAACAGCATAAAACTTACATAAAATTAAGTCAAAAAAAAAAGTTAAAGTAAACATTTCAATATATAAAAAATATATATAAATATCTTTATTATAAGAAAACGGTTTTGTGAAAAAGGCTGACATAGCATATCTAACCTATTATAGCCTCTAACCTTCAAAATTGTAAATAATAATCTACCCCTTTGTATAAGCTGATTTTATTAGAAGAGTTTTTGGCAAATTACGGCTGTTTCGAAGTTATCTGCTATATAGTAGATTGGCCAACACTTCCAAAAATTGGTTGGACTACAACTTCCACAAATTCGAAGATAAACTTGCCAATATGTTAAATATATGTATATGCCTATTTCAAAAAATAAATCATAAGTGTTTTTAAGCACTCAGCTTACTGCACTTTAAACCTTTCAATATAATTCTAATTATTCTTAAAAATAGTTCACAGGATTTAGTAGAAAAAACCTTTTCTTGCTAATCTTACCCAACTAAAACTTAAATTGATTCATTCAGCTTCTTTTTCCACAAAAGGATTAAAAAAGAGACAATAAATGATTTCTAAAATGTTATAACTTTTTATCCATATAACGTTTTGTAAATAGAGACAACTTCAGATGCAGTCAACCCAAATGCAAGTTTAAACGGTAGAGATTGAGCTTTTTCGAACCAAGTGAAGTATAGTCACAAGATTCCACTTTTCGAAGTAACCTTCAGAAGCAGCCACTAACACAAAATTAATTCGGGGCTGGAATTTAATTGTACATATAAGCAGTATCCCCTCACAACAAAACTCTTGGTTTGCCGACAAATGTTGACGAAGCGTGGCCCTGTTTTATAAAAAAAAAAAAAAAACAAACAAAAAGAAAGCACAAGCCAAGGATTCAAAACCCTAACGGAAGCCTGACGAGTGAGCTTAATAAGCCTAGTAGTAGACCCGCAATCGATACTGATGACTTAGAAGGAACGATGACGAGGAAGGACGAGCAAAGTCGATCAAACTTTTGCCATCACCCCAAAAACCACACTCAACACTCAACAAACACGAGATGAGGATAGGCATATCCAAATTTAAAAACATCAGGACTGCTGCAGGGGTTTGCAGTTTTGCTATTTAAAGTATTTAGTATCAAAACACAATACGGAGTGTGAGTCAGAACAAAAATAATAGGAGGGGCGCCACGATGACTATCACAGTTCGGAAGAATTCCCAGCTCTAAACGCTGTTTGGGTTCGGAGCATCGTTAATCACAATTAATTAATTTATTAATTTAATTATTTATTAATTAATTTACCAAATATTGTTTATTTTGCCCTTTTTTGTAAACTAGTCTCTCGAAATCGAAAGATTTATACAAAAAAAAACTTTATTTGATATTATACTCTCACTCTCTTTATCGAATACTCATTACTCAATACTCATGTTATGTATGTAAAATTTAATTTCTTCTTCTAGATTTGACCGTCAATGAGTAAGGTTGTGCATTGCACAAAAATTATTAAAATAAAATAACGTTATTGAAATGTGCGGTTTGACTTGCCTTTTAATTTTTCATATCTTATTAAAATTAGACGCTCGTTTTGGATTAAAATTAAATTCGTAGAAATCGCAAGCAAGCGCGTAAAAAAGCAAAAACAAATTTAACTGCACTAAAGAAGTCAACTACGCCAACGCAAGATATAACATCCACTGCCGAACCTGCTGCAATAAATCCACTCTCTACAAGAAAAGGAAACGACAACAAAAGTATAATGCCAGCTATCGTCGGCTTGAATATCAATGTTGCAGAATTTAATCGATTCGCAGAAGTCAAAGCGTTTCAACTAAAAGTACACTAAATGCTTCCAAAACTAGTAACATGACGCGGAACAGTATACACTCTAATGCGGTAATGCCTGAAGGACAAGAAAGCAGAATTTGATATTTTTACACCAAGAAAGGAACTTGTTGGTTTTAAGAGAAGTTCACTACACCTTTAAGGCGGAGGAGATTAAAGAAGAGCTGCTAGCAGAAGGAATTCCAGCGATTGACGTCATTCCGTACAAGACCACTCGGATGTGCGAACAATTCAATAATTTTGTGGTCCAACTACAAAAAAACACACCAACAAAAAAACGCTCCTGATGAACCAAAAGGTATACTGGGAGATGTTCAAGACATCTGGTATAATTCAGTATAGGAATTGCCAAAAGTTGCTAATAATTTCGGAGTGAAGTATAGGTGTATGAAGTGCAGCAGTGAAGTGCAAATTTGCAGCGAAAAAAAACAACACAATTAGCGTTTTCCAGAGAGTCGGTTGACAAAGGAATTGAGTCAAGATTTAACTTCGCAGATGTTTTCCTATGGATACCACAAAGTAGACCTAAAATAAGGATACGAAGAAAACCATCACACCAGCAACGGACAGCAATAGAGAAAATTATAACCAAAAACACACAACAACACTAAATAAAATAACATCACCAAAGCTAACAACGTCCTCGAAAAGTATTTTTTAAAGATGCTGAAAGCAGATCTCTTCACCATAATTCAAAAAGAAAAACAGATTATCCCATCTAACTACGCATACCTGGACGATAGAGCACCGACACCTGTACTAGCCAGTTTGATGAGTTGATAGATAGGTTGTCCATGAATAGGCTAAGTATAATAACATATAGTGTTAATTTTGTTTAGCCACAGGAGAACTTCTCTAAATTTTTTCTTTTAGTCGGATAAGCCCGATATCATTTTATTACAGGAAAAAAATCTATCGAACCTAAATCCGTTAAGAACTACTGAATACGAACCATTCAGGGTAAACAAGGAAAGAGAAAGAAAAGGCAAAGCAATCCTTCTTCGAGCCATCATCAGATGAAATCAGATTTAGTTCGGAAATCTTGCTTCGAAGCAATTGCGGTTACCATCAAAATCAAGGGTAATGAGACCTTGTCGGTTTCAAAGGGACGTGCACACTTTCTATGAGATCTCAGGAGACCACTCGTACTGCATTATCGAAAGGGACTTTAATGCTCGAAACACTCTATGACAAGATAAAAGTTGCTCACCGCACGGATTGGCGATAGTGAACTGGTTTCACAAGAACAGACACCTTTTCGAAATTGCCTCGCAACCTGAGGGGACATCCTCAAGGACTCCATTCACAATCGATTTCTGTTTGGCATCCTCCAATATTATAAATAACCATCCGGAATTTCAAAACTTTACATATATAGCTCATCCGAGCTACTCTCACCATCTGCTGTCAAGAATCCGACTAAATCCAGAATCAACTGGATACGGTTCAAAGTGAAATCGAAGACGAATTCTCGCAATCGATCGACATAAGATCTCATACACCAATAGAAATATGTACGACAACTTTCCGGCATGTATTTAGCCAACTTGCTAAAGAATTTAACACTCAAATGAGTATGACTACACCTAATTTATTATGCTACGAGTATTTCGCCTCCAACATTATAGGGGTGACTAAATAATTTGTATAAATTGACTTGATGTTGTAGTATTTAGGCAACCATTCATCTCAGGAGATTTTAGTTGCTTGAAAAGTCTTTTAATTCGGGGTATTGAACCCCGAACCGACCGATTAAGAAGCCAATACACTACCACTTGAGCCATAGCCACCCACAAACACAATGTTCATACAAGCGATGAAACACCGCAGGGAGCTCCATTTCCAAAAACGGCTGTAGGATATCAAGTCAAGCATGGATGCATAAATGCAACTCAATCATTGCAAAGTCCAGGTCGATTACCGGACCAATAAGCTATGGATAAACAGTTTCCTCAACTGTTGACGCATTTTCAAACCATTTCACAGATCACTTGCAATAACACTGTTGCAAAACCACTATTGGATTATATGTATTAGGTTGTTCAAAACGCCATCAAGTTTTTTCTTTCAATAGATGGGTTTGCCACATTTATTTTTATCTGAGCGTGACTGTACTCGTATATGTCAAATGTTTACGTGTATTTTGTAAATTGGCGCGATTCGGTAAAGCTTCATTATTTCAAAAAAGGGAACGACAAAATTATCATCGAAAAACGCCAGTGCCAGAACTTATTAGCCTAATTTCATTATGGTTATTTTTCAGTCAAAGGGAGGCCTTCTGACATTGCTGACGATAAAATCAAAGCATTGGTGCAATTAAAAAAAACATTTAACAATTCAGGAGCTTGCTACCGCTTTAAAGAATCCACTGGAAGCATTTATGGCGATTTGAAATCGCTTAGCTTCGTAAAGAAGCTCGATATTTGGGTACCGCATGCGTTGAAATAAATTTATTTGACTAAGCGCATAAATGTCTGCGATCAACTCAGCATTCTATAAGCGTATGATCACGTGCGACGGAAATTGGTTTGTCTACAACAATGTCAGTCAAATTGTAGATGAAGAGATGAAGCACCAAAAAGGCAAGCAAAGGCGGACATCCACCTAAAGAAAATGATGCTATCAATCTTTTGGTATTGGAAGGGGCCAGTCTTCTATGAGCTGGTTCCAAAGAATAAAACGAATAATTCCAACGTCTACTGTGATCAGCTACAGCAATTAAGTGATGTAATCGCACAGAAACGTCCCGAGCTGATCAATCGTGAGGGTGTGTTGTTTCACTTAACATTGTTGAAGATTGGCTGGGATGTACTGCTACAGACACCGTATAACCCTGAATTTCACTATCAGATTTCCACTTACTCGTATATCGCTCCTTCCAAAACTTCTTGAATGGTAGAACGTTTGCTTCTTAAGATCTCATCAAATAGTACCTTGACAAGTTTCTGACAGAGAAAGATAAAAAATTTTATGAAAGTGCTATTATGAAATTGCCCAAGAAATGGCATATATAACCAATGATTGACTAGCCACTCTAAGGTATCTTTCCTTTGCGATTCGGTTTTTACCACTTCCTATTACTTGTTGTATAATTTAAATTAAAGCATACACGGTCAATTTGCCCTTCTCTTAGTTGTACTTTTTAATACATATTTTCTTTCAGAAAAAAACATCGCACGCTGTACGCAAGTGGCTCTGCGGTATTTTGGTCCATTCCCGGCGAAGTGCTTGTTTGACGTGGTTCAAACTCTGGTATTTTTTAGTGCCAACCTTCGCCTTCAAAATACCCCAGACAGAGAAATCCAACGAATTTGCATCCGGAGAATTTGCAATCCATTGTGTCGAAGAAATGAAGTGTGGAACATTGTTTTTTAACCAATCTTGGTTGACGCGTGCTTTGTGAGACGGTGCCGAGTCTTGTTGAAATGTCCACGGTCTCCGACCAAAATAATTGTTTGCCTAAGGCTTCAATACTGCCTCTAAGGCAATTTAACGGTATACGATCGCATTAATTTTGACGCCACGGTCCAAAAATACGAGCGGAGATCGACCATCGTTATGGTGGCCCAAACTATCACCATCGGTGCTGCCTGCCGGAAAAAAATAAATTCGGCAACTCACCACTTTCGTGCAAGCGTAGCAAATTTTTCAACACAACTGAGACGCAAATCGTTGTAAAAAATCTGCCATGTGTCAAAATTTGAGCTCACTGTCATGAACGGTTTAGAAATTATAGCAGTCTGAAGTTAGTTGCAGTTCGAGTCAGGTAGGGTGTATACGAATAATCTCGTTTCTATTGATGGAAAATGTAGAAGAAGATTTAGTACTAATACGTCTATGTCCATAATGGGTTAGACATGTAAAACGTATCGAAACGAATATGATTTTAAGAACCTAATCTAGAGAGACGACGCGACAACTCAGGTACCATACACAATTGGAAATAATCTCCACCACCTTAGCCTGTATGAGGCTGCTAGTTAGGTATGTAGCTAACCTTGATGCCTTGATCCACCCTTGACATTAGAACTCTCAAAAATAGTATTGTAATCCTGAAAGGATGACTTTTGTTTGTTTAATGTTTTAATGTTTTGAGGAGACACTAACACTACACAACACTAATTTTCTGCAGGTAAGGAACGAATGCAAGTAGCCCGGACATCAAATGCTAAAAAAAAAAAAAAAAAAAATAGGAAGTACTGAAGTGTCCGATATCCGATATTTAGTTATCACTAAACCTTTCTCAGAACCATTTGAAAAAGTATAGATGGCAATTGCGAAGACAATGGAAGCGACGAAATTCCTTGTGTGATAACGAATGTCGACAAATACGTGTAGCGAATACGTAAAAACCGACAATTGAGCTACTCGCTCTATTAATAAAATCTCCTATTGTTTCTCCAGTCCTCAAGGAGGTGCTCGTATACTGAGAATTAGACTAAGAATTAGACTGAGAAGGCGAACTGCATAAAATTACGCCGCTTAGATAAGAAGTAGAGATGCGGCGCTATTGGAAACGGACCTGAACTAATTTGTTGTGATCAATTGGAATGCAATATCACGTTCAAAAGTGAGTAAAGTAGCAGTTAAAATAACAACAAATATGTTTTTGATCGTTTATGTTCATAACCACTTGTAACTATGTATGTAGCAAATAAAGCCGGATTTTTATTTGACATTTAAAATAGATTTGCAAATCTGCTTTGCATTTTAAACTGCCAACCTTATCCAATTGTCTTAGTGGCTTCTTCAAAATACGACGCAATGTTACTGGTATTTGAGATCTTTTGGAAATACTAAAGAACAAAACTCACCTTCAAATCCAAATATGATAAATAGGTTTAAGGCACACTACATAATCAAATATTAAAACTAGGTCTTAGATCCGGTGAAAGCTGTACAACTGTTGACAATTTACGTTTAGCTATGATACATCAACCTTTACCAGCCTCATTTAGTTACATATGACAAACTCAAAACAATTGCTGTACATTTGTCCTACAGCAAGATGAACACACAACCTTTTAGAAACAAGACCAACAAATTCGATTGTTAGTTAATATTAACAATGCATACTCGTGCATGAAAACTCACAGGAAATTAGTGACAAGTTGTGAAAGTATGAATTGATTTTATTTTATAATTTTTTATAATTCTGCCTAAACTATTTATCACAGAAAAGAAAACGCTATTGCGTTTACTCAGAGCCAAGGTCACCAATTATTGCTCTCATTCATCTTTTATAATATTAAGAACAAATCAGCACATGATTCTGTGAATCAACACCTTTTATGAAAAGTGCCAGGTTTAGCTGTGCTATATTTTTACTTTCTGTGCTGCGCTGTTATTAATGTTTCCTAATTTATCAAAAGTATTTCATTTGAACATATGATAGAAGTGCAGAAATGCATCGCATGGTTTCAGTGAAACTATATATTTTTAAATTAAAAATAACTACGAACTATACCTAAGATGCAACACTGCTTAGTTAAAAGTTATGTGAAAAAAGTTAGTCAGGGTGTGCATTAGAGCAGAAACTGTGCCAATGCCACATGTAAACGATACTGTATGAGGACTGTGAAGTGTGCTATCGTGTGTACGAGTTCATGTAGAGTTTCGTATATGTAATTGATCCAACCCTCCTTGGAACTATTTGTATTTCGTATGATTCTCTATTTGGTTGGGAGAAATAACAAGCGCTCCCTGACGCTGTTTCATCAATAAAGAAGCCTCTGCAGCCAAATACAAGTAAACCTATGAGATAAGAGTTTGCAATTTTAGAGATGTATTATCTTTGAAGGATATTTTTTTTCGCATTCATCGAGTTCCAGAAATTGGAGCCGAGATATCTTTGTACGGGACCACTAATTATGCCAGCTATACGCTTTTGTATGATGGTAATTTGCTCTTTTTGGATGAGGATAAGTGCTACTGTTTTAAATATATTTTGTCACCGAGGGTGAGCTTGGAAATACAAAAAACACCAATGCTCGCTACCCACATTAGGAGGATTCACCTTAGTCTCTCAAATGGCGATAGCTATTCACACAAAGCTACAATTTAAAGAAAATATTAAAGATTTTGTCAAGAAAGAGTGTGACTCCTAATGGGTGTTACGACCCATTATATTGTAATCCTCGATAGAAAAATCTCTTTTATGGATTAATGGTACCGATGACTGTCCAGGGTAAGAAATCGAATATAAAACTAATAACAAATTAAACCTAACCAATGGCGTGTTGGGGCACTTCTTCCAAAGCGGCACATGGTTTATCATGCTACTTCCAACCGATATCAGTTCACCAATTTAATTTTACAGAATCCCAACTGTGGGAATAAGACAACAAATTTACGTCATTAAGCTAATATACCATAGTCACAACTGGACTAAAGAAGATCAAATGGACTTTAAACTTACTAACTGGGTATTGTGCAATAATAAAGCGTATTCAACGGTTGCAGAGACGATAAAGAGAAAAAAATATTGCATTTCCCATCCATTTGGCTGAATCTACTGAAAAACTACACTAGGTTACTACCTTTAGCAATAACTTTTCGATACCTGCAATGCCTGTACTACTGTCATTCATAAACAAATTCGTTAAAGAAAGCAATTAGTTTTAGAAGTGGAAAATGTCGCAGCAAAATACACTTACTTTGATCTAATACGGAAACGCAAATCTGATGTTATCGGGCTGCAAATAAGAATCTTTAAAAAGTTGGACCAGCCAGGATAATTGTTACGATAATTTTGGTATACATACACAAATTAAAAACAAAAATTTGATTTACAAATGAATAGGAGAGTTATTACAATAACATGGATCATTAAGGAGCAATACCTCGTGTCAGCTGAAATTATCCAAATTGTAAGAAAGTTCACTAAGCCCTGACAGATTTTAACTCTAAAATGACACTCTAGTGACTTAAAAATCTTTCCGTTTTGGCTTGAAGCTTGAAGAAGACGCCTTATTAAGGAAGGAAAGACCAAAATGATACACTACAGATCCCTGATCCTGCCACGCATTAAAAAACAAAATTGTTCATACTATCATGAGCCGATAAAGTTAAATTTTCACTTGGCTTAAACTTTTAAAATAAAATAATTTAAAGTTTGAAAACTTATTCATTAAAAACAAATAATAATAATAACAGAGTATAAAAATTCTCTTAAAATATAATATCAGAGCACAAAGTAATGGCAGGTAACTAATATCGTATATCTATCGACGTATGCATAAAATCTTTTACGACTTAATAAGCAACAAATTCACAAAGTTGAAAGATATTTCATTCTTTTATTGTTAGGTAACTTATGATATTTTCGCTTACAAAACGCATGTGCAAATCATTGATAATCGAATAAGCAGTAATCGCATGGAATTAACAAGAAGTTTCGGAAATTCTTTACCCTAATTTCATGAACGTCAACAAAAATATCTAAAGCGAAAATTTTTTATATCGCAACTGTACGTACGTATTTTAAAAACAATAATTCTCCTATCGGTACATATGATTGAGCAAATAAAAATGACCTTCAAATATACAGCATGCAAGATTCAACTATAACTGAGTATATGAGTACATAGTTTAAATTCGACATTTATGACTATCAGAGGGCATATAAATGTCACTTCTATTTATTATCATGACGAATTGAAATTTTTTTTAGAAAATTGTTTAACAATAAAGACATGCATTATTATGTAACTCCTTTGATTATATTTACAGCAATCACTCAAAAATAGAGGGCTTTTCAATGAGGTTTCATTTTGATTTACAAAAAAAACGTATATTTTATGAAGTAAGATTTAATTTTTGTTTAAATAGATAGAAGAAATGTTGTCGTTAATAATGGAAAACAATAAAGTCAAATAACCCCCACTACCTATTTTAATAAAATTGTTAATCACATTTTTTCCTCAACGAGCATTTTATCGATAACAGCACGGATATTGGCTTTTAGTGCATCAATTAAGTAGTGTGTTGGCATATACCCTCTCCTCGCCCTAAAAATAGAATGATTGATCAATATTGATCACTTATTCATGAGATTACGCGACCGGGATATTTTTCTCACAAATGAGAAATAGTTTTGCCACTTATTTTTAACCTATCGAAGTTTACTTCAAAGTTACCATCGCTCACATCTAAACCTTCAAATTTTGGTTATAAAAATTCATTGAAAATGATTCGACAGCGCAATCCATTACAATGGTTCAAAAAAATAACAAACAGTAACGCGATCAGGAGGGATAAAGTTAAGTTATGGCACAAATCCTGGTTTGTGATATGAGCAACTCCTAAGATCGACATGGATTCGTAAAAACTGGGTTCTCGACCACACTTCGTGCTGCAGAAGTAATACTCCCAGTTGTTGCTCGTCGAGAATATCGATCACAATTTTTGTAATGAATTTCGACGAATTCAATGTATCGTTCCATTTTCATTATCAGCACAGTTTTATTTATACGGTATTGAAATAGCGGACCATTATTGGAAAACTCTGTATGTAATTAATTATAAAATATCAGAAAATGCTCATATTTTGTCTTTATTGTGTTTTCCCATTAGAATTGATTTTCGGTTAGGAAATTTTATACATTATACATATATATATTAATTTTGTACGAATCTTAGTTAGAACGCACATATTTTGAACATTAAGTACCTTAAAAGCAATACACGTGTAGATACTGGTTTTCATTAATTAAATTTATTTTTTTTTTTTTTTTTATAATTTTTAACGTGGAAACTTTTGGAAAGAGTAATGCAACGACTTGATTTTCATTATATTGTATCTACCTTTCAATTTCCGAAAATTGTTATAACAAAGTTCTAAATTGCCTACAAATTTTCTCAAATAAAAGACAATTAATTAAGAATTCAATAATAAAAGTTCTTATGTGTGGCCTTGTAAAGAAAAAGTGTGATAAAAAAAATATATATTACGCTCGTATTAGGTAAAGTTCTAAAAGTATAATATGCAAATGCTAGAAATATAATTAAAAAGAAATATAAAAGAAATTAAACCATATTTAAATTAAATTGCTTTGATATCTTTTGAAAATCAAGGGATTAAGAAGAGTATAACTGTAAGTAAAATCTTACATTTAAACGCTGATTTTTCGACCAACCATCCTTTTTGCTGACATTCGTTGTATGCGAGTTTAATGGAAATTGTCGATTTATCTTGGTGCCGTTCTCAAGTTGTCCAAAAACACTTAACGGTTTACCTTTATTCTATTTGTATTATGATTACATGTGTATTTTTGTTTTATGTTATTATATTTATTAATGTTTAATTTTTGCGTGTTTTGGCAGGCGAAAAGCAGCAATAAAAATAAATTGAAAGCATTAAGGTTTGTGTTAGTCTAACTCATATTAGATAAAAGAAATACGCCATTTTTTTAAAGGAAGTTTGTTTTTTTTTTTAAGTTTAGTTTTGAAAACAAAAAAAAATGGATGAATTAGATTTGAAGAAGTATTAGGATGTTTCGGAAAATTAATCTAATTTTTGTTCACATGTTTTAAGGGTTATAGTTCTGAGATTAGAATGTTTAACTCGAGAAGTGAGGAAATTTTATATTATATTGTGAAAGATAAATATTGTATATAACTTAATTTCAATTACTTACCCTTAAGTTAATGAGATTTTTAGATGTAAGAGCTAAAACATAATACGACAAAAGCATAGCTATTGGACTTAGGAAAGAGTCCAATTTGTACTTTGTTTCGTAAAACATAATTCGAATGTCTTTAGCACAACTGGATGTTATTAGCGGCTCTAAACCTAGCAGTCTGTTGGAAGAAATAATCAAAGAATGTTTAAAGGTTTCAATATCAACAACAATAATAATAATAAAAAAGAAAACAATTCTAAAAAAATAATTAAAAAGGTTTACCTTGCAGGTAATATACTGTGGTCAATGTTATGCTGCATCCACGGTGTTTGATAAGATACAATCGAAATAATATGTAGAACTAAAACTATCATTACAAAGCGTATTAGAACGGCAAATCCCCTTAAAAGAAAATATATATATATATATATAATTGGTAATGTTAATAATTTTCTGACTAAATGCTTACCTTAGTAATGATTTGGACGTCGCCCAGTATGATCCAGATAAAAGAAAAAAGGCAAAATAAAAGCCTCCAGGAACTGACGGCCGAAGGACAGCAGCAAAGAAAAGCGTCGCTAAGCAAAACATTGGTGCTGAAATTAAAAAAAAAAAACTTACACATAAGTTATTTTTATTTTATTATTGTAACTAAAGGGCGTTTTGTCTAAAAGCTATAGTGGTTGTTTCCTAAATCACTCCGAAGGGCACTTCGTTTGCAGAGTGGAGAAGTAATCCCGTTGTGAGTAGAAGTGCTCGTGTCAGAGCTGACGGTTTCTGAGGCGGCGACCAATATGATACTTTTCACGAATAAACACAGTAGCCCATTTAGGCAAAAGTGCTTGCATAATTCAACTTTCGATTGGGTCTATAATGCAACATTTTTAAATTCTCTGTGTTAAAAAATGTTTGCAGCTCTGGCAATCGAAAAAAAAATTTCTTTTGGATCACTAGTGGATTGAGTAATTCTTAAGGTTACCTATTTTTTTTTTAAAGTTTGAGTGTAAAAATTAGGGTTTCAAAAAAGTATTTCTTTTTCGTTTTAAATCCGTTTTGGTCCGTTTACTTTTTCCTCAGCTATTTGATTTGAAATAAATCACTGAAATATTTTCTTATGTACTCTGATGTGCCACAAAATAAAAACAAGTGATGGTTTGATACGCATTAAAAAAAAAAACTTAAAAAAAATATTTGTTTACTTTAATTCACCACTGTTTGAATAAAACTGATAATTGGTATGAAACGTGGATTTTGATGATTTTTACGAATACAAAGGCTGCCATGGAAGACACCATTTTGGAACGAGGAGCTCAGCGGGAGAAGATGTGTTATATTAAACACAATTAAACAGGGAAAGAGGCCACCCCTGGGCGTTAAATTAGGACTTCAAAAAAAAAAAAAAAAAAAAAAAAAAACAATTGTGCTAGATAATGCAAGTACTGGCTTCACCACAAATAAAGGAGCGTGGCGATGGAGCGACGAAATGGAAATGGTGGTATGAAATAAAAGGCAACACCTTCAAGCAAAGACTAAGGTTCAGTGGAGTTAGCAAAACTGATAAAGTATATCCTAAGTACCACTTCGGACGTTGCAAAAAAAAAAAAAACACAGCACACACAGACTCTTCGAAAGATGTGCATGTCGACTTCAATGATTTAGAAAGAGTGTTCCAACAAATTCCCCGATATCTTATGTGGACAAAGATTTCAAAATGTAGCTGGTATACAAAGCATATATATAAGAATGATGTGCGATATGTACGAGACGTTAAAACTAAAGTCAAATGCATAGCTGGAAAAACCGAAGAATTCCAAGTTAAAGTTTCAGTATAAGCGTACAAAATACACTGCAAAAATTAATAATTCCGCAAAAACTCCTCTTTTTTTTCGCTGATGATGTGCTATTATAAGCAACGACATGACAGTGCTTAAAGCAACCCTTAATATTTGAATAAAGGCGCTAGAAACTCATCTCCTGACATCAAACAAAGTGCAACAAATTTAAAAACCTAGGCTCTCTTATTAATCATCAAGGAAAATGCGCTGACGATGCCATCAGTGTGTGGTAGCTCAAGTGCGCAAAAACTCCACTATACTATACTAGGTGGGGTGAAAAGTAACCTCCTTGGGAATGAAAAAAAAAATTTTTTTAAATATTTTTTTATTTTATTCAATATAGTCTTCTTTTAGTTTGATACATTCTAGCGATTTTCCAACTTCTTGATTCCGTCCGAAAAGTAATTTTCCGGAAGGTCTGGCCAATTGGAGCCGTAAGTCATTGATTTTAGACATGGTTGCGATGCTTTGTGCGCCAATGCATTGTCTTGCAAAAACAACATTTTTTTTCGCTTCATGTGAGGCCGTTTTGCAGCGATTTTGGCCTTCAATCGCTCCAATAATGCACAGTAATACTCGCTGTTGATGGTTTTTCCTTTTTAGAGGTAGTCCACGAAGAGTATGCCATTACAATCGCAGAAAACCGACGCCATAACCTTACCGACCCATCGAGCCTCCCTCGGCCGCTTCGGAGCACTCGTGCCGGCTTCAGTCCATTGCAGGGCACTCATTACGTTCTCTGGTGTTCAACAGTTACCAATCGACGCCAAAAGTTCACCCGACTCCACATCAGCAAGTAGAAACACTCTTTCAAAGTGCTCTCGCGTTCGTGTTTTTGGTCAGGAGTGAATATGCGCGGCACCCAGCATCAGGATAAATTTTTCATATGCAGAATATTGCCCAAACTATGGCGTATGCGCTCAGTACTAATTTTTGTGGTATCTACTAGCTCGCGCACCTTCACTTTCCGGTCAGCCAACACCATTTCATGTATTTTTTTTGACATTTTCCTCTGTAACCGCATCGGAGGGCCTGCCGCTGCGGACTTGATCGGTAGTGGAGTTGCGGCCACCACGAAACTCTAAAAACCAATATTTGACGGTGTAATCTGACGGAGCATTAGCCCCATAATATTTAACCAACTTTTCTTTTGTTTCCTTCGCCGTTTTGTCTCTCAAAAAATAATGTTTTATGAGAGAACGAAAATCGTTTTTGTCCATACTCAACATGATGCCAAACACGTCAACAACAATCAGCTGTCAAAACAAAACTAAAGACAGTATCGCACTGAAATTTGGCATGTCTGCTTAGATATGAACGGACTTCAAGACACCAGAAACTTTTTTGCAGTAGCAGAGCATTCTGGCGGTCAAGGAGGTTACTTTTCACTCCACCTAGTATTTTATGACAAAAGAATGGCGCTTGGACTTAATCGTTTATTTTATAAGACAGTCGTTCGTACAGCTTGTACATGACAGTCACAAAATGTGATCTTATAAGAAGTAAGCGCATTCGCGGAAGTCTATACATAAAGAAGAGCAAATCAGCTGGTTCTACCATGTTTATGGAATTTCGCCGGAAAATTCGATCCAAAAAGCAATAGAGGCTCAACAAAAGCCGAGGTGGATCGGTGATCTCTATTAAATTATGTGAAATTGACCTAAATTATCATAAACCTGTCACCTCATTTTATTAATTTTAAAAACATGAACGATAGATTTGCAAACAGGGTTTTACCATTTCAGCAATAATCGTATGCCACTTTCATTTGGATTGCACCATGATATCGGTACCCCGCACTTGTTAGACTTTTTCGACATTGACGATTAATTATATGTATAGTCCTTGACTCCAGAAGCACAATCTCATATTTTGAGTCTACTCTTACTGTAAGTAAAATAAATAGGATGGGTACTCACACACTCTACAGGATATAACAGTTGTCGCTGTGTCACAAATTTTAAAGTAGTGCTGTACTTTCAGTTTTAGATTTGATGAATTCAACAAATATCATTGATAATATGTGGCTTTATCCTAAGGCCAAATAATAGATAAAGATCTCTTAGTTTTCATAGGAAGAAATATAACCATCAATTTCACGAAATATGCAGTGACAATGGCCTAATCAAAAAGTAAGTAATGTTTGCTTGAGATAATGTGCAGAGGAAAAAGGCATCAACACTTCATAAGCCCGAGACTCAAACGGTTCTTGGCTGAAAAGTCCTTCTATGTGTGCTAGATGAAATTTCAAACGAAAATAGACTGCGTATTAGGAGCCAAAAGGCAAAAAAATTCTATGTATTGTATAAGTATTAAAAAGTATTATCTTACCAATTTTCACAAGTGATGCATAATTGATTTTTATGTCTCTACGTAGCCTTAACCTATGTGCCACTACATTTTCCTCATTTGTAGAGCCCTGCTCTACATTAACATTTTCTCCATTCTCCAACTGCCTAGCGCCACTTTCAGCAGAAATCCGCTTTATAACCAAATAAATAATAATTGAAGTCAAAAAAACTGCAACCTCAGGTACGAGCCATTCAAAAATAGCTATTGCTCTGTAATATACAATTTTCGAAATAACATAAAGGAGTATAAATGAGAATTTAGAAAAATCTATTAAATAACTTACTTTAACTTAAAAAAATCAATAAAGCCAATATGACGTAACAACTGCTCCGTAAACGCACATTGACCAAATCCAGATTCAATGTCTAGTATTATTATTGCCACTTGCAGTGCGATATGGCATAGCAATAATATTGTACTCAATGCTATCAATATTATGAAATATGCTGTAACAGATCCTATATCAAAATTGATAGAAAAAAAAATTAAATATTAATATTTGAAAATTTAAAGGTTTCTAAATACTCACCTTTAAAATTTTGTGCTGTTGCGACAGGAATAAATGGTGATATAAAAAACATCAATAGATACACGAATGATATACCGACTGGACGAAAAAGGGCAGCTGAAATTACATTAGTACACATATGCATATCATTATAAAAAAATCATATTTTCCACAAGCAACAAATAGTTAATTATTTGATTTAATTTATTTATATTTATATATATTTATTCCCAATGTTAGTCAAGGTAGGTACAAATCTATAATTCACATATTGATATTTTAATATCGTCACAAATATCCAATAAAAGAAATAAATACGGGTTGCCATTACAGCGTAATCGTAAGGTAGCTCAATTTAATCTTTGCGAAACATCATAATAGATCTGATATACCACATTGATAAAAAAAAAAAACGAAATAACCACCATGTGGCGTTCCCATTCTTCCAATTTGAGATCTGTGGTTGTGAGTCAATCGAAGATGATGAACGCAGTGGCGGACCATCGACATCGAAAACCGACGAAAACATTGATGAAGTAAAGAAATGTTGGTCAATAACCGCAACTTAATCATCAGAGAGATAGCGGAGGACTTGAACATTGCCTATAGATCCGCTCAAGACATTTTGGTTAATGGTTTGTGTTTCCGTCGTGTAGCAGCAAAGTTGGTGCGAAAAGACCTACATTTCATGCAAAAAAGGGACCGTGTTGACGTCACAAAAGAGGTGATTTGCGAGGCTGAATCCGATCCCACATTCATCAAATTAAGAACTCTTTCGTTAGCATTCATAATATTTATCCTTTACCTGTGCAGTGCACTGGTTTGCTGTATTTAATTACGCAATAAGTTATTGATTGGATGCAGCAATTGCTGCGCTAAAATTTACCACGACAAGTAATATTGTTGAATTTTTACCTTGTAAACTCCTTTACCCTTAAGCGGGTACCCCTCTTAATGTAGTCAGCAGTCATAGATTCATCAGCAATTGGTTCACTAACCTATTATTGTATTTTGAAGAAGCAGCGACCGCAGTTAAGACGGACGGTTCAGTTATATTTACTTCATAAAACAGGAGATTTGCTGTCTACAACCTAACCACATGTATATTAATAACAAAGAGCCGTAACTTAGGGCCCGTATTCGATTAATTGGCTCTTGTCTCTTTTGTTGTATTTCTGTCTTCGGTAACTTTCTTAGTACTTTTTTTTTGAACTGCCGACCTCTGTTTGCCCTATGCCTTTACAGAAAAGTATATTGGTGGGTCCTCCCTTCTTCCTTTTTTTTTACTTGACATATGGAACAACCCAGAGGTCTCTGAGGCGGACGTGCTGTCGCATCTACACAGATACAGACGGAAAGCCAGCAACCCTCAGCGTAGAGAGCATTGCCATTGAACGGTCACCCTTCGACACTCCCCAAAAAGAAAGCAGATACAATATACCTAGTACTAGCAAATGTTTTGCTACACATTCATTTTCAAGAACCAATGAAAGTATCCATTCCAAATTGACGGCTATTTGACAAGTGACATTTATGCAAAGATCCTGCATAAATAGTTTTTAAGTCAATTCTTTTCAGTCATGGAATGGTTCGCTCGAAAATCGTATTGTCAAAAACAAAAGACACACGGACCACTTACTCACAGAAGCATTGAAACAGAAGCGTAAGTCAAAATGGAAAGCGTTGTTTCGCCAGTACGCGAAGAACGACACAGACGAAACCTTTTTACTGACGACAAAATTTTCATCATTCAACAAACAGAACGATAGAGTGTATGATCTGTCATCACGCCATGCGTCTGAACTCGCTCCGAGAGTTTTGGCCACCGAGCTCCATTTCTGTGAAAAAGTCGTCAAAACCTCGGCGAAAGTGTATCAAATAGACGCTTTAGAGAACTTTCTGGAGCCCCTCCATAAACAATATTCGCAAATAAACCGTGGACATTGCTCCAGTCATAAGGAGAAAACGATTTAAACATAACTCAAAAACCACGTTCCCAACTTCATTTCCACGGATGATTGGCCATCTAGTAAGCTAAGCCTCAATCCATTAGATTACAAGACTGTGGTCTCTTCTGAAGACTATGGCTTGCACTACTCGACATCCAAGTATTGAGCCTTTGAAGCGCGCCCTTGTCCGAACAGTGGAAAGTGTTCCATTGCAGAATTGCGTACTGCAATCGATGAGTGACCGTTGCTGGAAGGTAAATGGGGGCCTTTCCGAATAAATTGTTCTGCAATTTGTAGCTATTGAATGGCTAAATAAATAGAAAAAAAAGGTTGAAAAATATTCATTCGTTTTAATTGTTTAGCCAAAAAACTATTACCGAAACATTTACAAGTACTAGGTATGTTATATGTTATATACTCAATATAGTACATTACAAAGGTGATCATAAATAAGAAATGTAAAGAATGGACGTAAAGAATAAGAAATTAAACGTATAAGATAAAATGAGGAAAAAACTAAAAAAAAAAGAGATATTAAAGTTGTAAAAAAAAAGGACGGGGTTCTTTACTTTGGATTTTTATTTTTTTTAATTCGGATTGAACAACGAAGTGAAACCCGATAGGTGTTCTTCTGAGTCCAACCCACCCCAAAGGATAAGGTGTCTTAATTATTTCGAACAGGAAGTGTCTTCCCGAAGAGCTCTTAATTTTTTATTGCGATTTACCTCTTGGTTTGTTACATTTCCTAAAAATATAGTTGTAACGTCCTTCAACAAAAACAGGAATTTTTCTTTTTAGCCAATTTTCTTTTCTTGGTTTAATAACATTTCAAATAGCAAATATGGGCATACTTATATTCATTCGAGGTATCATTGAAGCCTTTGCAAACTCCTAAAGATATGGCCTGCTAGTGTCATCACAATCAGCACTGAAGAAACACCAGCAATTCTGACCATGTTTAGCATGCAAAAGGTGATCATTGCAAATACTAAAAAGCTGGTAAACCTGAATATTTAAGAACATAACATTGCTTTAACGCAACACATTCAAAGCATATAGAGAATACTGTAACAAAAATATATGTAACAAAAATAAGAAAGGCCAAGATATCACTTAGTCTACATCAAGCAGCACCTCACTATTAAAAATTATTAAAAATTATTAAAAATTAATATATATTTCTGTTTCCAGAAATCAATCAGTTACTAAAAATTACTATATACCATACACATTGATTCGAAAAATCTATCAAAATTCTAAAGATCAGAACTACTAAATTACGGTCAGCCAGCCGTGGTAAAAATGTTTCCGCAAACATCAATGACCATGCTAACAACCATCATGGCTAAATACCTCGACAATAATTACTATATTTTCCCATCAGATAGAGGATTGCAAAAAATAATGACAGCATCAAAATTGGATCACAGAAATTTAAGTACGAGCACATACTATCATAGTATGAACATACGTATAATATCACGTAGCATATAGAAATGTTTGTATGTATTAAAACGCTTTCACAAAAGCATTTGCACATATCAAGATGGAAATTCAAATTAGGAGAGATAAATGTTTTACATTCATTTAAAAAACTCTGAGTTACCGAAAATAAAAATTATAAATATAATTTCAATGTCACGTTATTAAATTTAATAAAACAACATCGGAGTCATAGCCAGGTTCCCTGATAAAGTCAAAAGTGTCGCGGCCGATTAATGTCCATACAATTGGAATATGTTTGTGGAAATACAAGTTAACTGCCATCAATCGAATAAGATTTTTCGTGTGACTTCGATGCGAACCTAGGCTGTGCCCTCAGTTATTGTTTTAAATTGGCTTGCCTTTGTAATAAATCACACTACACATCAGCCTGTTCTATGGTATATGCTTTAACAGCGTTTACAAATCATCCAAATTTTTTATCAAATTTCGCGGTCAGTTTCGACTATGTTACGTTAATTTCAATTTTCGATCGTTTTGATCGTCCAATAAGCACATAATTGAGCGTTAAGTGAACAAATTCGAAAAGACTTACCATACTCATTCCATAATCTTACCGTGCAAGACAACGAAACAGAAGAAGTAATGAGAACATTGCAGCTGTACACGAGTCAGTAAGCTAAGACCCCAATCAATTGATTGTGCGTCGCTCTAAAGCTTCAAAACCCTCATACGTCCCGCTGCCGAATTTTGCTTGGGTATACGTCATACAATTTTTTTTTTAATAAGCGCGCGGGCAAACGAAAATTAAGGAGGAAAGAAAAAGAGGTATCGATGTACTTTGGATTCAAATATCTGACTGTTACAATGACTGGGAAATAAAGATCTTGACGGAGCATTTCATAAGCGAGTTGTACGTCTTAGCAAATAATCACGATATTTTAAAATACGTCCGAAAGTAGGCTTGAGTTTATACTGATGAGTATTCATAGCGAGACAAGTGCAACAGAGATGCCAAAATGAAAAGTCGCAGTCATTGAGGCCAAAGGTGGTGTAGTGTATGTAAAGAAAAACACTGGCTTAACCTAGATAGACATTCGTAACTAAAGAGAACATTAAGCTCACTCTCCTGCTCTGTCTCGTGGGTATGTCGAGCTTGAGTAGTTATACAGTTGGTGATTGACTCTCGGTAAGTGACGGCGTGAGCTGGCGAGCTAAATAAAATACAAGTGGCGACAAGTGAAAAAAAATTTTTGCCGGAATCACAAAATATTAAATTTTACTTAAAACAAGCTCATTTATAACGAAACTGTATACTATTAATTTTTTTATTTTACATCTTTTTGAAGATATGAAAATTTTTCAAGGGTGCTTCACACTTTTGGGCAAGATTGTAGGTCCTCATTTAAGGCTTTCATTGACAGTTGGCTTCCCTATTACCGTAGCTGGAATTACTCAAACCGGACAAATACTTTCAAAATATCTAAAATATTTTACTGGCTCTCAGAAGGAATAACAGTACGAGTATACTGCGTGTTGGTGTCTAAACGTTTCTCTACAGAAATAAAACTAAGTAAATCCTTATAAGGAGTTAAGTGAGCTAGATCTTTGTCTAAGTTGCGATAAAAAAAAGAATATCTTAAAAGAATAAGCACAGACAAGTTTGAGAATCAAATATGAATACGCTCACTGCTATTTCGGAAAAGGGTTCGAAAATTAAAATACGGCGGATGAAGACATACATATATTATGTAGTTAACTCGTGCAAATTGTACATTTAAACATTTAAATATGCCGAACCCGGTAAAAAGACTGGATTCTATAACGCATTGTATGTGTAGTGGCGGACACAAAGTACAGATATTCTAAGAACGAATTAGAAACAAGAAAGTTTCAAGGCAGGAGGGCCTGCCGCTGCGGACTTGATCGGTAGTGGAGTTGCGGCCACCACGAAACTCTCGAAACCAATATTTGGCGGTGTAATCTGACGAAGCATTAGCCACATAATATTTAAAATAATGTTTTATGAGAGAACGAAAATCGTGTTTGTCCATACTCAACATGATGCCAAACACGTCAACAACAATCAGCTGTCAAAAGACAACTAAAGACAAGTATGTATGTAGTGTAATAGTAATTACATTAAAATAAGATTAAAGAGAAATGGATTACTTCTTATGATCTGCATAGTGAGCAAAGATAAAGAAAATATCGCATTAGCATTAAAAAGAGGATATTTGCTCCCTTTAGGCTATGAATTCCATCTATTGAATTAATTCCCACAAATGCTTCAGCTACAAATACTGTCCTATATACTCGTATTGTAACCGAATCTAGTAATGCATTCCCGAATCTCAAATTATTTCTAGACAATCCCACTATTTAGGGAAGCTCATCATTAGCCCTTTGAAAGCGTAACCAACATTTCGGGGCACTACCTTAAATCTTGCGGGTTAAATGTCCAAGTAGAAAAGGATTTGCTCTATCATAAAATAAAATAAAACAACATACGTGAATTTAACTTTGTTATTACCAAAATGACAACAAGACATGCAACAGTTTGTTTAAGTAAAAATAATTACTTAAGCTTACCCATTAACCTCTATTTCCAAAAAATATTTTGGCCACCTTATTATCGCATATGTGTAATATAAATACATATGTACACATATACAACATATATATATATATTCCTATGTACAAGAGCATAATTTTTCACTATTACGAAAGTATATGTACAAGTAATGCATGTTAACCAAATTCAGGACAGTGTTGTTTTTACTTAATTTCATTAAAAGACTTTTAACATATCAATGTGCTAGTTTTTCATATTGTTTAAGGTATATTATAGCATTTTATCTAATGCTTTCATGTCAAGCTTAGGGTGCAACCCTGACTGAGAATTCTGTTAGAAAAAGTTGCTTAACTTAGTAATTGTTAAGGTGCAGGTATAATAAATGCGACTTCAACACGAGGTTAATTTTTTTTTTTTTATTACAGATTACGAGTAAAACAAAAAATTATGTTTGAAGAATAATTGACATTAAAAAAGCAATCATCGCGTTTAACTCCTTTAAGGGAAATATGCGTCCGCAATTAATACACTGGCTAGCTGAAGAAAAAATGTCGATACTATGATGCAGAAAATTGCAACGGTTTTAGTCAGAAAGAATTAATTGATACATTCCTTAGAAAAAAAAAAATAAATAAATAAACCTAATTCCACGTCGGAAACTACCGAACGGATTAAATAAAAGTCAGATACTCCAGAGCCACGCAGATAAAAGCATAATAGTACAAAAGTACGGCACCATGGAAGTGAATGTATCCGATGGCTGTTTTATAAGTACCCGGATTGGAAAATCATTAAGTATAACCTCTTTTAGCCCGCTTGTTAAAATTTGGTGACAATCCGATGCTTAGTTTTGTTTTGACATCTATTTTAAAACATTGTGTTAGTGGAAAAAGAACAGTATCGCTCCATGACCCGATTTTTGCCTTTGAGTGACAAAATCTGTGAGGAAAACAAGCCAATTCTCAATATTGTATATGGGATCCATTCACCTTCCCGTACAACCGTTTTCCATTGGTTCGCAGAGTTCGCAGGTGGTCCAAAAACGGTTACCACAGAGGAAACCGTGGATTTACTCCATAATCTCGTTTTGGCAGACCGCCGAGTGAAAATTCGCGAGTTGGCTGCACAAGATTTTGGGCATGAGAAAGCTGTCCCCGTGATGGGTGCCGTGTTTGCTGACACCGGAGAACAAGCGCAATCGTGAGACCACTTCAAAGACGTGCTTGGCCCTGTTTTACCGAAATCCGGATGAGTTTCTGCATTGTTTCGTGACCGTCGATGAGACATGGATTCATTGGTACACAACAGAAACAAAAGAACAATCGAAACAATAGGTTTTACCTAGTGAATGTGCTCCAAAGAAGGCGAAGACCGTGCCTTCGGCCGAGAAAGGTGATGGACACCGTTTTCGAGACGGGCGAGGTGTGATCCACGTTGACAATTTGAAAAAGGGAAAAACAATCACAGGACGTACTACGTCGGTTTGTTGAACCCATTCAACGCCGATTTGAAGAAAAAACGATCACATTAGGCGAAGAAAAATGTGCTCTTCTACCACGATAACGCACCGGCTCATACTTCCGCAGTCGACACAGCTAAATTGGTCGAATTGCACCACGACCATCCTACGTATTTCCCCATATTTGGAGTACTTTGCAGGCCAACAAAAGTCGTACTAAACGGAGGAGTTAAAAAAGTTTAAAAAAATAAGACCAGTTATCTGCTTCATATCCGCTTTTTACTAGACAACGTCACTGATATAAGAAGCCTTGATAACTAGACGTGGGTCCACCAGAGTGTATGTATAATACAATAAAAAAGAACCGATTCATATCGCTAACCAAATTTACAAAATATATATTTTTGTGTTCTGTCGGAGCGGAACCTTCGGGCAAAGAACTAGTCTATTGTACTCCTTGTTAGTTTAAATGGAATCTTTCAGTCTTTCGAAGAAAGATGATTAAGCGCTTTAGTGATAAAGCAGCTACAGTACCAGCACCCACCATGTCAACTACGAGTACCTGTAGCTTAATGCGAACGTAAGCCGAACATTCACAGAGGTAGTGCTGCCCAGCACATTTTAAAGTGTAGTGCCGCGTCACGATGTCAGTCTTTTTTACTGAAAGATGGCAGAAATGTCTCTAACCTCTTAGAGACGTCGGGAAATATTCGTTTGGTTTGCTCATATGAAACACAACTGTGAACGGAAGCCTTAATCGAGGACGTAAGCAGACATAACGTAGGATCGGGTCCTGAAAAACTCACTTCTGCTTCATCAGTTAGCAAGTTAATCGGCGATTTTGTTTCCGTGATTCCATTGTGATCTGGAACCCAGACAAGCCTCAGTGAATTTAGCCTTTCGACTGCATTAAGTAAAGTTTTGCATTATCGAACTAGCTTAAAAGTCGTAAGAGGAGTCAACAAGGCACTAAGCGCAACTTGGCTGTTACATCAGATGCAAATGCTTCACCCTCTCTACCGGTTCTTTACAATATAGTTCGTTATCATCAGGAATGCAAATATCTCCACTTGGAAGATAGACTCAAGTTTTCGTAACGAGGAGTGAAATCTAATATTTTTATACTCCAGGTTCAGTTTCTGGCCAAAACCAGTTCTGTAGCAAGAATTCTGGTGTCATTGCATCAGACATAAGACCAGAATCAAAAGACAGTTGGCGCGGAAGGTCAATAAAACTCCAGTGCATGTTGTAACAAAGACCACTTCTTTTTAAACGGAAGGTGGTGTTGAGGGTGCTGCCTATGATATGTGTGGTAGGTAAGTGTGACCATGGCTCAAGTGGTATTGGACTGGCTTCCAAACCTGAAGGTTCGGTGTGTGAATCCCAACCACGCCAAAGACATTCGTTTTTTCAGTTAACAAAAATTAAATAAGATGAGTAGTGGACTAGAAATCAACAACAGGCCAACTTCCACTTAGAATTTAGTCTCTGCATTAAATGTTGGATGCCACACATGGAGCGAAATAACCACTAAGCGCAAACATCTATCTTTCTCTCTTTATCCCATTTTCCAAAAAACTTAACACATGCTGAAGCAATATAAGTAAATTTATACCCACTTGAGTGTTGATCTAAAAAAGAGTATATAAATATCAAGGCCAGGGAGATTCAGCAATGTGTCTAGAGCGGGGCCAGTCGTGCTATCAAAATCTCCATGCAGCCGAGACAGACCGTTTTTTGTCTGTTCGTCTGTTAAAAGCAGCAATGACGTATTTTCGTGAGAGCTTATTTCACTGACGAATAGAATATAATTGGCCTTATCATAGCCCTGTAGATTCAAAAAACCCTTCTCGGTGACAGGCTCTTTCATATGTCTTGTAAGGCCAAAAGCGCCTGCCTTAAACCTAACATGTTTAGTCAATGTTTGTCAATGTTTGTCAGTGTTTGTTATCCAAAATGACACCCAACTACTCAGCTTTTTTGAAGAATTGAATGGTTATGCCTTAAAGCACTAGATGAGTCAGACCAGTCAGCTTCCGCTTTTTCTTGTATAGAGCAAATTCAGTTTTGAAAGGGTTGACTGAAAGTCCATGCTTTAGTGTAGTCAGATGCTAACATAGATACGATCCAAAAGAGAGTACAGCTACATCATCCGCGTATGCTTGTGCATAGACGTTCGAATTACTGATAGCGTTGAGCAGAGAGTCGACCAACATGCACCATAGTGGAGACAGAACGCCGACTTGCGATAAACCCTTTTTATCTTCGCCATCACATATTGGCCGTATTAAGCTTACGTTATCAGTGTCCTATTTATCAGCATTGCTTTAAAGCACTAAGCTAGTGATTTGTCTACGCCATATGATCTGGCCAAGTTACACATGCCGTCAAAAGTTGCATTGCCGAAAGCACCATCAATATTAATGAGATTCCCAGCATGTATATCTTCTTGTCGAATCCGCCTTCAATTCTATCTACCAGATCTTGTAGTGCACTTTCGCAAGATCTGCCGCATTGGTGAGCATGTTGAATCTCAGACAGAGGATGCATTCACAAAACAGCTTTGCGTACATGAATCTCGACCAGAATGGTCTTTTCAACATAAAGGAAGTCTAAAAAAGAAATTATTAATATTTTATTTTAAAACAAATTTTCTACAAAATATATTATTTTTTAACTGATGTCAATCGGGCAGACGGCAAAAGACGAATCTATCTATCTATCATAAAGGAAGTCAGACTTATGCTTGCAGGTCTGAAGATCTACACCTTTTTGTAACTTAAATAGGTGTATGCCATCGGTGCCAGGCGACTTGAAGGCATCAAAGGAAGCAGCAAAAACCGATAAGATATATCAGCTGCGGCGTGTTTTGTTATTCAGGTCACTAGCAGCTTCGATAATAGGAGTTGATCGTGAGCTGGTTCTGATTAAGTTATCTGGGAAGTGAACCTCGCGCATGAGTAGAAGAGTTCTGGTTTCAGATTTTCTGAATGATTTCCGCCTGGTTGATTTCCCCGTTTTGAGGACCATGACTAGCCAACTAGCTTTTTATATTCTTTTTGCTTCGATCTGTAAAGACTCCAGTTTTCCTCCAAATTAGTCTTAAGCGACCTGTTTAGAAGTTTTCTGGTTTCTTTACGACAAAATATTTACTGATGCAGCGAGTATTATTGTTGTAATCGGTGATTCATCGTAAGGTTTGATTTTCAATAGGCTTTTTTTGACAGATCACGCGTGACTCCTATCAAACTGCTTTGCCATTTTTGTTCAGTATCGTTTGGCAAGTCATCATGGAAAGACTCACATCACAACAGTGTCTCCAAATTGTTCAACTGTATTAAGAAATCAGCATTCTGTGTGAAATGTTTTTTGTGCGATTCGAGGAACCTACGGTGCGCATAATCGACCTACTGAAACCAATATTGCCAATACCATTCGCAAATTTGAGTCCCAGTTTACATTAGTGGATGATACTCGACCGGTTAGACCACATCCAGCACGTAGTGAAGAGACTATAGCAGCTGTAACTAAGAGTGTACGCGAAGACCGTGACGAATCGATTCGTCATCGTTCTTAGCAGCTTGGCGTAGCGTATTCGACAACTTGGCGTATTTTACGTGAGGATCTCGGCCTAAAACGTGCAAAATTCTACTTGTGCAAAAATTGAAGCCAGGCGAATTGAATTTGCGTCATATTTTCAGTGAATGGGCTCTGGAAAAACTTAATGAAAATCCGGTATTTTATCGTGAAATTTTGTTCAGTGATGAAGCTTCTCTTGCTACGAAATTGTACAACCCCAGCACCCGAAATTTTCCCTTTAATTTTTTTTTTCCTACATATAGCATACATCGACATCATTTTCAGCTATCTGCACACCAGCGCCGTGCTCTAAGATTGAAATCACCGAGTTTCCCAAATTGTACTCGTCAGTACGTCATACAGTTCAATATGATTAGTGTATATTTGGTATTCTGTCTTGTTTAGCCTTTCTTTTATTTCGCATTATTGTACTTTCAGTTGTTAGTTCTCTTTTCTTTCAGCTAGCATTTGGGTGGTCTGCTCTAGCAAAGCAAATCGCGATTGCATGTGTTGTGTGGACTGCACGTGTGTAGATTGAAGTGTCGCCTTGATCTTCACAATTTGAAGGTGAATGCAATCAAGTGCTATTTGTTTTGGATCACTCCCGCTGCTTGCAGTGATACTGCACGACGATGACGAAATAGACAATCTCCGTGGATTGTTCCTTTTTTGTTGTGAACAAATAGCACAGCACCACGACTTTTCGGATTTGATTATGTAATCCACATCTGCAGGTTGTAAGTTAGCGCAAGCTGCATGCAAGAGACAGTTGCAATCATTGCAAGTAATTTTACACTCTTCTCGGGTAATTTTCGCACCACAAACTTTACAACTCATTTTATGTCTTCTCTCGTCGGCTGCTAAACAATACTCCCGATATCGCGGCTGTGGTTGCCGGTGTCGCTGAGAACGAAGAAACATCAACCAGACGACGGGCCACGCAATTTTGCATCACCAGACGGACCTCACAGGGAATTTTAGTGAAAGATTTACACACGTTCCCGTACACAGTGCAAACAGTGCATCAGTTAATTGCTCCGGACCGTCAGCCGCGGGTGAATTACTGTAAAGCCATCCTCAATCTCAACAACGAAGAGGATGATTTGGTGTCGAAAATCATCATGAGCGACGAGGCGCATTTCCACTTAAGCGGTTACGTCAATAAGCAAAATCTTCGTTTCTTACCACTGTGCTGTGCGTACAGAAGAATACGGCCATGAGCGGGGCTTGGTGCACATGTGGTTTTAACAAGAAGGTGCAACCGCACATACAGTAAGAGCCACAATGATATTGTGAAGGAAGCGTTTTCCCGTTTTATCGATTTGATATGGCTAGCATGGCAAGCCTCAGACAATCGCAGCCCTTAAGGAGAATATTCGACAGGAAATGCGAACATTTATCACCGGAAATCTTGCGGAAAGTCATGGAAAATGCCACAAAACGGGCACAAATGTGTATCAACACTGGTAGTAGCCACTTGGCGGATATAGTCTTTTCCACTTAACAGAAACAACTGTAAAGGTCCAAATAAAGATTTCCACCACTCAAAACCATTTTTTTTTTTTACAATATTTAGTAAAAAAAAGTAACTCAAAAACAAAATGGTATGATTAATTTTGCGCCACCTTTTATATTATATATTATATTTATATATATGTATAAATTTATTTTATATTATTTTTATGTTCCGTTTTAAACCATCGTGTTTTGTTTTATTTTTTTTGGTACGCAAGAAAACGAAAGTCAAATTTTGTTTTTCTATACTTTACAGATACTATTAACTCAAAAAAAGTCTTATCTCAAATAACAGATAATTGCAAACACGATGTGCAACTGGCCTTATAGCCTCAGAAATTAATTGCAGACATGATGTGTATTCGGTCTCAAATGAGTTAAGTTACTTCAAATACTTATATGTGAATTTAATTAATTTTCAGCAAACTTATAGATAGATAGTTTTTGAGGTTTGCTTCCTGGAATACAGATACAAACTAAAATAAACTGATCTCCTTATAGATTTATAGAATGTATATAAAGTTGAACTGTAACTGAATTAGACTTTCAATGTGAACAAATTATAAGCCAAAAAATTTTGAATTAATTTCACAAATCACAGAACTGATAGAATTGTTAATTTGAACAATTTTCCGCAATTCCTACTCCAGGTTCTTCCCTTGGATCAATCCTCAATTCCAGGTTAAGTTAAATAGATAAATAAGTTCCTATATACTGATGCGTTAATATTTGTTAAAAAGTTCTCATATTTCTGCGTAACTATTTGTCCAAGGGTATGGAAATACCCAGGAAAGTAGTGTTATGATACTCATAAGAGCTGTTTGTAAGTTATTAAGTTTTTATTCTGTGAGTTTTTGATAAGCAATAAATTAAGTACATTTAAATAATATTGACCAAGATATTGTCCGATAAGCCGAAAACTATATGAATAATATATATAATTATGCAATATAATGGATTAGCCATGATAGTTTCACGAAGACGAAAAAAATTTTTTGTTACCCTTCCTTCTCTTTTTTCGCTGAAAATTTTATTTTAAGTTAAAGGCAGTACGCATAAAAAAAATAGACCTACGTGACGAATTTATCCTAAATATCCATCTAATATTTCGCAGATGTTGGTAGAAGCAAATACCATATACATGTGTATACCATTTTACAGGTACTATAATATAATTTAACTTATTTGGATCTACTCGAAAATTTTTACAGCCGCGGTAGGTAGATTCGTACGTTGAACACTTTAAATGGATATTCAAAAAAAGAGGTATAGAAGAATTGTGGTTGGTTGTGAAATACTCTGCGAAAATGTTGAAATGGGATCCTATGATATAAAGGTAGCATCGGTCACATCAATAGAAACAAATACGAGTAAGAACCCTAATATTTTCTTCTGTAAAATTAAGCTGTCATATAACATACATACATAACATAAGTTACTATTCATGCATAGAATCATAAAATATCTTTCCAGAACCATTATAGAATATTCACGCATAACTATCAATTTCTGACTGAACCAGCATTCATGATGGAGCATTTCTACATTACCATTGAGCAAACAAACAACCGTTCTGTAGAGTAAACGCGGCATATTTTCTCCAATTTTTGTTCAACAAAGCAATACTGATGCAAATAATGAAAGAGGTTGATATGCTCGTGCAAATAATAATGCAATGTAATTTATTTTTTATTTAGTCTATTCTACCAGGTGTACCGGTGAAGTAAAAATAAAACACTAATTTTTAATGGCAAAGTAAAAACCATTTTATTCAAAGTATTGGCCATTGCTTGCTACAAATGTTTCCCATCTTTCAGACAATTTATGAATTCCACGCCAATAAAACTGTTCGTCTTTTGAAGCAAACCAAAAAATCACCCAATTTTCGACTTCCTCGTAGGATTCGAAGTGCTGCTCAGTTAATGCGTGTTTTATCGATGAAAACAAATGGTAGTTGGAAGGAACCAAGTCTGGTGAATACGGCGGGTGGGGTATCAATCAGCTCCCAGCCAAGTGCTTTGGTTGTATCCTGAACCAGTTTTGCTTTGTGAGCAGGTGCATTGTCATGGAGCAAAATTACCTTGCTGTATCTTCTGGCCCATTCTGGTCGTTTTTCGATCAATGCATGGTCCAAATTGATCATTTGTTGTCAGTAGCGATCTATATTTACGGTTTCCCCAGGTTTTAGGAGCTCGTGGTACATCACACCTTTTTGGTCCCACTAGACAAAGTGTCATCTTCATCCAATATTGCTTGCAATTCGGTGTCTTCATAATTTTTTTTTTGTGGTCTTCCACGTTCTTCATTTCTCACATCAAAATCGTTATCTCTAAACCGTTGAAACCATCTTTTTCATGTTGCTTCTGATAAAACATGATCACCATATACCTCGACAAACATTTGATGCGACTCTGCAGCACTTTTCTACAAATGAAAACAAAAAATAATGCTTTCCGCAAAACATCATTTTCTGGTACAAAATTCGACATTTTTAACACGATGAGAATATATGATTTGTTTGCTCACTGACTTGAAATATACTTAATATATTTGACAGTTGTCATAACAACCAAACTAAAAAAATTAAGGCCCGTTCACAATAAATGTTCCCTATCGAGACATTTGTATCTTGAAGCTCACTTCATACCGGTACAGCTGGTATTTTATTAATTTAGAGTAAATACATTTCCACAAGTAGATAAGAAATTTAAAGAAACACAAAACGAAAATAGGCTGTAAAAGTTGATGATAACCTCTGGAGAGATTAGAAGTACATGTAATTCTTTTCCACTTAATCTTACAAAATTTCAGTATTTGCCTAAGATGAAATTATTGAAATGCGACATAATTTCAATTTGACTTAATTCGTATTTGTTAAAAAACATTCGGTTGCAAATAGATACATACAACTGTTTTTTAAGCGTAGAACGTTTTCTTCATTATTTATATCTCCATATGCACATGCATCACTTAAAATAAACCTGAAAGCTAAAATTGTAATAATCTGGCGAAAGCAAACGAATTTACTAGATGGAAGGAAAGATAAAGTTGACGAGCTTCATTGTAAGCAGCGTGTTAGACTTATTTCAACATATTCAAAAAAATAAATAAATAAATAAATAAATAAAAAATTATAGTCGTTTTAAGCATTCCCAATACTTTTTGAGCACAAAGCAACAAATGAGACACATTACAACAAAAAGAAACATATGTACATATTTACTCGTATGTAAGAATTCGGACCCGCTGGGAAAGCTCGGCAAAAGTAATGAAATTCAAATCGATAAGCCGTCACCTATTTTACGAATGTAGCCTAAGGAGCGATTTCGTGTACAACGCCGAAATTACGATAAGTGACTTATATGCCGCGATTTGTAAGGAAAAAATCTTCGGGGGTTACTCAGTCTATGCAATGCGACTAAATTACGACAGACCAATTTTACTGTAGCCCACTATACGGTTATAATCGTAAGTAGCACCACTGTTCCCAAATTGAGGGGGTTTTAAGACATAAAATTAAAGAGGGACAGCCCATATAATATATACGGAAAATAAATGTTTTATTATATTTTTATTAAACCATAAGGCAAAGTGGATTTCTTCAGATAATCACACTGCCGACCAATGAAATGCCTAAAAATAAAAAATCATTATACCTGCTCCTTGCAGAGCTCGACTAACGAATGACAAGGAGATGCGTTCGATTCTGAAGAAATAATTCAATTTAAAGCTTTTTAATACCCCTTACCGCCTATCGATAATTACTGGGCAAGAAGCTTGCGAATATGCCTGATATAAACGTTTTGCTTGTTGCGGTAAAATTTACAACAAACTAGACTCTCTCCCCTTGAAAACTTTCGCCTTTACTCCTTTGACCCTTTTTCATAAAATATTTGTGCATTCCCTCAGTATCTTAGAAGCACAACATAAACGGAAGAATGGTTAAAAGTCCTAAGTATGGACATTAGCAGTATGGACACTAGGAGCAGTTGCTCCTAACAACTTCACTTTTTTTAACCCCCCACCACCGCCCACTCACTGTCCGTTATGTCCGTTGTTGCTTTGGACTGATTTATTGGCGGGAAGTCCTACGCTATTTGGTATTCTCCTTTCAATGGATCCGGGTCCATAATTTAACTAAATTTGAAAAAAAGGAGGAAGAAGCCTCCTTCTTCGCAAGGGTAAGTATAGGGTTTTCTAATAACGGCTTGACAACTTTTTTTTGAATAAAAGGCAAACCATTTAAGATATTTCAAAAACTTTATTATTGGCTTGAAGTACAATCAAAACATTTATGAATGGAACAGACTTCGTTCATATGGCCACCGCGGTCGATTCGTTGGACCCAATTTTCAACGACTCGGCCACATTTCGGCCGAAACGGCCGCTATTTCGCGTTCAATGTTGGCTCTGAGCTCTTTCACCGTCGTCGGCGTGTTGGCATAAACCAATGACTTAACGTATCCCCACAGAAAATAGTCAAGCGGCGTTAAATCGCACGAACGAGGCGGCCAATCGACTGGCCCATGTCTTGAGATAACACGCTCACTATACTTACTCTTCAATAAATCGATTGTAGCGTGTGCTGTGTGGCTTGTGGCACCATCCTCTTTAAAACACACGTCGTCTAAGTCCATATCTTCCAATTCGGGTCAAAAATAATCGGTGATCATGGCGCGATAACGCTAACCATTCAAAGTAACGTGACGATCGTTATCATCGACGAAAAAATATGGCCCAATAACGCCGCCGGCATGCAAACCGCACCAATTATGATCGAAAATTAGAGTTAACGCTCTTAAAGTTGCAGTCATCGACTCCGAATATCTGTAGAAAATTTTTATAATTTACAGACGTTGCTCGTTAGTGTACTTTACCATGATGAAAATGTTGACAGTGACAGTTTGATAATTCCTGAAGGAGTGCGTTCACAAATTAAAATCAAAGCTGTTAAGCCCCTATTGGAAAACCCTATATTTTGTTTAAAAGTTTCAACATCAGACCACTAAATCCTGACTTGATTTCCCTTACCTCCCAAATCGAAAGCGAACATTCTTTGTCATTTTGACTTATTTCAGGGATAAGAGGGTTGTTTGAACCGAAGACAATTCAGGGAAAATGTTTACCCAGGCTAAAGAAAGTTCCCAGAGCGTAGAAATTTCCCCGAAACTCTGGGTAGTGAAAGTGGCACACTTGGTAGAATGAAAGAGCAGTCCAGGGGAACTCCAAAAATTAGTTAGGCATTGTACACTTATACCAGACATGGGGACCGCTTGAACCGATTGGATGGAAAGAATCAATGCTTAGCTTGAATCAGGGCGGCTAAAAGGAGGTTTATATATGGTAAGAGAAAAAAAAAAAAACAAGGAAAAAAAAGGAAAGAAATTCCAAAAAAGGGTTATATGTTATATCTGCATACATATATCGGAAAAAAATAAGAAAGGTGGAAGGGATTTCGAGCAGAAAAAAAGGGAAAACAGAAAAGATATGGAGGGCCAGGAAAACGAGAAGAGACGGATAACACGTATTTTTTTATACTGTGCACTAAAATCCCCAGAAAGAAAAAAATGGAGACACGTGTCCCGCTATAAAAAAAAAAAAAAATAGAATATTTTCGACCGTTTGGAAAGACGGAAAATAGCGACCCACTCTATTCTTTCCATTTCTAAAAGTGTTTTTTTGCCATTCAGTTAACTTTGGTTGATACCACTTTTTTCATTCCAATGTAGCTCTTAAGAGTTCGCAATAATAAATCGATCGTGTTTCATCCATTCATTTTTTTTTTTACTTTAAGTTTCGCAATTTCTTTTACAAAAGATTGCGTGGCGCCTATCAACTCAATTGTGTGTCTTTACGAGCTGATATATTTTTTTTTTTAAGTTGATTCTTTTATTTTCTTTTGTTTTTAACTATAAACACACCCCCAAGCTGAGCAGCCGAAAGTGTTCAACATGCTGCCTGTTGCAAATTTCCCCAGAGTTTTTTTTGTTCATCCATCGTTCGTCCATCCGCCATTATCAATCAAACCACCACCTATGTGGTTCGGATCCTTTTTTTTTCTTCTCTTTATTCCTGCCGGCAAACCGGCTATTCATTAGCATTTATTAAATTTTGAGTCATCGTTCTTTAACCCGGGGAAAATAATAATAATAATAATTTTGCTACATACTTCTAGCTACCAACCAGGATTGAGAGAAAGGAACCAGTAATTTTTTTATTAGTAGCATGGCCTGTTTACATAACTATGTACAGTCATGGACACAATTATTAGGCAGCCCCTTTTTTTCACTTGTAATCAATAACCAATTAAAAGATGTGCAACGTTTTATTTAGTTAGTTTTTATTTATTTTTATTGTTATTATGTATTATAAGTTTACACTTAAGCTAATATTAAATTAGCCCACCTATGGTTTTTTTTTTTATAACTTCTTGAATTCGCCAGTGTATGTCGGGGTTCTAAGTGGGCCACTCCAAAACTTTAATCCCGTTTTACTGGAACCAAGCATTGCTGACATGGGGCATTGTCCTGTTGGCAAATGACTTGATTTTTTTACTTTCCAAATAATTTTGCAATGGAGGGCTTTAGAATTTGCTCCACCGTCTGAATACAGGTCTTTGAGTTCATCCGTACCCGACAAATGAACGGAGTTCCCATTCCGCTGGACAACTCAAAATCATCACACTGCCTCCACCGTGTTTTATTGTAGGATTGTAAGCTTCGCCAATTCCCCCACATAGGTGCACTACACCAGAAGAGTCGAAAAACTGGAAAAAGTAATCAAGGACTGTGTTAAAATTCAGAATACACATATCTCATGTTCTTATGTTATCAGTCAAGATTATGAGTCATTATCGTGCATTGAACTTAGTTCGATATTACATTCATCCGACCATAAAACCTTCTCTCAGTCTGAAGGAGACACCCTTAACTGCGCCAACTATTAAGACAAAAGTCTTCCCTTTGACCCTTTGCCAATAATCTGATTTGCTTCTATCAGTGCGGTTTCTTACCAGGAAAGTCCACAATCGACCAGATCTTCACACTCCGGCAGATCCTTCAAAAAACTCAGGAAGTCCAAATCGATTTTCACCATCTGTTTTCACCATCTTATTCACCGCATGTGACAGTATTTTATAGATACGAGCTATATAACTAGTTTTGTCTAGTTTTGGCACCAATGGCAAACTCGTCCGTCTATGCAGAACGACAATTGAGAACGCTTCATCAAGGTCGGTAACGACTTAACTGAGACCTTTGACGTGACATCATAGATATTTAAAAAAAATTGTGCCGAACTCACAAGTAGACCCTGGAGGCACAATCTTTCAAAAATCTGTGCAACTACTATCGTACGTCAATGATTTCAATAATATTAATGAACATATCCTTAGTAATTTCGAAAGAAAAATCCGTGGATCTCGTTTGTGTTGACGGGCTTTGGAGGGGAAGATTCAACGACGAACTTTACGAACTGTATAGCAACATCGACAGTTGGAAGTAAAAGAAGAACTCACTTTAGGTGGTGCGCACAAGTAGAAGGGAACCTCAACGCAGTTAGCTAAAGACCGGACTAACTGGAGAGGCTTGTTAACTTAACTGCGCCAACTATTAAGACAAAAGTCTTCCCTTTGACCCTTTGCCAATAATCTGATTTGCTTCTATCAGTGCGGTTTCTTACCAGGAAAGTCCACAATCGACCAGATCTTCACACTCCGGCAGATCCTTCAAAAAACTCAGGAAGTCCAAATCGATTTTCACCATCTGTTTTCACCATCTTATTCACCGCATGTGACAGTATTTTATAGATACGAGCTATATAACTAGTTTTGTCTAGTTTTGGCACCAATGGCAAACTCGTCCGTCTATGCACAACGACAATTGAGAACGCTTCATCAAGGTCGGTAACGACTTAACTGAGACCTTTGACGTGACATCATAGATATTTAAAAAAAATTGTGCCGAACTCACAAGTAGACCCTGGAGGCACAATCTTTCAAAAATCTGTGCAACTACTATCGTACGTCAATGATTTCAATAATATTAATGAACATATCCTTAGTAATTTCGAAAGAAAAATCCGTCGATCTCGTTTGTGTTGACGGGCTTTGGAGGAGAAGATTCAACGACGAACTTTACGAACTGTATAGCAACATCGACAGTTGGAAGTAAAAGAAGAACTCACTTTAGGTGGTGCGCACAAGTAGAAGGGAACCTCAACGCAGTTAGCTAAAGACCGGACTAACTGGAGAGGCTTGTTAATTAAGACCTAGGTTCACCCCGAACTGTTGTGCTTCTTAAGTAAATATTATTAATATTCTTATGAAGGGAACAATACAAATTAAATTTAACGCCGGGGTACTATTCCCCTGTGGCGCGTAAGTAAGTAAGTAAGTAAGAATGTAAGTAAGTAAGTAATTTTTCCAAAAAGTGATCAAAGACTAAGTGGTCTGAGGGCAAGAACATAGTTTTGGATAACGAATAAGATTTCAAGGTCTAAGCTCTTGTCTGATATTTGATGGAACAAAGTCAAGAAACAATACACGTGTGCCTGTTTCATTGACTTGAAGAAAGTTTTGTACACCGTACGGTTAGAAGCATTCTTTTACAATCTGAATAGACTAAGGAAAAATAAACCACCTGCGTAACTTTTTTTTGAATATGCGACTTCTATTGGAATATTTAAAATTAAAAATGGGCTGCAATAAGGTTTAGTTAATTCCCCGATCTTCTTTAACATCTACACAAGCCATCTTATGGGATTGCTCACTATTCCAAAGCGTACGCATTGAAATCATTCTTTTTAGAACGTCCGAGACGTTTACGAATATCAGAAATATTACTGACAACGTCTTGCCTGTCAGATACCTTGAAATCTGACTAAATGAATATCTATATTCTAAGAAACATACTTGTATATGTAGCTACAAAGAGACTGGTATCTAGTGATATCCTGCAACAATAGGGCACATCTCATAAAAGTGGAAATTTTATCTTTAATATTAATAAACATACATTTTCAAGCAAGCATTCAACAGTTATTTAACAACTTACCTAATCCCAAAACGAGTGGTAGAACCAAACGTTGTAAAGTAATACAAGCATAGCCGTAAACCATTTTTGGAACTTGGACCTCTTCTGTTTAAAACCTAAAAATAAAAGACAAGCATTTTAGTTTAATTATTTTTAATTCAATTCTAAATTTTATGTACGCAATATCATATTTTTGCAATCTTGATAGAGAAAACTAAACACAAAATATTTTAAGTTCTAGATGACCGAGTACAGACTATGATTTCAAAACAATTCGGCAATACCCACATGGGAAAGAATATATTTTTTTTGCGCCCTACTAGTGCATAGATTCACTATCACAAGAACTCTACAGATAGTGGATTTCAAGTAAATAACTTTGCAGCAGCTCCTTATACAAAAATAAAAACCATTAGGTTTCGTTGGAAAGTCGTGTTGTCATAAATGACCTGCAAAAATTCGGCTACGAAAAAGACGAACTCCTTCAGATGTTGGGGTCACTGAAAATCGCACAAAACTTTGTATATCGTACCGTGAAGTTATTTGAGGATATTGATAAAATAGTTGACCGTGCAAGATCCGGCCGTCCGCACACTACATGAACGCCACGAGCCATCAAAGAGGAGAAAATCCGATGCGCAAGCAGAAAATCATGTCTTTGGAGATATAGTACATATCAGCAAGAATAGCTTGTCGCACATCTTAAAACGTGATTTGGAACTCAGCGCATATAAGAGACACACGGGCCATTTACTCACAGAAGCATTGAAACAGGAACGTAAGCTTCAAAAGTTAGCGAAGAAAGGTCACAGATGAGTTTTTTTACTGATGAGAAAATTTTCACCGTTGGAGAATCATTCAACAAGCAGAAATAGAGTGTATGATTTGTCATCGTAACATGCGCCTGAGCTCATTTCAAGAGTTTAACATGGCCGCTATCCAGATTCTGGGATGGTTTGATTGGAAGTCGCCTACATTGGGGTGATTGAGCTCCATTTCTGCGAGAAAGGTGTCAAAACCTCAGCGAAAGTGTGTTACTTTGTGAAGCCCCTTAAAAAAACACTATTTCAACAAGACTTCGTTCCAGCTTACAAGGAAAAAACGTCTCTAGCATACCTTAAAAACCACGTTCCGAACTTTATTTCCACGAATAACTGAGCATCTGGTAGCCCAGACTTCAATCCATTAGACTATAAGACTAGGGTTCATTCTGGAAGCTGTGGCTTACCCTACTTGACACCCAAATATTGAGTGGAAAATTTTCCAATGCATTTCTATTCATTTCGAATAAATTGTCCTACAATTTATAGCCATGAAGTGACCCAATAAATAGAAAACAAAGTTTTGAAAAATATTCATTCGCTTTCATTTTATTAGCCAAAAACCGTGTACCAAAACATTTGCTAGTAAGAGGTAGTTTATTTATTTAATTGACTCACATTTTCTCTTAATACTCGCGGATCCTAAATGCAGCCTGGTGTATTGTTGTATCAAAACAAATTCTTTTATAAAAAAGAATTACGCACTGCATTTCATTCACCTGCACTGAATTTCGACCGTAAAAAGCGAATAGGGAATTCTAGTGACATGTGCATTAATTATATTAAATTACACATATGTAGGCATGGTTTAAAAACAAGTGTTTTTTAAGTAAAGAGAAATAGCCTAGAATATGGACGGTAACTAATTATTCTCCAAGATTACTTTAAAAGCTACTCTCTGAGGTGTTTAGTTTGTTAAGTACCTGAATGGGAGACTGAGGCGTTACTGTTAAGTTAGGATAAGCGGTGGGATGTGCCGTGAAAAAATCCCATCCTATATAATGCCAGTAATTACCGTCTTCTTCATTATATAGGGTGATTCATCGTGAGGTTTGATTATTAATAGGCTTTTTTGACAGATCACGCGTTACTCCTATAAAACTGCTTTGTCATTTTTGTTCAGTATCGTTTGGCAAGTCATCATGAAAAGACTCACCTCACAACAGCGTCTCCAAATTGTTTAACTGTATTACGAAAATCAGCGTTTTGTGAGAAATGTTTTTCGTGCGATTCGAGGAACTTATGGTGAGCAAAATCGACCTACTGAAACCACTATCGCCAATACCATTCGCAAATTTGACTCCCAGTTTACATTAGTGGATGATACTCGACCGGTTAGACAACATCCAGCACGTAGTGAAGAGACTATAACAGCTGTAGCTGAGAGTGTATGCGAAGACCGTGATGAATCGATTCGTCGTCGTTCTCAGCAGCTTGGCGTGGCGTATTCGACAACTTGGCGTATTTTACGTGAGGATCTCGGCCTAAAAGCGTGCAAAATTCAACTTGTACAAGAATTGAAGCCAGGCGAATTGAATTTGCGTCACATTTTCAGTGAATGACGCCCAGTGATGAAGCCCATTTCTGGCTCAATGGATACGTTAATAAATAAAATTGCCATACTTGGGCGGATGGGCAACCCGAAGAGTACCAAGAGGCGCTACGAGCCATACAGCGAGACTTGTTGAGAAATCATTCTGGCGAGCACTTAATTTCACGTTTTGCTAAGGTAAATTGGCCCATAGATCGTGCGATATCACACCTTTGGACTATTTTCTCTGGGGATATGTAAAGTCTCAGATCTTCAGGAATAAGCCAGCTACAATTGAGGCTTTGGAAGCCAACATTACTCATGTTATCCGAGATATACCAGTCGCTATGCTCGAACGAGTTGCCCAAAATTGGACCTTCCGAATGGACAACCTCAGACGTAGTCGTGGCCAACATATTTTACATTATGATCAAAAAGTTATTCAGAAAATTAAAAATACATACAATTTTATTCATCTAAATCTATATTGTCCCCTTTAAAGTAATCCCCATCGACTGCAACACACTTATGCCAGCGCTTGATCCAATCCTCGAAATATTTTTCATATTCGGTTTACGGTATATCAATCAGTGCTTTCTGCGATTTTTTCATTACTTCCTCTCGGCTGCTGAAACGCGTTCCCCGTTGTGGTTTTTTAACTCGATTGAACAGAAAGAAGTCACAGTAAGCCAAATTAGGTGAATTCGGTGGTTGTTGGATGGTATTTGTTGCATTTTTCGTCAAAAAATTACGAATAATGATAGCACTGTGCGAAGCTGCGTTATCATGGTGCAAAATTCACGAGTTTTCTGCCCACAATTCTGGTCTCTTTCGACGAATTGCTTCACGCAAACGTCTCATAACGTCCAAATAATACTCTTTGTTTACTGTCTGGCCTTCTGGCAAAAATTCATGATGCACTACATCGTTGTAATCCATGAAAACCGTGAGCATTGCCTTCTTTTTTGACTGAAAACGACTTGTTTTTTTTTTTTTTTGGTCTCGGCTCATTTGGTGAACGCCGTTCACTTGCCTGATGTCTGGATTTCGTGTCGTACTCATAAACCCAAGTCTCGTCTCCAGTAATGATCCTTTTGATGAATGTGGGATCGGATTCAGCCTCGCAAATCATCTCTTTTGCGACGTCAACACGGTCTCTTTTTTGCATGAAATAGAGGTCTTTTGGCAACAACTTTCCATCAACACGATGGAGACCCAAATTATTAACCAAAATGTCTTGGATAGATCCATAGGCAATGTTCAAGTCCTCCGCTATTTTTCTGATAGTTAATTTGCAGTTATTGCCCAACATTTATTTTACTTCATCAATGTTTTCGTCGGTTTTCGATGTCGATGGTCTGCCACTGCGTTCATCATCTTCAATTGACTCACGACCACTTTTGAACCGCTCATGCCACTGTTAAACAACCGTTTTCTTTGGAGAATCGTTGCCGAAACACTTTTCAAAGTTTTCAAAGTTCGCGCACCATTAAATCCATTTTTTACGCAAAATTTAATACAATTTCGTTGTTGCAAATTTAAATCAATTTTTAAAATTGTAAAAAATCGCCAACACACACAGAGATAAATGTACTCTTGGCTACGTAACTTTTGCAAATGTCAAACTATAACGCTAAGATTTAGAGGGAATGTCAACAACAGATGTACCAACTTAACAATAAGCACATAACTCAAATCGGAACAATGGGAGCGCCACACGGTGACGCCACAGGGAACTTTTTGATCAATGTGGTATAAAAATTAATGTGACTACAGAACCCACCACATCGTCGCCAATAAATAACAAGGTGAATTATGTACAGCACATGTACAGAGAGTGGCCAAGTCAGTAACACACTTGTAAAATAATACAGAATATCATTTCTTTTTTTCTTGTTCCGAAAGGTTATATCAAAATCTTAATGCTTTAATCTTAAGAAGTTATAGATTAAGAACTAGTTTTCGAAATTCACTGAATTTTCACCATATTTATTTTTGTTTATGCTGAGTGGAACCTATAAATAGTACCATTGGATTCAAACTGTTTAGTTTGTTTGAAAAAATAACAGGCATTTTTTTATTAAACTTCGCTTCTATTATGGCTGCCGAAATCGCCAGCTAATACTGCGGGTAGTTGGCACACAAGGAGTTTGTTAGTATCAAACGTAGTACATTTATATTGTATATATTGCTACAAATAATATATATGTATCTCCGCCGCCCTTAACATGAATTAATCAGGTATTTTCAAAGGTGGAGAGGAAAGTAATCCGTACGATCTAAAGGTATGGTCGTGGGCGCCGAGTGGATTTTTATTTAGAGGGAAACCTCATCAATTTCATTTTTTATTGGAAACTGTCAACGATATTCTCCTTTTACCATTCGTATTAATTATTTATGTCATTAACAAAATGCAAAGAGAGGATCCTATCAGTATTTCTATTCAAACGCTTTTACGAAGTAAGCAATACCCTATAATAATCACTTCTCTTCATCGATTTGAAAGACATGGTATCATTAACGACTGGTTAACAACACTGTCACTAATAATGGAAAACTCTACCCTTATAGAGAAGCCTACAAAATGGAGAAAGGTATTGGAACTGGACTCTACTATGAAATGATACAGATCCAGAGTTCCTTCAAGATTTCAAGCGAATGTAGTATTTTTCAGAAGAAATATTTACCAGAGATATCTATGATAACATTGCGGACAGTAAAGCAGCCATAAAAGCTTTGGCAAGTGAAACCACAAAATCAAAAGAGGTACAAAAATGTCGTCAAACTCTAAGTAGAGTCTGCGAATCTCACGGAGTAGATATCTGTGAGGTATCGCGACACGATAATAAGAAAGATGATGAGCTAGCTAGAATAGGTGTTTCACTGCACATGAGTAGCACACACAACAACATAAATATACCAATTGAAACCCTGGAACACAAAATGGAACTTATGGCCATAGAACGCTCCAACAAAGTATGGATCTTCAGGAGTGACTCTGTCATCTCATGCTCCCTTTGGACAAACCTAGACAAAACACGTACTCTCCTCGGACTCAACATAGAAGACATCCGTAACGCTACAGGTATCGTATCCTGCGTAAGCAGGATGGGCAGCAGAATAGGAGCGTATGAATCAAAAGGAAATAGAGACTTTCACACACTTGGTGTGCGACTGCCCGAACAACAAATACGCTGTGCCAAACACCTGGGGTACAGACTTTTTGGAGAATTTGGAGACATTGGCAAGGAAAAATTAATAGATTTCATTACTGACTTTATATACTTAAGTAAGTCTACTCCGCTACAACCCGGGCATACAAGCGTATGCAGCCAGCTCAATCTTTAGCCAGCTGTCTCCTATAGCCCGAGTCGCGGTCGAAGGCTTTCCGGACCCAAGGATTGATATCCACCCGCTTTACATGATGGAGCCACCGCAGTCGTTGGACCTTCTCTCTTCTGGCGAATTCAATGTCGCTGTACAGTCCGTACAATTCGTCGTTGTATCGCCTTCTCCAATCACCATGACCCACTGGCAGAATTTCAGAATTTATTTTTCGTTTGATGTCGTGATTCGCTGTCATTGACTGAATTGATAGCGAAGCTTAGGTAGACAAAGTCCTTAACTACCTCAAAATTATATCTGTCGATGGTAACGTTCTGTCCGAGACATCGGTATTGGGTTTCCTTTCTGGTTGACAGCATACACTTGGTCTTGCCCTCTGACGCTGACACTGACATCACCCTGCTTTCTTCTGATTATGACAATTTTGAAAAACTGTGCCTTTTGTATTGGCCCGTGAGTTTTGCACTATTCATTCAAGAATGATATTAAAGACAAGGCATGACAGCTCATCGCCTTTTTTAAATCCTATTACGACATCAAAGGTCTCGGTGAATTTATTACCGACCTTGGAGCAGCGTGCACTTCATCGTCATACTGATACAAATAGATGAGTTTGTCAGGGATGCCAAAACAAGACATTCGTATGTACGATTATAGCTCGTCTCTATATATGCAGTCTTAAAAAAGATGAATAGATGGTGGGTATCGATTTGGAACTCATGAGTTTTTTCCAAGACCTGGCGTTGTGTGAACATTTGATAGATTTTTGACTTTCCGGGTCTAAAGCGACCATACGCTTCACATGCTCCTTCTTTTTCCTCAAGAGAAACCGGTGTTCGTCTTTCCTCTTCTCCTCGTAGAGCGCGTGAGCAGCTCTAGTCCTTCTATGCAGCGCCACCTTTTATGTATCTTGCTAGCTGCACGTGTTTGCCGGAACTCGTCGTTAAATCAGGGATTTCGTTGTTGTGACCGAGTGATGGCTTTTTAGCAATGATGACACTGGTCTTCGATACTTGATACTAGGGAGACTCGATCGGAAAAGGATTTAGTGATCTGTTGCGATTGTAGTCGTCTGACATCAAACTGTATCCCAGTATTTATTTTGCCTTTGCGATGTTCCTGATATCCGCAACCGTAACTCGCCTATAAGACTAGTAATAGCAAATTCAGTTTTAATAAGGATTGTTACGAGGCACTCGTTAAAATGCCGGAAACTTAAGACTTCTTGTCTGAGTCTCTCTTTAACAATACATCCGCATTCAAATAGGCGGTGCTTTTGTCGTCGGTAACAAACGCCGTAGTATGTTATGTGTCGCAACTTTTCATCCTCTGTCTGTCCAACCCATCCAATCGCATCTGATTTGCAGCAATCGAAAGCCTCCGCTAGTTGTTCCGCTGCACGGGGCCTATTAAGAAACATAAAATCCCACGTACAGATTCGAGGTTAGTTGTGCTCGTATCGTTTGCAGTGGTTGTCAGTTGATCAGTCCGTATCCGTGGCTGGTCGTTGCTTCGTAACTTAATTTAATTTTAACTTATTGCGTGTCTATAACTTCGTGCCTCCAATTCGTGCGGTTTGCTAAGAGATGGCGTAACTTGTAATATTCCATTGGAACATGCGTTGGAAAGCTACTGTCATTGTACGTCATTTTAGTATATGTCATTAATTTGAAGCCTAAACAACAATAATTTTTTTTCACTCAAATATGTCGAAATTTGTGCCTGAAAAAGTGTTTTTGCGGGGAGTTCTTCTTCATTACTTTAATATGAAGAAAACTGCTGCCGAAAGTCATCGTATTTTGGTGGGAGTTTATGGTGAACATGCGCTAACTGAGCGAACTGAAAAATGGATCCATTACGACAACCTCAAGCGCAAAAAATCATATGTGAAACCCGGCCAACCAGCCAAATCAACGGCAAAGCCGAATATCCATGGCGTGAAGGTAATGCTCTGTATTTGGTGGGATCATATGGGTGTACTGTATTATGAGCTGCTAAAACCGGGTGAAACTATCAATGGACTACCGAACACAATTAATCCGTTTGAAGAGAGCAGTAGCCGAAAAACGCCCGGAATATGCGGCAATCATTTTCTATCATGACAACGCTCGGCCCCACGTTAAGTTCCGGTTAAGAACTATTTGGAAAACAGTGGATGGGAAGTCTAACCCCACCCGCCTTTTAGACCAGACCTTGCCCCTTTCTGACTACCATTTGTTCCGGTCGATGCAGAACGCGCTCACTGAAATACGGGTCACATCACAGCAGAATATCAAAAATTGGTTTGATTCATTCTTGGCTGCCAAGCCGGCGCAGTTCTTTTGGGATGGGATCCACAGAGAGATGGGAAAAAGTCATAGCTTCAGATGGGCAATACTTTGAATAATACTACTGTATATGTTTTTCTTAAATAAACGTTCAAATTTTGAAAAAAAAAAACCGCAGTTAGTTAGTTATATACCCAATATATACCATTAAAAAGTCGGGCGATAGCCTCCAGGGCATAACCCCCAACCTGGAAGGCTTAAGGATACCTTTACAACGAGGGGACGGTTACACCGAAGCGAGTAATCCATTCGAGGATGTAAGCGCTGGCGTTGGTCTATTAAAGGCTCATCTGCGACCATCTCTTTACCACAACCCAGATTTAGTCTCGAAAATCCTTACCGGCCTAACTTCAAATATGTCTGAGTAGCTCGGATGAAGTTTTATTAGCTTTGTTCCGTGATTTTACTTCACCGTTGATTACATCTGAGGAATTCATTCGCTGTCCTGTTGCTAGTGCCGCTATGTCCGGTTGGACATCAACCAGAAGGTAAAATAAGCACAATTAATGTGTAGAAACAGTTACAACACTGGGTATCGCCAGGTTGACATCTACCTACCCTATTTCTACAGCACCCAACAATCAAAAGATCTTATTAGATTTTATAAAAGCTCTATCTAGTTTTCAGTCAACATAAGCCAGCTAGGACTTACCATAGTAATACTACCCGTAATAATAGTATAATATAATAACATCCACAGGAAATCACAATAGACCAATAAGCCTCCCTGTATGCCTGTCCCTGAAAGGCTAGCACATCCCATATTACCTAACCTAACATACCCAGAAGAACGTAATCATTCCAAATAAAGATATCCTCAGCCACTCCCACAAAAAAATTTTGCAATGATGAATTTGGATTCAAGACAAAACATAGGAGTTATAAAGAGTGTCCCAAAATTGACGCCAGAAATAGTTTCAGTAGAAAACGTGGGCTTTATAAAGTATGAAATATAGGGGTATATGAAGAATGGCATATTGGATAAATGGCCTCCATGATTTTGCTGGCACATACGCATGCTTTTCTTAAAATTTTCATGACAGTTTTGCATAAATGTGGCGAATTCCGTTGATACATTTCAAAATTTTGTCCTTCAAGATGTGGATGGTTGTGTACTTGTTGGCATAAACCTAAGACTTTAGAAAAATCCCCAAAAAAAAAGTCGAACGGCGGCGTAAAATCGAATGATCTGGATGGGCACATCGATGTCTTGCAAATAAGGCATACAAAACTAAAATATCATTACCAGACGCATTTTCAAATACTAATGGTCCGATGATGGCTCTAGCCCAAAATCTACCTCAAACAGTGAAATGTTGTGGTTGAATTTGCTTCTCAATAATCAGTGGCGGATTTTCTGAACTCCATTTCGTGAATTTTGATGATAAAAAAAGCCATCAAGATGAAAATGACTCTCATCGATGATGAAGATGATTTCGTTTGATTGAACATTCATTATTTTTCAAATATTACTTAACAGTGAAAACACGTTATTCTCTTTCGTGTTGCGCTCAATTTTCTACAATGTCTAGAGCATGTCAAGATGGTGCTGTAAATGCTTTGCATTTGTAAAAAGATATCTCAACAAAATTGGAGAGCGCAACTGCATGCAGTTAGCTTAGAATCAATGTAACTGAAAAGGCTTGTTTTTTGAGGTTTCACGCGGATTGACAACACAATAGAGGAAGACCTCGTTTTAGGTGTCGCGCACAAATAGAAGAGAATGAGGAACTGAAAGTAATTCCCTAAAAACCCCGCACACAATTTTCGGACTGCAGCGCTATCAAAGTAAGTTAGTTTTGGTAGGGGACATTAGTCGGTACTACCGATTCTATTGAAGTTGTGGGCCTTCTGCAATACTTCGTCATAAGACTAAACGTTTCTGTTCTTTTATGAGTACAAATTAAATACTTTCCTTCAGGCACAAACACACAAATGCACACTTCGTAAATGGATTCTATACCTTAATGTCAAACAATATTTTTTCTGTAACAAAGTTTTATTATTCTAATTTGCCTAACATCATTACATTGAAATTATTTCTACACTATGACTTCATTTTTAATTTGTACTTGGGAAAGATTTTACATTGATAAGATTATTAATTGCGAGTGTGGCTGAAGGCGATTTGCGAATTTTTCTGATGACGTTCTAACCATTGAGGCAATCCAACTCATCTCAACGTTTGATTCAACCAAGGCTGATGTAGCTGAGCTACAATAAATAGATGTTTTTGTTAAATTAATGTGAGAACATTATTCCAGACGGTATAGCTAAAACATGCGGTAGTGACATAGTTCTTTTCTCTAATGTTTGATAAACAAATCTGAAAGGAAGCAATAATGCAAATAAAACGATTCATGACTGATTCGATTTAGACAGCATTAAAAATAAATACATAGATTAGATATATAAGATAAACAATTGACAAATATCCAACTGCGATAAATTAGTACTCGTCTTCATATTTTGGCACTGTGCACTCCTTTCTAAGCTGATTCATCAAAATTGTAAAAGTAAATAAAATGGCTCCAAAACAGACCTTCGATGTAAGTTCATACCAATTTATAAAAGCAATTCAAAAAAGCAGGGTGCAAAAACTACTAGCTGACAGCACGCAATAGGCAAAAAGTCCACCTTCCCACACAACTGTTGAACATCGATCGATTAAGGCTCGAATGCTCCATAATACAATAACAATTCATACACTCTTAATCAAGACCATTAAAAATGTATGTAGAGGGATGAAACGCCTATTTGAGAATTTAATGACCAAGACATTTAAAAACATGTCTGTTTCGCGGTTTACTAAATGTTTTGTCGATATATGTTATGTTCATGTAACTGCTAAAAATAGTTACATACTTCATACATACACACGCCTTCCAGTCTACACAATATTGACTCAAAATCGTTAAAGTTATCATCTCTCTAAAACTGTTTGCCTCCCTATTTACCTCTTCCACCAGCCCATATCTATAACTTTATCAGGTGAGAATAGCCTTTTAATCGTAATCGTCGTAACAGATTAAACCAAACTATTTCGAGAAAATTTCAAGGAGACCCGAGACGGAAATTTGGAAGATATTGTGTTCCATAAATGATCCCCATGTGTCTACTTCATAAAAGAATAAATGTTTCACAAGTATCTTAACAATTGTTCGTTTTATTAAAAAAAGACAAACACCCTACATTAAGAAACTTACCAGAGCCTCGGATATGATTGTTTCCAACTGTACATCACGCACAACACAACCCAGCATCGAATTTCGTATTTGATTTTGGACCTTGACAGACAGATGTAGCGAATGCAAATTTCACAATCACTGCCATGAGCCGAGCAAAAGACGTATAATCTACTATGATTGTGCAATCAACAACAAAAGCCAAGCCTGCTAAGTAACAGACTTGACCAAAACGTCTCGAGTTCCCGGCATGTCAACCAACACAATGATAACCCATATGAAGGCTAAATTTGTCAATAATATGTGCGTTTTTATATTTTTAACAAAAACTGAAATTGACACTATCAGCGATAGTTTGCACTTGAGCTGCTTGACAAAAAAAAAATTAACTGAAATGATTAATTAATTAATGAAATTAATTTCGCAATGAATAGTCTATTGATCAACCAATCAGTGTCTAGAATAATGGTTGTTCGAATGGACTGAAGCACGAGAAGCTTGTTTCAACCAAGGAACAAATAACGATATGCCTAACAGGGCTAAGTCATGAAAATATTAAAAAAATTTACATCAGACAACTGCAATCGCAAAAAAATCGTTGGGATCTTTGCTGATTGATTTGAAAACCGCCTAACCGCACACTAATCGCATCAGAAATCCTGGTTCCAAGTGAAAGGTGTCTGCCTGTCTGCTAAAAAAAACCCTTGTTTGGAAAAAAAAAATTATATGTACATTGTGTTTGGCAAGAGCGTGTAGCTCGTAAAAATTAACAGATTGATCACAACCTAATTTAAGGGATAAAAAGGATAAAATAAATTAAAATGTTTTTTTTTTTTTACTGCAGTACAATGCGAATTCCGTATTGAGTGGTCTATAGTATATAAGGTTCGGTTTGAAGCTGTACAGATCAAAATTATCCATTACAGCTGCCTTAACCGTTGTTTTTTTTTAAACAATCTAATAAGAATTGTGTGGACAAACAAATAGCGAATTATCCGGCAAAACTACTTGTTAATGGCTAATTTTTGTGCGGTGGAATTCAGAAAAATGGTAACCTTCAAAGGGAATCTCGATGCGAAACGCTGTGAGGGCGAACCACCTAAATAACCGTAGTCCTTTCTGTGGTTCAGAGAGAAAAATATTTTTTTTTTTACGTAATCTGCTGGCGCTCAAAGGTTTTGAGTACCCCTAAAACACTTGCACACAACGCGGGAGATGAAAAATTAGGGAGGAAAGAAAGAGAGGATATAATAAATTCCTTACATATTGAAGCCAGATCAGAGGAGGTGAAATATTTTTTACATTGCTTGAAGTAAATATTTCACAGTATTTTTGGCGACAAGGTAACTTGTCATTCACACATATACCAGAAATGAACAATTTTCCCGCTTCAACGATGCAAGTGCCATTCATGGATAACGTCTGTCTGTAGCTTTAACGACAGCAGACAACATTGTGTTTTGAAAGCATAAAATTCCACTCTTTTGGTGGTTGCCCTATTTATATCAGAATTTAATGAGCTTAACATACGTTGCCGTTTCCGTTCTGCAGCCTAAGAGTAGGAACGTGAGTTGGGAACGAATATGAAAAGCAGGGGGTACTGTCGTCAGCAAGGAATATATGGATTACCAATTGCATACAAGAGATTGTTAATGAAGATTAAAGAGTATCGGAGACAGAACGGAGTCCTAGGTCACCAGTATTTATTTTGCAAATATCAGATTTAAAACCATCCAAGACAACTTGAATTAAACGTTTCGAAAGGTAATTTCCATTTTATCCATTAAAGAAGAGATTCGTTGGTCCCAAATGCACCCCTTTTCGACAAAACTCTGTCAAGTGCCTTAGAAATCTCAAGTGCAAGTATATTATTCTAACAGATTGATGTACGCTTCGGTTCCACTTTTCGTCGAGACATGCCAAATCACCAGTGGACCTTTTGCTACAAAAACTGTGCTGCCTGTTATTGAGAAGTTTTCATGTTTTGAAATATTTCATGAGCTGAGGGTTTATCAGCATTTTTATGAACTTGGGAAATAGGGACGTGGTTTTGCCAGTGTAGAAGAACACCACTTAAGAAGGGGAGATAACCATCTTGGTACATGTTTGGGTCTTAAACTACTACACGAGTGCCAACGTGGATTTATCTATTGTAGATTCGACTCACTAAGGCGGAGACAATACACAAACTGGAAGTGTTGAGCTAACCGCAAAGTGTACAGTAAGCAGATTGGCTTTGTCCAAAGAGCTGGCAGCTGGATTGTCATTATAAATAAACGTTGGGATAGAGGATGAGACAGAATTTTTAATGTTTTTGACGACCAACCTAAAATTGTTACTACCTTTAGGACATTGTAATATTTTTTGACTTAGTTTGTGATCATATTCAAATTTCACAAGATAGGCATTGCAGTCATTTTTGGCACGTTTCCCTTTGTCGGTCCGGTCTTGTAGGACAGAAAAAACTCTAACCTTGACAGCCTCTTTACAACTTGAGTCACCCAGAGGGATAAAGGATTCCACTCCAAAGAGAATAATGTCTGTGATGGCATCAGCAGCTGCATCCACGTCGTTAAAACGAATTAAGCCCGCTCTAATTAGCTTTCTCGTATTTTCTTACGGTTCTCTAAGAAATCTTTTTTCTAACTGTATAGTCGGTTTACAAGAAATCAGCTGATATTATACAGTGATCCAAAGAGCCTAAAGGGGAGAGCACATTAACGCTGTACTTATCAGGATGAGAAGTTAGAAACAAGTCCAAGATGTTGGCGGTATCACTATCAACATCTGGTATTTACATGGGATCATTTACAAACTGGGTCAAGTTATTTTCTGCCGCGAAGATCTCAACGCATCGTCCTTCAGGTGTTGTCTGTCTAGAATGTCGAAGCCACCCAGAATTTTGGCTTTTTCAGTATGAAGATACAGGAATACAATTCTCTGTATGGATTCAGACAGCGCATCAAACTCGTCAGAAGTCGAATTGTTGTTCAGTTTGCAGCTTCTGTAAATAAAGCAATAGTGGATAATTTGTTAACGCAGATGGAGTTTTAACCACATGATATTTAATTCCGGATTGTAACAAGGATTACATTGTGGTGGAATTTGGTAATTTACATTACTGACCACGTAAATGTCGAAACCGTGATGAGAAAAGAATAGTATAGTAGCACTAGTTTGTAGACAGCTAGCTTCAAATCTTAGTGATCTGAGAGATGTGACGGGGACCTACATGTGTTTCATCAAGTGCCAAAACAGCTGGTCTGTATTTACTGACGTGAACGTTCGCAGAAAATGAATACCTTTTTAGCACGAGATTGTTATATCCACTCTAAGTTGGACTGGCCACCTCAGTCAGATACCGATTAAAATGCTTGAGCACCTTTGAAGCAGAACATCAAAGGATAGAATGTAAAGATTATTTCTAAAAGAATTCGACAGTAATTGTCCAAGGACTATGTAGGCAAATTGGCTCTAGGTTGTCTACAAAGATGTGATTCGCTAATTGGTAATGAAAGAACTGATAAGTTTATTCAATATTTAAGTAATCAATTTTAAATCACAAACTTTTGCTTTAAAAAAAAAAAAAAAAAAAAAAAAAAAAAAGGCGCGACAGCCCGGTGTGGACCAAGGCCACTTTTCGCACTCATTTGTGTTTCTCACTTTGTGAATTTTTACACTCCTGCGCAGGGCCTACTGTTTATTGCCGGTTCCGAACGGCTTTCCAGAGAAGCTTTTCCATAGGCAGAATTTGACTTTCATCGTTCTCAGCAGCTTGGCTTGGCGTATTCGACAACTTGGCGTATTTTACGTGGGGATCTCGGCCTAAAAGCGTACAAAGTTCAACTTGTGCAAGAATTGAAGCAAGAATAGATTTATGTCTCCTTGTATGTGAACTATCCTTAGCTCCAGCCCATTATGGTCGTGAGGTTAAGAATTGACTAGATGAAGAGTACGGTAATCGTTGGATAGGAAAAAATGGATTTCCCGACTTTACAGTGTTGGATTTTTTTGTATGGGGAAGAACTAAAGAACTTGTTTATTCAACCGAAATGACAACTTTAAGTGAATTGAAAGAGCGTATTTTCGAAGCGTCATCAAAAGTGAAGCAACAATTAGAATCAATTAACATTCGCAGTGAAATCCTAAAACGGACTCTAGCATGCATACATAACCAAGGAGGAATTGTTATAACTGTTTAAGTACACAAATATATTAAGAAGTGAACTATCCTAAACCACATAAAATCATTTTTTATTCATAGCCTTTGGAGATTAAAGCAAAAAAAAAAACTATTTTTTAAATTATATCTGCTGCATGTTTTTCCAAATATCATAGAATCTATGCCCTATGGGTTTTTCTGCAAACTTAATGATTTTATTTATTATTGTTACGTTCATATGAAAAAAATAGTAAAACATTATGTTAGTTAAGTTATTAATTTTCTGAAGGAAAGTGATCACAAGATCAAAAATTAGCATTGGCAAGAAAAATGGAACAGCCTTAGGATGTCTGAAGACTCAAAAAAGATATCAAATTTATTAAACGCAGTTACAAAGGCTTGTATTTTTTCTAAGAATGAAGTCCTAAACGAAGTTTTTACCATAAGTACTAACAGAGTCAGGTACACCAAAGTAGCATTTTTTTTAAATCATCGATAAATAATGTCTACATTGGAGATAGACCCTTACTGTAGAACGATTTTTTTCTAAGAATATACCTAAGAATCATTTGACAAAATATCCTTGATGAGTTAGGGAACACCCTATTATACTATAGGGTGTATTGTACTATAACACTATAAAACGATATACATCTTATGTTTTATGATATAAAATCACTTCATCACTATCAAAGTTAAACAGTTTTTTTCAAAATCGTATTTATATTCGCCTCTGCTTGTATATTTTTTTCAGTGTATTGGATGCTATATCTCAGAAAATATTTCAAATATGAACTATACATAACCTTTAGAACATTTCAAAGTAATAAAAAAAAATTATTCAAAATTTTAGATTTTATCCAGCTATGTCTCCTTAATTACTACATATTTCGTTAAACAAATAATATTATATAAGAGTTGTAAATTATAGTATTTAGAATTTTAGAATACTTTTTATTCAATCGCCTAATGCAGCCTCACATTAGGAAGTAAAAAGTCTTGATTCGATTAAATAATAGGACTGTACCGAAGTACATGATAAGCACGATAAGGTGCGAGTTGAAAGAAAAAACAAAAAAATGTTGACCTAAACATAAAAATACCAATATTGTTTACCTAAGCAGTAAAATCGAATAAAAAATGGAAAATAAATGAAAGAAATATTTCTTGTTGATGTCATCAACAAGAGTTTTGAAGAGAACTCTTATGGAATTCAGTTTCCATTTAGGAAAAGAAAAGGGTAGGCTCCATTAGCATTAACTTTAGTACATTGGCATCACCTTTTTATATGCACAAAGTAAGATACAATAAAAATCTCAGCTGATTTTGTTTATTTGGACTTTTGTATTTGCGTTTGCTGATGTATGTATGATGTATGTAAAATAAACATTCAATTCAATTTTAAAATATAACCGGCCTCTTTATAGCATCATGCAAGAAAACAAAAATAAACGTCTGCGCTGTATCAATCGGGCGAAAAAGATGAAAGACTTGCTGGTTAATTTTACCCTTTGCAAAGGAATTATTTCCGCAATTAATTGCTTATCCATATACATTTCTTCATCGGAACTCGAAATCATTTTTAAATTAAAACAAATACTTACACTTTAAAATAATTTCAAATTCAGATGCAAATACATATAAAAAGTCAAACCAATGTTATGTAGTAAATTCAATGGAAACGTAATAGTTTCTTTGATAGAGTAAAGTTTAAGTAAAAGCAGACTATTTAAATATTATTGGTACACTTTAGACTTAAGTCTTTATTAATATTCAAGTCGACACCTTTTTTAAGTCGCGACTAACAATTCGTTGTTAGTAAGGCCCATAATCCCTATTGACTCAGGCAGCCCACAATGTATTTATGCTTAAAATTCTGCTTTGTCGGTATTCTTCCGGTGTTACCATTTAGAATGTTTGGATAATGATTAAGTATACCATAGGTCCACTACAACCTTATCTTAGCGGAAAATTATTTAGGAAATAATTTTGCAAGATTTGATATCTGTATCGATATGCAGGGAGGTACGAGTACTTTACATTATGGGTTTTCTTATATCCTAATACATAGTAATTTCTTAAGTTCTAGTACATCTGTATTTATCAATTTAAGTATAGGGTTTTCTAATAACGACTTGACAACTTTTTTTTTAAATAAAAAGCAAACCATTTGAGATATTTCAAAAACTTTATTATTGGCTTGAAGTACAATCAAAACATTTATGAATGGAAGTCGACTTCGTTTATATGGCCACCGTGTGCACGTTTGCAGCGGTCGATTCGTTGGACCCAATTTTCAACGATTCGTCCGCTATTTCGCGTTCAATGTTGGCTCTGAGCTCTTCCAACATCGTCGGCGTGTTAGCATAAACAAATGACTTAACGTAGCCCACAGAAAATAGCCAAGCGGCGTTAAATCGCACGAACGAGGCGGCCAATCGACTGGCCCATGTCTTGAAATAACACGCTCACTATACTCACTCTTCAATAAATCGATTGTAGCGTGTGCTGTGTGGCTTGTGGCACCATCCTGTTGAAACCACATGTCGTCCAAGTCCATATCTTCCAATTCGAGTCAAAAATAATCGGTGATCATGGCGCCATAACGCTGACCATTCAAAGTAACGTGACGATCGTTATCGTCGACGAAAAAATATGGCCCAATAACGCCGCCGGCACGCAAACCGCACCAAACAGTTATTTTTTGTGGATGAAGTGGTGATTCATGAAGCACATGTGGGTTTTCACCCGACCAATAACGCATATTATGTTTATTGACGAACCCATTGAGCCAAAAATGAGCTTCGTCAATGAAGATGATTTTGCGATGAAGTTCATCATCTTGGCGCATCTTCTCCAGAGCCCAATCGGAGAACATACGTCGCTTCAAATGGTCCATCGGCTTCAATTCTTGAGTCAGCTTGATCTTGTATGGGTGTAAACCAAGATCCTTACGCAAAATACGCCATAATGTGGTCTGAGCGATGCCCAATTCTTGAGAACGCCGTGGAATTGACTGATCGTTTGCTACGGACGTCTGAACGGCAGCGATATTTTCGACACTTCGACCAACCCGTTATCTCACTGACAAGGCAACATCACACAACGAATATGTAGACTCAAATTTTTGCACTAAACTTGTTTTTGCCTGTCTACTAGGGCGAGAATTACGACCGAAAATTGGAGTTAACGCTCTTAAAGTTGCAGTCACTGACCCCGAATATCTGTAGAAAATTTTTATAATTTGCAGACGCTGCTCGTTAGTGTACTTTACCATGATGAAAATGAGTTTACTGAATAAATTGACAGTGACAGTTTGATGACTAGTGAAAGAGTGCGTTCACAAATTAAATTCAAAGTCTCAAGTCCCTATTGGAAAATCCTATAGTATTATTTTAGAGTGAATCAATTTGTTTTGTATTTCTTTAGACTATTGTGGAGTTTCTTATGTTCTTCTTTTATCTCTACGATAACGATAAAGTTTACATACTCAGTCTCAATTATTCGATATGGTACGTTGTCTGGACTTTGTGATTTCTTTCTGATTTGCTGGTGTATGATATCGGTAGGTCATGTTCTATCTCTCCTTATTTAAGTACTGCTCTTAGAACAAAGTCTATTGCGTTCGTTGTTAGTATGAAAAGTTTGTTTCAGAATATGGAATGCTTTTTCACATTCTTCTAACCATATAAAAGATTGAACCCTGTTTAGCAAAGAATTTGGGCTTTTAGTTAAACCTTCCATAATAGTTGTAAAAAACTACGAAACTCCGTACCTTATCTGCATTTTTGGAAGCTGCTCGCTAAATTTTGCTGGGTCTGTTTTTACACCTTGCCAGTCTCAGAAGTCGGAAAGGCGTACAACTTTGCGCACTCCTGGACGTAAGGAAATAATCAGGGGAACAAAGCCAACTAAGTGTGGTGCTGAGAAATCATTTTTAAAAAGTGATGTCTAGTTCAACACAACTTAAAATCAGTTAAAAATAGCTATCCAGCTAGTTTCCGTAGTTGATTTAAACAACAATAGCAGGAGAAATCAATTGATTTACCACTGTCTCAAAATGGTATCAATTCTTCAAAATTCATAGCTCAAGTATTACTACCACATAAATGTTTGCGCGAAAAGGTATCGTTTATAGTTTATGGCTAACGTCTATGGAATTTCAATATAAAAACAAGACTCTCACTGTTCGCCCGAAGTTTAGTCAGTGGACGTTAGTAATTATGGAGTCTATTGCTATTACTATTTAGCGTGGTTTAACTAAAACGCAACTTGAAGCTACCAAATGACGTAATGGCGGCAAGTTGTATTACTCAGCCCGTTTGAATTTCCGGTGATCACAGGCAGTTGCTAATTAGTTTTGTTCCGATTATCAGATAAAAATGTAGAGCATGAAACTGAGAGTTTTTATTTATCAATCGTCGTCTGGGTAGATTTTCTAAACATATCTTATGTTTAGACCTCTAATATAAGCAATATATCAAGCACCCAACTACTTGAATCTCCCAAAAACTCTCCAGATATTTTATGATGCTTGCATTAAACGGAATAATGCAAATAGTCGTAGACGCTTCATTTGATTCCTTGGGTTTCTACGGATTACCAAAATCTAACCCTTGGTGGAAGACGATAGACAGCAGTCTCGTTTACCTTCTAAAGAAAAGATGATGTGTTTCAAAGATTCTAGTTAGCGGAATATTGCGGTTAGTGAAGAGATCTTTTTCCTGAAACACAGTTCTGAAACTGATGATATGATTGTTTTATTCCTAATACATCTCTTGAAGTAATATTTCTTTAAGTAAAAAATTCATTGAAAAATTCTCTGACTACCATAATACTATATGAGTATAGAAATTGTAATGAAGTTCTGTATTTGTCATACATATAGTGTTTAATATCATGGTGATTATATGCCAGCAAGAAGCTTAAAGTTAAAAGTATTTCTTATTGCAAACAATCGATAGCATCTAATGAAAATGTATGCAATTGCAACAAATAATTTATTTTAAAAGGAAATAAATAATTAAGATAATATTTTTAAACGAATTAGTGGGTATTCAAGACAGCAAGAAACAAACATAAAGTTAGACCAAAATATCAAAGAGAATTGGTTCTAGGTTGATATATCTAATATTAAACAGTCATAATTTTACCTGCTTAGTAAACACTCCTTAATTTTCTGCACACACAGTAAAATTTATTCTGACACAGAGTAAAAAATATGAGATATAGTAGTGCGGAAATCAGGTGCTGGTACTTTTTTTTTAAAGAAGTTGCTGCATAAATGAAGATTGGTTGTCAATCGAAAATTGTAGGTTCCTGATTGCATAAAAAATGTTTTAAACAACTTGAAGCAATATAAATGGTGGACTGGAAGGATTTTTAGGTCAAAGAACAATAGATAACTGGGATATCTACAATGTTTTTTTTTATTTCTGCAAGGTTAAGCACTCCAGATCTCCCATATTAAAGTTCGGAATGAAAGATTCCATAATAGATGGTTTTTAACAGCATTGTTTATTATTTCGCAAATAATAGAAATGACCAAGGTTTAACGTGATTCGAGCAACACATTCTAAAATCTAGAGCTAGTCCCAAGTATTTAAATTCATCTACTCAACGAATAAATATAACAATTCAGATCCCTGGAAAAAGTGCTAGGTGATCTATCAGTTGCCCAAGTACAATTCAATACCTTGTGTCTTTTACATTCCGGTACGTGGAAATGAATATCGGGTTCTAGTTTTTACGTAGAAGACAAACTGAAAGGCATCATTTTAGTTTTGGAACTAATAAACAATTTATGTTCATTAAACCAGGTAAGTAGTGAATGAAGATCCCAGTTGAAGTCCGACTGCAGATCCAATGAGAAGGCAGTTGGTGCACCTTTGAGATTAAGTTCAAAACGGGCATTTATTTAAATTGGTAGCAAAACAGAGCCTTAAGGAACATCCAAAGGGAGAAAATTGTTTGCACTTCTTACTTCATATATCTCCACTTCACTCTTTTTTTTTTTAAACGACAATGCCCATTCAATTAAGATTCCACGAAACCCTGCTTTTTCCAGTTTCCTTAAAAAAATTACTGTGATTGACCATGACAAATGCCTTGACGATGTCAATATATAATAACTTTAACTTTTTTCTGTCAAGGTTTGACATAATTTGCGAACAAAACTTTCCGAAAGCCAAATTAGATAGGGCTAAAGAATTCAGTTTTTTTTTTTTTTTAAATAAAATACCATTCGATTTTTTTTAAGTTTTTCGTAGATTTTACTTATAACCGAAAGAAAAGTGATAGGCCTATAATTAAATTTTAACATCAGAGCATTTTTTGGACAATGGTATAACATCAGCGTACTTTAACTCATCTGAAAATACACCTTCAAAAACACAACAATTATAAATGTGTGCTAAAACATCCACAACCAAGTACACAAAATGTTTCTTTGCCAAGGTTTAGCACAGCTCCGAATCTCAAGCAACGATTATTAAAAGGTGATTCTATTAGAAGTTATTTTTTCAGTGGGGATTTTACGACGATTGCGTCTACAAATTATTCAGCTTTATTACGAAAATCAGCGTTCTACGGGCAATGTATTTCGTGCGCTTAGAGCAACTTATCGTCTACATAATCGCTTTACCATCTACTATAAAACTCTGAAACCCAATTTACACTATTGAATAATATGGGACCAAGTAGACCACATCTAGCACGAAGTGAAGGAAATATGATATAGCAGCGGTAGTGAAGAGTGTATGCGATGACCGTGATGAATCGATTTGGCGCCGTTCCCAACAGCTTGGCGTGTCGTATGCTACAACTTAGCGTATTTTACGTAAGGGTCTTGGTGTAAAAGCATACAAAATTTATTTCGTGCAAGCCGGCCGTGTTGTTGGGGTCTTGAAAAGCTTTAAAAATATCCACATTTTCCGGCCAAAATTTTGTTCAGCGATGAGCTCCATTTCCGGATTAAAGGCTACTTCAATAAGTAAAATAACTTTGTTAGGGGTCCGGAGCGACGCAAAGAAGTTCAAAATGTGCCATTTCATCCAGAGAAAATCGTTTATGGGCGGGTGAAATCATCGCTCCATATTTCTTGAAAACTGAGGTCGACGGAAAGGTAACTGTGTATGGCCTTCGTTCGATTTAGAGTGTAAATTAAGAAGCCAGTAATGAAGTGATCCGTAATTAGTATATCAAGAACATAATTTTCGCAGTTACTGGATATTACCGAGATATTGCTTAGATATCCGTATATATGGTCTAAACCTCTACCCGATACAGTTTTAGGAATTGTCTAAACGGTAGAATATTGTCGAAAGAGTTCCGATGATGGGAATTTTAGTCAATCTTAAGTCAAGGAAAGAAGCTTTAGCTGAATGAAGTAATTCTGACGATAAAAAGAAACATATTTCGCTGGTATAGTCGAGACTAAAGACCTTATTATACCTATCCTTATAATGAATACAATGAATAGGGACCAACGATCTTTTGATGGCTTAAAACATTGCGATTGGTTACACTGACTTTTCTTAATATTTTCATGAGAACTTTACGTTCTTTCGACCAAACAAAAATGTCACATGTAATACATATATTACATATGCGATTGGAATAGGCACCGACCCACGACAATGTCTCGGATGCCTATTACTTTAAGTATGATTACCCATCATAGCAGTGGGCTTATTTCTCCTCTTATGCTAACAAGTTTCTGTTGATATCTTCTCATCGATGATTTGACTTGAATAATTATTTCAACTACTATTATCAATTTCTGGGTTAACTAGATTTATATAAAATTTAGGTGCTAATTTTAAATGTTATTAGAAAAAAAAAAGAAGATTGCTTTGTCGACATTGAGACAATTTGGTTTAAAAATAATAAAGATGTCTACACCGCCATATGGCAAATAACACCAGCGTCAACATGTGAACGAACGCTTCATGTCTGGTATTAAAGCTAAATTTGTTAAGATCGTTCTACTCGCAAAAAGGCTCGCATCCATACACAGAGGAGAAGGACGACGACACTAAAAATAACTTCTTAGAGCGAATGGCTAAATTTGCGCATAGGTCATATCTAATTGCCGAATTGACGAAAAGCTAAGAAAGGGTGCAGGTTTTAAAGTATGGAAGCAGTTTCGAATTCAGGTTTACAATGAATGAATGAATTTTCATTGGTCCTACAAAGGAAAAGCAAATCAGAAAAGACTGCTTCTTAGAAGTAAAAAGAGGAAGTATTAAGCTCACGGTCAGAGAAATTGACAAGTCCTAATGCAAGAATGAAGTACAAAAATGTTACCAACGAGTAAAAAGATTACGTCAAGGCTACAAACCTTAAACCAAAGCCAGGAGAGAACGACCAAGGGAATTGTAGAAGGAGGATTTAAAATGATCATTTTTTCGATCGTATAATATTCAGTCAAAATGAACTATCCAATTATGAAAATTTACTAATAAGAATTCAGTCCACTCAGCTTGAGCGAAGTAAATGTAGCTAACTCTTAGCTTAGGTCCAGAGAAACTGCTGGAGCTGACAGTAAAAGAAGAAGTTTCGGTAACCATACATCATACATGGAAACTCAAATTTGATTGCCAGATTCTCAAAAAGGGATAACATTCAAACCTTGTTTAAATTTTAACAAGTCCTGAAGACAATTCTTTGACATTTGTCTTCAGTATTGCTTGACAATTCATTATGAATAGACTTACACCGGAAGAATGTTTCACTCAAACTTATTTTGAAAATCGGCTTTCAATTCATGAATCGTATAGAAGGTTAGGTTTTATTTATTTTGTTTCGGTAACGACCATTTGAGCTATCCGTGGTGTAGATTAATTGTATACTACATACAATACATGTTGGAACTAAAGCCACAAGGCTTTTGACAGGAGTTCGTAGATTGTACAATTTGAAGTTGACGCTATTAAAAGCTCGAAAAATGACCAGTAATTGGATTGACAAAATACGACTCCAAGTTTTACGTATAAAGTCGCATCAAAAGCATGTCATAAAATATTCTTCATGACAGACGAAAACTTAATTTTATTGCACACCGCTCAATTCTACGTATTTTGAGCAATCTCGGGGAGCGTGAAGATGTTTTCAAATTTAATTGCTAAATGGTAATACTTAATGAATTTCGGGTCAATTATTTCGGATCTTGGACACTAGGCCTTTATATATCTTGAATGGGTTTGTGACTTAATTTATAATTACACAGTTAACGCACTTCGCTATAAGTTTCTAAAAAATGAAGACCAAACATTGTTTAAATTCAAAAATTCAAAGATTGACTTTGAATGCCAATCTGTTAGACGGCTTATAGACCAAACCATATAGTTATATGTTCCTGTACAGCTAATTCAAACACGTTTTTATGTACATACGATCTTTTTATTTTTATTGGTAGGTGGTCTTTTATTGCAAAAGTCAAATAAACAACTAACTCTTGCACAATTCGATCACTGCAATCTTTTCGTAGAGAAGAGACTTTGAGAGAGCGATTGTGCTAAGATCAAACTTTGCACACTTAGTGTTTGCATCGATAAAACACTAAGAATAGCAAGAACCAGTTTTCATAATTGGATAAGTGCGAGCAAAGTTTACACTTCTAGGGGTAGAACTATTAGCTTATACAACACCTCTCCAACCAGAAATTTTTGGTCCCCGAAAAGGAATTTGACAGTTGAAAGAATTAATTACATTACAAAGTTTAGATTTCTTACAAATATCAACAATTTAACAGTATGTTCATTGGCGACCACTTCATTTTGTCTACAAGTTAATTGACTTAGATATATTTATAAGCTATATATGTATTCCTGTTCTAGAAAAAAACAAAAAAATTCAATCTGAGTAAGCGCTACCTTTCGCGCTGGCTGCACCCAATCAAAAAAAAAAATAATAATAATAATTTATGGATTATTTTAATTGAAATATTTTCTTTTTGACTATAAGATAAGTAAATTTGATTTTTATAAAAATTTATTGGCCTGTCTGTTATGTAAATATGTAGTGACTGATCTTCTTGTGCACTGTGAATTGTGGCCCCCGTAGACAAAGCATCGTTGTCCTTTGAAGTAAGATCTGCCGGTGCGGTCAGCAAAATTTTTAAGGTGGTAAAAGTTTTTTGGTAAATAGAATCGGAAACATTTACTTTTTCCGTTTTTTTTTTTTTTTTAATATTTAATAAGGGGATGCGCTACTTTGGCATAATCTTTGATAAATTTTTGTCAGTATCCGGTAATACCGATAAATCTCTTAATTCCTTTTTTATCGGTTATTGGGATCAGGTTTGATCTCATTGTTAACTAGAACATGCCCCAAATAATTCGTACTCAGGTCGGCGAAATTGCACTTATTTACTTGGATTTTTAGATTACATTCCTTAAGCTTTTGAAATATTTTTCTGAGCGAATCGAGATGCTCATCAAAGCTTGTAGAAAAAACGAGAATGTCACCCAAGTAAACAACACAAGTTTTATTTATAAATTCGTTGAGAACATTGTTCATGAGTCTCTGGAATGTTGCGGGGGCGTTTCTTAGGCCAAACGGCATTCTTAGAAACTCATAATGACCGTTTTTGGTTGAAAAGGCAGTTTTAGCTATGTCACGCGGATCAACTTCGATCTGGTGAAAGCCTTTTACAAGGTCGATTGTTGTAAAATAGTTACACTTGCCAAATTTATGGAAAAGATCATCTATGTTAGGCATAAGAAATCGGTCCACTATTTTTCAGCGTTAAGCTTCCTATAATCGATTACGATACGCCAGTTTTTTTTTTTTTTTGCTCTTATCGTCCTTTTTAGGGACAACCCATATGGGTGAATTATAAGGGCTGTTACTTGGCCTAATTATTTTTTGTACTAGCATCTCTTTTATTTGCCGATCAACTTCGATGCAATAAATCTCAGAGTACCGATATATTTTGTAAAAATTGGTCCGTCACTTTTTTATTTTAATTGAATGACGTATTTTATTAGTAAAGGTTAGACTATCGCCTTCTTTATAAAAAATTGACTAAAATGAGTACAGTTTAGATTTAAGTTTTGATAAATCGGCATTGCTAAGGTATTTTGCATATACTTTGCTTGAAATTTCATTTTCAAATTTTTTAATACAAAAAATATAAGAAGGTTTAGTAAGGAAACTATGGTTAGCGTACCTTTCTTCATCGTAGTTAAAGTACATTGGTATGATTGCGCTGTCTAGGATGAGTGATCTTTCTTTATAGTTAATAATAGGGCTAAGTTCGCAGAGCATATTGTTTGCTATTATATCGTCAAATTGATCATAAAATTGATACTCTAAAAAATCTACCAAGAAGTTGGCTTTTTAAATTCTTGAAATAGAGGGATCCTATAAAAAACAATTGTCCCAATATTACGATCGAGAACTTTGAGCGTATGGCCTCTTGATGACATATATTTCGATTAATTACACTAAATTCTGCCCCACAATCAATAATAAACCTTAGGGGTCTTATGTTGTTTTGGATAACTATATATGGAAGTTTATTTGTTCGTCCGGTTGAAAATTTCGGCAATGTGAACAGCAATGCTCTTCTTTATTTTGCTCAATTATATTATTTTGGGATGACTATTCATCAAAAGCCAAATCCATTGGTTCAGTGTGGTGCTGCCTCACCCGTTGGTTCGTCGAGTATGCCCATTTTAATGATAGTTATTTTGCCGTTGCCTGGATTGAGTCATACTGTTACTTTGTCCGGGTTGAAAGGTCTGTAAATTGTTTGGTAAATCAGTTGCTGGTCTTTGCTGTGATTAAGTATGTCTTAAATAGTTAAGTTGCCTTGGCTGATTGAATAGTTGTTGTTTTGTCTTGTCTGGTATTTATTGGGAAAGGAATTATTTTTATATTTTTTGTGGATGCAGGACATTAGATTCCATTGGGACCTAGGTTTTGGTGATCTATTTCGATTATTATTTTATAGGCACTATGTAAAGAAAGAGGATTGCGACTTAAAATAATGGATTTAGTTGGTTCTGGTAAATTATTTTTAAAAACATCAAGGGCAATTCTGTTATTAGACTCTATTAAATTGTTATCGATACTATTTACATTAAGCAAAATCGAGTTATTTACTCTACTTAATAAGACGTTTATATCGTTGTAGAAGTTTTCGACTGTTGAAGTAACGCGTTCTGTGCGAATAAGATCGATTAAAACATGGATTGGCAAACTATTGCCGAAATTATTTTTTAACACTTCTCTTGTTTCTGTCCAAACAAGTCTGCCGTGTTTTTGTAATTCTATACGCGCGTTATAAATAATCTTGTCTTTGATGTAACTTGTCAGAAGAACTTTTGTATTTTCATCAAATTCATCGAAAGTGGTAGCCAATAAATCAACTCTATCTAAAAAATCCACTATAACTTTCTTCAAGAATATAGTTGCCTTCGAGGGCGATACACCGATTGAAACGATTTTTCAATCTTTCGATACCAGTTTTGTAGTACGATTTCGGTTTAGCCTCAAAATAGGACTCTGTTTCGGCGATTACTTCTTCATTGGTCTTAAATCTCTTTCCGGTGAGCATTGTTTGAGGTCTGAGAACAGGAAATAGTCGCTGGGGGCCAAATTTGGAGAATACGGTGGGTGGGGAAGCAATTCGTAGCCGAATTCATTCAATTTTGCCATCGTTTTCATCGGCTTGTGACACGGTGCATTTTCTTCAAATGCGGCCGTTTTTCTGCGAGTTCGTCCTTTAAACGCTCCAACAACGCAATGTTATAGGCGCTGTTGATAGTCTGCCCCTTTTGGAGATAGTCGATGAAAATTATTCCATGTGTATCCCAAAATACGGACGCCATAACCTTGCCAGCCGACTGTTGAGTTTTGGGTCGTTTTGGACGAGGTTCGTCAGCTGACTGCCTAGTGTGAAGTAATGGAGCCAAGATTCATCCATTGTCACATACAGACGCAAAAATTCGGCATTATTGTGGTTGAACAGCTTTAAACACTCCTCTGAATCATCAACACGTTGTTGTTTTTGGTCGACTATAAGCAAACGCGGTACCCACTTTGAACAGAGCTTTCGCATGTCCAAATATTCGTGTATGATATATCCAACACGCTCTTTTGAAAACTTCAGAGCTTCAGCTATCTCGATCAACTTCACTTTATGGTCATTCGTATTCATTTTGTGGACTTTTTTGATGTTTTCATCTGAAACAGCCTCTTTTTGAAGTCCACTGCGTGCATCAACTTCGGTGCTTGTGTGACCACTTTTAAATTTTTCAATCCATTTGCGAATGGTTCGTTCGTCTGGTGCAGAGTCGGGGTAACACTTATCAATCCATTTCTTTGCATCGGCTACATTTTTTTTCATCAAAAAAATGATAAATCAACACACGAAATTGCTTTGAATCCATTTTTTTCACAATAACAAAAGTTAGGTAGGTAGAGGTAATTTATTTATTAATTCTAAAATAAGCTTAAATCTATCTACAGCGTTGAGGGCTTCCATATTTATACGCCCCGTTATCCCAGCTTCCAAAGGCCAAACTTTGAACTCGCGCCAGAAATACTGGTACAGTTTCTACTCGAGCGTTTTAATCTCTTCAGATGGTAAACGATGGTGTGATTTTCTTTCCTCTTATTCCAGCTTACGAAACCAAACTTTGGACCCACGCCAAAAATATTGTAGTATTTATGAAGTATGTATATTTTTCGGAATTTATTGCTTTTATATTATGTGGATGGATATTTTAATTTTAGGCTGCCTAGGTTGATCTTATGTCCGTCTGCAAGGGACGTTAAACGGAAGAAAAACACAACCACGAAGTATAAGTGATCTACAGAGACATAAAATAAATAGAAAGAGAAAAGTTTAATCAGAACCGTAAGGTCACCTATAGGAAAGTAAAGTGGCTTCGTCTAGTTTTGACAAAACAACAAAGCACTAGCAATTTGAAAGCCGTTGAGAATGCCAGTGTGACTAGTTTAAAAGTCAAAGACATACAATTTTAAACCGTTAATAACTACAAGTCGTTGTCACTATTAAAATACTAATGACAGCACGTTGAAGGTAAGTACTTTATTTGAGTGTTGACAAGCATGTGAAAGCATTTTATCGATCGAAGGAAATGAAGCGCTTGCTGAGAGTAGAACATTCTCAAAAATCGGCTCCGAGAAACAGTGCGTGAATAAGCAAATCGTAAACAAGCTAAGCTATCTGATTTGGTTAACGGAATTTGATCCTTCGTATGGCGACTAGATCGCAAAAGACACCATCCGCAATGATGTGTGGGCCGCAGTGTCCACCAAAAGTTGCACTCCACCAGTTTTGTTGGACCCTAGTGTTAATATTAACGCTACTGAGTATCGAGAAATCCTGGATCTGTGAACAATTCGGGTCGACAGTATCCACGTTCATGCAAAACTGTCCGGTCTCACAAGATGATCCGAAAGTTACCGAAATATAACATATCGCACTTCATTTCTACTAAGCAATGGCTCGCGGATTCACCAAACGCAAATGCGATAGACATTTTTTTTTTTTTTTTTTAAATATGCAGGACAGTACCAGGTTTAAGAAATATAAAAGTGTGAACGCGCAGCTCATCGCCGAAGTTGGCTCATTATACTACAAACCCACCTGTGGTCAGCGCGCAACTTGTCCGTGTGCAGACTCTAACCCATCAAAATAAAAGGTGGGTACCTATAAATAATTTTCTGTGAAATTGAAGTAAGAATGGTCAAAAATGTATATATAACCAGATTTTCAATTGGTAAAAATTCAATCACCGAATCTACTCCTATACGTCGGTAGTATGAACACAATTGCTATCTCTGGTTTGACTTATTCAATTGTAAACTGTACAGAGATCTGATATACATAAAATAAAGCGTCGAAACGAAATTCCATAGTCCGCCACTACACTTATTGGGAAATTTGTCTACGAAACGCTCTATATTTTCCAATAATAAATTCCCCAATAATTTTGGGGCACAAACTGGCTTCACAGACATTAACGTATCCAATCGTAAACATTAAATTTCCGTCAATGCACACAAACTTCTTTTGTATACAAAACTTCTGATGCTCTCCAATGTGTTAAGTGCTTTGAAAATTTCGTTAGTGTATCACTATTTATAGAACTCGCCTTAGTTTTGCTAGATTTCTTCATAGGAAATTGTTAGGTTGGTGCGTGGCTTCAAAGCATTTTCTCACACACATTCGCATAAACTTTCAATCATACACTCATATCAACACGTGTTAGAAAATGTAAATCAAATGGACGATGATGGCGAAGCAAGATTTTAAGGTACTCTTACCCGAGATAACCGTGTTACAGATACTCCTTTCCTTCGAGACAGTATGACATCAGCATACAAAACCTTTCAATTCTAAAAAGTAAGACAAAATCAGACATAGTAGCTATTTACTAGCTAATAACGTTTAATTACACACGCAAAGACTAAAGTGGCACACCCAAATTTTAACGTTCGCACAATACGCTTCTCATTTTATTTGCGAAATGAAAATTCTACGTAATGAATAATTCATACGATTCATTCACTCATCTGGTTAAAACAAAAATATTATCAATTAGAAATCTATGAGAATAAGAAGACAATAGCTTTGGATTGAGAGAATGTTAATTTATAAATAAATCGAAACCCTCGCATGAATATTCCCGCATACTACGAGTTAGTCGATGTAAAAGAACTGATATGTGACCTTACACGCTTGAACCGGTAGCTTTGACATACAATGACCTATCATTTGATTGCTTTAGGGGATGGATGTGAAATTGGCTTTAGTTAATCGTCGTAGGTCACATCAACCTTTAATGTTTACATTCGCAAATCGCTTCATTCAAATTGCAAATATCACTAATATTTTACAAATTTCAAATGCTATCGAGTGAATTAGAAATGCCAAATGGATTAATGGAACCTTGTGACAAGCCCATAAGTAGCAAACCTGCTCCTCCAAATATTTACACCCAGTTGGAATGTATGAAACAAACCGAAGCCGAACCCAACTGTTTAATTATTTCAAACACACACATGCACATGTCCTGTGCATAAAATTAAAAAGTTTTTATTCAGTCGGCCAATAATAATGTATGATACAATATGGCTCACCTTACACTCTTAAATCCTCCAAAATTTGTTGAATTTAAACAAATTCATAAACCCTTATCCATTCGTTCCGTTTTTGTGCGGGGCAAAGACGGATGGCGTCATTCCCTCTATGACGACGGTGGGTAAAGACTAAGAATGTTGCTTTTCAAATTGTTCTTTTATTTTTTCTGTTTCTTTTTTTTTTTGCTTTTTTTTATAACTTATACACTAGAACAATATTTTGGTGATAGGAAAGCACTTTTGCGTTGAATTTTTCAATACTCTGTCAGAGACAGAGCAAGGAAATTGAAAAAAAAAATCACAAACACTACACACTTTCGGTAGGAACTCACGAAGTGTTTCGATTAAAACACAGAGAATTTAATTGGCATGAAAAAGAGCTCCAATAATGAGCCTTTAGCGGTCGAAGCACTGATAAAAATTAAAGAAATTCTTCATTTACATAAATAAACTTTTCATTGCTATCGTGCAACAATATACACCCTTCTGACAGTTCAGCTCGTTGACAACTGTTCGCCAGAGAATTTACATATTAGATATTTAAGGTAGAAATTTTGACACTTGCGAAAGTAAACATAACGAACTTTTCCAATTGGAGCTGGAAAGTAAAGATTTCAGATACGCACACATATGCAATTCTAAAATCGGTTCACAATAGTGTATTAGAAATGTTTTACTTTTTTAATTATTAAATTGAGTTTTTTTTTATTGGACTGTTTCTTGTTGAATTTTTATTTTATAGATGTAAAGCAATAAAACCAAAAAGCCTAAGTTGAAATTGAAATATATTCACAAGCAGAGGTGTGTTTTGCGTGCACAAAAAGTTATGCAAGCTTTAAAAACAATTAAGTTAGAACTAAACACGGTCTTAATAGATATTTTACCATGAGAGTGGTGAAAAAAATCTAATTTTTAAAAAAAACTATTATTTCGACATCTGTCACCTACTGCGTTAGAGCTTCCTTTGATTGGCGTTTAAAAGTTAAAACAAACCAATCAATGGGAGCTATCACAATATTGCTTTGTGCTCACGTTGACGTTTACCAAACGTAATCAAGGTCTAGATTGTTGGCTATTTTGAACTTTTGTGTTGCTTTGAAGGTTGAATATTCATTTCGTTCGATGAGCTAAAGGAAATTTAAATTTGTTAATTTTGGTTTACAATGTCTTTTGAAGGAGAATTTATTTTCCTCGTTAATAATCAAGCTTTTGTGTACAATACAAAATGGACCACGGAAATGTGTTACGAAGGAACACGAAATGGCACAAAATTACGAAAGAATTAGGTGGACTGGGTGAGTTAATAAATTTTCAAGAGAATTGTATGCATTTATATTGGCATTAAAAATTGTATTGCAGTGGAAGAATGTAAACAGCGCTGGAGAAGTCCTTGTGTTCGCTTTGTCCGGAAAAAAAAAAAAAAAAACATTAAGAACAACTATCTGAAGGTGCGGCAGCAGAATGGGATTTACATTTCATTTAATTTTTTTTTATATAAACAAGTTAGAAACAGCAACATTCCAACTCTTGGTTAAGTTGAAGTTCTTTCAACACCTCAACGACGCTCCCTAAAACGGAAGAAGACTGCTGACGATTAGTGGATAATTTAGTAGCATTGTCAGGAACAACTTCCACACTAACCTTAACTAAAAGTTTTAACAGAAACAATTTATGTTGGGTTTGGCAAGAAAGATCAATGAAATGTCAGTGGAATCAATAAGAGGCCTTCAGGCATACTTTTTAAAAAGAAAATGTTTTGCTTTAAATTTTATATATATATAATATTGTAGGTTTTCAAATATTCTCTTATATAGAAAGCAACAGCAAGTAATTTTGTGAATGAATAAAGGTAACTTGTGAAACGTGTGATATTTCACCATTCTCACCATAATTGTCTACCAAATTTGGTGGGCAATATTTTGAGCAGTGGTGCTAGGGTGAAAAAGAATTCTTATTTAAGAATTCAGTCTTCCGCCTTTTTTGTATGTTTGGAATAAATAACGGGTGTTGAAACAAGGGGAGTATGATTTTAAATGTCTATTATTTTACAGTTGATGCACGCAGGGTTGGTATATGCTAACAGATGTGAACTATAAATTTGGGAAATTTGCATTGGAACGCTAAACAGTGAAAGAAAAAACTCAAATCATTGAATTTTATTTCGAAATTTCACGTTCAATCACGAAAACAATGCGAAAAATTTGTGCCAATTTTGTACATAATCATATGCTTTTTGAGACGTGTATGCGCAATATAATCAAAAAGAACAAGATATGAAGACGCTGAAACGTGTTTGTCCCGGACGTTTAGTAAAAAATATCACCACAGTAAAGTAAAGTATCGAAAATGACTCAAACGTCTCCATTCATCACCGTTTTCTGAGCTTGAACTCTCCAGAGTCACATTCCACCGAACGTGTCCATACTCAATTCATACAGTACATCCTCGGATTGTGGTACTGGAAAATATGCATGTTGACATAGAATTTTGCAAGAAAACCTTATTTTCGGATGAGACCCATTTCCATGGCGGCTACGTTAATAACCAAAATTGCCACATCTGAGGCACGGAAAATCAAGTGATTCAGGAGATGCCACTGCACCTAGAACTAGTAACTATTTGATGCAGTTTATGGACCGAAGTTCTCATACGGCAGTATTTTTTCGAAAATGTATGGAAATGGAAAAGCCATTGCAGTAAATGAGGCGCGCGCCGAGATAAGATGAACAATTGTTTGTGACCGAAGATCGAACAGTTCTTTGGCCACGTAATTTTGCGTTTCGGAGACACCCGTTGTCCACTAAGATCGTGCGACTTACCTTCGTTAAACTTCTTTCTTTGGGACTATGTTAAAAGCAAGCTCTACGTCAACCATTCGCAAATAGTTCCAACTCTGAAAACGAACATTGAAGCCCACATCGCCGAAACAGACTCCCAATTATGTGAAAGAGTAAAGGGTATTTATAAATTTTGAGAAAAAACAACTGCTTCCCATTTGCTTGGCAGACAGTTAATTCCACATGCAAAGAAATCGTAGTTCTTAAAGCCGATCAACGCTCTAATATCGGCCTATAAGATTCCCAAATCCTCATAAATTTTGTTTGCATACCAATATTTCAGTAAGCGAAAAACGTGGTAGTCTGAAGGCGCCTTTGTGGGATAGTATGGCAGATGAGGAAGCAACTCATATTCCTTATTAGCAGTGGATTCGACGACACAAAGTTCAACCTGCGGACGTACATTATCACAGTGGAAAAGAATTTTATTCTTTTTTTGCGGTCTTTTCACCCGGATAGCAGCATGGAGGCGATTAATTTGAGCTAGGTTAACGTCGCTGTTAGTGTTAAATTGCCGTTTGAGGTTTTTATTCGAAATCTGACACTATTTACGTTCATCATCTTTGTTCCACCAATAGTAAAAACCATTTGAAATTATTTCCCAATGATGGTTCCACTTCTGTACCAACAAACACACCACATTGCCTTCTTACAGTGGACTTCTTTCGGTATTCCCTTCGGTATTTCACCTGGCGAAACGCAAACCTTCTTTCTTTTGATGTTTTAGAAGAGGAGTCATTATTAATCACCAGTGATGTCATAAATATGATTTTCGACACACAATTTTCACCAACAAAAACGCGGCAACATACCATAAACGGTGTATGAATATTATTAAGTTTATAATTCATTTATTAAAAAAAAAATGCACAGACAAAACAAACTTATTTTATTTAATAAATAAAAAACAAAAAAGAAATATTTTAATTCAAGCTTACACATTTACATACATATTTCACGAATAACAAATCAGTCCAAGCCTCGCTCATCTCTGTACATATTTCTGGTATGTAAGCGCAAACATTCTTTATCTGTCTTCAGTTCTACATAATTGTGACCTCTCATCAAAATTTCAGTATGAAGAATTAAACAGAGCTTTCGATTATCAAGACGATTCCGTAGTCCGGTTTTGTTGAAGTGAACTGCTGAAAAGGCCCTTTGCACGCCTGCTCCACTATATGGAAGACAAATAACCAACGAAAATAATTTTTTAACATTTGGGAACCTCCTCCATATCAGAAGGATTCATTAATAAAAAATTATTCCAAAATTCCTGAATGCTTTCGAAGAATATATCTGATATGTAAATGTCTCTAAGTGACCAAATCCAGATCACTAAACTCGGATTTGGGAAATAAATGAGGAAAAACTTTGCAAAGCAGAATGAGTGAAGAAAAAGTTATATTTTTTAAAGAAATTGGATTCAAAAATTCGAGGACCTTAAAAACTTCCCAAGCTCGAGAAAATTGAGCGAAAAATTTCTAAAATTTTTTCCAAAAAAGCTTATTTCAGACTCACCGATTTCGGAGCATTCGGTTAGCTTGACGAGAACTTAAGTAGATATCCTCGATTGGTAAGAAATTGCTTTCATTACAATATTTAAATCGGGAATTTTTCTATATATTTGCTTCTTCATAAAGTAGTCGACAAGTGTACGAGCATTCACCATTAGATAAATTTGTTTATAAATTATGTGTATCTACGAGGTGTGTTCAAAAAATAGGGTGACTTACGTACATTCGATTATCGATTATGTTCAAGTATATAGCATAGTTGGTTTGTTTTTGACCGATAGGAAATTTTGTGTAAAAAATGGCATCAAGTGCTCTAAAATACTTGAAATGTTGACAGTGGTATACGGTGAGTCTGCTAAATATTTGTCTGTTTGAATATTTACAAATGGTACAAGCTTTTTCAAGATGGCCAAAAAGATGCCCCAGTACATCAACAAAAGATGATAACGTCGAAGCTGTGAAGACAATTCTTTTGTAAAATCGTCGAATTACCATAAGAGAAGTTGCTGAGGCATATCGGTCGGCTCGCGTTATGTAATTTTCTTGGATGTTTTGGGAATGAGACGTGTGTCAGCAAAGTTTATTCCGAAACTTCTTAATTTTGGTCAGAAGAACCGTCGCATGAGCATCGCTCAGGAGCTCTTGAATGACGTCAATGATGATCCTGACTTGCTCAAAAGGGTTATAGCTGGGGACGAATCATGGAGGTATGGTTATGACATCGAAAGCAAAGCCCAATCATCCCAATTAAATCACTCATTAGAGTCAAGACCGAAAAAAGCACATCAAGTTCGATGAAATGTCAAAGTTTTGATCACTGTTTTTTTCTGATACCGTAGCGTAGTGCATTAGGAGTCTTGCCTCAAGATCGTGCGGTCTATTAGGAGTATTACTTTAAAGTTATATGCCATTTCCGAAAAGCAACACGAAAATAACGTCCGGAATTGTGAAAAATCAATTTGGATCACGATAATGCACCTGTTCATTCGTTGTTGCTTGTGAGAGATGTTTTGGCCAAAAACAACACGTCAAGCACGCCAGAGCCACCATATTCACTGGATTTGGCCCAATGCGACTTTTTTCTGTTCCCAAAACTGTAGAGAAATATGAAAGGACAGAGATTTGCAACTATTGAGGAAATAAAAACGGTAGCGCTGAAAGAGCTCAAGAGTATACCAAGTGCTTCAAGTATTGTAAAAAGTGTTGGCACATGGTATTATATCTGAGGGGAAGTTCTTTAAAGGACACAGCATTAGTATTGATGCATAAATAATTTTTTTTTGTTAAAAAAATATAAAATCACTTTACTTTTTGAACATGCCTCATATAAATCTAACGACAGCATTTGTCAATTAAGTATATCAAGAGACAATATCAACAGTTTGAAGTTCATGAAGTTCATGACGGTGGATTGTGTTCGCCAAATACACAATATGCCCAAATTTTTTATTTTATTTTATTTTTTGTTTTTTCGTGAGAAATCATAAAGGCGAATAATAAAGGTTTTACAGAAATTATGATATATGATTTTGATCCGTGGACTTTTCTCGTTTTCTGTACTGGAATTCTGGAATCCTGGAATACGGATAAAATCCCTCAATCTGGCACCAATGATGCTGAGTCGTTTAGTTTGATAAAATTGTGTAAAACAATAGCGGTTTTCACAATTTTTTAGCAATGCTGGGTGCTATATTAAGAGTGGTTTTCAGTATTCGACACTTTGCCACTAAAATCTCGAAAACACACCACAAAGATTAAATAATGAAAGAGTGGCTGTTAAAGAAAAAACACACAGTGTGATGCATCGTGGATCTGTGATCCTCCTGCTCTTGAAACCACTTAGAGGTTCTGACAAAACGTCGGGGACTGTAAACGTCTATGTATATTGTTTAGATCACATAAGACATTGTAGAAGAAAGCTCCTGTATGGATTTTTCTTCTTTGGCGAGAGCTGGGTATGTACAGAGTAGGTGGTTAATTGTATCCTAATCCTCCTTATCTTTCTCCTCCTTCTCCTCCTTCTCCTCTTTATCATCTTTCTTCTCCTTCTCCTCCTTCTTCTCCTTTTCCTCCTTCTCCTCCTTCTCCTCCTTCTCCTCCTTCTCCTCCTTTTCCTCCGCGTTCATGCAGCTTCTAAAGAAATCATTTGTAAAAACGCCAAGCCTTCTTACATGCGTGGCTGTAAAACAGTGTCCAGCTATGACAGCTATGTTAGCGCTGATATGTTTCCTAATTTGAAGGATTAGCGTGGTATACCGACGCTTCCTTTTTAGGTAAGAGCGCCTCTACCGCAAGTTTTTCGGCCCCACAATTCCCTAGAACTGCTCTGCCATCGGTTTTAGAATTTTACGAGACTGAGTCTAGGGACATAAAACCTGCCTAATTATGCGAAAAGATGCGGATATCCCTTGCATATATCCCAGAACAGAACTTATTTAATCGCCAGAATTTTAACCTGGAACACCATATACTGATTTGGAAGACGAAAGTTGAGGCTTAGATTAAGTTTATGTGAGAAAACACCGTAACCAACCCTGCTTGCATTGGGAGTTATAACTTCGATGTAGTTAGGGACTGTGTATACCTTGATTCCGTAGTTACAACCAACATGTCATGTGTTAAACATGACACAGAAATCAGACTCAAAATTATTCTTGTTAATTGCTGCAACCTTGTGCTCTAGAGGAAATTGAGTAACAGAGCCCTTTCTCGTAAGACCAAACTGGCTTTATACAAGACCTTTATCATTATCATTGCTCTATGGCCCAGAGATCTCGTTTTTCTCGATTGATTGATTGAGGCCCAGGTCAACCCCAGATAGCTTGCGTAATATGTGAGAGTATTGAACATGAGGCATAGGAAGAGTAAAGATAGGTTGAATAAATTTAACTACGCGTAGCATTCTGGACATAGGTTCATGGTATCCATAATTCCTTTAGTGAGGATTAATAAAAAAAGGAAGAACTGATCTAAGATTTTGTTGACTAACGTTCAAAGAGATGGGTTACAATAGAGCAAAAGAATCAGTGTTATCAGTGTCACCAACTTGACATCGTGCTGTAAGGGGTTGTAAGTCTATCAGTTTTGGATGATCGAGATAGGGCGGAGAGTTGAACTGTTCAGTACATAGTAGATTCCGTAAGGAGCCAGAATAAATCTTCAGTATACATTCTACGCGCAATATATGGGTGGTGTATTAAGGTGACCGCGGCTTGACTGGTATATTTACATAACAAAAGTTATGTAAACGCATTTACTAACATATGTATCGGAAACTCCTTAGAACGGCGCTTGATTAATCCGAGCTTTTATTATGGTGTTAATTATATTGGTACGAAAGTAAAGTTTGTTGTTACAGATAACACCTCAATTGCGCATTTATGTTGCTATGGAAACAGGTTTATTATCAGTAAAATAGGTTCAGGGTAAAGTTGTAGGATGTTTCCGAGTGTATGCTATAATTGACATTTTTTGTGGAAATGTGGAAAGCCTGTATAGGTCTTCTTGCAGACGAAATATGGTATGCATATATGCACAGTCGGAGGGAGACGAAATATGCTGAACGTTTTTGATGTCATCTACATATGGTGTACTGAAATAAACGAATTGACAATAATACAGTTGACATCGTCAATTATCAGCATGAACAACAGATGAGCGAGATTTTTTCCTTGTGGTACGACGGAGAAGTTGTCCATGGATTGAGATATTGTGAACCTGAAAAGAACACTGTACTGTCGTTCTTTTTAAGAGGAAATAATCCACATAATGAGTTCGGATTGAACATCAAGAGCCTTCACTTTAGAAAAAAGAACTTTATGAAGAATTGTATCGAAGGTTTTGCTGAAATCGGTCGTGATTATATCAACTTTTTCTAGACAACACGAAGTACTTGATACTGATTCTGTTAAGTTTGTGTTTGCGCCTTCTCTGCCTTTTTTGGAGAGGGAATTAGGAAAAGTGCCTGGTGAAATTGAGAGTTAAAAAAAAAACTGTGAGAAGTTATTGAAATTATTGTAGGAAGACCATTTGGACAAGGAAAGTATTATTTTTTTTAGTTTTAAAATCTTTTTTTAACTAATTCTAGAGTTACGTACACCGTAATCAATGATGTTTTCGAAGAACTGCTCAAGTAGAAAATGTAAAGGTTAAGTGGTTAGCAAACTAATGACTAAAGAGAATATTTGAGAATTTGACCATGTCGAAAGCGGATCACTAAACACTAAACTGTTTCGAGAGAATCATTTTAGTCCCAATTATATTGACAAGGAATGGAAGAGGAGATTCAACCACGAATTATACGGTCTGTACAGTCAGGTCTCTACGGATTCAACGGCCTGATGAGTCCTCAATTCTAACCCCAAGGGACGGCACAAAAAAAAAACGACGCATACAAATGATAGAGGAACTCAACCAACTTGAAGTGCGGCACTGAAAAGCCTTGCTGGTTAAGGCCTATATTCAACCCAAACAGTAGTGCCACCTAAGTAAGTAAGCGCCTAAGTCGATCGATCCATCATCATCAGTTTCGTAATTAAAACGAAAATATGAAGGATACAACATTTTCTGGATAACTTATTTCGGTTCTAAGCCGCATTCTTTAAATATGAAATATACACCCTCACTGACACGAACTGCTATAATTTCCGTTCATGACAGTGAGCTCAAATTTTGACATATGACAGATAATTTTATTATTTACAAGCCTTTTAAACGATTTGCGTCTCAGTTGTGTTGATGGAATTCAAACGTGATAGTGTGATTGCTTTATATTTGGCTGAAAAATCACAAGTAGCTATCGTTAGAGCCCTCCAGCACCTCAACGTGAATAAATCATGTGTGTCTCAAACCATACCTCGTTGCAAAACGCTATGGAGGTGGTCATAAAAAAACAGCAGCATCTGCAGAAATGGTTCGGAAAGTGAAGGCTCGAATTGAGCGAAATCCGCGTCGAAATGGAAGAAAAATGGCTCGTGAGCTCAACATATCGTTGGAACGGACGCAACACATACTGAAAAATGAGCTTAGGCTCAAGCCATCGAAGTTCCAAAAAACACACGATCTTACACCGCAACAGAAAAAAGTTAGAGTCGAAAGAGCGAAGGAGTTGCTACGCTTGCACGAAGGTGGTGAGTTGACGAATTTGTTTTTTTTCGATGAGTCGCCATTTGTTATCGAGCAATATGTCAACAAACAAAATGACCGAGTTTACTTGCCAGAGAGGTCCTTTGAAAACTTACACCTTCGGACGACCATCAGAAAACAGGCAACACCGATGGTGATGGTTTGGGCCGCCATAACTCGGGTCGCTCTCCGCTCGAATTTTAGAACCGTGGCGTCAAAATTAATGCGTGGACATTTCAAAAAGACTCGGCACCGTCTCACAAAGCGTGCGTCAACCAAGATTGGTTAAAAAACAATGTTCCACACTTCATTTCTTCGACACAATGGATTGCAAATTCTTCGGATGCAAATCCGTTGGATTTCTCTGCCTTAGATATTTTAAAGGCGAAGGTTGGCACTAAAAAATACCAAAGTTTGGATCACCTCAAACAATCACTTCGCCGGAAATGGGCCAAAATATCGCAGAGCAATGCTCTCTTCGGCCTTCTCAAGGTAATTTTTCGCGCCAAAGGTGGACATATTGAAAACTACTGATATAATTTGAAAATTGATGTATTTTCCAACATTTTTTGCTTTGACACAATAAAATTTATCAAAAAATAAAAAAATTATAGCATTTTAAAAAGTTGCAGTTCGAGGTTATAGCGATCGGATTTAAGTAGCAGAAAATCTTCATTTTCATTCTTTTGTAAAAGATTTTTTGTGAGCAACGCGTTGCCTTTTAAGTTTTTTATGGCATGCTTCTTAGGACTTTTCTAAGTAATTCAAAAAAATAAACTATAGCCGAACGACAAATGGGTATTTTGGGAAATCTACTGGGCAGATAATACCAACTATAGAGCTGAATGCAAATCTGTTTAGTTTATTCAAAATTTAAATAAACTTGGTTATTGGTTTTTATATCATTTGGAATTTTTAAATAAGCATTTTCTTAACTCTTTTAATTTCTGCTGCTAGTTTTGGATTTACAAAAACATTTTCATGTGGTGTTCCCATCGTTAGTAGAACAATATCTACTTTTCTGGTTTTAAATGATTTTTTAATCTGCCTTTTTCCATTTTATTTATATGTACTTAGCTATAACTGTACCTTATTTACTTCAATAAAACCCTCGAAGTGTTTTGAGATCTGAAGTTATTCTTCAGAATGAGTTTCGTTCTAAGTATCTAGTCACGGGATACAAGTCTTTATGTATTGCATTTACGAGTAATATCAATCTAATAAAGATGCACTTTCTTTCATATAAGTCAGAGTACAGCCTTGAGGCAGAGAGGTATGCTTTTCAGCTATAAATCCTTTTTTGTCAGTTAAAGAACAAAACACTTTTGCTGCAAGACACAATTCTTGGATTCATCATGATGTTAAAGGTAGATTCAGTTTACGCTTTTTCGTTTTATGAAATGTTTCTTTGAATGTCTTTTGCCATTTGCAAACTATTCCAAAAAACTCTTTAAAATTAGATTTTTTCAATAAATTTTCCGGTTAACTGAAATCAGACTGCGACTTGCCAACAAAGTGTGATTGCAAGGGTACTGTTTCTACTAGTTACCCATGTTGGAGTGAAGAACGGAAAATTTCTTGGTCAAACTACTCTCTGAGAATCCCTACTCTCACTTATATTTAGAAGAATAGAGTTTTTATTTCAAAAAATCAAATTTCGATAACTTTTTAATTTTAATACTAGTTCGCAGCCTTACCTCCCTATATAATAAACCCTTACCATGCAGGCTAAAATGGCAAGGGTATGCCCGGCCAGTAGCATTATATTGGCCTACGCTATCATAGGACTTACAACGGACTATACGGAGGAGATTAAAAAGATGTGGCGAACAAACTAATGGCCCCGGATAGAAATGGTCTTACTGTTAACGAGCCTTGCAAACGTTTAAAGGACAACGACCTTCGAATCTGCACGTGGAATGTTCGAATTTTTAACATGCTGTCAGAAAGTGCGATGGGATTGGACGGACATAAGGAGAATGAAAAATTGATATGTGTTATATAATATGGTGCTTACTATAGGAGAAATAAACAGAGATTATTCGAATGTGGGTTTACCATATGCAGCAGACTTAGGCAAGAAGTTTTGAACTCTCGACACGTGAGCGGGCATCGTATGAAAATCTGACTTAAGGCTTATTTCGAAAAAATAAGCTTAATATGCGCCCATGCCCCTACAGAAGACAAGCACGACGGCACCAAAAAATATTTCTACCAGCTCCTCGACAAGACATATGAGCAATGTCCGAAGTCTGACGCCAGGATAGGAAAGCAGGGAAGTGGTAGGACACTTGGTAAGCGAAGGCATGACTGGCAGCGGGTCGAAATATTACTATAGCAAGCACATGGTTTCCTCATGTCAGTATACACCAAGGGACATGGCGGTCTACGGACAACTTGACTTGTTGCAGCCAAAGTGCTACAACAAAGAAAACTACTTTGAGAAGATATAACGTACGCAAGCTGCAGTCGCAACAGACCGCCAGAATCGAAGTGCGAGATCGAAAATATTGAGAGGTTGTATGTACTCCAGTAATAACGTACCAACGCAAGAAAACCTGAAGAATCGAATTGAATAGGTGCTGAAAATATGGCGTTCACAAGTAAAAGGGGACCTTAACCGACTTGGAATGCGCAACTGAAATCAGTTAGCTAAAGATCGAACTAACTGGAAGGACTTGTTAGTTGAGGCCCAAATTCACCTCGAGCTGTAGCATCACCTAAGTAAGTAAGTCATTAGAGTCCTGACTATATGGCAATATATTTCCGAATAAGCTGTTTAAAGTCGGGGCCGCTTTTAAACAAAAAGCAAGAAAAAATTCACGAGTGCTTGTTTGATTTACTTAGAGAAGGTTTTCGACAGTGAATAGAGACTCTTTTACAAACTGAACAGACTGGGCACAAATAAACCACTGCTGTACATGTTTTTTGTAGTATTCTCACCAATAAATAGTTCGTAGCGAAAAATGGCAATGACTTTTGTTGCAATATTTAAAATCAAAAATAAAGCGCGGATAATTCGCTGATCCTGTTCTAGATTTACATTAGCGAACTTCTGGGATTACTTCACCTTGCCATGCTATACGCGAATGACTTGATAACATACTCTGCTGGCTGCCTTTAGTGCTCGAAAAAAAAAAACAAAATCAAACATGGCAAATATGTAAAACTCTTTCGTTGAATAATAATCATGTAAAATGAACAGCGAACATAGGTACTCACATTTGAAACCAAAATAACAATAAAAATATTTTCATTTTGTTCTAAACATAAAAGAAGAAAAAAACACTTAAATCTTTTTTACAATTCTTGTAAAAATTTCAGTTTTTAAATTGTTGTCTGTGGTCCAGCAGTTCACTAGTATATTCTACAATGTAGATTCTGATGATGGGCATTGATGCCGGACCCTTATATCCAGCTCCTCACACCAGTGGTGTGGCGTGGAAAATTTTAAATGATAAGTCAGAAAAAATATGCACCTGCAAACGCTTTCTAAAGTTATTTTGTGTATTGCAAATCGCATATAAGAAAAGCTATTCAAGTCAATTTTTTATACTTCAAGTCATTAAAGGTTAAATTTACAATGAACCTAAAGTATAATAAAAGTGGCTTCGAACGAAACCTTTTTTGGCAGATGCAAATGTGATACCTTAAAGAAAATTGATATTAAGTAATAAAAAAATTAGGAACTTCACAAATGACGTTTTGGTAAATAATTGAATAAATAAATTAATACATAAATAAAAAATTAAGTTAAAAAACTCCACGAATAATATTTACAAGTATGGTATATAAAAAAAAGATTTTAAAAATTATTATTTTACAAAGTTAAAAATAGAAAATATTAATGATAGGTAGGAATTTAAATTAAAAACAGTAAAAGTTGGAAAAAATTGTAAAAAGATTTGTTAAACTGTATTCTGCAAAAACTTTTTCATAAAAGTTAGGTCTACTTTTTATTTTTAAAAGAAGTCGCTTTTCTAGTGATAGAAAATCTCATAATCAGTGAGCATGTTTTCTCCTTGAAAAATTCTTAAATATGTATATATTCTTTTCAGAGTGAAAAAAGATCTCTCAATAGAGGTAACAGTTATCGGTAGTGTTGAAAATAATGCACCTAATTTAATAAGGAAATGTTTCACGTAATATTTCACTTCTCAAATATTTATACCGTGATAGAAGGTCAAGTTGTTAAAGTGAAGATGTAGTGTAGAGAACTTTTAGTTCATTTTTTAAAGCTGTAAAATCTAAAATTCCAGGAAAAAAATTAATTAGAGAAGATATTTTGTCATATGGGGTTGATAGCGCAAAATGGATGTATTTTGATTTATTGAGTAAATCCAAAAAAAAAAAAAAAAATAATAATAAATAAATAAACAAGTAAATCAGTGAAAGATTTATATCGTTTCTTTAGTTGGGATATAATATTGTCCTTTATTTCTACAAAAAGGAGCTTAAAGTGAATCTTGAAATCAATATCGAGTAATCGGCATTTTCGTGGAGGTTCAGCACAATCGTTTGTGCTTTCAAAAAAGGAATCAAATTTGTTTAGGAACTCAGTACAAAGCCAAGACTCAAAGCACTCGATTTCTTGCTTAGCAACTTCAACATTCGTTTAATTATGTTGTATTAAATTTAACAAAACATCCTTTTTAGCAAAAATCTCCGTATTCAGCAGAAAACAAAAATCTTTCTCTTCTAATTTAAATAATAAACTTTCGGCCATTGAAAGTTCGTCATTATCTCATTCTTTTGGATTGTCTAATATTTGGTTAAAAGTTTCAATAATATCTAATCTACAGTTAAAAATAACGCTAATTATTTGTGAATGGTAATGCCAGCGAGTTTCCGATACTCCCGGCATGAGTCGGCTTGCTATTTGTTTTAAAATATTTGAACGTTTAGTTGATTTATTAAAAAAGCGTATTACGGTATTTATATTGCCAAAAAAAGAACTTTAACTCAGGTATATTTTCTAGTGATCGGAATAACACCAAATTTAAAACATGTACGTAGCAAGGAATAAAATTTGCCATTGGAATTGCATTGGGTTTTTTTTTTTTTAACACCACCCACTTCCCCGGACATAGCCGCGGCACCATCGTAAGATTGCCCAATTAACTTTTCCTTGCAACCGTATACATCAAGTATATTAAAAATATTGCAGAGCCTAGGATTTTAACCCGATCTAAAAAAAACCTCCTGGAGGATGACTTTCGTCATCGCGGATAGGATTCTACCTAGTCGTTCGACTAATCGGCAATTTATTTTTAATTATTTTTGAAAAATTTGAGAAGAAAAATCCTCTGTTTGTCGGATTTCCGGACTTTTACGTTTGAAATATTACCTTATTTGTTGGCCTTAGCTAACTGTAATAGATCAAGAAGTTTTACCTGCCTTAATCAATATTGTCTGTATTCAATAGTTCGGTTATTTCTATATTAACGTGGTTGAGAAGCCTACTTCTGTGCCTTTGAACAACTTTTATAACTTCATCATCAACCATATCAATATTTAGATCTTTATGTATGTAGATCAGCATTGCGTATGTACAAAGTTGCATTAACTATGTTCGTTAGTATTTTATTTTGGAAGACTTGAATTTTTTGTAAGTTGGTATGGCATGTGCACGCTCACAACTGGAGCCCAAACTGGTTTTAGAACTTACTTGTATAGCAATAACTTATTGTAGTTGGACAGGGATGAGTGTCTTCCAATAAGCCAATACATTTTACTGTATCGCATGTTCAACTCATCTTTTTTTTTCTTTACATGCTATTTCCAACGCAGTTTAGCATCTAGAGTCATGCCTAGATTTTTGACTGTGTTTGATTATTCCATTACATTATTGATTTTGTATACTGGAATGTGTGGTACGTTTTTATACGTAAAATTAATATGAACTGACTTTAGGTCATTTAATCTCATCTGCCATTTTTCAGTCCATGCTGAGATACTGTCTACGTCCATTTGGAGCTTTTTTGTTGCTATTTCGACATTTGCTCCAACAGCAAGTACAGCAGTTTCATCTGCAAAAGTTGCTATAGTGGTTTCTTCACTTTCAGACAGGTCGCTAGTGAATAAGAGGTATAGCACTGGACTTAATACACTGCCTTGTGGTACACCAGCTTTAATTTCTCTTAATGTTGAGTACTCTGTCTCTTGTTTAATTCTGAAGAATCGAACATGAACTTAATTTGTGCGGTTTGCTAAGAGATGGCGTAACTTGTATTATTCCATTGTTATTATTCCATTGGAACATGCGTTAGAAAACTACTGTCATTGTACGCCATTTCAATATATGTCATTCATTTGAAGCGTAAACAACAATAATTTTTTTCACTCAAATATGTCGAATTTTGTGCCTGAAAAAGTGTTTTTGCGGGGAGTCCTTCTTCATTACTTTAATATGAAGAAAACTGCTGCCGAAAGTCATCGTATTTTGGTGGAAGTTTATGGTGAACATGCGATAGCTGAGCGAACGTGCCAAAAGTGGTTTGCACGATTTAAAAGTGGTGATTTTGGCTTGAAAGACGATGAACGTCCCGAGCAGCCAAAAAAGGAAATCATTTTTGCATCGGATTGTTACTGGTGATGAAAAATGGATCCCTTACGACAACCCCAAGCGCAAAAAATCATATGTGAAACCCGGCCAACCAGCCAAATCAACGGCAAAACTGAATATCCATGGCGCGAAGGTAATTCTCTGTATTTGGTGGGATCAGATGGGTATGCTATATTATGAGCTGCTAAAACTGGATGAAACCATCAATGGACGAGGCTACCGAACACAATTAATCCATTTGAAGAGAACAGTAGCCGAAAAATGCCCGGAATATGCAAACCAGACACGAGGCAATAATTTTCCATCATGGCAACGCTCGGCCCCACGTTGCTATTCCGGTTAAGAACTATTTGGAAAACAGTGGTTGGGAAGTCTTACCCCACCCGCCTTATAGCCCAGACCTTGCCCCTTCTGATTACCATTTGTGCCGGTCGATGCAGAACGCCCTCACTGAAATACGGTTCACATCAGAGCAGAATATCAAAAATTGGCTTGATTCATTCTTGGCTGCCAATCCGGCGCAGTTCTTTTGCGATGGGATCCACAAATTTCCAGAAATATGGGAAAAAGTCATAGCTTCAGATGGGCAATACTTTGAATAATACTATTGTATATGTTTTTCTTAAATAAACGTTCAAATTTTGAAAAAAAAAAACCGCACGAGTTAAATTACATACCCAATAGAAGAAAGAAATTATCAATCGGCTTATCGGAGAGTTTGCAAACAAAATCAATGAAAGCTAAGAAAAAAAAACCAAAACACAATTGTATTGTTTATTGATTTTAAAAAGGCATTCGATACATTGTGTCATCAATATTCTAAAACATAAAATAACAACAAAAACTGGGAGTTAGGGGATCAGTACTTTTATGGTTCGTTCAACAACAAAATAAAGAACAGAAATTATAAAATAAAAATAAAGGATTCCTTAAGTAACGCAGAGTCTTCGAAATATGGTTGGGCTAACTAATTTTTATCATTTACATGAATGAACTGCTTTCAACTCTTAAAGAAGTACAGTTTTTGCCTACGCGGATGATACGGCAACAGTGATCAGTCACAAAAATGTAGAAACGGCTGAAGAGATAATGCAGATGGAATTTAATGTAGTCACAGCATTGTTTCACGATAATGACCTCATAATAAATGCAAAAAAAAAAAAAGTCATGCAAATTCGTCTACCTCACATATTTACCCATTTATTATTGGAAACCGACGAAGTATGCTCAACAATTTAGAAATTTGTGGATTACAATTTTAAATGGAGCTATCTTGTAGAAACACTAACAAAAAGACTAAAACAAGCCGCCTTTACTCTATTCCACATAGGCTACGGTGTCCAGCGGACGATCTTCGACAATGCTACTTAGCTTGGTCTAATCACATCTAAGGTATAGGATACTGTCCTGGTGTAACGCCCCCAGTTGCGAAGGCTAAATACCATTACCATACCATTCAAAATATGATAAAAAGATCAGAACGACATAAAGAACATGACATCTGACAGTTCCTAAGAATTGAACCGCATAAACTGGAGATATTGCCAGCCTTCAAAAACTACAACACAAATAAGCTACCAACTCAACAAGTAGTCAACAAATTTCTGGTACCGAGATATAGCTTTCCCAGAAATTTTTAACGACATTCCGATAAACAAGGCAAATCTTCCTACATCTGTTTTCTTAAAAATTGTTTAAAAAAAATGTATTTAAATTATAATGCATCAATTTCTTAAATTTCTCAGTCTTTGTGTACCTGAACCTTTCTTTTCGAAATTAATAACAAATGACTTGTAAAAACGGAACTCAAAACAGCTATTAATTTTGAAAAATCTTCTGCAATCTTATGGGCTTGTCAGCTTCGCAGATAATACAATGTAAAACGCGAAATGTATATGCAATAATAATAATAAACAAAAATGCACATACTTAGTTTTGCAAATATGACTGACGTTGTTGGTATAGTCGATACTGAATAAGTGTATGTTAGTTATTAATTGCTGTGTTGTTATTGTAGTTGTAAATATTGTAAAGGTAAATGGCATTGTGGTGTCCACTGCTCTGTTGTAAGAAATGGAATTCACTGTAACGGTTTTATTCAGCCCTTTGGAGGCGATCGTAAAATATTCATTTCGTTAAGTTAAGGTGAATACCTTAGTGCAAAGTTTGCTTGACGAATATTGGTTTGTGTACTGAGTGGTGAATGGTGATGTACTCTCGAGCTTTCGAAAGCTCATACAAATTTCTCCAGTTGTGAAGATTCCGCTTGAAGAATTTTATGCAAAGATTTGACAAATTCTAGCAAAACCTTTTTATAATTATTGATATTTGTTTTTACCTTGTTACTACCTACTGTTCAGTTAAGTAGGTACTTCAGCTTGCTGGAAAAAAGCGAATGAAGGCCTTCCACAGAAGAGCTTTTGTGGTAAATGGTGTATTGTGTATCGGATTCATTCAATTGAAAGTGAAATCCCTTTAAACAGAGCCAAACTTATAATAATTATAATAATTTAGTCGATAAAATGTCTCCAAAACACACTATGCGACTAATAAGGACTAATCCAGCATAGATAAATTATGCCACTGGTGCTAAAACAGGTACTAATAGACGACTCAATTTTTTTTTTTTTCAGAACGTAACACCCAAGTGGGTATGAAAACACTTATAATGCCTCAGCATGTGTTAAGTTGCTTGGAAAATGGGATAGAGAGCGAAAGAAAGATGTTTAGGCCCAGTGGTTATTTCGCTCAATTGATCGCTTCCAAGATTAAACGGGAAGACTAAATTGTTAGTGGAAGTTAGCTTGTTTAGTTGATTTCTAGTCAACTACGAGTTCTCATCTTATTTGATTTTTGTTAACTGAAATTGGGATTCGAACACTGGACCTTCCGATTTGGAAGCCAGTCCGCCACGACCACCCACATTTAAGAGAGAGATATCGCATATAGCACCACGAACTTTTTAAGTTTAATAGAGTGTATGTAGTAGCGACATGTAGTCTAATATTACACACTCAAACCTGTTTTTTTCCCATTGAATATAAGTTTGCATTTAGGAGTGCTCTGTGTTCGAAAAATTCGGTATTTTATTAAGTTCTAGGCCTAAAAAAAATTTAACCCGAACGTCTACAAAAAATATGACAGAAACCGGTTAAAAGGAGTCCATTCTCATATTGATTTGAGGTCGAAACTTTGTTACCGAAAGCAAGTTTCCCTTATTTCGAAAGCCGTGATAAATGCAGTAAATCAGAATGTAGCAACGCCCCTCAGAGATCAGGTAAAGAGATAGTCTTGTGGCTTACAAAATATTACTTAATCTGGTTAACCAAATTGTAAAAGAAAATTATTTTCCAGCACTTTAACGCCAAAGGTGAGCCTGGGGCTTATTCTCACTCAATGAGACTATAGACGTTTGCGACTTAACAGTGGGGCAAAAGAAAAGTCGTATGTACGTTTATATAGGGTTTTTGAATAGGAATGCTCTAAATTTGTTAGGTTATAGTGGCCATGTTGTTGAAGCAACATGTGTCAAATTTGTTGTGAATTGATCAGTAGTGTTTGGCAAATCGTCATGGAAGGTTATACCGTTGAATAACGTCTACAACTCATGAAATTTGCAGTTTAAAGTTTCACTTTAGCGACTTGACTCATTTTGCGATGACTGGATGTGTGAACAAGCAAAATTCTCGGATTTGAGACGATATCAGTCCACACCAGATACACCAGCACATAATGCATTCAACCATCGAATCATCGGTCCGTACTTCTTCCAAAACGAAACTGGCATTGCAATAACCGTCAACGTCGCGAGCTGCTGATTGATGATGCACGAGCTATTTGAGGGCATGTTTGTCTCGCGCTGCGTCAACTTAAACTCGCCACAGAGATAGCCTTTTTTCTTTGGGGTTATCTTGGGTCGCAGTTCTATGCGAATAAGCCGCAAACAATTCATGCACCTAAAAGTCAACATTAACGAACGCCATCCAGCAAATTCATTCATATATAAGCGACAAAGTCATCGAAAATTGGACCTCTCAAATACATGCCTCCAACCAAAGCCGCGGCAGACATTTGAACGACGTTATATTCATACTTAATGCCGAAACATAAAAAATTTGCCGATATCTAATACACAACTCTTTTTATTTACATTTAAAAAATTTAACGTCCTTATTGAAAGACCCCACCTATTCAAGCATATGGATGGGAAGAGAATAGTGCGAAAATACGCTGTTATGGAACTGAGTATCATATCATACAATATATACACGTATATTAAGCTTGGACAGTTCCAGGGATGAACAGTATGATATTTTCAGGGAATAGATAACGTATCGCAAACTGAAATAACATATCTGTGCAATTACGGGACTAACTAGAAAACGTATTATGGCAACGTAAAACCGATATGGAATGCGTTCAAGAAATCAAGTTGCGAAATGTGAGGAACAGGGCCAGCTTCTAAATTTTTTAAATGAAATCATACAAAATCTTTTATAACAACACGAGGACGGAGTTGCCAATCAATTGTTTAAACATTAAACTTGGAATATTGTCAGCAACCTTGCATCGCTACTTAAAGCAATTAAAAGAATAAATATTTTGACGTGTTTTCGGTGACTTTTTAAATAGAATAAATTGTTTTTCTTTGAATGGGATTGAAACGGATACGTTGGAGAATTGAACTACAAATACGAAGATTTCCACATAAGAAAATATTTCAGCAGATATACTAAGTTTATTCCAATCACATGGTTTAATCATACTAAATGCGCTAATTACTAAGAAAGACCGATATTTAGTTACATACTACAGCTTAAATAATGCGAAATAGCAAACAAAAATTCTTGCTTCAAATGATCTTGAACGAAGCTCAATTAAAAAAAAAAAAAAAAAAAAAAAAAAATGTAAAAAGAAAAAAAGAGTGGATTTCAAACGTGAAAAGCGGATAGAACTATTAGCGTTACAAAAAAACCTGGTAACTAAGCCAAGTGTAGTAGTAGCAGAGGCATTGATTCGGATCTTAGAAGCTCTATCCTCGCAACCGGTAAATAGGCAATATAGGAATAAAAGTATAACGTCAGGCACAGTCAAACTGGCTGATATTCTTAAAGTTTATGTACAACGAAAGTGGAACACAAAAGATACTTAAACTTTAAAATATGATAAAAACGAATAGCAACGCTTGTAACTGAGCCACAATGAAATTTTTAAAAATGGCCAAAATATTTGAATGCTTTATTCTACAAAGAATTTTCGCATTGTACACATACTCTGGCCTGTCGCTCACGAAAGGAATCGATATAAGTGTATGGAATCGAATTCAGTGTTTTTTTTTTGATGGGTGGACAAAAAGGGTAAAGCGACGCAAGAAATAATTACAGATCGATGATGCTAATGTACAAGTATAATAGCATACAATGAAAATATAGTGTATAAGCGAGTATATTTTTTGTTGAAGTTGAGAAGTATCTTCGGTATTTCTTAAAGCGAATGTTCCGAATACAGCGAATGCTGCATCTAGATAGTGGTCCATCGACTATGTTTTTGAACACATTGAGACTACATTTTGACTATATAGTAAAAGTTATGGCAATGAATGATGATAGATTGCCAAAAGTTGTACTCAAGAGTGTAATGAGAAGCAGAGCGAGTTTCATTCAAGAATGGGAATGCCTTGCATCATACTGTGGAGCGTGATAGGGATAACCCCCGATGAACATTTTGAACATCTAAGAGCACAACTCTACGTCTTATTGGAAAAAGTAGTTCGAAGTATGTATGATCGTTTTGTAACGGATGCACAGTCTTCCCAGTGAAGGACATATTATAGTAAGCTCAAATACCATCTAGCAGAAAAAACTCAACTCAGTAGATCAACATTATTTTTAAAATTGGGGGAGACCTACTAAATCTGAATTTTATTCCACATTGTCCAGAATTACATATGTTGTGCAAGATGCGAGAATGTGTATTTCACTTCCTCGCAATACGTCCAGTTTTAACAGAAATTCAAGTGAGATTTCTTAATTCGTATGTCCTGGAAGTAGATGAAGCAAATCAAATCTTAAACAGAGTCCGAGGGTAGGATTTACTTTAGAACTACTGCACAAACGCAATTCGTTTAATGTAATGTTTAATGTATGTATGTATCGTTTTCCTATAAAAGTGTATAAATTATTGTCTATTGACCATAGACTAAAACATGATAGACTGAGAATATAATGAATTGTCATATAAAGTCATATAAATCTAACTAAAGACTTATTTATCAATTTGATTGTTTCATCCATAAGCCGTTCAACCATCGCGAACAAAAACACAAATGTCAAATCCAAAGTATCAGCTCATAGCATACTTTTCATAACAACTCCTGTTTCGGAAAAAAAATACGAAATCGACTATCCTTGTGCCCAGGTTTGACTTCGGCCAGAATCTGAACCAGGAAAGGAATGCAGTCGGTTCTTCACAGACGAGACGGCTCCAAAACCAATATAGGATGTGGCCCTGGTGTCTTTCTGGAGAACGTTATATTTCAGTTCACGTTAGGAAAGTTTTCATCTGTCTTCCAATCAGAAGTTTACGTAATCCTGATTGCAGCGAACTATACTGCGGATAACCGCTGGAAGGGGAGAAGCTTTTGCATCTGCAGTGATAGCTAAGCTACTCTTAAAGCCTTCCTGAAGCTCGAGAATGCAAGCGATTACTGAACGCAGTCGGAAAGCTAAATTCAGTGATCCTTGTCTGGGTCCCACGTCACAATAGGAGCACGGGAAATGAAATGGCCGACGAACTTGCCAGACACTGTTCAGAGGAGAGTTTTTCAGGACCCGAAAATACGATGGGTCTACCTGCGTCCCGGTTTAGGCTCCCATTGACATTTGGGTCTTATACGAGTACAACTGCAGATTGCACAACTCCGCGGGATGTAGGCTTACCAAACGAATACTTTCCAACTTCTCTAAAAAGTCAGCGGCCTTTCTGCGGTCTCTCAGCAAGAAGGACTGCAGGTTGCTTACTGGCGTCGTGACAGGACATTACACTTAAATGTGCTGGTTATAAGTACAGCAACATCATGCGATGCTTGCCACGAAAGTGATGACGACACCGCGGAGCAATATCTCTGTGAATATCCGGCTTACGCTAGCATCAGACTGCAGGTACTTGGCTCTGACATGGTGGGTGCTGGTACTGTAGGCACCTAATCACTGAAGAGCTTACTCATCTCTCTTCGCAAGACAGAAAGATTTCATTAAAAGGAAAAAAAAAATGAAGTGATCCAACATATAGTGGGTTGTAAAATGATAGTACATCATAATTCGAACGCCAACACAAAAAGCAAAACACATATACATACATCCATACATACCATATGTATGTAACATTAGATGCTATTGCACGTGTTACATATTACACAGCCTAATAAGAAACGGAGAAGATAAAGAGAACGATATTTTCAATTAAAGGAAAAATAAATTAAAATACTAAACCACAAACCTTTCAGTTTTTAACTTTGTAAAATCAAAGAGAAGAATAAAAAAAATTCTTTACCTTACCTCTCGCCGAGTATATTTGTTCCCGTTATAAAAGTTACCTCCCTGAAACCTGTATACTGCACAGACTGCATTTGCCTTCAAGGAGTAAAGAGAGTTTACCGAAGAGCTGTTAAAATTCTATCTCTCAAAACTTTCAAATTATTTGGGTAGGTTAGTTAAAAAATTATTGCATTATAAATCCTTTTTTTATTTCTTTTTTAGCTGTGACGCGCAAAAGCTTTAGATACTTTTACCCCTTTTAAAAGCTTCTTTATTATGAGAAAGACAGAGTGAGCAGGGAGACTGTTTGAACTCATCTGACATCAACCATGTGGATATGCGTTCACCTTACTTGCATACAGTTTTTTGTAAAATACATGCTGTATATGCGGTTTAAACTTTGCCAAACATTTCCTTCCTCCCTCTTTTTGAGTTTCGAAATGTTATAGTATGGTGAAATGAACTTTTGTCTCAAGTGGATCGTATAGCACCCTATTTTTTGTTAGATGTGTCTATTTTGAGGTTTGTCTATTAAATGAGTACATGAAGATGCAAATATGATAATACATAATAGAAAGACTTGTCATCATGGTCTTCAAGAAATTTTGGAAATCATGTGGGTTACCAAGTTATGTTTTCTTTAGTGTATAATTTCAGTTTAGACGAAAAATTCTATCATCAATATAAATATAATATTGTACTTAGACTAAATGATATAAAATGATTCGTAAACCCTAATGAAACGCTTGCATTTGAACTTAGATACATCAAGTGCTTGTAACTATATCTATAGTATTGTTGATTGTTTAAATTTAAGTTTACTAAGTACGAGTTATTGGTCTGTTAAGTTCCTAGTTGCCTTTTAGCAACATGTACGAGTATATTACATATCTCCGGATTTTTTTTTTTTAAAAACTTCTACCGCATTTATTTAGTGTTCTCAGAATTTACTTAAAATATTAACAACTCCTTCATACGATGTGTACCTACAAGTTGTAAGACTTATGAGGAAGTAGACGAAGCGCATTTCCATAAGGATGTACAACGGTATTGAAAAACTAATAAGAGAGCAAAAGCTCAGAACCACCCGCATTGCAGGACTTGCATTTTTTAAAGGCTATTTTATTTTATTTTCTTTTGTAGCAGTCTACACCAATATGCTTTATGGAAAGGCCATAAGAATTGTAGATTGTTTAATATCGTTGTCTCATAAGATGACTGGTATTCTTTTTTCATAACGATCCACGAAGTTATATTTCTAATAAGCTTTAGAAATACAACAATATAATGTCAAGCAATTTCTAAGGTCACTTATAAGTGGACTCATCGGAATAACTAAGCTACTCGATCCCCGATGATCAAGAAAGTTGATCAACCTGAAGGAAAACTGATATATGTAACCACTGAGCGCTATGTAACTGAAAGGCAAATGATTGAGTATTCTACAAAATTTGTAGGGATGAGAAAAAGAGAAATCAAATCCATACACTTCCATAATCTTAATTAACTTAACTTTTTAAAGATCATCAACCACACTCTCACAATAGGCCTACAACTGTTCTAAGTTCACCACAACGAGGACTAATCTAACCTAGCCCAAATTTTTAAACTCGTTCGGTTTTAGTATCGCTATTTTTGGTAATGTACAGGCTTTTTATGAATGATTGTTTTGTTTGCAAAATGGTAATCAATGAACTAACATTGCTGCTTTGATAATGGCCTTTATTATCAGAATTCCATTCTCTTAAATCCTGGTTGCGCCAGTTGCAGTTCTCTAATTAGGCATTCTGGGATCCGCGACGTGTTTTGATTTTATAGGCCACGTCCACATCAGATCATAGAGGTGGAAGTTATATCTTCTCTTCAATTCGTCTTTCTTGAATATGACACCAGCATCAGGCGCGTATATCCTGCACTCCCAAGTCAATTTGTTTTGCCTACCAAATTATTTACTTATTTAGATAGCACTACAATTCGGGGTGAGCCACCAACAAACTTTCCAAATAGTCCGGTTTTTAGCTAACTGCCTCCAGCTGCGCACTCCAAGTGGGTTAATGTCCCTTTCTACTTGTGCATGCCACCTTAGTTAGGTGATGTTTTCCTCAACTGCGTTGTCCTTACAAGTTAGAAAGTACTAAAAATTCTATTTAAATGCATCCACAATATCCGCATCGGTGATTTGGTTTTCTTCAGTGCTTCGAAGAGCGTTCATTAGATCCTTCAAGACCGCTGACTGACTTTTTTATTAAACTGTCGAATATTATTCCTATTGCGAGAGCGCTTGTCTTCCTTCAGTTCAGAGACTGGGTGTAGAAATTCTTTCGCATAATTTTTTTCACTTCTGTACTTTGTCCCTCAACCTAGTCTACGAAAGCTGTTTTCCTTGCCGATTTTAGAGAGAAAGCTTCCAAGTGCAACTTTGGCATTTTGCTCCGGAAAGGCTTCGTAGGCTCCACAAATCCGCATTCTAACGTGCGCCTTTGTCGTAGATGAAATACGACAGTTTTGTATACTTGTTTCCATCTACCGTCTGTCTTTTTTTCCGGTAATGTTTGCCTTATACTGTTTGAAGACAGCTTTAAAAATTTGAGCAATACCTGAAATGAAGAACGACGTACGTTCTAAATGTATACTCGAACGTAGAAGACCATGGAGGAAGGATCCGAAGATCTCTGCCATTGCAATGTTTTAGGAGTACATACAAAAAAATGTACCTTGTAGGTGGAATTGGTTATAACCGATCTAAACACTTCTTTTCAAGGATGCGAGAGCTGTCAAATACGTCGACGTAGTCCAAATTAGTCGTTGGATCAGTATTAGAAATTTTTACATCACGCACCGCTCGTTTTTATGGCGAGTGTTTTGTGCAGTGCTGCTATTTTTTGTTTCTTGGTAAGCACTTGCAAATACATATACTCGTACATATGTATTTACGTTTAGCGCCTGGACAATTTGGAAGAGGTGCTCCTCAAGCTAATATTCAGAATGTACAAGTGCATCGAGCGCAATTGTATTCGTGTGTAGGTATACCTATTTCATTTTTAAATTATTAATTGTGACTAAAAATAGATTTAACCTCAATTCAAGAGCAAATTCTATTCAATTTCGAAAATTTGAAAGAGGATCGCTTCAAATCACAAATCGTTGCGATTGCACATCTCTCGCTTTTTTTTTTTTTTAAAAAAAATCACCAATTTTTTGATACCTATGCTTAAAATCAATATATGATATGAAATATGTCTACCATATAGAGTGAAGCAACGATGAAACGAATAAGAAATCAAAAAAAAAAATAAATTAACAAAAATGAAGAAAGCAGGCAAAACACACTTGCACGGAAAAGCTCGCAAAAAGCTCTGCAGTTTCGCAATCGAACACATGTGTATGTAGATGAGAAAGCTTTTTCCAGCAGCAGCTAATGGTGCATGCCCACAATTGCACGAAAATGCAATACAGTTGCAGAGCCTACTTTTTCTTGTCATATACCACTGTACAAGTACTGTCATTACTGAGCATAATATGTTAAAGCGAGTACCTACGAAATATTCCGAATACATACATTTATTCAACCCCCCATGTACTCGTACACATTGTGCACTATCGAGGTGCTTTAATTCTGTCATGTACCTAAATAAAAATGAATAAATACTAAAAAAAAAAAAATAAAAAAAAATGAGAAACACGAGCAAAAACCCACAACACAAAATGCTGATGAAAAAAAAAAGAAACAAAAATTGCATTCCCCAGAATGTGATAAAGAGTAAAATAAAAAGTGCGGATGCATTCCGTGTTCGTCTTTTCTCTACCCTTAGTGATATTCGTGGCTTCAAACTACAAATATCGGACACTTATCTTCCTTTTTGCCGTTTTTTTTCCAACAATAAAAAAACCAACTGTGTTTTCTCTCAGCTTTGCTTCATATTCAAATTTTGTTAACAATAAAACTTAACAAAAATAAAAATTCAAAAGTTAAGAAAAAAAAAAAAAAAAAAAAAAAACGAATCACCGGGTGTATGTGAAAAAGTTGTTAAAAAAATTATTTTAAAGCAATCAATTATCTTTCAAAAACGGTTTAGACTAAATCAAAATAAATAAATAAATAAACTTAAAAAGTTAACAAAAAACAAAGAATTGTTTTCAAAATTACACCTACATTCAGAAGTGTGCGTATAATTAAATGCATATTGACAATACACTTGGTTTGAGGTAGTGCGCGTGTGGTTTGCTAGTTTTATTTTATATAAAAAAATTAGTTTGAGTGTCTTTCTTTTTTTATTTATTTATTTATTTATTTTTTTCAATTTCTTTATTTTTACATTATAGTTTATGCACCAAAAAAGCTGTCGATCATGCTTTCTTGTATTTAAAAATTTCTGTGCAGAAAATTGCATTCGGTTCCTTTATGCGAATGAAGTAAAAAAGAATAAAGTTGCAAAACCAGTAATATGGTGAGAAACAAAAAATAAAAAGGAAGAAAGACTTAGAGAAATCAGGAGAAAGAATAACGAGAGAAGGAAGAAAAAGAAAACGAAAACGTCAAAAAGGGTGGCGAAAAAAAATTTTAAAATGGGTGAATAAACCCATCTTTTCAAATAGAGATTGTGAGTTAGATTCCTTTACGAATATTTTAGTACGGCAGGTCTGGATTTCGGTTTTCCGTTTCCCGTTTCCCGTTTTCGGTTTTCGGTTTTCGGTTTTTCGGTTGTCATCTTTGTATATTCTCTTCGTAGGTCGTTTGAGGTTGCTTGCGAACTTAAAGCTTGGATAACCAATACATTTTGAGGTATGTATCGTTATTGTACCGTTATTTCCCTTACATTTTTCTACAAGAAGTTATTTAGTTATTATTTTACGAAATTATTCTTGAATGAACAAAATAAAACGCATACCTTTATACACATTCACATAAAGTATGTATCTATATTGTTTATATAAGTACAACTGCACATATTAATAAGAATTGCATGTATCTATTTATGAAGGTGCATATAACTAGTGTGTATCTACGCCGTACATATGCATCTGTACTAATATAAGGTTTTTTTATTTTACTCATTTTCCGTTGTTTCTTTAACGTCTGATTTCTCTATACACACAAATATTTGCAACCTACATAAATACATATGTATAGATATGTACATCCATTCATACATGCATGCATACGTATGCATGTGGAAATGACATTGTGGAAAAGTGTGTTTTTCTGTACAAGTTTATCTAATTGCGTCTACAAGTGCAACTAATAAATTTAAAACATCCTCTGCTATTTGTTCCGGGTTTTGCAAAACTTTAACGTAAAGAGAAATAAAAAAAACTTTCCTTTTTTAGAAATGTTCATAAAATTGATCATAAAGACAGAAAAATACATAAGCCATTATATACTTCTCTTTCATGTACGTACATATAAATGGGTTAACACCAGAAATAGCTACATACGTAATGTACGAGTATAAACCAAAATTTTTTCATAGAACCTATATGAGTATATCATACAAAAAGGTACATAGATTCAGTTTCAAGCCACAAAGGGCCAACTAACACACCGACTACGTTTATCTCTAAAGTGCACGCATAAACACAGTTATACATAAAAGAAAACGGACGTTTTTGTTAATTCATTTTCTCCCTATGTACCCTATTCTCCAAAAATATGCTACCTTGCTATATTCCAGCCCGCAACTAGTATCTGTTTGCTCTAAGATATAGAGCGCTTTCAATAGGTCCTCTTAAAACCAAGATTTTCTGACTCAAGTCATTAGACTCAAGTATTACTATCAAGTATAACTTCGAGTCGAAACTTTCTAAAGAAGGGCTTGTTTGCGTCATAAAACACAGGCTTTCTTTAACATGCCTAGCAATGGCTTAGATAAAATGGTGAATATTGCTTCGTTGATATTTGCATCAGACTTTCCGGACTGGAACGTTAGTAAATATAAGACCAATTTCGCCGTATAGTGAATCTGGTTCATTGTTGTATCTACAATACTTCCCCGAATTGCCTTTAAATACAAATGGCGTCTACGAGGTGTGTTCAAAAAGTAATGTGACTTTATAGTTTTATAAAAAAAATTTTTTATTCATCAATATTAATGTTGTTACTTCTGCCAACGCTTTTTGCAATCCTTGAAGAACTTCTCATAAGCACTTTTGGGTATAGATTTAAGCTCTTCCAGTGGTGCCGTTTTTATTTCCTCAATTTTTGCAAATTTCCGTCCTTTCATAGGTCTATTTAGTTTTGGGAACATGAAAAAGTCACATGGACCCAAATCCGGTGAATATGGTGGCTAAGGCATGGTTTTCGTGTTGTTTTTGGTCAAAAAATCTCTCATAGCGACGTTTTTTCTGATCAAAATTAAGAAGTTTCGGAATAAACTTCGATGAAAGTCTCATGCCCAAAACATCCGAAAAAATTGCATGTTACGAGCCAACCGATATACCAACATCCTCAGCAACTTCTCTTATAGTAATTCGACGATTTTACAAAACAATTTTCTTCACAGCTTCAACGTCATCATCTCTTGTTGATTAGCTGGGTTGTCCAGAGCGAGCTTCGACATTGGCATCTTCTTGGCCATCTTAAAAGAGCTTTTACCACTTGTAAACATTTTTTTTACTTAGAGCAGACTCACCGTATGCCACTGTCAATATTGCAAGTATTTTAGAGCACTTTTTTCTATTTTACACATAATTTGATGCAAATTCTTTGCTCCATTTTTTAAAATAATTTAAAATCGCCAAGCACACCATTACATTTTTAACTTTTCTACGTGTCAAACTAAGTATGCTATTCAATTATACTTAAAATTGTGAACATATTTTCGGAACATTTGTTCCAACATAGCAAAAAAATCAATAATCGAATGTACGTTGCCCGCAAAATTTCAAAAGTCACCATACTTTTTGAACACAACTCGTAATTTTATCCAAATAACTTTTCTACTCAAAAAAGACATTTTGTAAAGATTCATGTTTCGGTGCTTTAGAGACTGTGAAAGAGTCTTCGGCCAAATAAATAGCTATTGGCAAGAGTGATTTTTCATATGAACTCTTTTATCGTTGTTTGAGTTTACAGAAAAGCCCTGGCAGCCGAAGTCTTTTATCACATTAATTATGTATATGGTGTCCGGTGGCAGATTTATGTAACGTAATGTAAATGTAACTATTTCAAAAAGTTATAAAAAGTGCTCCCCCAGTACGCCCCAGGTTGGCGTCATTTGAATCATCGTTCGTAAGCTACCGATGCATTTTTTAAAAGTGGCGATTTTTATGTACATACATAAGTATGCGCCCACAAGTTTGTGGTCCAAACTTTTTAGATTTGAAAAGTTTGCAGCCAGGGCGCAGCAAAACATCAAGGACCACCGAAAACATTCGAATCCTAAAGCGAAAAAGAGCGTTTGCTTTCGTTCTCTCAAAAATATAGTTAATGAAGTTCTTCAGATAGACTTTAATTTTCACACTTTTAAGATTCAATTGATGCAAGAACTTAAGGAAAATGATTTTATCATAAGCAAAAACTTTTGTGGGACAATGTTTGAGAAATTTCGCACTATGAATTGAAGTGAATTCGCACTTGAAGTGGACACGTAAATAAGAAAAACTGTAGTTACTAGGCTCCACGAAAACCTTATCCGCGACTTAAACACGAAGGGCGTTGTTTTGTCTAAGAGTTATTCTTTTGTGCGCTTTATTATCAATCGGTGTCTATCGCTTGTTAAAAAAATGTAAACAGCAAAAATTATAGACTCTTGATCACAGATTTTTTCTCTTATTTGTAGCTCCTTCCATCTTACTTGTCACACAGGTGGTTTAAACAAGACTTCGCATGCCGATAGAACCTATATGAATTTGATGTGTAAGCATTTCCCATGAAAACTGATTAGCGGCTTTTTTGTCCAAACGGAGACACATTAAAAGGGAAGTACATATATGTCAATAACACGCGGTTTATCACGGAGCTGCAAGAAAAAAGCCGCCGTGAAATGCATGACATCAAGCCCAGCATGACACAAAACACAGAAGTTCCACACTTAAACGATATTGTTTTCCAAAAATAGAATACGCTTTTTTTCTCTTTAAAATAATATGTCTTCTTATAGTCATCAACGATCCTTCACAATACATATACCTCCGCTTGAAAGGCAGACGCAAGTTTTCCTCACGGGGTGTGAAATCTAACATTTTCACTCTTCACCAGACACCACTATCACATTCTTAATCCGTTTTGGGACCACCCGTGAAGACCAGACTACATTCCTTTTTGGTTTCAGATTTTGACCGAAACCATTTCTGGGCACAGGAAGAGCTGATTTCGTACTTTTCCCCATAAGTCTAGAGTTAAAAGACAGTCGGCGCCCAAGGTCATTAACGGTCCAGTGCGTGATTTTCCAAAGACCAACTCCCTTTAAGCGGAAGATGTCTTTGACATGAATTAGTTTTTGTTTTATTCACGTTTGAAAACATAAACTTATCTGAGTCTACTTGTACTGAGCCACTTGTGTTAGGTTCTTTCCAACAGCATATAAGGGTTATCTATTTTCAGTTTTTGGATTTTTTTCCAAATAAAACATAAAACTTTACCTAATATTTTGACGATTCTTTTTTTGCAATTTTCGATGTTTCAATTGACAATTCTTGTTCTTAAGCCACACTTTTATTAATATTCGTGGTCGAACATGGTAAAATTATGCGTAAAAATAGGGCTTCTACCCGGTAAACATCTAGTCTTTTGAAATTTAGTCAATTAATTACGAAATTTTTATTGTGTTGGTTATTTCAGTTACAATCAGCACGTAAATTTTATGTTCGTAGTACTATTTACCATACATATGCGATTGAAATACAAACCATATTCACAAATATTAAGTTGCAAGGTATCATCTGACACTTAGCTCATTTCAGCTCTTAAAATGAAAGGACTGTGAGATTCCAAAAACTGAAACTAGCTACTTTCGTCTACTCTCTATGATAGTTCTATAGATACTCTATGAGGGTATGCGAGAGGATGTACTGAATTTTAAAATACTCGTAATCGCCCGTGAGTTATGCACAATTCTCTCAAATATGACTTTGAAGGAATTTTAAAGCAGCGCATAAACTTATCTACCGAAATCATTTTGTTTTTTGACATCATTTGTCTCAGTGGTGTCACCAGTTTTAATAGAACAGTTAGCGATCTTCACTGTCGTCGTGTAAACCAAACGACTTTGGCAAAGATTTCTAAAACTAGACATTGATTTAAATTAGCTGGTGACTGTAAACGCTGTCATATAGTAGCTTTAAATTTATGAACACGTATCGACTCAAAATTCATGGGTCGTGGGTTGGATATCGGGTTGATCGTGATTTTACAAGAGCGGAATCAGTTGATAAACTGGAACACGATGTTAAGAAGATTGACTTTTTTATAGTTAGCGCATTTCACAGAGTCTCGCTTCTTTAGAATCGGGAGACGATGCTGAGATTGCATTCACCGAGCATGGCCTCATTGGACACATATTTTACAGATAAGTTAATGTATGCGCCTTGCCAAAATAACCTCGTCTGCTTTAAATAATTCGGCAGGGAGTCTATGTGCTACGCCAGTTTAATTGGTTTTTATTTAAGATGTCGATTTCCAGAACTCTTCTTAGATGAAATTGCTGTTAAGCAAGCCACGTTGATGTTTCAATATTTCTGCCAATAAAATGTTAGTCGTCTTTGCTGCTAAACAGTCAACTGAAGTACTCTTTCCAAATTTTCGCAACCAACTGTGACAAGGCTTCGCCCAATAATAACGTAGTCTAATAATAAACGGGGGTAGTCCAAACACTGGTCCTATCGTAAACTACCGAAGGCTGCTACAATTTTACCAGTAACATTACATGCTGCCGAAAATTAAGGTCCTATTGATGAGTCAGACTTCATTCCGGGCCTGACTTTAGAGTGGGATCTTCATGATGGCTGTTGCTTAAACCTAAAGCTCAGGATTGATTTTGACCCGATGTAGAAGAGTTGCAATAAGTACTGGGTGCCGTGGCCTCAACTCATACCAATGGTGGAACCTGTGTCCTCAACACTGGTTCCGAATTGGTATCAACGAAATTATGAAATTTTTTAGTGAGCTTTGTAAGTGCAGCTTCCAGTGTAAATTCGGAATTTTCACCTTGACTAAAACATGCTAATGTTCCGAGTCGATGTTGCCCAGTTAAAACCTTCAGACACATAAAATGCCTACTCCGCCCTGGTATGGATCACAATGTGAGCAATCTCATTTTTTTTCCATCGAAGTCTACCAAGTGCGAATGTTGAGATGTGGAAGACTCAAGCTAGAGTTACCTTATTTGGTAAAATCTGTAAAATTACAAGGGTTGGAAAAGCTATTTTGCGCTGCTATCTTTCTATCGGGTGATTCATCGTGAGATTTGATTTTCAATTTGATTGACAGATTACGCGTGACTCCTATCAAACTGCTTTGTCATTTTTGTTCAGTATCGTTTGGCAAGTCATCGTGGAAAGACTTATGCCACAACAGCGTCTCCAAACTGTTCAGCTGTATTACGAAAATCAGCGTTCTGTGAGAAATGTTTTTCGTTCGATTTGAGGAACTAACGGCGCGCATAATCGACCTACTAAAACAACTATTGCCAATACCATTCGCAAATTAGTGTCCCAGTTTATATAAGTGGATGATACTCGACCGGTAAGACCACATCCAGCAGGTAGTGAAGAGACTATAGCAGCTGTAGCTTGAGAGTGTACGCGAAGACTGCGACGAATCGATTCGTCATGGTTCTCAGCAGCTTGGCTTGGCGTATTCGACAACTTGGCGTGAGGATCTCAGCCTAAAAGCGGACAAAATTCAACAAGGAATTAAAGCCAGGCGAATTGAATTTGCTTTATATTTTCAGTGAATGGGCTCTGGGAAAACTCAATGAAAATCCGGCGTTTTATCGTGAAATTTTATTTAGTGATGAAGCCCATTTCTGGCTTAATGGATACGTTAATAAACAAAATTGCCATATTTGGACTGATGAGCAACTCGACGAGTATTAAGAGCTACCATTACATCCACAAAAAACAACGGTATGATGTGGTTTATGGGCTGGTGGAATCATTGGTCCATATTTCTTCAAAAATGAGTCAAATCAGAATGTTACCGTCAATGGTAACCGTTACCGCGCAATGTTAACGGACTATGTGCTTCCTGAAATTCAAGCACATGGTCTCGGCTTGTTGAGAAATCATTTTGGTGAGCACTTTATTTCACGTTTTGTTACGGTAAATTTGCCGCCTAGGTCGTGCGATATCACACCTTTGAACTATTTTCTCTGGGGATATGTAAAGTCTCAGGTCTTCAGCAATAAGTCAGCTACGATTGACGCTTTGGAAGCCAACATTACTCGTGTTATCCGCGAGATACCAGTCGCTATGCTCGAACGAGTTGCCCAAAATTGGACCTTCCCAATGGACCACCTCAGACGTAGTCATGGCCAATGTTTACATGATATCATTTTCAAGAAATAAATGCCATGAATTGTTCTTTTAACCGATAATAAAAATTGTAAGTTCACTTTCTAATTTATGCGTTTTATTTTACAATATGAATCAAACCTTACGACGAATCACCCTATACATTGTTGACTCGTGGTCGTATACTGGAATTAGATTCGTTTTAGAAAAATTGGGCCCAAATGTGGATTTTCTGTGAAATGATTAAAGCTCAATACTTGTCTATGTCTTCTGCTCTAAGGTAATCATCAGTCACAGTCATCCAATTTCATCTTGCCCCGTCTCATCTCACATTTTAGATAACAGTGATATCTGCTTTATATTGGTCTGAGGCATCCGCTATTGGTTTTGGTATTGGCTGCCCTTTGATCCCTGGGAACGCCTCCGTCTCCATTTCTACATTGATATCCTGGCTGGATGTAAAAGAAACCTTAGATCATGATGAGTTTAGATGAGATTACCATTCAATTTCCCTCTAATACTGCTTGCATCTTTTTCCTCTTTCCTGCATTATTAACATGATATACATAAATGTGGTCAGACGAAACTCACCATATCAGAAGTGGCATTTTTGATTTCTTTCTGGCAATGATGCATCTGATTTTCTGCGCGCGATACTGGCTACAGACAAAAACCCTGGTCTTATCCAGTGGCTCATTGAAACATCTTGGGTTAATGCCATTAAATGAAGTTGTGTCAAAAATAACGTTTTTCCTGCCTGTGGTGCCAAAGATCATGTATTTTTTGCAAAACAAACTCTTAGTTACTGTTAAAATTGGGCATATGTTTTGTGAAGAAGCTCTTCACTTTCATCTCTCTCTTCTGCTAGGACATACACATGAATTGGGTTCATATTTTCGTGTTGTTTCTTATCGTAGGTTGTCAAGAGATGGGAGCTTACATGCCAGAAAGCATGACAACTTTTCTAGGTTTACTTATGATAATTAAACCATAAAAAGTCATAGTTTTTAAGCAATTCTTTGCCCGACCCACCGCAATTCAATTTTCAATCGCGGTAATATCTCCTTTCTATGGTGTCCGCTAGTTGTGATCCGTCTACTCATGGAATTTATTTTGAAGTGTAGGAGACTGCTATCGCTTAAGTCATTGTAGAAGAAAATTCCCATGTGAAGTTTGTTGGTTGGTTCAACAGTCCAGCTAAGGTCTGTTCTTTTATTAGCATAAAGCTTTAATATTGATTTGTACGTAGCGATTGGTATACCTATGCTACCCCTTTCCGGTAGAATAGGTAGAGTGGTTCCAATTTTGGCGAGTTTGTCAGTCCTGTCTCTATTGCCCGCCACCCAACATAGGTGAAGGTTGAACTGCTCTGCCATCTCCGTAAGAGATGATCGGCATTCAAGGGCGGTTTTAGAACTCAATGAGACTGAGTTCAGGGAGTTGATAGTGGCCTGACTGTCCAAAAAGATGCGGATATCCTTTGCAGGTATCACGTTTTTCAACCAGACAGAGCTTCTTTAGTCGCCAAAATTTCCGCCTGGAACACGCTACAGTGATTTAGAAGACGGAAGGAGAAGCTTAAATTAAGCTTATCTGAAAAAACACCCCCACTATCCATCTGTGTAAAAGTGGATTGACTTGCCCTTCATGAAAGCATCTTCCCCCCAGAAGGATCAAGAGGAAAAGCTTACATGAAAGTCTTTGTCAAACCAAACTGTTATCGATGTTCTCTGTAAGGATTCTTAATATATTAAGAATTATTATTAGTGTGGCCAAATAAATTAGTGATCTGCCCAACGGGTTAATCTGTTAAGATTTAGCTGGAATAGTTCTGTAATGGTATTAATATGCTTACCTGAGACGGGTGCAGCAATGTCATCTGCGGCACTCATACTGCTACCACCCGTTTTCAGGTATATCAGCAGTTCATTACATCTTTTAGCAAAAGTCCCACTTAGTTTGGAGTTGATTATGTTGCTATTTCGTCTTCCTACAGCTCTACACAGTTCTTCATGATATTATCCAGTTTAGGCAGGATAATATCTGAGAACCTTTTTAGCTCAGCAGGTATGGTTTGATGATATGCAGCGCCCAAAGCAGTTTGTCTCTTGTAATCAGGCCATGAATTCTTGTCGCGAATAAGGAGCTACCTGGAAAGTGAGTGCAGGTTTAATCATTAATCACTTGAGGTTGTCGTTTTTTTTTCAAAGAACTAGACATAATAGAATTTGTAGAGAGAATTTTTCCTAGCCGCAATGCCTCAGGGGCTTCTGTAATTTTGTCACAGAATGAACTCCAGTATTATGACTTTGCAGTCCTCAGTTCTTTTTTTATACATTTTAAGGGATTCTTTATTAGTCCCAGTCAATCACTTCTCGTGTGCTTTTTCCTAGATTAAAAAGTTTTCTGTAAACATTTCTAAGCGGTCCCATTGCTGATGTTTACCAGTGTTGATTTCTTTTGCCTTTAGGTTGTGTAGGTGAATTCCTTGACTTTCATGTCGTTGGTGTCACGCGGGAGACTTGAGAGTTTAAAATTTAGTGTTTTTGACAGCATTTTGGCCAATCAGTTTTCTGATAATTCCGAAATGCTGGTTAGCTAGAAGGAGCATCACCCAGGCTGAATTGGATGTACTCGTATCTGTGGTCCGAAAATGAGTGTTCAGACGATATCATTCAGTTCATTAGCATTAGAGTGATGTTGACGGAGAAGAGAGTGATATCCAGCACTTCTTGCCGGTTTCTTGTTATAAAAGTGGGCTCATTGCAAATGCTGCAAACAATGAGGTTAATGCTTATAATATAATCAAAAGTGACTCACTTCTATCGTTGATGTCACTAATGAGGCCAGTTTTTAGCCTTCCAGATTTCAGTACCACTGTTTCCAAGTTATCACCAGGGAAAGGGCCCACATGATCGTGGCCAAGATATGCCGATGCCAGCCAGCAGGAGTCTTTAGCAGTCACGAGTCTGCCAACGGCTAATTCGGGGTCGCTGAGATTAGGAAGTACAAATGCATTAAGGCTAATATAAAAGTTCTAGTCTTACCTTTGCCTCTTGTATAGAGCGGAGCGTCCCAAGTCCACGAACCACGCCTTCAACGAACTATGGTTCCTGGATTAGGATGATGTTTTTTGCATATTTGGAAAGGCGCAGAATAGGTGTGGCCGAAGTCTTTTTGAGTAATGGAGATTAACCTGTAGAAACCGTTTCATTGCTCGCTTTCCAGTGAATTTTTTCCTGAAGAGTGGAAAGTCTCAAAAAACTGCCTCTTTACAAATCTGACAAAAAATATTTAATTTCAAACTAAAGGCCGATTACCAAAATTCCAATTGTTCCTAAACTTCTGTATAAACTTGTGAAAGACAAACTAGTTTTTACAGTGAAACAGTACCACATATGGGTATCCATCAACATAGTTTTTTGAAGGGCAGATCAACAATCTTAAATTTAGTTGAATTTAATAATTTTTATGTCAATGCATTAGAGAACCATAAACAAGTGCATATGGTTTATACAGATTTTGTTAAAGCTTTCAGCAGAGTAAAGTTGAAAATTATTCTAAAAATACTTGAAGCATATAAACTCTGTGGTACATTGCTTAAATTTTTTGCATCTTATTTGCTTGATAGGAGACAATATATTGCAATAGGTGACTATGTTTCTAAGGAGATTTTGGTTAGTTAGGGTGTCGCTGAAGGGCGCCATTTGGGGCCACTATTATTTTTGCTCTTTAATAACGACCTTCCTTACTTTTTAAGGCACTGTAATTGCCTCATGTATGCTGATGACATTAAAATTTTTGCAAAAATATCAACAATAAGTGACAGTTTATTGCTTCAAAAAGACTTGGATTATTTTACTGAGTGGTGTACTTTGAGTGATCTGATGCTAAATGTTGCCAAATGTGCCTGTATGAGTTACAATAGGAGTTTTCATCATATTTTCCCTAATTATATTTTAAACAACTCTCGGATAAATGTAGTTGATGATTTTATAGATATAGGTGTAATTTTTGATAGTAAATTAATGTTTAACTTATATGTTTATTTTGTTGTTACACAAGCATCCTCACTTCTAGGATTTGTTAAAAGAAACTCCACAGACTTTAATGATCCTTATACCCTTAAAACTCTGTAGTATTGTTCGTCCTATATTGGAGTATGCATGTATTGTCTGGTGTTTTACCTCTCTTACATATGTATACAAAAAAAAAAAAAATTAAATTATTCAAAAGAAATTTTTTAAATTCGTCTTACGCCGCCTTTTTTATTATTAATGTATTTAATCTCAGCCTTCTTATCGCTCTAAATGTTTGCTACTTGGTATGCAAACTCTCGAAATGAGAAGAAAAATGTACAACTTAATGTTTATTCGTGATATTTTATGTGCTACTATTGATAGTGAGAATTTGCTTAAATGTTTGAATTTTTATGTTTCATCTAGAGTTTAAAGGCCAAGACCATTTTTATTTGAGAGTCGTCACAATACGCTTTATGGCCAACGTGATCCTTTTTCCCTGTCAAAGTAAAATATTCAATTTTTATTACTCAAAATTAGATATATCTGTGCCCAGGAATTGTTTTTGACAATAAATTTTTATTATATTATTATATTACATTCTATTATATTAAATAAGGTATATATTTTAATTCGTGCGGTTTTTTTTTCAAAATTTGAACGTTTATTTAAGAAAAACATGTACAATAGTATTATTCAAAGTATTGCCCATCTGAAGCTATGACTTTTTCCCATCTTTCTGGCAATTTGTGGATCCCATCCCAAAAGAACTGCGCCGGCTTGGCAGTCAAGAATGAATCAAGCCAATTTTTGATATTCTACTCTGATGTGAACCGTATTTCAATGAGGGCGTTCTGCATCGACCGGAACAAATGGTAGTCAGAAGGGGCAAGGTCTGGGCTATAAGGCGGGTGGGGTAAGACTTCCCATCTACTGTTTTCCAAATAGTTCTTAACCGGAATAGCAACGTGGGGCCGAGCGTTGTCATGATGGAAAATTGTTGCCTCGTGTCTGTTCGCATATTCCGGGCGTTTTTCGGCTATTGCTCTCTTCAAATGAATTAATTGTGTTCGGTAGCGTTGTCCATTGATGGTTTCACCCGGTGTTAGCAGCTTATAATACAGCACACCCATCTGATCCCACTAAATTCAGAGCATTACCTTCGCGCCATGGATATTCGGCTTTGCCGTTGATTTGGCTGGTTGGCCGGGTTTCACATATGATTGTCGTAATGGATCCACTCAATCTTGTTTTTTATGTCTGCACTTCTCTCAACCGAGATCCGAAAATTTAAAGCATTTCGGCGTCTTATGTAGAGCACTGTAAATGGAGCTTGCCGATGCGGCTGAGCTCCTGATTCCGTCTTAGTGTGGGAAATTTTAATAGCAGAAGCAATTCCGTGGACTACCACAAAATTGCTGCTGCTAGAGGCGGAGGAAGTGATAGGGCCATGGCTTGCCATATTCTTATCACTCCTTGAAAAATTAGTTTCCGGCTCGTTGCATTTGCATATAAGGTATGGTGTACCATGGCCTGCCACAGTTTTACCTCTGCTCGACAATGCAGGAGCCTTGTCGGTGGTCGGTGCATCCACCGTGAGTAAAGGAGTACCGGCCTCAGGTTTTGTTTTTTTTTTTATAAAATTATATCCATTACTAGATCCCATGAGTAGCGGAGAAAGGATGGTCCATCTGTACAGAGATATGGTGTGTACAGATAAAGTTAGCTAATCCTGTGGCCACCATGTATCCGGATACTCCTTTCGCGACTGAGCAATTTTTGGAGATGCTAGACCATCAGCCAGGTTGATTCTCGGTACGGAAGAAAAAGGAGTGGTTGGGTCCGTTGAGGGGGAGGAATGGTTTGGAGCATCCCTTAGTTTCGGGACTCTGGAAATCTTCTCTAAGGCTAAGGGTCCTATAACTTAAGATCTCTTTAAATCTGATTGGTATCTCTTGCAATGAGAACTTCAATTGACATAGTAAACAATAAGCCACTGTCGTACGCAATATGGTACGAGCATGATACTTTTGAGGAAAATCAATTAAGTTTCACACTGGTATTAAATTTTTTTTTAAAAATTAATAGAGAGCTCTTTTGATTTTACTTTCTAGAAAAGAGTTTTTTTTCAATGCAAAGAAAACTGTCAAAATACTACATGTATTTGCTGTAGACATACAGAGCTCTCCAAAAAAAGAATATATTAGAGATAAGCATGTCCATTCATCATTTGCATTATTTGTATTGTTGGAAGCCAACTTAAAATGTCGCCAGTTTTAGTACCTTGTAAAAGTTGTCTCTAACACAGTGTATGGTGTCAGGTTAAACGCATTTTACTTATCGAAGCTGATGATATGGTGACAATAAGGTTCGGGCTTTTATGTATCAAGCATTTATTTATTTATATAAAATTTAATTATATAAAATATAAAATTATAATAACCCAAATTCACAAAGGACTGTGCTGAAGTTAAAGATATTCAAATTGTATTTGTAAAACCAAGATCACTAGCTTTCGCAGTCGATTATCAATTATCCATAGAGAATTTGCGGTTTGGCACATTTTAAGGTTTCATTGACCAATTTAAATAAAGATCTGTTTTTATTTCCACCCTGGATGCAGAAAAAAAAATTGTGAACATTTGCATGGCAATGTGCGGCATTATATACCGACTCCGTTGACCAAGCCGAGTAATGTGCCGTGCCTAATTGTATTGAGTACAATTGGTTCTTTAAGCCTATGTTTCTTAATCACCACTTACTCTAAGATAAAATAACAAAAATATATTAATCGTTTAACAAGGTAATTTTTGAAAATTTCTAAAAATCGAACATTACGAAGAGTCTGATCAATGAACGGCAGCATTGCAACTTAACAATAGCAGCAGTGAGAAGCGAGTGTCCGAACGCGACATGAGAGCTTTTTTCTCTATGAAGCTGAGATAGCCAGCATCCTGTATTGATCAACTTAAAACATGAGATACAACAATCTTAGACTCTCCAAAGATTCAGCCAAATGAGTGAACAAAATTGCATCTCTCGGCGTTTCGCAAATTTGAACACTGTTTTAAGTCGCACCATACATCTGTTGCCCAGATTTGTAATTGATAACACTCAAAACTTGAATAGAACACCTCTGACGCTTGTAATCACATGAAAGATATACCAAATGATATTAAATTTTTGGCTAATTACACTTTTTTGAGTCATCACAGCTTATTAGGTTACAAAAAACCAAATAATTACTTTCGAAATTTTAGCATTGGCTGCGAAAGTATAAAGGAATATACTCGTTTGTAAATATATTGTTGCTGTGGCTATATAGTACATAATATTACAACTTATTTTCGAGGAAGAGGCATCAATCTGGCGATTCCCATTGGTGTTACTGTTATGCTTATTTTACCTCTAAGCGGAAGTGCTGGCTAGCAGACAAAAATAGCAGCTATATAAACGGAATAGCGATAATGCAATCCCGGAATAAAGACCTAATTCGGGCTACTCCGACATATTTGGAGCTCAAGCCGGGAAGAATTTCCAAGACTAAGTCAGGGTCTTGGGAGCGCCAGTGCTCCCCGAGCAGGTTACTGGCTTTGGCATAACCGACCGATCGTCTTAGGGTTATCTAGGGGGTGATTCTTTTAGAAGTGATTCTTTTTTCAAAAACAAAAAATTATTATTATTTCTTTGAAATGTCGTCAACAACACAGGCTTCAATTTAAGTTTGGTTGGTTGGCCGCAGTTTTAAAGAAATATGAGCCGATGATTCCAGCAGCCCATAAATCAAACCAAACCGTTATTTTGTCTGGGTGTAATGGCAGCTCTTGAACCTTTTGCTTATTAACGTAGCGATTAAGCTAGAAACGGTTCTCATCGCTGAACACAATTGTAGTCCAAAAAAATGGATCTTCTTTAAAACTAAGATCCTCACGTAAAATACACCAAGCGCCGAACCAATTCATCACGGTCATTGCGTACACAACAAGCCTCGGATATGAACGGATCTGCTGTTCACAACCCCTGCAAATAAAAGAAGAACGAATTTCATGATGCCAAGGGTCGGACAAAAAGAGAATAGAAAACTGCGACATCTACTACGGCGATTGTTATCGACGACAAAACCAGTACCTATTCGGATGCGTATTCGTTGTGAGGGCAGACTTAGGCAAGAAGTCCTTAGTTTCCAGCATGTGAACAGGCACGTCGTAACAATCCATATTAAGGCTAAATTTGCCAACATTAGTCTTATATTGTACGCACGCCCCCACATGACGACACGATAAAAGATGAAAACACCAAAGATAGCTTCTACGAGCTGTTGGAGAAGACATTAAAATGGTCCTCGGCGACTTAAATACAAAGCTAAGAAGAGAAGGACTATTTTGTAGTACTGTCGGAAAATATAGCCTGCACGACACAACTTCCAATAACTAATACAGGCTAATCGATTTTGCGGCGGAGCAAAACATTGTCGTAGTCACTTGGAGAACTTCTGATCAGTCTACCGTCAACTAGACCGATCACATTTTGGTCGATGTAAGGCACTTTTAGAGTATTATGAATGTCCGAACGTTCCGAAAGGCCAACATCGACTTGAACCATTATCTTTGTTGTAGCCAAGGTATGATTACGGACATCTCGAACATCACAAATACAATGCAATTCAGCTATCACAACGGTACCTCTGGTTTGACAATGAGTGCCGGCGAGCACATGCAGCTAAGAAAGATACACACAGAGCGCCGCGACATAAAAGACTAGAGCTACTCACGAGCTCCACGAGCAGAAGAGAAGAGACGAACGCGGCTGTGATATTCGGAAGTTTTACCAAAATGTACAAAAAAACATGCCACGGGCACAAACCTTGAACCAAGAGACGAGTAAGGGATTATAGTAGTAGAGTAGAGTAGTAGAGTCTCAGTCAATGCTGAGGCAAGTATAAGGCAAGACCAAGTATATGCTGTCGACAAAAAAGGACCCACAACACCGACGTCTCGGACAAAACGTTACCTTCGGCAAATACAACTTGGAGGTAGTTAAGGATTTTGCCTACCTAGGCTCCGCTATCAATTCAGACAACGACACCAGTGCTCAGGCCAAACGAAGAATAAATCGTTCCTTCTTTGGGCTTAAAAGGCAGTTGGCTGGCAAGGAACTTTCTTAAACAAGAAAAGTGACCTTATATATTGTAAGACCTGCACCCTATTTAAGGCATGGACTTTGTCAAAAATAGATGAAGGTGTTCTTGGCTGCTTTGAGAGGTACATATTCGGTTGAGATGGCTGGGTCATTTAGAGCGGTAAAAGAAGACAGCGACTCAGGTGGCACAGGCAAGCGGAAGGGGATCTTAGCCAACAAAACTAAAGGCTGTTAGCTAGGGATCGAGCTGGTTGGATGTCCAAGGCCACTCCAGATAGTAGCGCCATGTAAAGCAAGTAAGTAAGTAAGTTTCGTGAAAGAGAGTCTTGTTTTGGAGCATAATGGTGAACAAGTCTTTTTATTGATGTGGGACTGGTTAGAATACGTAATCAGAGTGATAAATTTGTCCCATTGTATGTTTGTTCAGTTAATTCTCAAGCATTCGTCAAAAGTGAATTTTTATGCTATGCTTTATCTGTCTTTGTTCCTTCTATCCCAATAGATAATATGGATCATCAGATTTTTGACGATTGTTTAAAAACACTCAATTAATATTGCGTTAAGGACCTTGTTTGTGACATTAGAAAGAAATATGACTAATAAAGTTGAGAGTAACTATTTTTTTTTTTTTTTTTTCAATTTTTGAAAATGTTAGTGGAAACCTGGATGCTATTCCTCTAGTGTTTATCGACCTAAGAGAACGTTTTCGAATACTTTCTTGAGTTAGATCATGAAATTTCTTAATTAAGCTTCGTTTCTTGTAGAAACTAACGAAAGATAAATATTTTATTTGGTGGATCTTTTTGTCGATTTCCAGAATTCAATCACAAACATTTTTGCTGGATTCTTTCGATTTAAGACTTTCTTTGACTTTATCTTCATATGAGAGACGCGTAAAACTAATGGGGACTGTCAAATATAACTTGGTCATAACAAAGTAGTTAGCCAACTCGATTTTAGCTCTATTTACCGTCTTATTATTCTGACAATGGAAACGTTTAATTTGTAGAACATAAGAAGAAAAAAAAATAAGAACACCAGGTCTCTTGCTAAAAAAATAAAATAAGTACACCAGGTCTCTTGCTAAAAAAATATTTATCATATTTACAAATTGTGAACAGTCTGACTAAAATACTTGCTAAGATGATTAAAAATCATTCGCCGAATCGGCGTTTACGGGGAACTTTTTTGGCCAGAGTAAATATGTTCATTTTATGAATTAACAAATCACCGTGTACAACACCGAGTCCTCTAAGAAAATCATGTGAACGTAACATAATAACGACGTGACGTATGCTTCAAGAAACTTTTGATAGATTAGAAAAAATGTGGCTTATATTTATGAGAGTTTGCGTTAGTTAGATACACCAAATTTGTTAAAGCCTCTTTTCACTGGATCTACTAAAGGCGAGGTATTTATGTATGTTAATTTGTTGTTGTGCAGCTGTTGTTTCCAAATTCATTTTATGTTTTAGAAACCAAGAGCATTTTCAGTCGCCTTTAATAGAATATATTCTTCTGTACCATACTGAAGGACTGGGACAAAAAGGATCTAATGTGTTTCCTTCATTGTTCGTAAGACTTTTTTTTCAGTTTCTTTCTTGGGTGAACGCAATAGCGATTGGCAAAAGTAATTTATCGTTTGACTTCTATTTTGATATCCTTATTGGAGTACAGTCTTTACTATTGGGTTGTACCACATGAAATTTTATAGTAAAAATTTAAAAGTCAATATTATTTTTATGTAAATTTTTATTTAATCAAAATAGAATCCGTTGGCATCTATGACATTCTTCTTACGTGATACAAGGTTAAATATTCCTTTTTCGAAGAAGTGCTGACTTTTTGAGGCAATGAAATCTTCAAAGGTTTTTATGACTTCTATTCGGTTCAGGAAGACCTTATGCCAGCAAAATAAATACAGATTTCGGAAAAGATCATAATCCGTTGGGGAAATATCAGGAGAGTACGATGCATGCGGAAGAATTTCAAATCCGAACTGGAACAGTTTTTGCACCGTTACTTGTTAGGTATGGGATTTATCATTGTGATGCAAAAGAATCAGACCGTGCCTGTTGATCAACACTGGTTGCTTTTCAGCCAATTTGGCATTCAATATGTCGATTTCCTCACAATATTTGATAGCGTTTACCATTTCTCCTGGTTGAAAAAAAAAAAAGTGGATTGGTCCTTTCGATGTCCACCACATTATCACCATAACCTTTTTTGAGTGAAGATAGGTTTTGGATTTCCATCTGCATTCAACCACTTTCTAGATCTTCTACGATTATCATTCAGTATCCACTTTTCATCACAGTTGACTATCCGTTGCAAAAACGGTTCACTTTGGTTTCTTAATGTATGCGATGCGCAGACTTCCAACGCCGCAGTACTTGGCATTCGTTCAGTTCATGGGTACCCACTTATCGAGCTTCTTTTCCTTTCCTATGAGAGAAAGGTGTCGACGACTAATTGTCATTGGGAGATACTCCAATGCTTTGTGCAATCTCACACACCGATTTTGTTGGGTCTGCATCCACCGTCGATCTTAAAACAACGTCTTCATTTAACGTTTCCGGCTTTCGTGTTCGAATTTGAACTGCTGACAGAATGGTAAATAATTCCTAGAAAAAAAATAACGGTATTTGTAACGAACCCTAAAATTCTTAGACGTTAAGCACCACATTGAGTACCACTTTATTTTATAAAAAAAAAAGAAAATTTAACGTTCTAGCACAAATGTTCACTTATTATTATTTCTTATATCCGACTTAGCGTAAATCGGACATTTCAGACAGGACAGAAAATATTCTAACAGTCTTTTACGATAACAGCTATTCGACCTATAAATTTACTCGTAGGTTTTGTCGCGAATGAAATCCGCATTCATACTTTGGCTGTGTTCCGAGTCAATCTAGGACTTCTTGGAAAGTTGGTTTTGCTTAGTTTCGATGGTTATGTGATTGATTTGGGTTTTGGATATGCAGATAAGGTGATCTTCTACAGTTGTCCAATCCAGAATCGATATAGATCACTGCTAGATCTTTATTGATGTATTAAAAGTGTCAATTTATTTTAATCGCTTTTACTATTATATAAGGTGTTTTATAAGGTATCTAGTACACATCGAGTAAGGCCTCTATGAGGTTTAAACACACTGGTTTAGTTATTATCTAGGGAAAGCTCTTGTAGGAAGGCATTAACTTTCCAATCTAGAAAGCAAAAAGACACCCGGAAGAACTAAAAAAAAAAACACATAAGAAATAATCTGTTGGAGGAATTCATGGCATTTATATTTGCAAATAATTTGTGATTCTTGTGACAGATCAATTTTAGAAAACTTTGCCAAGTCAGTTTTATGTCACGAATCTGTTAAAATATGGACTTCTCGTATCAAGTAGAATCGAGAAGTCTCGAATCAACCAATTTTAGTTGTCGAATTTGCTTTGTTTTTGGAATGTACCTCATACCTGCTAAATAAGTGTCTGTGGATATTGAAAGTCTGTTTAAAAGATCGGGGTTATGTCTAAATGTTGAATTTTTCTGTTAAATTGCTCTCGACATTTTCTGTTTCTCTTATTTCTGCGCTTTTGTGTTTCTTACGAAATTCGACCGGTTGTAGGAACAGTTACTTTTCTACAATAAAATAAGAACTTACAAACGTTTACTCACAAAGATCTGTATACTATTTTTGTTATGTCGAATATTTCGACCTATTAAGATTCCAGATCCAGATCCGGATCCAGATAGCAGTTATGCCTTCAGTTTTCTCTTCACTTCTTAAAAATTGTCTCGCAGTGTTGCAATCATGTTTGTCGCCTAATATTGGTATTATTATCATAGTATAACTGTCAATAAGTAATCTACTATTAAACTTCTTCTTTAATTTTTTCTGACTTTAACTTCCCAAACCTTCAAGTCAAGTCTATATGGGATATTAACAGATAATAGTAAGCGGTGTTACTGATGAAGTAAATTCGTTTCTTTTATATAGTCAGTTGTTCCCTTCACAAAATTACAATTTATGACGGTATCTCACGGAAGATAGATTCTTTCGCACTATAGTTTTACTTTCTTATAACAATCTTACTGGATGAGCTTCATTTAAATGCTTATCAAACTGAGTTCCTGATACAAAATGATTGAATGACATTTGTTGAGCTCTATCACAGCCCGTGTGTCACAATTTTCATATAGAATAACAGTTTTTAATATCCTTTTATTTGTCATAGGTGATTAATTTTGAGTTATTTATAATATTTTAATGTTTAACCGTAAAACCGCATGCTTATAAGTGAATAACTGAGCACTACGAGTATAATAATTTTTCCTGAACTTATTTAAAGTTGCTTAATCGGAAGCATAGTAAGTCTTTCTCAGTTTTCTAAGTTCATTTCAGAATTTTCTCAATGGTGAATCTAAAAGACTTTGAATTATTTTCTTTTGTATCTCTTCACAACATTCGATTAACATTCGTTAAAGAAAAAACATATGAAGGAAAACATATGAAGACATTTGTGGTAATTAAGAGATTTCATTTAATCAGTAAGAATATTTGCTACGTCGATATGATGGTTTCGACCACTTTTAACTTAACTTTTGTGAGTTTCAATGTTTGCAAATGCTTAAAAGCTTTTGAGTTTTACACTTCCATCCAAAAGAACATATGAACTTCTTGTACCATAATTGTATATACCCTGTAGCTTTTTGTTGCAATAGCCAACAAAAATAGAGTTCACCATCGGCTTACTTGGGGAAAAATAAAAGAACACGAGAACCGAGCGATCGAGTAAATGAACAGGCGGTACTTTAGTGGCAATTTAGCTGCTACTGAATTAAATTACCTGGTTCAGATTTTAAACCCATATTGTTCATATTAAATTGATATCTTCTCAACTAAAAGCCATGTTTGTTTAAATTAAGCTCTCATCACATTTTTTGGCCACTTTTGGTGTTTCATAAGGACCTTTTCTTTCATCCTAACCATAAACGATCTTGAAAGGCTTTAAATACTCCAAAAAAAAATTAATAAGGTATTTCTTCACTCAGAAACACCAATCAATATTGAAACGCCTTTCAATATGACGCACTAGAAGTATTTTCATGCAAAAGCGGGCAAAAGTCGATTTTTGAAAATATTAAATTAAAAAGTAACTTTTTTTTCTGATGGGTAATTAAATACCCATGGAACAATTCACCGTCCTTATTATAGTTTTTTGTGTACACACTTGACCACAGAATTCGTCTAAACTCATCGATCGTCCAAATCGTTGTTAACAGTTTACTGCAAATCGGCAAATATGTAAATTCATTCTGTTTTTAATTTTTTTTTATATCGAGGGATACATTTTTAAAAATGGACTATTCAGGTGTTTTGATATTGAACTACGTTATGTTTACATACATACATATATGCGGGCAATTTGTAATAGAATGCAAAAATTTAGAATTTTCTTTTATGCGTTTTTTAATCGGGATGCAAAAATATTGCAAAAAAAGCAGCAAATATTTGTATATTTGCAAGAGAACAGAAGAAACGATTTCACGGTAAAATTGGACTACTTAGAACAATATTTGCTAAGTAAGTCTTGTTGTGAACCAGATAGTCTTAAAGATTTTAAGCACAAAGTAGAACGACTGACATATAAATTTAAGCTAAATTGGTCAAGTGTAAAACGGATAGAACAGTTCTTTAAAAAAATAATGAGGACTGGTTTCAGGGAACTTTTGAACTACAAGTCGCCTCAAGCAAACCAGGCTAACCAGACAAAATCGTTTAAAGAATTGGCTATTCGGAGTAAAAGAAAAGACTTAAAGTTTACGAGTCAATTTTAAAACAGAAGAGCTTACTTTGGCTACTCAAATAAAACTGTGAGGTACTGAAAAGGCAGATACTTCGGAAGTTCTAAAAGAAATAGTCAAATCTCCTGAAAAAGCAAAAAAATTGTCCGGCAGCTTACCTTAGGCTTACATTGGCGAGTGAAACTAGCAGGGTTAACATGTGTTAGTTAATTGGCCAACGGCCACCTGCGCAGAGAGAGTAAAAGAATGCAAATGCATGGGTGTGCATGTCCTCTTTAGCGATCATTTTCGTATATTTGATTTTGTAAAGTTCTGTTTTTTAAAAAATTAAATTTAAAAAGAAAATTAACAATAAAACCTCTTTTAATTTTTGTTGAAGCAAGCTTATCGCGAAAGAAGTATGAGATAATAACTACAAGTGATAAAAGGCATACCTTTGCTACAACATATGATAATTCAGAAAGCCAAAAAAGACTGCTACCTTTTCCGGAATCATGCACAGTAAAGGATACTTATGTTCAGATCATACTGCTAAGCGGTTATTACTGTATTTGGATCACAAATATGATGCTATGATGGATGATGATGATGGATCACAACAAACCCAATACAAGCAAAAGTTCGAGAATACATTCCAAAGTTCTCTTGTTGTTCTGTTGTTCAAATTGGAAAATTGTTTGGCAAAAGCCAACCTCCTCTCCACGGTATTGCCAACCAATAAGAATTTGTTTCCCGAAGAAATCTACAAATATTACGCAAAGTGAAATAAATTATATAAAGGGTTACCCATTAAGGCCGCCTATTTTGAAATTTGGAAGAAATGCAGTGTTTATTTGAAAAGTAACTGATGACACATGCTGGTTCTTTTGACGAAATATTCGATGATAAGATCAAAGATTTATTCCATTATTGAAACTAAATGAAACATATGTACGTTAACTATGATTGATGGCAAGGTATGTAACACAGCAACGAGTACGAAATCAACCATGGAATGTTACATTTGTGGAAATAGTCAAAAGATTTGGTAAAATCGAGGAAAGCTAAAGAAGGAACATTAACGCTCGGCTTGTCATGCTCTTATACGTCTATTTGAAGGCATACTAAAATTACAATAGAAGAAAAGCTTAGGGGCAGGCTGGGGGTTATTGTCGTTTCATCAAAACCTGGTTTCGAATGATAGCCGAAGGTTTTTCAATGATTCAACTTTTGCCGCCGAAATTATAATTGTTGACTTCCAAGTTATTCATAGGTTAAATGTCATTGTGGAAGTTCTTCCAGTGGATATAAAATTGGCACTTCCAAATTTGCTGTTTTCACATTTGATACCGCCAAAATTTAATGTGGAATTATACTCAAGACATTCTATGACAGCAACATTCCGCAAAATATTAATTTGGGGTGCAGTTGTCATCAAAAGTGTCATATTTCCAACTGGGCAACTATCAAAAGCAGCAGAAGAAATAAGAAATAAATATCTCAGTTTCATTGTAATGTGGATATTCTTAACCGAGTGTCATTGATCTCTGGTCCTCTAATAAGAAGCTTAATGCTTTTACCTATTAAAAAACTTCACAAAGATACAATAGAAATGATTATTTCTCAGCTTCCTGTTCCATCTTCACCAGATGGAAGAGTTTTAACCTTCAATAAAGTTGGAAAATATGATGATGATTCTTCATCAGAAGTATCATTTTGAAGAAAAGAAAAATTAAGTCCACAAGCGAGTAGCTCGAACTTTTTATTCTTTAAAATGACAAGAAATGCCTTATAGGCTTTATTAAATATTGTTTCACATGTAGATTAGGCATTTAGAAAGCCAAAATAATTTCGACCGGTTTTTGCATGTTATACATCAATGGTTCTTTGACTTTTAAGGTCGATTGAGTTATAAGGCCATGTCAAGAAACAAACTAACGCAATATAAGATCTAATTATCTCAGTCCTCCTTTATTTTGCAGAACAATAGACCTGGTCAGGTAAGTGCGCATCGATACCATGAAATGGCTAAGACATGTACAGTGAATGGATAGCATGCATCAGACCCAAGAGTCTTCGATTCTAGCCCAAAAGGACATGAAAATAGTGAAAAATCTCGCCTTAAATGGTGCGCACGAATGGATGAGGAGGTAATTCACCAACGATTGCGTTAACTGGCTCACCCCCGACTGTAGTGTTACAAATAAAGTGTGATTCATAGTGAGGTCTGATTTATAATGTAAAATAAGACACATAAATTTGAAAGTGAACTTCAAATTTTTGTTATTGGTTAAAACAACAATTCATGGCATTTACTTTTTGGAAATGATATCATGTAAATATTGGGCACGACTACGTCTGAGGTGGTTCATTTGGAAGGTCCAATTTTGGGCAACTCGTTCGAGCATAGCGACTGGTATCTCACGGATAACACGAGTAATGTTGGCTTCCAAAACGTCAAACTAGCTGGCTTATTCCTGAAGTCCTGAGACTTTACATATCCTTAGAGAAAATAGTCCAAAGGTGTGATATCGCACGATCAGGGCGGCCAATTTACCATAGCAAAACGTGAAATTAAGTGCTTATCAAAATGATTTCTTAACATGTCCATTGTTTCACGCGCTGTATGGCTTGTAGCGCCGTCTTGTTGAAACCAGAGCTCACTGAGACCATGTGTTTGTGTTTGAATTTCAGGAAGCACATAGTCCGTTAACATGGCGCGATAACGGTTACCATTCTCATTTGCCTCATTTTTAAAGAAATATAGACCAATGATTCCACCAGCCCATAAACCACACCATAGCGTTGTTTTTAATGGATGTAATGGTAGCTCTTGGTACTCTTCGGGTTGCTCATAAGCCCAAATACAGCAATTTTGTTTATTAACGTATCCATTGAGCCAGAAATAGGCTTCATCACTGAACAAAATTTCACGATAAAACATCGGATTTTCATTGAGTTTTTCCAGAGCCCATTCACTGAAAATATGACTCAAATTTAAGTCGCCTTGCTTCCATTCCTGCACAAGTTCAATTTTGTACGCTTTTAGGCAAGGAATCTTACGTAAAATACGCCAAGCCAAGCTGCTGAGAACGACGAAGAGTCTCTTCACTACGTGCTGGATGTGGTCTAACCGGTCGAATATCGTCCACTAATGTAAGCTGGGACTCAAGTTTGCGAATGATGTTCAGTAGGTCGATTATGCGCACCGTAAATTTCTCGAATCGCACGAAAAACATTTCTCACAGAACGCTGATTTTCATAACACAGCTGAACAATTTGGAGACTGTTGTGGTGGCCAAACGAAACTGAACAAAAATGACAAAGCAGTTTGATAGGAGTCACGCGTGATCTGTCAAAAAAAGCCTATTAAATATCAAACCCCACGATGAATCACCCCTTACATATAAGTAAGTAAATTAGTTAAATATTACTTTCAACTGCTCTGAATGCCAATTTGCTGGATCCTTTTGGTGGCGTAGGAAAAAATATCCTCTCATTCCAAGGATAGAATCGTTATTTGCTAAATTAACTCACCATGTCAAAAAGTGCGTGCGGAATAATCGCTTGGTTGGATAGTTAATCTTTTTCTAAGTTGTAACTAACTGGGAAAAGAGCCTCAGTACATTATATGTAGACTTACGTATCTATGTATGTCCGTTTGAATATTTATTTTGGCAAGTACATTCCATATGAGTATCTACTTATGATTTGTCAACTACCTATAGTTTATTCAATTTGCGATTGCACCACCTGGAAAAATTGGTGGTATGACTGATATTACGAGTATATTTAAATCCGAACTTTTTAAGCCTACTAAGTTTTCTCGATATTTATTCAATTCGCGGAACGAATTTTAAGATATGTATTTAAACATTCGAAATGAACATATGAAATTTTTTTTCTCTCGTAAGAAATGGCAATACTCGTATATTTGAGTATGTTTCCGTTGCAGTTGACCTGCGCCTTTCATTGCACTCTGACTCAGTTTCGAGATCCTCATAGACCTAAGATGCAAATATGCACATATGTAAGTTCAAATTCTTGCATAGTCGTAGTCGTAGTCATGGTCTGAATCAGAATGCTAGATATACATACTTTATCAATCCAAGTATGTGGATGCATGCACACACTTGTATGAACCAACTAGTATGTAGGTAGGTATACAGGTTTCTGTATTTTGTCGAATAGATATAAGGATTCGCTGTGCAATTTTTTTTTTTTTTTGGATGAACACCGATGTTCTGTTCTCCAATAGGGATGCATATATGGGCATATGTAAATTTACTCGTATAGAATTGTATACAGATAGGCATATAGAAATGAGAACCAGCTAAAGTTGTGATATAACTTAAATTCATCATTCTCTGATAGAGTATATCTAGATACACATACGACTGCCTACAATGATTTCTAGTTGCAAGTGCAACATATCTGTATCAAATTTTTTTTGATTTTTTGCTGATCGGGATCAGCTTCTTTATCTCTTTTTCTAATTTATTTTGCAACTTAACTATGTAGGTAGTATCTATGTACTTATGTACATTCATATCTAAATATTCTAGTTTTGAAAATCAATATATGTATAGGTGTATGTATATATATATTTTTTAAGGCAAAGTTTTATAAAATATCTTGTAAATTTATAGGTACCTACATACGGAGTATGTGCATACATTCTTAAGTGTGGGTAGGAAGTAAATATGCAAGTTGCACAATAAAAGCTTACGATTTGTTAATCATTGTAATTACGGACGTCTGCCACGGCTTGAAAATAATGAATGACTGCATTTTCTTTTTATATAAATATGTATGTATGTATCTATTAGTAAATGCCTTCACAAAAATGTTCCAGTGTATGCATTTGAATGATTTGTTTTTTTTTTTTTTTTTTTTTTTTTTTGTATATACATATAGTTTTCATATGTATCTAGTTTGCAGCACAAAAAATAAACCGCAAGATACAACTACATATTATTACGTAATCAATTAACTTTTTGCAGCATTGTTGAAATTTTCTCAGTTTGCCAGTGTGTAAATGCACATATTAATTAATTAATATTTATTTCAGATTCCAGTGCTTTCATACTCGAGAAATGCATTCAATCATTTGTATTCAACAGAAAATTAAAAAAAGAAACTAACACATAGAAAAATGGTACTTGTATGGAATGTAATTTCGCGCATACTCCAGTGTACTTGCTCACTCATACGGCTTTCATGTACTTAAGTAAATAAGGACAAAGCCTACGCTAACAAAACTTGAATGCCATGGCAAGCCCTCTGTTAAAAAAGTTTTCCTTCTCCAGTCTCCACTGAGGTTTTTGCATTCTTATTGCAAATGAACACACATAGATACAAATTGCATGCATGTGTTTGCTAAAATGGTGAGAGATTCACAAAGAAAGAGAGAGAGAGAGAAAAAAGATGATTGCGTTAAAAAAGGCGAGAGAAACAATAATACGTATGGATGTTTTTACAGGGAGAGCTTTCAAGTTCTTTATAATGGCGATCCTCTTGTTGGTATTGGTATGAGCCAGATACAATGAGTGGGCTATGTGTGCGTTCGTGTTTATAATATATATGGGTGTGTGGGTGTTTGCGTGCATGAGATACGGATGTCAATGACCTTTGTTGTGCTTTTCTTCATCTTTCAATTTTCGTTGTTTGTGACGTTGACACGGCCGTACGAATGCGAAACGACCGACGACAATTTAGATACATACTTATGCCATACCTACAAGAAGGCAATAGACATAAGAAACAGAGAAACAGGTTGGAAAAAGGCTCAATACAAGTAAAAAGTACCAGACAGCAAATGTGATACAGTAATACATATACTTATAGATACTTTCATACATTTACGTCCAAGCACTCGTAGATGGAATCATGCATAGACAACCGAATTTATTACTTGCAGTTTTGGTAGTAATGCATATTTACTAAATTTTGTAAATTGTATCTTCCTACATATTTTAATCATTACTAGATACATAGAGTACGCGCGGATGCATACATACATATTTATGTATGGTATTGGATAAATATTTTATTTTGTCTTTAACAATGTATGAGATGTTTTATGAAATAAAGATTCACAAATCCAGGATCCAGAAAGACAGCAGAAAGAGATACCTACCAGTAGAAGTTTTCCAGCAAGATTTGACTATATGTATGTTACCTATCTACATAAACACACATGAGTACATACGGGTACCCACATTTTATTTGTAGGTAACTCTTGGGTCATATAATTGTTGGCGAGCCATTTCCTTATATTTTGAGAATGAAGGAACACCTTCGGAAAATGTTCTATTCATTTGGTTATTGCTTGGTGTGGTTTCAGTCATAGGTTATTGCACTTTTAAAAACATCAAATCGTTGTAATAAAAAGATAATTAAAATACCGTATTAAGGCTTTCTTTAAGCTGTTTAATTGACTTTCATTTATAATACTAGGAATTCTTTGGCTTCGAAAAAAAACAAAGTACGAATAAACACGTTATACTGCCACAAAGACTTTTTTTTCATTGAAAAATGTGACGAGAATAAGTATCTACTCGCACATCTAACAATATATTTTTCTACCTCGTATAGATAGATATGAATTGCTACTTTATAGTTGGCGTTGAAAATTCTATAGGACGAGTCCACGAGCATTCGTGACCCTCCAAGCCGGCAAAATCATGGCTTAAGCATTTTCATCAATCCTACTCTTAAAGTCTCTTTTTCTGGCTAAATTGAAAGCAGCCTTTGGTAAGCTTGTTTCTTAAAAGGTGATTATTCTTCTTTCTTTTCCTACAGACCCTTGCATTTATGTCCCATCTGTCCAGCTTACAAAGGTAGCTGAGAAAATATTTCGAGACACGAAACTTCTCAGTGACCGGTAGTACGGTCTACTTAGTAACGGGTCCACTGATAATTCGATTCCACCAAAGGGTGGGACCATAGTCTATACAAGGTGCACAACATACCATATTTCGAAGGTGTTTGACAGTGTTTACTGACAGGTTTGAGATCAATGAGTCGTTACTTTAATGGCTTAGAATATATCTTTCAGAACGTTCAATTCAAGTTGAATTGAACGATTTCAAGCCTGATATTCACCAAAGTTTCGGTCTGTCTCCGGTACTATTTTTCATTTTCATTAATGATCTCCTGACTGTCACTTGTAATCCAGTATTCCTTTGCTGACGACAGTCAACCAACTTCGAAATGACCATATACGGTTCGTATTCGAAATACTGCAAAAAATCTAGGTCTCGTTAAGCGATGTATGAAATGTTATACTTTCCTCCCTCAGATCTGGCCTCAATATACAAGGCAATACAATGCTCACATCTGATTGATAGACAGGACTGAAAAACGTTTGATAAAAATCACAGGTGATTCTTATACTACACAGTCAATTAACACCTGCCTTACCTTGTTCTATCACTATTTGCAGCACCAGATTTCATCATCAGTTACCTAAGACGGCTAGGATATGTAACATAAAGCGAATGGACACCAATGCTCTGGTCTGCAGAGTCTTCGAATCTATCTCGGAGGGGCAACGCTGTAGAGAGAGACATCAACTAAGGTTACGTGCAGAAGTAGAACGAAAACTCAACCGACTTGAAGTGCGCAACTGGAGGCAGTTAGCTAAAGATCAGAATAACAGGAGGGTTTAGTTAGTTGAGGCCCAGAATCACCCCAAACTGTAACATAAATAAGTTGTCAGCGAAATCAGCCTCTATAACTGTAACATCTATCTCGTGAGCTTACGGTTGAACGCACTTTTGGAAATTCTCTAAAATATCATGATTTCTTCATTAATCGTACAATTCGCTTATTGAATGCCCTATCAAGCTTTTTATTTCCTAGTCATTATATACTTCAAACATTCAAAATCAACATACATCGGTATCGCTTGTTTTTTACTTTCTTTCCAATTTTCTTTTGTCCGCGCTGTTTACAAACATTTTTAAGGTACAATAATGTCTTCGAGCGCACACTAATTATAAAAACAAGTACGATACGTTCCTTACTATGTAAAGCGATTGCAGTCATATTGTATTTTCTTTGTGTTATCGTCAAGTTTTGGTACAAAGTGAGACAAAAGTATTGTCTTAAGGTGAATTGTCTGCCATTTTGTTAGAAATGAAAAAAATTGGGTTCTGTTTTCACAAAAAGTTTATTTGAAGGTGTAGAATTGATGGCGTTAAGTTAAAAAGATGATATCGTCAAATGACCACCTCTTGAGTTGTTGCACATTTGTGCTCGTTTTACGGAATTTTGAATTATTGCTCGTAAAACATCTTGCTCTAAATGGGTGATTTCTTCTTCAATATTGGCTTTCAAGACTTGCAAGGTTTGTGTTTTTTTATGGTAAACGCGAGACATCAAAAAGTCGAAAAGGAAGAATTTTGGCGCCAATCAGATTTGTCAATCTGGCCTGCCAGTTGTTAAAACGGGAGGTCACGTGGGCTGCAAATTGGTGGTTGGAAATCTTCACCGTTACCGGGGTGGCTGAGCGGCCGCTCCGTCTTGGTAGAATCAACAATACTCGACAAAAACGTGCCGCAAAAAAAAAACTCGTTAACATTTGTAACATCACTAGTTATTGTTGCCGTGGTTCCGTGGGCGTCCTCAAAAAAAATAATGTCAGTCACTTTTTCACTGGAATGCCACATTAAACAGTCAAATTGTGTGCATCGTTTTCTCGTCGATGCTTGTGGGCTCTGTCGGACGTCCTCATCCACAGAAGTGATATTCTGGCTGGCCACTTCTTGCGTCATCTCTGGTAGATCCAATTTGCACGAGATGCTCAGCCAAAAGCTTAATGTTCACGCGCATGGTGCAGGACGACGAGGAAAACTACAACAAAATTCACGCTGCGTTGAAACAACTGACCGGAATTCCACGTTCTTCAGATATGTATTTCTCCATTGCTTACTGTCAACTCCTTCTCTATCCGTCTACAACATAAATGTCAAAGCACAGTGACACTTGATGGCATTTTCAAAAATTATGGTACTTTCACATTAGGACATTACTTTTGTCCCACGTTGTATTGTATATTCTTTGTTTTCACAAAAAATTGCTTGGGATTCTACCCTTTTTTCCATTCTTTTTACTTGAAATTCTCACAAAAGTTCCAAAAGAATGTTGTAAAAAAATAAAAAGTTCTCCACTATCTCATCTAATCTACTGTTATAGATACCAAAAACAGTGTCTATTTGGACACTGTCTTTAGTATTTGGTATACGACAAAACTCTGGGTTACAATCCTAATGCTAGCCTGACATGCGCTCATGCCAATTACGAGCAATATCCTAGATATAAATCAAAGTTCGTGCTTAGTGATTTAAACACCAAGTTAAAGAAGAGGGGAATCCATTCGGAAAACTTAGTTTGCAATCAACTATGCAGTTATATAAAATCTGACAGTTTCCTGATTGGTAAGCAGCCAACCTCTTTGTTTGAACTGCGAACGAATTTTCCGATGAGCTACCATCGAATGTTAGGTAATTTAATGCTTCCCTGATCGACTCTTCTAGAAATAATGTTGCCAGCATCAATGACTGAAGATATAGCCTGCAAACCATCAATAACTCCCGAATTCATGTGGTACAATAACGAAACCCCCATTTTGTTAAAAAATTTAAACAAATGCATACATGAAAAGGCGTTGAAGTTGAATAAGAGCAGCTCGCGAATTCTACTGGCAAAGAAGAAATATTAAAAAAATATATTACTATAAAAATATGAGGATACGGCAATAGGACTGTGCAACTTTATGTTTTGCGATCATGTGATCACCCACCTACGTACTTACCGCGCCCAACACTGCTTGATTTCGGTGTTCTAGTGGGAACATTTAAGGCTTTAAAGGAAATGAAACGATCATCTATCACATTAAATCGCCGAAAACTCATTCTCCATACAGCAATCAATATTTATGTCAGGGCTATGGTGTCAACACGAAAAAGATTTCGCATCGTAAGCTGAAAGTCTGTACAATGACGGATAAACATATAATATAAGACGGTTACTCATGAGTCTGCAATATCTATAGTATTAAGGTGAGAACTTGGAAGAGTGAGGAATAAAAAGAGAGGGGGATAGTCGCGAAGAAAATATAAAAATCGAGGAAAGCCACATTCCATAATCGAAACGTTCCGTCCCTGTTTCATTTTATTCAAATTCATTTTTCATTTTTGTTCAGTATCGTTTGGCAAGTCATCATGGAAAGATTCACACCACAAAAGCGTCTCTAAGTTGTTCAGCTGTATTACGAATATCAGCGTTCTATGAGAAATGTTTTTCGTGCGATTCGAGGAACTTACGGTGCGCATAATCGACCTTTTGAAACCAATATTGCCAATACCATTCACAAATTTGAGTCTCAGTTTACATTAGTGGATGATACTCGACTGGTTAGACCACATATACATATAAAATAGTGAAGAGACTATAGCAGCTGAGAGTGTACGCGAAGACCGTGACGAATCGATTCGTCGTCGTTCTCAGCCGCTTGTCTTGGCGTATTTTACGTAAGGATCTCGGCTAAAAGTGTACAAAATTCAACTTGTGCAAGAATTGAAGCCAGGCGACTTGACTCAAATGACTCATATTTTGAGTGATTGGGCTCTGGAAAAACTGAATGAAAATTCGGTTTTTTATCGTGAAATTTTGTTCAGTGATGAAGCCCGTTTCGGGCTCAATAGATACGTTAATAAACAAAATTGCCGTATTTTCGCTGATGAGCAACCCGAAGAGTACCAAGAGCTACCATTACATCTATAAAAACAACGTAATGGTGTGGTTTATGGGCTGGTGGAATCATTGGTCCATATTTCTTCAAAAATGAGTCAAATCAGAATGTTACCGTCAATGGTAACCGTTATCGCGCAATGCTAACGGACTATGTTTTTCCTGAAATTCAAGCATGTGGTCTCCGTGAGGTTTCAATAAGACGGCGCTTCCTACCATACAGCGCGTGAAACAATGGATTTGTTAAGAAATCATTTTGTTGAGCATTTAATTTCACGTTTTGCTACGGTAAATTTGCCGCCTAGATCGTGCGATATCACACCTTTGGACTATTGGATATGTAAAGTGTCAGGTCTTCAGCAATAAGCCAGCTACGATTGACGCTTTGGAATCCAACATTACTCGTGTTATCCGCGAGATATCAGTCGCTATGTTCGAACGAGTCGCCCAAAATTAGACCTTCTGAATGGACCACCTCAGATATAGTCGTGGCCAATATTTACATAATATCGATTCCAAGAAGTAAATGCCATGAATAGTTCTTTTAACTGATAATAAAAATTCAAAATTAGCTTTCAAATTTATGTGTTTTATTTTACATTATAAACCAAACCTCACGATGAATCATCCTATATTTGGATGAGATACGGTGTCCAATGCAGAAGTGTTTCAATTTACGTAATCGCGCTTAAATTTGATCAAATTAGTGCAGGAGTGAGGACTACAGTTTGTAAACATAACATGACTGCCCACTACATAGTCAAGAGTCACCATCTAAATAGGGTCTACGTTTAATATCCTTTCAAGAGGGAGCCAAATCGGGCGAATACGGTGGATGCGACAGCAGTTGGAGTCGTAAGTCATTGATTTTAGCCTTGGTTGCGATGCTCTTGTGCGCCGGTGCATTGTCTTGCAAAAACAAAATTTTTTTTCGCTACATGTGAGGCCATTTTGCAGCGATTTCGGTCCTTAATCGCTCCAATAATGCACAGTAATACTCGCTGCTCATGGTTTTTCCTTTTTCGAGGTAGTCCACGAAGAGTATGCCATGACAATCCCAGAAAACCGACGCAATAACCTTTTCGACCCATCGAATCGACGCCAAAAGTCCACCCGATTCCGCATCAGCAAGTCCAAACACTCTTTCGAAATGCTCTCGCGTTCGTGTTTTTGGTCAGGAGTGAGTATGCGCGGCACCCAGCGACAGGATAACATGTTTTAAGGATAATGTTGTCGTAAGTGTATATCACAAATAACTCTGCCTTGAGAAAGATTGAGATTTTTTGATTCGCCAGGTTTTTTTTACTGGATTATCTATATATTCTGTTCTCCAACGTTCTCCGCTGAGCGAATGAATTTTAGCGTATTTAATTGTGCTACTTTTTAAAAGTGGCAAGAGACTAATTCTTGACATATAGTGAAGCAGATTCCCAGGGCCTTCTTTGATGTCAAGACATGTTAATTTTTTAGGATGTTATAGCTTCATGATTATTGGTATTTGATTATTTTTTTTTCGTGCACTCTTTTGTAGGCGGCCATAGGTGTAACTATACTGATAATTATGTACGAGTTTGTATAGCCAAAACATGATTTTTGGTCTTTGCTGTACTCGTATGTGCAGATGGGTCCCTTCCAATTATCAATGTTTCTTACATCACGGTTACAAGGTTAGTGGCGGGATCATCGGTAGCTCATATCAGGACTTAAATCACAGAAGTGTGATAGTCAGGAGCCGCCAGGATTTCGGTCCAGGCCTGACCCGAAAAGGTAGACCCCCTTATGGAAGTGTCACTGTCACTTTGGTTTAAACCTAAAGGCTGGAAGGGTCTTCCACTTAGTTCCGATCTGATGTAGAGTTGCAAAAAGTACTGGGTGGTTATGACCCTAAGATCGGCATGAGGTTTTGGATCGATATCGGCTCATACTAAGGGTGCCCCCAAAATAAATTTTTCTTTGGTAGGAGAGCGATGGCAAGTCGTACCCTTGCTTCCATAAATATTTGGGCTTTCAGTGGAATTAAAGCTTTTTTATGTCATGAGTTCATATGTGCATTTCATTTGACTCTATCAGACAAACTATAATCAGTTTTCAACTTTCTTCTCTGGTACTGGTAAAAGGCACTAAGAGAGTTGATTTTGTTGTTGTTGATGTTGATTTTAGATTCGAAGGCTTGTTCTATTGGATGCAGGGACATATTATTTTCAAAAATAACTTGAATATCCGTGGCAATAAACTTTAAGATAAGATTTAGGAAACGCGCTGCGTGTGCTGTCCAATTCAGGAGTAAACGTTAATTTAAAATAAAGCTATCAGAACAGAGATTATTGAGTAAAGGACATTTTAGACCTTGAGTGGAGTAAATATGTCAATTGCTCCTTGAATTTTCTAGAAAGCAGTCCATTTTATTCTATTGTGCGAGTGTATAAGTATGCTAGCGATCAGATATTGAAGACCCATTTGAGCCATACTATTGTAGCTTACAATTGAAATATATATTTTGAAAAGAATTGCAAATTTTTGGATTAAGTACTTCTAAATAAATAGAGTTCATAGGTATCAGTTTGTTACCTTTGTTGTCAACAAAGGTAATATTGATGAACATATAAATATTTTGTTTATAAAAATATAAAGTCACCTTACTTTTTGAACACCTCGTATTTATAACTTCGGTTTCGATGGGGTATCTTATATTTTATTTTTTTGTCGTGAATTCTAAAATAGGAGTGAAATCAATATTCGAGCTCATCAAATAAACAACTTTAGGAGCTTTATATCTCCTAATAAACTTACTTTTATTTTGCCTTGTCTTACTCAAGGTGAAATTGCAGGTAACCTTTGTGTGCTCAAGGAGTTTAAATTTATACCGCAGACCGTTTCCTCTGTGTGGTTTGTTGTCGCCACGTCTTCGAAGCAATTATCCTAACTCTCTTTGGATATTCTTTATTTAGGCATATCTTGACTACTACTTGCTGAGTAAACAGCGCTAGAGCTTTCCCATCTGTTGGTAGTAGTCTGCGAGCTTATGGGTTGGATGTTAATTAAAGGTGAAGTGCGGTTGCTATTGCTATCATTGGAGGGCGCTATGAAGTTGGCTGTCAGGTGATATTGTTATCAGCGAGGATTTGTGGGATTCATGTCACTGGCTTTTCAAAACGCTGTGCCGAAATGATAGAAGATTGCATCGAATTTTCATCAGGAGGTCTAAAAACTTATTGGTCCATCACCAACAAGGTACAAAGTGTTATTTTCCGCATACCGTTTGAATAATGTTTTAAATTTTATGCAAATTGTTATTATTATTGTATAGATCATTATAAAAGGAGGTCTTGCAAAACGGGTGCTTCCTTATGTGATAATTTTAGTTTCCCTACGTCTCAGAGGTTGTTGGAGGAGTGTCCTCTATATTTTAACCTGTTAGCATTCTACCTGAATGCGCTTCCAGAAAGTCAATGAACAGCGTTGTGTCTAAATCTGAAAGTCTAGACGCTTTCCATAGGGAAAAAAACCTCCTAACAATTACATTTTTCTGCTGATAGGGGTTCGTAAGCCTCCAGAGAAGCTGATGGCATAATAAATGCATTAATTTTCTTTTTTCTTGTTTTATATGGCATATGACACTGACCAGAGATTTTTACTTGCTAAATTATGTCCAACGAATAGCCGGGATTGAAGCATATCTCGCAGTAGAGCAGGGGATACTGTAGAGGTTGTATTTAAATCGAGATTAGTCTGAAGCTTGCATACCAGTGACAAAGCTCCCTCTTCGGCCTCTTTATCGAGCATACAATAAAAATTTAACTTCAATCGTTGGCTGAACAAATGTTTCAATATCAACTGATACGCTCAGTTGACAGTGACATGGTTTCCATTAAAAATGAGTTACACATCATTATGCATATATTATAATACCGTCTCGTCTTGGAAAATTGGCTGAACGTACACATAAGGTTATCGATCGTCAGGCCGACATGGCCGCTTCTACCAATGAATCTAAAAACTACATCTAAAGGGATTTTTACGACCTTCTGAACAGAGGCTACAGAGCACATCAAAAGTAGGTTTATTAGTCAAATCCTAGTCTACGACTTTAATGCAAATATTGAAAGAGAAAACTTCTGTAGCGGAGTGTTCGAAAAGCAACAAATAAGAACTTGGGATAGACTAAATTTGCGGCAACATGTAATAACTACGGTGTAATAACACCAGATTCCCACAAAAATAGCCTAGTTATTTCCAAATCTAATCTGTCATGTAATATTTGATGCAAGACATGCATCGAAAATAGTGTATACGCGATTATTCAGTGGGGTCAATATCTGATCTGGCTTTCTAGCTGGAGCTAAAATCTGAGTTTGGATTTTCAATCAGAAAAACTGCGTACACCAAAAAAGGAGTTTAAAGATTGAATGTCTAGGTATACCAGAAATTGTCAGAGCTTACAAAGACCATTCGGGCTATAACAAGTCGCACTTTTAAGTAGATCATGGTGTGGGACAAGAATAAAACCAGAATCTCTTATATAAAAGTGAAGACACTGACACCGGGTTTCATGTCGAGAACCTAGACTATTCGTTATTGTATGGGAAAGAGATGTTAAAATACAAAAGTAGCATTTACAGGAGCTATTCAATCGACACTACCAAGAGAAAACCTAAACTGAAGAACAACTTATGACTTATCGGACTGGTAATTAACACATGGGCAGGAAATTCCGTGCCGTTTTATAGTAAAACACAAAATTTTTGCAAAACTCAACTTTATTTATCAATATAGTTGCCTTCCAGGGCGATACACTGATTGAAACGATTTTTCAATCTTTCGATACCAGTTTTGTGATTTCGGTTTAGCCTCAAAATAGGCATCTGTTTCGGCGATTACCTCTTCATCGGTCTTAAATATCTTTCCGGCGAGCATTCTTTTGAGGTCTGCGAACAGGAAATAGTCACTGGGGGCCAAATCTGGAGAATACGGTGGGTGGGGAAGCAATTCGTAGCCGAATTCATTCAATTTTGCCATCGTTTTCATCGACTTGTGACACGGTGCATTGTCTTGATGAAACAGCACTTTCTTTTTCTTCAAATGCGGCTGTTTTTCTGCCCCTCTTGGAGATAGTCGATGAAAATTATTCCATGTGTATCCCAAAGTATGGATGCCATAACCTTGCCAGCCGACTGTTGAGTTTTTGGTCGTTTTGGACGAGGTTCGTCGCCTGCTCGCCACTCAGCTGACTGCCGACTTGACTCTGGTGTGAAGTGATGGAGCCAAGTTTCATCTATTGTCACATACCGACGCAAAAATTCGGCTTTATTGCAGTTGAACAGCTTTAAACACTCCTCTGAATCATCAACACGTTGCTGTTTTTGGTCGACTGTGAGCAAACGCGGCACCCACTTTGAACAGAACTTTCGCATGTCCAAATATTCGTGTATGATATATCCAACAAGCTCTTTTGATATCTTTAGAGCCTCAGATATCTCGATCAACTTCAATTTATGGTCATTCGTAATCATTTTGTGGACTTTTTTTAGGTTTTTTTTTTTATCTAAAACAGCCTCTTTTGGACGTCCACTGCGTGCATCATCTTCGGTGCTTGTATGACCACTTCTAAATTTTTCAATCCACTTGCGAATGGTTCGTTCGGCTAGTGCAGAGTCCGGGTAACACTTATCAATCCATTTCTTTGCATCGGCATCATTTTTTCCCATCAAAAAGCAATGATAAATCAACACACGAAATTGCTTTGAATCCATTTTTTTTTTTTCACAATAACAAAAGTTGCTTCACTCACAACGCTATATCTCGAGAACTAATCGTCCGACAGTTGTCAAATTTATACATGTATCTTTTGAAGGTTGGTACTAACTGAAAATGGTATGGATTTAATTCAAGTGGTGCCCTCTCTTAGAAATGCCGACCTGAAAAATCGAATTTAGACCAAATCTTGACCCTGCTCTGAGAAAAAAAGTCCAACGATTTTCAGATCAATAGTCAGGGTCTCTAAATCAAATTTTAAGGTATGTTATGTATACATGTCAATATTAATCGCATTAATCGTGACTTCGAAATCCAAAAAATAATCTTGTTCTCTAACATAATGCTGGAAAACGAGCGATGCAAAACCTCTGATCTCTTTCAGATGCCCATTGGATATCCGCAGAGAGACGTGCATTTATCTGATTTATTTAATTTAGTTATGGAACAGAGAGATATGAAGTATCACGTGCAAACATCAGCGCGTAAGGCACTATTTTTTTAAATCGGTCTAGCTACAGGTATACGCAGACGATATACCATAGATATCATCGCTCATTTCCAGCATTCAAAGCAGAAAATGAGATTGATCAAGTTTGTCATAGAACAAATGCGATTAAACAAAATGTCTATCGAGAAAAAATGAATCCGTATAATACTATCTTTAAGTAAAATTAAAATCGATAGCTAGATCTTTAAAGTGACGCCTCAGTGCTTGATTCGAGAGACTTGCAACCTTTCTCTATGTAAGGTTTGACAAGTAACGTACGCATTACGGTCTTTACTTTCTTTTCTGGCCATTTTCGTCTACCATAGCGGCAGTTCTCATAGGGAGGGGGCGTAAAGTCCAAAGCTTCCAGGATAGCTTTATTTCTTCTGTCTAGAGGATTTTATTGTAGAAAAAGTAACATCTCTTCGAAGTTCTTCAAAGTGTTAGCTGATGCGTTGCATTTACTTTTGTTGTTTTGCTTTTTTACTGAAACTGAAAAAGTTTCCATCCAAAAAAAAAAAAAACCTTTATATTAGGATAAGGTTCATATATTTCGCCAGAGGACCTCGCCAGCCCATTTGCTGGATATTTTGTCACGATTCTAAGCTTAAGCTAACTTTAATTTTTTTTTTTTCGAATCGCAAAACAAGAATTGTTCGCCATGTGTGACGTGACGTGGTTGTGGTATTTTGTTTTTTAAAACTTCGCAGGAGATCCATCTTCACTAGAAACCTTGATGTTTTTAATGATTCTTAACTCTATCTGCATCTCAATTTGAGCTATACGTATATCAGTTTCATTACCATCAACATCCAGAGATGCATGCAAAATTTGTAATGTGATGAATACTAGATCTCGAATTTCTCTGAGATGTAAAAAAATTGTCTGCCCCGATTGGTGAACAAACTAAAACTATAGGGTTAGAAAGTCATAATTGAGCAACCCCGCATCAGAATGTTTTCGAGTCGATGCAGATCGCAAGTTCTTAAATAATTTTATTACTATGAATATTTTTATTTATTTTATGACCTTTTTCGTTATAATTTCTACAATCAATGTACGAGTATTATAGCGACCTTAATAAGCATTTGCTAGTATTTCAGAAAAGATTTAAAAATATAAAAAAAACCTTCCTTATATATTTGTTTTTGAAAATTCTTGGGAGCACGTAGGCAAGGCATATAAGATCGTTGTAATGACCATATTATTGGCTTTATTGGAAAGATATCCCTACAGAAGTGTTACCTGAATGTTAAAGCCCAGTTCATTGGTCCATTATGCAAAATTAAACACTCATCGATTATTTCCTTTATATACAATGCATGGTGAGTTTCGCAAACTGAACCACGATCTTCGAAACAAATTTGCACAATTTCCAAGCGTTGTTCAAGCAGAAGTCTATTCATAGTAAACGAAACTGATAGCAGTTATGGGCTATCACGGGAAAAAATGTTTACTTTATTTAATTCAGCCCTCGATTTCTTATAATTTCAATACTAGTAAATCACTGATAATTTCTTCATGGGCAGTTTGTACGATGAGAGTATGAACTGACTGGCGTCAACAACTGCTATGACAGTCATGTAAACCAATTTTGATTGGCTTAGTTTATAAACGCGAACAAATAACAAGACTACGCGTACGACGGATGAATTCACTTGATTGAATAAACCCTGGAACTCCCCGACCACTATTATCTAAAAGGCTCCAAGAAGCCTAGCTCTCCACTCTTGTATATATAGGAACCCAACAGTTACTAAATGGACGGATTTACTATTGATAATAAAATCTTATTATCAAACTGTCAACTAAATTGACCACACTGTCGTCGCCAGAATGCTCTCACCCAGAATAGATGTCCGAAAATGTTGAGTGTTCAACTACTCAGACCAAAGTAGTTAAACGAACCTCTAAGATACCACACTAGTTACAATAGTAAAAATTGCAATTACAAGAAACCGACAGAATTTTCCGGGATTTACCCTTGTTTGATAAATTATACAGCAAAACAAGTCACTCACTTACTGCCTAAAAACATAAGAGTGGACAAACATTAGCTTCTCCGAAGTAAAAAGGAAAACATAAGAAGCTCGCGAATGAGTAAATGGAGAAATGGTACTCCAGGAACACCGTTCGGAATTTTTACTAAAAATATAAAAAAAATCGTGTCGACTAACAAAACCCCCAAAAGAGATCTGTAGAGATTATGATATGAAAAAAACTAATTTTGCAAACTGTTTAAAGGTGAGGACTACCCACATTCAGCTGACAACTGAAATAAACCATGTACGATGGAAGCGTTGACTTCCGCCTACCTGACCAAATTGAAGTAAGAATAGCAATTGATCCTCCTTATGAAGACGGGTTTATGACATTTCGCCTTGAATACAACATTGCAAGCAAGTGGCTCCCTCGGCTGTTTTCGACGAATCGAATTCCGTTGATCTAATTCTGTTCCACTTTTACGATCATTCGGGACTCTGTCTCACCAATAACCCGTTAAAATATTGCCTTAATAGGTTGCGGTTTATCGGCATAAAACCCTACATATGTTAGCTGTATAAGGGATAATCAAGTGATGTCGAATCGCAAGATCGGGATAGACCAATTTATTGGAAGATCAATTACTTAAAGAAAAAACATCCTTCACAAGGCTGCTAGATTGGATAATTTTACGTCCGAGCAGTGGGAGATGATTTAGTAGAGAGCATACGAAAAGTACATTTTAAAATTTGGTTAGAAGAAAGATAGGTAGAAGACCAGCATCGTTTTCCCGATCTACAAGCAAAGAGGCGATCTAAATAAATAAACCAATTCTACAATCATCAGCCCCTTCAACATTGCATAAAAGATCATCCGTATTATGCGACAAGCTAAAACGTAGTCAGCGATTTGATTTGCCTCTAAAGCAACCAGCTATAAAGAGCCCTTTTTAGTTTTCCTATTTTTGCAAAACTCGTCAGATTTTTGTTGCTCTTCATGTGACGGGCTGCCGGCCATTTATATATATACGGTATATATATTGTAGATAGCTGTTGCTGCTATAGGTCCTCATTAGAGGACGAATTGCTGGCCTCCACTTACGAGACAATCGTCTGTCGACCAAGCGGCGTGAGAGCTTTTTATAGTATGTCCCAACCTTCGATCAAACGACCTAGCAGTTGTTAAATTTTAGTATGCGAACCAAACAATACACCTCTCATCAGCTTACACGGCTCATGAGAGACCATCACCGCCAGAGGAAGTGGAAAGACAACCTACTGATGGACTGCGACTCCAAGACGAGGTGAGCCTATTTGTGTGCCGTAAGACACATACACACGACCCAAGCTCTTGTTTTTCCTAGTACGGAGATTTTAAGGGGATGGGAAAAAGTCCTCTCTTCGACCTCTTTAGGGTCGAAAATTGAAAAGTTTCCAATCTGAAGTCATTCTCAGACCACAGATGGATCCTCTACGAGTTGAGTCTCGAGGCCGAGTATACTAAGCCATTTAAAAACCCTAAGAGAATAGGTTGGGCAAACTTGTTAGCCAAGTTCTTAGAACAAAACTCAAAAATATACCCGAAATAAACACCGTTGCAATCGAAGAACTGGAGCCAAATGTAATAATTTTCGAGAAGCCAATGGACTTTACCTACAAAACATGGTGAAATGAAGATCTATCTACTCCCAGGCAGATGACCTGTTCAGTATAACAAAGCCATAAAGACATCCAAGAAGCAGGCCTGGATGGTTATTGCCATTCTATAGAAAACCTCAATGACTCCGCCAGGCTTAGCAAAATTCTCTCCACGGGACATTTCAACACTTCCTATCTAAGAAGGTCAGATGGAAGATTGATAGAATCCTCTGCAGAGACACTGATGAAACACACTTTCCCCGATGCAGTGATATCAGTACGGAACCCGTGAGGTATCAGCAAGTAAAATCTGCATCCCACAGCAATATCAATTCAATCATTTCATTTCATTTAATTATTAATTAACAGTTAATTAACCTCATTTGTACTTAAAACCCTTGAGCATGTCTTAGACATCCACATGCGAAACATTCTCGAAATATTATCGCTATCCAAATTGGAGCACACCTATGTTACTTCAAGGGAAGACCAACGGAAATGGCTCTCAAAGAGGCAGTGCGAAAAACTAAAAAATCTATTCGCTACAAAGAATATACAATAGCCTCTTTCCTAGACATAAAGGGAGTCTTTATTAATGTACATACTGAACCTGTTCACCAATGCTCGTTTTGGGCATAGAGGGATTTATTGACCAATAGATAGTCAGATAGTCAGAAACAGAATTATTCAGCCAAAACTAGGAAACAGTCATCTTACCAAATTCGTCCAAAGAGGAGCGCGTTATTTCTCCTTTTCTCTGGCTAATAGTTATGAACAAAATTCTTGCCAAATTAAACAGAGATGAGGTCAAAGTGATACAGATGACGTTATGCGGGAAGACCTCTTCAGGTAAACACCTGTGCCGCGAAGCTATTGAAGCTATTCACTACCAAAACCAATATACCAGATTTTACCCTTACCTGTCTTAAAATTCAACCACTCACACTATCCTCCAGCGCTAGGTATTTGGCTATCATGCTTGAGACAAAGCTAAAGTGGAAGTAAAGCATCGAACACAGGAAAAGAAAGCCATGCGTCGCCTTTTTTGTCTGTAGCAAAACCTTCGGAATGATGTGGGGACTTCAACCAAAGAGGACCTTGTGGATGTACACAACCGTACTGTATCCAATTCTCACCTACGGGTCATTAGAATGGTGGCCCGCGTTAAGCAAAAATTAAAAAGGCTCCAAAGAACAGCCAGTTTATGTAATATATACAGAACCACGGGATCCTGCATCTTCTGTCTCTCGGTCTGCACACAAAAAATATCGCAATTTGTAGCGCGGTCAGACTAAAAGAATCTGAGTGCTGGACTGGAAGGCCTTATGGCTACAGCAACATCCTGGACTCGTTACCAAACGGCATGGTCAAACGGTCTTTTCCAGCCGACTACATCACACTCAAACTAAATTTAAAAAAAAAAAAAAAAAAAAAAACTTCCACATACGATTTCCCACCAGAGCTCAGTGGAAGAAAGACGACGTAGTAAAGAACTTCGACACCATATCTACACTGACGGATCAAAGATGAACTATGATGCGGGGGCCGGTATTAACTTTCAATAACTGAAAATATCAATATCATACCGCTTGCCGGATTTTACCAGCGTCTTCATGGTAGAACTACTGACAATCCGAGGGGCTTGCATACAATTCAGACGTGACACAACGCACAAACAAAACATTTCTATCCTCATAGATATCCAGGCCACTATCATACCTATCGACTCGGTTACTATGTCCTCCAAATTGTTGGAGGAGAGCGGGAACGAGCTTACCCGTCTGGGCACAGTGACGTAAAAGGATACGAGCGTGCAGATGAACAGGCAAGTCAGGGCTCAACTCTGCACGGTAGGAGCGGTTAAAGAACAAATCCACTTATGCACACTTTCAATCGAGGGGGTTAACTTACTGTGCCGTATCAAGGATGATGTGGCCGACCTACAATAAGAATAGAACAAAAAACCTACTGGACAGAACCCGCCTAGATATAGCCGGAATCAGGGCGATAATCACGGGGCATTGGCCAATTGAAGACAATGCGGACAAACTTTGTATCCATTATAACCCCCACTGCCGCAGTTGCAAGAATGAAAATGAGAAGAAAACTCTCTCATTTCCTCTGCAAATGCCCGGCGCCAGCAAGAGGCAGATTGTAAACACTAAACCAACCATACATAAAGGGTAAAGGAATAAGAAATCTAATCCGTGTTTTTTTTTTTAACTCCACAGGCTGGATCTAGGCACCGATTGTCTCACATCCTCAACAACACACATCATTAACCAGGTCACACCAGTCGTGGTAACAAAAAGGCTTATTCTAGGGCTTCTTTGGTTCATGGTGAACGGCCACCTCTACCTACCCTACTTACCTCACCGTGGGATTTGATGTAGAAAAAAGCTTGGGATATTTTCTCATGCAATTTCTTCAATATTGTACTTTGTGCAAAACTCGCAAGCAAGACAATATTTTCCGATAGACCCGCAACTATCATACCTGCATACGCTAACGATATTGTCATCATTGGTTCAACAGGGCAACCTATGTATCACTGGCGTGTTGTTAATTAGTGTAAGACTAAGTAAGAAAGTAAAAAGAGAGGACGTACAACATCGACGAGCTAGACAGATGGCTAAAATGGATAGCTTCAATTTTGAAATACCTAGTTAGGGTTTTCCTTTACCTCAACACCATTATTAATTTCGATTATGACAATTTGTAAGAACATAAACGAAGAGTTACATTTGTGAATTGATGTTACTTTGACCTAAGAGGGCCAAAGAGGAGTATTTAAATCTTGATTAGAAACACTAAGGAGACTGTTAACAAGGTCTTAATAAAAACAAAGATTTTTCGGTGTCGTTGACAGGCTTTGGAAATGAATATACTCGTACATATAGCAACGAACTCTACCAGCTGAATGGCAACGTCGAGCTTCCATACTATAGTGTCAACGAAGTAGAGGGAAGATCTTAACTTATGTTATGTATGTATTTAGCGACCTCAACCATATTCAATAGGTTCTAGTGCGCAACAGGAATTACCTGGTCAGGGACCGCGATAAGTGGAAAGGTTTAAGTCCTATAAATAAGGTTTATTCACTAGAGAGACAATGGAAATCATATTTTTATCATGGCTTCGTTTATTATTTCCATTTTTCACATAACATTTCTTGTTTTAATAGATTTAATCATGCAAAAACGTTATTTTCGGTTCCCAAATAAAATAAGAAATAATGTATCTACATATGTATATAAAACAAAAAAAAAAAAAAAAAAAAAACGTCAGCGAAAATCAGTTTTATGTCTGGCAGGCGTGCAAAGGAATTACAGCTGTTCACATGCATACATACGCACAGATAAATATCCGTATGTACCTACCTACATTTGCAGACAGTTCAGTTAAAAAGGGAAGAAATCGATTAACTGCTAAAAGTTCATTTGGGGTCAAACACAGATTTTGCTAAAAAGACGTCCTTGTTATGCAAGTTCGTTTAAAAACACGAACACACTGTCCTGTCCTTAGGAATTTAACAAAAAAGAGAAAAATTGTGTTATAGATAATTGTAGAGTAAAACGTTTGTATGAATATTTGTATCGCGTTTGTTAATACATATACAATACATATAGATAAGTGTATGGATGCGGATATGTCAAACTGTTTTTGTTTTATTTGTTTTAAGCGGATATTTTTATTTTTTTTTTCTTTTTTTTTTTTTTTTTGAATATGATAGAAATTAGAAAACATGGACAGAGTTTGCAAACTAAAGTCGAGATTTCTACAAGATGTACTTATTCATATAAATTGAAAACTTATTATGAAAAAGAAAGAATAAAAGAGGAACAGCAAACAACAATAATGATTTAGAGTCATTAAATGAACAGCATAGCATTGAATTAATGCACGCTCGTGCAGAATAAGAGACACAAAATGGCCAACAAGTACGAATATAACTGAGGGTTAATGTCAGCATCTTATAAATAAAAACTAAGTGCAACCAAAAAGTTAACAACGGAAGACAACATAAGACAAAAAAAGGCAAAAAGATACACGCAAAAAAGCTTTTTCCCCATTTACTCGTGAACGAGTTGGAATGTATCCGTATGTTGTACGAGTAGAAAAGCTCTCAATGTTGAGATAGGTCCCGATCTGAAATTCCATAGATGAAGCATGGCGTAGTTGTTGCAATGCAATTTTCCACAAATTATTCGTATAGGGTACATTCATATGGATGGATGTGTGCAAGCAGAAGCAGGGATGAGAGAAAAGGTCCGAAATTCGTAGAGAAACATAGATGTATATGTGTAGGTAAATGGATTCGTGTGCATGTTGTGTTTTGGTGTTTGTGAAAAAGGAAAGACTAAGAAATCCAAAGCAGTCAGACATTAGTTTTATTTTATTTTCTCCTACGCTACGTTTTGTGGTGCTACAAGCTACAACTCCTCTTTTAGCCATTTGCAGTGGATAATACGTAAAGTTGCAGTGTCGTTGTTGTTGTTGCTGTTTTTGCTGCTGCTGCTGCTGCTGAGTTGAATAGAGCGGTATGGTGAAGTCAAGCATCTTTGTGCTTCCTATGGATGCGACTGTTATATTGCCAGATAGTTTGCAGTAGAGATGCAAGTTTCTTTTCCGTTTTAACTGTGTTTAGTCGCTTTTTGCAGTTTTTTCTTCTCACTATATATGAATATATATATATTTTATTTTTCATTTTTTTTTTTTTTTTTTTTTTTTTTTAATGAAACAACAAGGAATCGCACTTTTAAAAACGTCAGTAATAGTTGTGGCTTTGGTCCTTCGGTTTGATTTTTATATCGTTTCATTTTCGCGATTTATTGTAGTAACGTAAAAACCGACAAATTCGGTTCGTAAAATTTTTAAACGGAGGTGGCAGAAAAATCTGCAAAACATTTGACTGTAAATAGGTATACGGCGATCATATGGTTTTTGTGTTTAGTGTTGGGTTGAATGACTACAGTGTGCATAGGTCGCCTTTGTGTCTGAGCTTTTTCCTTTTTTTTTTTTTTTTTGGTTTGTGTAGGTACTGATTAAGTACATAAACAACCACTTTAACATTTGTGTTAAAAAAAAAAAATATGAAATCAGTTTTAAAATCTTCATTTATTATGATGTAATACGAATTTTTACGCGTGCTGCAGTCAACATTTACATACGAGTAGTTTCGGCCCCTTACACGTGATTGGATTTTTATAAAGGAATTTAAAAAGAAATGGAATATCAAAAGTTTGAAAGAAACCTGCTTATCATCGCTCAAAAGGTAAAATTAAAAAATACATATCTAACACGACGTTATCAAAGTAACCACAATTCGTTGATATGCCGTTGCACCCGTACAATATCACACTAGAGCATATTTTCTTCACTAAGTTTCATAATTTTTGTTTTCTTTGAGTTTGGGTTATTTACTTAACAAAAAAAAAAAAAGAAAAACTAAAGCTCTACTCAACATTCTTACACTCTTTGGAGCATAAAATTTCCGTTGATAGAAGAGACATTGTAAGGCTTTAGATGCAGTTTAATTATTTTTTCTCTTAGCATATATTTAAGGTCGTTTGCCTTTTGAAAAATAAGTCATTTTTTATACAATATAAAAAAAAAAAACAGTCAAGTCGTATGTATTCATATGTTACTCTCTAGGACATAGAGGAAGTCTTTAAATACTGCCTCGTCGTGCATCAATCGTCCGACCAGATATTCGATGATTCCGAAATAGATGTTGCTCTAATAACACTATAACAAACAGAAATTAAGTCCTGAGTATCAGACCGGATAACTGGTGAACAGTGGGTTTCAAAAAAAATGCTTTTCCTTTTTTATATAGTCAAGTGTAGTAATTCAACTGCTGCACCTCTTAAAAAAAAAGCCGGTTAGACATGAAATGGCCGTGCATGTGGATAACGATTTCTACCTCTTTAAACCCTCCAGCACACTATGGCTATCTCTTTAGAAAGTCATTTTGTATCATACCAAGTTACTTGGTTTCTGTGACGCGAACTAGGTACAACATGCAATATACAGCTTTAACTCCTCTCACTTGAGCTTGGTTTCTTTTCAACGGCCTGGGTTAGTGATTTACGTTACATGGCATTCTTTCACTCAGCAACTAAGATCTTTTCGCGCCCTAGAGTATGACCAATCATAAAGTCATTTTCTTGGCCGCATAATGATTTCTATTGGTTTCGGGTCAGTGTCGTGCTATTTTGAAGATGGAAACCCCTTCCCATTATGTGCAGACACCCATTGGCAGCTTTTCTTGAAATTCTCCAACACATTATTTATGTTTATTCCACGTAAATATGTATCTACATTGATTAACCAGAAAAGTCTGCACTTTCGTAAGCAAAGGATAATAAATTATTCTCTGTTGATAATTTAACAAATAGTGTTCTTCAATAGAAGATCTTGTACGATATTAAAAATTATAGAACTTTGTCCAATTAGACATCGAATTCTATGGGTATTCCCAATGTGCATTAATTGACCTCATAGCATAATACTCGAAAATAGCGTATAATTCATCATCTTACACATGTTTTATGCGTCCAAACTATTTCGGTTTAGATGCTAGGGAGATGCTGCAGTTAAAATCGAAAACGATGAGTTTTAAGTTGAACTTTCGGAGCAGCAATTTTGTCAATTCGCAGCGTCTTTCCGTTTCTCAAGGATTTCAAAATAATAGGGTATATAGGATAAAGAGGTCATTCTAGTGAGACATCGAATATTAAAAACGACGTTGAATGCTTTCAATTCTAGATACATGACTTCACTGAAAGATGATCACGCTTTATTGTCGTACTGAAGCAGGGGAGGAGCAGAGGCAAAGTAAAGGGATCTACATAGTCATGTAAGGCAGACAAATTGGCTTTAAGCATTATCGTATCAATATGCGAACTGAAATTTAGTTCAGGTTGAGGTCCTCTTTTGCTTGTGTGCGCCACCTACTGCGTCTTCCTCTACTGAGTTGTGTCTGCCAGTTAGATTCCAGGACTTCTGAGTGCTGGAGCATTGGTGTTTATTCGCTCTATATGTCCTAGCCATCTTAGGCGACTAATGAGGAGTTTCGGTGTTGAATCTTTTCCTTCAAATCCTGACAACGCAAACGGGACCGAATATTTTTCGAAGGAAAGAGGATATCTTCATCCGCTTTCGACAGGGTACATACTTTAGGGCCATGCATTCAGGATGACTGCGAATATCAAGGTATCATATAGAGTATTCTTAGTTTTTCGGTATAAGGCTTTGCTACTCAATTGCCTTCTTAGCCCAAAGGAACAGCGATTGGCAAGAGTGATTCCTAGTTCTATTACTGCTGAGGTTTTCTTTGCAGAATTCATAATAGAGCCAAGGTAAACAAAGTCCTTTATGACCTCGAACTTATAGCCGTGGATTGTAACGTTTTATCCAATTTATCGATTTGTGTGTCCTCTCTTGACAGCATATACTTGGTTTTGCCCCCATTTACAGCCAAACCCATTTTGGGAGTTTCCCTTTCGATGCTAGCGAACGCATTGGTAACAGCCCGCTTAATTCTCCCAACTATGTCGATATAATCGACGTACGCTAGTACTCGTAGTTGCATAAACTTTTGAAAAATTGTGTCTTTAGTGTTCACTTGTGAGCTCCGCACAATTCTTTTTTTTTATTAAAGTATATATCAAAACGAATTGCACAATTTTATTAGTAGAGAGTCCAGTCACCATTTTTAATTATAATTGCTTAACATCGTCTACTTTCACGTAATTTTTGCGCATATTCTAAACTAATTCCAAATTTGTTTCAAGACTCGCGCAAATTATTTTATCATGGCTATTTTTTCGCTCTCAAGCCTCTGCTTCATTAAATACCATACATTTTCTATTTGATTCGCATCAGGACTTTGGGACGCCCAATATCACGTCTCTATACCATTTTCCTTTTTCCAACACTCGCGGAGGCGACTCCGATCTTTCGAATCGTTATCCTCCTGAAAAATCCAGTCGTAATTGTTTGGTTCATACAGGGATTCGGTTCACTCTAGCAAACTCTTCTGGTATAATTTTACCATGAATAACACCTCATCGACATTACCGCATTCCTTGTACCTCTTTATTCACTTTCTCATAAATGCCTCTGATATTTTTTAATATTTTGAGTACCGATTTAATACTCATTTGGGGCCCTTTTGGGCGAATTACTAAGAAAACACTTTCCAAATGAATGAAAACAATGAGCACGTTTTTCTGGAACATACTGTGTGCAGCCTTAAAATCGTTGAAAAGATGGTGGGTATCGATTTGAATTTCTTGAGCGCTGATAGCGACCAATACGGTTGTTGGTGAAGGGTTTCTGACGTTCACACAATATGACAGATAAAATCTTGCATCCGATGTTGAGGATGCAGTTGTTTAGGGTGAATCCTTTTTTGTGGATCGGGCATACGGTGCTGGGATTCCATTCATCAAACACTCTTCTGACTAGATCTAAGAAATGAGTTGTATAGGCCGTTTCAAATCACCGTGCAATGTAAAGCTGCGCAAAGAGAGCCTGGAAGCGCATGCTGCTCATCTGCTCACTGAAAAATTATACTTACGAAACGGCTGAACTTTCTCCACACCCTTTCATATTTAACCCATTTGCATTATAAGCGCATATATGCGCGTATTTTTTGTCACCACTACTTTTTTTGTGACAAAATTCAATATTTTCTGCAATAAATGTATATATAATAAATTACTGTCGAGGAATGGAAAAAAAAACATGTGATAAGGCCATAAGGACAGAAGAAAGTTATTTGAGCTATGAACTGAGTTGGGATACCTTCACCGAAAGAATGGTTATTAGACCCGGCGAAGATTCGTTAACTGAAATTGAAAACGACGGCGAAGATGATGATACCACTGATGACGATTAAGTGCATTGATCTTGAAAAAATAAGTGTTGGATCACACAATACACCATACAAAAATAAACACTTAACTTTAATTTATTCAAAACATTGTTTCTTCGTTTTAACACAATAATCGGGAAAAGAGTGCTTTCCATAAAATTGTCATTGCCAACCTCACTAAAAAAAAAAAAATGGACACGCCTTCCACGTCCATGCATTCTCTCTACACTCTGGTTTCGCATCTGTCAATACCGGTTTCTTATCTTTTCCACAATATATTATTCAATGTCATTCAAACAGATTATCAGCACGCGCTGAGTCAAATATCAAAATATGGTTACGCTCGAATTTCGTCTGGATCACTTCCAGGATTACTGGAATAGACTGGAAAAGGGAGCACATGCGCAAGAAATTGCAAATGCAGAAAGCATGCTCTAAGTAAAGTTATTTCGAGCAGCTTTGAATACCTCAGCCGGTGAGCCGGCCGATCCAGCTGATTTCTTGGATTTTAGCTTATTATTGCCTACCTTACTTCGTTCTGGACAGGTGGACAGAAGTTTTGGCTGTCATAGTTTAAGTGGAATGGTTTATCCTGCCTGACGACGGGATGCTTCTTCTCTGTTATATAGTCTGCAGAAAAAGAAAGTCTGCACCGCCGAATCTGACTCTACTACAAGGCCACCTTCTTTATCTTTACAGACTTCTGTACAGGCCTTGACTGGTTCCTTTAATCTGTTGGTAAAACTTTCGTATGTTTTTTTTAGTATAAACTCTCAATATCTTCGATCGCGCGCTTCTCGTGCTGTTTTTTTCTTCTTCCGGAGAAGGCAATGTTCTTCCCATCTTTTCTGCTCGTAGAGTTTACGAACTTTGTGTTGGGCATGTGCGTGCCGGAATTTTTCGTCAAATCAGGGATTTCTTAGTTAGTGCTGTTCGGGTGAAACACGGCATATCTGATGGCACGATGGTAGCGTTACCACTGGTCTTCGGTACTTGACTCTGGCGGCATAATAGATGCCGATAGAGAGATAGAGATTTCTTGAAACGCGTTTAGCGAAGATTTTGGCGGTCTCTTGCGATCGTGGGGCTTGGAAAATCCGCATTCGCACCTCGGCTGCAACAGGGTGGTGGTGATTGGGCTGACCGGAAGTTCGGACGTTCAGTATACTGGAGGCATGCCTTACGTTTATCGCAAAATAATCAATTTGACTTAGCGTGTATATTGAGATGAGAAAACCGTCTGCTTGGTATAATGATATTTTGTCCCACAGCAAAGTCAATAAGTCTAAGTTCGTTGCCAGACATGGTGTAGTCTAGGCTATGCTTACCACCTGTCCTACCAAAGGTGCCATTCTTTGCTATCCTGGCGTTAAAATCGAATAGTACGCTTTTAAAGTTATACTTCGGGCATTGCTAATATGTTTGTTTTGTAGAAGACATATTTTGGTTGCTTCGTCCTTGTCTTCCATCGTGGCACGGGTGCATATTAAACGTATGTTTACCATGTTAAACTTGATGCGAATTGTCTTACGTGTCACGTGTCTGCCGTGTATTATTGTTTCTTTTCTTTATAGCCATCACCATAGTAAATATATATATCACCGTTTTTCATCCTTCTTATGTCCGGCCCATCCGACTGCATTTCGTGGTGATACGTGGCGGTGATACCTGCGTGATATCAGTCAAGGGCCTTTGCTAATTGTTCTAAAGATCCAATCTGAAGGATCCTAACAGATTCGAAGAACCTTGTCCTTTAAACGTTTGCAAGGGTTGTCAACAGTGAGCCCATTTTTATCCGAGGGTATAAGTTGGGTCGTTACATTTTTTTTAACCTCTTCTGTATAGAGTTATACGCCCTATGACGGCGTAGGCCTAGATAATGCTACTAGCCGGGCATTCGCTTACCATTTTAGCCTCCATAATGTACCGGGGGCCCCACTGTTGCGCTGCTGGGTAAATCCAAGTTATAGGACACTCAGCAGTTTACCGATCATTTGGCATGCGTGCCCGCATAATAGCTATATAAAGATCGCATATACAATATTAGAATGAAGTAGATGGATAAATAAGCTCCTACTTCTGTGGTGAATATTGCACATATTGCATAGACTGATAGTGATACCATATCTCTTTTCGTAGAATTCCGAATTTCTGAGCAATATCAGCGTAGGAGAGTCTTCAATAAAAATGGTGATAACTAATTGCTTATTTGAATTATTTTTGTGCATCTAACGTTGCCACTCAGAAGGTACTCATGTTGTACTAAAGAGTTTTATTAGCTTTTTTGGGGCGACAGCGATGGTAGAAGTTATCATCTAAGCGGACTCAAATTAAATACGCATTGCAATAACTCGCAGACTGAATCATCCGCAGAAAACTAGGGTGTATATGTGGGGTAAAAGTTAATTGGCTTCGATTGCTAAAAATTCAGCCAAAACTATTGTTTTGGGTACTCGAGTGGAGCTAGGGATAAAAAGTGGTAGCTCGCCAATTTTGCCGCATTTTTTTCATATGAAAAAAATGTCGTATATTAATTCGATAATAATCGTCCAGGAAGTGTATGGGTTTGCAATTCTCTTTGTAAAATTTACGAGGTGTATTCAAAAACTAAGGTGACATTATATATTATATAAAAAAAAAATTATTTATTCATTTATATTAATGTTGTAACTCAAAGTAATTCTCAATTACCATTTTGAGAACCTTTTCTCCAGTCAAGAAGAGACGTTGCTCTCCAGTCTTTGTCCATATCTGTTGGCAACGCTATTAATAAAGTACCTCTCCACATCCTATTAGTTAGTTTACATTTTATACATACAATATACATATTTCGCTCGCTAGATCAGAAACCAGTCACTACAATGTTTTTTTTTTTTTTTTTTTTGTTCATAGATTCTAAGCAATCTTTTGAAAACAATTAACAATAAGTGCACAGATTCACTTGTTAATGTTGCAGCGATACTACAACTAGCCAGCTATCGACTGGTATCCGAATTGTCATTGCTAAATCCAGAACAGCAGAAAATGGTAAGATATTCGTGGATGGAGTGCCGGAAGTTATACGTAGTTTAGTTTGTAGTTTGAAGAAATCTTCACTTTCAATAATCGATAATCAAATAATCAAAAATCTGTTCATAGTTGGTTTTTTTTTTTTTGCTTATATTAGCAACCCAATTCTGGCAAATTTAATTATTATAACATATGTACACATGGTATTTAGTATTTTTTTTATTTTTTTTTTTTTTTTGTATTTTCAGAAAATAACAAAAAATTATGCTATGCCCGATGATTTTCTAAGTCATAAACTCAAGACCTGGCCTCTCAGAATTGCATGCAATTAGTTTCAGTACTAAGAAAACATGAAAAAAGCGACTGTAAGTATTAAACATATTGTCAACACACTCAACTGTGCCAAGGAATTGAAGCAGTTAAAGCACTTGAAGATATGTTTTAAGTGCTTAGATAGTTCTTACTTATAAGAACTAAAATAATATTTATTAACTCTTTATTTTTATCTAAAAATATATGTAGTTATTAATTATTAGAACGAAGTCAACAACACCTACAAGTCTTGACCAACACCCATATATTGGATATTTAATTTAATTCGTGCGGTTTTTTTTTCAAAATTTGAACGTTTATTTAAGAAAAACATGTACAATAGTATTATTCAAAGTATTGCCCATCTGAAGCTATGAATTTTCCCATCTTTTTGGAAATTTGTAGATCCCATCCCAAAAGAACTGCGCCGGCTTGGCAGCCAAGAATGAATCAAGCCAATTTTTGATATTCTGCTCTGATGTGAACCGTATTTCAGTGAGGGCGTTCTGCATCGATCGGAACAAATGGTAGTCAGAAGGGCTATAAGGCGGGTGAGGTTAGACTTCCCATCCACTGTTTTCCAAATAGTTCTTAACCGGAATAGCAACGTGGGGCCAAGCGTTGCCATGATGGAAAATTATTGCCTCGTGTCTGGTCGCATATTCCCGGCGTTTTTCGACTACTGCTCTCTTCAAATGGATTAATTGTGTTCGATAGCGTTGTCCATTGATGGTTTCACCCGGTTTTAGCAGCTCATAATACAGCACACCCATCTGATCCCACCAAATACAGATCATTACCTTCGCGCCATGGGTATTCGGCTTTGCCGTTGATTTGGCTGGTTGGCCGGGTTTCACATATGATTTTTAGCGCTTGGGGTTGTCGTAATCGATCCATTATTCATCACTAGTAACAATCCGATGCAAAAATGACTTCCTTTTGTGGCGTTCCAGCAGCATTTCGGACATACAAAACCGCCTTTCGACGTGAACTCGGCTTGAGTTCATGTGGAAGCCAATTTCCTTGCTTTTGAATATATCCAGCTGCTTTTAAACGTTTTGAAATGGCTGCTTGAGTGACATCCAAAGATTCTGCGAGCTTTTCTTGTGTTTGGCAACAATCTTCATAACGTAATGCTTCCAGTTCTTCATCTTCAAACTTTTCTGGCTGCCCAGGACGTTCAAAGTCTTCCAAGCCAAAATCACCACTTTGAAATCGTGCAAACCACTTTTGGCACGTTCGTTCAGCTAGCGCATGTCCACCCTAAATTTCCACCAAAATACGATGACTTTCGGCAGCAGTTTTCTTCATATTAAAGTAATGAAGAAGAACTCTCCACAAAAATACTTTTTTTAGGCACAAAGTTCGACATATTTGAGTGAAAAAAAAGTTATTGTTGTTTACGCTTCAAATGAATGACATATACTGAAATGACGTACAATGACAGTAGCTTTCCAACGCATGTTTCAATGGCATAATAACGATGAAATAATACAATTTACGCCATCTCGTAGCAAACCGCACGAATTAAGTTATGGACCTAATATATAATTCATACATCAAAAGAAGATGTCAATAATAAAGCATTGATTAAAAAAGGCAACTACCTACTCTTATATGTTTCACATGAGGTTCCATTGAAGTATAGATGAGAGCGAACTGACAACTTTTTCCAGGAGAGCAGTTAAGTGTGAAGAAATAACTTTCACTATTTTCGGAGAGTTTCAAAGTGCCCCCTTTATAGTATCAGCCTATCAAGTTCTGCATTAAGTAAACATTCTAATTGAACTTAAAGATTTTCCACAACTAGGTCTCATAATGTCTTTACGGTTTTACATTGAAATCTGGTATGTTTGGCTTAACCCCACGGACCGCCTTCGCTTATTGGACTTGAAGTGCGTTAATCCTACAATGGGGAATAATCCCTATACAATAATCACTTGACACCTTTGGTCAAGTGTGAGGCCTACCTTAAGCCTCCACCAATTATAAATACATGGCGCTCGAAGTCAGGCTGGAACCTAAGTTCCAGGGGCTCCTGACTCCCGTGGTATAGAGTTAAGCCTCTGTCGGGCTACCAGTGAGAACCTTACAGATTCTTTGTATCGGTTGACCGCTTGGCTTTCAAAAAAGTCGCGGTTCAAATGTAATTAACATTGTACATCAGTCGTCACTATTAATATTCTTTTGCATAGACTAACTTTGCTCTACCCCCGTTTATTACTGGATTACGCCATTGAAAAGACGTAGCATCTGTAATTGGGAGCTGGCCCCGCTAAATCTTAGTAGGATTCCTTCATTATCTCAAAAATTTTAAAGGCTACTATACCTGCATTAAAGATGTGATGAATCACTGATTCTTAGCATAAGCCACATAAGTAATTGTAAGATATAATGAATTCACGCGATATATAGAGAAATCTCAAGTGCTGCTTATTCATGGATATTTTCTCTCATAAGGAGTATTAATTCGCATAGTTTACAGAAGAGGTCAGCCCATTAATGGTTCCAGTCTATTATAGTTTAATATAACCAAATCTTCATAGAGCTTTAGATTCTGGCAATTGACTGCTCCTTATCTATGTATATGAAACACGCAATATCAATTATAAAAATAATTTTCGGCCCACCCGATTTTAAAATCCCAACCTTCACACATACAATTGAAAAATATTTAAGGAATCTATATTCTGGTCAAGTCCTGACGAGCCAAATTAGAAGAAACGTGATAGAAATATTCACACAATCTATTAGATCGGCTAAAAACGACTAAATGATACATGCGAAATCTAACTAAGGTAATTTTAACTTAAAACCTTTCAAGATTTTACTGAAAAATTTAAAACCAATCCTCACCTAAAATTATAATTTAACGCAATGGGGTTTTTTTTAGAATTTTGTGAAACTGAGTCCAGGGGTTGCACGTATCAGGTTTTTCTCCAGACAGAGCTTCTTTTATCCCTAGAATTTCCGACTGGAACACGCTACAGTGATTTGGAAGGCGGAATGAAGGGCTTGGATTTAGCTTATCTGAGGAAACACCGCCACAAACCCTGTTATCGGTTTTAGATCCATCTGTATAGAAGTGGATAGACTTGTCCTCCATAAAAGCATCTCCCTCTTAGAAGGATCTAGAGGGGATGCTTCCATGAAAGTCTTTATCAAACAAATGTTTGGGCATAGTTATATTTTTTTGAACATTGTTTTTTTTTTTGAGTGTCTTTGTGTCTTTTCAATAGGTATCAAGTGTCAAAACAGCTATCACATTGATCTATCAAGCTTATCGTTGAAATATATTTCTAAGGTCGAAGCTTTGTTGACGAAACTTATAGAACACTTGGTAAAATTTATAGTAGACATCATCGGCCATCTGACCGTGCTATTTGTCGACTTTTTGAAAAATGTGCGCATCCAACTCATTCTATTGGATATTCATACACCAAGAAGAACGAGAACAGTACGTTTGCAAGAAATCTACTGTAGAAGCGACTGTAGAAGCGACTGTAGAAGCTTGTGTTGAAGAGAACCTCAATTTATCGATTCGTCGTCGTTTGCAGCAACTTGGCCTTTGTACATCCAATATCTAAAAAATGTCGCAAGCTTCTCCAACAACAGCAGGATTCATCAAACCTACACTTTAGAATTCTTTCCGAGTATATGAAAAATACTATTTGTCCAGCCTGTCCCGAATAAAGACGAATATTCTCTACTGACCCATTCCTCTCTCGTACCTGCATCTTTTTTAAAGTCATGGAAACGCTGATAAACTGCTAGCTTATGAAATATCTCGAAACACGAAAACGTCTCAATGCCAGGCAGTACGGTTTTTGTAGCAACCGGTTCATTGGTGATTTGATGGGATGTCACACCGAAAAGAGGAACCAAAATGTACACCAATCTGATGAAAGCAAGATAGTTCCACTTGACATTTGACAGAGTTTGGCATCAAGCTTTTTTGTCGAAAATGCGTGCACTTCAGATCAACGAATCTCTTTTTTAATGAATAAAAAAATACCTTTCGGAACGATAATATACACAAAATAAATGCGACACTTTCAAATTTTCATCAATGATCTCTTGTCTGCTATTTCTAATCCAATATATTCCTTTGCTGATGACAGCACTCTCTGTCTTTTATATTCGTTCCCAGACGTCCCTGATCTTTGTTTGTAGAACTTGAATGGCAGCGTATGTTAAGATCATTAATTTTCTATATTAACAGCATAAACAACTGGGGAACTATCAACACAGTGTATAGCGAAATTTAAATACGCAGCCATTATCCATGAATGACACTTGCATCGTCGTAACAGAAAAACTTTGCATTCTCGGTTTGTGTGTTTATGACAAATTACGTTAGAATGCTAGATAGGATTCAAAACCGTGCAATAAAACTCGTAAGTTATACTAATATCGGTCAGTCAATTGACACCCTTGAACATCGACGTAATGTCTCCTGCCTCACTTTGTCTCTCCCTTCAAACCTTAAGCCTAAAGCCCAGAATTTCAACGCTCTGAATAGCGGTAACTAGTCTAATTCTACCACCTTTAAATTAAGAGAATCTGATAAAAGTTTCAGCGGCGTAATAAGACTACAGTGGTTGTCTTTTTCCCTTGACCTTTGGTAATATCATATAAAGTACGAAATTCGTTCAAAAACGGAACCCCCATTTGGAATGTGCTGAGGTTTTCTTTTAGACCGTACTTTCCAAATGGAGATGGTAGTGTTCGTGACGAAATATTTATTTATTTATCTATAAGCATTTTATTAGCTAACAGATACTACAATATATAAATAACAGAAAACATTAAAAATTAAAACAATAAAATTTTATTATTTTTTAAATATAACTCGTGAAAGATAAAAAAAAAATTTCTAACAAGTAAATACTTTATTGAAATCATTATCTGATCTTGAAAAAGGTTAATTTAAACCATAATTGGTTTGAAACTGTTTTTCAAATAGAAAAACCCTCGGTCTTAGTGATGAACGAGGTGTATTCAAAAGGTAAGGTGACTTTATATTTTTTTGTATGTTGTTTTTGGCCAAAAAAATTCGTCGTACGACCTTGAGGTAAAAACTCCTGATGCACTACGCCACGGTAGTCGAAAAAAAAACAGTGATCAAAACTTTGACATTTGATTGAACTTGGCGTGCTTTTTTCGTCGTCATAACCATATACCCATTATTCGTCATCAATTATGGCCCTTTTGAGCAAGTCAGAATCATCACTGACGTCATTCAAGGGCTCTTGAGCGATGCGCATGCGACGGATTTTTGATCAAAATTTTCACGCCCAAAACATCAGAAAAAATTACATAACACGAGCCGACCGATATGCAAAAATCCTCAGCAATTTCTCTTATGGTAATTCGACGATTTTCCAAAACAATTTTTTTCACATCTTCGACCTTATCACATTTTGTTAATGTGCTGGGGCGTCCAGAGTGAGGTTCGCCATTGGCATCTTCTCGCCAAACTTGGAAGAGCTTGTACCGCTTGCAAACATTTTTTTTTTTGTACGTATGCCACTGTCAATATTTCAAGTGTTTTATAGAATTTGATTCCATTTTTTACACAAAATTTTATGCAAATTCTTTGCTCATTTTTTGTTGCAATTAAAAATCGCCAATCACACCAAAACTCGTCTAAACTTTCTATTTGTCAAAAAAAAACTAAATATGCTTTATACTTGACACTGTGAACATATGTATGTTCGGGACATGTGTACCAACACAGCAAAAAAAAAAAAAAAAAAAAGTCGATTATCGAATGTACGTTGCCCGCGAAATTTCAAAAGTCACCTTTTGAACTTTTTAAACACACCTCGTAAAGGGAATGTAAATAATTACCAATGCCAATAGGAGAGGACATTTGATATGATAACATAACAAATCTATAACAAACATTATACCGCGAATAGCACGCTTTGATTCCAATTTTTGGATTCTTTCAAGATAGTCTGCACGAACTTTACAGGCAGGGCTCCAAATCGTCACGACCTAACGAGAGATGTAAAAAATAATACAAGTGTAAAATGTTCACTAAATTCCTTAGTATTACGCTTTAGCTTTAGAGAGAATGCAGTCATTATGACATTTAAAAGAAAAAGTTGATTCAAGTATAATGCTTAAGTCTTTAATATTCACAACACGAGATAAAACTTTGGACTCAATCGAATAATCATACAGTGGACTAACTAATTTTTTCGGAAAAGATATAGTCTGACATTTTTTAATAATTAGTTTTAAGCAGTTGGGAGTACACAAATTAAAAAGCAAATTGAAGACATTCTGAGCAAGTTGACAGTGGTTTACAGAGTTAAAAGCTTTACAAAAGTCCGTGTAAGCATCATCGACTTGCATATGGTCCTCTTATGTATTTATAACATACAAGGAGAAAATAGCAAGATTGGTAATTTTTGATCAAGACATGTTGAGCTTCAGACAAGAAGGCAATAAGCTCGAAAATTCCCCTGTAGTTTTCAGTATCATTTTGGGTCCCGACTTATGGATTGGAACCAAATAAGAATATTTCCATTAATTTTTTTAGCAGCCTTGAACAAAGTGAGTAAAAGCATTGCTTTAAGACAATGCCAGGAATTCCATCTACTCCGGGCTTTTAACAAGGCTTGAGTTATTAAAGCGCCGTAGAAACCTCTTCAGTACTCAGATGAATATGTCCAACATCAACCTTGTAAAACGCGTCATTATTAAATTGCGAGTAAACAGATTGCAAAAAAAAAAAAAATAGCGAAGAAATCAAGATTTGAGTCTATATTGGAAGACCTAACTTCTTAAAAAAAAAAATTTGTTTGGAATACCCGTAGACTTTATTTTAGAATAAACCACTGTCCAGAAAGATTTGCTTTAAGCTTTAACATTGTTCTCGATATTCATTAAGTCCTATATAAAAATTTACTAAAAGAATATAATTTTTTCTTAAGATTTTAAATTTGTTATAATCATGTGGATTGTTTAACATAAAATAATTTTAAGTCTTTTCAACTTGATGAATAGATTGATAATAAAGAGAAAAAGAGACATAAGTTAAGCTAACTTTCAATTCATAATTTTTGTTTATACATTAACATATTAAAAGAAATTAACGTCAAGAAATTAACAAATTAAGACCACCTTAGATTAAAATCTCCTAATGTACACATATTGTCATTTACAAAACAATTATTGTAGACAAACTCTACAATACAAATATGTTTATGATAAATGTTAATGTTTATAATAATTAAAAATCGAAACTAATTTAGCGTTATTTATTGTATATCATTTAAAATTATAGAGATGTAGAGACCAGTGAAGCCTTACTGAAGTTTTGCTTGTCTAAGAAACAAAATATAATAAAAGTTGTTACCATCGAGAAGCATTTTCTGTGCATGCAGCTTAAATCAAATACCTATGGTTTTTGACAGGAATTTATATTGTATTTTAAGTTCATCGTTTCCTTCACATGATTTTCTCTTCCTCTAAAAGATTAATAGTGTAGTTGAGTGACACTTAACTGGGTATAATTAAAATATTTTGCACTGATTACTTTAAATCAAAGGTCGAACAAAATAAATTCAAATACTCGTAGTTATCCATCGATGTGTATCTAAGCCGCAGATAACTTCTATCTATAGATATTGATTAAGTTATCAGAATTGAGCGCAAAAGATATTATTATTATTACTTTTAGTATCCTTAAAATGTTTGCACACAGCGCGGGCGGATTAAAGTTATTGAAGAAAAAAAGATACCTATGTACTTTGGTCTTAAATGTTTGAAAGTTATAATGACTAGTGAATAGGGAGATCGGCAGGGAATTCCATAAGCGAGTTATACTCGTACGATCTAGGAAAGAATCATCATATTTCAAAGTACGTTCGAAGGTGGGCTTGAGCAATCATAGCGAGACGGGTAACACGGTTGAGGGTTTGAAGGGGTAGAGTGCTATTTTCAATTTTGATGGAGCACTAATGGTGAAGATATGTAGCAATAAAGTAAGGTTACGCAAAAGACATTACGTCTGTGTTCAAGTGTGTGCAATATTGTCAACATCACCATGAGTTTTAATGCATGGTTTTGAATCCTATCCAGATGCAGAGAGTTTCTGAGGAGCACCTAACAAGACCTTAATAATATTAAAACATATATATATAAAGCAAACGTAATTTTTTAATAATTATTAATAGCTCTCAAAACTGATAAAAATATTTTAATTGGAATTAAGTGTTTCTGCATAGCAGACTTATATTTTGGTGATACTCTTAATTGTATAGATTTGTTCGTGTACTTACGATATTGCTCAACAAACAATTTGTCATGAGTTTATTACACAGAACTTGCTAAATTTTTCGAGTCTTTTATAGCTGACCCTACCCGTTTTTAGGAATTTAAATTAATTTAAATGATTTTTTTAATTCATAAAAGCATAATGATTCTTTTACATGACACTATATTCAAAAATAGTTCTTCTAATAATGTTACCTGGTTGATTGAGTTGGGTGATATCCCCTTCTAACTGTGCTGTATCGTTTCAACTAACTAGATACAGCTGTACTAATAAAAAACCTCCTCGTAAGAATGCGCTGACCGCCAGAATGCGCTGCTACTGCACAAAAGTTTATGGAGCCTTAAAGTTCGTTCATATTTAGGTAGACATGCCAAATTTCAATGCGATACTGTCTTTAGTTTTGGTTTGACAGCTGATTGTTGTTGACGTATTTGGCATCATGTTGAGTATGAACAAAAAAGATTTTCGTTCTCTCATAAAACATTATTTTTTGAGAGGCAAAACGGCAAAGGAAACAAAAGAAAAGTTGGCAAAAATCAATGACTTACGGCTCCAATTGCCGTCGCATCCACCGTATTCGCCCGATTTGGCTCCCTCGGGCTATTATCTCTTCCCAAACCTCAAAAAATGGCTCATCAATAAAAAATTCAGCTCACGCGAGGAAATCATCGACCCCACGGAGGGATATTTTGCAGACCTTCCGAAAAATTACTTTTCGGACGGGAGCAAGAAGTTGGAAAATCGCTGGAATTTTAGTCAAACTAAAAGGAGACTATATTGAATAAAATAAAAACAACAATATTAAAAAAATAAAAAAAACTCGTTCCCAAGGAGTTACTTTTCACCCCACCTAGTAAATTTAATAATCTTTTTCATCGATGTGGACTACGTATCACACGAAGGACGTTTTTCAAAATTGCCAAGGATATTTTTATCCCCCATTCCTATGATTTCATCAAAAAGTCTTATGCAAAGTCACAGTAATACTGGTCCAAGTGAAGCACATACAGGGATATCATAAGGCGCTTGTACAAAGAACACACAATACGTACTGATGCCTCTATTCGAAATGAAAATGTTGTTGAAATTTCGTATTGCGTAGAATCGAACTTTAACTATGCTCAATTGTCTTCTTTTTTACAACACTAAGCTTTGATTTCTGATGTGCAAGCTTTGGTTTTTCCCTCTTTTAGCGAGAAAGCTCTGCACCATTAAGTTAGAAATACCACACTTTAGCTTAATACTGAATAAAATAAGAATGTTAGTGCAAGCATTTCTAACGGATTCAGTACAAACACGTATTTGAGTGACTAAATCGAATTAAATCTGAATAACAAATGTTTCGGACGTAGATAGAAAGACAATCCCACTTATTACATCATGTCAAAGCTGGTTAAACCAGCAAATCAAATAAATTTTCGGAAATCGTATAGCGACTGTATTTCATTTCGGTGTATGGCTAGCGAATTTCCCTAGATCTAACGAACCTTCAAATGTCATGGTGTTAGTTTTTGTTTTAGTGAAATTTTTCTCTTAACGAGAAAGAGGAAATTGACTCAACTTGACATAAAGTGTTACCATTTGATCTCTAAAGGATAGTACTTCTTTGTTGTCTTACATAAAAATCTTCAAAGCGTTGTTTTCAACTAGTCATTTGTCTTGTTACCGAGGATAGTTTTTTTGGACCTGTTCGGCTATTTGAAGACCCGTGTCTAATGTATTTTTATGCTTTTACTAAACTCTGAAGAACGCCTTTTTCTGCTTTAGGCGGATTAATCAAACCCTCTCGCCTGTAACAACAAAACCATCTTCCGAAGAAACACGAAAACGACTTCGGCCAGAATGTTTACCAGGAGAAGAATGCAGTCGATCCCCCAAGGATGTAAATACTTTGATGAGTTTTTTTTCAAGAATCAAAGGCAAAAGCTCGTGTAACTATTGGTCTATTGGATACTATTAGAGTCTTGAAGTGTTGCTTAATGATTTGAAAAGGAAAAAAGTTAACACCGTCAAGTTCATAGAGTATGCCAATAAAACAACAGAGTTATTAAAGCAAAAATACTCGCAATAACAACTCACATCTACTCTTCATATAATTCATATATAGTCAAAATATATTCGAGTATCAATCGTTACCACTTGGAAAACTGTCACAAAAAGCTCAGGAATCCAAAAATAATGACTACAAGAAATATAGAAAGGCAGAATGAAGACCTTTTCAACATGATTGCAACGTACCCACTCAATTCTACGTTAAGGCATGTCAGAACCGAAAAAGATCTTAAAGCAAAATACTCTCCAGAAATGATAAGTTTATTAGACATTACCCTAGATGTTGACGAACGTTTCCAATAAATCAATTTTTTTTTTTTTAATTAAATTGTAGGTCCGTTTACTTTTCTCTCCACTTTTTGACTTGAAACGAAATATGCCACAAAATAAGAAAAAATGCTCTTTTGATAAACCGAAAAAAAAAAACATTTAAAAAATAGTTCGTTTACTTTAATTCATTACTGTTTTGCTCGGATTAGCTTTTAGACCCCCTGTTATTATTTCAGTCATGGACTTTTGAATATTCCTAAAGTAAAATATTATATTTATAACCTCTTTGGTGAGAAAGTACTATTTCAGCTGAAGATTCTGAAACACCTGTAAAGCATTGCTTCACTAAATTCATAGCCCTGTGAATTTCCTTTAAACAGAAAAAAAACTGTATCCCTGTGTGATGTATCCATTTGTTCGGCAGGCAATCATATACCATATATACATATTATACGTTTAGTCGACGTTGTCAACACTGACGTACAAGGACTGCTCTCTCTTAAAATGTTTTCTTATTTTTACATTGGAAGCGGCAAGTTCCTATAAAACAACTTTTATCAATTATATGATCTGTAGCATATTAAAAAAAAAAAAAAATACATTTTTAGCGCAACCGTCCGGGGACGATCAAAACCTAGTTTCCACATACCTTAACAAATTGAAATAAGTTCAGATTTTCAAAAGAAAAATGCAATGAAGTTATTTCACTCTGGTATAGTGACTCTTTTTCCGTTTGGTGTGTCTTTCATGGTAGCGACTTTATCATCGGAACCTGACCATTCAGTGCGATATAGAACGTTGTGTCAAAAACAAATTAATACGCGTATTGATGTTTATTTTGTAAAAGGTTCTTCTTTATTTCAATGATCCTTAATTAAAAATTTCGCTTAAATTATATATATATAAGAAATGTACGAATGCGATTCAACAAACCGTGACATGGAATTTGAATAAATTTCGAGAAATCCAGATATACCAAAAGTCCAACGCCAGTTGAACACCGCATTTTTATATCCCAAAGCCGTTGGTACTAATTGAACACCTCATCTGACATTAGGAACGGTCAAAGTACCAGCAGCGGAATTCCTACAGGTTCTACAAAAATTTAAAACTCTGCAAACTAGAGCTCTTTGATGAATTTTCCAGATTAATGTCTCAACAGAATGCTTGAAAACATGAGTAACAAGTTTTTTATGAAGTTGAATTAAGGACTTTGAAAATTATCTTTATTGAAGAAAAAGAGGCCTTAATGTTGTAATGGCCTTATAATTCAGAATGAAATTCAAATTTCATTGTCTGGTTAATAGTAAAATGTTTAATCAACTAAAGCCGTCAAGGTTTTTTAAATCACACCTGGGACTTAATATCAACTCTACATAAGATAATCTTTTCAGAGTCTAAAAACCGGCAGTGTAAATGTAATGAAAAGAAAAGGAGTTTCGGCTAAATATGATATAAAAATATGGTTTCTGCTAAAACCTAGCAGCAAAACGAAAAAATGTTATACTAAAATGACACGACGAAATCGTAAACGAACAAATTCGTTATACTTTCCAATTTGAAACGAAATTTTGCTAGTCTCCACTTTTTTTTTGCACATAATTTATTGATCGGGATATTAAGAGTAGTAATACCCTCTTGAGTGTTAAGAAAGGGAAATACAAAACCAGCTTAGTACAAAAGCTGGCGCTAGGACACTTAATCGAAGAGCTGTTGGATGGTAGTCATTCATCATTTAGCATCGCTAAGAAACCATTTATTTCAGCTAAAAAAAGAAAAGTAAGACTGAAATTTTCAAATGACCATATCAAGTATTTACACACAGTATCGAACTGGAAAACGGTACTGTTCTCCGACGAATCCAAGTTCAATTTGAAGTGATCGGATGTGTTTCGCAGTGTCCGCTGACCAATCTATAAAGCATTGAACCCTCGATACGTAAAGAGCACTGTAAATCATGGAGGAGGGAAAATTATGATTTGGGCATGTTTCTCAGGATATGGAATTGGTCCCATACATAAAATTGATGGAATTTTGTACCGAGTTATTTACAAAAGTTTACTTAAAAATACTATGCTGCCACATGCGGATGAGGAATTGCCGCTGAAATAGATATATCAGCAGGATAATGATCCAAAGTATGCTTCAAAAATAGTTCAAGCGTGGTTTCGGGATCAGATAATCAATGCTATGAAATGGCCAGTCACGTTCCCCGATCTCAACCCGATAGAAAATCTGTGGGAGATTGTAAACCGGCGAATAGTTCAGGTGAAGTGCAGGAATAGGAACGAGTTTTACATTAAAGTCCAGGGGGCATGGAAAAACATCCCAATATCTTTAATTTCCAATCTGACCGAGAGCATTCCAAAAATGTGTAGTGCAGTAATCAAAAGCAAAGGTTTCGACACAAAATATTGATATTAAGTCGCGGTGATTATTATTAAATGTGGATTAAAGCAACTTGCTTTAGTTTTAGCCACCTTAAAATCGACATGGTTAAGAGTATTTTTTTTTTCTTTTTTCTATAATACTTATGGGAAATTATTTTTGTTTCTTTTATTTTGTTTTCGATAATATTTTATTGTCTTGTTAAGAAAAACGTAATAAAATATACTGCAATTTAATCAGTTTTACAAGACTGTGTTTTTGAAAAAGCTGTTTTAGTTTTAGCCAACACTATATTTCAATACCAACACTATATTCTTATATCCCAAGTCAGATACATAGCGGTTATTGAATTTCATGCACTATAAATGGTTCCATTTTTCTAAAAAAAAATCTTCTATGTACTAATGAAATACAGATATTTTCTAGAAAGCTTGGCAGTGGGAAAAAAGTCTAAAAATTACACACAGGCCAAAAAAAAAAAAAAAAAAAAAAGTCCAGCAGTTACTGACGTGTATTACTTCAACATTTTCCATGAAATCAAGTTTTTCTATTGAATCATCCACCTGCTTTGTAATCCTGGCAAAGTCGCTTATGAATCGTTTGTGGTAGGAGGTGAGTCCAAGAAATTATTTTAGTTCTTTGAGGTTTTCGGGTGGTTTTAGTTTGCGGATGGCTTCCAGATTTTGTTTTGAACATGGTAAGTAATGACATTTTTCAAGACAGAATGAATTATTGGCCTTTTTTCCACAGCTCGTCTTCTTTTCTCCGGTGCTCTGCATCATTAGTGAAATGAAGATGAAGTGTATCTCTGATAAGAGGCACACAAAAATCTCTATTCCAGTAAAGCTTGTCTTAAAGATATGTTAGGGTACCCATTAATAATTCTACCCTAATATACTTCGAATCGAAATCATCTAAATTCAGCAGTACTTGCACCTTAAATACTGGCCGCAGTGCAGATACCTGTGTTTTCAACTATACGAGTACATGGTGTATGGTTTATTCAAAAAGTTTGTTTCATCGTATCATGGATTGAAAATTGTCGAAGCAAGATTTTCGAATGGTAATGGTAACCCACTTTTTTGGTAAAAAATTAGTTGCCATGCTTAATCACCCACCATACTCGCAGAATCTGGGCCCGGCCGATTTTCCTTCTATTCTCATAGCTGAAGACTTCCATGAAGGGGAAGGATTTCGATAACGTGCAGTGTCATAAAAGAAATGTGACGAGGATTCACTAAAGCATGAATAAAGACTATTTCTCAACAAACTGCATAGAGTTTTATATATTTTATATCTATTTATCTTTTTGCATTACCAGGACCGCCACGTAGGATTATAAAATATCCTTCATAGCCTCCATGTGACATGCCCATCCGCACGTCATAATAAATTGTTATAGATTGCTCTTCATGATAATCAAATGTGAAGGGACAATAAGTAATTCTGATCCGAAAACGAAAAAGGCCTGATCGACTGAAAATGATATATATTGGTAATACTTGTAAAGATACAACATACATTTTTGATGAAAACTTGGCTTAAACATTTTAAGAACTTTTAACAAAATTAAGCACCATCGAATTCAATTGTAACATTTAACCCTTTAACTGTTTATGTCGAATATAGGCACACGCCCATAGAATCCGTTGCGTCCGTTGTTTCGACGTTATCAACTGAGAGCTAGATACAATATACGCTTTGTTTTGGAATCAGTTCCATAAGCAACGGATATGATGGGAAGAACGGATGAAGAGTAGGTTTACTTTGAGACTAAGAACTTTCATTTGTGGAGACCATAAAAGAATAAAAAGAAATTGTCATAGACTGAAAAGAAAACTGACATTAATTGAAATTTCAATTATTTTGTTTCGTATGCGATGGATTCTATGGGACTGTCATTTTCTTCAAATAAGTCAACGTCAATCTATCCGGCATCGTAACGGACGCAAGGGATTCTATGGACCGGGGCCTTATACTCGTTATAAAAGTTTAAAAAAAAATTATATTCGTTTATCAAACAACGAATCAACTGTAAGGTTTTTTCCTAATAAAGATCTTTAAAAAAATATACATTTTAAAATATTCGTTAGTCTGGCAACTTTATTTGTGTACTTACGAGTATTTACAATAGCTTGTAGCTGAAATAATATTAAATAAAATAATCAAAAAAATAAATAAATCTCTGTTCGTCGAGTATAACTTGTCTTTGCTGAAAAATAATTAAGCGGGCAGAATTCTTCGAAATAAAATTAAACAGTTAAGGGTTTAAAGGAAATGAAACGTTCATTTATCACATTAAATCGCCGAAAACTCATTCTCCATACAGCAATCAATATTTATGTTAGGGCTATTGTGTCATCCGAAAAAGATTTCGCATCATAAGCTGAAAGTCTGTACAATGACGGATAAACATATTATATAAGACGGTTACTCATGAGTCTGCAATATCGATAGTATTAAGGTGAGAACTGAGAAGAGTGAGGAGTAAAGAGAGAGAAGGACAGTCACGAAAAAAATATAAAAATCGAGGAAAGCCACGTTCCACAATCGAAACGCTCCGTTCATGTTTCATTTTATTCTATTGTTAAGTAATGAACTTCTCGGATAATAATAAGGAGAGATTCATCGTGATGTTTGATTTTCAGTAGGCTTTTTTAACAAATTACGCGTAACTCCTATCAAACTGATTTATCATTTTTGTTCAGTATAGTTGGGGAAGGCATCATGGAAAGACTCACACCACAAAAGCGTCTCCAAGTTGTTCAGCTGTATTACGAAAATCAGCGTTCTGTGAGAAATGTTTTTCGTGCGATTCGAGGAACTTACGGTGCGCATAATCGACACTTTAAAACCAATATTGCCAACTTATTTTCAGTGACTGGGCTCTGGAAAAACTCAATGAAAATTCGGTTTTTTATCGTGAAATTTTGTTCAGTGATGAAGACCGTTTCTGGCTCAATGGATACGTTAATAAACAAAATTGCCGTATTTTCGCTGATGAGCAACCCGAAGAGTACCAAGAGCTACCATTACATCCATTAAAAACAACGCTATGGTGTGGTTTATGGGCTGGTGGAATCATTGGTCCATATTTCTTCAAAAATGGTTCAAATCAGAATGTTACCGTCAATGATAACTGTTATCGTGCAATGTTAACGAACTATGTTCTTCCTGAAATTCAAGCACATGGTCTCGGTGAGCTCTGGTTTCAACAAGACGGCGCTTCCTACCATACAGCGCGTGAAACAATGGACTAGTTAAGAAATCATTTTGGTGAGCACTTAATTTCACGTTTTGCTACGATAAATTTGCCGCCTAGATCGTGCAATATCACACCTTTGGACTATTTTCTCTGGGAATATGTAAAGTCTCAGGTCTTCAGCAATAAGCCAGCTACGATTGACGCTTTGGAAGTCAACATTACTCGTGTCATCCGCGAGATATCAGTCGCTATGCTCGAACGAGTCGCCTAAAATTAGACCTTCCGAATGGACCACCTCAGACGTAGTCGTAGCCAATATTTATATTACATGATATCATTTTCAAGAAGTATATGCCATGAATTGTTATTTTACTCGATAATAAAAATTTTAAGTTAGCTTTCAAATTTATGAGTTTTATTTTACATTATAAACCAAACCTCACGATGAATCATCCTATATTTGGATGAGATACGGTGTCCAATGCAGAAGTGTTTTAAATTACGTAATCCCGCTTAAATTTAATCAAAATAGTGCAGGAGTGAGGACTACAGTATGTAAACATAACATGACTGCCCACTATATAGTCAGGAGTCACCATCTAAATAGAGTCTACGTCTAATATCCTTTCAAGAAACCAGGTGACAAAATGTAGAAACGAGTGAAACGTTAATTGAATTTACAAGTTGTTGTTACCTAAGAATGTGTGTAAATGTATGTGTATAATGGTCATAAAATTAAAAACTCAAGATGAAATATAGAATTTTGTTTGTGTAAGTAGGCAATGAGCCATCGGATAAAGAAGGGAGGAAATTGGTATAAATTTTAATAGACAAAAGATTGCCATTAAGAAAAGGATTTCAGAATCAGGTAATCGACGTAAAGAGTATCTGACTGAAATTCAATAGTCGTTCGTCCTCTTCAACCCTAGGCACTATGTTTATATTACTAATTCCTCAGATTGAACTCTTTGGGGTCAGCAATTATTTTCTACTTAATACTTAGATTATTGGCTCGAAATTGGAGGGTGGGTTCCTTGATCAGTTTCTCCTGATTTACTCCTGCTAATTGTCCAACAAATGTACCATAAAATAGAGTCGACAGAAACACGATTTTTTAGAGCATTAATTCCGTCTTCCTAATTAAGTAGCACACTACATATACATTGACTTCAAATAAAGTAAACTCCTGAACTACCTCTAAGTTCATGTTTAAACAGTGACTTTTTTATAGCTGTGAAGTGGAGTGGAGGTATGTTTTTTTTAATTAATTGACATCATGTCTTTGGTTATGCCTACATTTACTTAAACTCCAATTTGTTACGCTCGATAGGTGATAGCGTTTCGAATTTGGCTATCGCTCAGTATAGCTAAATACGCATTTATAGAATGCGTAGGTGATTTTCAACGCACAGCTCAAATATTCTATATACTTGGTTTATTAAGCAAATGTAAATGATAATTACGTATTTTATAGGCAAGTGCAGAATCTAACTGAATTGTTATTTTTGCTGGAATAATGTATCATACATATAACGGATGGGTCTTGCGAAAAACCAAAACGCGTCAGCACCAACTTCGGCTGGCAAAGTTTTTCTTCAAGAACCCTCAGAAAAACAAACCAAAATCGACGTCATTAAAATAGATAAACTAGCATAGATAAGATAAGTACTTACAAATATGTTAAAAAATTTAGGAAGTTGAGCATACGGGACTAATTTTGAAAAAAAAAAAAAAACTCGAGGGTAATACAGAAATCCTACCGGGAAAGCTGGATCTACGTAATAAATAAACTTGCTGGTGGTAAAAGAAAAAATCGCGATAGTCCTTTTAACGAAGAAGATGATCTCGACCATCGTTAACTTAGCAAGAAAGGAAGCAGTCTAGTATTTGGGGCTGACTATCAATACGAATCTCACCTTCTGGCAACAGATAAAGTCCGTATCGGAACGAGGTACTGAGGTCGCAATGTCACTAAGCAGACTGAATTCAAACATGAGGGTCCTACGGATAGCAAGCTAAGGTTACTACTGTCAATCACACATGCCATTCTCTATATGGCCGGGAGGTTTGGGAAGACGAACTTCAACAAGAAAAATACAAAAAGCAGATTGCAGCAGCGCAGAGACTCAGAGCTCAATGCGTACTGAACGGTGTCGGAACCAGCAGTCCTTGTAGTCGCAAGAGTGACCACCTAGCGGGAAAAAGGTAGTACGTCTTGGCGGAAATTGGAGTGCAAATCGCAGTGGCAAGAGCCTTGTAACTCGGAAAGTGGAGGACAAAACTGACTAAGGACGTGGCTAAATGGAATGGACGGAAACACGCCGAAGTAAATTACTACATTACTTCACCCAGTTTTTTACCGATCACGAATATTTCAAAGCCTTTTTTCACAAGTATGGTAAGACAAACACTCCAGCTTGCCTGTACGCGGACTCTGCAGTAGACGATACAAACCATAATTTTTTCGTTTGCAAAAAGTGGGACGTTCAACGACAGGAGCTGGAAAGAAGCATCGGCGTAATCAGCCCAGAAAACATGGTCGAAAAGATGTTAACAAACGTCCATACCTAGAGCCAAATTTATTCGTTCGTAGAAGTCACACTTAGGACAAAATAAAATAATAAAATAAAATAAATGGCTTCCAATGTCATGATATCAGTGGCCAATTCACTGGTCCATTTTGCAACAAATGCTGACGCTGAATTGATTCCTTAGTGAGTCAACAATTTCATGGGCAGTGTGAGCAGTAGCCTCATCCTGCTGGAACCTCATATCGTCCGGATCAATGTCGTCCATATTTTCGAAGAAATAATCACTAATGTAATGTAACGGTGGCCATTGACTGCAAACTGAGCCCTAAAACCGGGTGAAACCATCAATAGACAACGCTACCGAACACAATTAATCCATTTGAGGAGAACAGTAGCCGAAAAATGCCCGGAATATGCAACCAGACACGAGGCAATAATTTTCCATCATGGCAACGCTCGGCCCGACGTTGCTATTCCGGTTAAGAACTATTTCGAAAACAGTGGATGGGAAGTCTTACCCCACCCGCCTTATAGCCCAGACCTTGCCCCTTCTGATTACCATTTGTGCCGGTCGATGCAGAACGCCCTCACTGAAATATGGTTCACATCAGAGCAGAATATCAAAAATTGGCTTGATTCATTCTTGGCTGCCAAGCCGGCGCAGTTCTTTTGGGATGGGATCCACAAATTGCCAGAAAGATGGGAAAAAGTCATAGTTTCAGATGGGCAATACTTTGAGTAATACTAATGTACATGATTTTCTTAAATAAACGTTAAAATTTTGAAGAAAAAAAACGCACGAATTAAGTTACATACCCAATATATTAAGTAAGTCTACCATATTTCCAAATACAAAAACAGTCAACATACTTGGTAGATCTAAAATTAACTTTACGTTTCGGTTGCGGACAGATACTTGGTTTGGCATCATGTTAAAGAACTTTCTTTGTCAGAAAAAAAAAATCGACCTTCTTATGTTCTCTTTTTAAGGTAGTGCTTAAGTTTTTGGCAAATGGTGAATGCTACGCAACCTCAGTACCAATCCCGCTTACTGTTGGCAATCGGGACACATGGAGTACAATGCATCAGTTTCGTGTCTGAGTGATACCGTTTTGAAAAAGATATTGCCTATTATATGCGAGTGAAAATCTTAAGCTATAACAAGTGCTCTGTTAAGATGTCGGTACGCAAACTGTAGTATTCACTTCTAAATTACAGCAAGAATATAGCTGGTCACAATATTTAGAAAAGGAACTAACCGTTTAGTCTGCCAAGATCTATTCATGTAAAGTCATGTTATCTACATGAGTGCTTATGAGGAACCTAAATTAAAGCCTGGCCGTGTTGTATCAAGTAGTTTTAACACGCTGACAAATAGTGCTTTAAACTCTGACTAAAAAGTTCCTCCACCCAATTCTAACCCAAACAAGGCTCAGTCAATTAAATCTTCCGACTGCATTTTTGAACAAAGTTAGATGTTATTAAAGAGAAGGATAAAACTTATCCTGAACTTTATTATTTCACTTATCGCAAAATTAACTCAAGCAGTAATTTTGATAAAAAAAAGACACAGATTTTTAAATACAAACTGTAAATTTTTTTATTGATAAATATAGAATTATGTATGGAATAGCATATCGGGTAAATGGCCCCCACGGTTTTTTTAGGACATACGCACTCTGTCGTAATCTACATGACAGTTTTGCATAAATGTATTTCGTAAATACAGCGCTCAATTTACCTTTTAAAGGTGTGGTTGGTCGTGGGCTTGTTTACATAAACCATAGACTTCGAAAAACTTCAAACAAAAACGATCGACGACGTTAAATCACATGATCTAGGCGGCCAATTCTGATCACCTAAACGAGAAATTACACGAGCAAGAAATGATTCATCCAGTAATTGAATGGGCTGAACGGCATGTGGCACTGTCTTGTTAAAATCACATGTCGTCCACATCAATGTCTCGTAATTTAGGTACAAAAAGCAACTCGATAATTATGTCGAGCCCAAAATCTGTACCAAACAGTGACACATTTTGGATGCATTTAGTTCTCAACAATCACTCGTGGATTTTCTGAAGGCCTAAGTCGACAATTTTTACAATTAACAAAGTTATCAAGATCAAAGCTTGCCTCACCTCTGAAGATGATCTTGTTTAAAAAATCAGCACCTACTTGTTCCATTATCTATTCAACTCTTCAACTCTTCGCTGTGCGTGGCCAGTAAACTTCAGTTCTTAAGTTACTTGCACTTTGTAACTTATAAGTTTGGAAACACCGAGAGGCTTTTTAAAAAAGAACAAATACAATTTATTGTTCAGCGGGCACTTATCAACTAACTTAACAATTTTTATACAATGGGAAGAGAAATATTCAAAGTAATGGAGTTCATATGGCATGTAACATGCGCATGTTCCTTTACCTTTACTTTAAACATTAAGAGTTTATCATGGAGAGGCTCTGGTAACGAGCATGTGCCGCTACCGAATACGTAAACTCTCCCCCACTTTAGATTAAAATTCTCCTGAATTTTACAAGGCACTGGAGTTTCTTGACTCAAAGATTTTATTGATATCGTAAGTTTTTTACTCTTATTCTTTAATTTTAAAATAACTGATATAACAATGATTAAAATAAAAATGACAGTTAAACTTGTAATGTAATTAACATTTTTATGAAATTTTAGCTACTTCATGTGTCCCATGTTCACAATATTGTTAAGTATGATATCATCAAAATTTGGTTTTTTGGTAAAATTATAATTTATTTCATCCAAGTAATAGAATCTTTCTTTGTATTTATATTAGAATGACTGATTGTTGTATTCATTATCTCAATTGGACAATTATTAACAACTATTAAGTTATTTCCGCTTAACTAAATTTTCCTATCATCGCATTTATTTATTATCTCTTCATCTTGCAAGTTTTTACATATTACAGTGTTATCATCTAGTTTTTTTTTATTTCTATTGATCTATTTATCTTAGTTTTACAGTTTTTGTTTATAATACAGCTTTTAAGAAGCTTAAGATATTTTACATTTTGAACATTATCTGAGGATTCGTATTTCGTGTTGTTTATTTCTACAAAATAATTATCTTCTTCTTCAATTTCTGTATTATTTACTGTGGGTATTGCTGAGATTAATTTTAGGTCAACTAACTGGTATTTATCTGGAATTTTTATTGCTAACACTAATATATCTTTACTGTATTTAAGTAATCATACTTTTACGTTTTTTAGTTTATAAAAATCAAGTCCTGTTTCATTTATTGCTACTGTATTTAAAAGACTAGGATGTGTTAAACCATGTTTAATGTGTTTAATGATATATATCTCCGTTCATTTTCCGTTAATTCTACATATGATTTACTTAATTCTATTCTATCTAATTCTATGGCGGATTTGAGATTGGATATGCTTTCATTAAGTTGCATATTGATTTGTATCTGTTGATTAAGATGATTTACTATATTCTCTTGATTTGTTTCTAATACATTAAGATGGTCTGCTATTTCCTGTCTGTCGTTATCGTCCATTGTCCCGAACAACCATTTTTGGCCTTTCCCTATTATGTTGACTAGTCCTCTTTTTTGCTCTTTTTCCTGGTTATATGGCTGTTACTTTAGCATAAAGTGTCTCTATTTCACGTCTTATAGCTGGATCATTATTAATTTTAAGTTTCTTTGCATTTTCTACGAACATGTTAATCTTCTGCCTTATTTCTTTTGTATTAATTATGGTATAGCCGTTGTTTGTTGTCAATTGGTCATTGTTAATGTCGCTGTGGTTTGTGTTGTTAGTATTGTTAGTATTAGATAAACTGATACGGTCATCTGCAAATAAACGTGGTCGCTTTATATTAATTGGGTGTTCTCTATCTCTTTTTTTAATTCTGTATCTAAGTTCATTTTTATAGTAGTTTCTTTTGTAGTTCTTGACTCGTATAATTTCTCTTAACTCTTTATATCCTTCCCTGTTCTGATTTAGTTTCTCATTTCTTTTTTCTTTTCCTACCTTTACTTGTCTTACTAAAGAAGCATATATTGCTTCCTCTGGGCACATTTTTAATGTGGAATGATACCTATTTTTCTTGCAATGTAGAGTGAAATCGTTCGATATCTCTGTTTCCTGTATGTGTATTAGGCTTTGTAAAATGAAGTTCAACTCCCTGTTCGTTTAAGAATTCGTTAAAATTTCCTGATTTAAACTCATTATCGGCTATAATTTTGATTGGTTTGCCAAATTTAGAGAAATGTTCTTCTAATACTTCTATCTTTTTCGTCCAGTTTTTATTGGGTAAGTAATAAGTATATGCCTTTTTAGTAAGTTTGTCTATTAATGTAAGGAATGAGTGCTTCATAAAATAAAACACATCCATATGAAGTGTTTTGTTGGGTCTATTGGGTGTCTCACTAAATTCAAACTTAAGTTTTACCGTTTACGTTCGTACTTTGTTTCTAAGTATAATTTACAATTATTAATAATTTTTGTAATTTCCTTAACTAATTTAGGGTAATAAATTTTGTTTCTGAGGCTATGATATGTCTCTACTATTCTAAAGTTTTTATTTCTCTTGCCCTTAGAGAAGCTTTAATGAACCGTATTTGTTTGTCGTGCTAAAACAATTCTATTAAAAGTTGTTGAATTTCATTGAAATCATGATATGATAACTCGGTGTATATTCCTGTCAAACCTGGGTTTATGTATCTTCTTAGTAAATCAGTCCAGTATTCCCTATTTCTAGTCATATCAACAAATATTATTCTTCTACTGTGTAAAATATCTATCTCTTTTTCAGCGTCATTAGTTAGTATTAATTGGGTCTTGTTTAGGGTTTTCTAATAACGACTTGACAACTTTTTTTTAAATAAAAGGCAAACCATTTGAGATATTTCAAAAACTTTATTATTGGCTTGAAGTACAATCAAAACATTTATGAATGGAACTCGACTTCGTTCATATGGCCACCGCGGGTTTGCAGCGGTCAATTCGTTAGACCCAATTTTCAACGACTCGGCCACACATTTCGGTCGAAACGGCCGCTATTTCGCGTTCAATATTGGCTCTGAGCTCTTCCAACGTCGTCCGCGTGTTGGCATGAGCCAATGACTTAACGTAGCCCCACAGAAAATAGTCAAACGGCGTTAAATCGCACGAACGAGGCGGCCAATCGACTAGCCCATGTCTTGAGATAACACTCTCACCATACTTACTCTTCAATAAATCGATTATAGCGTGTGCTGTGTGGCTTGTGGCACCATCCTGTTGAAACCACATGTCGCCCAAGTCCATATCTTCCCATTCGGGCCAAAAATAATCGGTGATCATGGCGCGATAACGCTGACCATTCACAGTAACGTGACGATCGTTATCGTCGACAAAAAAATATGGCCCAATAACGCCACCGGCATGCAAACCGCACCAAACAGTTATGAAGCACATGTGGGTTTCCACCCGACCAATAACTCATATTTTGCTTATTGACGAACCCATTGAGCCAAAAATGAGCTTCGTCACTGAAGAAGATTTTGCGATGAAATTCATCATCTTGGCGTATCTTCTCCAGAACCCAATTGGAGAACGTACGTCGCTTCAAATGGTCCATCGGCTTCAATTCTTGAGTCAGTTTGATCTTGTAAGGGTGTAAACCAAGATCCTTACGCAAAATACGCCATAATGTGATCTGAGCGATGTCCAATTCGTGAGAACGCCGTGGAATTGACTGATTTGGATCGTTTGCTACGCACGTCTGAACGGCAGCGATATTTTCGACACTTCGACCAACCCGTTGACTCACTGACACGGCAATATCACACAACGAATATTAGACTCAAATTTTGCACTAAACTTGTTATTGCCTGTCTACTAGGGCGAGAATTACGACCGAAAATTGGAGCTAACGCTCTTAAAGTTGCAGTCACGGACTTCGAATATCTGTAGAAATTTTTTATAATTTGCAGGCGTTACTTGTTAGTGTACTTTACCATGATGAAAATGTTGAGTTTACTGAATAAATTGACAGTGACAGTTTGATGATTGGTGAAAGAGTGCGTTCACACATTAAATTCAAAGTTGTCAAGTCAATATTGGAAAACCCTATATTTACTGACTATTGTCTCTTTAAATGGTATGTGATTTGATTGTTGTTCTGCCTGTGAGTGTACTGTTGCAATGTCGGATAGCTGATCTACTGATTGATTATCTACTGTTTCTTGTTTCTCGTTTCCGTTGCTATCAGGAATCCTACTTAAAAAGTCTGCAATTTTGTTCTCTTTTCCTTTAACGTATTCTATGTCGTGTGGGTAATCTTGCAGTTTGAGTATCCAACGTTGATTCCTTTGACTGAACGCCTTTCTTGTGAACTTTTTGTTAAGATATTTGATTGGTAGGTGGTCCGTGACTATCTTAAATCTTTTACCCCATAAATATGGTCTGAAATAAGTTACTGACCATATAATGCCTTAAAATTCTTTATCTGTCAATGAATAATTTTTCTCATGGTCTTTCAGTGATCTTCAGGCGTAACAAATGCTTGACTATCTTGTGTCAATACAGCCCCTATTGCATATTTACTTGCATCAGTAAATAGCGTGAAAGTTTTGTTAAAATCCGGAAACTTCAATATAGGATGTTTAATAATATTAAGTTTTAAAGTTTCTAATGCCTGGATGTACTCCGGATCGCTAATATTGATCTTATTTCCTTTTTTTTAAATATTTTATCATTTTGTTGACAAGCTTCGCGTAATCCTTTGCAAATTTCCGGTAGTATCCAGTTACTCCTAGAAATCCGCTTAGTTGTCTTTCTGTTTTAGGTAGTGCAGTCTTGGATACACTTTATTTTGTTCGGATTTGATTTCATGCCATCAGATGTTAAAACATGACCCAAGAATTTTTCAGGAATGAACATTTAGAGAATTGTAATTTAAGATGATGTTCTGAAAGTTTCTTGAAAATTAATTTTAAAGAGTTTATGTGTTTACTATGGTGGAGAAGACGAGTATGTCGTCACGACACAAATTTTATTGATGTACTCCCTAAGTATTTCGTTCATCAACCTTTGGAAGGTTGCCGGCGTATTTTTTAAGCCGAAAGGCATTCTTACAAATTCGTACAACCCATTTGGTGTAACGAGCGCCGTTTTATGAACGTCTCTCGGGTTCATCTTAATCTGATGATACCCTTTTGCTAGGTCTAATGAAGTGAAATACTGGGCTCTTCCTAGTTTATCTAGGATACCATAAATATTAGGTAGCGGATATTTGTCATCAATTGTTATTTCATTTAGTTTTCTGTAATCTACACACGTTCTGAATTTTTGACGACCCGATTTGTCTAGTTTTTTCGCAACTACTACTATCAGAGATGCATACCTACTATTTGACTTTCTAATTATGCAATGCCTTTCCATTTCTTCTACTTGTTTCCTTACTTCCTCTTCATGCTTAGGTGGTAATCTATACAACTTAGCGTTAATTTGCTGTTCAGTTATTGTTCTAATATCATGTGTTATAGATTCAGTATTGGTTAATTGGTCACCTTCTTTAAAAATTAAGCTTTGAAATTGGTGTAATAACGTTTGTATTGCTTTTCCCTCTTCATTGTTCAAATAGCTTAAATCTAGCTCTTTTTCGTTAGAAATGAGCTCGAAACAATCAATGTCTTCGACATTGTATTTGTATTAGAAGAGTAAATGGGTAATTTGGCACCGTTATTTAGTAAGAGACATTTATTATCAAAATCAAGAGTTTTGAAAATTTTATTGAGTATGTCCATGCCGATGAGGACATCATAGGGTTTATCTCCTAAATTTCGTATGTACCAATTAACTGCCCCTCGTGAGTCATATTTGAACTCATTTGGAATGTTTGTCATTTTTGACAAGTTTGTTTGAAGTCGTAGTTTAGCTTCCTCTATAATTCTATATTTCCTACGATCTATTTTGCTTGAATTTATAATGCTCATTGTAGATCCTGTGTCGATTTATGCTCTATACTTTCGTTCGTTAATAGTCAGATCTAAATAAATTTTTTCTCCAAGACCTAATTTAGAAAAAACTCGGGTTCGATGTTATGTATCTCTTCTGCATTGGTAGTGCGTTCGATGTTTTGATTAGATTTTTGCCCGATGGACATAGGAGTTGGGGACTGAGTTGCCTTTCTCAATTGTCCTGAAGGGTTAAAAGTTTGGTTGCCTATGTTTCGGTTATCCCTACTGTTGTTGTTGTTATGATGATTTTCGCTACTATTCTGTCTATGCTGACCTGATTGTCCTGGTCTAGAATTATTGTGTCTCCTATTCTGAGCTGACTCTGGTCTAGTTGATTGAATGTGAGATTGTGAGTTTTGTCGTCTATGGGTATGTCCATGATTTGTCTGTATGTTCTGATGAGTGTTTGAGTTATTGTTTGGTTTGTTTGTCCTAAACTCTCTTTCTATATTACCTTCATCATATCCTATATAGCTGTAGAGTACGTATTTAATTTTATGGAGGTCATAGATATATTTTATATCCCTAGACAAACTCCCTATTGCTAACTGTTTTATTCTATTCACTATTAAAATACGTAAAATGTGTTTTTAGCTTCTTTTTGATTGTTCTCATAAGTAGCAAGTGAATTGACATTTTGTATTATTTCTTCTAATTTAATGTTAAGATCTGTAATGAAACTTATTTTAAGGTAGGTTCTTTTTCTTGCGATATCCTTATTGCTGGCTTGATCCCAAGTTGTTGATTACGCAGAAATAGTTCTTTTGCACGTCCTGTTATTTTTGTGTTATAGATCTCTTGCCAAAGTTCAAATTTTTCAGTTTCATTTACCGTTCCGATGTGGTTTCCCACAACATTTAAAAATTGCGTCAATGTTTCACTGTCACCATTGAATTCTCGAATATAAGATATTTCTTTAAGTATTCGCATCGTGCGACTCTGTTCTTGCACTGGGTTACGAAGTGCAAAACTTTACTTTTCGATTTTAGGTTTACCGACTGCGCCACTTATAAGTTTGGAAACACCGAGTGGCTTTTTAAAAAAGAACAGATACACTTTATAGTTCAGCAAGCACTTATCAACTAACTTAACAATTTTTATACAATCTTAAAATAACTTATTCTATTACAAGTTCAAATGTCGACTTTGCATGATTCCCACGATCATGCGGGAAATGCATTTAATGTGATCCCCAAAAATTTGCGAATATTCATGGGAAGAGAAATATTCAAGGTAATGGAGTTCATATGGCATGTGACATGCGCATGTTCCTTTCCCTTTACTTTAAACATTAAGAGTTTATCATGGAGAGGCTCAGGTAACGAGCATGTGCCGCTACCGGATACGTAACCTGCATGAAGATACAAATCTTTCGTAAGAGTACGCTCTAGAGAGCTTCTCGAAATGCCCGATGCCGCATTGATATTTCCAGGCTCTCAGGGCTCACGAACTGCTTCGATGTTTTGTGTTGAGCGGCTTGTTACAGGATGACCAGTGTGTTTAGTATCATTAATTGATCCATTCTTGTTGAGTTTGAATTAATTTCCTCACAGTTGATGAAATTAAATCACTTTTTCGACTACATTTTGTATGAAAATTGTGAACTGTAGTGGCCAAATCTCCATTATTTTTAAAATATTGTCAGCAATGGACATACATACATTGTTCTTTCGTGTAAAGCTCCATTTTTAATAATACTGAACGGTCAGCTGTCACGCTGCCGTTTTGCCGAACAAATGGCGCAAAATTCAAATCCTATGTGAATTTTTGGGACACCCTTTTTTAAATCACTACATATTAAATTATCGATTTCCTGTGGAAAATAAAACTACGATATTTAAGAAATTCACAAAGTTTATTCCATAAAATAAACATTTCTTTTTTTTTTTGCAAACGCTCCTATAAAAGAGGGATTGCCTAAACTTCCGAAAATTTGGTCGTCGACAAGGGTCAAATTAAGTGCATAAGGTATAGGATGTACAACTTTATACCATGACCTGCCAGCTACATGAGCTGGATTTGACTTTGTCTAGTTACAATTAGGCGTTATTACTTCCCTACAGTATGACTCTGCTCTGATGATTATTTCTTCGCGTTTTTTTTTTAATCTAGTGCCAACTTGGCAAATTCTCTGGGAGTCTCATTCATATCTTACCATTCATCTAACCTCTTGCTATTATCGTACAAGAAAAGGTTCACATACTGTCTGTTGGTGAAATATTGCAACTTCCAACTGTCGGTGATGTCAAAAACTGCCGGAAATGTCGCTTCTGATATATAAATATGTACACACATATAGGTTTTCTAATAACGACTTAACAACTTTTTTGGCTTGAAGTACAATCAAAACATTTACGAATGGAACTCGACTTCGTTCTTATAGCCACCGCGGGCACGCTTGCAGCGGTCGATTCCTTGGACCCAATTTTCAACGACTCGGCCACACATTTCAGCTGAAACGGACGCTATTTTGCGTTCAATGTTGGCTCTGAGCTCTTCCAACGTCGTCGGCGTGTTGGCATAAACCAATGACTTAACGTAGCCCCACAGAAAATAGTCAAGTGGCGTTAAATCGCACGAACGAGGCGGCCAATCGACTGCCCCATGTCTTGAGATAACACGCTCACCATACTTACTCTTCAATAAATCAATTGTAGCGGTTGCTGAGTGGCCTATGGCACCTTCCTGTTGAAACCACATGTCGTCCAAGTCCATATCATCCTATTCGGGCCAAAAATAATCGGTGATCATGGCGCGATAACGCTGACCATTCACAGTAACGTGACAATCGTTATAGTCGACGAAAAAATATGGCCCAATAACGCCACCGGCATGCAAACCGCACCAAACAGTTATTTTTTGTGGATGAAGTGGTGATTCATGAAGCACATGTGGGTTTTGACGAACTCATTGAGCCAAAAATGAGCTTCGTCACTAAAGATGATTTTGCGATAAAATTCATCATCTTGGCGCATCTTCTCCAGAACCCAATCGGAGAACGTAGCTCGTTAGTGTACTTTACCATGATGAAAATGTTGAGTTTACTCAATAAATTGACAGTGACAGTTTGATGATTAGTGAAAGGTTGCATTCACAAATTAAATTCAAAGTTGTCAAGTCCCTATTGGAAAACCCTATATTATCCAATATTATCCAATGCCATTCAAACAGATTATCAGTACGCGCTGAAATAAATATCAAAATATGGTTACGCTCGAATTTCGTCTGGATCACTTCCAGGATTACTGGAATACTGGAGTACTGTTGTACTATATTTAGTACAAGATATGCTTTTGTCGATTTTTACAAAAGATTTGGAGCTCATGGCAAGAAAATAAAGAAAAAAAAAATAACCAAGAAAACGAAAAAATAAAAGTTGTCGAGTATAACTTTGAGGTGCTTATGTATTTTGTCTGCTTGCTTTGCTGCTACAAGATTAGACATTAAATGAAAAATCACACCCTTTTTTTTCTGCTGAACTGAGAAAAAATTGTGTTATAACAACATCAACAACAAACTTATTCCTGTTCTACTATATAATCTAAGATATTGTCAAAAGCTGTCATTGACGGAAAACGTTTTCTATCTTAAAGTTAGGTACTATACTAGGTGGAGTGAAGAGTAACCTCCTTGACCACCAAAATGCGCTGCTACTGCAAAAAAGGTTATGATGCCTTGAAGTCCGTTCATATTTAGGCAGACATGCCTGTTTTGTTTTGACAGCTGATTGTTGTTGACGTGTTTGGCATCATGTTGAGTATGGACAAAAACGTTTTTCGTTCTTTTATAAAACATTATTTTTTGAGAGGCAAAACGGCGTAGGAAACAAAAGAAAAGTTAGATAAATATTATGGAGCTAATGCTCCGTCAGATTACACCGTCAAATATTGATTTCGAGAGTTTCGTGGTGTCCGCAACTCCACTACCGATCAAGTCCGCAGCAGCAGGACCTCCGTTGCGGTTACAGAGTACAATGTCGACAAAATACGTGAAATGGTGTTGGCTGACCGGAAAGCGAAGGTGCGCGAGCTAGCAGATACCACAAAGATTAATACTGAGCTCACACGCCATATTTTGGACAATATTCTGCATATAACAAAGTTATCCTGCCGCTAGGTGCCGTGCATACTCACTCCTGGCCAAAACACGAAAGCGAGAGCACTTCGAAAGAGTGTTTGGACTTGCTGCTGCGGAATCGGGCGGACTTTTGGCGTCGATTGGTAACTGTTGAACACCAGAGAACAGAATGAGTGCCCGGCAATGGACTGAAGCCGGCACGAGTGCTCCGAAGCGGCTGAGGGAGGCTCGATGGGTTGGAAAGGTTATGGCGTCGGTTTTCTGGGATTGTCATGGCATACTCGTCGTGGACTACCTCGAAGAAGGAGGTATTGAAGCGATTGAAGCGATTGAAGCGATTGGCCGAAAAAAATTTTTGTTTTTGCAAGACAACGTACCGGCGCACAAGAGCATCGCAACCACGAGTAAAATCAGTGATTTACGCCTCCAATTGCTGTCGCCCGATTTGGCTCCCTCGGACTTTTATCTCTTCCCAAACTCCACGGAGGAGTATTTTGCAGACCTTCCGGAAAATTACTTTTCGGACTTGATCAAGAAGTTGGAAAATCGCTAGAATAAGTGTATCAAACTAAAAGGGGACTATATTGAATAAAATAAAAAACCTTTAAATTTTTTTTTTTTTTTTTTCATTCCCAAGGAGGTTACTTTTCACCCCACCTAGAAGATCTGTATTTCTTAATTTGGTTTCTTTCAATTCCATCGCAAGCGGTTTGATTTTTTTTATGAAACATTTTGTTATACGACAGCTGTACGCAATATACGACGGCTTTAAGTAATAATGTATACTTACGTAGCTCAAACCACAGTTATCCAGGAGAGTAAGATATGTATTTTTTTATGAAATTCTAAATACTGCTATAGTACACGGGTGTGGAAGATACCGTAAAGGGGATCTAATAAAACTTAAGAAAGGATTTTTGTCAAAACTGAAGATTATCGCACTTTAGTAGACATTGGTGCAAAATGAGATTTATAGTTTAAGAAAGTTAAAACTCCTTGCTGTTAGAAACAAAGTTTTAGATGGTTTTGCACAGCTCAAAAAACTTCATACATCATAAGGTATTGAGCACCATTGATGGCTATTGCAGGATCATTTCGGAATATGTGATACACTGTACCAAATAGTGGATGAAATTGAAACCTACAGAGGTGAGCAAAACTGGATAGAAAACAGAGCAGATCTAATAAATATTGTAAAAGAAATCAATTAAACCAGTTATTAAATGGAACTTAATATATTATAAAATAAAACAGAACATTAATTTGCTTAAGACAGAAAAAAATAACAATTATAATTCAGATAATAGTTTTCAGTTTTGCAAGTTTGGCAGAGGGCTGTTTTCAATCCAGAGCATTTGTTTAATTTTCTATCTGATTTAGATCCGAAAAATTTTGGCAGTGTGTTTGTGGTGATCGTATCGTTGAAAGATAATCTCTTCTTCCTGGTACGCACAGTTGTCAACGAAACCCGATAAATTGGGTTTTAAAATTTTGAGATAGTCTGCTTTCCTCATAATATCACCAATTTTTACTAACGGTCCGGTGTGCTATAAAGTGAAACAGCCCCACACCATCAGGCTACCCTCTCCATGCTTAACCATATCCTTTACTTGATGTTTAGGAATTCTCAACTCAACTCAATTCTCTCAGAATTTCAGAATTAACATTTTTGTCTGAAAAGGCAGGCTTCTTTTTCTTAACAGACGAAACAAAGCCTATGCGATCAAGTGCTCGTCTCATTATCGTTTTTTTCTCATGACGTTTTCATTAAGGTTCGCGATCTGAAATCAGCCGTGGTCGCACACCACATTTTTTGATGTGGGTGCACAAATTCCTTTTTCTAATGAGCAATTTTTTTTAATGTTTAGTCCTTGATTGGACAACAATATAACGGTTTATTCCAGTGCAACGTTGTTGGTTTGCCCATCTATGCAAATTCAAATTGAAAAAACAAGAAACCCAATTGATAGCTTGAATACTACTTGAACTACTACAAAACTTAAAACAGATTATTATTCAAACAATCTCATTCGACGTTCCACGTGAGAACGCAAAGGAAAACTAAACGTCAAAACCAGAAATATTGAACTCTCCGTTCCTTTAAATGCTTTAATTGTAAAATATCATCCGTTATGTGAGATTTTTCATATTGACTAGGTTAGCAGATGTCGTTTCAAATAGGACGAAAAAGTGTTATTGCGATGAGAACTACACTTTAAATTTAAATGATGTATTACTATACCTGAAATATTTTCGTATCCAGTTTTACACTCTACTGCATATTCTCCAGTTTGGCATGTAAACGAAATCTATTGATTGGAAATTTTATCCTGCATCAATCTATTACTGCAGTCTGGCCGCTGGTAAAATAACATTGATTTCCGTATATGAGAACATATGCAATCTGGCTAAAATCCTCTGAACGGACTTTGACGATAGCTTAAATTAGGCCGAACGTTTCCCTACTTATTTTTCTGGATTATCCTATACATTGTCAGATACACGTTGAATATTTTTTCCTTACTGCTCTTTTTGCCGCTAATGTGCAAATGCAACCATACCACTCATTGTTAAAACTGTGAATTGCTTTAACACATTAACACATCAACAATATGCACTCAACGTCATAAAAATTTTACGTTTAATTTTAAATTAAAATTTGATCCTTTCTGTCCGTTGTTTTGGCAAAATTTTGTAAATTTTTTTCCTAAAAAATATTGAAATAAGAAAATTTTGATAATGCTTTGCCGGCAACATTGCGCAAATACTCTGCAAACTACCTTGTTTTAGCTCCCTTCCTCATGTACCAGCCAATTCTTAATTGCTTAAGCTCTGAGCGTTCATTTTATTGATATGTTAGTCAATTAAATATTGTAACGCAGCCCAAAACTATCTCATGAGTTGTTGTCCAAATCTAATCAACATCCCCATCCGCTTTATCTAGACAGTAAATTTCTGCTTTATATAGCCTATAGAGTATAGTATATATTCTTTTAAAAAGTCTCATAATATATGGTATAAGATAGAAGTTAGAGAAAAAATATAAAATGATATACCCTTTAATTGCTTTCGAGCGACAACTAGTGGGTGCGGTAATTATGAACATTTTTTAACATCGGTGTAAATGAGCTCTTACGTATATAACTGATTGTATGCATCACGTGACTGCCTAAGATGGGTAAAGCATTTAGAGCAAATGAATATTAACGCTCTGGCCCGAAAAGATTTGGATTCCTATCCGATAAAACGACCCAGTAGAGCAAGACTTCGTCTTAAATGAGGCGTACAAAGTGTAACATTACCTCAACCATTCTGTGATTCATAACTGTAGCGCGATTTTAGTAAGTAAGTAAATAAGATAACTCTTAAGCGATATAATGATGGTAAAACTCTGATATCCTCTAGCAAGCTGTTTGATTCAACCTTGCCTGTATAATCGGGAATCGATAACGAAAGACACTGATTTTGTTAAGGTATATTTTGCATCGATGGCAATGTACCATACTTGGTAAAAGTGAGATGGTCTGAAGATCTGTGAATATTTGAATCAAACCTTGACTAAGAAGATTCTCATACTAGCTCAATATCTCCTTGGATTCAAAAAAAGTTAATATGCTGGCTGCTATGTGGTACATTTTCATGGTTAACTTACCGTTTTTGTTGCAACAGTATAAATGATATTTCACTTATATTAGAATCTCTGACCCCTCATATAAATCTCATGATTTTAGTGTTACACCAAAATGGAATAATATGGTTTGATCTCCTGTGTTCAAAATCCTCAGATGACTTTAGGAACAAACGTTTTAATGGTAAATACATTACATTTGGAAAGACACAATCAAATCATTAGCTTTTACATATCCATATATGATAAAGACGAGGTAAGTAAAATCACAAAGGAACATTTTTAAATTAAAATTCCCTTATCAGAAACATAAATAATGCTCAAAAAGCAATAAAATAAATTTAGTATGTGTCCTTATAAATAAAATTGAGGAGTGTAAATCTTTTTAATAAAAAATTAACCAGCATAACAACTTATTTTTTAACTTCCTGGCATCTTTTTTTATTAGTTTATTTAAATAATATTTATTTATTATAATAACATGTGTATTCAATGTTGTGTTTTGATAAATTAAAATTATTTAAAACAAGTTAAAGTTAAAACAAGTTGGACAAAAAAAAAAAAAATATTAATGTGGGTCCCGTGCGTTTAAAATGGACCATTTACAGAAACCCGTAAATCCGAACTTGTGCTAAGTTACCGTTACAAGACCGGAATTATGGGAATCTGTCAATGTACGCAACATTTTTTCTGTGAAAAATTTCAAACAATGTCCTAAGTGAACTAAAGTAAGGATGAAGTGCTATCGCATAACATCCACAATTATTTCTAGCAAATTGAGGTAGTAGGTTGTATAGTAGTTATAAAAATAGCATTCTATACAATTTACTAACTTTCTTTGCTTGACTGTTGAACGCCGCAATTATCATCGTTTAAATCAAAGCATTTAATTCACAATGCATACGCAAATACGAAGAAGTAAAGCTTAATAAATATGTATGTTGTAAGTTAATAAAAAAAGAAAAAAACAAATTACAGTGTATCTTTAACATTCTAACAAAGATGTTTGTTTGGCTGATTCCCTGAGACCCTAACTTGTGACTTTAACATCAGCTTCACAAGTTTTGATCTCCGGTATTGGCCACAAGCTTTCAATTATAAAATATCATTCCCTATTTTCATACCATATGAACGTTTGATGTATCATAGTAAATTAAATTAAAAAAATAAAACTTAAAACAATAAAAAAAAAAACTGAATTTATAGCTCATAAATTGGTACTTTTAGAACTTTCAGTTAAATAATTCAAATGAAAAAATACAAGTTAACTTCAAATTTATACTTTCAGATTTATAATACTTAGAGTAGTAATTGGAAGCGGTTTGCTTTTGATGAATACTGCACTCCAAATCATTTAAATATTTTTTCATGTAGCAATATTCAAATATCAAAATCAGCGTAAGTCTGTCTTATTGTACAATTTTCATTTATCTGCGCAACCTACCATATATAACTAATAATTTTTAATTGTTCTTTCTTGTGTCTCTAGATTTTTGGGAACATAATTATTTATAAGAGGGATCCATGGGTCAATTTTCCCTTTTTTTTACATTTTTTTTTTTTTACCCAGAACTCAAGAAAGCTCTCATGTATCAAACAACAACTCGTTTCAATGCTCCTGCTCCTCAAATCAGGTAAACACACAGATAACATACTATCATCCACAAAATACAATATATGGAAGAGAAGATGCATGAAGGCAGGATGGTGGATAAAAGCTTTTGACCAGAACTTAAGATGTTCCTATCGAAAATAGGTAAATTCAAAACCTAACATTTTTTTAAATTCAAGATTTTAAGCAGAAAAGAAGAAGAACGATTTAAATTACATGTCACACAAACTGGTATGGAAATCATATAAAAGTCTACGAGCAACATATATGTATAACAGTTAGTTAGGCATGGTCTTAAAAATCATATTATTTGGTGTTTCTGTCGAAATTTAAACAAAAATAAAGTAAATACATAACAAGTATGCATGATACTTCGGGCAGTGGCGAGTTTTTTACCTATATCTTCGGGTTACGGGATGAATAACCATACCAATATATTTTATGGTGCACACAACGCGGGCGAAGGAAAATTAGGGAGAAAAGAAAAATAGGTACCGATGTACGTTGGTTTTGAATGTCTGAATGTTACAATGAATAGGAAATAGAGAGTTCGGCAATGCATTCCACAAGCGAGTTGTTCGGTTTAGGAATGAATCACAATATTTTAGAATACGTCCGAAGTAAGCTTGAGGGTATATTGATGAGCATTTAGAGCAAGACGAGTGTTACTGTTGAAGGTTTGAAGGGGTGGAATGCTACTGGCGATAACTATGGAGCACTGGTAGTAGAAATAGCATTAGAACAAAGTGAGACACGAGACATTTCGTCGGTATTTAAGGGTGTCCATTGGTTGAGTGATATTAGCATCAATTATGTAGTTAGGCGACTCTATGATTTTCAAAAAAAAACGATTTTTTTTTTATTGCTTTAGGACCTTAAAAATTATATCCGAAAAGATTAAGATTATATATTAAAAGGCCGCACCCATAACTTGAACAATTTTCAACCAATTCACTTAACTATTGTTAAGTACGTAGGATTTTTTTTTTTTTTTTTTTTTTATGGCGTACCATAGTTCATTTCTTATAAACAATTTTCTAGCGATTTTTCTGCGAATTTTGAAAGTTTGTCTTTGGAAGTGCACCATTCTAGCCTTATAAGTTTTATCGCAAGGTTTTAAGGAAACCTAGATATTTCGCAGCATTTTTTGACGGCATTGAATATGTTGTCATTCCAACGTAATTTGTCATTGACACACATACCGAAAATGGAAAGTTTTTCGGTTTCGACGATGCCAGTTTTGTACCATTAATGGAAAATGGCTGGGTGTTTAGATTTTGCCTTAGCGACAGCAGACAGTATTGTGTTTTGGAAGCATTAAATCCTACGCTGCTGATAGTGCCCCAATTGATTATGCTGTTAATATAGGAATTTAATGATCTTAAAATACGCTGCCGTTCCCGTTCTACAGCCTAAGAGCAGGGACGTGAGTCTGGGAACGAATGTGGAAAACAGAGAGTACTGTCGTCAGCAAAGGTATATATTGGACTAGAAGCAGCAGACAAGAGAACATTGATGAAGATTTAAAAAAGTATCGTAGACAGAACGGAGCCCTGTGGCACCCAGATTTTCGGGTGAAGCACGTCGTTTTTTCCCATATCCTTTCATTTCTTACATTTTTTTTTTTTTTTTTTTTTTTTTTTCATTTTTGTTTTAACATCAACGGTTAGGGATGTATAAAAAAGAGCAAAAAAGTTGTGTTTAAAGTCTCTCTCAAAAGTTTTTCAACCCCATGAAAATATGAACACAATGTTCATGCGGTGGGCTTTCACCCCCTCGCCAATGTGAACAGGCACTAAGAAAACCAGAATTTTCTAATTTTTGAGTGTGGCAGTCTTCTTTCAAAGTGGCGATATATGGTATTTGAAGTAAAAAATAAGAAAAAATTACATTTTCATGTAAAAAATAAAAATTCAAATAAACGATTAAAATTCCAAGAGTTATATGCATTTTATATCCGTCAGTTCAAGTTGGGACAATAATACATATACTTACATATGCATAGAAGACGAAGGAAACACTATTATGAGCTACTCCCTCTGCTTTTTATATTGGTATGTTGTGCATTTCGGTTAGTAGACTAATATGGCCAGGTGTTTAGTACGAGTAGGTAAGGTAATCTGGCCATATACAATAGTAGGCTGTGGAGAACTTTCGGGTCATCAGAACGAAGGACTAAAGCTTAAACAATGTACTCTACGAATTTTAAATTGGATAGTTTATAACCTCGTACATTTGTCAGTCCTACTAAATTTTCATCATACAAACACTTGAAAAATGTATTAAAGGAAAAACTTCATGAATGGTGTTTCTTAGAATCAAAACTAAGTTTGGCTGGAAATAAGTGCTCAGGGCCAAGACAAAAAAAAAAAATGTAGCTAAAAAATGTAGAAGTTGGAATTTAGCCGATGAAATATAAAAAATGACATATGACAACTACACCAAACAGTTAATTTTTTCGTATACAATGGCTGCTATTGAAATACCTCCGACTGTTTAGTTAGTCACGGCGGAAATTTTATTAATAAAGCAATTTAGCCAAAAATGTGCCTCGTCACTGAGGATGATTTTTATTTTGAAAGTTTGGATTTATTTTCATTTTAAATACAGCCCAATCAGCGAAAGTAAAGACGTGGACGATGGTAACTTGGTGCAAGTTTTGGGTCAATACGATCTTATGCGGAAGTATAGTCAACCCCTTTCGCAAAATGCGCCACAGGGATGTACGAGAGATGATCACCTTTTCAGAGCGGCAAGGAATCGGTTGAGCGAGTCGCATACAGCTGCAATATTCTTTTCATTTCTAGCGTTTCGCTGTCTCACTGTCACGGCAACATTATGGGCTGCTTGAGTCCGGGTGGTTGGCAATCTGAAAAAACATTTTTTAACAGCTGTAATTTGCTTCTCAAATTTGTTTTTAAAATTCTTGCAGAAATTAATGAAAGATCTGTTGCCAATCGGCAAGTTTTCTTCGATTTATTTGAGTTAATTTTTTTTAAGAACGTAACACTCAAATGGATATAAATACACTTATAATACTTCGTGTGTTAAGTTTTTTTGGAAAATGGAATAGAAAGAGAAGAAAGATGTTTGGGCTCAGTGATTATTTCGGCATGGGGGAGACTAAATTGTTAGTATTTTTTGCTCGCATCGTAACACCGACCCTTTTCTGGGATAATTAGTAGCCCAAGGTTGTCTTATGCGGCATTGTAACCACTTTTCATTGCAGACTTTAGCTATCTTAGGCGTGCTAAGGCGTTTATCGTTCGAGCTCTGAATCGATGACTAGAAAATGATCCTCAACATTTTCAATTCTAAATGTGCTTACATTTAGTTCGTTAAAAGTATGTCTTCTATCCATCAGCAAGTGGTGGACTTGGTTGTCAGTCCAACCATCTGGAGTTAGTAATGTTGCTGAGTTGTATTTTTGTTGAGAAACTTTGAGCTTATTATCATTACATTTGCTCATAGTTGGAAACCATTATCCGTCGTCGTTTTGTAGATGCTATACTTGCTACATATTTATAAAATTAAGCATTGAAGTTTATGAGAACGATTTAATCGGTTTACTCTGAAAAGCTTTTATGCACCTAACATACCTACATACATTGCTACTGCGTCGCTTGTGGAACAGTCAGGTGGATGCTTATTATAGCATTTTCGTCGGCAGAGAAGGGAAGTTGTTGTGGACTCAATAATGTGATACTTAAATATAAAGTCTTGCACGACATTAAAAAGCAGTGGACTTTGTACAGAGCCTTAGTAAACCTCAAACTTTAACTTCGAATTCTTCGGTTATTCCCCCAGTGTATTAAACTTATTTTAATGTCATCATTCACATCATACACATTTTGAAATCTTATCGTCGCGCATATATTTTAAAATCTTGGTATCATCAATTTATTGAACAAAATCGCGAGACATTTAAACCCAAGATTGTCTCGCATGCTAAGGAGGGTATTAAATCCGATTGCACGAACTTCTTCGACAAATAAAATATTTGAGTGGAGCTATATAAAAACCATATTTTAAATTAATCCAACAGGCTATCTTCAATTCTACATGTTTATTGAGATTTATGTTCAAATTTTATCAGAACAAACAATGGTCGATGCCTCTCTGCTGGAATAATAGCAAACTTCTAACTTTTGATCGACAGACAAAAATCATATGTAAAAGTAATAATTTAAAAAAAAAATCGTGTTTCGCTTCTAAGTTTAAAAGGTAGGGTTATGCATGACAATTTTTCATAAACCCACAATCATTTAATGCGTTTTTCTGGCTTAACATTCTTTCCAAAATGCATTAATTTTGCTCTGCAGCACTTTAATATCCATGCACATTTTGTATATCCAAATATGTACTGTCAATGTAGTGGTATTTTACAATACTCCGCGTTTGTCGTCGGCCGATACACAGCAGAAGGCTTCGAGCTAAGTAGCTTACTATCGCTATTCAAAACATGAAAAGCCGTGCAACAACTATTTGTCCGCGAGCTTGATTTTTCTTTTTATTTTCGTTCATTACAGATCGTTGACTTGTGAGTCGTGAGTTTGACTATGAACGCTGCAAAAGAAGGTAGCAAAATCATGTGCGATAGCAGTAGACACATTGTATTGGAAATAAGAAGAGGTACCTTCACAACCCATAAGCAGGCGACAAGTAGTAGAAGCACGTCAAACGTCGATCGAAGAAAAAACTGAAGAGAGATCATGAGAGAGCGCATGAAGAACAAACGGCAATATGTTAATATGATTTTTCGATTCTGCATATATATTCAAAGAAAATACACTTAACGATTTTATTTTTAATTATTTAAGTCTGGAGTACAGTTAACACAAAGTGGCTTCTTTCAAGATTTCCTAAATTTAAAGGTTTCTATAAGCGCAATCTTTAACGCTTATTTTCTTTACTTACCAGCACTGATGTTTATAAAAAAAAACCTTAATTTAATTCATTGGATATTTGGCTTTTAGGGTACAGTTACTCTTTACCAAATTTTCTATCAATCTAATATAGAAACAAAGGCTCTTTACTGGAGCTATGTACTTTCGAAGCAAGTCTTTCACGCTTTTTTTAGTTCATAAAAAAAGAGCTTAATTAACACCTTTGATCACTTTGCCTGCAAGAAACTTTTAAATGTAACAGTGAGGGTTGCACCAATAGCACTTCAAATCAACTTCTGGTATTTCTGCTTTAAATTTCACACCTGTTTTGATAAATTTGTAGTCTTTATTATTATAGATTAACAAAGCCATCGTTGCAGTTCTGTTTGAGCTTTTGTTGAGTAACATTTACATAAATAAGGGAGTCTTAAAATGGCTACATATGTTACAGATTATGAATTGCTGTGCGATTTTCTTTTCAGCAGGAATATTAACTCACTAGTAGACCTTTTGCAAGAAAGGTACCAACATTTGGAACCACATCAAATTACACAAGTTCTTCTTAAAGTTAAGAGAAAACTCCAAGCTGCATTCCAAGCAAATATATAAGTCAACTCGTGACATAAAAACGGGTGTTTGTTAGTTTTATACAAGATAATGTTGACAATCGCTTAAATGAGTCAGGTGCGGGTACAAGTGAAAACCCAAATAAAATATTTAAAAACTGATGTGATCGAGCAAAAAATACAAAGTGCAGGAATTTAAAGCAACTGCTTCCCAAAATCTATTAACGCTGCCGCTACTTCCTCGACCTCGACTCTCTATTTAGCTTTTAGTACCGACAAAGCGTTAGCCCTGATGATTCAAACAAAACTGTCAAAGTATCAATATGAAGTTATTAAAAAAGCAACTGACAGATATATAAAGACCAAGGAAGAAATAACACAAAATATCTTTAATATTACACTTTTAACGGAATGGGGTCGTGATAGATCCTCGGGTTCTAGTGAATTTATGCAAAAATTGTCAGATACTGATTCGGATTCATCGGACTCAAATTTGTTTATGACATCGATTGTACCACTGCAGCTGAACATAACTGATTGAAATATTGGGAAAATCCTCGCCCCTCCTCAACACGATATTGTAGACTATAAAAAAAAATTTAATCTAAAAAAGAAAGCCAAGAACTAATACTGGTAGAAAAAAAAATCAGTTGAAAATGAAATTAAAAATTTGGCAGAAACTATTGTATTATAAATTTCGAATCGCATGTTATTAGGGCTAAGCTTCCGCTATATTCCTCTATATGCATAGCATCATAGCAGTAGCATACACAGGCTGTGACGAACATATCTTCGTCAAGCAAGGCTATCTAATGAAAAAGCTCTTCAATTGGGAATATCTTCATTGCATGCTCGTATTAATTTTATGGAATACGTATACAATTTCAGTTTTAAAGCTTAAAGGACAAGAAAATCTAATCGTACTATTAAAAAAGAAAAAAAAAGCATTCAAACAGAGTTCACTAGATAAGGGGGTATAAAAATAGATGTTTTTAATCATCGGTGCTACCGATGATGACCACACCTCACGAAGATTTTTTGGGAACCCTATTATAACGGTAGATATTTCAAAAATAGATATGAAATGAATAAAGTAAATTCAGTGTAATTTTGGAAACAATCTACAGCAATTTTCCTATCGATCCCGTAAAATTTTGAACTTATACGGAAGAGACAGCTATGCTGGCCCTTAAAATACATCTTTAGTATTATATTGCAGCAACAGCGCATAAGATTTTATTGCACCGAGCTGAAATAATACAATCGGCAACATTCTTTCTAGGATCACTTTCAGAAGAAGCCCAAGAAAGAAGAAATAAAAATTACAGACACTACCTAAATAGACTTTACAACACTAGGAAGTGTTTCTGTTTAACAACTAATGAGGATGTTATTCATTTTATGTTTAAATCATCGGATCCCAAAATCACAAATCTTTTGGTTTTGAAACAAAAACAAAGAATTGTATTCCACTTGGGGAAGAAGCACAGAACTTATTATATTAACTTTTTACCAGAGTTTTTTGCTCGGAAAGCAAATAAATAAAATCGTATTAAGTAACCGCGAGACTACAATATTTGTGGTGTTAATTTATTTTTTAACACATTTTTTTCATTTTTTTTACATTCTTAGTGTAAAAATCACTTTTTTCAAAACAGTTATATGGGAAGTACGCTTAATTATTGAACTAGAGCCTTATTTTATCTTTATATAATTAAATTATCATAACGAAAACTTGTCTAACTTAATCCATGTATGACATTTCTTCCGCCTGCTCCATAGAAATAAAACCACTGCGGGGCGTTCAGTTAGTCAGAATAGCATACCCTCAGAAGTGCAAGCGACAATCAAAAATCTTGGATTTAAATTGCTTGCTATTGAATCCAATAAAATGATGAAATGAGATCGAATACCTAACCAGTGGAGGGAGAGATCGGAACTACTACCAGTCGGTGAAATTAATGGCACATACTCCGAAAATATACGATCGAGTTCTAGATCTTCGACAACGACTACAACTCTATCTGCATATCGTCTTTATTGACTTGGAAAAAACGTTGGGCGGTGCTCCCAAGAAGATTTTAGCCGATGATAGCGCTATTACAGGCAACGACATGACAGTCCTTCAAGCAACTTTCTATAATTGGAAAAATGGGCAAGAAGATAATGGGTTACGAAACAGTCGTACTAAGACCGAATACCTGCATTGATGTTTATCCAAAGCAGGAAACCCAACATCTCACATCTATTTAGAAGTAGGTATCGTGTAAAAGTACGAAAAACTTCGCCTCTGTCGTTAACTACCAAGGAAATTGAAATAACGATGTCCTACATACATAGAATCAGTGTGGGTGGCTTAAGTGTGGAGAGAACTCTGCTGTATTTTGTGATAGAAGAATGCCGCTTACGAGTAAACTTAAGGGTTTGTAACGATGCCATGTTTGAGAATCTTCACGATGAGCAAATCAGCTGGTTTTGCCATGGGCATTTACCAAAGCCATCGACATATCTGGTCCAAAGATCGGCTTAAGTTCCAGTCGAGGTTCAAGGGAGATGTAAAATAATAGTGATTGCATCACCCAGATGGAAAAATATCATCAAACTTTTAGTCTTACTATCGAAGTAGTTTAAAATATAATGGCCAAACTCACAGGCGGCGCAGTAAGTACACCGATACATGGGTGAAATGTGTAACGTTAGATATAATTATACGGTAAATAAAACAAGTTGAACGGTAGAAGGGATCTACTTATGAGTTCGAGTATGGTACCTATCTCAAAACTGATTTGTTTTAGAAATAAATAATTAAGAACATTTGTAAGAATTTGTCTGATACGAGTATAAGAGAGACTCAAGCTCCTGACTCACCATGTAGACTAAACGGTATTTAGTATACATTTGGTATATAAATCTTCGAACTGATGTTCAGATCATTTATTGTTTCTTAAACTTATTCATGATATGTTGCATGATTGAAAAGAAATCAGTTTAAAAGCAAAATCTCGTTTATTTTTACTAAACAATTAAAATGTACAATAAAACAAATAGAGAGCGTTAAATGTTAAATCGCTTATTTTGTTATCTAAGAAACTTTACAAGTTTCGTCATGCATATCAGCACTATCCTCTCCTTGTGGTGCAAGTGCTCCTCCCTGAAGGACTTTATTAACTGCTGCTCTAGCTAAATAACCAGTTGTTTCAGCATACACCAACGAATAAAAAGTAGATAAATCTTTGGCTTCTAGTTTCGTATTATCTACTTGAATTTTATTGTCCTATGAATGAAAATGTTTTTATTTTCCTTTGTTGAATAGTAAAAAAATGAAATGATAAAAATCACCTTGCAATACATTAAAAATGCTTCGACAATAATTTCGTCTAAATCTAGTGCATATTTGAATCTTAATTCTGGATTTCTGCTTAGTATAGTAGCTACAATACAAAGTAACTCTACCGTTAGCTGACGTCGCTCTGGTTGCTTAATACAGATGAGTGTTTCTTCTACGAGTAAGGAGAATGTTAATTCTCCACGACTCATATTTGTCAAAGTTGGCACAGCAGGAAGAAGATGTCCTTGAGTAATTATTCCTTGAGGTGTTCTTTGTAATATATCCCATACTTTATTATAGAAGTGTTTTGGCACTCGGCAGAGACATCCTTCAAGTTGACGACGTTCTAATGTAGTAATTCTTTAATATTAATGTAATAACACAATAATTTCTTATGTAAATTTTTGTAAATACTTCTCTTCAATAGCCCATTCGCTAACCGTCAATACCTTTTGAAGTAAGATTCGTACTTGAAATGGAGATAAGTTGTCCAAATCAATTGATTTTTGGCCAGAAATTTGTAAATATATTCGCATTGCTTCAAGGACCCATCCAACTCTTATCTAACAATTAATAATTAATCAGTTAACCAAAAACCACCAACTGTAATATTGTACAAACCTTAAGTATTCCTCTAAACATAGTTGGGTTAGTGGCAATTAGACGGCCACAATATAATACAACTTCTTGTTGTAATACAGCTTGAATAACATTGTACGGCTGAACGCTAGTGTACATAACGTTTTGTATCTCTGCAGGTGTCATTGGTTTGTCAAAAACAGTTTCCTTTTGACCAATTACACCAACAGTTAATTCCTTTCCATTCACCAATACAGTTGTAATAAATGGACTTATGGAATCTACGATATGATGTAATAAGGAACTGCAATACCGAACTGCTCTCCAATATCTTAGGGAGCCAGCACGGTGATATAGTTGCGTAAAAGCTTGAGTAACACTCAGTCCATTTACTTCAAAATTTGGTCCTTCGCGATTTAATAAATAACCCCAAAGCTGGCACAGGCAGTAGATAGATTCTGTGTTGCGAAGAGCGTCTATTATTTCGTGGGTCGGCTTATGCAAAAATTCCTAGTAATAAATTAATTCAGATTTTAAAATGTTACGTAAGTATGTATGTTTAGAAATTCCTTAATTCTTAATGTTAAAATTCATAATAAAGTTTTGCTATTAAAAATAAATAAATAAATAATATAAAATTAATAATAAAAGATGAAAATATTTATGAAAGGAAAGCAAGGAATGTGTTTTAAAAGTTGAGCTATTCAGAAACGACAATATGATCTTAAGGTAAGTAATCACAAAATAGTCTAACTAATAAAATAGTTAAGAAACTCATAAGCTACTCATTTTTCAGCATAATGTAAGTTTGCAGGAATAAGTATGCAGGAGTACGACTGCTGAGATAGCGTTGGGTTTATAGGAATAAAAGACGTAGTTAATACAATAGATAAACAAATTTGCAAGCGTTAAGCTTGCTGGAAAAAACTCTCCAGATAAGCAGATAGTCAAGTTTTATTTAAAGCTCAATGTAATTGCAAAGGAGTAAGTAAACTACTATTAAAAATTATCGAGATTTTCTACACTCTCGAACAAAATGATAAGTTAAACACGAAGGCTGGAATATTTAAAAATATCAAAGTCCGAGTAAGTAATAAAGGCACGTCTCCTGGATACGATCAGCATTAACTCTAAGAAAAATATTTGGAAAGCTTGAAATTCTTATTTAACGGCTCTTTAAATCAAAGCTCAAGCGGAAGGTAAAACCAAAATTAAAAATATTAGGAAAGTTTTACAACAATGCGAACATAAATGTTACTATTTTCACGATCTGCAACGAAGGAGTAACCAATTTTATGATTTGATCAAATGGGATATGTTTTTGTAATGGTATAGGCTGGAAAATGCTACAACGGAAGGACGGAAATAAAATTTTTCATTGAGAGAATTAACAGCAGTAGATGTATTGACCTTATTAGGGAATAAATTGAGAGGTTTTCTTCAATTATTGCGGAGGAAAACTTAATTTTTGTAGCAACCCATACTTTATTCGTATATCAAGTTAAGAACTACTTTAACTCAAAAGTCAAATTCCTTAACTGGGCAGCAAAATCAACTGACTTGAATACATTTGTTTCCATCTAATTTTCAGGTTTTACCCTCAAAACAAGGTTGAGTTATTGTCACTCTAAAGCATGTAATTTATGACACTATCTGGGATCAGTCATTCCTTAAATTGTGTTCCATTAAAAATCAAGTTTATCTTACCGTGACTGGACGATATTTCAAAAACTGGTAACAGTCTATTTTCGATTTGCTATATTGTAAACGACAGGTTTCAATTGCAAACTTTCGTATTTCTGTTTTTCAGCATCTACCCGATCATTATGGAATCGTTTTTTATTATTATTTTTAATTTTTTTTTTTCACTTATTTATTGAGCACCTCGATCGATAGCTTAAGCAGCTATAGTTTCTTAACCCTTCCTAAGGCAGTTTAATTATCATTATGTTGCAAACTGATGCTGGTAAACAAACAAAATTCAGTTACAATTAATTTGTTATCGTGGGGTTTAATTCCTTCAGCAGATTTCTAACTACCTCTAACAACAACTTTTGACTAACCAGCAGACGAACTTGCGAAATGCATTCAGTTGTTGAAAAAACAAAAAAAAAAAATCCCTTACGTAAAAACACGTGCTAGACTTAATCACTTTATATAATAGATTCTCGCATCTCGATATGTATTCCATGTAATGCCAGGGACGTTGAGAAAACGTTTAGTGGTATACCGATTTTAGAGGTCAGTCAGTATGCTGGGTGTTGGAGTTTTTCCGTTCACAGCCTAGATGTTACTAATATACGTTAGCAGATAAATACGAATTTTCCTTCAATGATGGTCCCAATAAAACAGCTTGGATTTTGTAATCCTAATGCGTATTGATAGTCCGGCATCAACGGTGAATGGGGAAGCATTGGAATAGCTATGCGTTAAAGATTGTTTATGCTCTAGATATTTATAGTATTTATAGAACCGTGGTAGGCTCATAATTGTGATGACAACACTTCTGACGACACCTCAGCATAGTTTGTCCGATCCTCAAGAAAGTAAACCCTCCAAACTGCGCCAAATACAAAAATATCAGTCTTCTTAACATCGCCTATAAGAACGCCTAAAGTCGTTCGTCAACAACCTGATTGGTCCATGAAACTCCGCCATCGACCAAATATTCACACTAATAGATTTTGGAAAAAAAAACCCATGAGCTCCAAATCAATGCACACCACCCATTCATCGATTTTAAAGCCGCGTATATCTATATAGACAAGCTATACAGAGCAATATCAATCACATTCTTGCCAAACTCGTCCCTTTGTATAGAATGACGATAGAGAATGTACGTTGCTCCATCAAGGTCGGTAAAAAACTCACCGAGACCTTTGATATAAAAAAAAAGTAGGGTCGTGTAGAGCAGATGGACACAAATAGATTGGTCCGGTAAATCTTTGCATCGAATTGATATCAACTATCCACTAAACGCAAAAAATATGCATTTAAAGTCATAACAAATTTGAAATTCAGCAAATATACCTGCATTTATGTTCGTACTCACCTCACATGACCTTTTATCTTCAACATAGTTTAGAGCTTTAGGGACATCTGTTAAACTTTGATAACCAATATATTCGTGATTGATTTGCGCAAAAGCGTTTTCATTTTCAGATAAATCGCTCTGGCTCATAAAATCCAAATGCTCTAAAATAAGTAATTAAACTTCTTTCAATCCGTAATTTGAAATAAATAAATGTATGCTTTACCTATGCAAGAGCTACTTATGAGATTCTGCAATCGTCCAATACGAACTTTCATACCATCACAGAATCCTTTCTTCAGCATTGCTAGCAAGTCCAACATTTCTTTGAATTGTGGATCTCGCATGTGTTCTTCACGAATTAACAAACATACGGTTGGACGTCCGGATAAACGCCAATACTTTCCAACAAATTGTAGTTCTGTCTTAATATCATCAATAAGCAAAGCCATATCTCGATACAAATAAAAGTCGGACACTTCAAATATAAGAGGATAACATAGAACAGTCATTCCACAGATACGATACACTTTACTAGTGCCCAATGATCCAACAGGACGTGGCGGGCGACCAGTAAGTCCGATTTTGCTATTCACTCCAAGATGTTGGTAGACTTTAATCAACTCTGTCGATGACCAAACTTGCACTGGTTCGACCTAGTATGATTGTTATTTTTTTTTAAAGACATTAATTCTGATAAAATATACAATATAAATAACCTCATGGGGAGTTTGAGTTTGAATTCCATATGTAGCCATCATGGCTTGCAAACGCATTGATTCAGCAATTAATACTATTTGGACAACTAAATCGGTTGCAGTTCCCTGTAAAGGTAAAAATTGATTTGAATTAAATTTGAATTAACTCTAAATAAAATGTTACGAAAAAAAAACAGGCATACACATTTTAACTAAAAAAATAAAAAAAAAAATTTCAACCGCAATATTTAAATTTAAAAAAAATAAAAATAAAAAAATTTAGGAAAGGGAAGACAAAGGAATTATTCATGCAATCAAAGGGAAATTCATGGAAATCATATATTTACTCGTACATTTGTATGGATACAAGAACGTGTTCTCGAATTGTATGAATTTGTACACATATTTGTAATGCTTAAACAGTTATGCATATTTATCGATTTTTTTCTCAATAATTTTAGTTGCATATACAGCAGTAAATATGTTTTGATAATCTACTCGTATCTTACTAGCATAACACATATCATCATAGAAATGTAAAAGAAATAAAGAAGAAAACAATTATAAAAAAAAAAAAATAATTGTATAGGGTTTTCCAATAGGGACTTGACAACTTTGAATTTAATTTGTGAACGCATTCTTTCACTAATCATCAAACTGTCACTGTCAATTTATTCAGTGAACTCAACATTTTCATCATGGTTAAGTACACTAACAAGCAATGTCTGCAAATTATAAAAATTTTCTACAGATATTCGGAGTCGGTGACTGCAACTTTAAGAGCATTAACTCCAATTTTCGGTCGTAATTCTCGCCCTAGTAGACAGGCAATAACAAGTTTAGGGCAAAATTTGAGTCTGCATTTTCGTTGTGTGATATTGCCGTGTCAGTGAGACAACGGGTTGGTCAAAGAGTCGGAAATATCGCTGCCGTTCAGACGTGCGTAGCAAACGATCCAAATCAGTCAATTCCACGGCGTTCTCACGAATTGGGCATCGCTCAGACCACATTATGGCGTATTTTGCGTAAGAATCTTGGTTTACACCCATACAAGATCAAGCTGACTCAAGAATCGAAACCGATGGACCATTTGAAGCGACGTACGTTCTCCAATTGGGTTCTGGAGAAGATGCGCCAAGATGATGAATTTTATCGCAAAATCATCTTCAGTGATGAAGCTCATTTTTGGCTCAATGGGTTCGTCAATAAGAAAAATATGAGTTATTGGTCGGGTGAAAACCCACATGTGCTTCATGAATCACCACTTCATCCACAAAAAATAGCTGTTTGGTGCGGTTTGCAAGCCGGCGGCGTTATTGGGCCATATTTTTTCGTCGACGATAACGATCGTCACGTTACTGTGAATGGTCAGCGTTATCGCGCCATGATCACCGATTATTTTTGGCCCGAATTAGAAGATATGGACGTGGACGACATGTCGTTTCAACAGGCTACGTTAAGTCATTGATTTATGCCAATACACCGACGACGTTGGAAGAACCAACATTGAACGCGAAATAGCGGCCGTTTCGGCCGAAATGTGTGGCCGAGTCGTTGAAAATTGGGTCCAATGAATCGACCGCTGCAAACGTGCCCGCGGTGGCCATATGAACGAAGTCGAGTTGCATTCATAAATGTTTTAATTGTACTTCAAGCCAATAATAAAGTTCTTGAAATATCTCATATGGTTTGCCTTATATTTGAAAAAAAAAAATTGCCAAGTCGTTATTAGAAAACCCTATATATGGCAATTTAATTTTTTAAGTTTTATATACAAGTTTTATATTTTCGAGTTTTGATCCCGAAACTCGAAATCTGTTGAGTAACCATATGATGATCAACCATAATTATTTCAAAATTTAATTTCATCTTAATTATAAACAGTGCATCCGTAATTTGGAAAGTATCACCGCTATGACAAAGACAAAATACGTCATGATCGAAGGCATAAAACATACTTCAAATTTTTTATACAAAGAATAAACTTTAATCAATGATATATTTTCCACTTTGTTCGATGAACTTTTGCCATCTCGTTGGTAACTTCATAGTTTTGTGGTTAGACCAAGTGCGATTGCAGGTCATCATCATTGGTGAAAGGTTTACCAGAGAGTTTTGTCAACTTCGAAACTTCGAAACGAAATGTATGGTTGATGACTTTTCAACTAAGGTTCAATAATTTCTCACGATACCAAAGATGTGTTTAATTTAGCGTTGTCATGGTGGAATACGACTTCTTTACAATTTGCCAATTCTGGACATTTTTAATTGATCGCTCACTTAGTTGTTGATAGCAAACATTTGAATTGGTCACTTGGCTCCTTGGAAACACCTTTATAATCCCAACAAATTGATTACATAACTTTTTTATTGCAATTTAGCTTTCAATGTGGTTTTTTTAGACGATCTATTCTTCATCACCAGTGATGATGCGTTTCAAAAAGAGATTAATCGAACTGCGTTGGAGATGTACTATATGCGTATAGCAAATATTGATTCGTTGTGGCAAGGCAATCATGTGGAACCCAAAATATCTGATTCAATTATGAATCTGATTTGTTCATCATCAACTTTAGTTGGTCTACCAGAACGTTCGTTCTTAGACGGAATTTTTTTAATTCTGACAAGTCCGTTCCGTTAAGTAGTCAAAACCATAAGCTTATCATATCTCAGAAGCTTGCTTGTCTTTACAGGAATAAAAACTAAGATTTCTTTAAAATAATATCAACAGGAATTGATTTTATTCACTATGTTCGTCTGTTTTTGACAAAGCGCAACTTTTCGGTCGCAATTATTTCAATTATTTTGGGCATTTCCGCCGTTCCAAAAAATTCACCGTCGATCAAATATTCACACTGACAGATCTAAAAAAAAAAAAAAAAGACCGGGAGTTTCAGATCGACACTCATGATCTATTCATGGATTCCAAAGCCGCATATGACAGCGTACATAGGGACATGCTATACAACGTCATGTTTAGTTTTGACATCCCAGTTAAATTCGTCGGCTTTGCAGGATAACTATAACAAATTCTCGCTGCTTCATCAAAGTCGGTTTTGAATTAACTTTCAATGTCAAAAATGGTTTTAGAGAAGGCGATTTGCTGTCATGACTTTTTAACACCGCCCTAGAAAGAATCCTGCGAAACTCAGTGGCCAACAAAAGAGGCACGTTTTTTTTTCAGTCGCCCAATAACTTGTGTTCCCCGATCACGTGGATGTTATTGGAGGAACACAGTTGGCCGTCAAGCGAAGCGGAAGCGGCTAAAATGGGTCAGTCGCAGAATTACTTTTGCCAATCGCTGTTTCCTTGGGCTCAGAAAGCAACTGAGTTACAGAGCGTACTGTCGAAAGACTAAACTAGCTTTATACAAGCAATATAATGATATCGGTCCTGAACTATAGCACAGTGGTTTTGATCTTGTCGAAAGCGGATGAAGAGTCATATGGCCCTTTCGAGAAAAAGGTACTATGAATGATTTTTGGCTTTGTATGTATTGAAAAAAAAAAAAAAAATGGAGAAATATGAACTATACGCGCTATACAGCGACATCGCTATAATGTATGCGAATGGTTGCCACAGCTCCGGCAGAAAGTTTTCAAAAATAGGCGCACCAGAGGATAACCGCATATACTGTAGTGTACGCAAGTAGAATGGAACATCAACTAATTTGGAGTGCGGCGATTGAAGAGCTGGCTAGACGAAGTGCTAGTCCTGAAATACATCAACAATTTTACATCACCTCACAAGAAGTCACTAAGTTGCGTTAAATCGCATGATCTTAGTTGCCAATTCCTTGGTCCATTTTGTAATATAATGTTGTCGACGAAAAGAGTCAGAAAAGCAATGATTTCAGGCGTAGCAAGCAACATAGTACCATCTTGTTGGAACCTCATATCTCTGAACATTCCCTGACAACGTTGGCTATTGATTATAAGGTCGATTATGCCACTAGAGAGAAAAACCATACTAAACAGTACACTTTTGTTAGTATCAAGAGCCTTTTTTTATTTGCCCTACCGACCGAATATTTTGCTCGCTCACAACCCAATCGAACTAGAAGTGAACCTTGTCACTAAACGCGATAAAAAACTTTAAACCATTTCAGAGTTTAAGTGAAATATTCGTGCAGAAACAACAAATCCGAAGCCAGCAACGTTGCATGTCGCAATGCAAAACCCTTAAAAAAGAGTCGTTATTTGGCAGTAAAAAAAATTGAGACAATTTAAATTGTATTATTTGTCACCATAGATCAAATATATTTTAACAAATTACACTTTCCTTTTGGACGAGTTAATAAGCATGAACGTTTTCGTATACCTGTGTAGTAAATATACAGTGTTTGCAAAACAAAAGCAACAAATTTATTTATTTATTTCTTTAAGAAAACAAAATGAAATGTAGATTTATGTAAGATTTCGAAGCTATTAAATTTGAAATTATGGTTTCCGGTATTTTTTGCCATTAAGTTTTTGATGCTTGAAACGTTCTCCAGCAACCCGTCGATTTAGTGTCCCGAAGAGATTTTTAATGGAATTCAAGTCTGATGATTGTGCCGGTCAATCAAGAACTTGCTTCCTTTTGTCTTTTAATCAATCCTGTACTACTTTCGAAATGTGTTTCAGGATCCTAATCAAGCTGAATCATCAACCGAAGTGGCATATTCCATTCAGTATAGGACATCATTTGCGTCTCCATAACATTTTTATACCTTAAACTATTCATTATCATTTCAATTTGGTGAAAGCGGCCAACACCATTGGCTGGAAAGAATATTCACAACATCAAACTACCACCTCCATGCTTTGATAAAACTCTGCAGTTTCGAGGATTGACACACTCCCCCTTCCGATGTACTACTGTTGACATACCATCCGAATTGGCCAAATATAACTTAGATTCGTCGCTGAAAAGGATAGTTTCCCATTTGTCTATGGACCAATTTGGATGCATTTTGGCGAAATTTGACCTAATAATTAAAGACAAGTTGTTTGGTTTGCGTTGGTGATTTTAAAACACTTTTTTTTTTGTCAAAAGTACCTTTTCTGCAAATAATTTTTCTAAGTAAATGCTTTTTTGCAGGCCTGTAACTTTTAAGGTCGTTTTTGATTGCTCGTCTTCGAATCGTAGCTGGATGAACCATTAAACTTAGAAATGTGACAATCCTTTGGGAAGTCACAAACGGGTCTTTTTTATTTTATTCGTTTAACCATGTTCTTCGTGGTCGAGCTGCCAAATGTACTGTTGTTACACATTCCATTGTTTTATATTTTTTTAATTAAGCGAGGATCGGTTTGTATTATATTTCTTGTCTATGAAAATTTTAGTCCCTCTATTAAAAAAAAAAATGTTCAATTATTTGATATTTAATTTCATTGCTAAATTTATTTCGAGCCATAGTTGTAGCTCCGCCGAGAAGAAAGATATCCTTTTGTCTAATTAATAGCTCACTTCCTTATGGGTAGATAAGAATAAAATAGAACACGAAAAAATAACGCTAACTTTTTTCAGTTGTTTTTGGAAAATCAAAAAATTGTTGCTTTAGTTTTGCACACTGCCATATATTATATATGGTATACTTGTTGTTGTTATGATTTTCTTATACACAAGTTGTTATACTTTTGGAAAATACGTAACCATGTTTCGGTTTCATCATTACATAAATCTACATTTTAATCTTTTTTAAAAGATTATTAGAAAAAAAAAAAATTGCCTTTGTTTAGCAAAATACTCTAATAAGGTTAGTGTTAAACAAGAAAACAACATAGATAAACCAAATGATTGTAATTGTCTAAATGATGGCGAAGATCTATAGGATTTTTAATTTCGAGCATGCTTACGTTTTCGATGCCAATAATTATGGCATCATTAAAATGACTAAGTATTGGCTATGGAAATGATTTAATTATAACTTTGGTATACTCAGACAAGTGTCGATATATTTGTTTTACAGTCTTTCCCATAAGCGATTTCACACTTTTCTCAGAAAAAAAAAAACCATATTTGAATGCGGATTTATCAGAAGGAGTTTTGAACATCGGGCATATGAACGAACGCAACATTACAATTCTACGCCAAGCCTGTTTTATGTACCCCTATGATTCAAAGTTCATGGTGATTTTAATGCCCAATTTGGCGTTACATTTTTAAAACATTACTTTCACGATACATCAGTACCCTGAACCAAAAACCGCCAACCAAATTCTTCATACTGCGATCTACATGCTGTTAGCAATATATAGATGTGCGCATCTGGACACAAAGGTAATGTAAATTTGACGTTGAAGATCACCTACCACAAAAGACTGTAAGAATCTTCACCAAGCGCAGAAGATATTGCCAGTGAATGCTTCCTAACACAGGAAGCGTTAATGGCCACGCTGCAAAGAAAAATTAAGGCTGCTGGCGAATTTTACATACAAAGAGCCCGTGAGCAACATTGTTTTCAGTAAAACCTAAGTTTTTTCTGGATATACCATATAATGCATGGGCTGACGTGCCGTTTCTAAGATAGGGCACCACTTGAATTAAATCCATACCATTTTCAGTTAGTACCAACCTCTAGAAGATACGTGTATAAACTTGACAGCTGTCGGACGATTAGTTCTCGAAGATATAGCGTTGTGAGTGAAGCAACTTTTGTTATTGTGAAAAAAAAAAATGGATTCAAAGCAATTTCGTGTGTTGATTTATCATTGCTTTTTGATGGAAAACAATGCAGTCGATGGAAAGAAATGGCTTGATAAGTGTTACCCGGACTCTGCACCAGCCGAACGAACAATTCGCAAGTGGATTGAAAAATTTAAAAGTGGTCATACAAGCACCGAAAATGATGAACGCAGTGGACGTCCAAAATAAAATAAAAACGTCAAAAAAGTCCACAAAATGATTACGAATGACCGTAAAGTGAAGTTGATCATATAGCTGAGGCTCTGAAGATATCAAAAGAGCGTGTTGAATATATCACACACGAATATTTGGACATGCGAAAGCTCTGTTCAAAGTGGGTGCCGCGTTTGCTCACAGTCGAGCAAAAACATGATGGTTTAGAGGAGTGTTTAAAGCTGTTCAAAAGCAATAAAGCCGAATTTTTGCATCCGTATGTGATAATGGATGAAACTTGGCTCCATCACTTCACACCAGAGTCAAGACGGCAGTCAGCGGAGTGGCGAGCAGGGGACGAACCTCGTCCAAAACGACCAAAAACTCAACAGTCGGCTGGCTAGGTTATTGCATCCGTATTTTGGGATACACATGGAATAATTTTCATCGACTATCTCCAAAGGGGCAGACTATCAACAACGACTATTACATTGCGTTGGACACAATCGCAGAAAAACGGCCGCATTTGAAGAAAAAGAAAGTGCTGTTTCATCAAGACAATGCACCGTGTCACAAGTCAATGAAAACGATGGCAAAATTGAATGAATTCGGCTACGAATTGCTTCCCCACCCACCGTATTCTCCAGATTTGGCCCCCACCGACTATTTCCTGTTCGCAGACCTTAAAAGAATGCTCGCCGGAAAGAGATTTAAGTCCGATGAAGAACTAATCGCCGAAACAGAGGTATAAACCGAAATCGTACTACAAAACTGGTATCGAAAGATTGAAAAATCGTTTCAACCAGTGTATCGCCCTCGAAGGCAACTATATTGATAAATGAAACGTTTTTTCAGCCCATGTGTTATAAGAAGAAGAATATACCAAAGAAGCAGTCCAAACGTCCAAACAGAAACCTGCAGGGATAAGGATAACAATTTATTATACAGGCGGATAATGTGTCGAAGCCTTTAAGGGAAGTTCCCTTCACATATTTCGAGAAAAAACATCGTATGGATGGGGTGGGGGGGGAGGGGAGGTCGGAAATGCATCCCCACCGAAACACAGGTACTCGTATTTTAAGCAAAGCCTTACGCTGCCGTGTTTTGACTCCCATTAAAAATAACAACTTTCAAATTTATGCGAGTATGGTAACAAATGGGGTATCGTTGAACTCTTAATAATAAGTAATTTAATTGTTTCGAAACAAATGTTGCCCTACAATTAATGTGTTATAGAGTTATTTTCCCCCGGTACAGTTCTAAAATTACTTGACAATGAGGAACATAATTACTTTTCGATTTTGAGCACATTTTAAACGCTAAAACGTGTATGCAGACACTGGCGACTGAATGAATTAAATATCTCGGCAAATTTTCTAATAGCTGGGAATAGCCTGGCAAACATTCATGCGCTCTTAATCACACACTTAGGACAATTTACGTTGAATTTTTACTGATTTCAGAAGTATTTGTGACAGGTTATGTTTCCTATGGTTCGATACTGTCATCACATCAAAGGCACCAAAGGCAGTATCCGAACTCATTGGATTTCATACCATTGCCTAACCCTGTTATCTCTTAAGAGTAAAATAGCAATTAATCGTCTAAGCAATATCCAAAAGTACCCTAATGAGATTGCAGGCTGGATTACACTATCCGAGGTTTCCTTTCACACCATATGTACATGAAATTCAAAATCGAACGCGGAACCATAAAAAACTGCGCATCGTCCATTTCATGGTTGAACGCACCTTTGCAGCGATACGTAATAAAACCCGAAAATATCAAGACAATTGACTTCAGACTTATTTTGACAAATTTTCAATCTCTACACATCGAAACAAAAATCATAAAAATATAAGGATTTCGAGAAGTCTCTTGGGAAAAGATCAATACGTCCGGTGAAAATATAGGCCTCAAGAAGAGAAAATCCTTCAGATGGCACCCAAGCGGAGATTCTCTTTCTTATGCTTTTCATAAGACTCACTTCCCAGGTAAATTTATCAGAACTGGCCCACAACCAGTATTTTTCATCAGTTGTTGTGATGGATGAGATCATCAAATACGCTATTGCTTCCTTTGATAATTTCAAGTCTTTTAGAACCGATAAGATATATGCATTTATCCTATAAAAACGTATCGACCACGGCAAAGAGCCAAGAGTTTCAGCACTATTAGTCTGACCTCCTTCAAGATGAAGAGAACGAGAGCATGCGTTCTTTCTCTAAGATGCAACATGTCGATTTGGTGGACAAAATTGAGGGCACATTCGATAAAAAAGGGTATGCGCTGTGCATTTTTATCGACAATGCAATTTTTGATGACATGTGTAACTCGGCCAGACAGCGAGACTTAGATGAATCACTAGTTGTTTTTTTAATAAAAGCAATGCTGGTGAATAGGATCTTGATTTCGGATGCTAAATGCCGACCAATAATTGATGTGGAGGAGGGGGGTTATAAGGCGTTACCCGCACCTATCTCTACTCCTATAATGTATGTAAGTCGCTTACTGCTTGACACTCTCAATAGTTCTGCATCTGCCTATGCCCAGGCTTAGGTGAATGATGTAGCTGTACTGTCTGTTGCCTTGCGACCGTCTAAAGTGAAGGCAGTCTTAGACGTGATCGGCGATAAATATACCAAAAATTAGTTTTTAGTTATTCCTTTTAAAAATTAAGTAATTCTCTTTACGAGAAGGAAAAAGTTGACTGGTCCTATCTAGTGTTTAAAGACACCACCATACACTGGCCCAACCAAGTTAAATAGTGAGGTGTCATCCTGAGGAGAGTTTCTCGGAATCCGAAATTGTTTATGGAGTCTCCCGAATACCAGTCGACCAAAAAAATACTTTCCTCTAAGAGGTTAACACATTTTCGGCTATATGTCAGTGCGACATTTGCTGTGCGGGAGTTGACGACACCGCGGAGTTCTATTTCTGTGAATGTTCAATCTACGCGCAGCAGATTACAGATACTCGGCTATAATCCCAGTAAAATGAAGACACATACACGGAGTTAGATGGACTAGGTTTTTGTTTAGTGTTCTGCCCTGACAGAAAATACAATTTATCTCAGTCACATTTCAAATTCAGATTCGGTAAATCAACTTTACAGGTTTGCTTAGCATAGTCGATATTGTGTTTTTTGTGTTTGTTTGTAATAATGACTCGGGAATTCGGAGGGGATGTAAACATGTTTACATGTAATGTAAACATATGCGGACTTAAAAGTAATCATTTCTCAGAAGTAGACGCACGCAGGCCTGATGTTTTGGCACTTAGTAAAACACAGGTAAATCCTCGCGAACACTTCTCAGATGATTCGGATCTAAAGCTACATATCACCATAATGTAATCCCTGTTTCAATCCGGAATTCAATTTCATTAAGTTAAAATTCCATCTCCGTTATCAAATTATCCACTATTGCTTTATTTACAGAAGCTCCAAACTGGATAGCAATTCGATCTTTAACTAGTTTGATGCGCTGTTTGGCTCCATTCAAAGAATAGTATCCCTGTATTCTTATACTGAAAGCGTTTTTACGGACGAGTTCAATATACACAATTCTGGGTGGCTTCGACATTCTGGACAGACAACACCCGGAGGACGGTGTATTGGAAGCTTTGTTGTGAAAAACAACTTGATCCAGCTTATATATGAGTCCACGCGAATATCAAACGTTGATAGTCATACCGTCAATAGCCTGGACTCGTTTTTAAGTTCTCACTCTGATAAGTACCCTGTTGATGTGCTTTCTCCTCTAGGATTCCTAAAAGATTCCTAAAAGAACTAGGAAAAGCCCGTTCTTAAAGAGGCGAATTTTCTCTCTCCTCCTAGAGATCCACTGCACTTACGTCCCTTCTTTTTATGGTCATGGAAACGCTGGTAAAACGTCAGTTCATGAAATATCTCGAACCATGAAAACTTATCAATGACTGGCAATACGGTTTTCGTACCAACAGATCCACTGCTGATTTGAAGGCATGTCTTGCCGAAAAGTGAAACCACAGCATAGATCAACCTAGCGAAAGCAGGATAGTTGCACTTGATATTCTAAGGCATTTGACAGCGATGGGCATCATGCCCAAATGCGTGCATTTAGGATCTCTTGTTCAATGGATTAGAAATTATCTTTCGGAACGTTAAATTCACGTTGTCTTGGATGGTTAAATTCTGAATTCGCAAAAATATTGGTGAGCCCGTTTTTGCCGTCTACACTCTTTTTAATCTTCATAAATGATCTCATGTCTGCTCCTTCTTATCCAATATATCTCTTTGCTGATGACAGTACTCTCTGCTTTTCGTATTCGTTCAGGGATTACAGCTGTAGATTAGGACGGCAGAGTATGGTAAGTTCATTAAATTCCGATATGAACAACATTAATAAATGGGGAACAACCAACAGAGTGGAATTTAATGCTTCCAAAACACAAAGCTGTTTACGGTCGTTAAAGCGAAATTTAAGCACCTAGCACATAACCCATGATAGCACTTGCAAAACTTTCTATTCTCGGTATGAAATTGAAATGACCACATAATTGATGTCAAAAAAACATTCTGCGAAATGTCTAGGCTTCCTCAAAGCGCTGTAAGAACCATTTGATTCCCTCTGATCTGGTCTCAATATACAATAAATATAAAACATTCATCCGCCCAAAATTGGAGTACAATGCCCACATCGGGTCCGGTACTCCTAAAACCTTTATACACCTGCAAGATAAGTTTCAAAATCGCACGATAAGACTCATAGGCGATGCTAATAACAATTTATTAGTGCGAAAACCGACGAAATATGTCCTATCACAGTGCTCCAGTGAAATTATAAAATTTCCTGCTTTATGTCTAAGTCATTATAACTTCCAAACAATTAAAACCAACGTACATCGGTATCTCTCTTTTTTCCGTTTCTAACTTCCCCTCGGGAGTGCTGTGTGCAAACATTTGAAAGATACGGAAAATCCCTTGAGCTTGCGCCAATTATATAAAAAAAAAAAAAAAAAAACAAACATTAGACATTCATATTGCTCAATAATATCAACGATCTACCGCAGCTATAGCATGACCTGATATAACAAATTGAATATGCATAACACAACCCCATGTTACAATATATTCATTGCCAATAATCGAATATATAAAAACCCCATAGACTATTTATAGTATTTGGCGTTGTAACTTATATTTTTGGACTAAACTAAATAATTTACTTATGTAGATGAAATTCAAATAACATTTAAAAAATCTTCATTATTTACATGTTTATGTAGGACTTCTTTAAATGATATAGCAGCAATTGGCGTGCAAAGAAGAATTAATTTTATTTAACATATAATAAGAACTGTAAGTACGAATGTACATGCACAACATCAGATTCAATACGGAAAAGAAATCCTATTCAACCCAAAAAACAAACTTTATGAATGAAATATCAACTATGTAGTATGTACTCATCTTATATTTGATGTGCTAGAAAAATAAAATGTATGCAGAATTTTAATTTGTAATTTTGGAAAACACAAAAAAAAAACAATTTTATTGAATAGTTAACTTGCTTTTAGCTGGTCGATGATATATTCAATGTTGATTTTATAGAATGAGTCAAACAAATACAAAAATGTATTTTGTTAGTTGCAAACAAAATAAAATAAGCATTAAAAAAAAAAAAAAAAAAAATATTAAAAAAACTAATTAGAACAATGCTTGTGGTTGGTACTTACAATGCCTGGTTTTGCCTGTCAAATAAAGAAACTGTATAATTAATATATCTTGTGAAAATCGCAGTCAATTTTAGTCATTTTTTGTTTATTTATTCAGGGGGATGCTATTAAATCTTTAATTGTGAGTTTATAAATAATATGATCCTATCCCAAATATTAAGTATGCACTATAAGCTTATTGATTTCCTTTTTTTTCTTTGTTCATAATTTATTAAAAGATTTAACAAACCAGTAAAATTTGGAAAACAATTATCTTCCATTTAAAGAAAAAGAAATAACAAAAAAAAACTTAATCGAAGAAATTTAAATAGAGATCTATGTATATTGCATATAATAAAGAAAAAACAAATATAAGGAAATTATTCTGCTGAAATTACAATTAAGAGAATATTTGCAAACAACTACATATGTACATCAAAAATTAGGTAGTGACATACTCAAGTGCACATTAACAAAATGCAAGATGTGCCTATGAATATTGTGTACACAATAAATCATTTAATCAAAGGGAACCGAAAATGAATTAAGAGAAATAGAAAAGCGAATTTAAAATAGTTATGACTTACATTGTGGACTTCGTCAGCTTTTCCCTGGTAAAAATGTAGAGGATCGATACAGGATAAGTGGATAACAAAATTTTGAAATTCATATTGGATTTTATACATAATACAGAAAGCCAATTTGATAAGAGATTGTGTAAAATGTATACCTTGGTTTTCAATCATAATGAAATTTAGTTGCGCGAAAAATAATATCATAATTTATTTTGTTTTGAAGGTTAATTGTTGAGATTGATTTTCCTTACCTGAAAAGCAGAGTAACGACCACCTCTTCTCGGTCTATTGTAACTCGGTAGATAGCGACGAATTGGATCAAGTTCATTTATATGTAGTAAGCCTGCTGTTAACAGTTGAGCTATGATAAATAACGATTGTCCCCAGAGATACAAAGTTTGGGATGGAGCCCGGAGATAAGATCCATCCCCATCCGGAGCATAAAACATAGTAACCAATGGATCGCCATGTGCATCTGTATGCATACAACGGCGTAATTCATTTTGATATTCTTCAATTTGTTCTGGATTATTTTTGAAAACTCCATCGATTATCATCACAATGAAAAAGAGTGGCCATTCACATTCATAGCCTTCAAAATCCTTAAGTTCTCCCTTGTTGTAATATCTTGAGCGGGGAATGATAAAGTAATCAAATAGAAATTAATTAAAATAAATAAATGAATAGCTTTACCTTCTTGTTTTATCCTCCACCTTGCTTAAGTAACCATCACGGCTAAAGCGCTTAAAGCCCTTTTTACAACGCAATCTATGTACAACATTTTGTTTAGTTTGGTCTACAAGTCGTTCTTCATGTGATGCAAAAGCTGGAAAGGATAATGTTAGAAGAAGTGATGCATCAACCCCCTGAAATTGGATTAAGTAAACCAAATGAAGCTTACAATTTGAAAATTGCTTTCATCAATAAAGTAGATACATAATAAAATTTAAGTAAAATCTTCCAAAAGTTAGGATATCCTGACTGTTAGAAACAACCTGCTTTGAGCTGGCCATAAAATCACATAATATTAATACTGCATCAATTCCACTTATTTTCTGTTTGTGGTAGTCACCCAGTAATGAAGTTTTAGGACAAGACAGTACGTGGGGTTTTCCGGAAGAGAAAGAATATTCGATCCCACTTCACTAGAGGAAGCACAGAAAAAATCCTAGCTTTCTAGGTTATTGCATGAGGTTAAATACGAGAAAACTTTGGGCTACCAATCACCTTCCTTCACCTTCACCTTCACCATCACCTTAGATTCAACAGTCAACTACCCGAATTAGGAAAAGGTTTTGCTGATTATGATTGACCGTTGATAGCAATTTGCAATAAAGGCACATGCCGGATTTATTTAGTTCTGAACTGGGATGCAGCAGATTAGCAAAGCAGGGGATTATGCGAGCCGTGGAAAAATGTGCTACTCCGGTTTAGAAGTGAATATTTCGAGATGTTCGACAATGTGGAGATTTCATGGTCACCATTAATCCACAATCATCCAGTTGCTAGGATACAAGAGTTATTTTCCCAACTCCAACGTGCTCGGTTATTCACGAAGGCGACCTCTTGGGCGCATATCTGCAAATTCTACTGGACGAAGAATCAAAGCGTCTGTGCGTCATCAACACTTTTCAGTACTAGCGATAGTACTGAATAGCAAGTTCGAAAGGGATATTTGAGCGGTACATAGAGCAACTGACTGCTGATTTGCACTTCTGTGTCGCTTATTTTGGATGACATCATTGTGTCAATTCGAAAAAATAATAAGCACCTACGTAATTTGAGGACGTTACTTCAACACTTGGAAGATCATCGGTCATATAATTGATGAGAATGGAATAAGGTCATCGCAGACGAGGTTGAAGGCCATCTGTAAACTACCCAAAAAGAATTCGAAACTACAGTTTATAGAGAACGTTGCGCAGTAAGTTGCTCCCTTAACAAATTTAAGTGCAGTGCCGAGCCCTTTGTGTAGGGTCAACAGCAACAGAAAGCTTTTGATAAGTTTAAGAAAATTCAGCTGACTCACTTTGTCTATTTTCAAAATAAAATACCGCCTAAATTGGCGACGGTCGCATTTTCACATGGGATCGGTACTGTAATCTCTCACACATATCTCTACAGGGTTGAAAGGCAAATCGCATTCATCTCCAAGACACTGAGTGAAGCGCAACAACGTTATTGCAGCGACATTATGAAAAGTGATGGTCTAGTCTGGTTGGCCAAATTTGATGTCTGCCACCGAAAACAAACAATTGCCTCGCTTTTAGTGTGTGAACTGATGTTTGTCTTTTTCAGACTGAGAGTTCCTGCAGAGTTTTCATTCCTAAAGGATTGCAAACGAAGGTTTTGCAGATGATTTATCATAGGCATTGGGATATGGCCACAATGAAACAAATTGCGCGGCAGTACTGGTAGTGGCCTGGCATCGATATGCAGATTCACAAAAAGCTGACGGAATGTAGGGCTTGTCAATTAAATGCTAATCAGTCGAACAGGGAGTACTCCAACTCGCCTACAGCTGCGAAAGTTTGGGAACGAATACACATCGATTTTGCCAGAGCAAGTGGTTGATAGTTGTCCATTCCAACTCGAAGTTCCCGTTCGCTGTGAAGATGTCTTTGACTACTTCTTTGGCAACCATTCAGGCGCTACGCTCAATTTTTGCATAAGAGGGTCTTGCCAAAGCGTTGGTGTCGGACAATTTCATTCAATTCGTTTCGAAAGAGTACAAAAATGTCTGTACAATTCCTCGTATAGCATCTAACGTCTCCTTCTTTCAACTCGGTGTCAATATTTAATAAGTCACAGGTCAAATTGTTCCAGGACTCATCGAAAAATAATAACCTTGTGGCTATATTTTAGGCAACATACCAATTGATACCGAACAGCACTGGAGTGCCAGCGGAAGAAAAGTGGAATGGCAAAGTGAATCGAAACATCCTAACGGCAATGCTTTTCACATTAAAGAAATTGTAACTCAATGAATTTGTTAGTTAAGTTTAGTTTAATAACACAAACAACGTCATGAGTTTTTTGAATAAAGAAAGTTAAGCAACTGTAATGAACAGCATGCGCCAAATCAACAATAGGGGTGGAACCCTCAACACCTTATGATGACTTAAATATCATCTCTGTTTGTCTTTTTTATAAGAAAAGCTCTTTTCTTTTTTGAAAGAACTACCGCGACATACCCTGTCAAAATTGGCATACACTTTCCAGAGTACTGGGTCGATATGACATCTTCTTCTCGTATTAATAATTGAAATTTGTAACGCGTATAATTTCATCTAAAATTACATATTTCTCCTATGTGTCTGCAGTGATATTATGCCGCTTGTGGTATTAACAAAATTTGCGGACCTTAAAACCAATTTAAAGGCTGCTCTACTCTGACCAGTCACTGAAGCCAAAAGTTTGCAAATGTTGTTGCATTTGAGTGATCGAATTATTTTTCATTCGGCCTCCTCTTCGAACCTCGGCTGGTATTTGAGTTTCTATTACAGGACAGGATTTTCTAGCGATCTTCACTATTGACATACTTCTTATTATATCACGTTATGCTACACCTGCTGACATTCATAACATTTGCATTTACGTCGCTGTATTTATATTTCTAGTATATTATCCAACATTGCGATTCGTTAAAGCTGGATGAACGACTGTCGTATATACGCATAACAGACCTTTACGTTTAAGCGGAATTTGTTGGGTCACAAAATACAACGGGGTTTTCGCGCCATTTGAGCCACCCAACAATAACTCTATGTGCATCATCATCACCGCATTTTTGATGGTGGTTAACGATAGACTTAGTCTTTGGAAAATTTGTCAATAGTTTTCTCCATAGAACGAGACATTATGGTACAAGGAGTGGTACTACGCGGATATCTTTTTCTCAGTAACGCGTTAAAGTACTCTTTCTATCTATTGCAAATCTTGTTCTCCGTTAGAAGGTATATATTTCAGCGATTGAATCTTTTGCGGGTTTTTTTCTTCATTTTGTCACATTCTTTAAATAGTGTGTGCTTCGACGTTGCACTTCTTTTACTGTTTGTCATCTACTTATGAGTTGTGGGGGTACTTTTCTAATTCCCGATTTAATGCCTCTACTGCTTCTTTCGCTTATATTTGCAATGTCCCTAGTCTAACTCAGTTGAGCCTGGTTGATTTCGCTTTTCCCGCTATACTTAGTCCACGATTGAAAGGTTTGACTTTTGTTTTCTACCGCTATTTTGGTCTTACTGTTGCACCATAACATTTCTTTATTTATGTAGAATCGGCCTTTTGAAATGCCGATTACTTTAGTGATCACCGTTGGAATTTTACACAAATTTTTAAAGTTCTATATCCGTCAACATTTTTGTAAACACATCTAAGTAAAGTATACAACGACAATATCCGTGATCTCCAATTACCCCAACAAATTTGGGACTATTTTGTAATAAACTTAGTAACAATCAGCAGAGATATTCCTGCAAACATACCATAAATAAGCGTTGGAAAGTAACAAAAAATATTATGTTATGGCACCATCGTCGTTATGAGGCAAAAAAAATATAGCACACAGCTTACAATGAATATCTAGTTAGGAATCGAATAGGAATCTCAGCTTTACAGCGTAAAAATTATCATATCATAAAAAATGGAAATAAGTGCAAGGTTGCGAAATGTGTGATATGCGTAACCACACCAAGCAGGTGCGACAATAGATTCTACATTATTTCCCAAATCTCATCTTGTGAAAGGCTTAAACTCTAACTTATTGGCAACATTAAGGTAATTGCTAGTCGGATGGGTGGCGCATTCCCTAAATCATTTTTCAATCAAAAAATTTGTCAGCAGCAAGAATGAGCGATTTACAGAAATAAATTTACATCCCAGCTTCCAATAACACAGCAATAACAAACTGCATCAGGGCCTGAGAAAACAAAAAAACAAAGCAACCGTTTTAGATTGGAACTCATCTATGGCACACCCCAGGAGGAGAAAGCGGCGGTGGATTGGCCATAGCTTTCGGCGCGAAATAAGTTGTTAATCAATTGTAAAACACACCATGTAATGCAACTCATTCACCCAATCATGCAGAGGAGCTGCCGCACTAAGCAAACTTGGAGGACACTTGACGAGAAATCTTATACTATGAGGATTAGGTGGAAGGACGATTGATTATGGATCTTATACTTTGGAAATGGATTGGAACGATGTCCCATGTAAGCCTCATCTAAGCCTCTGCAAACCATGCTACAAATGTTAATAATCAAACGATTGCAGGGGATTCTAGAATTTCTAGGATTTAGAATTTGGATATAAAGCCTGCGATAATGCACCATAAGTTCGACAACTTTTGCACATACCTTCGAGCTGGACTCCCTTGGCAACATCGTTTCAAAAATACTCCTATTTCGGTTATGTGCATCGATATCCACATACACCACGCTCCATGACGCACCCTTTTCGCCAAAAAGATTACAGCCATTAACAGCTTCCAGGGCCGACTTAGCCATACCTAAAATAAATTTAATCATTTCGTCTAATTAGCATTGTTTTGTATTTCACAATTTTACCAATAGAGGAAGCATGAATCTCGGGTGTGCCATTGTTGTACTTGGATCCTCTCTCCCACATCCCAAAATCTGGCGTTCTGTACGCTCTTTCAACGTAGTACACAAGATTTTGAACGAAAGCTACTTCATCCTAAAACCAGACACACATGTCACAATTTTCCAATCAATTTTGTTCGTTCCTAAACTAACCTGTGTGTATATTATCTGCAACCCAGACGTAATCATTTGCACCAGAAAGATTATGTATAGAGAAATAACATCGATCTGTAAATGATTGTACAAATCATCCGAGTATATCTCCTCACCAGTGTGAAGTTGAAATTTGCTATGCAGTGCATGACGATTCGACTGTCTTTGCTTGAAAAGCTCAACTCTGTGCGCTTGTTTTATCCAGCATTGCAAAATGCCTCTCATGCACTTGACAGTCGACTGACCCAGTTCATATGATTTGCCACGATCATCATCGATACGTCGATATGCTTGGTAGAGACTCCAAACTGCAGAGGCGCAATACACACTATCTCGGACACTCCCCACGTCTTGATCTGTGCTCATCACTGGAAACAAACCAGTGATGGGACTCTGGAACCGAAGCAACTGTCTTTTAACTAAAGAGAAAATAATTGAATACAAATGAATCGCAGAGATGTGTATATTTTTGCCTAACCAATGCCATAGTAAATATCCAGTTGTTTGACGGTATCCTCATAGTTATTGGTCTTCAGGAACTGATCTAGATTAATGTCTTCGAGACTATTTTGACGTGCATGTGTAGGAATTGTTCCTGGTGCAGTTCCAGCATCGCTGTAAGTATTGAAATATTTTTTTGCATTAGAAAATTTAACTCAACAGGTTTAGATAGCGTGCAATTGCCTAATTTCTAAAACTTACGGCTTAAAAGGTACTCTCATTTCACTTCTATTATTATTCGCTTAAATTTAAATAACCTTCTTGGTCCCGATAAAAGTCAAAGTTGACATATCTTCAAAACAAGCGTTCTATATAAATAGCGCTATTTGACGTCGAGTGATAAAAACGAGCGAAATGATGTATTCAAATTATTTTAAGCTTGCATGGATTTGCGCACAAAACTCGTTATAGCAAAAAAAAAAATTATATATATATATGAACGAATCTATCATACAAACTTTATATTGAACTAAGTAATCTGACGTCTCCACAGGACATGAACGATGCCCGGATTATAATCATGACATGAACACGTCTAGAGGAGATACAAAAAACATGATTAAACTAACTAACATCATTTTAAACCATGAGAGTGTATGAAAATCAGAGCATGAAATTCGTGTATATGCGAGTTGTTTTCTTTTGAATATAGTGGTAAACGGATTTTTTTTTCAGAATGTCGAGTACAGAGGAGGATACAATTGTTCAAGTTGTTGCATGTTGTCGCTTCAAGACAGAACAAAATATGGGAGAATAGATGTCAGATCTTATGTCTAACATTTTTGTTTGGATTTGATTTGTCGGTTCAGCAGATACGAAAATCTTCCAAATGAAATTTGACCACAAAATAGAAACAAAAATAATATAACATCCTTTCACGTATTATGAAAGTTTACGAACATACTCCAAAACGGTAATAAATCGATGTGGTTCTTGTTATTCTAAGCATTGTAGTTTTTTTTTACACATCTCTTAAATCTCGCGTTCGGCTTCCTCCTACGTCTGGAAATGCTTCTGTCGTCTAGGCTGATCAGCTTTGTGGGTGATATCGGTCTGGTAGTAAAGGCGAGATCTCGTGAGGAGGCTGGGCACAGTGTACGCTGGGCGGTAGTGAGAGTATCGGAGTGGCTGCAGGTTTAAGGTTGCATCCCAAAAAAAAAAAAAAAACGGAGATGGTTGTCCTTTGCAAGCGATGATCTTTTGGGAGACTTCCGTGTTAACATCGCCAGTGTTGGTTGTTCACGCGAGCCCATCTATTCGCTATCTCGAAATACGTGGGTCGACTCACAACTAACCTTTAGGGAGCACAATGGGAGGGCGACTTATAAAGGTGGCAGCTGCACTATCTAGCCTGATGCCCAATGCTGACGGACCACAAGGATGCGCTTTCGGAAGTGGTCTCCAAAAGTGTCTCACCTCGGTAAAAAGTTTCTTGCCCCTCCGGATCGCGTGTGCTTATCTCACGGTCTCCGTGGTAGCCGTTATGGTAATTATGAAAACCTAGACATTCGTGTTGCTGGCTCAGGAGCGCATTAAAAAATTTCTTTTTCCGGAAACCGCAAAATATAGGGACAGCAGGAATGGAAGGTTAACGTACTGGCAGCAGAAATGGGATGAGGAAGCCGTGCTTAGACTGTGGCTGGAGCAAAGTAATGTTGAAATAAATTATTAGCTTACTGGGCTACTCTCCGGACAGGGCCAGTTCAACCCATCATGGTGGTGAAAGCATCACACATATGCGACTATTGCCCTTCGGTATATGTTATTACCAGAAGGTAATAACATGGGTAATAATGGGTCTGGTACACCGCCCGAAAACGGCGTTGTTGAGCTGCGAGAATCCATAGAGCGTTTTGGGTGCCTATGCCCATTCGGTAATAAAGGACAAAACAAGGAAGGAGCAGGCAGGGTTTTAACCTAAATGTTGGTTCCACCCCGAAGTAATGCAAACGTAGTTCGAGTGTGGATTATTGTAGATCAGGAAGCCTATTAAAATTCGCTGCATGTTAGGAAGTTTTAAAAATCAATGTATTGTAAGCACTTTCATAAAATTTAATTTGCATCTATCTGACATGAAATACTTCTCTGGCTATTTACATTTTTACTTAAAATGATCGTTAAAGTAGAAGTGCCACGGTGAAGCTCAGATAATTGCCAAATGGATTGAAAACAACACAGCATTTTGCAGAAAACGTTTTGAATAAAATCTATTTTTCTCACCTTTTTGACTTCGGAAGCGCTTGATGTAATTGGAAAAATATTTTTAAATGGCAGAGAACTGTCACGGCTTGGCTCTAATTGGTGAAAGTTATACGACTGGCTGCCAATACATGCTTATCATATCTGTCGAAACTGTAAAAACTTCGTAAGACCTCCGTTACTTCTTACAGAAATGTTTACATTTTAAGATCTATCTGCGAATCCAAACAAAATACTACAAAGATTTTATTAGAAAACTGATAAACTAAAGGAACTCAAAAACGTTTTGGAATGCGGATCAAAAATTGGACGGGCAAAGCTGAAATTCTCATATCTCTGTCCAAGAGAGAAATCCTGCTTCTCATTTTCGCTTCCTGTTAACCGGTAATGCGCGTTTTACATCATCGCTAATGCTTATTGTACGAGATCTATCGCTTGATGTCTATGTTCTAGCTGAAGACGATATTTTATACAAAATAAAAGAGCGCATGGTACTATAAGTTTCGTACTCGTACAATCCAACCAAGAAATTTAAACACTACATATTCCACTTTTTGCAACAAGCTATATGCATTGTTTCTATAACATATGTTTATAAAAGTAAATTTTATGAATTGTAGTCAAAGGGGATCTTAAAAATAATCAGGAAAGTTCTTTTTTTTTTCTTGGAGAAACAAACGAATCTATATTTTCTTCTTAAATTGATGACATCTATAACTATTTGCCGGACATTTACGGTTTGTGCGAAAAGTAGAATAATATAAATGAAGAATGACATATTCAGCTGTCAATATATTCAGTAAGGTTTGCCATTTCATCATGCATCATTTCACGCTTGACGAAGGTGCGGAAATTTTTAAAAAATATTATCGAAATTCCGGTTGAATTTTAAATAAGCAACGTGGATTTCGTCGTGAAATCTGTTGTCATCATGGCTTCAGTGTGTAGGTGAATCGTTTGAGCAGAGGTACACCTTAAGCAACCAAGCAGATATAGATTGGTGCGAAATGAAGAAAATATACCCACCGTAGCGACCAGTACCTATCGAAGAAGACCCAGAAATGTCGGTTCGGCGCCGAATAGCTGAATTGGTCATCGCTAGAGAGTCAACTTGGCTTATTTTTCGGTTGGATTTGGGCATACATCCGTATAAGATTGTGTCAGACGATCATAGATAACGCTGTGATTTCGCTTATTGAGTGCTGGAAATGTTGGCTCGATATCAGGATTTTGCCTAAAAAATCATCTTCTCGGACGAGGTAAATTTTTTGATTTAGCGGTTGTGTCAACAAGCAAAATGTTCTCGGCCAAGCATCAATGCATTCACGAAGATTGACTGTTTGGTGCGATTTAGGGCGTGGCGATATCATCGGACTATATTTCTTTGGAAATGTGGAAGGAGACACCGTTACGGTCAATGGTCTCAGGTACAGAGCGATGTTAATAGATATTCTGCGGTAAGAGCTCGACAACATCGATATATTCGAGCTGTGGCTCCTAAACGTGGGAACTACAAGTAAAAGTAAAAAAAATTAAATATTTCAGAGTACTGCAGACCTTAAATTTAAAGCAGTTATACAGAAGTCACTGTGTAGTGCGTTGATCCACAATTGAAAGTACGTGACTTTCCTTCCAATATGTCTGTGAGTCAGAAAGATTACAAATTTCAGTAATGCATGTTGTTTTATATATGCTAATAACGTTGTTGTGAGCTAGCCCGATTCTCCTATTGGAAACTCGAATTATAGGTATATTCGTTGATCTTACATTGATAAAACAAGAACAAGTATGTGCGTCATAGAAAAACTAACTTAGATGGCGAACTCTTATAATCCTTTTTCAAATCCTTAACCTTCACACAGATGCGCTGTAATTGAATTACCAACTCAATTTACATCTCTACAACCTGCTAGAATTTGCTAGAATGAGAGCAATTTACAAGTAAATTGCATGTGTTGTGTAATGTTAATGAGGTTTTTTTTTACTAAAATAGGCGGGCTTTGCATAAAATGGAAGAGTAATTGTTATTGATGATAATTCACCCGTATTCACAGGCAAAGTCACACGGTAGAGGTGATGAGTAGAAAGCGGGTTTTCGATTTTCAATATCTGAAAAGTTTGCCATTATATGTTAGTTCATCTACGGTATCAAGGAATGATTTATGCTTTAGGTGCAGCACGAGTGAAAACTCTTTTTCAATGAAGACAGGACAAAGCTGTTAAAGATGGAGTTCACTTGGGAAAATAATGAAAGGGATTTCTGAGTTGGACTACGAACGCTGCAGAAAGGATGTAAAGATAGCTATGGAGCTAGAGTATTTGCTGAAATGTTAAATAGATTGCATCGGGAGTCTTAAAAAATGAATCCTCACAACCATTAGAAAAGCGAAAAGCAGTAGAAGAAATAACACGTCGAAACACAGGCAAATGCAAATAGCGGCACAACGTGAAGAAGACACATAGGAAATTCTATCATCTAAATGTTTTGTAAATAAGTAGCTTACTCCCAAGTAAATATATTTTGCAAAACTTTATTTTGTATTGAAAATGAATAAATGAATTTGAAAAAAAATTTTTTCACTTTGTATTTAAGAACACTGATATATACTATATTTTCACAATAATCGAACAGAACATCAAAGCTTGACAGATTGCAGTTTGACATTTAACATTTCAATTAATCGAAAAGATGTGGGTGGCTGTGACGTAGCGTTTGTTTGATTTTGCATTTGTTTTGAAATAAAAGTTTATCCGTAAAAAGTATTATTACCATAAAAACGACGGATTAATAAAGTACGATGTGTGTCCTAACTAACCTTTGGACTTTGGTAGTATTAAAGTTGGCGATATGCTCAATAGCTAGGACAGACAGTTTTTCCAAAATCAAACTGCCACCTGACCATTTGGTTCGTTATGTTAATACATTCCCCACACTCAGGGACAAATGTTTGCTGAGACCTTTATGCCCATACAACGAATTGTTTGAAAACAATGCCAACAAAACAAAATGTTGGGGATACGAGGAGACTTGCGACACGGAAAATCGCTTCGAAACCGCACAATGTCCTGGTGATCACACCGGCTGGGTACAGAATAAGCAGTCTCAATTGGATACATTCCACTACCAAGCCGATTTTGGCTACATTCAACAACAAATCAGTGAATTAACAATAATGTGTGAACCCAAATACAGTGAAGACTCTTCACTGGAATGCACAAAGTACTTGCGCTTTTGCCGTGGTAGGAACATCATGATGGACTTCACGGATTTGCTTTTTCGAAATGACCTCATTAGATACAATATGGATGTACTTAAGCAAGGTCAAATAGGAGGACACTGCCAATTAAAACGGGAACGCCTCATGAATGAAACAGAGCACATGGGTGCATTGCAGTCTTGGTCGCCTGAGCTACGTTACTTCGAAGAGAAGAACTTCCGCCCGATTGCCGACAATAAATGTGATATTGTTGTGGAGAAACCCACATATATTATGAAAATTGATGCAAATTATAATATGTATCATCATTTCTGTGATTTTTTAAACCTCTATGCCTCATTGTTTGTGAATCAAAGCCATCCATTGGCATTTGATACCGACACGCAGATTCTGATTTGGGAGTCCTACAAATACGAATCTCCGTTTGCAGAGACGTTTAAAGCATTTACTAAGAATCCAATTTGGAACTTGGATGATGTTCGAGGAAAGGTTGTTTGTTTTAAGAACGTTGTGCTTCCATTGTTGCCTCGAATGATATTTGGACTTTATTATAATACTCCGATTGTGAGTTTGGTGTCTTTGATGTTGGTTATCCTATGCTTATCTAAATCGTATCCTTTTCAGATATTTGGATGCGAAAAGAGTGGGTTGTTCAGGGCTTTCTCTGAATTCATCACTTATCGGTTAAACGTTCCAGCATTTGAAAGAGCAAATTCGAAGATCCGAATAACATTTCTGTCCAGGAAAACTAAATACCGGCAAGTGCTTAACGAAGATGAATTGCTTCGGAAAATCAGTGAAAACGACGATTACGATGTGACGAAAATTTCCTTCGAGAGGTAACTATTTAATTCATACTTGATTTATTTAAAAAAACTTCTTGATGTGTTTTTCTAATTTTGAGAGGAGAAAGATAATGATAATGTGTAACAAAAGAGTGTCTTGTTGGAACCAAATGTCATCGAGACGGTCTTCAATTTCAGGCAGTAAATAGTCCGCTAAATAAGCGTGATAACAAACGCCATTCTCAGTTTGAAATATGAACCGATGATTCTAAAAGCCCACAAACCACACCAAACCGTTGTTTCTTCTAGAGATAATGATAGCTCTTAAACCTCTGGGTTGCTCCGCATCATAAGTACGACGTTTTTTTCTTATTGACGTAGTCATTGAGCCGGAAATGGGCCTCATCGCTGAACAAAATTTTTGTCGAAAACGGTGGATCTGCTAAAAGCTTTTTAAGAACCTATTAAGTGAAACGGTGATGAATTGGAAGGACTTTTGTCGGTTTTTGTACGGATTGAATATGTGTATGCTTTTAAGCTTACGTAAGACATGCCAAGTTGTGTATGACAAGCCAAGCTGTTGAGAAAGGCGTCGAAACGATTCATCAGTTCCATCGTGTACACTAGCCGCTACCGCCGCTGTATTTTCATAACATCGTGCTAGATATGATCTATTTGGTCGCGTATTATTCAAAAATGAAAATTTGATATCAAACTTTTCGATGGTATAGCAGATTTTGCGTTCGGTAATCCGATTATATAGACCATAAGTTGTTTTAAGCAGATTTTCCCAATACAGCTGAATAATTTGTAAACGCTGTGCCTGGCTAAATCTTTCCATAGTAAAATATCAAACAATACTGAACAAAAATACCATATCTGTAGGACACAAAGCATGTGTGGTGTCTCGTAAAATTCCCATAAAAAAAGTACGCCTAAAAGAATCACCCTTAAATACCATATAAAAGCAATAGTTAGGGCCCAATCTTAATTTAACGAGATCGATACCGCTGTAATTTTTTTTTTTTTTTTTTCATGGGAAGGTGAGAAATCTTCATAGACACTATAGGCCCGGAGCCTATAGTAGTGTGAGATTCTTACTCACTAAAAAACACCTCCCTTATGCAAACCACGACTGAGTTCACACTCAACAAGCAGTTCTTCTATCGCATTTTATTTTGTTTTTATAAGATATCCTGCAGGCGATTTTCCATTGAAAATTCCTGTGTACTTTAGAAAAATTACGCGCTGCTAATCACCGCGCTAGATCGAGAGGCTTAGTCCTTTTTAGACGGCGCAATAAATTTGTCTCGTCGAGGATCTGTTGAACAGAAATATTCGTATGACCTTGTAATCGATTATTATGTTTTCGCGCAAACATTGTAATTACGTTCTGAACGCTTTCGACTCCTAAGTCTCTGTGGATATCATTGTTTCTAATGTACCACGGTGCATTAACAATACCTCGAAGAACTTTGTTTTGGAATGTCTGTAATACATTAATGTTACTATTTTTAGTACAACCCCAAAGTTGTACACCATATGTCCAGATCGGTTTTAGCACTTGCTTGTATAACAGCAGTTTGTTCTCTAAGCTAAGCTTGGAATACTTTCCAATAAGCCAGTAAATATCTCTATATTTGATTTCAAGCTCTTCACGTTTTTTCTTGACGTGTGCTCTCCACTTTAGTTTAGCGTCGAGTGTCATACCGAGATATTTGGCTGGTGGCCGGTGGATTCTCAATTTTCTTGAGAGTGAAGTTGACGTCGACAGACTTGCTTTCATTAAGCGCGATTCGCCAAGTCTTTGTCTGATTGTTAATCCGTGTAAGGTCACGTTGCAACTTGGCAGTTGCTTCTTCGACTGTTTTAGCCGTTGCCAAAATGGCAGTGTCATCAGTAAATGTGGCTAGGACAGTGTCGTCCGTTTGCGGTATATCGCGGGTAAAAAGCAAATATAGCAGAGGGTCAAGTACACTTCCTTGCGGCACCCCCGCCTTTATTGTCTTAAAAGTGGAATATTCGTTTCCGTGTCTCACACGGAAGAGTCGGTCTTCCAGGTATGAACCTAAAATACAAGATAATTGCTGGGGTAGGGCTTGTCGGAGTTTATATTTTAGGCCTTCATGCCACACCTTATCAAAGGCTTGCGAAACGTCAAGGAATGCGCTTGAACAGACTAACTTAGACTCGATTGCTCGTTCAATTACATCGGTTATTCGATGCACTTGGTCAACTGTAGAATGTTGGCTTCTAAAGCCAAATTGATGATCAGGCAAGAGGGAATTTGTGTCGGTAATTGGTTTAAGACGATTAAGAAGGATTCGCTCGAAGACCTTCGATGTAATCGGAAGAAGCGATATTGGTCTATATGACTTGACTTCAGTCAGCGGTTTACCGGGTTTCGGAACCATAATAACTTCGGCTACTTTCCACTGGTGCGGCACGTGCTCTAATCTAATGCTGGCATTTATAAGATAGAGCAGCTTTAGCAAACCTTTTTTCGGCAACGCTTTAAGTATCTCTCCCGTTATTAAGTCATATCCCGGGGCTTTATTGGGCTTAAGCGTGTCTATAACTTGTCTAAGTTCCCTAAGTGTAGCCTTTTTTACTGGAAAGTTTGTCGTCACGTCTAGCGTATTGACATTCTCAGGAAGCAACCCCCCCCCCCCCCCCCCATCGAATGGTTTAAACGTTTCTGCAAGATGGTCGGCGAAAACATTAGCTTTTTCCTTATCTTCTTTCGCCCAATCATCCTGGTTTCTTCTTAATGGCGCCACGTGTATTTGGGGCTTTCGAACACTTTTAACGGCTCTCCATATGGAGTAGTTGGTATCCCTTGTCGCTGTGAGTCTTTCAAGGTAGTTATTAATACCTTGATTATTGAAGTCCTTGATTGATTATTTCAACAAGTTGCAGAGCCTATTGAAGGACGTTTTATCTTGTGGTGTCCGCGTTTCATGCCACTTTTTCCGCGCTCTTCGTTTCTTCCTTATCATTTCTCTGATTTCCGGTGGATATCTTATGCCGACTTTGGGAACTTTGTTCGATTCGCGGGGAGTGTTCTTCCAGGCCGCTTGCTGTACGACTTCAACAAAACGTTCAAGTTCTTTTTCAAGTGCAACTTTCAACTCAGTATTGTCTACAACGTCTATTCGGAAATCTTCCCAGTGAGCTTTGCTGTTAGTTAATCTGGGTGGTCTTTGTTTCTTAACCAAGGATTCGCACAGTGAGAGGATAACTGGAGAATGATCTTTGGAAAGATCGAAGCTCTCTTCAACTTTGACGTAACTAGTGTTTACTCCTTTCCCGATAAAGAAGTCTATCAGATCGGGTGTTTTGGCGACATCCGTGGGCCAATATGTCGGCTTGCCTGTTGAGTAAAAATAGCAACCACATTCCATACCAGCCCTGTAAAGAGTTTTGCCTTTTTGAGAGATAAATCTTGAGCCCCAAAAGGTGTGCTTCGCATTAAAGTCGCCACCAATGATGAAGATTGGTCCAAGAGAGTTGAATAGGTCAATAAATTCTTGTTTTTCTATTTTGCAGCGCGATTGGCAATAGATTGAGGATATATTAAAAGAGTAATTTTTATTTTTAGCGCGCACCACGGTCATTTCAAATTTGTCAAGTTCAATTATTGTTTGCAAAGTATGTTGAATGCAGTCTCTTATGAATAGGGATGACCCGCCTCTTGCGTTTCCCGATGGATGATGAGCGTGGTAGTCGCGGTAACCTTTTTTGCTGGGCGAGTTTCAGAAATTAAACATATGTCAATTACTTTTTCCTGCATGAAAATATTTAGTTCATCGAGCCTTTTCTGTAGCATTCCACGCAAGTATATTGAGCTTCTTTGCCATAACTAGTTACAGAAATTGGCTTCGAACTTAAGAAACAGTTCGACTATTATCTTATTTATTTTAGTCTGTTCTTCTAGTCTCTCGATAACCGCTGTTATTTGTTATGATTAGGTTAACTGTGTCTTTGTACATTCCAAGCGATCTCATCTAGATCATCTATGGCTTGTAGGAATGTCTTTTGAAATTTGGCTAGACTAAAACAAATTTCTTTTTGTACCTAAATCAGACATGCTATTGGGCTCGACTTAACACTTATTACATGAATTTTATCTAACCTTTATGGGTTCTTGAGAACAACGATACTTCCCGGAATTGATTTAGAAAATTAAAAATACAAGTTTATTCATCTAAATCTATATTGTCGCCTTCAAAGTAATCCCCATCGACTGCAACACACTTATGCCAGCGCTTAATCTAATCCTCGAAACATTTTTTATATTCGGTTTTCGGTATGTCCATCCGGTGCTTCCTGCGATTTTTCCATTACTTCCTCTCGGCTGCTGAAAGGCGTTCCCCGTAGTGGTTTTTTAACTCGATTGAACAGGAAGAAGTCACAGGCAGTCAAATCAGGTGACTGTTGGATGGTATTTGTTGCATTTCATGGCATGGCGTTATCATGGTGCAAAATCCACGAGTCTTCTGCGAACAATTCTGGTCTCTTTCGGCGAATTGCTTCACCCAAACGTCTCATAACGCCCAAATAATACTCTTTGTTTACTGTCTGGCCTTTTGGCAAAAATTTATGATGCACTACACCGTTGTAATCCATGAGCAACATTGCCTTCTTTTTTGACTGAAAACGACGTTATCTCGGTCTTGGTCTCGGCTCATTTGGTGAACGCCATTCACTTGGCTGATGTCTGGATTGCGTGTCGTACTCATAAACTTACGTCTTGTCTCCAGAAATGATCCTTTTGATGAATGTGGGATCGGATTCAGCTTCGCAAATCATCTCTTTTGCGACGTCAACACGGTCACATGAAATTGAGGTCTTTTGGCACCAACTTTGCTGCTACACTACGGAAACCCAAATAATTAACCAAAATGTCTTGGACGGATCCATAGGCAATGTTCAAGTCCTCCGCTATCTCTCTGTTGGTTAATTTGCGATGGTCTGCCACTGCGTTCATCATCTTCGATTGACTCACGACCACTTTTGAACCGCTCGTGTCACTGGTAAACGACCGTTTTCTTTAGAGAATCGTTGCCGAAACACTTTTCCAACATTTTCAACGATCGCGCACCATTAAATCCATTTTTTACGCAAAATTTAATACAAGTTCGTTGTTGCAAATTTAAATCTATTTCTAAAATTGCACTCTTGGCTACGTAACTTTTGCAAATGTCAAGCTGTGACGCTAAGATTTAGAGGGAATAGCAACAACAGATGTACCAACTTAACAAAAAAACAGAACTCAAATTGGAACAATGAGAGCGCCACATGGTGGTTATTCCATTTTTTTTTGATCAAGGTGGTATTCTCCGAAATTATGCTTTTAAGCGTAAAATATTTCTGTCTTCATCTAAATCAGATATTTCAAGTCTTGCCGTCAGTTCCTTCGACAATCAAGAGTCTCAAGGACGCGTAATGGTTTGGAAGTTACAGCAAATTAATTTAGGGATTATGTTATTCACTTACTTACTAATTTCAGCGGAGCTTCAATTTCTCATAAATTCATTCTTCTTAAACTAAATGTTTTCGACTTCCAACATGAATAATTTAGTGGAACAAATCTTTGTTGACCAAATATGAATTTAAGACTCTCCTTAGATCTTCTGGGTGTAATCTCATCACAGATACAGCAAGGGTTTTGCAAGATATCTATTTTGGATCCTTTTTCTATTTCTTTTATTAACCGTTGAAATATTTAACGCGTATGACTACGACGATATACATTCTCCCATGTACTGGAATCTGCATTACTACCGATCCGCAAGTGTAAATTACAACTTTGACCAGATAAATATCTAATACATGTATTGATACCAGACAAGATAAGGTATTTTTTAAGTGAGCCTAGATAACATTTTTGGCATCATGTGACTATGTGATCATCCAACTGAGAGTGGAAAGTTTTCGGTTTAGACGATACAAGTGCGATTTATGAATAAAGGCTAGGTGTTGAAATTTCGCCTTAGCGAGAACAAAACAGATTGAACCATTAAACTTTACTCTAGTGGTAGTTCCACAATTAGTTATGCTGTAAATATAGAAGAGCAGGGAAAGTAGAGTACTGTCATCAATGTCAGATCACTGGTAAAAATAAAAAAGAAAGTCGGAGCCAGAACGGAGGCCTGGGAAACACTAGCATTTATTTTGTAGACATCAGACTTGAAACTGTCTACGATAACTTGAAGGTTTGAATTTCTAACTCATCGAAGAAGAGATTCTACAAAAGAGGCTGATACCTTACGCCTTTGAAATATCTAGTACAGTTGAGGGTCATGGAGAAGTTTTCGTGTTTCGAGATACTCGTATTTCATTTCCGTGATATTAGAGAGAAGAGGCGTAAGTGAAATGGGTCTGTAGAAAGAAATAAAAGAAAATTCGTGGGTTTTTGTAAATTGAGATCTTAGAATACTTTTGCTACTGCACGAGTGCGAAAGTGGATTCGTTCCATAAAATTTTCGATACGCTTAAGTGTCGGTTGAGCTTCCAAAAGCTTCCAAAAGCAATCGAAAGCGATTTGAGTCAGTCATCAAAAGGTGGAAAGATGTAGTGGTCAGCCCATGTGAGCCAGCGTAGAGCGAATCGTAGGAATCTGCGTTGGACAGCTTCGATACGTAGAATATGGTTTTCATAGTAAGGGGTCCATACCTGTCTAGCATATTCGAGAAGTGGCCTAACAAAAGCGATGTACATGCATTTTATGACTTAAGGGTCAGAGAAATCTTTAAACCATTGTTTAATTAAGCCAAGCGCGGAAGCGAAAGCATTGAGCGTAGATTGCATTCGGCGGAGTTATCTGTTATAGCGAATATCACAAAGTTGGGAGAGTTTGTAGGTAATTTCGTTGGTCAAATTCAGAATAAGATTTAATGTACACATAACTTATTTCTCTTGTTGTGAAATGCACGTAGATCTTCGTTATACGACGGAGGAGATGGTGAAGAATTTTTCCTTGTTGAAAACACCACGTTTCATGACTAGTCACAATGTTGTAAAGGAAATTTTTGTTCTTTTTGGCCTCTTTTATGATGTCCTTCGATCAAATCTTGGAATGTAGCTTTTTACTACGTTGTTTGTCGTTGCTTAAGATACCTGGCAGATAGGCCATCCGGTACGACAGCTTTATTATACTTAAATTTATATATTGCTATCATTACTTTATTTAGTAAGCGAGTGAAAATTTCGGATTTGATCATTGCGATTGGACAGCAGTATTTCAATTGTCTCCGTTTAAGAGTCTGTAGAAAAGGACGTTATATATCCTCAACACTGACTGACTTAACAACTAAATATCTTCGTTTTGACAGGTTCATTGTGCCTTTTTTGTTAAATTTTGGAACGTTGTTTCTGGAGTATAACCTTTTTTATTCTCGGTCTTTCGCTTTTCATATATTTTTTTTTCTGGTAGCTGGTGTTCTCCTCTCTTTTTTAATTTACCTTCAAAAAATGTTACACCCCTTTAAAAACGTTGAGAAGTTGCAGACATACTCTGTTCGTTAGCAATTAATTGGAATCTTTAACTTCCCATCTCCAACGAGTTCCTTGAACTAAAAATAATTAAATCTACGGTAGTTTCTTTACCCCTACCAATGAATTATATTTGCAATAGACATTAACAAACTTATCTGTGTTTACCCGCGACTATATGTTGGTATATCTGCGCTGTTGTTGTCAAATTTATCTTTCTGCATAACTATCCTTTTAGATTTCCAAAATCATTGCAGTAGCTTTTCAATTGGTCTTAATATTCAGAAATATTTCTGCGAACTTTCTATCACTTCTTCCAAAATTATTGCACATATGTATGTCTGTTTTTCCTGTTTAATTCTCAGTGCATAAAATATCATAAAACAGTAAAAATTTGGATGATCGGCAGTATGATTTGAACGGGCACATCCATCCATCGGAACTCCGTTCTGTCTCCGATATACTTGAAATTGTGAAATTTCTTCAAACAGAGAGTTTATGCAAAAGTATCTTTTGTCATTCAGAGTTTGTAAAAACTATATACCATATGTGTTTCTTTGCAAAGTGGTAAGACGAACAGTACAGTAAGTTGAACGACTAGCCCGTGGTTTCACATAGACTGTCATCAATTACCGCATTTATTTGTGTATGCTTATTAATGTCTTATTTATTTATATTTATATATATATGGCTAATATACAAATGACTGAATTACTATTTAGATATATAATATTAAATATTTGTTTATTTCTTTCGCAGAGGATTGCCATTCACAAAACAGCTTGAAGTAACTCGCAATACAGATATACTAATAGGAATGCATGGAGCCGGCTTAACACATTTGCTCTTTCTACCTAACTGGGCTACCATTTTTGAACTATATAATTGCGAGGACCCGAACTGCTATAAAGACTTGGCACGTTTGCGCGGCGTTAATTATATTACATGGGAAAATCGGTTAAAATTGCGTTCAAAGGAAGATTCCAGCCAAAGTAAAGGGACTACGCATGCTAAATTTGCAAACTATAATTTTGACGTAGAAGAATTTGATCGCTTAGTTAGAAAAGGGGCTGATCATGTTTATGAACACCGAGATTTTAAAGTATTTACTGGCGGCAGCGATTACAAACGCGATGAGTTGTAATATCCGAATTAAGCCGAAAGCTAATGGCTCAAAACAAATATCAGACACAAAATAATACTCCTTTTTACTAGAACGTTATGTTTAAGTTTTTTATGTTTCTAAGTAAAGAATAACTCATTTTCTAAGTCATGCTTTTGGTAATCTCAGAAATACAGATTTAAGAAATATGGCACATAACAGACAATTTTTTTATTATTTTTATGGATGGGGATTCTACAATCAAATATTGGAAATAGGTCCTACCCGTTGTTTTGAAACGACCACATGGTCTATATTTCTATGGTCTAACTTCATACATGACGTTAAGTTGTGATAGATGAAAAAATCGAACATTTTAAATATATACACAAATCCCCTTACTAGATAATGATTCAGCCTGTCCACCATTGAGTTGTAGATAGGTTACAAATGCGTTGTAACAGCGAACAATCATCAATTTTCAACTTGATTTATAAATCTTGCCGGTGAAAGTCTTTGCCCTTAGTTATGCAACTGGGTGTACAATTTTAAGGGCGACACCAAGGATTCCTGATTTTCATATTAAAGTGGTTAAATAACTAAAAAAAAAAAAAAAAAAAAAAAAAGAAACTTGGGTGTGAAAAACATAAAATGGTTAAACTATTTAAGAATAATATGGTAGTTATTGCATTTTGGTTTGACTGCGTAGTACTTTCTGCAGCTTTCTTTATTTTCCTTAAAGTTCAGGGACTCATTTCGTACAGCCAAGTTTCGTTTGGACTGACGATGTAATTTTGTCACGCTTGTTACTAATTTTACCAAGAAGGCGCTTCTATATCCATAACTACTCTCATACTCAAAGTACTTGAAGTAAACCAAAATGGTCTATAAGTATCCCAAAAATCGTTCGTAATCTAAGTATACAAAGACCAACTGGCCACAATTTAAAGAGAAGCTCGGCAAGTCCAAGAGTGCTTCCGCTAAGCTCAGGAAAATACAAAAGCTGGAGGAAGTTGTTCAGAACCTGAACGGTAGCCTCACTAAGTGTTTGGACTGTTATGTCCAACTAGAAAGTATTTGATACTAAAGCGGAAGTCAAGTGTCAGTCGACTATAGGCCAAGGTCTTTTAAACGAAGAGTTGCACCAGCGAATAAAGTCAGAGATATGACCAAATTTTTAATGAAGTCTCTGAGCTGAGTTTCCCATAAGTTTTATTTGCTCTGAATTGTAATAGAATTCAACTCGTTCCACAATTTTTTTTTTTTTAAATTCGAAAATCCAGCTTACTCACTTTGTTGTATAGTGACACAGTCCAGGGTGGAACTTGGTTTCAACCAAGTCATTTCAGGCGACTAATGTGTCCTTTTCTGACCAGGTAAATGTGGCTGTACGAAGATTGTTTGATGAGTACCCGGATTGGAATATAGGTGGCGCTATTGAGCCAAAATGAGTGTACCATCATTTATTTTAGCCCGCCTGTCAAAATTTGGTGACAATCTGACGCTTAGTTTTGTTTTGACACTCATTTCAAAACGTCGTGTTAGTGTTATTTGCGACCATGGAAAAAGAGCAGTATCGCTCCGTGATCTGGTTCTTGTTTTTAAGTGGCAAAACCTGCGAGAAAATCAAGCCTACCACCTTGATTAAAATGTTCCCGGTGGCGTCGCCATGTGGCGCTCCCATATTTCCGATTTGAGTTATGTTTTTTTGTTAAGTTGGTACATCTATTGATGTCCCTCTAAATCTTAGCGTCATAGCTTGACATTTGCAAAGGTTACGTAGCCAAGAGTACATCTATCTCTGTGTATGTTGGCTATTTTTTACAATTTTAGAAATGGATTTAAATTTGCAACAACGAACTTGTATTAAATTTTGCGTAAAAACGGATTTAATGGTGCGCGAACGTTGGAAATGTTGGAAAAGTGTTTCGGCAACGAGCGGTTCAAAAGTGGTCGTGAGTCAATCGAAGATGATGAACGCAGTGGAAGACCATCGACATCACAACCCACGAAAACATTGATAAAGTAAAAGAAATGTTGGTCAATAACCGCAAATTAACCAACAGAGAAATAGTGGAGGACTTGAACATTGCCTATGGATCCGTCCAAGACATTTTGGTTAATGATTTGGGTTTCCGTCGTGTAGCAGCAAAGTTGGTGCCAAAAGACCTCAATTTCATGCAAAAAAGAGACCGTGTTGACGTCGCAAAAGAGATGATTTGCGAAGCTGAATCCGATCCTACATTCATCAAAAGGATCATTACTGGAGTCGAGACGTGGGTTTATGAGTACGACACGCAATCTAGACATCAGGCAAGTGAATGGCGTTCACCAAATGAGCCGATACCAAAACATCCATGTCGTTTTCAGTTAAAAAAGAAGGCAATGCTCACGGTTTTCATGGATTACAACGGTGTAGTGCATCATGAATTTTTTCCAGAAGGCCAGAGAGTAATCGAAGAGTATTATTATGTGGGCAGAAAACTCGTGGATTTTGCATCATGATAACGCAACGTCGCACAATGCCATCATTATTCGTAATTTTTTGACGAAAAATGCAACAAATGCCATCCAACAGCCACCGAATTCACCTGATTTGGCTCCCGGTGACTTCTTTTTCTTCAATCGAGTTAAAAAACCACTACGGAGAACGTCTTTCAGCAGCCGAGAGGAAGTAATGAAAAAATTGCAGGAAGCACTGGTGGACATACGGAAAATCGAATATAAAAAAATGTTTCAATAATTAGATCAAGCGCTGGCATAAGTGTGTTGCAGTCGATGGGGATTACTTTAAAGGGAACAATATAGATTTAGATGAATAAACTTGTATTTTTAAATTTCTGAATAAACTTTTTTATCGAGGTGGTATTCTCGATGTTGTGTATGAAACCCATTCACTTTCCCGTACTACGGCTTACCATTAGTTCGCAGAGTTTCGCCGTGAACGCACGTCGGTTTTTTATGAACCTAGCTCAGGTGGGAGAAAACGGTTACCACAGACAAAACCGAAAATCTATGATCTCGTATTGGCGGACCTTCAAGTGAAAATTCCCAAGTTGGCTGAGATAGCAGGCATCTCAACTGTTGACTGCGCTCACACCCGAGAACAAGCGCAATCGTGAGACCATTTTAAATTTATTTTACTTATTTATTTATTAATTAATTAATTTATTCATTATTCTAGGTATTAAAATACATCACTTTAGTCTTATTACTCAAAATCGTACGATGCTGAGCAAACCAGAGTCTCAAAAGATCCAAGTCAAAGTTAATGTCAACTATTTATAGTTAAGTGGAGATTTACTTGCATAGGAAAAGGCTATGTCATCAGCAAAAGCTGTCGAGTAGCATTTAAATTTCTGAAAAAAGAGTTAACAAAAATTAAAAAAATAATGGTCCAAGGACTGACCCTTGTGGTACACCTACCTTTAAGTTACGTAGCACTGTATATATAATTTTAAGTACAAAAGGAAAAACTCCTCCGAACACGGTTTTGTTAAAAATGTGAGCTAGCACATCCACAATATTAAATGCTATCTTTCTTTGAATAACATTAGAGCAACCATCCGCTATAACAGTATTGGAGTTTTTTAATGAATTAATAATTTCATATAATTCACTTGAAGAAATGGGATTAAGACAAAAGCTTTCACTAAAAAAGGTATTACTTACTAGGCCCTCGTCAGCAATGGTAAAATTGTTTTTACCGAATACTTTAGTAACTAAATTATTAGCTGTGGAAAAAACTCATTACAACGATTAGCCACTTCAGTCGGATCCGAAAATGTCAAATCATCCACTGTCACAATAAATGGTTTATCTTCACAGATTTTGCCATTTAAAATTTTGTCGACTACGCTCCATTCCCCTTTTACTAGGTGGGGTGAAAAGTAACCTCTTTGGGAATGAAAAAACATTTTTCTTATGTTTTTTTATTTTATTCAATATAGCCCTTTTAGTTTGATACACTTATTCCAGCGATTTTCCAACTCCTTGATCCCGTCCGAAAAGTAATTTTCCGGAAGGTCTGCAAAATACTCCTCCTTGGCGTCGATGAATTCCTCGCGTGAGCTAAATTTTTTGTTGATCCATCTTTTGAGGTTTGGGAAGATATAATAGTCCGAGGGAGCCGTAAAACATTGATTTTAGCCATGGTTGCGATGCTCTTGTGCGCCGTGCATTGCCTTACAAGAACAAAAATTTTTTTCGCTTCATGTGAGGCTGTTTTGCAGCGATTTCGGCCTTCAATCGCTCCAATAATGCACAGTAATAGACGCTGTTGATGGTTTTTCCTTTTTCGAGGTCGTACTCCGACGCCATAACCTTTCCGACCCATCGAGCCTCTTTCAAACGCTTCCGAGCACTCGTGCCGGCTTCAGTCCATTGCCGGGCACACATTCTGTTCTCTGGTGTGTAACAGTTACCAATCGGCGCCAAAGGTCCGCCCGATTCCGCATCAGCATGTCCAAATACTCTTTCGAAGTGCTCTCGAAAGAGCACGGCTTTTGATCAGGAGTGAGTATGCGCGGCACCCAGCGGCAGGATAACTTTTTCATATGCAGAATATTGCCCAAAATATGGCGTGTGCGCTCAGTATTCTTTGTATCTTTGTGGTATTTGCTAGCTAAAGCATCTTCACTTTCCGGTCAGCCAACACCATTTCATGTATTTTTTTGACATTGTCCTCTGTAACCGCATCGGTGGGCCTGCCGCTTCGGACTTGATCGGTAGTGGAGTTGCGGCCAACACGGAACTCTCGAAACCAATTTTTGACAGTGTAATTTGACGGAGCATTAGCCCCATAATATTTATCCAATTTTTCTATTGTTTCCTTCGCCGTTCTGCCTCTCAAAAAATAATGTTTTATGAGAGAACGAAAATCGTTTTTGTCCATACTCAACATGATGCTAAACACGTCAACAACAATCAGCTGTCAAAACAAAACTAAAGACAGTATCGCACGAAAATTTGGGATGTTTGTCTAAATATGAACGGCCTATAACCTCTTTTGCAGTAGCAGCGCATTCTGGCGGTCAAGGAGGTTATTTTTCACTCCATCTAGTACATTACCTTTGTTTTTATCGAGTTCAGACAAATAATAATTTCCGTTAGATGTCTTTACCCCAATAGAGATCTCTTTACATAACCTTTTGGAAGAAGTTTTGAATGAAATATTGAAAGGGTATTTCTTACATTTAAGTCCCAATTTATTTTTCTTGTTAAACATCCACACTTTTAATCGTCTAGATTTACGCTCAGTATTATTTGAATTAAGAGTACAACACTCAATTAAAATCACTAATTTGTGTATAAAGCTATCAAAAGCTATAGAAGGATAACTTTCGTAATAGACATCAGGCCAAAATTCAAAGCGAAGAAGGAAGTTGAGCCTATCAAAATAAATTTTTCTAAAAGGTTTGCTAGTAATTGATTTATTGCTTCCATTAATGATGTCTAAAGACGTTCTTGGCCCTGTTTAATGAAAATCCGGAGGAGTTTCTGCATCGTTTCGTGACCGTCGATAAGACATGGATTCATTGGCATATACCAGAGACCAAAGAACAATCAAAACAATAGGGAACGTGCTCTAAATAAGGCGAAGACTGTGCCTTTGGCCGGAAAGGAGATGGCCACAGTTTTTTGGCACGTGCGAGATGTGATCCACGTTGACTATTTGAAGAAGAAAAAAAAATCACAGAAACATACTTCGTTGATTTACTGGGCCGATTCAGTTTAAAAGATCGCTCGCCGGAAAGAAATACGGGTCGAACGAGGAAGTCATCGCCATCGCGAAGGAGTATTATGCTGGCCAACAAAATCGTACTATACGGAGGGGTTAAAACACTTGCAGCACCGCTCGGAAAAGTGTATCGATTTGAAAGGGGATTATATTAAAAAATAAATTGTCAAAACTTAAAAAAGTTGCGTTGTCATTTCTAATCTGCGTATTCATCAAACAGCCTTTTTTCTAAATTTCGCCAACGAAAACGTTAAAAAATTTTTATGTTTAAAGAGCTCAGCATCCGCCTTCTTTAACGTCCATGCTGTAGCGCCATAGAACAGAACGGGAGTAACTAATGTCTTATACAGAGTTGTTCACAGTTCAAAAAAAAAAAAAAGTGATTTTCAAGTACAACTCTTGATTTGTAACAAGGTGTCATTATCAGAGTTAATACTATAGTGGAGGTAAGGTAGAAAAAATTCATAACTAATTCAAAGTTAGAGCTGACTATTGTCATATTCCGTTTGGTTCATAGATGCGTTCCTTTTTTCTGACAGCATATACATTTTTGTTTTTTCTTTCTTAAGCGACGGCTCGCTGTGTTCTATCAATAGTATCAATGTCACCAGCGTATGCAAGTTGCGTCTTGTGTTAACCTGAGAATTTCGTAAGATGTAGTGTACTCGTATATGAATCTGTACTTCTTGGGTCTTCGCTTCGGCTCGTTCTGCCTAACAGTTCAGTTTGGGTAATCTCCGCTGTTCAATAGTTTGCAAAAGTGGTTTTCAATATTCTCAGTATCAATGGCGATTCTGCTATTAAACTTTCTTGCTCATTTCTGCCTTTTTGCGTATCCCAGATACTTTACCTCAAATATTTTAGGTCCAAGAATGAATCATATAAGGGTTTCTTATTAAATCCAAGAAATAAACTATTTCTTTGCTGTGAACAATGCGTAGGTTGACTTTGAGCATGGTAATTTGGTATTCAATTAATTACCTCGGCCATTTTAGGGTGTTGATATTGCCGCATTAAATTAGCGTAAATTCTTTGAAGGTACTCAGTTATTCAAATAACGAGATTTTCGTAGCATCATTAAGGATAGCATTATCATAAAAAAACGCCGCCAGGGCAGATGGATTTGCACACTTTTACTCTCGGTGGTTTTTACCATGCGAACTCTTTTATTTTTCTCTCGTTGCCTATGACATGTCGGCTGAAAGCACCTGTAGTTGTATCCGAGGTCTATTTTTCCGACTTTCCCTTATTCGAAACTTCTGGGTCAGATGGCTTGTTTCACAGTCAGATAATGCTCCTTCTCCTCAATATACCACACAGCAAAGGCGAATTAAATTGAGGACTCCAGTTATCTAGTGTTTGCAGTAAGAACTGGCCATGGCGCACATTTTTCCTTGTTTTTCCTTCTTATAGACATGAATCTTGAAACTTCTTGTGGTCCTATCCTAATAGTAAGCTTTTAGGCAACGATATTTTTCACCCAGAAATGAAAACTACGTAACATAATGTTAAAAGGATTTATTCAAATTAAATTTAGATTTAACATGTTTCTAGGCCGATGGGGGAAAGCGATTAGTTAAGTCTCATTAATTAATTGAAAAGTTTTCAAAAATAAGAAATACATTTTTACAGAAGATAAGTAAAAGATTTTTGTACATACGTAAAATACCATTTAGTAATGAACACATATACATATAACATATTTTTAAATTCCTCTCTCACAATAAACCCTATTGTACAAAAGAAGCTGTGAAATTATTAGTCCACCGCAAATTTAGTTTTACTCTTACACATTTTATGAAATTGAATACTGAAACACGAAACCATTTTTAATCTTGTTTCCTCGAAATGTAATTAGTGGCGGAAAAGTGTCTTTTATGGTTTCACAATCAGCTTCTGTTGAAAAGCCTAAAAATTACGGATTGGGGTAGTAATTCACTATTTACTTTATGCTGCGTTGATGAGGAAGTATAAATGATGATATATAGTTTAAGAAGAAGGGAAATGGATTTGAAGTAGAAAAAGATGAAGTACTTAAATGTCGTGAGGAAGAAATAAGGATGAGGCAAAAGATTTTCAATTATTCTTCATTAACGTCAATCAAAGAAATGTCATTATTTTTGGAGCTTCTGTTAGTTAGAAAGTTATTAAGTTATTATACGGAATGGTTTTTGGTAAAAAAGGGTGCAGGTTGCCATAAGAGTAATTTCAAACTTAGTGAAAAAAAAAATTTTTTTCTGTGTGAAAGAATTTTTTACATTTATTCTCAGAGGCAGTTGAACTTAACACATCGTTTTTTTGCGTTTGCAACAGAGTGCTCAGTAGTATTGGGAACTATCGAATAAAAACAATCGACTTATTCAATTGTTGAAAAATATTCATTTATTCGATAGTTGTCAAAAATTATCAGAAATCATTCATTCAAACCAGTCGAATGAAAAAAAAAACATTCAAATTTTCGATTGTTTTTCATACCAATGAATGGTTTTTTCACTCGCATGAAATGTGGATTATCGGACTGGGAGTAATGTTCCTCTGGCTTTCATACCAATGAATGATTAAATTATTTTTCTGGCTTAGATTCTAGCTAAATCCTGGGTACAGAGAAAGCCGGTCTCGAATTTTCGCATAACAGTTCTGGGTAAAAATCATTAAAACTTCGGTGCATTATTTTAACATAGACAACTTTTTCTTATGCGAAAAATGGTTTTCAGAGTACACTATCAAGGGGAGGGAGATTCATTTGTATGCCTTCAGCAGAGTCAGTCATGCTTATGCAGCCGAGACAGTCTCAGAGGTCCTTGGGGTCTCGAGGTGATAAAAACTCCTTTGGAGTGACACCCAAATATTATACTCTGCTTCGTTGGAGAAAAGATGGTCCTATTCCTTCTTCTTCTCGTTAAGCGAATGACCCCAGTTTGGAAAAGATGAACTGGAAGCTCATTTTTAATGCATAAATATTCCATTACGCCTAGGGCTATCTAAGCTTTAAAGTAGACAGTTGCTACTTATGATCCAACAAACAGTACACTGCACATGCCTAAGAGTGAACGTTGAAACTAGTGGGAGCGATAAGCATTGAATCGACCAATATGCACCGTAGTAGTGCAGACAGTATACGCAAACACGTATTTATCCCCGCCATCACATATTGACCGTAGTCAATATCCGCAATCACGTTCCAGAGGAACAATTTAAACTTAATAAGGACCATTTCACAAGCAATATTATTTTAGACGCTCTTACATGCCGAAATCACGTTGGTTCCGAAAACAAAATTTTTTCGGAATCATCTGCATATATTGCACTCTTATACGTTGGATAAACCTTTTATAGAGAGCTAGACCTCTATATACTACGACGAGTTTGTAGTAGGGGACTGTTTCTATGCGTGACACTCAAATTGGAGCTACACAAAAATATTGTGCAGCTGGTTATTTAGAGGACCATCTTTTTACCTAGACTTAGTATCACCCCAAAGTCTACAGATCCTTTTCTATACTTGATTTCTTTCTTAAATCCAGTTCAATAAATACTATTCGAGCAGCAAATGGTAATACATGGAAAGCCTTCCCTACTCTACCTGACCTTTTTGAAATAGAAGCAAAATTTGAATTGCATAATATCTCTAACTCAGAAATACATGGACTCACTGATAAGCGATAAAAAGTCAAAAATATAATAGAAATATACAATATCCTGATCCTAAATCCTAAATATTTGGATGAGTTAGTAAGGAGTACTCCCAGTTAAAGTACCTGATTAAAATTATTAAGAAGAATGTCATTTATAGATTAGGATAATGACTTGAGGACACGCTTAAACATAATTAGAATCTTTTCGTTGGTTTTTAAAGAAATTGGCAAAATAACAGGTAGGAATCTTTCCGGAACTAATGTTATAAGAGATATCTTGAACTGTAATGGGTTTGGAATTATATGACACGGAAGCGAAAATTAGCTCTTTCAAAGCAATACTCTAATTACACAAGCAATATTGTTACAAAAACACTCAATTCCGATCAAAACTTAGCCAAGTCATTCAAACTGTTTTCGAAAGTTTTCGAGATTCGCAAGAATATATCATAATTGACTCACAAATTTTTCGCCTTAAAATATGGTACTAAATCGAGTGGCATTACAAGAAATCATACGGCCTTGATCAGATCTCAAACTTTTTCCTTCGAAAATGCTCCCCCTTAGTAGATGTTGTCCTTTCATGCATATTTTACCATTATCTGAATAATGGCTATTTTCTTGCAATATGGAAAAAATCAATTCTATTGCCTATAGCAAAGAAAAAAGGAGCACTCGATATTAAGGACTTCTGTCCTATATTTATCTTATTATAAGTAAATTACTTGAGGTGCTTTCTGAGACGAGGATTTGAACTTAATTCCAAACAACTAAATTGAATTTAAGAAAGACCATTCCACGGAACATGCTTTACTTTTTTTATATGATAAAATCACTCAGAACTTAAAAAAAGAAAAAAAAAAAAAGAAAAAAAAATGCATGTTAGTGCATGACGGCGGCTTTTGACTCGATCTGGTATGAGGGCCTTATACTCAATTTTCAAACATCACTCATACGCATGGATACTAGTTTTCTGAATTGCAGAAATGCATGTATCGCCATCGGTTCTAAGCTCCAGGCGTTTCCCAAAAAATAATCCTGGGTACCAAGATGTTCAATATGTACTTGAGGACTAACTAGCGACACTAGACCTCACAATGCTTTCAACAAAATTAGAAACGCGATCCTATTATTACTCGCATATTTAGGATATTAGGATTGAGTTGAAATGTGAGCTTACATGTTTCAGGAGCACCTATGGAAAGGAGCATGATTGGGGATAAAAAAAACTCTCCTTATATATACATAGAAGAAAAAAAAAAATACCAATAAAAGGTAAAACAACTTTTATTAACTTCCAAAGTAAATTTCGTTTTAACGTGCGTATCACAGAAAATTAAATTATTAATATATCAGGTCTTTATTAGACTGATACTCGTACTTACATATGGGTTTCGTACCTAGTTCACCATATCACCTACGGTAACTAAACAACTAAAAACCTTTGAAAGAAAAATTTTAAGGTTTTGTAGTGGAAAATAAATGTAAAATTATTTTTGTTAGTACTCAAAAAAGACTAAGTCTTTCTTGTACTTAATGATTACTTAAATAAATAAACAATTGATTAAAATTGAATTGAAATACAAGAGACCATATAAACGATGGTTTTCAAATCATTCTCTGTACAAAGCATCCAATGTAATGCTGCTGATAACTAACATTGTCAACGAAAAGATTACAATCCTACGTTAATGATTGCTTGTACGACCATTATTACCCATCGCATTTAATTTTGTGTACAGTAGATCCCTTCCTGACTTAAAGTTAAACTCAAGTAGAAAGTTAATACCACATTTTTGCGAGAAAGTGTCACTGCCAAAGCTGAGAGGATAGTACTTAAACGAATACTTTTCGTATTTTGTCATTACGACATACGGCACATACGACCATATAGAGCGGCCCTTTCACAATGCAATATTATTGCGCAAGATATTGGCCAAAAATATTGCGTTAAAATGCGTCGTCCTTAATACGATGCAATATTATTGCCTTCCTGCAGTTTATTCTGTATCGGTTCATTGCTAAAAGAAGACATGCTGTGTGAAAACGATTTTTTATTATACATAGGCATCGGATGGAATGGACAAAAGAATGGTTTAAAAAACGCATAACACATGAGCATCTACAATATATTTATTAAATGAAATAAGAGTCGAACCTCGTGATTACCAAAACTTCTTGCGAATGTATGAAGAAACATTAATTTGTTTAGTGGGAATGGGTAATGAGAGATCCAATTTCTCCTTGTGAGGGACTTTCTACAACACAACGTTATTTAGCAACCGGTATTACATTTGAAGATTTAATATAAAAAAAATAATTTTTACATCAAATTATATTGTATAAAATAATTATGCATTTATTTTTAGATGCCAAGAACATCTCAAGAATAAAAAAATATAGCTCAGGGATTTAATGATCGTTGGAATTTTCCTCATTGCTTAGGAGCTTTGGATGGCAAGCATGTCCAGATTACAAGACCCTCCAGATCAGGGTCATTTTGTTATAACCACAAAGGCACATTCAGCGTAGTTTTGTTGGGACTTGTTAATTCTAATTACGAGTTTATAATGGCTGATGTGAGAAAAAACGGCTGAGTTTCCAATTGGGATATTCACAATTTGTAAAAATGCTAACTGAAAATTGCTTTCGTATGCCAGATAAAGAAGCCTCACATAATTACGAAAAAGAACTTCCTTATGTTATCGTTGCCGATGATGCATTTTTAATGTCAAAAAATATATTCGGAATACTGGCTTCAATGTTTAGTGTTTTTCACAGACCGTTTCTTATTTTACCAACAAAAGTTAAAAAAAATTGTGCTAAAATGCTGTTATTTGCACAATTACTTGCGCAGGAAAAAAGCTGACGTTTACATGCCAAAGGGCTCAATGGATTACGAAAATGAAGAAACAGGAGCAATAATTGAAGCACCACGGAGACAAGAAACTGTACATTTACATTTTTTACAGTAATGTAAAAAAGAATTCTGCACATGAAGCTCAACCAACTGCTCAACCACCCATACCCCCTCCCACGAATACTAACAACTGCTTTCCCAATTCTGACCTTACAACAGGAGCCAAATACCCTAACTTCATCAGCTCGCATATCCTAAATCCCGCTGCTAGCTCACCTTCTCTCTCGGTTCCTATTTTTGATCCCCTTTCACCGCCTAACGTTAAAGTGACCCAAAATAATATAGACACCACGGAATGCCGTTACGCCCTCTCTAGGCTAAGGGATAAAAAGATATACGAAAATATACGTCTCTTTCTCGTATATCTTTACGACAAATCCGACTATGTTTGCTTTGAGGGAAAAACAAAAACAAGTGTCATGGTCTCCATCCAACAGGAGGTCCTTCCTACGGATATAACTAGTCTCAGAAAGATTTACAACAGGTACCACGAAACCTTCGACACACCTCCTCAAAAGGTTGCGGATTACCTCGCTGCTTTCCGCAGCTATGTTTACTCTAAAAGACTTTCTCACCTTCAGCGCAGTCGAGCTGACCATGATAAATTTTTTCATTCCTAATTTGCCTTCTTTGCCTGCATCTCATCGACACTCCCCTACTCCTCCACGCAACAAACTACCTCTTAAATTTACTACCAAAACGTAGGAGGCTTGCGCTCTTAAACTCGGGCTCTCTCGACGTTTATGCTTTTACAGAAACCAATCTGATCACCGACATAAAGAGCCAGGAGCTATTCCTATCTTCGTTTAATGTCTTCCAAGATGACAATCACTCTCTCCCTATGGTTAATGACCCTGCCATTCCTAAAGTTAATTCTCCATGTAGAGGTGTCCTACTTGCTATTCACAATAACCCCAACTCTTCTCTCATCGCTATCTCTTCTTCTGCTAAAATTAACTTTGTCTCAATTAAAATAACACTTCCCAATAGGTCCCTGTACGTTATGTGCTGCTACATTCTCCCAGCTCAAACTATCGAATCCTACATCATTGCTATTAAAGCAATTGACAAACTAATTGACCTAAGTGATTCCATCGACGATATCCTTGGAGACTTCAATCTGTCCCTGCTGAAGTGGATTCCATCGGATGTATAACTTATTTTTTACCGCGTCAAATGCCACTTCGTCCAAGGAATGTCTTTTCATTGATAGCATAACTGACTCAAGCCTGTGCTAAGTAAGTGGCGTCTCTAACTCTATCGGTAGGCAACAAGACCTTATTTTTACTAGTGATCCTATAAACTCCACATTGACGTTTTGTCCCTTTATCCTATCAACTGCCGACAACTTTCACCCCCCTCTTCTTCTCTCATTTTTCCATAATTCTCCATCCCAGTCCACTTCTTCAACTACCATCTCTTCCTACAACTTCCATAAAGCTAGTGTTCGCAAAATCAAAACCTATCTTAGCAAATGTTCTTTCGATTTTACTAACCTATCCTTATCTGATGCTGTCTCCATCTTCTATTTCCCCTCCATGGTACAACAGAAGACTTCGCTCTTTACGTAATAAAAGAAACAAATTATGGGCAGCTTTTCTTTGCACCAATTCTTTTTACGACTACTCTAACTATCTTGGAACTTACCTGAAATTTACCTAGTTCTATAACTGCCTCTATCAGCGCTTTCTCGACACAGCGCAGACCAACCTTATCAATGATCCTAAGACATTTTATCATTTCGTCAACTACAAAAGAAAATCAGACGGATATCCCCCCTCTCTCTCGTTCGATAGCATATCATCGACCGAACCACATATTATTGCCAACTATTTTGCAAACGTTTTTAAGCAGTCATTTGCAGACAACCCCTTCGTACCGGACCCCATGTATTTCAAGTACCTTCCCTCTCTCTCTCTCAACCTTTTGATCTCACCCTTATCGAAGAAAAGTTACAAAATCTCAATGATGAATTTTTATCCGGTCCAGATGGGCTCGCAGCAATATTTCTCAAAGAGTTGCCTACAATCTTGCTCACCCACTTTCCTCCCTATTTCATCTATCCCTCACACAAGGGGAATTCCCCCAAGTTTAGAAGACCTCTTTCATAACCCCGGTTCACATACAGGGATCAAAGAATGAAGTAACCAACTACCGTCCCACTGCTAAGCTTGCTCACATACCTAAAATGTTTTATATGATGTTCTAAGCTTTCAGTGCAAGTCACTTATATCACCCAGTCAGCACGTATTTCTAAAAGGTAGATCAACTACTACAAACTTAGTTGAATTCGTGTCCTTTGCGCTTTCAGCCTAAGAAAATAGCAACGAAATTGATGTTATTGCTGCAGATTTCGCTAAGGCCTTCGATAAAATATCACATCAACTGATCCTTTTTAAATTGTCTTCCCTCGGTTTTGACTCCATTTTGTTAAAATGGATATCTTCTTATCTGGAGAACCGTTAATATAGCGTTCGCTTTAGGTCAGCCTTCTCAACGCCGTTTTTAGCCACTTCTGGTGTCCCACAAGGCAGCCATCTTGGTCCCCTCCTTTTCATTCTAACTATAAACGATCTTGAGAGGATTATCAGACACTGCTCCGTATCCATTTACGCTGATGACACTAAGTTCTCCAAAACTATTTCTTCACCCCAAGACTCTATTCTCCTTCAACCTCGATAGGTTTTCCACCTGGTGTCTAAAAAATTGCTTTGAGCTTAACGTTTCCAAATGCCAATCTATGACTTTGTCTCGTAACTCCTATCAATCCCCCTGTAGACTTTATTTTCTGCATGACCAACCTGTACCCCAGGTGCAATCCCTTCGCGTACTCGGAATTTTATACGATAGAGATAATCCTTAAAGGCAACTCATCGCTCGGTTGGTCTAAAGAATTTAGCAACCCTTATGTGACAAGGTCACTTTACATTACACTTGTTCGCCCATTTCTTGAATATGCCAGCCAAGTGTGGTCCCCCTTTCAGCGAACGCATATATGCCGAATCGAGAACATTCAACGTCGTTTTCTTCGTTTTGCTCTTCGTGGACTACCCTGGAGTGACCCATTTATCTTACCTCCCTATTGCGATCGCCTCAAACTTCTTAACCTGAGTACCCTCGACAAACGCAGAGACGTAGCCGACATTCTCTTCATTCATCGACTGCTCTTCGGTTCTTTAACACTAATCCTCGTAATTTGCGCTGTCCTCGTCTCTTCTATATCCCAACCTATCGCACCTCTTATGGCTCTAACGAACCAATTTTAACCTGAGCACTTCACGCCTAAAACTTGATCTCCTCCACCACTCCCTTTTTCCCTAACCCTTAAGATAGTTTTAATTTTTAAGTTAGCTTTTTAAGTCCTAGTTTTTTAAGTTAGTTTAAGCTTGCATTAAGTGAAATAAATTTTAAATAAATTTAAATTTATATTATGCAGAGATGATTTTCGTGATTTTTTTATTGGTTCTGGAGCGGTGCCATGGCAAAATAAATTTTTTAACTTGTAATTACAATACTATATGTAATTATAACTATCTAAACTAAAACTATATGTGAAAAAAAACTTCACATAAGTGATATTATTTGTTTCTTCTTTCTCGGAGATTGTATTTATGGAATCATCTTTTTCTTCATGGTCAGTTAAAAGCTGTAAATATGTACACATAGTCAAAAAAAGTCTCCGTAAACCAGTTAATATTTTATTAATTCTGGGATAAACTTTTTATTTCAAAACATATTAATTTGAAAATGATCGGAAAATAAAGACATTATATACACCTTCATTTTTAAAGTAAAAAAAATAACATTTTTTTGAAAATAAAAAAAATTAAAAATTATTCACAGCACAAAAGTAAAAAAAAAAAACGTACGAAAAAAGTCTCCGTACAGTTGTTTTTTTTTCAATTTTCTTAAAATTATATGTAATTATAACATCAAAAGGTAATAACTAAATAAGATTAATATTTGGTCGGACCTCCTTTGTTCCTTATTACTTCATTTAACCTGTTTTTCATATAATGCACCAGTTTGGAGGTCGTGTCTGGAGAAATTTTGTTCCATACTTCAAGTAAGATGGCTTTCAAGTCAGATTCCTTTGATATTGTGCGCTCGAATTTTTTTTTCTAAGTGATCCCATAGATGCTTAATCGGATTTAAAACTGGTGACTGAGCAGGGTGTTTAATTTGTTTTTTTACCTCGTAAAGCAACCATTCTTTCACCAGCAACGAGGTGTGCTTTGGGTCATTATCTTGTTGGAATATGAAATTATTCCCGAGACCCAGTTTTTGAGCACTTGAATGAAGGTTTTATTTAAGTATATTCAAATACCCATATTTGTCCATCGTTGAATCGATAAATACAAGATTTCAGACCCCGGAAGAGGCCATACATCCCCACACCATTACATTGCCGCTGACATGCTTTACAGTGGGGGTTACGTTTTTCGGACTTAGAGCAGTATTTGGTTTCCTGTACACCATACGTCATCCATCTGAGCCAAAAAGGTTATATAGGGTTTTCCAATAGGGACTTGACAAATTTGAATTTAATTTGTGAACGCACTCTTTCACTAATCATCAAACTGTCATTGTCAATTTATTCAGTAATTTCAACATTTTCATCATGGTAAAGTACACTAACGAGCAACGTCTGCAAACGTTCTCCGATTGAGTTCTGGAGAAGATGCGCCAAGATGATGAATTTCATCGCAAAATCATCAGCAGTGACGAAGCTCATTTTTGGCTAAATGGGTTCAAGCAAAATATGCGTTATTGGTCGGGTGTAAACCCACATGTGCTTCATGAATCACCACTTCATCCACAAAAAATAACTGTTTGGTGCGGTTTGCATGCCGGTGGCGTTATTGGGCCATATTTTTTCGTCGACGATCGTCATGTTACTGTAAATGATCAGCGTTATCGCGCCATGATCACCGATTATTTTTGGCCCGAATGGGAAGATATGGACTTGGGCGACATGTGGTTTCAACAGGGTGGTGCCACAAGCCACACAGCACACGCTACAATCGATTTATTGAAAAGTAAGTATGGTGAGCGTGTTATCTCAAGACATGGGCCAGTCGATTGGCCGCCTCGTTCGTGCGATTTAACGCCGCTTGACTATTTTCTGTGGGGCTACGTTAAGTCATTGGTTTATGTCAACACGCCGACGACGTTGGAAGAGTTCAGAGCCAACATTGAACGCGAAATAGCGGCCGTTTCGGTCGAAATGTGTGGCCCAGTCGTTGAAAATTGGGTCCAATGAATCGACCGCTGCAAACGTGCCCGCGGTGGCCATATAAACGAAGTCGAGTTGCATTCATAAATGTTTTGATTGTACTTCAAGCCAATAATAAAGGTTTTGAAATATCTCAAATAATTTGCCTTTTATTTAAAAAAAAAGTTGTCAAGTCGTTATTAGAAAACCCTATACTTGCTCTCGTCCATCAATAAAACCTGATCCCAGAAGGAAATATCTTTCTTCAAATGTTGAGTAGCGTACTGCAGCTTCGCTTTCATATTTGCTTTGCGTAAATATGACTTCTTCCGGCTCACTCGACCATTATAACCATTCCTTTTCAGGACGTTTCTTACTGTTTGAGGAGTCACATCTATTCTATCTGAGGTTTTTAGTTTACCGGCAATTACAGGAGCACTTTGACAAGGATCTTCTTCGATACTTCGTATCAATCGCCTTTCCGTATGACTGTCTATCTTCTTTGGACGGCCAGATCTTGGTTTATTATGTATTGTTTTTGTTTTATTAAATTTTTCCAACACGTATTGAATAGAAGAACGAGGTCTCTTAACAATTTTTGCTATATCTCCAAGAGACTTTCCTTCTTTTCTCAGTTCAATAATAATTTCCTTATTTGCTGAAGGGATTTGCGTATTTTTGTCCTCCATTTTATTTTCTTTTGAAAACAAACTAAATAACTTAACTGAAATGCACTTAAAAACATTAAAACTTACCAAAAAACTAAGAAATACTCGACCACACACCTTACATTGCCAATTGTAACAAAAGAATGGCATTTGTAGGGAGACTTTTTTGTCTGTATTTAACAATCTCAGCGAATGATCGTTATCATAACAGTACTTATAGTGCACGTGAATTCTTAAAATTTGGTAAAAAGACGAGAAGGAAAACATATTCTATTTCCGTGTTGCCACTTTAGCTTTAAAGTTAAACGGTATAAAGTTTTTGGCAAAAATATAAAAATTAGTCTGCTGTACGGAGACTTTTTTGACTATGTGTACTTAAAAAACCAAAAGCACTTTCATAGACCTCATCCTCTCCAGCGCAAGACTTTTTGAATCCCCCAGTTTCTTCAATTCTTTTTGAAGGAAATATCCTCTGAAGGATGCAAAAGTCTCGATAGGGAACATTTATTGTGAACGGGCCTTATTTTTTTTTTTTTTGTTTGGTTGTTATGACACCTATCAAACATATTTAGTATACTATACATCAAGTCATTGAGAAAATAACATCATATTTTTTTATCGTGTTAAAAATGTCGAATATTATACCAGAAAATAATGACTTGTGGAAAGCATTAATTATTTGTTTTCATTTGAAGAAAAGTGCTGCAGAGTCGCATCGAATGCTTGTTGAGGCATGCTCTATCAGAAGCAACATGCAAAAGATGGTTTAAACGGTTCAGAGATAACGATTTTGATGTGAGAAATGAAGAACGTGGAAGACCACCAAAAAAGTTTGATGGCTGAATTGCAAAAAATATTGGATGAAGATGACACTTTGAGTCAGAAAAAAATGGCCGAAATGTTAAATGTTGCACAACAAACAATTTCTAACCGTTTAAAAGCTATGGGAAAGATTCAAAAGTCTGAAAAATTGGTGCCACGTGGATTGAATGAAAGACAGATGGAAAACCGAAAAATCGAACTGTTACTGGCGATGAAAAGTGGAAATATTTTCAGAACCCTAAACGGAAAAAATCATGGGTTAATACGGGACAACCATCAACTTCGACTGCAAAACCAGATCGATTCGGAAATAAAACAATGCTGTGTGTCTGGTGGGATCAGAAAGTTGAGGTGTATCATGAGCTCCTAAAACCTGGTGAAATCGTTTATACAGATCGCTACCGACAACAAATGATCAATTTGAACCATGTATTGATTGAAAAACGACCAGAATGGGCCTAGAGACACGGCAAGTTAATTTTGCTCCATGGCAATGCACCTGCACACAAAGCAAAAGTTTAGGATACAACCAAAGCGCTTGGCTGGGAGCTGCTACCCCACCCGCCGTATTCACCAGACTTGGTTCCTTCCGACTACTATTTGTTTTCATCGATGGGACACGCATTAGCTGAGCAGCACTTCGAATCCTACGAGGAAGTAGAAAATTAGGTGACTTTTTGGTTTGCTTCAAAAAAGGAACAGTTTTATTGGCGTGGAATCCATAAATTGCCTGAAAGATGGGAAAAATGTGTAGCTAGTAATGGCCAATACTTTGAGTAATTTTTTTTCTACTTTTCCATTAAAAATTAGTGTTTTATTTTTACAAAGCAATGTTTACTTCATACCGGTACACCTGGAGTTTTAAGAAGTTCGCTATATGCTTGATTTTTCTTGCCTCTGTTTTTATAATCGCTTGATTTATTGTTCCAGATAGACGGGAGTGATTTAAACACCTGCAACATGTAAAATACAATCTATTAATAGGTAAACAAATAAGACATGTGTACCAACACATCAAAAAAATCAATAACCGAATGTACGTCACCTTACTTTTTGTATACACGTCGTATACGAGCTATACAGCGACAATGACCTATTCAGAAAACCGCACATCAGTCATCACCTGAGATGGCTAGGATATGCAGAGCGGATGGACAAAAATGTTCCGAACCACAAGAAACAGTTAGCTAAAGACCGGACCAGCTGATTGATTGGTTCACTCCTAAAGTACTTACCTAAGTAAGTATCTCGCTTTTCAATATCTTCTTATTCTTAAACTAATTTCTGATACATGAAACTCACCATCCTTGTTAGAAAATTGTAAGATGTTTCTAAACGGTAAAGGTTGGAAACTGTTTCTCTCATTTTCTTCCGTATATTTGCCTCGTATTACAAAATATGGTATTGCTTTCGATGGAACATTGCAATATGATGCTTGTCGATATGATGTGCAACCCGCATATATTTTATAACAATTATAATTGCACTTTTCTTGGACAAAATAAATAGGCTATGTTTGATCTATAATTTGGTCAAGAAATTTGAACGTTTTTTTTTTTTTTAGAGAATAACGATTGGATTCAGATAGATTCATATTCATATTCGAATAACATTGTTATGGTTTTGCAGTTGCGCCTGTCATGTGAGTTCCTACGTGTTAGCTGGACATAAAAAGAGAGTTCGTGTGTTAATTTGAAATTTGTGGTAGGGACAAGAACCGATTAAGTTGAAGAAGTTGATTGGGAACGAGAATCGAATATTGTCAGACCGCTTTTCTCTTTTGATACAGGAAAACATAAAAATAATCTACTACTACATATTATGTAATATATTCATGTACGTATATCTTTTTACAAATATAAATCAACGCTGCTTTCAAAATTCGCATTGTACTGGCCGCATAGTTACATTGGCTTTTTGCACAATAGAACTCATCAGATATTAATCATCAAGATAAGTGTACTCGTGTATGTGCAAGTATACTCGCACAGGAGGAGATTACAACGTCTATTCATGCCACTAGAATCATGGAAAAATTGTCAGGGAAACATAATCATATCACCTTTCGCTCGATTTAACATTAAAAGTTTCCGCTTGTTTTCGATGCTATGATTTTTATATTTCGGGGTAGATCGACAATAGAGCCCTTAAAAATAAAGTATGCTTGTCAGTCGGTTGCTTGGTTATTTATCTGTTACATATAGACAGAATTTATCTGTCTTCCGTGTGACTTTTAACGATATATACGGATACATAGTGTTAAACTTCTAAGTCAGGATGAGTATATGAATGAGAAATAATCAGTTTAAAAGATAGAAATTTTGAAATTCACTTGAGCTTGTACTGTAAAGAAGATTATAAAATATTATTAGTATTTTGCTTTCTAAGCTATGTTTCAATTCAATTTGAAAAAATATAGAATGAAACAAAGAGATTTGAAGCTGGGATTAACGCGCAGCATGCACAAGTTGTATGCTTTAGGTGTATCTAAAAACATTTGCACTTACTTGTATCAATGATTTACTTTGTAAATCTTTAATAACGTTATGACATGAATTTGGAAACCTCTTGTGCCAACAAGCAGTTAATGCCACAATATTATTTTGTAGCAATTGTAGCAAAGTGCACTTTCTTCCCATGGCGGAGGAGTGAAAAGAAACACACATGTTTCCACCAATGAATGAAAATATATTGTCTATCGCAAGCTGGAACGTAGGTATATTGATAGGTAAAAGTTTGAAACTACAATAGAAAACGTACTCGTATTGCGACAACGTAAAATTGATATAATACATATATGCCACTTGACATGTACTTAAACTTGCACTCAAAAACGTACAAAATGTATTATTCCGAAATGAAATATAATGGAATTGCAGCTAAACTCAAAATCAGATTTGAAATAATTTTATAAAATTATATTGTTATCGCAAATAGGCAGTGAGCAACCGAAAAAAGAAATATCGTATTTTAGTGCAACTACAATCACTTTTTAAGAAGTATTAAGAAAAGAAAAACTTCGATGAGGATAAACACGTCGGAAAACCAAGCTACGAATGGGAAGTCCAACATAAAGAAAACAAATTCGGAACAAGAAACTTGACGAAGATAAATAGGGTTCCTATAGGGACTTGACAACTTTGAATTTAATTTGTGAACGCACTCTTTCACTAATCATCAAACTGTCACCGTCAATTTATTAAGTAAGCTGGTAAGTGGTAAAGTACACTAACGAGCAACGTCTGCAAATTATAAAAATTTTCTACAGCTATTCAGAGTCAGTGACTGCAACTTTAAGAGCGTTAACTTCAATTTTCGGTCGTAATTCTCGACCTAGTAGACAGGCAATAACAAGTTTAGTGCAAAAATTTGAGTCTACATATTCGTTGTGTGATGTTGCCGTGTCAGTAAGACAACGGGTTGGTCGAAGTGTCGAAAATATTGCTGCCGTTCAGATGTCCGTAGCAAACGATTTTCTCAAGAATTTGGCATCGTTCAGACCACATTATGACGTATTTTGTAAGAATCTTGGCTTACACCCATACAAGATCAAGCTGACTCAAGAATTGAAGCCGATGGACCATTTGAAGCGATGTATGTTCTCCGATTGGGTTCTGGAGAAGATGCACCAAGATGATGAATTTCATCGCAAAATCATCTTCAGTGACGAAGCCCATTTTTGGCTCAATGGGTTCGTCAATAAGCAAAATATGCGTTATTGGTCGGGTGAAAACCCACATGTGCTTCATGAATTACCACTTCATCCACAAAAAATAACTGTTTGGTGCGGTTTGCATGCCGGCGGCGTTATTGGGCCATATTTTTTCGTCGACGATAACGATCGTCACGTTACTGTGATTGGTCAGCGTTATCGCGCCATGTTCACCGATTTCTTTTTGGCACGAATTGGAAGATGTGGACTTGGACGACATGTAGTTTCAACAGGATGGTACCATAAGCCACACAGCACACGCTATAATCGATTTATTGAAGAGTAAGTATGGTGAGAGTGTTATCTCAAGACATGGGCTAGTCGATTGGTCGCCTCGTTCGTGCGATTTAACGCCGCTTGACTATTTTCTGAGGGGCTACGTTAAGTCATTGGCTCATGCCAACATGCCGACGACGTTGGAAAAGCTCAGAGCCAACATTGAACGCGAAATAGCGGCCGTTTCGACCGAAATGTGTGGCCGAGTCGTTGAAAATTGGGTCTAACGAATTGACCGCTGCAAACGTGCCCGTGGTGGCCATGTGAACGAAGTTGAGTTCTATTCATAAATGTTTTGATTGTACTTCAAGCCAATAATAAAGTTTTTGAAATATATCAAATGGTTTGCCTTTTATTTAAAAAAAACAGTTTTCAAGTCTTTATTAGAAAACCGTATACAAAAATTGTTTCAATCATATACAGTTTACTTAATGGCGCTACAGTTCGGCGTGAATCTAGGCTTCAACCAACGGCCTGTTCAGCTATAAAGATCTCTCGCCAGCAAGTTAATTGTAGTTCCCTTCCATTGTAGTGTGCCACCTTAGATGTGATCGTTCTCTTCTGCGTCATCTTTTAAGATTAAACACTAAAACTCTTTGAACTGGAGGTGTGCTAGGTCCGTAGACGCTTGTCTAGACTGATGTCGCTATACTTGTACAGCCAATACAGTTCGTGGTTGAAAGTTCTTCTGCATTCTCTGTCAACACACGCAATATCTTTCTCTCGAAACGATCAAACGCTTCATCGTTCACTTTGTCGTCTACGCCATAGATTAGGTTTGTGGTGATAATAGTCTTAATCTTAACACACGTGGCTCTGTTACTCACTTGCCTCCTGAGCCCAAAGAAACAGCGATTGGCAAGAATAATTCTGCGTCTGATTTCTGCACTGACGTCGTTTCTGTTTGTAATTGCGGAGACAAAGTAGGCTTTGACGGCTCGCTGTATTCGTCCACCCACGTTGATGTCATCTGTGTAGCCAAGTAATTGTGTGGATTTAAGAGGATAGTGCCGTTTTTTTGCCACTGAATTGTTGTGGCCAGTGAGTTTTGAATAATTTTTTCTAAGGTGATGTTAAAAAAGTCACATGACAGCTTCTCGCCTTGTTTTAAATATTTTTGGACCTTGAAAGTCTAAGTTAATCCTTTAAAGACCGTGATGGAGTAGTGAGAACTCTTGATAATCATCCTGTATAAACTCATGAGTTTGGCAGGGATGTCAAAACTAGATATGGCTTTGATGTCGACAAGCCCAAGTGTGAATATTTGATCATTTTCATACAGTTTATTTATACTAAATACTTTATTTATTAAACAAGTGCAGCACTTAACTACTTATTGCAGCAGTGGAACAGATAGATTAGCATATACAATATTTATGGTCGATAAACAAGAAATGGCGAGCAAAAGTTTCTAACGTGATATTAGGTTGAATTTTTTTTTTGTCCTACTGTATAAAGGCAAAGGCGACACGAAAAAATGGAACATTTACCGATCAGTTAAGCGACGGAGCACGATTATAATTGGTAGCCAATATTATTTATTTGATTTATTGAATTAGCTGCGGCTCACTGCCCATGCAAAATTTGATATTCGTGTCCCAGGAATTCCTTTGATGGCGTTTCGTTGGGCCATCTTACTTGATATTACGACTAACTACCTTTGAGTTGTTTCGGGGTATATTATCCGACTGAAGGAGAGTACGATAAGAAGTGACAATGAAATATTTTATGATCTTGATGCTTCCGATAACCAGCCTGGAAGCGAGATATATGCAACACTTTCGGCCTGACAACGGTTTAAATTTTCATCCACGCCTCATCTAGGAAATCCTAGAAAATCCCAGAAAATCATAAAATACAGATCAAAGCCTATGAAGACATTCGGATTATCCAAATGTTAAAAGTGTTGAAAAATCATACATATCTTAATCGGAATTGCATGTAATGTAACAAATCATGAAATATTCAAATGTAAGAAGAGTGGGTAATATATACATATATGTGAACATAACTGTAATACCTCATATATAAATCTGGGAAAACTTTTCCGCAATTTTTAATATAAGCTATAGAAATCTAATATCATTCTGTTTGCTATAGCTGCCTGGGCAAACAACGGACGTCGTTCAAACTTCGATCTATTGCTTTTGTTTGTTTCCACTCGAACGTTTCTTCTATAGATTAGGTATACGTACATATGTATGTAAGTAGATATGTGAATACTAACAAATGTAAACGCATCATCATCTCGTATTATTGTATCAAAGTTTCTATCTGTCATTCATAAGATGGAAAGCAATAACAAGGACTCACCCTCCTCCACAATAATCACCCTTACTTGATGAATTCAGATATTTCTGCTTCAATTTGACCTTTGGGCAAATGGCAAATGCAATGGATAAAGTATCTGTTGTTGCCTTTTCGTTATCAATTGTAAGTTTTTTGCCTTTATAGAACGTTCATATGTATGTATGTATGTTCATGTATATGTATATGCCCATATTCAATGAAAATATTTGAAATTAGCCCAGTGGGAGCATTTCCGCAATAAATCCAGAAAAATCACACTATTTTTGCATATGCACTGGTAGACAATAAATTGTCTTTCTCTCATTTTAAATGCTAAGTTAGGTGGCACTACGGTTCGGGCTTACCTGGGCCTCAATTTATATGCCTCTCTAGCTAACTGACTCCAGTTGTGCACTCCAAGTCGGATGAGGTCCCTTTTTAATTGTACGAGCTACCGAAGGTAAAGCCTTCCTCTGCGTTGTAGTTCCGGATTAGATTTGAATACTCTGCTGGCCGGAGTGTTGGTGTCAATTAGCTTTACATTTCTTAGTCATCTAAGGTGACTGATGCGTAGTTTTGAGACTAGGTCAATGTCGCTATACACCTGGTATAGTTTGTCGTTGAATCTTTTTCTCCAAAGCCCGTTAACGCAAACGGGACTGAATATTTTTCGAAAGATTTTTCTCTCGCAACGACTGAGGATGATCAAGGTCTTAAATAGAGTCTCCTTACTTTTTCGGGATAGAGCCTCACTACCCAATTGCTTTCTTAGCCCAAAGAAACAGCGATTGGCGAAAGTGGCTCTTCTTTTTATATCTGCTGATGTGTTGTTGGCAGAATTCATGGCAGAGCCAAGGTAGACAAAGTCATTCACTACCTTAAAACTATAGTTGTCCATTGTAACGTAATGTCCAATTCGTCGATGTTGTGTGTCCCTTCTTATTGACAGCATATTTTTAATTGGTTTTGCCCTCATTTACTGCTAAACCCATTTTCACATTTTCACACCGTGTCAATACTAACGAACGCACAGGTAACAGACGTTTACACAAAATGACAGATAAGATCTTGTATTCGATGTTGAGAAGACCTATAGCTCTATGGTTGACGCAGTTGAGGAGATTCCATTCATCAGGTATACACTCTTCTGAACCGATCTGAGGAAAAAGTTAGTGGACTCTCACCACAAGATAATTTCCAGCAGCTTTGAATACCCCGGCCGGTAAGTCGTCAAGTCCAGCTAATTTGTTGGATTTTAGCTTAGATTTTGCTATCCTTACTTCGTTTTGGCCAGGTGGACGGAAGCTTTGGCTATTATCGACTAAATTGATTGGTCTATTCTACCTGACGGTAGAATAGTCTGCAGAAACAGTATTTCTTTATTCTCAACACCGACTGTGACTCTATTAAAAGGTTTTCTACTTCATCTCTACAGCCTTTTGTATCTTGCCTCGATGCTTTCTTTTTGCCTGTTGGTAAGACTTCCGTATGTTGTTCCTGGAGTGTAATTTTTAAATATCTTTGATCGCGCGCTTTTTCTGTTTCAGGAGAAGTTGATTTTTTTTCCGTCTCTTCTGATCGTAGAGCTCTCGAGTAGACATGGTCCTATGTTGCAGCGTCGCTTTGTAGGTTTCTTGTTTAGCTGCACATGCTTACAGGCATTATTCATCAAACTAAGTATTTTTTGATGGTATTCGGATGAAACAACGTTGACACCGTTGCCCCTGGTTTTCGGTACTTGATACTGGCGGCATAGGAGTTGTTGAAAGATTTCGGGATACGAATTCGACGAAGATTCTGGCGATATCCGTATTCACACCTTGACAAGATTGGTGGCGACCCAAGTCAATGTTAGCTGTCCAAAGTGTTATAAAAAATGTTTACAAGCGGTACAAGCTCTTCCAAGATGGCCGAGAAGGTGCCAATGACGAACCTTGCTCTGGACGCCCCAGCACATCAACAAAAGATGATAACGTCGAAAACGGGAAAAAATTGTTTTGGAAAATCGTCGAATTACCATAAAAGAAGTGTCAAGCAATTTTTTCGGATGTTTTGGGCATGAGACGTGTGTCAGCAAAGGTTTTTCTGAAACTTCTTAATTTTGATCAGAAGAACCATGACCATCGCTCAGGAGCTCTTGAATGACGTTAATGACGATCCTAACTTGCTTAATGACAATGATTTGGCCTGTTCCCAGAACTGAAGACACCTAGGAAAGGACGGAGATTTGCAAAGATTGAGGAAATAAAAACGGCATCGCTGGAAGAGCTCAAGGCTATATCAAAGTATGCTTATGAGAAGGGCTTCGAGGATTGCAAAAAGCGTTGGTACATATTATCAGTATTATATCTGTATTACGAAGGTTGTCTGAAAAGTTTCCGACCACAACGTAAAGATAGCGGCACTCCTCAATAAAACCTAGTGAATGCTAGTTGTGCATCTTTTGACAGTTACTTACCGAAATTTCAGTCACTTTGGACGCGCAGTTTTTAGTTGACAGTTGTTTGAGTGAGTCGATGTGAGTGTTTTTTGTGAAAATGGAAAAAATTGAGTATCGAGCTGTTATAAAATTCTTGTTTTTGAAAGGCAGTACGCCTACGCAAATCAAAAATGAGTTGGACTCTGTCCATGGGGACTCTGTACCTTTATTTATTTCAGTGAAATTTTGGGCAGCTGAATTTGAACGTGGCCGTAAGAGCTTAGGACGTCCAAAAACTGCAACCACTGACGAAAACATTGCTAAAGTTCACCAAATGGTGTTAGACGACCGCCGAATTAAGGTAAGAGAGAAAGTAGAGGTTAATGTCCAAAGAATGTGTTTGTTACATATTAAAACAAGGTTTAGGCATGAGAAAGCTGTCTGCGCGTTGGGTGTAACGTTTGCTTACGTTAGACTAAAAACGTGTTCGAATGAACATTTCCAACGCTCTGTTGGCGCAGTTTAGGCGCAATAAATCCGAGTTTTGGCGCCGATTAATTACTGTAGATGGAACTTCGATACACCATTATACGCCCGAAACAAAAATTTAGTCAAAAAAGTTGACTGCAAAGGGCGAGCCGCTCCAAAAAGAGCAAAAACTGTTTTTTCGGCCGAGAAAGTGATGGTGAATGTTTTTTGAAATAGTAAAGGAAATATCTTAATCGATTATCTTCAAAAAGGAAAAATTATTACAGGAGCATGCTACGCATCATTACTTGTCAAGCTGAAGGCAGAAATTGCGGAAAAACGGTCACATTTGCAGAAAAAGAAAGTCCTGTATCACCAAGAAAACGAAAATCCATGAATTACGGTTTGAACTGCTTGACCATCCGCCTTATTTACCATATCTAAACCCAAGCGACTTCTTTTTGTTCTCACATCTAAAAACTGCGCTTGGAGGACAGAGATTTTCTTCAAATCAGGGAGCAATCACCTTCGAAACATTTTTCGGTGGCGTCGTACTTGTCTTTAACAGGCGCATGGACGCATATTAGGCTTATGTTAGCGAATTTGACCACGAGACGAATTGTGATAAGACGCTCGTTTAGGTGTCGGAAGGTAAAGACTTCTTGCCTAAGTCTGCCGCATATGGTAAATCCGTATGTCCTCCTTATGTCCGACCCATCCCATTGCACTAGCTTGATAGCGATGATATATGCATGATGGCAGTCAAGAGTTTCTACTAATTTTTAGGCTGTAAGTGGTTTGTTAAGTGTCAGAGCATCTACGTACGGATCCGAAAGCTGTTGTCCTTTAAACGTTTCCATTTCCAGACCATTAGTTGGTTCGTCACATCTTTTTAATATTTTCCATATAGGGTTGTAAAATGTATGATAGCGTAGTTTGGCTGATCATGCCCCTGCTATTTTAACCTGCATGAGTAAGAGCTTACTTATCCGCGTATTGTTGCTTGCTTTTGTTCCATTCAATATTAGATGTCAGCCTAGACGCAGCATGTGAAATATCATGTTCAGTCTTGAAATTGAGTTCGTTTTCTGGAGCTATGTTAGCCTTTTAGTCAGGATCACCTTGTCGAATACTTCACTAATATTTGACCGCAGGTTCGAAATGAACAGAGGTAGTTCATCCTTATCGCCGATAAAATTATTTCCTATATTTTCGTTATTCAACTTAAAGAAACCTGAGTTCTCAAATCGTCAAATCTTAGATGATTGTTTAGATGATTTGCACAGACTATTTTAAGTTAGATGAAGATGTTTATTATCCTTGACAGCCTTTCGATCCCAACTCTTATATTTTCAAGTGTAGTCGCACTACTTCTGCGGTATTGAAGAATATAAATATGCTGTTCGTTAGATGAAGGATGCATTCGCAAATCTTGTGTAGGTAGCTGAAGCTGTTTGAATATTAATCCCCAAAAATATTCAACACGTTTATAGATCAAATCTATCAGTGGAGTTGGAAAAGTCAATGTACTTGTAGACATCTGAAATGTCTATTTTTTTTTTTTTTTTTTTGAGGTGTGGTTTTCCAAGTGTATTGTGCTTGGTTCTTGAGAGCCATACAATGCAGTTGCGGCCATGTGTGTTACATGAGATTCAGCATGAGTGTTGTGGCGTATTTAGGGCTGTAAGTTTTACGGTGTCCATATGAGTTCTATTAGTGACGTCAACTGTGATGGGGTATATCTTTTTTTGATATAAGCCACTTGTATTTCCAACCTGTGATTCACAGTCAAAAGAAAACGCTGGAGGATTTTTCTGCTCGCCCCGTGTCTGTCCACTTTGTCTTTTTGGCTTTTTCTATATCGGCATTGACCAGGAACCCAGACGAGAGTGATATTAAGCTAGTTGTTTAAGGTCGACGATGAAAAAGTTATAGAGAGGAGAAATTTGATAGAGGTCCTGTTAAATTGTATAGTAGACTTTATATTAGAGTTATTGGTTTACATGGCTCTGGCAATTTTGGCTGAAAAATACTGGCTTTATCAGAATGGCAGCGTCTGATCTTGAAACCGTTGGAAAAAATAATTATGTTAATTTTACTCGCGTAGTATTTGTAGCATATATAAGAGATTTTTCTATGGCTGTAGGGTTTTAATGTGCATTTTCCCGAATTTTGCAGTTTCACATCTTTACTTACATTCGTAAGTTAGGAGGTAGTGAAGGATCACATTGAGTGCATTGGTCTGGTCTGATTTTAAGGTGCCAAAGGTGCGCAGGCCAGTCCTTCTAAGTTTAATAAAATTAAATGTATGATTTAGGTAAGCCACCATAGGTGAAGATAGACTTAACTGTGGCTGTGTACATACATAGGATCACCCTTGACGCCAGGGCTCACTTTCTCCCATAAAAAGCGAAACATGTTTTCACTTCAGTTTCGAATGTATAATGATGCCTAGATGCTGAAAATCTTGGAAAGTATAAGTGCTGGGGGGGGGGGGTGGTAAATGGAACCAGTTCAGTTTTGTTCGAGTTAACGCCAAGGCCATAGCTTGCAGCCCTTTTAGTGATTTTACTTAACACTGTAACGAATATTCTTGATTCTTGATTCGTCGGTCGTTTAGCTTAAATACTAGGTGGGGTAAAAAGTAACCTCCTTGGGAATAAAAAAAAATTTTTTTTAAATGTTTTTTTATTTTATTCAATATAGTCCCCTTTTAGTTTGATACACTTATTCTAGCGATTTTCCAACTTCTTGATCCCGTCTGAAAAGTAATTTTCCGGAAGGTCTGCAAAATACTCCTCCGTTGCGTCGATGATTTTCTCGCGTGAGTTGAATTTTTTATTGATGAGCCATCTTTTGAGGTTTGGGAAGAGATAATAGTCCGTGGGAGCCAAATCGGGCGAATACAGTGGATGCGACAGCAATTGGAGCCGTAAGTCATTGATTTTAGCAGTGGTTGCGATGCTCCTTTGTGCGCCGGTGCACTGTCTTGTAAAAAAAATTGTGAGGCCGTTTTGCAGCGATTTCGGCCTTCAGTCGCTCCAATAATGCACAGTAATACTCGCTGTTGATAGTTTTTCCTTTTTCGAGATAGTCCACGAAGAGTATGCCGTGACAATTCCAGAAAACCGACGCCATAACCTTTCCGACCCATCGAGCCTCCCTCGGCCGCTTCGGATTACTCGTGCCGGCTTCAGTCCATTGCCGGGCACTCATTCTGTTTTCTGGTGTTCAACAGTTACCAATCGACGCCAAAAGTTCACCAGATTCCACATCAGCAAGTCCAAACACTCTTTCGAAGTGCTCTTGCGTTCGTGTTTTTGGTCAGGAGTGAGTATGCGCGGCACCCAGCGACAGGATAACTTTTTCATATTCAGAATATTGCCCAAAATATGGCGTGTGCGCTCAGTACTAATCTTTGTGGTATCTGGTAGCTCGCGCATCTTCACTTTCCGGTCAGCCAACACCATTTCATATATTTTTTTGACATTGTCCTCTGTAACCGCATGGGAGTGCCTGCCGCTGTGGACTTGATCGTAAGTCCTCAATATCCTCGAAACCAATATTTGACGGTGTAATCTGATGGAGCATTAGCCCAATAATATTTATCCAACTTTTCTTTTGTTTCCTTCGCCGTTTTGCCTCTCAAAAAATAATGTTTTATGAGAGAACGAAAATCATTTTTGTCCATACTCAACATGATGCCAAACACGTCAACAACAATCAGCTGTCAAAACAAAACCAAGGACAGCCTAAATATGAACGGGTTTCAAGGCACCATAGCCTTTTTTTCAGTAGCAGTGCATTCTGGCGGTCAATTAGGTTACTTTTCACTCCACCTAGTATTATTTATAACTATAAGCCGAAGTAGCGTCGTCAAATCTACGTACACCTGTTTTTGTGAGCGATTTTCAAAAAGATTCAGTATAAACGCCGAGAAAGGCGTTCAAAGTATTGTAGTAGCATCTCCATACGGCTGCTAATTTGCTGAAAAACAAGGAAGACCATTTGCAACCGAATGAATATCTTGCATTTCTGCTAATATGATCTATAATACTGTCTTATCGTGGCTCCATTCTTCTAAGATTGAAAAATTTAAAGAAAAAAATGGTAAGCTCTCCGTTGAGGCGCATTGAGTTTCTTAGAATGAAAGACTGCGACATTTACTACGGCGATTATAATCGATGGCAAAAGCAGCGCTTATTTAGATGAGGTTCATGTGCGCACGCTCATACAGAGGATAAAGATGACGATATCAAAGTGTCTTAAGATCTTTTCAGAAGTCCTAGGCAGCGTCAAGTATAGAAGACCAGATCAAAAAGCCATCTGATGTACTAAGTTACACTCGAGTACCACAAAAAAGTACCTGGTTTGACGACGAACGCCGGCCATCACATGCAGTTAAGCAAGATGCATATAAAGCGGCAGAGGAGACACAAACACCGACTTCTCAGGAGAAAAAAGAAAAAGCATTGAAAACGCGCTCTCGAGGAAATTGAGAGGTTCAGGATTAAGTTTACCAAAACGTAAGAAAACATGCCGCAGACACAAACCCCGAACCGAAGCCTGTAAAGACAGACATGGGCAGTTGTAGTAGATTCCCAGTCGATGCTAAGGATTTGGAAAGAGCATTACTGTAGACTGTATTACGGCGATGACGAACCAAGTACCGTTCGCCTGACCTTGATGAAGTGAACACAGCCATATCTAAGCTTAAATCCAACACATGTGCTGGGGCGGCGTGGCTGCCAAGCTTTTAAAAACGGCAGGCGATGACTTAATAAACACCATATACACCAACTCCTCTGTAAAATATGGTCGGATGAAAGTATGCCATATTAATGGAATCTCAGCATTGTTTGTGTGATCCTCAAAAAAGAAAACCCTCTGAACTGTGCCAACCACAAGGGGCATCAGTCTTCTCAACATTGAATACAAAATCATATCTGCCATCTGGAGCCGTTCGGCAACAACCTGATTACTGCAGGCCATGGAAGTGCACCATAAATCAAATATTCACACTACGGAGAGCCTTGGAGAAAACCCATGAGTTTCAAATCGATAGACAACACCTATTCATCGATTTTAATGCCGCGTATTAGAGCATTTATATAGATGAGCTCTATAGTCCAACGACAAGTTTTGGTATCCATAGAACGACAACAGCGCTGAGATCAAACGAAGAATAACTCTTGCCAATCGCTGCTTCTTGGGCCAAGAATGCAATGGACTAGAAAAGCCTCTCTCGAACCACAAAAGTGACCTTATATAAGACCTTAATAATAAGAGTCCTGCTTTATGACGCAGAGGCTCGAACTTTATGAAAAATCGCTTCTTTGAGAGGAAAATTCTTCTTTTCGTCTGCATAGATGGTGAGCGGAGGGGACAATACAACGACGAACTCTATAGGCTAAACAACCACATGGACTTAGCCAGAAGAGCGAAGGTCCAACGACTGAGATATATGCAAATGCTCCGGTCCTAAAAATCTTCTAGTCTGCTTCTGAGGGACAGCGCAGTGGAGAAAGAACACCACTCAGGTGACGCACGCAAGTGAAGTGGGATCTCAAACAACTGCGAAACTGGAGGCAGCCAACTAGCTCGCTGGAGATGATTGTTGGTTGAGGCACAGGTTCACACCGGACTGTCACATCACCTTAAGTAAGTAAGTTAGTAAGAATATTGTATGTATGTATGGCGCAAAAAATTTAGAGACCATCTTTCAGCAGTTGGCTTTATTTCACTTCGAAAAAGTGCAATAACGCCAAGTTTGTGTTATTGTGCTTTCAAAATATGAATTTGGTTTAATTTCACTTTAGGTAAGTGAACTAAGGCCAACTTATAAAAATTTACTTAAGTGTAATCTTGTTTATCGACGATAGTCTTACTTACGTGTTATATGTAGGTATATGTTTATTTGTGATAAAGGAGTGACAAAAATTAGTTTTTATGATTAAAAAATGTTTTTTTAGTAATAAAAATAAAACGAAATAACAATAACTATTACAATAAGAATATTTTTTTAAAACAAGACAATTAACAAAAAAGTATAATTATATTTTTTAACAAAAAATCCGTGTGCTGTTTTCCACAATTTGCCTGCAAATTGGACACAAAATTGGATAATTATCCTTCATGTATTTTTCTGAAAGCTGTGTAAATCAATTCAAACTAAATTTCAAGTGATTACACGGCAGCAACAGAATTCTACGTGTATTTTCACAACAAAAAACACACAAAAGTCTTACACTATCCACATTTTGAGACTCTAAATTTGAACTTACATCCCATTCATTCTCTTATTCTTGTTTATAGGGAAATCCCAAAGATAGTATATCTTCGGTCAGAAGTCATCGATTGAAATGACCTTCTTTTGCCGTTTTTATAAAGCAACTTCAATTTCAAGCATTTTGACATAAAATTTTTTTTGGGTGGTTCAAAACTGTCAAAAGTTAAATATAAGGACATGGCAAACTCCCTTGCTTTAATGCGTTCCTCCACAAGCAAGCAATTGATGAATTTTAAAAAATTTCCATGCTTTACAAGTTTTTGACTAAGGCGACTATTATAACTCTCTAATGCACTTGTAGTCCTCATTGGCACGTTGAAAACCGAAAAAAAAACTACTGGTGTTTCCTAATGAAGTAAACATATTTTTTTTATTTCTGAAGGGTTGGTTGCAACAATCCATTACCTTTGCCATCTATTGCCTATTGAAGTACATCAAAAACTCCTGAAACATGGACACTCCATTTTTTCTCATTCTAGCGTTATTTGCCTCGGTCTTTTAGAACTCTCTAAGAACTCAAATGCTGCATAAATGTCCTCAGGTGATAAGAGTGGGTAAGAGTGGGAGGGCAATAAATTTTCGGGAAAGCCGCTTCGCTTCTGGATTCTTATTCAAAAGAATTATAAAATTTTGTATTTTGAAAGCATTTCTCCTAACTGCTTGGCAATAGTGGAGCCAACAAGTTCCACTATATTTACAGTTGGAAATATATTTCGCAAAGTATTTTTTAATGCCTTTTTATAATCGGTAACGAATGAACTTGGCCGAAAGCTAAATAGATTTGCTTTAATGAATTAAAAAATATGCTGGTAGGCGCTTTCGGATTTAAGAACATGTATAGAATAAAAAAAAAAACAACATGTTTTGTATTATTTTTTTCAAATTTTAAAAAGCGTTTAACATAAAAAGTTTGAAACTCGCGCTAGTTTTAAGCAATTATTTTCTCAAAAATTTAAAGCCATTATTTTCTTTAATTCTTAAAATGAAATGCGTTTAACATAACTTTAAGTACAAATTAAATTTTAAAATGAATGTTAAACCCTTTTTTTTGGAGTTAAGAAATAATAGTTCTCTCTATGTGCTTATATTTTCATGTGAAAAATAAATTATAAATAGTTTTTTTGACCACAAGAGCAACATTACAAAATTAAAAGTTCCATCTATTAAAAGGGAGATGCGTCGGGTGTATTATTTATTACAGAAGTGATTTTAGCAGACATAAGAAGTGTATGTAAATCGATCGATCGATGTAAAAGATAGTTGTTCTATAAAATAGTTCAACATTATATTTTGAAATACCAAAATCAGCCATAATGTTTTCAATCTCAAACATATCTGACAAATTCTTTCGCAAAAGATTTATTTTTTATATTAATAAACTGTCTTCGCACTTTGCCGAACAGAACCGATACACTCTCAATGTCCTTTGAAGAAAGTTCATCAAACTTTCCGAATACCATTTTCGCCGTTTAAGCGAACTGTTGGCACATTTACTTTTTATTTCGCTTAAAAGTTTCATTTTGCTTCGAATGTGTTTCTGAGTGACGTGGTTATGTGGAGCTTTAAACTAACTTTAATCTATTTCGACATTTTTGATCATAACATAACATATATGTTATAGCACCTACACAATTGTTTTATTTCTGAAATGTATATACAAAAGCACGCTTCCTTTCCTAAAACCCTCTAAGAATTAAGTCTATAACTTTTTCGTGCGGTTTGCTAAGAGATGGCGTAACTTGTATTATTCCATTGCTATTATACCATTGGAACATGCGTTGGAAAGCTACTGTCATTATACGTCATTTTAGTATGTGTCATTCATTTGAAGCGTAAACAACAATAATTTTTTTTCACTCAAATATGTCGAACTTTGTGCCTGAAAAAGTATTTTTGCGGGGAGTTCTTCTTCATTACTTTAATATGAAGAAAATTGCTGCCGAAAGTCATTGTATTTTGGTGGAAGTATATGGTGAACATGCGCTAGCTGAGCGAACGTGCCAAAAGTGGTTTGCACTATTTAAAAGTGGTGATTTTGGCTTGGAAGACCATAAACGTCCTAGGCAGCCAAAAAGTTTGAAGATGAAGAACTGGAAGCATTACTCTATGAAGATTGTTGCCAAACACAAGAAGAGTTCGCAGAATCTCTGGGTGTCACTCAAGCAGCCATTTCAAAACGTTTGAAAGCAGCTGGATATATTCAAAAGCAATGAAATTGGGTTCCACATGAACTCAAGCCGAAGGCGGTTTTGCATGTCCGAAATGCTGCTGGAACGCCACAAAAGGAAGTTATTTTTGTATCGGATTGTTACTGGTGATGAAAAATGGATCCATTAGGACAACCCCAAGCGCAAAAAATCATATGTGAAGCCCGGCCAACCAGCCAAATCAACGGCAAAGCCGAATATCCATGGCGCGAAGTTAATTCTCTGTATTTGGTGGGATCAGATGGGTGTGCTGTATTATGAGCTGCTAAAACCGGATGAAACCATCAATGGACAACGCTACCGAACACAATTAATCCGTTTGAAGAGAGCAGTATCCGAAAAACGCCCGGAATATGCGACCAGACACGAGACAATAATTTTCCATTATGACAACGCTCAGCCCCACGTTGCTATTCCGGTTAAGAACTATTTGGAAAACAGTGGATGGGAAGTCTTACCCTATCCGTCTTATAGCCCAGACCTTGCCCCTTCTGACTACCATTTGTTCTGGTCGATGCAGAACGCCCTCACTGAAATACGGTTCACATCAGAGCAGAATATTAAAAATTGGCTTGATTCATTCTTGGCTGCCAAGCCGGCGCAGTTCTTTTGGGATGGGAAAAAGCTTCGGATGGGCAGTACTTTGAATAATACTATTGTACATGTTTTTCTTAAATAAACGTTCAAATTTTGAAAAAAAAAACCGCACGAATTGAGTTATATACCCAATAAGTCACTTTCACTTTCTTAGATGCTTAGGAGGGCTTAGGAGAATTAGAAAGCATTTCGAGCAGCGCAAGCACATCGTATCCGTAGATTGTACATACCGAAGATGCAGCAAACCGTAATACCAACCGACAAGCTTACCGGGTGAAGTAGGACCAAATAACCTCTCGACGGTTCCTCGCTGATATTGAATAAACATTGACTCAGGAGACAGTAAGAATACTTCACGATAGTATCAAAGCATTTCAACGCCAATGTTAAAGTCCTGTAATTGAATAAGTGTTTCGAAACAACAAATTTCTTTATATCATATGCATGAACATTATTGAGATCGTGATCGTAATTAGGACTCCACTTTACTTGCACTTTACGAGTATGTTGATGCCTAAATCGCAAGTTTGCGTGTATGGGCTTGCGTAGGAGAAGTATTTTAGACTGAGTTATCGCTGTGATATGAAACACTGAGCAGCAAAATTAATTCGATCGCCAATTAAATCATGCAATGTTATTCGCTTACTCAGTTAAGCAGAACAGTAGGTCGTTATAAGTAAAAGTGCCACAGGCCTTTTCATAGGTACTGGTGATGAATTAAAGGGAGCTGAAGTATGCTGTAGAAAACTGAAAAAAATTGTACGCAGGCATTGTCACGGACTATCCCAGAGCTTATAGGGTTTATAGAAGATATAGTTTGATTAAGAAGATGATTTTATATACGTCACGTTCATCAAGACAATTGAATTTAATTTCTACAAACTATTGTATATATGCTTTTTGGGATTTAAAAAAAATGAAAAAAAAGAACCTAGATAATGAAAGAAATACCGTAGATTAGGTTTTAAACGTGCCATCCTTTATTGAATACCAGAGCCATTAGGGCTTGGAGTTTAAACAATATTTCTAATTATCTCTAATAATACAATGCCTTCTTTATGATTTCATGGACAGACCTTATGAAGCATACAATCTATAGAGTATTCCACCCCTAAGCATGGTTACGTCGATAGTAACAACACCCTTTATTTTTGTCATTAGAAATAGGAAGCGATGAAAAATACCGCAAACATATGAGATACATCATGTCATGGGTAAACTTTATTCTTTTGCAAAATATTTCCTTTCATTATAAACGGCTTATCATATTTCCCCAGAGACATCAAAGCTCTCATTTTCATGACATATGTTTGTCAGAAGGCTTTGTAAATCCATTTTTTTCCAGTTTTTTTCTTCGGTTGGTTATCTTTTCCAGATACAAATCTTAATCGATTACGAGTTTGAATATTACAAGTACGAATATCTGTATCTTTTCAAAAGTCTCTTTCGATGTTAACTCGGTTTTTAATTAAGATTTGAAAATACCTTCTATTTGAACAAGTAGGCTAAAGATGTACTCGTACTTTAATAAAAATGAAAAAGGGGGATAAACATCAGGAAAACAGAAAAAAAAGGATGAAGAGTAAAGTTGTCTAAGTAAACTTAATTCTTTTTTCATTTCGCCTTGTGTTTTTAGATAATATCAAAGGACAATGGAGTACCGGACGATGCTTTTTTCATTTCCTTAATAGAATTTCTTATCTATGATTATCACCTTAACGCCTTAAACTGTCTTCATTGGCACTTCTTCTGCCAATTTCATTGTTTGCTCAATCTGGGGACATTAAGGTGATTACCGAAAAGGATGTATTTTTTTCTGAGTAATCCTTCGTATTTCTTACTTTTAGTTACTGATGGATTTGTATTTCTTTATATGTAAACAGCAGAGAAAACCCTAAATAGATTAAAGAATTGTTTTTAAAATGTCGTTCTACTACTGGTGTAGTCGGGTATTTGAGATGAATCTTAACACGCGAGGTAATGCTTTTGTGACATCGATTTAAATAGATAAAAAAGGAAATACAATTACATCATTTCCGCCAATTTTCTAATTCAGACAGCGAACGCGAAACGATACCAATAAATGAGATCCGGATACAAGTGGAATTCAAACACAAATTCAAATGCAATTATTTGAAATTGAATATTTGCGGCTCGAGTTACTTTCAATAAAGTTCTTAAATGCCTTTGAAGATGAGGCAAATGAAATTAAAGGAAGCAACGCGACATTTTCTCGACTTTTTTTATGTTTTATTTATTTATTTATTTTTTTTTTTATTTCTATACGTGATTCACCATCATGACTTGGGACAACCAACTAAAAATCGATAACAAGGACAAATATTTTCGGGCTTTTCTTTAACTTTAAGATACATTGCGTAGGAGTTGTACTTCGAATTCCAAAACGTTCACCCTCCAAACATGATGTATTTGAATATATTACTTGTACAATAAAAGGGAATTTATATATATTTTTTTCTTTTACTTTAACCCTATGTCAGATAGGGATGGTGTTGCCGCATTCCTTTTTCAATTAACTTCAACGAGAGCTCTCAATGAACATCCTATTAAGGACATCATCCTTGTGATGTCGTATCTTACTCGCAATATGAAATCCAAAGCTGCCAATGATGAAAACGAAATCGATTGAATTTGGAGTCTGCCCTCATTTTATGGAAATACCCTTACTTAATCTTTTTTGTTCGACAATGAAGTTGAAGTCATCAAGAATAACCTGATGATATAGAGAAAATGAAAAAAAAAAAAAAAAAAAAAGAACACAGATATGAATGCAGATATTAGTTTGGTCGAACTATTAAAGTTATAAGGTATTTTGATGAAGTATTATGCTCGAGTAAGGAAAGGTAATATGTGTATATCTTTCAATCTTATTATGTAACTATAATGATATTATTGTACGAGGGTTGTCCGAATATTATTTAGAATGTTAAATCGGTTTAATTATTCGGCAGGTATGCAGAATAGTATACTGAAAGTATGATTGATGAAGGAACCTAAGCATCATTGGCCCGATACGTAAAATTAAAACTTTAAAATGGCCATCGATTATAAAGCCGTCTCCTTTACATCGCGGTATTGTGTGGAGGCCTAAAACCCTTTAGAAACTAACCATTGCATGTAACTAAAATCTCCTACTGACCTAACATTTAGCTTGGTATATGGTATCTTAGGAAAACCCGAACACTTCCAGACGGATACCCGGCATCTGTTTACCAATTTTGAGATCGGCTACGATAGCAATGATACAGCGAGATAAATAGAGGCCTTTTTTGACATCCCAGAAAAATGACAAAGAGGAATGCAACTAAAAGACTTATTGATGTCGAAAGAGGACTGAGAGGACTGAGACTTCATTTAATTATATTCCGCAGTTAGCTCTGATAATGATAATAAAAACAGAAGAGAAATCCAACAAAAAATTATTTAATCGAGCAAGGTGGCGAAGGCGCTTGAAAGGGTGTTTTTTTAAGCTTTAAAATGAAATAAAATACATAAAACCCGCGACCTAGTTTTTGACCTTATTGGAAACATAATTTTATGCTATTACTATTTAAATATGAATTTGTTCATCAACAGCAAAAACGTGGAGAATATTCAAAGCCATCCATCGTCTCTGATTTATTAGCGTAGGCTACCTACTTCACATATCTCCACAGAAAATAACAATTCGCGATTATTCGAATTACTATTATATGAATGTAGTGTACAGTAAGTTTCACAAACTGAACCACGATCTTTGAAATAAATTTCTTGTTATTTAAAACAGCAAATCTTTTAAAAAAACATTCTTCATAAATGCTTTGTTGTCCCAACCCTTCTTCACAGTGTAGAATCATATACTCCTATCTAAGAGGATGAAAGTACTCTTAGTTGCTTCGAACAAAAAAGTTCTTCATTTTAAATTATTTATATAGAGTCATGTACTCGAAGATGAATGAGGTGTTTTCTACTTGTGCGTGCAACCTTCTACTGCATTTTCTCCGATTTGGTGTTATAGAAACCGTTCCTTCTACATGCTTTAGCCTTTTCAGGCAACGGATGTACACTTTCCTGAACAGATCGATATTGTTGTATAGCACGTAGAGTTTGTTTTTATATCTACTTATCCAAGGCGCTTGAGATCAATAGGGACCACAAAAACCAGTTGGAGAATTTTGCGTTAAAAACGATTAAGAATGGTCTCATCCGCTTTCACTGACGTCAATGTTTTTGCTCCTTAAAGTGAGGCTTGAATAATAAGTGCCTTATATAGATAGTCTCACAAAATTTTGGTACAAAATGGCAGAGTAGTTCGACATCCAACTTTGTTGGATGCCGAGCCACAGCAATATTCCAGGAAATTATAGGGCTTATGAACTCGTCAATATTGGATCCACTCTATGTATTCTACATACCTGAAAAAATTATCATCGGTATACCAATAGTTAGGTGCAAAGTAAAACGAACAAACCTTAGATGGACTGTTGGGTCAACATGTCGGGACCGAACAAACCTTGACAATACTGTGCGTATTGTGCGTTTTGAGTTTAGGCTAGACATAGTCTATTTTCATTATTTCTGTATATGTTACATACATTTTTCATACAAAAAAGAAAAAATTACAATTGTTGGCAAATCCAAATTTAATTACGAATTAATTGAGTAAATTTCTGGGTTTTTATTCAGAAAATAATAAATACACTTTGTGACATAAAACAGACAGTAACAAGTGCATAAATAATATGCACTATGCTATAAAAAGAAACGATAAAAGCCGAACGTGGAAAGAAGAATGCGGGGTAAATGCAAAAAATCTATCTAGAATGCGTTTTAACCAATTTTATCAGGAAAGAGTAGTTATCGATTAGAATAACAAGCCACGTGAATTAAAAGTAATGAGAGATACTCATAAGATAGAGAGTTAAGCCAAGTGGTAAGTATCTGAAGATCAGAATTTATTTGGTCTCGAATTCCACTTAAGGAATTATGTGAATATGAGAGTACCAGATAGTCTGCATAATCAATTAAACGAACATTTATGAGTACAAGTATGCTGAATATTGAACTAAAATACACAAAAAAAGAATTGGTTCTAAGGCTGACTCTTTTGAGACAGCAGTATAAGACCATACCTCTTCCTTGTTCACATATTCATTTAAACCATTCAAGTGCATTTCGTCTAACTAAGGAGACAATCCTCCACCTGCACATCTGCACATGTCCAACTCACTCACAATAACTTAAACTTATTAGCTCAAATTAGTTCTAAGAGACGGAGGATCAAAGTGGGTTGGTTTTTCCAACTGCCATTAAGCTAACCTAACTCATGAACAGAGCACTAGTGGAGGCCCCAAAATGCTATAAGGCAGATATCGCAGACATTCAGGAAGTGTGGTGGGATGAGCCAAATAAAAAGAAGCTAAAAAATGTAGCATAGACTATGGTAACTGTTACATAGCACAAAATCAGCTCCTACTGGGGTCCATATTTGTAGCGGCAGACTAAAGCAAGAATTCTTCAGCTTTCGGCACGTGAAATAACGCATTCTAAGAAATTGGATCAAATAGTGGACGAGAAGTTTAGAAAGTCTTGAATGAGAGTTTGGTTAAGTTAAAAATAATTTGAATAGAATAAACTTCACGTAGTATTCCGGACATGGGTTAATGGTTGCCAAAGAGGAATATATCAAATTAAGTTTTCGTGGGTTAATATTCAATGAGTTGAGTTGCAATACAGCAGGAGAATCAATGCTCCCAAGAGAAAGGTGATGAACCAAGATTAAGTCACCAACTTCACGAAGTATTTTAAGGGGTTGTAAGTTTTTCAAATAGGGTAGATGGTTGAAGTTATCAGTCTAGTTGAGACTCCGGGAAGCGAAACAGATATATCATATAACACATGGGCTGAAAAGTCGGTGACGTTTTATAGTAAAACACAAAATTTTTGCAAAATTCAACTTTATTTATCAATATAGTTGCCTTCGAGGTCGATACTGATTGAAACGATTTTTCAATCTTTCGATACCAGTTTTGTAGTACGATTTTGGTTTAGCGTCAAAATAGGCCTCTGTTTCGGCGATTACTTCTTCATCGGTCTTAAATCTCTTTCCGGCGAGCATTCTTCTGAGGTCTGCGAACAGGAAATAATCACTGGGGGCCAAATCTGGAGAATACGGTGGGTGGGGAAGCAATTCGTAGCCGAAGTCATCGTTTTCATCGGCTTGTGACACGGTGCATTGTCTTGATGAAACAGCACTTTCTTTTTCTTCAAATGCGGCCGTTTTTCTGCGATTTCGTCCTTCAAACGCTCCAACAACGCAATGTAATAGTCGCTGTTGATAGTCTGCCTCTTTTGGACATAGTCGATGAAAATTATTCCATGTGTATCCCAAAATACGGATGCCATAACCTTGCCAGCCGACTGTTGAGTTTTTGGTCGTTTTGGACGAGGTTCGTCAATTGCTCGCCACTCAGCTGACTGCCGACTTGACTCTGGTGTAAAGTGATGGAGCCAAGTTTCATCCATTGTCACATACCGATGCAAAAATTCGGCTTTATTGTGGTTGAACAGCTTTAAGCACTCCTCTGAATCATCAACACGTTGTTGTTTTTAGTCGACTGTGAGCAAACGCGGCATCCACTTTGAACAGAACTTTCGCATGTCCAAAAATTCGTGTATTATATATCTAACACGCTCTTTTGATATCTTCAGAGCCTCAGCTATCTCGATCAACTTCACTTTACGGTCATTCGTAATCATTTTGTGGACTTTTTTGATGTTTTCATCTGAAACGTAGTGCATAGTCCGGGTAATACTTATCAAGCCATTTCTTTGCATCGGCTGCATTTTTTCCCATCAAAAAGCAATGATAAATCAACACACGAAATTGCTTTGAATCCATTTTTTTTTTCACAATAACAAATGTTGCTTCACTCACAACGCTATATCTCGAGAACTAATCTTCCGACAGCTGTCAAATTTATACACGTATCTTTTGAAGGTTGGTACTAACTGAAAATGGTATGCTTTTAATTCAAGTGGTGCCCTCTCTTAGAAACGGCACTTACTTTTCAGCCCATGTATTACGTGCGTGTTCAGAAAGAGGCCAAACTATGTTAAGATTTTATAAAGGGATTAAGTAACATATTGGTTGAAAAATTCCTAAGACTGAAACCAGAATTGGCTTTTCTTATTGTTTACCAAATGACAAAACTATGGCGAGCCAAAAAGTCCTGAATTAGGATCTGTATAATCTGCACTGATGATATTGAAAAGCCAGTATCGGACCATGTTAAGCGAAGGCGATGGCTCAAATTTCCGCTGTAAGGTTTTCTGCCTTAATTCAACGAAACTTAACTGACCAAAATAAAATAAAGATAGCATGAACACGACAAAGTTGATACAAGAGAAGCTTTATATGCGGTATGCTTTATACTCGTAAGTAGCAAATACCAACTCATTTTTATGGTTTGGTCGGAGAAAAATATGTCTGGTGAATAGAAATGATTCAGACCCTGTAGACTGCTTCAATAAAGTTTATAATTGCCCAAATATTCATATAGTTTGGTAGATTCGGAACCTTAATTGCCGTGATGGCTTATTTTCATTGATGCCAATGATCTTCAGCGCTTCATGCTGATTAGTTATGGCAGTTGAAGTTATCCAATTTTAAATTTCTTCTATAACAGCGATATATACATAGTCTACATCATCTGCACCATTTAAAATGTCTAGAAGATGTATCATAGACATTGATATCACCAACTTGGAGTGATGATACAGCAGAGGAAGAAGATACCTAAAGTAGGATGCATAGTTGGTGGCGGACGTCAATTTAGAAAAATCTTGCTATTGAAATGAGCTTATTTTAAAACTTTTACTGGAACCTATCAGAGCCCAATAACTATTTTCGTAATTCAAAAAACACACAAAAATGTTTCAAAGTTATTCAAAGTGAAGTTATTTGTCAGCAACCATATGAAGGCATCAGCTAATGAGTTTATTTAAAATACAGTCAAGCACTTGTAATAGCTTATGCAAATACGTCAACGCGCATATATATTTATGCACTATGTACATATATGGAGTGTATTAATATGATATATTATAAAGTATAATAAGCACTACGCCCTAGTCAAAGAAATTGTGAGAGATCAATTTAATATCCACTCGAAAAATATTATCGCTAATCCCCATTAATGATATAAGCTAAGGTATGCTATTTTCTATTGTCTTCTACAGTACCTACATAATTGAATACTCTTTGTCTTCATCTGAATGCGGATTACTTGGATTTCATGGTCTCTTTAATACCTTTATGTATATACCGACAACTTTCCAACGTGCAAATTTCGTATACAACTTGAAATACAAAAAATACGAAAACAAATAAAGGAAAAAGCGATGACAACTTTGCCGTTTATTGATTCCCCATCCAGGAATCTAGGCAGCATCACTTCTTCATTGAAAACCGAAACGGCCAACGAACCCCTGGAGAGCGATTTGTAGATTTCAGTCTGAATCCTGATTGTTGAAGGTAAGGGATGCCGCGGCACTTTTCATTTTATAGTCCTTTCTTCTTATCTGCGTTCCATGTGGTGGGCGGATTTCATGCCGTGCGGTTGTTATTTATTTCGCTACAATATTTATGTCATTTAAAGCAATAATTTACGAAGGGACTATTTTACCCGAATGAACTTTGAAATGTATCATACAAATGAAGAAATTGTAACAAATAAAAAAGAAGTCATTGCAACCCCTTGGACACCAGGATGTGCACGTAATTTATTAAAGTGTTGCATAAATTATTTTTGTTCGTTTACGATGATGGGTGTAAGCAAAAGGATAGAGGGAATTTTCATTATTTCAAAAATGCAACAACAGGAAAATGGCTTTGTTTTCTAATAAATGAAATGTGTATAAAACACAAATATTTTCATCCTTATTAAACAATATACATACAAATGTTTCTACATTAGTCCTCCATGGTACTCGTATGTATAAAATTATACCCAATTCTAAGATTTTAGGACGAACAGCTTATTTTACACTAACGTGTCGTCCAGCTATGAATATTTCCAAATGAATCCGAAGAGAATATATACATATATATGATTATCAGAGAAAAAAATACTCATATATGCATAAGTATATATTTAATCCTTTCATTTAAAGAACCCGTCTCAAAATCATGCTTTGAGCATTTTGAATTTTCCTGAAAAGGAGCTTACGTCGATATCTAGCTACGTATGGGTATAGAAGAAGGACATTTTAATTCCATAGAAAGGGAGAAAAATAAGCAAAACAACTATAAGAAAAAATATTGAATACAAGGAATCAGATTGATTCATTGCTTTTTATCTTTATTTATGTTTGCATTGATTTTCTTATGATGTGAGTCATGCGTAAAATTACATATATTATATTTTCATGTTGAAAAATTACTTTGAAACGTGCGGTGCTATTTTTTGAATATTTTATGCATCTTAAATATCTTTCGCGCAAAAGATAATATTCCAAGAATAATCCTTCGAAGCCGAAAAGGCGGCGATTTATGGTGCTCAAAATCTGAAAAGGGTCGCTGGTATGTATTTGCCATCATCGACAAGCGATTACAGCATAATTTGTGTGGAAAATCGGAATCTTATAAGGGCAAGAGTTTACTACCTGGTCTTCGGAGTCCGATTGCTTTGAATAACAGTTCTATAACTTATGGCCCGGCGTCAAGCTGGGAGTTGCGCCCAAAAGTGAGGTCTCAATTCCAGTAGCGAATTAACGTTCGCTGAATTGTTCATCTTGACTATATTAATAGTGATTGAGCCCCTCAACAGAAATAAATGTTGGCTTCCAAGTCTTGAAAATGTTGCGACTTATAAGTATGTCCCAACTATATACCTTACAAAACCTTACACGAGGTAGCCAAATGGCAACGATCTCGGTGGCCAATCCACTTTTACTGACAATTTCGCTTTCTAATGCTGTCGTTGAATTATAATTGCCCGGTAATGTTCGGCATTTACTGGAACATGAGCTCCGGCTTTATCTCTGAAAAAAGGACCGTTGGTGCCATCAGCGTGAAGATTAAACCAAATAGTATGTACTATATATATTTTGGATGTACAAATAATTGATTCTCATATTTGTCTTCTGGATTTAGCTCACTCCAGAAATGGCAATTTTGTATTACTAAGCACGTTTATTTTGATAAGGTTAAAGGTCGACTATAAGCATGTTCAAGAGCCTAATTTGCGAACTCTCCGTTTATGGCTTAAGTTCTTACACCAGATGGATCTTATATGGGTGTAGGCTGACATTGACATTTCTTTTTTTTTTACTCTCGCTGATATTTTCTTTTGTACATGCGGTTTACGCGTTCTTAGCTCTATTTACGTCATGTAGAGTGTGTGTGGTAGGAAATTCATCCAAAAGATGATGACCAGCGAGCTACGGTTATCTGAGGTGAGGACCAAAAAAAATCGAATAATCTTCTACATTGTCTTAGATGAGTGGATGTAATCCCAATCGGACGATCTATCGTTCACAAAAAAAGACCACGAGTGTGGGCCCTTCAGCGATGATCTTCTGACTGATACAAATCCACTATACTAAAAGGAGTTCACTGGTAAGTTTAACTTGCATTTACAGAGGGATGAAGAAGACATTGCAATTAAATCGAAGCTGTGGATTACAAAAGAAAACCGTGGAACTATGAGTAGTCGGAATAGTAAGGTGAAGTCAAATATATGTATAATCCATCATCATTCATCTCAAGTCTATTCTTAAAGAAAGCCGTCGAAGATAGTTGGCAGCGTATGAAACAACAATGATATCAACACCAATACATCGGGTCTGGGAAAAGTTTTGTGGCGGTTTTGGGAGTATATGGAATTTAAATAACTCAAGAATAGCTGATTGCATTAATAACCATGGACGTTCGCTTGAATTGCAATTGCACCCTGCAAAACCTTCAATAAATAGCACATCCCCCACCTCTAGTAGCAGAAAGTCGCAGGCAGGTCAGGGACTTCCTGCTGCTATAAAAACTGTTCTACATTACTCGCCGAAATGCTACAAGTATTATCAAACGCCTCGGATCCATTCCGAAGGTCGAGAGAACTGCGAACATGAGGAATAAATTATCGTGGACCAACGACATCTTAAAAGTTGGATTACCCAATGTTTTAAAACGCTGAAAGACTCTTTCTTGCGGAGTCGTATCTGGGTTTTCCAACTCCAGATCTCCGAGGCCTTTTAGCTGGTATCAAGGCTACGTCAAGCTTATCGCTTGTGGCGATCAAAGCTCTCTCGAACTTTACAGAAAAACTTGTAACTGGATTAGGAGAGGCCTGACCCTTTTTGTGGTTAGGAAAGATATTCCTATCAGACCCGAACTCTCCTCCCTAGAAGACATTCTAGAGATCATAAGGCCCAGTAAGCCAACTTTTACGACTTATGGCTGGGAAGGCGCTGAACTGGAGGAAATAAAGGGCCTTTATAGATGTGCGTTGAATGTGATCAACTAGGAATTCCTTAACCTTTTGGTGCAAACTAAAGCCATAATTTTGTTTGGATTCGAGTCTATAACACTAAGGGCTTACAAAAAGGGGAGCTGGATGCTGATATGCAAACTTCTCCTACTTTAATTGAAATAGGAAATACAGGCTCAGATCTTGGGGCGTTGATTTGCTTTTCTGAAATAGATAGAGATGACTATCATATAATCTTTCCGAGGTAACAAGCAAGTTGACGGTCTTCATCTACATCTGATTGCAACAATGGTGTTGCAGTCTCTCCAGATTAACTTAAAAAAGGTCCTCGGTCTTACTCATTCTGCGTCTATTCAATGACGCAGAAAACATCATCCTAATCGTGGTTCGTAGACTTGGGACAGCTGAATACGTTTCGTATTGTCTTACCATAAGGTAAGATAAGAAGGACTTGTGTATAAGTGAAACGTTGCCTTTATGTTCTTTTACTTCCTAATCTCAGCGACCCCGGCCTAACCGTTGCTAGATTCGAGATTGCCAAATGTATATACTGGCTGGCATCGGCATATCTTGGCCATGATTGGAAGAAAGGATTGGCCTCAACGTCGGATGCGATGCCAACGCACAGCACACGGTATGGGGCAGCACCGACATTAACAATGGAGGTGCGTCGCAAAACTCATTGTTTGCAATATTGGCAAAGAGCCCACCTTTGTAACTAAAAACCGACAAGAAGCGCTAGATATCACTCTTAACACCAACACGTCACTCGAACGATAAAGAACTGGATAGTATTATCTGAATACCCCTTTTCAGATAGCAGGTACATTAAATTCAGTCTAAATGATGCTTTTCCACGACAACTAACATTCCGGGATTATCGGAAAACTGATAGCCGAAAATACAGATGAACAATTTGAAAACAATCCTCATCTGAACTCTTATGTCCCCTATGTAATACCAATGACCTTGACATGAAAGTTAAAGACTAACCCTGGCTCTAAGTCAGACACTAGCTGCTTTATGCCCTAGGACAAGAAAAAGTTACACTAGTAGACATCAGCACTTGGACCGTATAGAAGTGAATGCAGGTAACCTTCAACCAAGCAAAATGCACAAGAGAGGTGCATTGGGAATCATATAAGGAATCCCTAATTCAAATAGCTATTTGAAGAAAACCGACGGTTTATAGATGTCTTTAAGTGTTGATGCATTGCTTTGAGACAACTTCTTTCCCGGTAGTTTCCTACCACCCGCGGACCAAAAACTGGCAAAAAGTCGTCGATATCCGATGACTGCATAAATAACAATGATATGCCTACTATGGAAGTGGTTAACTTGGCTGTGAACACGGAAGTGTTACCCAATCTGTTTAAAAAGAGTTCACCGGTAAAGACGGCTCCTCTAGGGGTTTACACCGTTTCTAACAATAGAATCGAGTTGCCGTGGCGACAGATCGGCAAAGCGAAATAGAGAGGGAGACGTAGAATACGTGTTTTTTCACTACCCGTGTTACGCAAATGAAAGACTGATACTGCGCAATAAATTCGGCGAATGGCCGACTGTAGAAAGCATAGCCAAATGATCTCTAGTAAAAAAAACTTGATTGCGGAAAGTGACGTGGCGACTAGAATTCATAGCGATCTTAGATGTCTAGAACGCATACGCAATGCTAATGTTAGCAGTAATTTGCGAAACAGCAACTGTTTTACACCGATCATCGCGAATTAAACCTAACGGTGATTCCGCAAAATGAAAGTTCGGTTCGCGAATGTTCGAGGGATGTATTTTTAGCCAGTAAGAATCCAGCACTACCGGTGGAATACGCCCATTGGTGACTATGCATTTTTCCACCTTCCTACACTATAAAAAAACCTACTCACGGCTAGAAACAACCTTAAAAGCACTACTGCTGCCAAGACTAAAATTCACGGTGTGGTTGTGTGTTTAAAAGAGATAAGCTGCTCTGGGCACTGCACAGCTTCAAAATATTCAAGCCTGCAGAGCCAGACGGTATAATATTTGCCGAGTTACAAATGTCCTTAGACATCATCCTTCCAATGCTAGTGAATATTACGAAGAGATGCGAAGAGACGAAAAATATTCTCATGTTGTTGCAAAGGATTTCAGATCTCAGGTATCTACGACTTTTGTCTATGACTCAATATATATTGTAAAGACAAGTCAGTGGAACTGTTCATACATTCACTGGCTAGCTACACCAACAATTCCTACATTAAAGAGAGTACGCAATGGTAGCGTTTTTGGACATAGAAGTTGTCTTTAACAACGCCAACACGTCCGCAAACAAAACAACAGGAGTCTGGAGTATCAACGCTAAACTATATGTGGCTTCTGCTAAAAGATGTGTTAGTAGAGGCAACCGGCAAGGCGGTATCTTTTTACCCCATCTCTGGAATTAAGTGGTCAATGAACTGCTGATATACCTGGAAGTAGGTAATAGCAGGGTGGTTGTCTGTGATGCGGATGATATTGCTATAGCCCTCTTAGGAAAGCATTTCATCTCAGACTAAGCGTATTGCTGTCTTCTTTTTCAGGAAATATGGTATAAAATTCCAATCATAGACCCACTTTCAATCAGCTTAGTCTTTTCCGATATAGCGAATATCTGGTCTCATCTTTGACAGGAAATTAAACTGGAAACCTAATATTCAAGAAAGAGTTAAGAAAGCTATAACAACTCTATTCTCTTGCAAAAAAGCCATTAGGAACTAATGGAGCCTTCAACCTAGCATCAAAAACGTGATACCTGCAAAGGATATCAGGCCGCTTTTAAATCCTTAGACTCAGTCTCAAAAAATTCTAAAACCGCCCTTGACTGCCGATCATCTCTCAGGGAGATGGAAGAGCATTTCAACAATTACTTTCTAAAATTGGAATCATTCTATCTGTCCTTTCTGAAAAACGTACCATCGTACGTACACCAATCGCGACGTGCAAACTAAAACTAAAACTGGATGCTATTAGAAGAACAAACCTTTGGAAGACCGTTGCGTTAACATGTCTAGCGACCTAGCAAACTGTACAAAACTGGGTCTGAAATACTCTAAGAGTTTGATATTTCTAAATAGGAAGCATCTCAGCGCTATTATAGGTGAACACTGTCTATAGGCAAGCATACAAAAAGGCTTGGCGTTTTTATAAGCGACAAAGAGGAGGAAGAGATAATCCTCCACCTTCTGCATATGCATATCTCCAAGTTTTTTCTACAATAATTTAAGCCGTCTACACAATACCGTATACCATATACGTTAACAGTCTCCTACGCGTCGTCAGAGGCTTAAATTGGTTCCAAGAGTAGGAGGATCACAGATCAAAGTGACATGACAATAGGCCTAAGAGGGTTTATTTTTTACAACGGCGAGCTTTCCATAACCTGATGATTGACTATGTGTGTACTTATAAACGTCTTATTCGCATTTAAAAATGTAGAAAAATTCTGAGAAATTTCGCCACCTTTTCTAATACGAGTACTAAGTACTGCGATAAAGTGAACAACGGTGTGCAGGATTATAAAATATTTTGTACTATTTACAAAAGCTTTATTAAAATCCACAGCATAGAAATGGTTCGCTGGTTATTAGTCTGGCAAACCATTGTCCTGAACTATTTATAGAAAGCTGGATAAAAAAAATGATGTATCGGTTCCTCATGAATTGAGCGTCAAAAACATGATGGATAAATATAGCATTTGGTATTCGTTGTTGAAACGTCATAGTCATAGTCAGACACTGGTTCCGGTCTCGGCAGAACCCTTTCAATGGCATTATGCTGGCTTCAAGACAAGCCGGTGATAACCACGTCGCCAACTATTCAAAGTATTGGCCGTTGCTATGCCATTTTTCTCATCTTTCAGGCAATTTATGGATACCACGCCAATAAAATTGTTCGCCTTTTGAACCAAACCAAAAAGTCACCCAATTTTCGACTTCCTCGTAGGATTCGAAGTGCTGCTCAGCTAATGCGTGTCCCATCGATGAAAACAAATGGTAGTCGGAAGGAGCCAATTGTGGTGAATACGGCCGGTGGGGTAGCAACTCCCAGCCAAGTGCTTTGGTTATATCCTGAACCAGTTTTGCTTTGTGGGCAGGTGCATTGTCATGGAGCAAAATTACCGTACGTATCTTCTGGTCGTTTTTCGATCAATGCATGGTTCAAATTGATCGTTTGTTGTCGGGACTAATTATCGTATTAACGGTTCCACACCTTTCTGGTCTCACCAGACACACATTATTGTCTTCTTGTCGAATCGATCTGGTTTTGCAGTCGAAGTTGATGGATGTCCAGGACTAACCCATGATTTTTTCCGTTTAGAAATCTGAAAATAAATCCATTTTTCATCTTCATTAACAATTTGATGCAAAACTGATTTTTGATCGTGTCTTTCAAGCAAAATTTCACAAGTGGTTTTTCGGTTTTCCATCTGTCTTTCATTCAATTCATGTGGCACGCATTTTCCACACTTTTGGATTCTTTCCATAGATTTTAAACGGTCAGAAATTGTTTGTTGTGCAACATCGTTATCTCTGAACCGTTGAAACCATCTTTTGCATGTTGCTTCTGATAGACCATGATCACCATATGCCTCGATAAGCATTCGATGTGACTCTGCAGTACTTTTCTTCAAATGAAAACAAAAAATTAATGCTATCCGCAAGTCATCGTTTTCTGGTACAAAATTCGACATTTTTAACACGATAATATGATGTTACTTTCTCAATGACTTGATATATACTATGTTTGACAGATGTCATTGCAACCAAAAAAAAAAAAAAAAAAAAAATTAAGGCCCGTTCACAAAAAATTTAGCCCATCGGGACATTTGTCTCTTGACGCTCATTTTATACCGGTACACCTGGTATTTGAGTCGTTTATAAAAATGGAAATGGACCTACAGAGAAAGATTTCGTGTTGCCACCATTCGTTCCTTTCTGGAATCAGCTGATTTAAATCAATGTTGAAGACGACAATACTGGCATATCCTACATTCAGTTTTTTTCTATTCCAGAGTGTTTCTTTGCATGAGGGCATAGTTAATTACAATCTGCATTTCTAAAGGTAAGCGAAGCCACCGTTTTAAAGGTTATTCTTAGTCCGTCTTTCCAGTTTAGGCTCCCAAACGGCTATGTCATAGGTGAGAATTGGTCTCACGACCTTGGCGAGGTGCTAGTGCATGATTTTGTCTTGTCAGTTTGGACTTACAGTCTTCTTGAAAGAGTGAAGGATAACTAAAACCTTTTTATTTTACACTGCAACATTTTCATTCAAACTCAGTTTGGTGTTTAGAATAATTGCTTGACCTGGCACTCCTCAAGAAACTGAAAAGGATCTCATGTACGATGATTGGTAATAATACAGTGTAACTACATATTTGTTATAAAGAGGACTAGCTCCGTTTTGGCTGGATTTAAGCTAAGGCCACAGCTACTTGACCAAGAGGAGAGTATGCCCAAGGCATAGTGGAGAATGTAAGAGTCTCAATGGGCGTTTGCTTGATACACGTATAGCGAAGTCATATGCGAAAACTATCACACCACATCTCGCGTTCTCTAATTGTTAATCAGCCCATTAAACACATTCCTCTTATACAATATATCAAAAGAGTTACCTCAGTCCAGGCACAGGTTGTTGATTAAATATTGGGTCTATAACTTAATTCGTGCGGTTTGCTAAGAGATGGCGTAACTTGTATTATTCCATTGTTATTATTCCATTGTTATTATTCCATTGGAACATGCGTTGGAGAGCAGAATCCTTGGGTTACACTCAAGCAGCGATTTCAAAACATTTGAAAGCAGATGGATATATTCAAAAGCAAGGAAATTGGGTTCCACATGAACTCAAGCCGAGAGACGTCGAAAGGCGGTTTTGCATGTCCTAAATGATGCTGGAACGCCACAAAAGGAGGTCATTTTTGCATCGGATTGTTACTGGTGATGAAAAACGGATACATTACGACAACCCCAAGCGCAAAAAATCATATGTGAAACCCGGCCAACCAGCCATATTAAAGGCAAAGCCGAATATACATGGCGCGAAGGTAATGCTCTGTATTTGGTGGGATCAGATGGGTGTGCTGTATTATGAGCTGCTAAAATCGGGTGAAACCATCAATGGACAACGCTACCGAACACAATTAATCCATTTGAAGAGAGCAGTGGCCGAAAAACGCCCGGAATATGCCACCAGACACGAGGCAATAATTTTCCATCATGACAACGCTCGGCCCCACGTTGCTATTCCGGTTAAGAACTATTTGGAAAACAGTGGATGGGAAGTCTTACCCCACCCGCCTTATAATCCAGACCTTGCCCCTTTCTGACTACCATTTGCTCCGGTCGATGCAGAACGCCCTCAATGAAATACGGTTCATATCACAGCAGAGTATCAAAAATTGGCTTGATTTATTCTTGGCTGACAAGCCAGCGCAGTTCTTTTGGGATAGGATCTACAAATTGCCAGAAAGATGGGAAAAAATCATAGCTTCAGATGGGCAATACTTTGAATAATACTATTGTACATGTTTTTCTTAAATAAACGTTCAAATTTTGAAAAAAAAAAACCGTACGAATTAAATTACATACCCAATATCTTTCTATTTATCAAGGAGTCCTGGATTTCTGCAAGGTTCTAAGCAACATATTACCTCACTCTTCAAAATGGTTGACATCCCAAATAAGTACTGAAATAAAGTAAAGCGAAAGTTCGCGCAATTTGCAACAACAATTGTGTTATGTACTCATATATACATTATCATGGTTAATGGCCTTAACGCAGACTCTATGAATACTTATGTATGTAATGTACACATATCTTTGAGTCATATGAGTTGCCAAAGCAACGCTGATTCTGTCTAAAATCATCTCAAACATGAAAACAACGTTGGAAATATAGTATGCTTAAAATATAAAATTCTCATCCTTTAAATGCAATTTGCACATTCTTCCGTTTGACTAACTCAGAGCTTCTGTAACACCAAAAGTATTTCTGGTTTCGTCCCGATGGGAATCCACATAATCCCATTTGAATGCGAAACGTGCCGAACAAATTCGTACTCAGCTTAGAGTCGAGTAAATGTGTTTACATACTTTCTTATGTTGTGGTTGTTAACACCATAGCATTTAATTGAATTTCTTGTTATCGTTTCTTTTCCACAAGTTGTTTCTTATTTTTATTTTTGGCATTACTATTTAAAAAAAAAATATATATATATATATATATAGAAAGGAGGTACAACATAATCATGTAAATGCTTACTACTACTCTATGGCAAACAAGCAGAAAAACTTGACGATAAAGTCAAGTTGTATATAAATAGGTCGTTACACTTTGTGAGATGAAATCTACTTTACCATTATTTAATGTAAATCGATGTTTTCAATTATCTAAATGCGTGTGCATCCAATTTACAATTTGTTGTCCCAAGTGGATTTTTCAAACCCGAAAATGAAATGACAGGGTCTTTCAAAAGTTTTTATTTTTAAATAAAACATGTAAAAACTTAATTTTTTCTGGTGTTTTTATTTTTATAAAAATATAGCTCTTAATAACATCACTTAAATATCCACCACGAGCACGTCACAGGCTCGCCTACTAACATCAAAATTTGGATTTGTTCACACATTACTGCATTAAGTTAATCCATTTCGTTTGGAATTGTTTTTTAGCTGTGCAATTGTTGTTAGCTTATCCAAATAGAATTCATGTTTCAAAAAACCACAAAGAAGGTAATCTAATGGTGATAAATTGCATGATATACATAGGTTGCCACCAGTTTATGTACCCGTTAGGTGAAATTAATCGGCTCAGAGAACTCAGACTGCTCAGTGTTTGCACAGGTTGTGTTACTCATAGCTCCATCCTGTTAAACATAAAGATCGTCTGTGTCTATTTGCTCAATTGACGCCACAAAAAACCCTAGTCTATAGCACTCTAATGCCTGAGAACATCATGATATCGATATTGAAGGTTCTTCAGCAACAATTTGTGCTACAGCAGCAATGTTCTCAGTAGAGCGTCCACTTTTTGGTCTACCAGACCTTTTTCGGTCCTCGAAAGAACCAGTTTCTTCAAATTTTTTCGTTAACCTTTAATTTGTAGACAGCATATACTTGGTCTTGTCCTCACTGACCGTTAAACCCATGTTTGCCGTTTTCATGACAATTCTCACGAAAGCGCCACTGACATCAAGCTACTTTTTTCCAATTATGTCAATATTATGGGCGTATGTGACTAATTGGACGGATTTTTGAAGATTGTTGATTGATGTCTCTGTTAGTTGGCACAGTTCAGAGGATCTCATTTTTTAAAGATCGGATAACCAATGCTGGGGCTCCATTCATCGGGCATACTATCCTGTCATATTTTACAGACGAGTTGGTGTATGCTCCTTACGAAATCATCGCCTGTCGCTTTATAAGCTTAGATATGGATATCTTCACTTCATTCATTTCGGGTGGTCGGAATTTTTGGTCTGTACTAACCAGGTTGAAACGTTTATTCTGCCTGACAGCGGTATTTGGCCCTCTATCGCCGTTATACAGTCTACAGAAATGCTCTTTAAAATCCTCAACATTGACTGCGACTCTACTACTATGTTTACTTGTTAGTCTCTATAGGCTTCGATTCGGGGTTTGTCTCCGTTGCATGTTATTTTTTACCATTTGGGAAAACTTTTGTATCTCACACCTGGTGTAGCATCTCTCAATTTCCACTTGAGCGCGCTTCTTATCCTCCTTCTTTTTTCTCGGTGTACGTCTCTCCACTTCTACTCATGGAGCTGGTGAACAGCTCCAGTTTTTCTACGCACCGCCGCTTTGTATGCATCTTGCTTCGCTGCATGTGCCTGCCAGCATTCGTTGTCAAACCATGGATTTCGTTGTGGTGGGCGAGTGAAACCCAAAACAAAAAAGGCTTTTTTGGCCCTTCAGAATGTTCGGGCATCCATAAAACTGGAGGAGTTTCCTTACGTCGATAGTCAATGTGGTTGACGGTTGATTTATAAGGAGCTTTCCAAGTCCCCTTATGAATATTGTGATGTGGAAATCTCGTGCATTGTGTCGCCCCGCCACAAAGTTGATTAGCCTGAAGCCGTTTTCGGGGGTGGTTTTGACAGGCTATACTTTCCGACAGTACTATCAAAGATTCCTAGCCTTGCATTAGAATCGCCAAGGACCATATTAGTGTCATAGGTAGGGCTTTCTTCGCAAGTCTTGTCCAATAGCTCGTAGAATCTATCTTTGGTATCGTAATTTTTACCTATGCGCGCCTATGAAATTAATGTTGGCGAATTTAGTCTTATTGCGGATAGTTACGAGGTGCTCGGTAACACTTAACACGCCGGAGACTCCAGCCTTCTTGTCTAAGCCTACCTCTATGAATAAATCCGCATCCAAATAGGTGCTGCTTTTTCCGTCGATAACAATCGTCGTAGTAGATGTCGCAGTCTCTATGTTCTCTTTTAGTTCGGCCCAAATCATTGCATTTCTTGTATGTCGATAGCATCAGCTTTGTAGCGGTCGTGGCCTATTAAGAGACCTAACATTTCACGTACAGATCATACTGAAGCCATTCTATAGTATTGAGATCAGAGGATTGAGAAGGTCAACTCAAGACCCCAAATTTTTTGAGAGATAGTCACTCTTTTACTATGTTTGAGGTGAGCTTCGGATCGTTGTCGTGTTGAAAGACTCATTTTAACAGCATTTCTTCTCCTGCATAGGGCAGAATCACGTATTGCAGTAGATATACTGTACACGAAACGATTTATTATGCCGTCAATTTTATGAATTGGCCCGATTCCATGGTCAAAAAGCAATCCCAGCTCATTAGACTTTCTCATATGTGCATTGCTGTCGCTCTGGTATACCGTGGATTCAGTCTCTCTTAAACCGTTTGAGCATGTCAGGTTGAGTTCCGACTCATCTGAAAAAATCTGTTTCCATTTGGCAACAATCTAACCGATACAGGATTTCGCAAACTCTAGCTTGACTTTTCGATTCGCACTGATAAATGAAGAAAAAACGTACCATATTCAGTTATACGTCTTTGGATCGACCTGTTTGATTTCCCAATGTTTAGCTGATTTAAAGGGACCTCTTCTTTTTATTATTTTAATGATGGCTCGATCATTACGTTAATTGTTTTAAGTGGTCTACCTTCTCGTTGATTGGTGTCTAAGCAACGAGAAAAACAGAAATGGCTTATCATTGTTGATATGATGGAGTGATGAATATTGAATTTGTTGTCAATTGTAGTCACTGTTTTTCCTTTGTTAAAATCGTTTATTATTCGCTCTATTATATATGTGGTCCGGCACCCAACAAAGGTGAAGGTTGAAATGCTCTGCCATCTCCGTAAGAGATGGCGATTGTCCGAAGAAGCCAGGATAGAGCTTCTTTAATCGCCAAAATTTTCACCTGGAACACGCTTCAGCGATTTGGAAGACGGAAGGAGAAGCTTAGATTTAGCTTATCTGATAAAATACCGTCACCAACTCCACTATCGGTTTAAGATCCATCTGTATAAAAGTGGATTGACTTGTCCTCCATGAAAGCATCTTCCTCCCAGAAGGACCTAGGGAGATAGCATACATGAAAGCCTTTGTCAAACCAACATTCAGGTATGGTGTAATCGATGTGAGGATACCTAATATATTAAGAATATTAGCGTGGGAAAATAAATTATTTGTCCACTGTGTTGTCGCTTTAAGGCGAATAGCTGCAGTCGCCAGCTGAAAATATCGAGGGGTGTCAAGTGAAAAAGTGCTAATGCACAGCCATGCTGTCTTTTGTACCTTGCTAAGTTTGCTGCAGTTGACTGCATTGTCTAAGGCCGTTTACCAGACAACCACCCCGACGTGTAGCTAGTGGTAATGCTAGGTTGAAGGCACCATTTGTTCCCAATGGTTTTTTTGCAAGAGAATAGATCTGTTACAGCTTTCTTGACTCTTTTTTGAATTTTAGGCTTCCAGTCCTGTGAAAAAGGAGTCCCAGATATTTTACGGTATCCGAAAACATTAAACTGGTACTGTTTATTGAATGTTATATTTCCTGGAAAAGAGGACAAAACCAGTTTTATGGGGGCTTACGCTCAATCCACAGCGATATGCCCAACGGGTTATTCTGTTAAAATTTAGCTGATGGAGTTATTTAATGTTATTAAAATTCATACTTGAGACGGATATAGCAACATCATCTGCATAGGCAATCACCCTGCTACGACCCGCTTCCAGGTATATCAGCAGTTCATTAACCACTAAGTTCCAGAGAGGGGAGAAAAGACACCGCCTTCCGGCGTACTTCTGCTAACACAACTTTTAGCAGAAGCCCCATCCAATCCATCAATCCTTTTCTATATATTTTGAGGGACTCTTTGTATGATTTGGAACTCAGTCACTTTTCTTGTGATTTTTGCAAGGTTGGAAAGTTTGCCACAGGTTTTTTATTTCTTCTAGGTTGAATAAAAAGGCAGAGAGCAGCCATAGGCTGATAGAGAGTCAGGGTGAATTCCTTGATCTTGGCGTGAATTCTTCACGGTGGCCAGTCGGTTTGAGGAGTATTCTTTTCTGCATCTTTTTCGTTTGGTGTTCTTAATTTCTTGTTTATTGAGCTTTAAAAAAAGTGATTTTTAAAGAAGACAGTTAGCCTTTTGGGAAGCTAAATCAGTAAATGATTTTAGAACAACAACCTCATCCATTTCATCTTCTCTCATTAGTATTCAGAAAATTTGAAATCACAAATATTTACTCGTTGTATTATGTTAACATTTTCTGAGTGCAGCAAATGAAAATATCCACTACCATCTCAAGGATGTCAGCATCGTCAGCATCAATGTTCTGTTATGTATAAGGTGCAGAGGCAAGGAAACCCTCTTAATCTGATAGAAGCACTTTTATCTATTTTTAACGAAAGATTCTCCCTGTGGTCTGTTGATTGAGACTCAGTGCCACCCAGTCTGAAGACTGCCATCTAAAATTATTAAATAACCATTCGGTATTAAAATTCTTAAATATCTTCAATTCTTAAATTCTTCTAACATTTTGTTGAGGACATATACAAAGCTTATGTATTTTGTCGAGGAGTTCGTATAATATTTTATGACATCGTTATTCTTTTCTTTATAGAAACATGAGCAGACACGACTATACATATCTTAAAATTGCTTTTGCGAATTTTGTAAATTGTCGTTGGACGCTTACTCAAGTCCTAAAAACATAGGACTGCTCATACAACTTTTCCCACTTCATAGCGTTTTCTGAATGCCTGTAATGTTCGGCTTCCCTCGGTCTTTGAATTCCACCAATTCCAAAAATCGTTTTCCTTGTTTTGCTTTGCTTGTTTGTCGACAGTGAAGCTTCGATTAAAATTAATTTTTGATATTTTACTTTGCATTTGGTAATTTCTTTTTAGTCGGATTGTTAAAAGGTTAGAATTATATATTTACCCAGACTGGTGGAACTTTTTGTCATATCTAAGACCACAACGACGAAGGCTTATTTGATAGCTGAGGTATTGTACAAATAAAGAATATGAGTACATATATTATGCATATACATATATATTTTGGAATATCAAAACCGAGAAGAATCAAAAAAAGGACTGATGTTAAATCGGGTGGAATTTTATATGATTATGTTTCCCTGACAATTTTTTGTGATATAAGAAACAGCATGAGTAAGTTGTAATCTCCTTATAATATACAAGTGTGTACAAATTCTCAGATACATACTTTTTGTGGTTTGTTTAATGAGTTCTATTGTACGATGTTTGAAGCCTTCAGTGAGTAAAAATACATTTCCACATATTTTTAATTCTGCAGCATACTCGTACTATATACGAGTATTAGGTTTGCTAGTCGTCAAGTTGTGTTAACCTATCTGTACTCTTAACTATCAAATTCTTCAAGAAAATTCCAAGACAAATTTATATTGAGTTTGATTATCAGCTGGAGCAATGCAAAAACAAGTTTCTATCAACTTTTCATTGCAACGATTGGCAGACAGCTTTTTCCATTATTTTGCAATGACGACATATTTTATTTTGGATTAATTTTGTAGCAAAAGTTCTTTGATATATCCTTAAGCCAGAATGAGCAACGAAGCCATTGGTTGATCCGATTTTTAGGAATCTACATAAAGATCGCAAACGTAATCGTAATCTACAAAATTGAGATTTCCGGAGTGAAATTGACGAATATATGAACAATATGATTTGCACGAACTTTTCCCGTAGCAGAGTTAACCTCTTTAAGTAAGGGACTCTCTTAAATTGAATATGCTTACCTACTTAGTGACTTACTTCTTTAAATGGCGTTTCAGTCCGGTCTAAACCGATACGGCTCTTCAGTTAATGTGATCTGTGGCTAACTGCCTCAGGTTGAGCACTCGAACATTGATTAGCACGAGTAGCTCTTCGTTAGATTTCTTTATCAGATTTCATAGAGGAGCCGAAGTCACATATATAATTCACGGTAATAGCAGCCAGTGATGTCGAAGTCATCAGCAAATGCAAGCATTACATATAATTAGTTGGATAGACTTTTAGTAAATTGTGACTTTGGTGTTGACTTACGAGTTTCGAACAATTTTGTTAAGTTCGACTTGTCTACATCATTTTTTTTTTTGACATTAAAGGTCTCAGAGAGATTGTTTCCGACCTTTACAAAGCAGCGAGCGCTCTCTATCTTCATTAGCAGGGATGCCAAGGCTAGACAAAACTTTGTATTGCTCGTCTCTGTAGATGCTGTTATATCCAACATAAAGTAGTAATGTCCATCGATTTGGACTTTTTGGGGGTTTTTCCAGGATCTGTCATACTATGTATATTTGTCCGATTGTGGAGTAATAGAAAACAACCATATTGTTAATAAATGGCTTCCAACGTTCGCATCTGATGACAGATAAGACCTTATATGCGTTAGCAGACTGCCTCTATAACTGGTGCAGTTAAGAAATAGTCCTTTTTTGTGAATCGGGCAAACGGTGCTAAGGTTCCATTTTATTTAATTACCTAGGCAGGTATGTCGTCCGGTCCTGCAGTCTTCCTGTTACTAAGCATTGATATTTTAATCTTCTCATGCTCTTTTCTTTTCTTCCAGGGAAACCGATGTTCTTTTCTTTTTTTAGTCCTAGAGGTCACGGAACGCTCTCGTTTTTCTATCATATGCAGTGCTACTTCATAGGCGAGTTGCTTCCCTACGTGTGCTTTGCACTCTATCAAAACATATTGGGTATATATTTTAATTCGTGTTTTTTTTTTTTTTCAAAATTTGAACGTTTATTTAAGAAAAACATGTACAATTGTATTATTCAAAGTATTGCCCATCTGAAGCTAAGACTTTTTCCCATCTTTCTGGCAATTTGTGGATCCCATCCCAAAAGAATTGCACCGGCTTGGCAGCCAAGAATGAATCAAGCCAATTTTTGATATTCTGCTCTGATGTGAACCGTATTTCAGTGAGGACGTTCTGCATCGACCGGAACAAATGGTAGTCAGAAGGGGCAAGGTCTGGTCTATAAAGCGGATGGGGTAAGTCTTCCCATCCACTATTTCCCAAATAGTTCTTAACCGGAAAAGCAACGTGGGGCCGAGCGTTGTCATGATGCAAAATTATTGCCTTGTGTCTGGTCGCATATTCCGGGCGTTTTTCGGCTACTGCTCTCTTCAAACGGATAATACAGCACACCCATCTGATCCTACCAAATACAGGGCATTACCTTTGCGCCATGGATATTCGGCTTTGCCGTTGATTTGGCTAGTTGGCCGGGTTTTACATATGATTTTTTGCGCTTGGGGTTATGGGTCGTAATGGATCCATTTTTCACCACCAGTAACAAACCGATGCAAAAATGACTCCCTTTTGTGGCGTTCCGGCAGCATTTCGGACAAGTAAAACCGCCTTTCGGCGTCTCTTGGCTTGAGTTAATGTGGAACCCAATTTCATTGCTTTTGAATATATCCAGCTGCTTTTAAACATTTTGAAATGGCTGCTTGAGTGACACCCAAAGATTCTGCGAGCTCTTCTTGTGTTTGGCAACAATCTTCATAGAGTAATGCTTTCAGTTTTTCATCTTCAAACTTTTTTGGCTGCCCAGGACGTTCATCGTCTTCTAAGCCAAAATCACCACTTTTAAATCGTGCAAACCACATGTTCACCATAAACTTCCACCAAAATACGATGACTTTCGGCAGCAGTTTTCTTCATATTATAGTAGTGAAGAAGACCTCAACGCAAAAACACTTCTTCAGACACAAATTTCGAGATATTTGAGTGAAAAAAAATTATTGTTGTTTACGCTTCAAATGAATGACATATACTGAAATGACGTACAATGACAGTAGCTTTCCAACGCATTTTCCAATGGAATAATAACAGTGGAATAATACAAGTTACGCCATCTCTTGGCAAACCGCTATTAAGTTATATTCCCAATATATTTCTTGAAAGTGGCCATGTGAAATCCAGGATACTAGTTGGTTTGTATGACTTCTTGGCATCAATGTCATCGCTCTTCAGCATTTGACGTTGGTTGCATAGGACATATCAAGAGGTTGAGGGATATGTGATCGGCAAAAAACTCTGGCAGTTCGTTTGATTGAATACGCTCAATGTTAAATCTGTTCCCAGTATTTCTTCGTTGTTGTGGTATTTAAGATATCCGTAGATGTATCTTAGCTACAAAGAGGTAGTGGTCGAAGACTGTATTCGCTCCTCGGAAAGTTCGGATACATATAACACCGAAAAAGTATCTTGTCTTATTCGCAACATGATCAATTCGATTGACGGTTTGATGATCAGGTGACTGCCATAGATATTTACTGCGTGCTAGCTATCGTGGTGTTTCACACCACAGCACAGTTAATAGGCCAACCATAATAGACTTTGGTGACCTTAATCCAGCTTAATGAAATACTCGTATTTTATTACATGTAAATATGGTAGTGTTGTATGACCATAATTGGATTTTGCTCGGTTTCGTCAAGTTTCGTTAAATTTCATGGGACATTAAGTGCAGAAATGTGACAGCTGACATAAGTAAAATTTTTTCCTGTGTATTTAATTTATTTTTGTGACGATAGTTATCCTTTCCGTTGTAAGATACAATCATTTTGTCATTTTTTTATTTTCTTAATTTATTTTCGATTTTTATTTTTCCCGCTATGAAACCAATTCGACTGTAAACAATTTTACGGATTATTTAGTTCGCTTAAGTACAGGGTGCGGAATCTGGCATAGAAATGTTTGCTCCATTGTTTTGTACGCAGTATGGCGTGTTGAAGTTGAAGCCAGAAGTATTGTTTACCTTTTTCACGCATTTTCGGATACACAAAATTCGCCAATATCTATCAATACCGATTGTCATCAACGATACGGAACATCTGGATTTCCTCCAACGCTCTCTCTAACATCTTCATTGGAATTGACTACAGACCTGTGCTCAATAAACCTTGAGGACAAAGGACGAACTGTTTTGTTGAAATTCACAGAACCACGATATTGTTTTCAATGGTAGCCGATTATTTTTAATGTAAAGCGTCACTTTCGGTTGAAATTGTTATTTGTGGTTCAAGTTGTACTAAATTGACGTTTCCAAATCATCTTTATTAAAGCTGATCGATTGCAAATTTTCAAATTTATTAAACATTTCTATACCGAAGCTCCAGATGGTACATTAGTGGTACCTAGCTTGAATGTTTGAAAGGAATTAAGTAGACTTTACGTTTGGATTTGACATAAGGCGAATCTCACTGAAGTCTGTTATGGTTAGGTCTTTAGTCTGTTTCCAGACATGGTGTCTGGATTCAAGACTGCAATGACAGCAGCTTCCTGCCTTCCTATTTTGGCGGTATACCATATGTACGTAATTCTTCGAACATTGCTCGCAAGTTTTGTCGAGGAGCTCGTAGCTGAAATGGGCTGAAAAGTCCGTGCCGTATCTAAGAGAGGGCACCAGCATTTTCAGTTAGTACCAGCCTTCAAAAGATACGTGTATAAATTTGACAGTTGTCGGACGATTAGTTCTCGAGATATAGCGTTGTGAGTGAAGCAACTTTTGTTATTGTAAAAAAAAAAAAATGGATTCAAAGCAATTTCGTGTGTTGATTTATCATTGCTTTTTCATGGGAAAAATGCAGCCGATGCAAAGAAATAGCTTGATAAGTGTTACCCGAATTCTGCACCAGCCGAACGAACCAAATGGATTGAAAAATTTAAAAGTGGTCATACAAGCACCGAAGATGATGCACGCAGTGGACGTACAAAAGAGCCTGTTTCATCAAAAAAGTCCACAAAATGATTTTGAATGACCGTAAAGTGAAGTTGATCGAGATAGCTGAGGCTCTGAAGATATCAAAAGAGCGTGTTGGATATATCATACACGAATATTTGGACATGCGAAAGCTCTGTTCAAAGTGGGTGCCGCGTTTGCTCACAGTCGACCAAAAACAACAACGTGTTGATGATTCAGAGGAGTGTTGTCGGTATGTGACAATGGATGAAACTTGGATCCATCACGTCACACCAGAGTCAAGTCGGCAGTCAGCTGAGTGGTAAGCAATCGACGAACCTCGTCCAAAACGACCAAAAACTCAACAGTCGGCTGGCAAGGTTATGACATCCGTATTTTGGGATGCACATGAAATAATTTTCATCGACTATCTCCAAAAGAGGCATACTATCAACAGCGACTATTACATTGCGTTGTTGGAGCGTTTGAAGGACGAAATCGCAGAAAAATGGCCGCATTTGAAGAAAAAGAAAGTGCTGTTTCATCAAGACAATGCACCGTGTCACAAGTCGATGAAAACGATGGCAAAATTGAATGAATTCGGCTACGAATTGCTTCCCCACCCACCGAATTCTCCAGATTTGGCCCCCAGTGACTATTTCCTGTTCGCAGACCTCAAAAGAATGCTCACCGGAAAGAGATTTAAGACCGATGAAGAAGTAATCGCCGAAACAGAGGCCTATTTTGAGGCTAAACCGAAATCGTACTACATAACGGGTATCGAAAGATTGAAAAATCGTTTCAATCAGTGTATCGCCATCGAAGGCAACTATATTGATAAATAAAGTTGAATTTTGCAAAAATTTTGTGTTTTACTATAACACTGACTTTTCAGCTCAGGTGTAATTCTTTGGTAGCGATATCTTTTAACCTGTGCATATCAGTCTGATGTTGGCGAATTGAACCTTGAATATATTATAAGTGGTTCGCTTACGTGCCAAAAATGATGTGTCGTCATAGTTGCTCAGTGGGTAATCGTACATACCCAACTGCTACTGAAGATCTGTCCAATATTTGATGCTAATACTGAAACAGAGTATTTAACTCAGAAGGGTACAAAGAGTCTTTCAACACTTATAAATGTAAATAAAACCAGTTGTATGTGGATATCCACTCATTTATAATTATCCACCTTAGCTTTGCTTGGTGTCACGTATTCGGAAGGTTCATTTTCCAATAACTTGTCGCGTAAGCCTGGCTGAATTTGTTGGATGCCGTTCGTTAAATTGACTATGAGCACATCAATTGTTTGCGGTCTGATCGCATAGACGTGCAATTTAAGATAGTCTCAAAGAAAGACGTTAAATCGCACCATCCCGGTGGCCAGTTCACGTCGCCGCGGTGCAAGATAAGCATTCTTTCAAATCGCTCGTGCAGAATGTTCATTGTGGTATACGGTATCCATATAATTAAGTTTAAGGCACACGACTTATGTTTGATCTGTAATACTCTCCCTTGTCGGTTATGGCAATGTCAATTTCGTTTTGGAAGAAGGACGGACTGATGAATCCGTCATACCAAAATGACTTTCTTGGAATGCATTTTGTGGATTAGTGTCTTCTCAAATCCGATAATTTTGCATGTTTTCACATTCATTCATCTAAAACTTTTTTTCGTTGCTTTTCTCGGCTGGAGAACTGATTTTAAGAAAAATATTTTATGATTTGGAGTCGTTGCTCAACGCTGTAATCTGCTGTAATATTACTGCACAATTCACAATAAATTTGACAGATGTTGCTTTAACAACATGACTGCACTCTGACTTTGTTGCTTACAGGGAGTGTGTCGGTGTTAAGAGGTATTTGTTTTGGACAGTTTATAGTCAAGCTGACGGCTGATATCATCCTTTTATTCATTATTGTTTGATAAATCATCATGCAAAGACTTACGCTCGAGCAACGTAAGGATGCCCAAGGATCTTGGTCTATTCGTATACGGGATGATTCAATTGCTGTAACAACAGAAGCCAGGTAAATCATCCTTGTGACTTTGCTAATTGGGCCCTTGAACAGGCGGAAGTGTGAACAGTTTAGTGATGAGTCTTGCTTCTTCCTTAGCAATTACGGAATCATTTTTCATCATAAATGCGATACAATTATTTATCGAATAAAAAAACTCGGTCGTTTGCTCAACTTTTGCGTGTTTTATTTTAATTTAAAGTCTTACAGCTCTTATAAAAACACCTTTTACATATACACATTAAAAAAATTTTGTTTTTTGTCTCATAGAGCATTGCAACAAATCGTGAAATAGCTCCTCTTTTTTTTTTTTTTTTTTTTTTTGATATAAAAATATATGAAACTGATATAAAAATATATATAAAATAAAATCAATATAAAAGCTGAACTGGATTCTACTCTGGGTGAGTAGCCAAGACTAGCTGCCAAGACGAGCATCGCAGTGGTCGACCAAAAGAGGTGACGACTCCAGAAGTGGTGAGGAAAATCTACAAAGCGGTACTGGATGATCGTCGTCTGAAAGTGCGCGAGCTAGCTGTCTGCTAGCTCTGAAATGCCTCTGTCTGTAGGCATTTCAAAAAGTGCGGTACATCGCATATTATTTGAAAACATGGACATAAGAAAGCTGTGTGCAAGATGGGTGCCGCGTTTGCTCACACTCCACAGTGGTTCAGGTTCCAAAGAAGGGCGGTCATAGGGTTTTTTTTGGGCAGATTTACAATAAAATCATATCATTTTGGCCTGGAAAATGGTTGTAATGATTACTAGAGGGTTAGAACAAGACAAAAAAAGCAATTTTTTTTAAACAGAGTATATTCATGCATAAAATATTCATCATATATAAAAAACATAATCTCACAAAAAAAATCGGGTTATAATAACAATAAAATTAATTTTGTTTATCTTATCAAAACGTTGTATTTTATATGAAACAAGTGCTATTTACATAGTATTAAAAATTTCAAGTAATATAAGATAATAAATTTACAATAAAGCACAAAAACTTAATAAATACAACACTTTTTTTACTTATGCAGACTTCTTTTTATACTGCAACTTTCTTAAACTAGAAATAAGTGGATCTGAATTAAGGAAGCCTGTGCAAGAGATCCATGTAAGTAACATCTCGGGAATGTTTCCTAGTATTATCGCGTCTGAATAGTTTGATTGCCTCCTCAGATAATTCACCAATAGATATTAAAGAACTATCTATCACTTCTGCTCCGTGAATCAATACTTTATGTATTGATGACGGTAAGTTATACCAAGGGCATTCCTCCACAAGCATCTTGGCAGTATCAAAAGCATACCTCTTAAATTTTTCTGAATTTATTTATTTAATAACCAGAAGAAAGGCTCTGCAGAAGATGACTACATCTGTCAATAAGATCTTTTCTAATACCTGTTGTTTCAGATGAAATATCAGAGTAATGGAAAAATGTACGTACTGTGTTTCCATCATTTGATGTGCCACTTCCTCCACTTCGAGGTTTTCCTACCATTAAACCTAATTTTTCCCTAAACTGCCGTTGAACTAGCTTTTTTCTCTGAGCAAGACTAGCTTTATCTTCTGCAGAACGCGCTTGCCACTTTTTCATATTAATTCGATAAGAAACGTGAATAAAATACTCGAAAAATCTAATGTTTGAATGCAGAGGAGATAAGCCAAACTCAAATTTACTAGTATCAGGGACCTCTTTTAAGCATATATTTAAATCGTTCATCTCTTTTGGTGTTGCACCACAAATGTAACATCTACTCGTAGATAAGTCGCTAAGTGCAGAACAAACTTTACCATCTACCATCGTCAATTGTAAGGAATGGGTGATTTTAATTTTAATGCACTGAAGTAGGGACTAACTGGTTAATTTGGCTTTTGAAATAAACTTCTTTTTTCAAGTTACACCGGAATCGTCCATCTGTGATAAAATTGCTAATCTGCGACGTTTGGACCTCTCTCTGCAGTCTCCAAACTCCTTGCTGTATCACGTTCCACTTGTAAATAGATTGAAGAGATTCCTTTTGCTTGTCGTTGTAGTTTCCACATACTTCTCCATCAGATACTTTAAGTATGCAAAATTGGGTCTCATTTAACCAGCTTTAGTATTTGGCCACTAGCTTAGCTTTTCAACTCCTAAATTGCTTCCAATATGCGGCAAACCGTTTACAGAGATCCAAAAGGAGATTTCTCTAGCAATCAGTCTGGATATTTTCAGCATCCGGTAAGGAACTCGCAAGGGATCCAAACGCTCCCCGAAACCTTTCTGCTTCATTTTCTTTATTTTTTGAAGCTATCCACGTATTTAAAATAAGCATTCCGGTAAAAGAACACGTAATGGTTGTACCTGCAAAGGAAAAACACAAAAAATTAAAAAAAAAATTTTCTAGTACTGGACCTAGTTTCCTCAATGACCTTTAACAACCCTCAGAGCACCTAGGAGCACCTAGACTTTGCGGTTATTAAAACTAGGAAAATAAGAGATTACATTAATATATGACTCATTTATAGCGAATCGTGCCTTTATAAGTAAAAGCTTAGTTGAATATGGAAAATGGTTAAAACAAAAAAAGTGGAAGGTGTTTTTTGACTAGTTATGAATAGTCGCATTGTTAAGGAAAACATAATTACTTTAAAAATATAGTACATACCTTTAATTTGAATATCCATTGCACAACTGAACAATCACAAACAATAAATTTCTCTGAAAAATCACACTTTAAAAACAACACCAATTTAATTGAACGAATAAACTAATGAGCACTAATCAGATGTTACCACTTCCGGTGCACAAAATTAACTGTGCCGTATTTGTAATTGCAATGTTTTATATACCTATGAATAGAAGGGTTTTTTATGTTTCCTATACCGGTAAAATTACATCATGTTTGCAACATCGGTATTTCGGCCCTATGACCTACGGCTGAACCACTGTGCACTCGAGCAAAAACAGTGTCGTATAGATGTTTCAATTGAGTGTTCAGCGAAGTTTCACAGCAACAAAGCAGAATTTTTGCGCCGTTTTATATCAATGGATAAAACGTGGGTCGATCACTTTACACCCGAGACAAAAAAACAATCAAAACAATGGAGAAGAACCGGCTCCAAAGAAGGCGAAGACGGTTTCATCTGCAGGCAAGGTCATGGCTTCAATTTTTTGGGAAGCGCGTGGGATAATTTTCATTGACCATCTTGAAAAAGGAAAAACTATCAACGGCCAGTATTATGCGAACTTATTGCAACGTTTGAGGGAAGAAATTAAGCAAAAACAGCCGCATTTGTATAAGAAGAAAGTGTTGTTCCATTAAGACAATGCACCAGCTAACAAATCCGTTATTGCAATGGCCAAAATTAATGAATTAAAGTTTAAATTGATACCTCATGCACCCTATTCGGCAGATTTAGCCCCCTCGGATTATTTTCAGTTCCCAAACTTGAAAAAATTGCTCAGTGGTCAAAGATTTTCCAACGATGAAGAAGTGATGTCGGTAGTTAATGGCTATTTCGAGGAGTAAGACAGTTCTTATTATAAAAAGGGTATCGAACTTTTAGAACATCACTGAGAAAAGTGTATAAAGCTGAAAGGCGATGATGTTGAAAAATAAATAATTTTTTTTCCAAAATTTTTGTGTTTTCTTTGTTGGGTCGGATACTTCTGGGACCGCCATACAATACATTTTGAATTAAAATAGTTGCCACTATAATGTCATGAATTCTTATCTAACACTCGGAAGAATACTGATATAAAATCTGAAGCCAACACTAAAAGAGTTTATAGGAAAATGTGATGGCTTAACACCAGTAAATAAGAGGCGGTTACCACCGAGCTAATAAAATATCTCAAAATACTAAATGGATCGAATTATTCGAACTTTGATTTTCAGCAGCTAAATGTATGCGATTATATACTTTGTCTTTTTACAAATATCATACAATCTTTGGCAATTTTAGTCATGTAGTCAATTACCACGCACAATTTCTGGTTCGGTATCGGGTCAAACTATATATCAGCAAACCAACCAGGCACCTCAATTCTTCGCCAAAGTCAACAATTGGGCTTCACTTATGGCACTTTACGGCAAATATTAAAATTTTAAAATTTTAATTTATTAAATTAAAATTTATCTTCATTTGCACGCCCATTAACTAGATGTTGAATCTCCATGATAGTTAAATTAATGTAAATAAAAACTTTAATATTGTAAAAATCTAAAAGATTGAAAATAATCATTTCATAATCATAATCACACCCTGACTGACTTGAACTGCAGCCAACTTCAGACTGCTTTAATTTCCAAATCAGCTCACTGTCATAAGCTCAAATTTTGATACATTAGCCTTTTAAACGATTTTTATTTGAGATGAAATTCTAACGTGCTAGTGTGATTGCTTTATATTTGCCTGGAAAATCACAAGTAGCTATCGTTAGAGCTCTCCAGCACCTCAACGTGAATAAATCATTTGTGTCTCGAACCATAGCTCGTTACCGTGATACTGGCAGCGTTGCAAAACGCCTGGAGGTAGTCATAAAAAAACAACAACATCGGCAGAAATGGTTTGGAAAGTGAAGGCTCGAATTGAGCTAAATCCGCGTCGAAGTGGAAGAAAAATGGCTCGTGAGCTCAACATATCGTTGGAACGGATGCAATACATACTGAAAAATGAGATTGGGCTCAAGCGATTGAAGTTTCAAAAAGCACACTATCTTACACCGCAGCAGAAAAAAGTTAGAGTCAAAAGAGCAAAGGAGTTGCTACGCTTTCACGCTTACGCTTGGTTTTTTCCGATGAGTCGCCATTTGTTATCGAGCAATATGTCAACAAACAAAATGACCGAGTTTACTTGCCAGAGAGGTTCTTCGAAAATGTACACATTCGGACGGCCACCAGAAAGTAGGCAGCACCGATGGTGATGGTTTGGGCCGCCATAACCGCCGATGGTTGCTCTCCGCTCATATTTTTGGACCGTGGCGTTAAAATTAATGCGATCGTATACCGTGAAACTATCTTAAAGGCAGTATTGAAGCCTTGGGCAAACAATCATTTTGGTCGGAGACCGTGGACATTTCAACAAGACTCGACACCGTCTCACAAAGCGCGCGTCAACCAAGATTGGTTAAATAACAATGTTCCACACTTCATTTCTTCGACAAAATGAATTGCAAATTCTCCGGATGCAAATCCGTTGGATTTCTCTGTCTTGGATAATTTGAAGGCGAAGGTTGGCACTAAAAAATACCAAAGTTTGGACCACCTCAAACAAGCACTTCATTGGAAATGGGCCAAAATACCGCACAGCCACTTGCGTGCAGTTTGCGATGTTTTCTTCGGTCGTCTGAAGGCCATTATTCGCGCCAAAAGTGGACATATTGAAAACTACTACAATTTGAAAATTTATATATTTTCCAACACTTCTTGCTTTGGCACAATAAAATTTATCAAAAAATAAAAAAAATTATAGCATTGTTCAGATGGTTCTACCGATCACATCAATCAATTAATTGCAAGATTAGAAGTAGCAGATAAGAGATCATTAAAAAAAATTAAAAAGAGTGTTGGAGACAGAACGGAGATCTGGGGCACACAAGCACTTATTTTGTAAATATTAGACAGACATGGGATTCAAGAACGTTCCGAAAGGCAATTTCTAATCCACTGAAAAAGGGAGTCATCGATTCTAAAAGCACGCATTTTTGACAAAAGAGACTTATGCCAAACTCTGTCAAATGCGTTAGAAATATCAAGTGCAACTATCTTGCTTTTGATGTGCGCCTTGGTTCCACTTTTACACCTGTTGCTACGAAAACCATACTGCCGGTCATTTAGAAGTTTTTAGCGTTTTGAGATATTCCATGAGCTGACGGTTTATCAGCGTTTACATGACCGTTGGAAAAAGAGACGTAAGCGCAATGGATCTGTAGGAAGATAGAGAAGATTAGCCTTTTTTAGGGATGCACTGGGAAAATGCCGTTTTCCATCTGCTCGGAAAGAGACGTAAAGAGTAGGATTGATGAAAAAGCTTACGCTGTGGTTTGGCCAGGGAGGAAGAACACTTCTTCAGAAGAAGGGAAAATATACCTTTTGGACCAGCGGATTTGTTTATACTAAAATTTTTAAGTACTTTTTCAATTACACGAGTGCGAAAGTGGATTCGTCCCATGGAAGATTTGACGCACTCAAGTGTGTGCAAAATGTGCAGCAAACTGATTGACCTTGTCCAAAGATCTGACAGCTGGAATGTCATTGTAAATGAGAGTTAGGATGGAGGATGAGACAGAATTTCTAATGTTTTTGACAAACGACCATTGGGACATTGTAGTATTTTTTACCTCAGTTTTTTGTCGTATTGGAATTTCACACACTTAAGAAAGGCATTGCAGTCATTTCTGCCTCGTTTAAATTGAAAATCCCGATCGAAAAAATATTTCTCTAACCCTCACAGCTTCTTACCAGCTTGAGTTGTACCATGCATTTTCTTTTGGTTTGATACACTTCATCCGTTGAGGGATAAAGAATGTCATTCCAAAGTGAATGATGTCTGTGATCATATCAGCAGCGACATCCAGGTCGCTATCGAGGAAACATAACGACCAGGTAAAATTCCTAAAGAAGCTGTTAAGTTCGCTCCAATTGTCTTTCTTTTATTGCCATATGGTTCTTTAAGGAATCTTTACTCTAACTGTACGAGAAATTAGCTGATATGATAGGCTCTGACGAGCCTAGAGGGGATAGCGCATTAACCTTGTATTTATCAGGGTGAGATGTTAAAAATAAGTTCAAAGTGTTGGCAGTATGACTATCAACGTCTAGTATACGTGGGGACTCATTTACAAGCTGTGTCAAGTTGTTGTTCGAAGCGAAGAAGAATAATGGTACTAATTCGTAGCCAGATAGATTCAGATCAGAGTGTGGGTGGGGATCTACCTGCGCTTCACTATGTGCCAAAACAGCTAGTCTGTATTTACAGACGTGAGCGAACGCAGAAAAGTGATTATTTTTAAGCCACGTCAACCCTAAATTCCCTACTCATACTCACAAACAAATCACAAACAGAAAAGACAAACACCAACGATGCTAGCCAAGGCTGCGAAGTGAAAATTTTGCCATGGACTTACCGAATCAAATTGTTGTAAGTATTATGCCTGTTTACGAGTATAGTTTCAAATTCATTTTGTTTTAAAAATAAATGTTTTTTTTTTTTTCTTTTTGAACTATTCAATTTAATTTTACTTCGCATTGTAACTTAATGTACATGAGATTATGTAGTGATTCACTGTACATGTATCGAATGAAATTCTCGCTTTATGAAATTAATTATAAATCTTGTACTGATCGTTCGATACATGTACAGTTGAGTTGAATTACAGATCATCCAGCAGCACTCATCAGCCCACTCATGCAATCTTATTGTACATGGTTTGCATATTACCCCTTTTTGTATTCTGTTAATTGAGAGCAATCAAAAATTTGTAAATGTGAGTAAGTTGCATGAAAGTTGATGGCTGTCGCTGAGAGACATTCTCGTTCACTTGGATTTAGACCACCAAAGGGCTAACAAATAAATTGTAATTTCATTCGCTTATATTCCTTCCTTTGGTTCGTTATTCAGTCACAACAATTATACCATAGATCAATACCCTTAAATGAAACAGTGCACCAACAAAATTCATACATGCAAGCCCTTATTTATCGGTTGCAAGCAACATTATTATGACTGGGGGCGGGAGAGTTGGGATCCCGCACCGTGCTTTTTGTTTTTTTCTTCTATTGTTTAGGCATTTCATTAAATATTTTTTTGTACGCAGGTATTATTTTTTCTTGGTTGTATACTATTTATAATTGCCATAGATTGATCTTTACTAATCAACAAAATTATATATTTATTTCATAGTAAATGTGTATCTAATTTAATAAAAACTTCCACACTAGCTGTTGGCTCACCCTTTACAAAATCGTTTATTGTATATTGGTAGTTACATTTAGGTCAATAAATAAACTTTTACGTTAATCGTGTGACCTAACCAAAATCCATGTCAAGACTTTAAAGCATTAATGACGTTCTGAATTTAGCACTTGAATACGATATGTACATATACTAGCAATATTCATATACGTAATGGTAGTGGCGGTTTTATGGAAAAGTAATCGCAAGGATTGCACTCATTGTTTTTTTTTTTATAAACAGTCCTCCCTTTGTCCCTTTGGGAAATCATGGAATCCGTTTTTAGTATATTAAACAGCTCACAGGAAAATCTCACCCACAGGCCCAGTTGTACCGGTTAACCAACCCTTAGAAAAGAATTTGGTATTATGACAAAATAGAAAAAGCTTGCAGTACGGTAATACGGGACACGAATACCGCTACTTGACAAAAGCTATCCAATTTCAATTTGAGGGAGCGAAGTATATTCGCTGGTGATATATTTAATATTCTTTAAATTCTGTTTTGTGGTCGTCATTGGATATTACGTAAAATCTTTTAACAAGATTTTTGAGACACTTTTTTCCAATAAAATATTTCAGATAAAAGGGAATCAAATTCGAAATGCTTCAGACAACAGTAGAGATAAATTTGCGAGACGATATCTTTTGACGTCAAAGTTCAGATCTTTACACAGTTCTTCCTAAAATTTTAAAAATATTTTTAGAAAAAAAGCATTTAATGGGATAGGGGGTTGTTTGAATTAATTGCTATACTAATGCTAAATAATCAAATTGGATCCTCAATTAGACTTTATAATTTTTTCGATAACTAGTGATGATAAAAAGTTCTAATTAACATCACGAGTAAGATTGCATTAATTATTGTTTTTTATGGAAACCAAATACTGTAACATGAAAATAGGACATGCACCAACGTTAGTGCTGTTTTTTTTTTTTTTTAAATACTCGTAGAAATGACAATATTATCACACACAAGATGTCATCGCAGACGTGAAGGAGGTAACACCCTTTGTTCCGAAGGAAGGCCACAATTTGATCTTCGAATTTTCGAAAATTAAGAAGTCAGTGAGAACCGATGCACACTTGGGTAGCTCCATAGAGGTAAGTGCGCAAAAGCTCACTTTGAAAAAATGTTACTTTTCACAAGTGATAAGAAAACTGAATTTTTTTTTGTTTTAATGTTTTGCACTTAGTTAGTCAAGCGATCAAAGTTGACAAGTTTGTTGTGAAATTTGCAATTGGAAAAAAGTTAACCAAGTAGTTACTACTGTTTTTGCAAATATCTTTGTTATTTATTCTTTATTTGCTTATTTCAAAAATTAAAAAAATATTCTTATAATTAATTAGGGGGTTTTGAAGTACCAGTGTTTTTTTAGACTTTGATTTCATTTTTGCATAATATCTTTTGTTCCGGCAGAAGTTTAGCAGGTCTATTAATTGTCTATAATTAATGCATATTTCCTTAATATAAATATGAAACCAGATGTGCTAAACTTTTGCCGAAAATATTTTTTTTATTTTAAAAAAATTAGGGTTAGCAATTTTTCAAGAGAACCGATTCTTGTTTTTTTTTTTTTGTTTTATTAACCTCAGAAGCAATAACTGTTAAAAATTTCCTAAGTTTGCATTGTTTATAGAAAGTTTCAACTTCGTGCACTGGCGGGTATCTTAATAACGGTTTTTGTTGATACAATTAACATCAACAGCAATGATAGCTTCTTGCTATTTTTCTTAAATTCGTTGAATATGATTGTCGTTTTTTTTTGTATAGTAATGTAATAATATTGAAAGCATTACCAAAATAAAAAAAATAACATAGTGAAGTGCCTAACTACGAGTGTTTACGAAAACAACTGGTTGAAGTATTTTCTTCAGTAAAAAGAAGACTTTTGATGAAAAATTTTTTGAAGTTGAGATTTTCCTTCAACGCGAACTTCAATAAGACTTTACAAATTTCAAACATCAACTAAAAACCAAATGGGAACGATCGAATCGAACATCTTATGGACGTCCATCGTCCAACGCAAACGAACTGCCGAATTAAGACATACGGTTCCCACAAATGAGTTGGTTTATGCTGCTCAAATTAGTTTACGTGCTTCGGGACAAAAGCAAACAACAGATTTGGTAAAAGAAGCAACAACGTCTTAAAGTTTTTTTTAAAGGCAAAAAAGTTTTGAAGAACGAATGAAGGTGTCATCATTAGAAGCAAAATTGTCAAGGCACCAATACAGCATTATAAGAACCTATGCCAAAAATGTGTACCCTTCTTAAAAAGAGATCCAAAAAGAAAAGTAAAATTGTTACATTCCTGAAATTAGAATAACAGAAATGAGGTTTCCATGCAAAATCTACTCGATCACACAAGCGAAAAAATACTGATCAGTCAAAGAAACGTTTTGGTATCTTTTCAATCAGATACAGAAAACAAATTTAGATTAGTATCGAAGTGCGATTTCGATGGCAGTTGGGATCATAGGCAGTATCATCAAAAATATTTACAGAGTCATGGGAGCGATGATAAGTTTATTTTGATGAAGTGTTTGGTCCCACTACAACTTTCATTTAACCAAAAAGTTCAGTGGAAAAACCCCTGTCCTTCATCTCCGCGCAAAAAGAGAGTGACGAACTTGTAAGGATCGAAAAGGCTATTACAGATACACAAATCCAAAATCTGCATATGTAAATATAATTATCGATAGTAGAAAGTTTGTTGTGAAACATGAAACGATGTTTTCAATGATTGATGGCAAGCTTTTAAACAGTTTATCCGACACAAAATCTTCCATGGGATGTTATTTTTGCAATGTTACATGTCAAAAGTTCAACAATGTAGACAAAATGATTCCATTACCGTATCGGAGCATTATTTATTATTTGGTCTTTCTGCATGGATTCGACTTTTTGAATGCCTTTTACATGGTGCATATAAGCTTTAAGTCCAGGAGTGGAGAACAAGTCAACAATAACAAGTTGCCGTAAATGAAAATAAAAAGCGAATTCAAAGAGAATTAAAAGATAAACTTGGCTTAATTGTTGAACATCCTAAGCCGGGACACGGAAATACCAACATAAGTAATTTTGCGAGGAGATTTTTTGAAAAAAGTAATTTATCCGCCACCACCATTGGAATTGATGAGCTTTAAACTCAAAAATTTCATATAATTTTGCAATTCCTTTCAAGTAGTTTCAAGCTCAACGACGAAAAATTCAAGAGCTATTGCGAAGATACCGCCGCATATTTTATTACACTGTATCCCTGGAACTTTATTTTTTTTTATTCTTCTTCTTGCCTCTTACCGATTGGTCAGTTAATGAAAGAAGCTTTAAAATCACGTAACGAAGATTTTAAAATTTTTATAGAGCAATCCCGCCCAAAAACATCAAGAATAAACGTTTTAACATATATTTTTAATAGAATGATGATTTCATCAGATCCTCTGTTATCAAATCAAATCAAATCTCAGTCAGTCAAAACCTTTTAGTTAATTAAAAAGATTTAAATTCAGATGCTATTAATATGTTTGATGTGGGGTATATTTCTTTTGAAAATGAGTGACAATTTTTTATTAAATATTAAATGTATTATTAAATATGAGATTCATTACAAAACATTGTTTATATAAATTTTTAATTCAAAAATTAAAAGTAGTACTTATAATTTTCTCATCAGTAAACAGAATTTGTCTGTGAGCGTACTTCACGTACCGGCTGAGTAACGCTTTCGATCTTCGCTTGTACGCGCTGAGTTCTAAATCTTCTTTGATAATGCGAGACATGGATTTTTGCGAAATTTGCATTTCCTGCGACAAGATTTTCTGTTTTCGCAGCGGTTTTCTGTCGATTCGTTTCTTCACGGCTTTGATCGTTTGCGGAGTTCTCACAGTGCGCGGACGGCCGGATCTTTGACGGTCTCGTACTCCACCAGTATCCTCAAACAACTTCACAGCACGATACACAAAATTGCGAGTGATTCTAAGCGGTGGTAACGTCCTAAAGATATCGCCTTTTTCCATGTTGCATTTTAGTAGGCCAACTATAACAATATTCCATTCCATGATTGTAAGCAATTAATGTCCAAAACTTTTTACGTCACAATGAAGCATAAATATCAACTGTCAAATCACAATCAATACGAAATGGATGCGCCCAGTATTACATTCATAATGAGTGAGTTCAGTTGTGTACCAGTATTTATGATTTGACTAGGTATATTTATTATTAACAACACATTTGTTTTTGAAAAAAAAAACTACATTATTCTTGATAATAAACACAAAAAAAAAACAAATATTGTTTCCGGTGAAAACACTTACGTTTATCTTTAAACCACGCTCCAAATTTGAGTTTTCTTAATAGAAATTTAATTTCAATTCATATTTACTCTTATACAAGGCGTTTAAACACAATAAGCCATTTTAGACTTTTCAAAATAATATTTATAGCAAAAACCCACTACTTTTGCTCCCAAGTGCGATGGCCTACCGTCTACCACCCTATATATGGTATAGTTCCGGGTAATCAGTTCGGTTTTAAGGTGATGGATGATATGTCACATGTCGTTTATAAACTGGTATCTGATATCGAATGCAACAACAACAAAAAACAAAGCACGGTTTTGCATGATTGACTAGAGCGATTCTTCTTACAAGACGGTGAACCTAAAAAGAATAGACAATTTGTAATTAAGCCGACTCGAAGACAAATTGCTAAAGCAATGGTATTGACATAAGGTTTCAATTTCCATGACTCTCAAATAGACTCTCCTTTCCAGTTTTTATTTTTTGCGTAAGGGATGGTAGAAAAGCTAACAATGACGAGAAGAAGTCCCGCTTTGTGACTCTCACCCAGTAAAAACCACCTTTTATCTTAACAGTCCACTCCAGAACCCTTAGGGGGCCTGTGAGGCTTTTATCAGTTTGTTAAAGGCATATTTACGTCTTGTTCTATTTTTTCTTACTTGTACTAAGGAACAAATTTTGTTATAAGTCCTCGTTCCAGATACCTCTTTTCGAACATGTTTTTTGGGCTGATTAAAAAAATTAGGGATATATAATATAAAAATATACAATAAAGCTTTAGACAATAGACGAAACAGACAGGAGACAGGTCGACATATGACATAAGATAATGATAGAGAAACATTGCGAAGCTTGGAGAGATCTGCATAACACCTTTTTTGATTTCGAGAAAACACTCGATATGAATGAAAATGTTACCAATGTTGGCGGATGTAACTAAACCTGATCATACTTCATTTGTGTAGGCTAAACGTTAAAAAGAAAGCTGTGGACAGACATCAGACTGAGCTAATAAGAAGGGTAATTGGAAAACGCGGTCTAAAAAGAAGTAAATGAGGTAAAAAGAAAATTATTGTAATTGGATCATTCAAATACAATAACATCAGCAAACGTTTGGCATTACTAACGAGGTGATCCAACATAGGGCGGCTTATAGAATGACTATAAGGTTCAAAAATTTAGCCCATTAACGTAAGCAATGTAATTCAGCGATTAATAAGGGAAGTAGAGAAACCGAAAATCGTAGGCTATTCAGAGAACGAAGTGTTTTACTCTCTCCAGAATGCCATCCTTGGTTCCATTAAATTCCTACTAGCTATCAATCACTTAAAACTATCGATACAAACTTATCACAATGGCAGAGGACATTAGCTATAGTGTTTAAGGCCAATGACTGGTGAGAAACTTTCAATCGGGATCACCAGCCACAGTATTGAAAAATTATAATGGGTATGTAATTTAATTCGCGCGTTTTTTTTTCAAAATTTGAAAGTTTATTTAAGAAAAACATGTACAATAGTATTATTAAAAGTATTGCCCATCTGAAGCTATGATTTTTTCCTATCTTTCTGGCAATTTGTGGATCCCATCCCAAACCAACTGCGACGGCTTGGCTGCCAAGAATGAATCAAGCCAATTTTTGATATTCTGCTCTGATGTGAACCGTATTTCAGTGAGGGCGTTCTGCATCGACCGGAACAAATGGTAGTCAGAAGGAGCAAGGTCTGGGCTATAAGGTGGGTGGGGTAAGACTTCCAAATGTTTTCCAAATAGTTCTTAACCGGAATAGCAACGTGGGTGTCATGATGGAAAATTATTGCCTCGTGTCTGGTCGCATATTCCGGGAGTTTTTCGGCTACTGCTCTCTTCAAGCGGATTAATTGTGTTCGGTAGCGTTGTCCATTGATGGTTTCACCCGCTTTTAGCAGCTTATAATACAGCACACCCACCTGATCCCAACAAATATAGAGCATTACCTTCGCGCAATGGATATTCGGCTTTGCCGTGGATTTTGCTGGTTGGCCGGGTTTCACATATGATTTTTTGCGCTTGGGGTTGTCGTAGTGGATCCATTTTTTATCACTATTAACAATCCGATGCAAAAATTACTTCCTTTTGTGGCGTTCCAGCAGCATTTCGGACATGCAAAAACGCCTTTCGAAGTCTCTCGGCTTGAGTTCATGTGGAACACAATTTCCTTGCTTTTGAATATATCCAGCTGCTTTTAAACGTTTTGAAATGGCTGCTTGAGTGACACCCAAAGATTCTGCGAACTCTTCTTGTTTTTGGCAACAATCTTCGTAGAGTAATGCTTTCAGTTCATCATCTTCAAACTTTTTTGGCTGCCCAGGACGTTCATCGCCTTCCAAGCCAAAATCACCAGTTTTAAATCGTGCAAACCATTTTTGGCATGTTCGCTCAGCTAGCGCATGGTCACCGTAAACTTCCACCAAAATACGATGACTTTCGCCAGCAGTTTTCTTCATGAAGAAGAACTCCCCGCAAAAACACTTTTTCAGGCACAAAGTTCTACATAGTTGAGTGAAAAAAAATTATTGTTGTTTACGCTTCAAATGAATGACTTATCCTGAAATGACGTACAATGACAGTATCTTTCCAACGTATGTTCCAATGGAATAATACAAGACCAAGACCAGTTATCAAACTTGAGTGAACTATAAACCGTATTGAGGAAGATTGTACGAGTGTACGAGTATGTTACAATTTGTCCTGGGCTTCAAGTTTGTATCTGAAAAAAACAAAACGAAGCTGTGCGTTTGGAAAATTTAAAAATATCACGATTTACTTAAAATGTCGTATATTATATTGTGGGAAATACACGATACAACTGTTGTTCCGATCTGTGTTGTACAGACATCCTCCCCACGCACCAACCGTCACATGCAGTTCGCACATGATATAATCTTGCGATTGTACGTGCGATTATTCATTTGTTCTTCAGCAGTTTCTACAATATTTACTTGTCACAACGGCTTTCCTGGCACAACATTCACATACGAGTATAGCTGAAATCGGTGCAACCGTTGTATACGCGAATACACAATATATGAATGTTGTATGAATACTGAATACCATACGAAAATATAATATCGGTTCAATCGTCGGTTAGCGAGTACACACGATATAATCGCCTCATTCAACAAGGAATTGGTACAGCCGTTGATGCAGCAATTTTTGTTCTTGACTTCAATAGCTCGATTGTTTGGTAATCTGTGTAGCAAGTGGAGCTGTTCTGTTGAAACCACTTCTCATCAATGTTGAGTGCATACAATTGAGGCCAAAAATAATGTTTTAATGTCGTGGTCATCATTGCCAACGGAAAAATAGGGCGACAAAATGACGCAGCCAACATGAAAATCACACCAAAAAGTCAATTTCTGTAGGTATAGTGGCATCTGATGAAGCACATGTGGGTTTGTGGTCGTCAAGTAGCACATATTGTGCTTGTTAACAACACCATTTAGAAAGAAATGATCTTCATCGCTGAAGATGATTTTACGATGAAATTTCGAGTCGGTCGTAACTATTTCCAGAGCCCAATTTTAGAAAGTTCGACCTTTCAAATGGTCATTTGGCTTTAGTTTGATCTTATACGGGTGTAGGCCGGATACTTTCTCAAAATTTGTTACAAAGTTTTATGAGTAGTGCCCAGCTCCGACACCGAATTTTAATAATTTGTAAACGCTGCTCGTTCGAGTACCGACTAAATGGTAGACACTGTCAAGCAAAATAGTAATGACAGTTCACAAAACAATGTTAAGGGTGCGTTTGCATTAAAAAAATAAAATAAATCTTAATGCAAAACCCTGTACAATTAGATAAATAAAAATCAGGCACAATTGCATAAACGGCAAAAATAAATTATCTACCGTAGAAGGGTCTGGCCCAGATGAAGTTTGTGCAGATATCTTTTCCTTTCCTGAATTAATAACACATAAAAATAAAGAATAAAGATGAATTGCTGTAGATTTCCTTTATAATTTCTTAAAGACGAATTGACAAATCTATACAATTCTTATTAAGGGAAATTTTTATTTAGACAATATCTCAAAATAGATATTGTTTTTTTTTATAGATTACTATTTCTATCAATGAAATTAACATAAACAATTTTGGATTATTTCTTGAAAGGTTTCAATACTCTAACATAATACTTTCACCCATCAATCTCTTCTGCTTATCATTGTACTCTTTCCAAATATTTACTTTTGTGCCTTGTGCTCTTTGTTTATATAACAACTCATTTACATGTTATTTAACGTAACAGTTAAGTGCACCCTTAATAAACGGATATGAAATTGACGTTGCTTCCCATAAATGGGGAAGCTTTAGCAATAGTCAACAATAATTTCAGTGTAATAAAACAACTCGTAAGTACATATAAAAAATGTATTATATATGTGTAAACGAAAAGAAGTTACTTAAAGATAATATAATATATACCATACATACATGTGTTGTTAACTATGTAGCTCCTTGAGTAATAGATGTCGGTAGATGGTTTTCACCGGATCAACGTCAGCGCCCACATTCCCGAAAAGGCTTACTGACATCGGTTTTAACTGACGTCTTTCCTTAAGGATCTTCTAAAAAGTCAGTAGTCCTCTAGGATATTCTTTCGGGTTAAACTCTTTCCACGTAAGAAGACATACATACGAGTATAGTTATGACAAAAAATTAGCTTCAAATAAAAATAGATTTTTCTTAATAAGACTATAATTCGGAATGGCAATGGACTACAACCACCGAATATAAACATAAAACATACACACGTTGTAAGTATAATGTACACCACAGATGCATTTCAAAACAACAACCTAATGTACGTGTACATATATCGTTCCTAATGACGAAGCTGAAGACTCTATATCAAGGAGTTTGACACTAAAATCGTGTCCGTATATTAAGCGGATTAGATGAAAGGCATCAAGCTAGAGCAACAGACTACGGATTCCAAATATTTAAACTCACAGCTGATCGTAATGATTGAACCGCTTACCAAAACAATAACAAGTTAATAGGTCCGACGTAAGCATCTAGCATTCTGAACGCCCCCTCTCTTTTCAGGTAAACTCTGACTATTATCTTGTATGTATGAAAATGAAATGAATATTTAAGAAAGAAAGAACATCTAAATAAAAAAAAAAAAAACTATTTTCATGTCACAGCCAAATTCAGAATCCAACTGTCCAATGAACAAAATCTACAAACGGCGCACAGTGACTTATTTTGAGTTTTTGGATTACAAAAATCATTACATTTTAAACAAATAAAAGTATTGTGACAGTTTCTTTTCTGCTTAAAGCAAATTCTCAGGGCTATTACAGTAGTCAATTTTGAGAGAACTGCTTCATAGGATGTTTCAGAATCTTCCGCTGAAATAAAACTTTCCCCTACATGGAATAAACATAATATTTTACTATAAAAATATTCAAAAGTCCATGGTTAAAGTAATACCAGAGTGCTCTAAAACTAATCCGAACAAAATTAAATTCAACGAACGGTTTTTATATATTTCTTTTAGGTGTATCAAAAGAGCATTTGTTTTTTTTTTTTTTTTTTGTGGCAAATCAGACTACATAAAAAAATATTTGAGTGTTCATTTCAAGTTAAACAGTCCAGAAAAAAATGTAAACGGACCAAACATTTAAATAAAAGAAAATCAGATTTCTTAGAAACTTTCGTCAGCATCCGAGGTATGGTATAATACACTTATCATTTCTGGAGAATATTGTGATTTGAGATCTCTTTTTTGGTTCTGAAATGCCTTAACGAAGAAATGAGTGGATCCGATGAGGCGGCAAACATGTGAAAATGTTTTCATTTTGCCGTTTCCTTGGAACCTTGCAGGTATTTTAATATCTATATTTCTTGTGGTCTCTATTTTTGGTTTCCTGAGATTCTTCTGACAATTCTCCAAGTAGTAACGATTGATATTCGTTTAAAAAATTAACTGATGATAGACGAGTGTTCCTTCAAGGTTCACAATTTCAACTGTTAAGTCTCAGTGCAACAATTAAGGCCATAAACATGTACCTGGTGTATTTATTTTGTTCTTGTTGTGCACTTAGCCCAGATTATCCACTTACATTGCAATGTATGAATTCTTGCAATTGTAATGCAATGCAATTGATTCCCCTACTCTTTCGTTTTCTGAATGCCGCCTTGCAGTATGATCTATCATGCCTTGAAGTTCCACTCTAGCTGATATTTTTGTGATTCTGTATAGAAATTTCCTGGAATTGACTTATTTTTGGCAATTGCTGTAATTCTGTAGAATAGAAGAACATCTATGTGGTTCTCAGAGAACTTCTCCAAATCTTTTATTTTTGTTTTGACAGGCGCAACTCTATTAACAAAGCCAATGCATTATCACTATTATACTTGATAGGATCCCTTTGGGGAGTAAAAATGCTTTCTTTTATACTTTTGACTCGCAGTGGGCTTGTAACAGAAACTGGCTTTAATCTCTTTATGAATAAGGATCATATCAATATACAATATTTGATTGCTAAGCCATTGAAAAGATCTTAAGTGGTTATTTGCACAGAAAAAGTAAGGCTCCAATGAGAGAGAGAAAAAAAAATTAAATTTGGTTGACTTCCTCAAATCAAATCCCTCTAGCACAAAGGGGTGGAAGTCAACATACCTGCGTTTTTAACTATTGTATATAAAATAATAGGTAATATAAAATGTCTCCGCGGTTTTTTTGGTACATATTGGCCATTATTATCTATGACCTTTTGCCATTTTCCGGGTAACTTCTTAATTCCATCGCTGTAGAACTTCTAAGGTTTATCAGCGAAAAACTTGGCCAAATGATTTTCAGCGGCTTTTCGGTCGGCCAATTTTTTAACATCAAGGGGGAAAAAAATGGTAATCAGAGGGTGCAAGGTCCGGGCTATACGGTGGATGCATCAAAACTTCAGAATCAAGCTCTGTCAATTTGTTAAGGGTTGTCAAAAATGTATGTGGCCTAGCATTGTCATGATGGAAGACAGCTCCCTTTCTGTTGGCCAATTCTGGTCGCTCTTTCTTGAAAGCTTAATTCAAGTATATATTCAATACAGTAGAAGATTGAATTGACTGTTTCGCTGCGTTCTAGTAGTTCATAATAGACAATTCCCTTCCAATCCCACCAAACACTCAATATAATCTTATTTTCCGTCAACCCATTGAAGTCGTTTATGGTCGGTACCGACCTTTGAGCATAATCATGGATATTCTCGTATTTAATCCATTTTTCCGAGCCCGTAATGAATCGTTTCAAATAATGGTTCCATTTTGTTACGTTTCAGCAGGGTTTCACTGATGGTTATTCGGTCAATTAAAATTCTTTGCGTTTATTCATCTGGCACCCAAATTCGAGCTTTTTTGAGTGGCCTGTGCTCGTTTTAGATGATTCTAAACTGTCATACGGTTGATGTTTAGTGCCTCCGCTATCTCTAAACAGCTTCCATGCAGGTCTTGCTCCATCAGTTGCAAAACTTTATCGACTTTTTCAGTGACAGGCCGACCAGTGCGAGGTGCATCTTTTACATCGAAATTTCCGGAACGCAATCAAAAAAACCATGCGTTAACTCACAGCATTCTCACCGCAAACTGCACAAATTCCTCGGCATGTTCTTGCAGTGCTGTTCCCTTTTTTATAGTAAAAAAGCATCACATAGCGTATATGTGATACAATACTTTTATTTGAAAGGCCTCAGCGCAACCAATATAAAAGCTGAACTGGATTCTACTCTGGGTGAGACTGCTTCGTTTACAACAATAAAATTTTGGGTTGCTGAGTTTAAACGAGGCCGTAAGAGCTGCCAAGACGAGCATCGCAGTGATCGACCAAAAGAGGTGACGACTCCAGAAATGGTGAAGAAAATCCACAAAGCGGTACTGGATGATCGTCGTCTGAAAGACATTGTAGGCATTTCAAAAAGTGCGGTACATCGCATATTATTTGAAAATTTGGACATGAGAAAGCTCTGTGCAAGATGGGGGCGCGTTTGCTCACACTTGAGCAAAAACAGTGTCGTAAAGTTGTTTCAATTGAGTGTTTAGCGAAGTTTCACACCAACAAAGCAGAATTTTTGCGCCGTTTCATAATAATGGATGAAACATGGGTCCATCATTTTAAGCCCAAGACAAAAGAAAAATCAAAATAATGGATTCAGAAGGGAGAACCGGCTCCAAAGAAGGCGAAGACCATTTTATCTGCAGGCAAGGTCATGGCGTCGATTTTTAAGATGTGTGTGGGATAATTTTCATTGACTAACTTGAAGAAGGAACAACTATCAACGGCCAGTATTATTGCAACGTTTGAGCGAATAAATCAAGCAAAAACGGCCGCATTTGGCTAAAAAGAAAGTGTTGTTTCACCAAGATAATGCACCAGCTCAAAAATCCGTCATTGCAATGACCAAAATTAATGAATTAAAGTTGAATTACTACCTCATGCACCCTATTCGCCAGATTTAGCCCACTCGTATTATTTTCTGTTCCCAAATTTGTAAATATGGCCCAGTGGTCAAACATTTTCCAACAATGAAGAGGTGATGTCGGCAGTTAATGGCTAATTGGAATAGCAAAAAAGTTCTTATTATAAAAAGGGTATCGAACTTTTTGAACATCGCTGAAAAAAATGTATAAAGCTGAAAGGCGATTATGTTGAAAAATAAATAAATTTCTTTCAAAAATTTTTGTGTTTTCTTTGTCTTGTTGTATACTTCTGGGACTGCCATCGTATATCCCACAAAAGGCAAATGAAATAATTTTTTGAAATCCTTTGTCTAATTTTTACACTCAAGCCTAAAAAAAAAGTAAAAAAAATAAAAATAAAATTTGTTCTATATTCAGGACATTGGGTTACTAAGTTAAGAACAAGGTCCATTTTCAATTGACTATTTATTCATACAAAACATAACATTTAAAAAAAAAAAACATAAAAAAACATTTTTACTTGAAATAATAATAAAACTAAATAAACCTTCTTTTATCATTTAAAACGAAAAACAATTCTTAATTATTTCACACTCAAGAATCATATTTTTAGTTTTTGTGCTTAGCATCTTATTAGTAGTGGAACTCTTTAAAACCGTTACTTTTAAATGTAAGGCATAAATAAATGTTGCAACTAACACATATGACAGATTTTTTGTCACAGCCTGGATTGCTACAACGCTGCTGTTTTTCTTTGACTTCGGGCGTATTTTTGATGGAATTGCTACGGTCGGCCACGTCTTATCCTTTTTTCAGTGTCATTTACGTCATTCTCTTCTTGTAGCTCTGACGAAAATTCAATAGGTGCTGTGTTTTCTTCAATCAGCTGTTCGGCTCTCGACATCTTGAAGAATCTAAGTTGTTTTATGTTCTTTGTTTCTGTACCTTTCTTTTCCTCTTCCTTTTTATATTGTGCCATGCATTAAAAATACAAGTTTATTCATCTAAATCTATATTGTACCCTTTAAAGTAACCGCCATCGACTACAACACACTTGTTCTAGCGCTTGATCCAATCCTCGAAACATTTTTTATATTCGGTTTTCCGTATGTCCATCAGTGCTTCCTGCGATTTTTCCATTACTTCCTCTCGCCTTTCAGCGTTCCCCGTAGTGGTTTTTTTTTTTTTAACTCAATTGAACAGAAAGAAGTCACAGGGAGCCAAATCAGGTGAATTCGGTGGCTGTTGGATTGTATTTGTTGCATTTTTTCTTCAAAAAATTACAAATAATTATGGCAGTGTGCGACGGTGCCCACAATTCTGGTTTCTTTCAGTGAATCGCTGCACGCAAACGTTTCAAAACGCCTAAATAATACTCTTTGTTTATTGTCTGGCCTTCCGGCAAAAATTCATGATGCACTAAACCGTTGTAATCCATGAAAACCGTGAGCATTGCCTTCTTTTCTGACTGAAAACGACGTGGATGTTTTGGTCTCGGCTCATTTGGTGAACGCCATTCATTTGTCTGATGTTTGAATTGCGTGTTGTACTCATAAACCCATGTCTCCTCTCCAGTAATGATCCTTTTGATGAATGTGGGATCAGATTCAGCCTCGCAAATCATCTCTTTTGCGACGTCAACACGGTCTCTTTTTTGCATGATATTGAGGTCTTTTGGCACCAACTTTGCTGCTACACGACGAAAACCCAAATCATTAACCAAAATGTCTTGGACGGATCCATGGGCAATGTTCAAGTCCTCCTCTATCTCTCTGATGGTTGATTTGCAGTTATTGACCAACATTTCTTTTACTTCATCAATGTTTTCGTTGGTTTTCGATGTCGATGATCTGCCACTGCGTTCATCATCTTCGATTGACTCACGAACACTTTTGAACAGCTCGTGCCACTGGTAAGCGACTGTTTTCTTTAGAGAATCGTTTCCGAAACACTTTTCCAACAATTCCAACGTTCGCGCACCATTAAATTCATTTTTTATGCAAAATTTAATATAAGTTTTTTGTTGCAAATTTAAATCCATTTCTAAAATTGTAAAAAATCGCCAACACACACAGTTATAGATGTACTCTTATAGACGTAACTTTTGCAAATGAAAAGATATGACGCTAAGATTTAGGGGGAATATCAACAACAGTACCAACTTAATAAAATCGGAGCAATGAGAGCGCCACACGGTATCATATCGCTTGCAAACATCCGGCTCCTCATTGGAGAGCACCGATGACAACATTAACACTGGCTTGCTATCGTACCATTTAGTTATTGCCATTTTTTCGTCATTTTTGACTATTACTTGACAACTGCCTCGACCTCTACTTTTGATGCATGCATCAGGTACTAATGCAGCTCGAGCTATGCCAGGAATCCTATTTTTCATTATAGTACAAGCTTAACGGTTATAAAAAAAATTTTCGAAATATATTAAATGGGCGGGCACAAGAGCTTCACATAGTTTTAACACCGCTTTCTCTCCTTGACCAAATGTAGTGTCATTATACTCCGGAAATGTTGTGGCTCCCTGTTATACAACAAAGTCACAAACTGCTTCATTATGGTTAAGGCATAAGCCTTTAAACCAACTGGATGAGGTTTGCCGGGACAATATTGTTGCATATTACATGCTCCCGTGAAGGGTATCATCATTTTGTCTATGGAAATATGATGTTCCTTAACTTCGGCATTACAAGCATTAATTTTTTTTTAGCAAGGAGCGCACTTTCCACAACTTGTCTGTACTGAGAGTTCCTTCAGAAATGTCTTCATCAAAAATAAATTTTAAAGAGTTTCGAAGTGCAAAAAATCTGTTACGGGACATGTTAGCGACACGAAATTATTAAAGATATTTCTACCAGTATCTTGCATTCTCCGTGGGTAAGCAATAAACTCTTACCCATTCTAAATACAGATGTTTGGTTAGTTTTATCAACAATAGTTTGAATAAGGTCGTCGTCAAAATATTGTTTAAAAAGGTCCATCATTGAAATGTCGGTTGCATTTTGCTTGGAGTATTATGGTTCCAAAAGTGATGGAACACATAACGCAAAAGGTTTCTCCATCCATTCGTTTCTTATACTCGTATTCATCTCTACAAGATGCGGTGTTGAATATCTTGATCGCAGCGTTCTTTCACGTTCCATTCGTGAGTATGGTCTATCATGACTGCCAGATATACTACTTGCTTGCTGGCTCCAGCCTATTGGTGAAATCGGCGATGTCGTTTTCAGACTCCGAGTCATTATTGCTGTCTGGAACAAAATCTTAATCTTCACTACTATTATCAGTTCAGTTATCATTATCATCTTCGTAGTTCAAATTTCGCAAGATGTCAACAACTTGGTCGTCTCTAACTGTTAAAAAAAAAACACATTTGTAAATTCAATCTCTTTATATTATCTATAATTTAAATTATGGATTTGATTTTAACGCACTTTTGACCCTTCAAGCATATGACAAAGAACAAAAAAGCTAAAGTACTAATACTTTGTAGTAGTATTACTACAAAAAACCTATAAAATGTTCGCTGATATTTTAAAGAAATGGCAAAAATAAATAATAATATATCGATACAATGAATTAATCATTATTTAAATATAAATGTATATAATGTATATAATTTCTTAATGATTGTACATACTATAATGGATTAAACTTACCTCTTCTCGTAGAACGTGGCATGTCTCCATTGTCTCTCTTTTTTCAAACTAACGTTCCGGGGATTTTAAAACATATGTCTGGGTTTTTTGTACTAGTACAAGAACAAGGGGTCATGGTTTCAAGAACGTGATTTTAAAAAATGGGTCCATATGAGATCATGATTTTGTCATAATAATAACCCTCAGTGGGTTAAAAATTCCTCATTTTTGACTGGCTTTACAAGCATCACTATTGATTCAAAAGAAATAATTTTTTCGATTATCAAAGCTTTAAACATTTGTTAATTCAGTGAGTTTAAAAATTTTGCATTAAAGACGCACCCGAAAATTTAACTATGCAAGCATTTTTGCCTAAATGAGCCATTGTACGGCATTGAAAATTCTTGAGATTGAACGTTTTAGCACTCTTGGAATAGTCAGATCCTACAGAGAACAGCTAATTGAGAGATTCTCCGCTGGCGGGAATATCCACTTGGTTTATTTATTAAAAAATAGTCAAATCTACCTTAGGTTATCGGCAACTCACGAATGGGCACCCCATGATATGATAATGATTGAATGAATGGGAAATAGTGGACAAAAGATGCAATCTTATGACTCTGCAGAGTATGACAAGAGCTGCTCGGAATGAGAAAAAAATTTTATCGAAAAAGAGAATAGCATACGAGGCCTCCCAGTTCTGGAAATGGGAACAACGATAGTCTTTTCAGAAAGCCAGAAAGCTCACAGCTGGCTTTAAGATTAGGAAGTATATTCCTTGAGACACGAACACGGGTAAATATATTTGTATAAAACAGCAAATATACAGTTTTTACAAATTGGTGAGATTCTCAGAAGTTGACTTTGCAACAAAAGCTTGCATTGAGGAAATATTCTTCTTAGCAATATACGAATTGTTGGCGCAGGAGCTAAAAAACTGCGCAAAGCAATCGCCTTATAAATGCGGTAATTAATATCATATTTGGTATGATGTACTATATACACTTAATTATTAACATAAGTCGACGAAAGGACTTTCAAGGATTAAACGATCGGTTTTCAACCAACAAAAAATATGATCCCGTGCTTTGTTAGAACTTCCTTCTAAATATCGCATACAAGTGCTTACGGAATATCAACACGATTGTTTAAAACTTTTCTGCATTAATCTACTCGGCAAGTACCATCGTGGATTCCGGCTCAGCAAATGTGTTATACCATATACGCGTATTTTCACACTGAAACAAATCCTGGAGAAGACCAATGAATTATACTATTAGTTCAATTCCACCCCAATTCATCTATGAACGATGAACGAATTCGAGATCCCCCCCGAAAATAATTTATTTATGCCGCATAACACTAGAAAACATGTGATGGAATTTGTTATTTGGAAACAACCTCTCCGAACTACTAAAAACAGAGAGGCAATACGCCTCTACAGCTTGAGCGATATTTTGCTGCCTCTAATTGCACACATAAAGTTATCTGAAGTCCCTGGGTTAGAGTCGATGGTTTCTCAAGATGACCTCGCCATCGAAGCCGGGTTATTTGATCTTTTCAAACGAGATCAGCATCATTACACAGCCCGTCTAGTTCGCTGTTGAAACGTCTTTTCTATTTTCCATCGATGCAAATGGGGCCAACAATTAGTATTCACGTTTCCGCGCCGTAAGGCAGGACTGCGGGCAGTTGCGTACATCGGTATAAAGCACAGAATATGATTTTCAGCAGATATCTGAAGACGTATCGATGACCGTTTCCACTTAAGGTTCGGACTTCAACGTCATCTGCAGTAGAGAAACCCGAGTAAGAAGCCTTATATCGTGTGAAGTGGAAGGTAGTGCAGCGTGGTATCAAGCGTGACAAGCGTTTATATATCAATGCACTGGCTTTGAAAACTTAAGAAGCAGCTAGGAGATGTGACAGCACGACCGTTTACAGCTTCACAAAGAACTTACTGTCGATTGGAGTTCTTAACAACATCCAGAAAAAAGTTTAGACGGCAGTTTACTGATTTCAGATAAGGATCAGCTCAACAGATAGGGCGAACAATTTCCTGAATTCGTACCAGACCTCTCAGCAATACAGATCTATAAGCCGCTATCAGGACACTCAAAAAAGGTAAAGTGGTAAGCGGCAACTACATTGACGGAGTCACTCCAACCGGAGTAGTTGAATAGAGGGATGATTATTAAGGTTCCAAGGAAGGGCAATTTGATAGAATGTGGGGAAGTTAGATCTAGAGCGTTCAAGAGAGTATCTAGACTGAACACTTTATGGCGAACAAGCTTTTATTTCGGGGTGGATACTCTTGCGTAGATCACATCAACACCTTGCGAATCATCACTGAGCAATGCGTCGAGATCAGGTTTCCACATTTTGAACAGATATACTATCTGAATAGCCTTACGCAGGAGAAATATAGCGGAAAAACGTATAGCTTTTATTAAGCCTACTAACGAGGGTCGTAATTATCATATCATACACAATGGTAAGGTGTCAGAAGACTTTGAAGTCCATAGTAGAGCTATAAACTTTCTCTGTTCTTAATTCTTCGGGCAGCATTAAATGGACAATGAAATCTTATCTCAAATACCTGTACTACATACACATAAATATATGGATCTTCACCAAATGTAACAAAATGTGCAAGCTGAGGTACACAAAGTAGGGGCTGATATACGAGTAAATGCGGGAAAAACAAAGGAAAAAATCAACATTGCCGAAAAATTAGTGGAGAAAGTCGAAAACTTTCTATATTTACGAAGCATCGTCTTGGCCAACTATGGCACCGTACTCGATGTGGGCAGCAGAATTGGGAAAGCTGAAACTGCGCTTGGAATGCTGTCAAAAATCTGCAGGAGCAATATTCTCAGCACAAAAATCAACCTGTGACTATTTAGTTCAAATGTACATTATAATCAGTACTGCTATACGGGTGCAGCAAGATTGTCGCTCGAAGATTGAAAAGTTTCGTAAATAAATGTCTATGCAATCTTTTAAGGATTTTTTTGGCCAAACTGCATCTCCAACTAACAATTTGATCTGAAAACGGGTCAAAAGCCTTAAAACGTTTCAATACGAAGGAGGAAGTGGTATTTTATTGTTTGCAGCGTGAAAACAGCCTCATTGTGAAATATGTCATGAAGTGGAATCCACTTACCCAAGAAGAAGAGCGGGGCGGCGGGCGAGTTAAAACGCATTGCAGAAATCCGAACAAGATGGCATACAGGCGTTGTTGACACCCTATGCCCCTCGAGGTATGACAAGATTTAAGGTAGTAAGTAAACGATCTCAAAGCAGAACGAAGTTGTGGGCTGGAGTAAGACTAAAAAATTTGGCCTCCATATTCTTAGCCATGACCTGGTGGTCTTCTTACACCTGCTTAATTTTGAATTTGACTTACCAGCAGAGCTTCAAGCTGTTCAGTTGCAGATGCAATCTAGAGCCAAAACATATCAGGAGATGTTGCTTCTATGAGGTTTGATACAAGTCGTTGTCATACCAAGTAAGGAAATAAAAAGTTGATTATGTGTTTTTTTTTTTATTAAACTTTTATTAAGCTTATCTTCAAAGGATTCTGTGATTTATTGGCCACATTACTAATATTTTTTCGGGTACGTTAATCAATAACCGGAAAGTTAATAGCTCCGATACCAGCGACAGCACTTTTTTTTCTAGAAAATAATCTATTGTAGGATCGATGAATGCTCTTAAAGTTACAGGTATTACTTTTTTTAATAGACATCCCAGACTGGGATGGTGTTGGTAAAGTAATCAAAATATACAAATCTGTCGAAATGTTAGTCATGATTAATTTTTCTAATGCTATAACCTGTTTTACTAAAGTAGGATTTAATCTCTTAATATTGTCATAGGATGACAGGATGAAACGTCTTACCAACCCTTTTTACTCTCTATTTAACTTGACACAAGCAAAACCTTTGTTTACAAAACTGTTAATTACTTTCAAATCGAACCACATATCCATATTATTATTCAACACCTTTTCAAAATACAACTAGATACAAGAACTCCAAATCTCCCGGTCCACTTTGAACTGTGTTAGCAAACAAATTTTAAAATGTTTTCCACTTTTTTCTCTGGCAAGTAATCACACTGATACAAGGGGTTTGCCAGGGGGGTAAGGGTGAAACGCTTTTTCCTAAATTGCTGTTGAATTGTTTGCTGATCTCTTGATCGAAAAATTATATGCCTGGAAGATATTAGAAAACATCCCTGAGACAAACAAAAAGGGTGAAAGTGAGCGAACACGAAGTGAATGCCATAAGGGCGCGCAACCCACGAAATGAAGTTATAACTTTTTTTTTTGCCAGTACTCTGATTTACCACGGCTTCTTAGATTCCGTATAGTCCGTAACCGTATTGTGGAAATGGGGATGCGTTACTATAAACGATGCATACTGCTTTTAGCTGAGCCAAGCATTATTTTCTGTTGTCGTCTTTTTATCCCTGTAATTTGGTTTATCACTTGGTTTTTGTTTATGCTGTTTTTGTTGTTGTTGTTGGTATTTGTCTCCCTTGTGCGACAGGTTAATAATGATGATATTCCTCTTGATGGAAATAGTGGCTGCAAGGGAGAGCGATGGATGATAGCTGATGACTGGGTGGCAAAGTAAAGTCGCTTTCATTCAAATTGTCGTACTCGTACATTGTGTTTAACATTTGGAAAACTGTCGGGTTTTATAAGATTCTCTCAACCAAATTGTCGTCCTTAATTGAATTTTAAACATTTGACAATAGGGTGCTTAGGAATGGAAACTCTTGCTGATTTAATAGCTCGAATTCGGTAGAAGGTACAAATTTTGATAAATTAGTTTCGACTTAATGAAATAAGAAACTTATAAAACATAAAAACAAAGTTAAAAAGCTGAAGAAATAGGGGGCGATACACATAAATACTTACATACGCAAATATGCTGGATTTATGGGGCTGCAAAATCTGGTCAATTTGACTTGGTCTAACTCTTGCCACATGTAAATTGAATAAATGTTTGGGCACTTTGAATTGATAATGCAAAATGTTCAATTCTCTGATAAATAATAGATCCCTATTGCTGATAAGGAAATCGGTAACCAGCGGGACCCTTATTCCCAATATTATGGAAGTTGGTAATTTTTATGAAATTGATTTCTTCAAGCCACCCCTAGACGATCAATATTTTTTAGTTCAATGTTTGGTATTGCATAATATTCTTGATAGTCTGTAGAGGATGGGTGTAGGTACAGACGACATAGTGAAGCCAGTTCCTTAGAAAGTAAGTATCCTAATAATAGGTAAAGGAGAAGAACAAGTATCTGAAGTAATACTCTACCACTACTAAATTGTTTATCCTTTATTATAAGGGTGATTCATCGTAAGTTTGATTTATAATGTAAAATAAAACACATAAATTTGAAAGTGAATTTAAAATTTGTATTACCGGTTAAAAGAACAATTCACGGCATTAACTTTTTAAAATCATGTTATGTAAATGTTGGCCACGACTACGTCTGAGATGGTCCATTCGGAAGGTCTAATTTTGGGCGGCTCCTTCGAGCAAAGCGACTAGTATCTCGCAGATAACACGAGTAATGTTGACTTCCAAAGCGTCAATTGTAGCTGGTTTATTCCTGAAGACCTGATACTTTACATATCCCCGAGAAAGTAGTCCAAAAGTGTGATATCGCACAATCTAGACGGTCGATTTACCGTAGCAAAACGTGAAATTAAGTCCTCACCAAAATGATTTCTCAACAAGTCCATTGTTTAACGCGCTGTATGGCTCGTAGCGCCATCTTGTTAAAAGTAGAGATCGCCGAGACCTTGTGCTTGAATTTCAGAAAGCACATAGTCCGTTAACATGGTGTTATAATGGTTACGATCGACGGTAACATTCTGATTTGCCCCATTTTTGAAGAAGATTCCACCAGCCCATAAACCACACCATACTGTTATTTTTAGTGTATGTAATGGTAGCTCTTGGTAATCTTCGGGTTGCCCATTAGCCAAAATACGTCAATTTTGTTTATTAGTGTATCCATTGAGCCAGAAATGGGCTTCATCACTGAACAAAATTTCACGTAAAACACCGGATTTTCATTGAGTTTTTCCAGAGCCTATTTGCCGAAAATATGACGCAAATTCAAGTCGCCTAGCTTCAATTCTTGCACAAGTTGAATTTTTTACGCTTTTAGGCAGAGATCCTCACGTAAAATGCGTCAAGTTGTCGAATACGCCAAGCCAAGCTGCTGAGAACGACGACGAATCGATTCGTCACGGTCTTCGCGTACACTCTCAGCTACAGCTGCTATAGTCTCTTCACAACGTGCTGGATGTTGTCTAACCGGTCGAGTATTATCCACTAATGTAAGCTGGGACTCAAATCTGCAAATGGTATTGGTAAAAGTGGTTTCAGTTGGTCGATTATACCCACCGTAAGTTCCTCGAATCGCACGAAAAACATTTCTCGCAAAACGCTGATTTGCGTAATACGCTGTTTTGGTGTGAGTCTTTCCATGATAATATGCCAAACGATACTGAACAAAACTGACGAAGCAGTTTGATGGGAATGATGCGTGATCTGCAAAAAAAGCCTGAATCACCCCTTACAAATTTATGTCGCCATGAAACCTGGCCCTCAATGTTAAAGGAGTAGCAGTTGCCATCTCTGACAGACTTTGCACTGGCAACTCAATTTATGCTGTAAGATGTCTGAATTGTGTTTTTATTTGACAATTAGTTCTCTACTCGACGTCGATCCAACCGATCAGTAACTACGGTGCTTCTTGAAATATATTTTTTTGGCTGATTTCTTCTTAAATAAGTATACAAATAGCAACACGTTGAGACGATTGTTTGAGACTTCTGAGGAGGTAACTGAATCTAGAAACCAGGATCAGAAATGCGTTTTTTACAATACGATACAATAATTGAAAATTAGTTTTTTTTTTCACAGAATTTACTGCCAGATTGAAAGTGCTAATAATATAATTTAATATAATAATAACACTTTTTCAAATCTCGTGTGACCGAAAGCTCCTCCGCCTGATAATCGCCCGTTTACACTGGCATCTAACATAATGAATTCATACAAAACTTGATATTTTTTATAATTAAATTAGTGCAAGTATGAGCCCGTATTTAGTGATTTTTTGACTGACACATGCTTTCTGTCTATAGCACTAAAACAATTTGGGGAATCGCATCGACCATTACGTCCATTCATTTTCGATTAACCTTTCGTTTCTGGGATCTGTAGTTTTCAAGTAAAGTGATCCCACAAAAGTTATTATCTATGTGTGTGTGTATTTGTTTACAGTACAGAGTATCCTCAAAAAAATTACGAATATCTTTAGTACGCAAACGTTATCAACAACCGAAAAATTTATTTCCTTAGCTTGGGAAATAGATCTTCATAAAATGGAACCCCAACATCAATTGTTTGCAGGAAAAGCAATTAGCGATATTTTGTTTGAAGGCTAAATGAACATTCTACGCATGGATTTCATATAAATTAATAATAACAGTCGTATATGGTGATTACAATATGATTCACAACAATATGATTCTTAAAGCACTTCCGAATTTCAGGATCAAACTGCTCCTCTATTTTTCTCAAACTTTCGATAAATTACAATAATAAAAAAATTTATAATGCATTAAATAATTTTCAATAATTACTGTATTTTCTTTACCTCAAGACGAATATTAAAGCTGTGGAAGTTTCCATAACAATTATGCCTATTGATTGCGGAGATATAGCGCTTGTAAGCTTTACATAAATTCTCGAAAATATTTCCAAAAGCAAGGAAATCATTGAATTCACTCACAACTAGCTCATTTAATAAATTTTCATGGGTAACCACATTTCTCTTTCATCCATCTGCGCTTTTTTCTTTCTTTCTTTTTGAAGCACACAGCTTCAATGCAATGGCCACACAACTAAATTCAGTACCACTCAAAATGTTGACTACTGGGGGCCACTTAAAAACTACCTGTGCAGACAATATTTTGAAACTTTAGTACATAAATTCCTGGCTTTGATGACCTATGCATGTAATATAGTAGAAACTAACATAACATATGCGGATGCCAAGAGGAAGCCTTAGTTTTATGAGGCTTTTAATAAATAACAATATTTTTTTGGACACTTTGAGGAATAACGTAAGAGAAGACTAAAATTGTACATAGGAATGAATGAAATGGATTCCCGAGCCCTTAATTAGTGCTTTGTTAAGGACACTGCAAGACAAACGAAAGACCTGCCATAAAAAAGTTGGAACATTAAACAAGTAACATGTAGTCGAAAAAAAAAAAAAAAAAAATAGCGGATAAAGTGGATATTAGTGATATCATTAGCGATACGAGTTGTTGTAATTGTGAAATGTGATTTATTCCAAACGGCAAATGTATGCAAGAAGTCTTGAGTTTTCGGCAAGCTCCATAACAATCCCCATGAAAACTCAATCCGCACGTCCGTTAGTGTACTTTACAACACTTTTAAGATCTTATCTGGTATACAATATATTGGGTGTATAACTTCGTGTGGTTTGCTAAGAGATGGCGTAACTTGTATTATTCCATTTATATTATTCCATTTATATTATTCCATTGGAACATGCGTTGGAAAGCTACTGTCATTGTACGTCATTTCAACATATGTCATTCATTTGAAGCGTAAGCAACAATAATTTTTTTTCATTCAAATATGTCGAACTTTGTGCCTGAAAAGGTGTTTTTGAGGGTAAAGTCATCGTTATTTGGTGGAAGTTTATGGTGAACATGCGCTAGCTGAGCGAACGTGCAAAAAGTGGTTTGCACTATTTAAAAGTGGTAATTTTGGCTTGGAAGACGATGAACGTCCTGGGAAGCCAAAAAATCCTTGGGTGCCACTCAAGCAGCCATTTCAAAACGTTTAACAGCAGCTGGATATATTCAAAAGCAAGGAAATTGGGTTCCACATGAACTCAAGCCAAAGGCGGTTTTGCATGTCCGAAATGCTGCTGGAACGCTACCAAAGGAAGTCATTTTTGCATCGGATTGTTACTGGTGATGAAAACTGGATCCATTACGACAACTCCAAGTGCACAAAATCATATGTAAAACCCGTCCAACCAGCTAAATCAACGGCAAAGCCGAATATCCATGACGCGAAGGTAATGCTCTGTATTTGGTGGGATCAGATGGGTGTGTTGTATTATGAGCTGCTAAAACTGGGTGAAACCATCAATAGACAACGCTACCGAACACAATTAATCCGTTTGAAGAGAGCAGTAGCCGAAAAACGCCCGGAATATGCGACCAGACATGAGGCAATAATTTTCCATCATGACAACGCTCGGCCCCACGTTACTATTCCAGTTAAGAACTATTTCGAAAACAGTGGATGGGAAGTCTTCCTCCACCCGCCTTATAGCCCAAACCTTGCCCCTTCTAACTACTATTTGTTCCGGTCGATGCAGAACGCCCTCACTGAAATACGGTTCACATCATTGCAGAATATCAAAAATTGGCTGGATTCATTCTTGGCTGCCAAGCCGGCGCAGTTCTTTTGGGATGGGATCCACAAATTGCCAGAAATATGGGAAAAAGTCATAGCTTCAGGTGGGCAATACTTTGAATAATACTATTGTACATGTTTTTCTTAAATAAACGTTCAAATTTTGAAAATTAATTAAGTTATATACCCAATAAGACGACTGAAACCGTAGCTAAAAGAACCGATCCTTATTTGTCGGAGTATATAGATTAGTGCCTAAAAAATTAAATATCGACCAAATTTTAGTCTTACACATTTAGAATCTTAGAATAGGCCGTGTTTTAAAAAAATCAAAACAACATTGCTACATATTTACTTCCCTAGAGGGCTCTACAGTCTGAGAAGTACCTTAAACTTCAACTTACAAATCATTTAAGTTATGGCTGTGTTTGACAAACCGCTAATTTACTTCGAGATGGTTGAAGTCCCATTTCTCTTGTTAATTTGTGCTGCATCCTTTCTCCGGATAGGAATCAAAGAGATGGGATGGAGCGTCAGTATTTATTCTTTCTACACGTCCTAGTCATCTTAGGCAACTTTTGAGTACTTTTCAGACCAGGTCGAGGTAGTTGTATATATCCTAAGCCCGTTAATAAAACAATTAATCGAAAAATCTTGTGTTCAAGAACGGCCAAGGATATTTTGATTCGTCTATGTTTCTGCGCCATAGATCGGGATTATTAGGGTTACATACAGTTTGTTTAGTGTTTCCTGACAAGATCTTATTACTTAATTCCTTTCTTTTAGGATAAAGAAACAGCAATTGGTAAGTGCAAATCTTCGTTTAATTTCTGACGAGGTGTAATTAAAAAGCGTTGATAGCGAGGAAACAAAATCTTTTTTTGTATTATAAGATAAACATGTACAATAGTATTATTCAAAGTATTGGCCATCTGAAGCTATAACTTTTTCCCATATTTCTGGCAATTTGTGGATCCCATCCCAAAAGAACTGCGCCGGCTTGGCAGCCAAGAATGAATCAAGCCAATTTTTGATATTCAGATCTGATGTGAACCGTATTTCAGTGAGGGCGTTCTGCATCGACCGGAACAAATGGTAGTCACAAGGGGCAAAGTCTGTTGTAGCAGCTCATAATACAGCACACCCATCTGATCCCACAAAATACAGAGCATTACCTTTGCGCCATGGATATTCGGCTTTGCCGTTGATTTGGCTGGTTGGCCGGGTTTCACATATGATTTTTTGCGCTTGGGGCTGTCGTAATGGATCCATTTTTCATCACCAGTAACAATCCAATGCACAAATGACTTCCTTTTGTGGCGTTCCAGCAGCATTTCGGACATGCAAGACCGCCTTTCGACGTCTCTCGGCTTGAGTTCATGTGGAACCCAATTTCCTTGCTTTTTAATATATCCAGCTACTTTTAAACGTTTTGAAATTTATGCTTGAGTGACACCCAAAGATTCTTCGAGTTCGTCATGTGTTTGGCAACAAGTTTCATAGAGTAATGCTTCCAGTTCTTCATCTTCAAACTTTTTTGGCTGCCCAGGACGTTTATCGTCTTCCAAGCCAAAATCACCACTTTTAAATAGTGCAAACCACTTTTGGCACATTCGCTCAGCTAGCGCATGTTCACCATAAAATTCCATCAAAATACAATGACTTTCGGCAGCAGTTTTCTTCATATTAAAGTAATGAAGAAGACCTCAACGCAAAAACACTTTTTCAGGCACAAAGTTCGACATATTTGAGTGAAAAAAAAATTATTGTTGTTTACGCTTCAAATGAATGACATATACTGAAATGACGTACAATGACAGTAGCTTCCAACACATGTTCCAATGGAATAATACAATTTACGCCATCTCTTAGCAAACCGCACGAAGTTATAGTTATAGACCCAATAAGTTTCCATAAAAAGTCGTTTACTTTGCTGAAAGCATTTACTCGATGTTGCCCTCTAAACTGATTTTGTCACTTTTGTTTGAATACTTGCAAATACACCATGACCTTGCTATGTTCTGCTAATGACATCAAAATCATAAACATATACAAGTATGCAGTTCCACAGACTTTTGTAAAATTCGATATCCGTTTTGTAGAATTTTCTCAAGAAGTCACATGACAGTGTATTACCTTACCTAAATCCGTTTTTGACATCAAAGTTCTCTGTGAGATTGTTTCTGTTCTTTTCGAAGCGGTGGATGTCATTAAACTAGATAAATTAGATAAAGAGGAGCTGTTTATCATTCTGGATACCTTTGGTATTCTCTTGGATGTGCTGACCCATTCTAAGCCCAACCTGGTCAGATCGTTGACATATGGTTTAAGGTGTTTACACAATACAGTAGACAAGATCTTGCAAGCGATTTTAAGGAGATTGATATGCGATGCATTCTAGAGAGCCTTCTTTTATGTGAATCGAACAAATGAAGCTAAGAATGGTTTTGTTTAACAGCAGATTTGGGTTGTCTCCGCCGTCTTTCTGTGTTTCCCATACTCTCACCACCGACTGTGACTCTACTATTGAAGTCCTTACTCATCTTACAGGTATCTGTTACATGTTGTCGCTGTTCCATGCAGGGCTCTTTCAAAGGCGAGTTGTTTTGCTACACGAATTTGCCTGCATTCTTTATTAGACTAATGGCTTTGTGTGAGCGGCCGGCACATCAATTTCGCCATTTCTAACCATTTCTTGGCATACATACCACTGATCTTTAGAACTTAACGCAGGTTGTAAGAAAGTTGACGAGAAATTGAAGGATACGCCATACGATTAGTTGCGATTGCAACAGCACAATGTTAAATTTATAGTATTATCCGTGTCTGTCATCTGAGATATCCGCAGATGTACCCTGGCTGCAACTAGATAACAGTCCGAGTCTACATTGACCGCTTAAAATGCGCGGATATCTATAATACTGGAGGAGCATCATGTATGGATCGCAACATGATAATTTGGTTGATTGTTCTATTACCATATCATATATGGTAATCGCCATAATAAGATGAGGATATCGTGTGCTAGCTATAGTTGTATTTCGTCACGGAGTAAAGTAAATTAACTCGTGTACGCTATGCTTTTCAATTTCGCTTACAAAATATCACCTTTTCCTAATTTAAGTTTTCCAATAAACTTAAACGATTTGAACTTTATATTTAGGGCTCTACCCGTACGTTTTCTTTTGTGGAGGCGTGAGCGCATGATGTTTTCGAATTGAACCTTTATGAAGCCTACATGGGTGGCCGTGGCTCAAGTGGTAGTGTATTGGCTTTCCAATCGGACGGTTTGGGGTTAAATACTAGCAACTTAAATCTCGTCAGATGAATGGTTGCCAAAAATACTACAAGTCCAATTACACTAACAATTTATTCACACCATTAAACGTTGGATGCCACCCATGAAGTGTGAGTGTTAAGTTCTAAAAAAAAAGCCAGATAATTCTTGTCTTTAAAACAAATCTGCACTTAAAATGTCGCTTCTTTGTTCTCTGTTGCAGTTTCATATTTAAATCTTCGCTTTGTCCAGCCAATCCCACAACACTTCATCCCCGGAGGTGATATTTGCTTTATAGCAATATAAGGCCCAAGTAAGCTTCGACTGCACATTGCCTGTTCAAGTTCAAACGTGGTTGTTTTGCATAATCTCAATTCGTCAACCGTGACGAATTTGTACGGCCTAAAAGCGTACAAAATTCAACTTGTGCAAGAATTGAAGCTAGGCGACTTGAATTTGTGTCTTATTTTCAGTGAATAGGCTCTGGAAAAACTCAATGAAAGTCCGGTGTCTTATCGTGAAATTTCGTTCAGTGATGAAGCCCATTTCTGGCTTAATAGATACGTTAGTAAACAAAATTGCCGTATTTGGGCTGATGTGCAAGCCCGAAGAGTACCAAGAGCTACCATTACATCCATTAAAAATAACAGTATGCTGTGGTTTACGGGCTGATGAAATTATTGAAATCATCATTAAAAAATAAGGCAAATCAGAATGTTACTGTTAATGGTAACCGTTATCGCGCCATAGACTCTTTTCTCTGGCGATATATAAAGTCTCAGGCCTTCAGGAATAATCTAGCTACTATTAAGGCTTCGGAAGCCAACATTACTCGTGTTATCCGCGAGATACCAGTCGCTATGCTCGAACGAGTCGCCCAAAATTGGACTTTCGGAATGGACCACCTCAGACGTAGCCGTGACCAACATTTACATGATATCATTCTCAAAAAGTAAATGCCATGAATTGTTCTTTTAACCGATAATAAAAATTTTAAGTTTACTTTTAAATTTATGTGTTTCATTTTACATTATAAATCAAGCCTCACGATAAATTATTTTATGTTGATACCAAGGTGATGAAGAACGGAAAATTCGGAATACAATTTCACAATTCTAGATGCTAACATTATACCATATATGGACATCCTCGTGCCTTTCTAACTTTTCGACATATTCTTAGTTCAAATCATTAAAACGGAATAAAGACGAAAGAATTCCCAGCGAACCAACGGAAAGTCGTTTACCCCTGTAGTGAGCTATTGACAGATATGGATTATTGATAGTCTGACAATCGCAGCATTCAAAAGAAATATACGTTTTCTTCGATGGTAACTGTGTTTTTATAAACTCCATGCAAAAAGTTTGAGAAATGTATGATAATAAATTATAATACATCGTATTTCGTGTAGTGGTGTTAATGCTAAGACTTAGAAGCACCATAATTGAAAACCTAATTTCTGATACTGTCACTGAAAATAAATCAGCATTGCTTATCAAAGGAGAACGTTAGTATAATTGTCTTTTGACCAACAAGCTAAAGATTGTTACTTGTAATATCTTGGTAGGGCAAGACAAAGGTCAAATATTCTGAATGTTTGAATGTGCCAACGAGCCAACTTTAACTCAGACCACCGCCTTAATATAATAAATATATATAATTTATAAATGCAGCTATATCGAACGTCCAAAATCGAAGAAGTATTCAGAGAAGTTCGTTTTTGAACTGCTACAATTGCATAAGATTCCCAGAATCTTCTGGGCAGACCCTTAAGTCAAAACTGAAGTTGACATTCCCAGTAAAGCCATCTGATGTATTAATTCCAATCAATGGCTCCAACGATTAATGAAGCATGAATGTCATTCGCCAACTCTATGAGCAAAGAAGGATTGAGTACCATAGGCATATTAAAAACAATACAAAGGAGCTCGTAAGGCTCTTGATTCAGGTCATGGGAATATGCAACTGTGGAAAAAATCTTTTGGAGTTTAAGCAGAAAATAAATGAATTCTAAAGATTTTAGATAGATAGATTTTAGCTATAGATTTCAGATGACGTTAACAGTTTGTAAAAATTCAATCTGTGAATTTTTAACGATGATAAACATTCCACTTTTAGTCAGAAAATGTCGCAGACCTTCTAAACGTTAATGATAATCTATAGCTAAAATGTCTATTTGTGCAGAAAAGTTTTAAAAATCAATTTTCACATAAACGACTAGTGAAACCCACTAACTGAAAATTGATTTGGTAAGAGGTATAGACCTCCATCACTAAAATAGGTTAGATGAAGGTACGAACATCATTACCCTGATCTTTGCGTTAAAATTCATACCGAAAACTTTTTGCAAAATCTTGAAGTTAGTATTTAATTAATTGCAAATTTTAAAATAAAATTGTTTATAGTTCTGCCAGACGTTGATTGGGATGGTTGGAGGAAGTAGTCCAAAGCATTGACAAACAGAATTAGCTAGCAGAAAACGAATTATTTAAATATAAGAACAATTAAATAAGAAACACTGTAATGTACTTTCTACAAACTCATAAAAAATAAATAGCCCATAGCTAATTAACGATTTTTTCACAATTTCATTTTTATGTTCTTTATTTTCTTATATAATATTTAAGCTCATTTTTGAAGTATCTACTTTTTGCAACTAAAATCCCTGCCGTTCAAAGCTTACTTTTTATAGATTTTTTTAAGCAAGCAAATTGTTTGCTATTTTGTAGCTTTTTTTTCGTGCTGTACATAGAATCCCTAGAAAGCTCCTTTTACGAGTATGTGCACCTACATACAAAATTTTCCTACATTATGTAAATAAAACGAATCTACTCGAATATATATTGTAGTATAAAGGCTTATTCTTGTATAGACAGGATTTATGAAAGAAATAACTTAAAATTTGGCAAAATTCGGATAGTTTTCAATCGATAACATAATTATGATGCACACACAGAAGAAGCATGTAGAAGCTATTGAGTAGTCTTTTAGATCACATACAGTAAAATAGCCAACTTACTTATTTCTAACAATAAGTTTATTCGCTTTTATAGAAAAAATGTTATTTTTGTATCTCTATATCAATGTAACGTTATGTGAATAGCTCAATGTATACTATGTAAGCATTTGAAATGCTTCTCTTCAAACTCCTCCTTCAGGGAAAAGGCAACAAAAAAAAAAAAAATCTCAATATTGTTAACTTAACCACCATTTGCGCAAGAGAAACCTTGGTACGATTATAATAAATTTACTGGTGCGGGTAAGTGTTGAAACATTTGTAGCCGATCCCTAAAAGGGACACGACCCCAATCGTTTATAGTGGGGCATGCGGCGCTGTACCTATATATGTATCTATGTATACGTTTACATACATTTATATGTACTATTGGCCTAGCAAAACTTTACCCGAGAAGCTTTTTCTAATTTGTATGTATGAAAGATAGTATTCGTATATATTGTATATGTTAGTATCTTTGGTTCAATATTGGATATGAGTTCTTCTGCTTTTATAACAGCAACCACACAATTGAGAGTCCTGAGCATTTTTTAAAGAAGATAAGCCACTTTTGAATTTTTTTTTATTACAAGTTCGAGAATTAAAACAAATGCATTGAAACATACATAATATATATAGGTAACTGGACTCTATTTGTTCACTTTGTCAGCGAAAATTGATGTCGTGTTTTTTATAAATATTAAAACAAATTTTGTAGAGCTCTCAAATCTAGTAGTTCATTTTAATAATAAATGTGGACAGATTATTAGCTGGTTTTATGGCAAATAAGCATCAGATTTTTGGCTTGATTTTCAAGGCATTTGCGTCGAGACGACGAATGTCGGGATTTTCCATTCTACTAAGCCGGAATTAAACAGGGATAGGGACCTGAATGAACTATAAATTGGATTGCCTTATTGGTTGCCTTATCTTTCAATGGTGGTACCCGTTTGGGTAGGAAAAAATTATGTTCGACTCCATATAAAACATGGGCTGAAAAGTCCGTTTCTAAGAGAGGGCACCACTTGAATTAAATCCATTAAATCAGTTAGTACCAACCTTCAAAAGATACGTGTATAAATTTGACAACTGTCGGACGATTAGTTCTCGAGATATAGCGCTGTGAGTGAAGCAACTTTTGTTAATGTGAAAAAGCAATTTCTTGTGTTGATTTATCATTGCTTTTTGATGGGAAAAATTGCAGCCGATGCAAAGAAATGACTTAATAAATGTTACCCGGACTCTGCACCAGCCGAACGAATGATTCGCAAGTGGATCGAAAAATTTAAAAGTGGTCATACAAGCACCGAAGATGATGCACGCAGTGGACGTAAAAAAGAGCCTGTTTCAGATGAAAACATCAAAAAAGTCCACAAAATGATTACGAATGACCGTAAAGTGAAGTTGATCGAGATAGCTGAAGCTCTGAAGATATCAAAAGAGCGTGTTGGACATGCGACAACTCTGTTCAAAGTGAGTGCCGCGTTTGCTCACAGTCGACAAAAACAACAACGTGTTGATGATTCAGAGGAGTGTTTAAAGCTGTTCAACCGCAATAAAGCCGAATTTTTGCATCGGCATGTGACAATGGATGAAACTTGGCTCCATCACTTCAAACCAGAATCAAGTCGGCAGTCAGCTGAGTGGCGAGCAGGCGACGAACCTCGTCCAAAACGACTAAGAACTCAACAGTTGGCTGGCAAGTTTATAGCATCCGTATTTTGGGATACACATCTCCAAAACATGCCCAAAACATTTCTACGAAATCGCAGAAAAACGGCCGCATTTGAAGAAAAAGAAAGTGCTGTTTCATCAAGACAATGCACCGTGTCACAAGTCGATGAAAACGATGGCAAAATGGAATGAATTCGGCTATAAATTACTTCCCCACCCACCGTATTCTCCAGATTTGGACCCCCAGCGACTATTTCCTGTTCGCAGACCTCAAAAGAATGCTCGCCGGAAAGAGATTTAAGGCCTATTTTGAGGCTAAGCCGAAATCGTACTATAAAACTGGTATCGAAAGATTGGAAAACCGTTTCAATCAGTGTGTCGCCCTCGAAGGCAACTATATTGATAAATAAAGTTGAGTTTTGCAAAAATTTTGTATTTTACTATAAAACGGCTCGGACTTTTCAGCCCATGTGTTATATTTCGTTCATTATCGAAGAGACCAAAAATTAGAAATACTATAGAAATACATGGCATTGTTATCCTATAGGGTTCCACTACTTCTATTCAAACTTTCCTTTTGTTTTCGAACATGTTGTTACCCGTGTATAACTGATCTCCACTCAATGAATGCCACATGAATATTGAGGATCAAATTGTGACAATTTTCCTTAATACTACATAAACAACGTTTGATCGAGGAAGTCTGCCAATTTAGTTTGATGAAAGTCCAATTGCCCTCCATACGAGGCAATTTTCCTGCTAGTTGCAAGTTGTAACGGGAAATTGTGTTAAAAATTGCCCTATGTGTAGGCACTTTAAGGTCAGTATTTTGGACGTCCACCACGTATTAACACCTTGTTGCACCCAGGGTGGTAAAGCGAATTTTCCAAGAACCATAACAGTGTGAGAAGATATATTATAACACAGAAAAGTGGCAAGAGACCGCCAGAATCTTCGCCGAACGCGTATCCCCAAATCTCTCAACAATTCTTATGCCGTGGGAACGCTACCAACGTGTCATCTCAGATGTCGCCACTGATGTGTTGGGTATCATCCGACCACCATCAAGAAATCCTTGCACATGCAGCTGAACACAAGATTTTACGCGTTGCAGACATAACATTCACACACTTCTTGCTAAGTGCGCTTTTCGCCTCAGATACTCAATAAGTCATATAACATGACATTTTAAATGAATAGAGTTCGCGTATCGCCTCAGGTAGCCATAAGCTAGATTTGAAATTTACAAAAATAAAATGGGTGCTTGTCATAAACGGAAATGGTTGTTTTAAGGTAGCGATGCAACGAAGGATGTTAGCTGTTCGTGAGCTCTACGAGCGTAAGAGACACGAAGAAAATCGGGTTCTCCAGAAGAAGAAAAAAGAGCACGAGAAGTGCGCGATCGAAGATATTGAGAAGTTTCACTCAATAGGTGCAAAGAACGTGTCAAAGCAAGAAAACCCGTACAGAAATCTTGTAGTAGGATCACAGTAGGTGCTGGGAAAATGGAAAAACTTTTTTTTCAAACTATATAATGCCGAATAAGCCCAACATGCCGCCATCAGACACAATAGACCAGTCAACTTAGAAGATTTCAGTCAAAATTTCCGTCCACCTAACCAAAACGAAGAAAATATAGCAATATCTATGCTAAAATCCAATGAACCAGTTGGACCTGACGGCTTACCAATGTATAAAATCGGATACAATATCTTATCTGTCAGATTGTGTAAACGTCTAAAATTCTTCGTGCACAACCTGATTGGTACCCTATCAGTGTGGTTTCAAACCAGTTAACCAGTCCACAATCGACCAAATCTTCACACTCTGGCAAATCCTGGAAAAAACTCAAGAAGTCGAAATCGACATTCATAATCTTTTCAAAAAATTTAAGGCTGCATACAGTGTGTTGTAGAAAAACGTGCGCATTGCTTTCATTTCCTCAGTATATTTCCATACTTCGGTGGTATAACATCGTTACAAAATGAGTGCGGTTCCGACAAAGCGTTTCGAAAGAGGTTTCTTAATAACTCACTCAAATAGAGTGAGTATTAGGTCGGTAGCAAAGTATTTCAAAACATCAGAGACATTTGTTAAAAAGTGGATAAATAGGTATAAAGAATGCGGCAATATCGATGAGGGATGAGGTGGAAGACCGAAGTTAGCACATTAAGTAAGAAAAATAAAGTAATTTGTAAATTATTTCGCCAAAACCCTACAATTATCAAGAAAAGGGATTAAAGTGTTCATCAACACATTACGACGCCGTTTGGCAGAATCTGGCATTAAAAACAGGAGGATCAAACCTAAAGGACTACTGACTCAAAAAACATATTGAATAGAGGCTATGTTGGTCATCGTAGAGTTAAGTCTAGACTGGAGCACCATCATAAACTCTAGACAAAAAAATGTCCAGATGCACCATAAAGCATCCAGTGAAAGTACATGTATATGGATGCTTCTCGGCTAAATGATTCAAAAAGTTAATAGTATTCACACAAAACTTCGAATCACAATTCATCGTAAAATTATACAAGAAGTGTTTGCTTAAGTCTGCCGAATCTCTGTATGGACCAAACAATTGCGACTGGATTTAGCCAGAGGACAATGATCCAAATAATTGGAGTTGTTTCTACACGTGTTTGAAAGAGATAAATGGTATAAAGACGTTGGATTGGCTATCCTAAAGTCCTTAAGTGAGTTCAATAGAAAATTTGTGGTCATAGGGAGAAAAAAAATAGGCTGTGTGTGTTTGTTGAACACACTGTATAACAGCATTTATAGAGACGAGCTGTAAATGTTGGTAATGACTTAATCGACACCTTTGATGTCAAAAAAGATCTAAAACAAGGTGACGCGCTGTCATGTGATTTCTTTAACATCATACTCAAAAGAATTTTGCGGAACACTGGAGGCACAATAGTTCAAAAGTGTTTGCAACTCAGAGAACTCAGCTTGCTGTCACCGGTTCTTTTCTTAGTATTGAAATTGAAGCTACCAAAATAGCATTGGTAAATGATGGCAAAAGCAATCATATGCTGTCAGTAAGAAAGGACACACAACAACGACGAATAGTACAGAACGTCACAATCTACAGCTATAATTTCAAGGTAGTAAAGGTATTTGTCTACCTTGGTTCTGCCATTAATCCTGCCATCAACACCTCGGCAGATAGAAAAAGAAGAACCACTCTTGTCAATCGCTATTTCTTTGGGCTAAGAAAAACTAAGAGGACTGTGTAGATCATCCCAGTCGTACTTTTTGGGGCTGAAGTAGCTCCATCGAAGCGGTTGAAGATATCTTCAGTCGTTGCAAGATAAAAATCATACGAAAAATATTCGGCCACGTTTGCGTTGAGGGGCTTTGGCGAAGAACATTTAACGACGACCTAAACGAGCTGTATAGCAACATCGACCTAATCACAAAACTGCGCATCAGCTGAGATGATAAGGAGACCACTTTGTCTATCTTGGCTTTGCTAAGAATTCTGCAAAAAACACCTCAGCAGAAATAAAACAATGGATTACTCTTGCCAATCGCTGTCTTTTTAGACTAAAAAGGCAATTGAGTAATAAGGTCTTATCCCGAAAAACCATGGAGACTTAATATAAGAGATCTGGATCATCCAGACCTTATCGAAGATATCCTCAGTCAGAGGCCAGAGACAATGGACACCAATGCCCTGGCCCGCAGAGTGTTCGAATCCAATCCAGAGGGATAACATTGTAGAGAAAAACCTCACCTTAATTTGCGCGTACAAGTGGAAGTGTACTTTAACCGTTTTGGAGTGCGCAACTGGAGGCAGTTAGCAAAAGACCGGACTAACTGGAGAGGCTTGTTGAGGCAAAGGTTCAATCCGAACTGTAGCTCTTCTAAGTAAGTATTTCTCGATAGTTCTTACAAGAATTAAAACATTAAAAAAAAGAGGTATGGCAAGCTATCATTCACCCTGATGCTACCAAAATATCCACTCCATGTTTTAAGTGATCCAGCGGAGGATCATTGGTGCGAGCCAACCTCTTCTATACAGGGAGGAAGGTGGTGTCTTAATTGATTGGATGCTGGTTCTCTTATTAGCCAATAACTACGAGTATCTTCGAAAGCGTTGCTTAAACGCATTTATTATTCCCTGCGCTTCGATAAATAGATTTTCTTTAATTTGAAACTAGAGGCCAGTTGCTTATTAGTATTTCTGAATAACATCCGGACATTGCTTCTATAGCGAGACTGTTCGATATCCTTGAGCTGAAATATTGCGTAGGCTCTCTACGCAACCTTTCTTCTGGATCGAGTCCCTGGCAATCCTATCTTTTAGGTGCGCATTTGTCATCGTATTCAATCATTTCATATCAATGGCACTTTTTCGACAGTCGGTTGTCCTCTACGGTTGTCTCAACAGGTTACACAGTCTGTTGGCATTTGTTGCTGGTAAATGCAAAGCTACGAGTCTTTCGTTCAGGCGCTTTTTTTAAGCTCTGTCTACTCCAGTCGTGGTAAGGCTTCCAAGGTTGATTTTTTTTTCTGGATATTCGAGCTCTGAATGTTGCAACAAGGAAGTGGCCAAAACTAACGTTTACCTCTCTGAATGTTCGCCAGAATGTGGGATGCTTTCTCGCAAATATTAGCATCTGCTTAATTTGGTTGACGGTTGTATCATGTGGAGAGCCCTAGGTTGCTGTGTAGATACTTTGTGCTGAACACCTAGTGCTACTTATCACCATACTACGAGCTGCAGCAAAATCTATAATGTGTTGTCGTGTTGTGGAGGCTGTGGTTTTCAGCTAATCCGTCGAAGATGTTTTCCTTACCGATTTTGGTATTGATAAAGGCGTCGTATTGTGCTTGGTTTTTTTTCTAGAACGCTGACTTGCCGAGTCTGATATTAAGTCATAGAGCCCTCCCAATACATTCGGTAAAAAATGGTTTTTGTATGTTTTGCATTCTTAACGTAATTGAAGTCAATGGATATTGATTCATGGTACTAGATCATACATAGTAATACACAAATTAAAATTTCACTGTGTGATAGTAATAAACATGGACATTCGGAAAATGTTTTCCCTTTTATTTGAGGGTGATAGTTTTGTCATAACACTTATTATAGTATAAGCAATAAACCGTTACCAGAAGCAGTGTTTCCTATCTTTGTAGTCTTGCTTTCTTTTGTGAAACAGACTTTTAGCTTTCGGTCTACATTCATATCATCATATAGATCTTAGAGTTCACGTTGTACGACTATCTATTTTTTCATTCGTCCTGTTTGCAAAAATACCTAAAATTCGAAGTATTTTTTGCTTTTTTGCGCTACATACTTAACGTATTGCTTTATAGAGCAGATCTAAGAGCAGCTCGACAGCAGCGCGTCTTTTTGCCGAAATCCGGTGGAGACTTATTGGTTCTATTTGTCGCGACATAGCAGTATCAATATTATGGATATCGCAAATTTCGCTTTTGCGTTATACTTGTATAGCTCGGTACGATTAACGCTGGGGATTGGGTATTATTAAGTGATGCTAATGATGATCGCCTTGAAACTCATTGGTCTTTTGCAAAATGTAAGGAAGTGTATAAATTGGGTTTAAGAGCCATCAGTGCGCGATTACTTCAATAACTTTCAATATATAGAGCCTTTATAAAATTTTGGAATATTTTTAGAAGCTTCGCTTTTTACGGTTCTTTCTTGACTCTTCAATGTCCTTTTTGTGAAATTTTTTTTCTTTTCCTTCTTGCCTAAATATGTTTCATCTGTTGTTCATCTGACATATAAATATTTTCATACCTAGAATTTTTAATGAGTGTCTTGCTTAGAGATTTGAGAGGCGAGTTGACCATGAGGGTTTGCTCTGGTTTACTTTTCGCTTATCGACATTCCTTCAAAGATGCCTTCCTTATAACTTTTGGCATTGAAGTCCCCGAGAGCACGATTTCCACATCATACCCTGTAGGTATAAGGGGTCGTACAAATACCCTTTGATATCATCTTCTGTTTTATTTATAGAAACGTGTGAGCACATAGGATTATGTTGTGGAACTTTCTGAAATTGTTATCAAAGAATTTCACATGAAGGCTTTTTGTTACCTTAATTTAGATGCTTACTTGTATCACCCCTTGAATTTCATTAAGTTAAGAACAAGTTTTTCGGGATTCGCGCTGTCTTATAATTTGGATAAAGTCAGCAACGCAAAAATCAAGTTCGTAGCGGAGTGCTTACCTTACTTTCCAGTTCTTGTCAATGGTAAAAACGTGAGTTATTCCTTACTAATGCTGACTAAGATTGCAAGGGCACACTCGACCAGTAGCACGGTACTGGCCTACGTACCTTGGGAAGTGATTGTAGGAAAACAATCTTCGGATCTTCACGTGGAATATTCGAATCCTTATCAGATCGCGTGCAGCCAAAAATCTAGTGAAGATCCTCGACTGCTAAAATCCAGACATAGCTGCCATCCGCGAAGTGCGAAGCGATTGATCGCATAAAAGAGGATGAAAAACCCTGATATTTACTATGGAGAATATTGCAGACAACCGCCGGGACAAGGGCAGCAGTAGTAGCGTTTATTTGTATGGGGATTCTCTAAAAGGGGAAGACTAGAGAACAAGTCTTGAGTTTAAGCCATGTAAGCGAATGTCAATATTAGCCTCATTAATGGCCAAGTTCCGACAGAAGAGAAGAACGAAGACAGCACACAGTTTTCACACTTTGATATCCATAAGGGGACTTAGCTGTCCCCTGATCATATTGATCATATTGCGATCGACGCAAAGCACTCCTTTAGTGTTTCGTTCCGATCTAACATCGATTCAGACTACTACCTGTTTGCAGCCAAGGTACAGATTTGGATATTCGTTACAGCCCAAAGCCACCGACAACTGTGAGAAAGTTCAACGTCAAACGGCTGGAATTGCGAGACACCGCCAGCGCTTTTTTCGATTGAGTTTCCCTTAACCTCTTGAGAAATTCAATGCAGCAAGCACCGAATGTAGAAGACAAATGCAGAAAAAAAAACGCCGTCCTGCAGAAAATGACGAGAGGTGTTCGCGAGCTCTACGAGCAAAAAATATAGTATAGGCTCATTAGAAAAAGAATTGCCCGATCGAGTCCTTAAAGATGTGCTAGCGGAAAAATAAAGTTGAGAAGTTCTACCAAAAAATTAAAAAGGAAATGATGAACATCCCACAGTCAGGTAGAATGAACTATATTCAACCTAGACGAAAACAGACTCTTCCATCTACCCGAATAAAGTAAAGTCAGGGCAGGCATTTCCAAGATTAAGTCCGTTGGTTAAACGGCCGAGCTCTTTATAGCAGCAGGTGATGATTGGATGCAGAGCATACATCTCCAAAATCTGGGTCGACGAAAGTATGCCTTAACAAATTTTGTCTGCCTTATTATATCAACGTTAATGAATGTTCGCCTATGACGGGTCTCTATATGTGGGGTTTTAGATCAAGAAAGAACACCATATATCAAATTTTTACATTACGGCCAATCTTGAAAAAAATCAAATCTATGCACACCCTCTCTTCTTCGATTTCAAAAACAGCATCTATTTATAGAGATGAACTATATAATTGCCCAGATTTGGCATCACTATCAAGCTCATTCGACTATGCAGGATGACCATAGAAAATGCAGTCTGCTTCGTTGAGTACAGTAATGACAACACCCAGATCTTTAATGTCAGAAAAAGACGTAAACAAGGCGATATATTGTCATGTGGTTTTTTCAACATCGTTCTTGAAAATATTGTGCGAAATTCACAAGTCAACTCTAGAGGCAACATCTTCCAAAAAGAGCACAGCCAGCTTTCAATGGAGAGTTTGGGACTATTGATGGAAAACGGATGAAAATGCTCTCGGCCGCTTCTAGAGAAATGTATTACGGGTAATTCTCGGTCCCGTTTGTATCGATGAATAATGGAGGAGTCGTCCTAACAGCGAACTGTAAAGTTCGGATAATCCGGCTTAGATGGCTCGATTATCTTGTGCGCATAGACTTCACCGTCCCACTCTGGAAACATTTAGATTCCAACCCAAAGGGAAAATGCACTAGAGGACGACCTTATCTTAAGTGGAGCACACAAGTAGAAGACGATCTTAGCGCAAATGGAGGCAGGTGGCAAAGGATCAGTCCAACTGGAAAACTATGTATGTTGTGACTAAATAACTAAATAAGTAACAAGAAATTTTCATTTTGCTTATCCAATTCTACAGCACTAGAGGAGTGAGAAAATATCATTGGTTTAACAGAATGGTCATTGGTATACTGCTTTCATTCAATTTCTCTCACAACAATTCTTTAATGGCTTTTGATTCCTATACGCGAAGAGTGAACTCATCTTAAGAAGTCTAATGGAGCAGGTATAGCTAACCAAGTTTACCCTCTTAAAAATCATAATTTCCGCGCAACAGACTATTATTGTGGCATATTATTTCAATTCGAAATTCCAACCCTCTAGCATGAAACCTAAGAAATAACCGCCATCCCCTTTTAGGTATTTGTTAAGTTCAATTATTAGCATGTTGCATGAGTTTTCTGCCAGAATTATAAAGAGGGATGTTTTTCTTGATGACAAAATAAATACCCAAGACTGTTTAAGAAGGGGGTGTCTGTGCACATTCATTTTTACAAAATCGTACAAAGCGTTTATATGGATTGCCGCTCGGTTTGAGGCGTAATGTTACTAGAGTGATAATGGATTCAAACACTAAAAGGGTTGATGGTACGTCGCGCACGCCATATGTATTAATTGAAGCTTTAAATATTATGTATCTCGACAATTTCATTGTCTATCTTCGTCATCGGCGACGTGTGTCATTGCTGCCGCCGTTGCGATATGTACTCGCACATCAGCACCATCATCGTGGTTGCATTGTATAAGGACGCTATTTAACAAATCACAATAATCGCTTATAATTACGTAAATGGAATAAATCACTGGATAGGCTTTTAGTTCTACTAAATGTTAGAGTTAAAAGCATTAGAATTATTTTCTTTACTTCTCTGGTATCGTCCACATCATAAAGGAAAATTTATTATCTTACATCAATCTTTCCATACATAGTTGGTGATCTGATATACTTGTTACTTAATACAGCTATTGACTTGAGATTAATGGACGTTTTCTGGTAAAAAAGGGCAAACTGTGATGGTGTCAAACAAAACGTAATACATACATATACGAGTATAAAATACAAGTTGCTGTATCCATCGAGGTTTCACCAAATCAAGTCAAATGGACATTCATAAATCAATCCTAATAAAAGTAGTAAGTTTGGTCGGCGAAGTTGGATTTTGTTTTATACTTAAACTTATAAAATTGCTTAGCTATATATGGAATATAATTCATACTGAATGGGATGCAATTTTTCAGTCTCTGGTCTCCATGTTATTGAAAATTTGTTTTTTTTTTTTTTTTTTTTTTTTAAAGAAAAAAAGATTCCCTTTTAACTTTAATTGGTAGGTTACAAATCTTTCCCTTCTTAAATGTTTCAAAACCGAAAAATCACCTCAGAAACGGTTGCCAAGTTAACTTTAACTTCATAGCGCTAAATTAACTCCAAGGTATTTTCTCATTTGATTGGGAGAATTTATCGTATATCTCACCCTTATTAATAGATACGTATTCGTATGTACCTACTCGTATTCCTATCGCCCCGTCACCGAAACCATGGTCTGTTACGCAACACCCTTGATTTCAATCACAAATCAGCACAAATGAATTTCAATTCTCGGAATTAAGTCAAATCTGAAGCAAGGGGTTGTTAAAACTGACTTCCCATTGATGCTTATCGTAAATTGTATTGAAGTCTAATGAGATCCTTAAGTTTTGTTATAAAAAAAGAAAATGGAATGGTCACAAAGATGTAGTGATTATTATACATATTTATCTCTATTATATAAGTTATCTCAGTTTGAACGAGCTTTAAAGGACATAAAAAAAGTGTGTCTGAAAGGAAAAGGGGGCTGCCAAGCAACCATTTTTATCTCTTCGCGTTTCCCTGCTTATTTTGGCTAAATGATTCTAAAATAGGGTCTGACAAAAAAGGATATGGCAATTGTAGGATTTTGTCAAAAAAAAATTAATAATCTAATCTAACTATAAAATATTTGTTTGTTATAAATTTTTACTAGAACCAAATCAGATCATTATGAAAAGCGAACTTACATACATCAAAGAAAGGAAACTGTTTTCTTTCAGAACGATTTTCCATTACTTATACTCCTCTCGAGTTTTCAAATAAATGGTTTGGTTTTGGAAATGCGTTTTTTTTTTTCAATCTGGCATGGAGAGCCAAAAATATAGGGTTTTCCAATAGGGACTTGACAACTTTGAATTGTAAACGCACTCTTTCACTAATCATCAAACTGTCATTGTCAATTTATTCAGTAAACTTAACATTTTCATCATGGTAAAGTACACTAACGAGCTACGTTCCCAACTACGTTGGGTTCTGGAGAAGATGCGCCAAGATGATGAATTTCATCGCAAAATCATCTTCAGTGACGAAGTTCATTTTTGGCTCAATGGGTTCGTCAATAAGCAAAATATGCGTTATTGGTTGGGTGAAAACCCACATGTAATTCATGAATCACCACTTCGTCCACAAAAAATAACTGTTTGGTGCGGTTTGCATGCCGGCGGCGTTATTGGGCCATATTTTTTCGTCGACGATAACGGTCGTCACGTTACTGTGAATGGTCAGCGTTATCGCGCCATGATCACCGATTATTTTTGGCTCGAATTGGAAGATATGGACTTGGACGACATGTGGTTTTAACAGGATGGTGCCACACAGCACACGCTACAATCGATTTATTAAAGAGTAAGTATGGTGAATGTGTTATCTCAAGACATAGGCCAGTCGATTGGCCGCCTCGTTCGTGCGATTTAACGCCGCTTGACTATTTTTTTTTTCTGGCTACGTTAAGTCATTGGCTTATGCCAACACACCGACGACGTTGGAACCAACATTGAAAGCGAAATAGCGGCCGTTTCGGCCGAAATGTGTGACCGAGTCTTTGAAAATTGGATCCAACGAATCGACCGCTGCAAACGTGCCTGCGGTGGCCATATGAACGAAGTCGAGTTCCATTCATAAATGTTTTGATTGTACTTCAAGCCAATAATAAAGTTTTTGAAATATCTCAAATAGTTTGCCTTTTATTTAAAAAAAAAGTTGTCAAGTACTTGGAGTATTGGAAATGCATTCAATTGCTTAAGAATAAGAGCAATCATTTTGAGCGATGTAATAGATTTCCATCTTTAAGGCTGCGGTAATAAGCAGAATTGCTGGATTTGGGCTTAGATCCAAGAATAATTTTCGAAAAAACTCTCTATGGAAACAATGTGTAACTGCAGGAGGTATTACTGGGCCTTATTTTTTCCAAAATAAAGTGGATGGCGCTAACAAACCGTGATCAATGATTTTTTTGTGTTGAAACGAAAAGGTACGAATGTGGACGATGTGGTCGTACACCATTTCATTTTTCGGCTACAAATTTCCGGCTAAAAAAATTTTTGAAATTGTGAATAAAATTTGTCGCTGAGATTATGTTATTTAACACCGTGGGACTTCTATCTTTGGGATCATGTGAAGCTGATGAAATAAATACTGAATGTGCAACAAAGGTCGTGGACTGTACTATTATACAATACATGGAACACAATATAAGCTAAATGTTTTTTTTTTCCTCGATTTCTTGCAGCATTTGAATTATGTTTGCACATTTCTGGTCAAGCTATAATGTTTGAGAGTTATTGGCATACACACGAGTGGCGATAAATTGTACATAAGACAATTTATCATCAAACACACTGATTGGAGCTATGTTCTTTCACTGTATTGGAGCTTTCGCGGAGAAATCGTGGTTAATGAATTTACAAGATCAACGTTTTACATCTTACATTCGGTTAATGAAGCGAAAACAAAAACAAAATTTTTTTGTTTCGCAAGAGGGTGTGAGTGATCTCACAGAGATACCAAAGCCCCGTGCTATGTAATTATGACCAATTCATACCATGGGATACCTCATCCTGACAATGTTTGCCGATATACTACCTTGCTCAAAAAAAAAAAAAAAAAAAAAAAAAAAAAAAAAAAAAAAAAAAAAAAACGGAAAACCGGAAAGAAATGGATTTAAATTTGCAATAACGAACTTGTATTAATGGTGCGCGAACGTTAGAAATGTTTGAAAAGTGTTTCGGAAACGATTCTCTTTAAAAAAAAAACGGTCGTTTACCAGTAGCACGAGCGGTTCAAAAGTGGTCGTGAGTCAATCGAAGATGATGAACGCAGTGGCAGACCATCGACATCGAAAACCGACGAAAACATTGATAAAGTAAAAGAAATCTTGGTCAATAAACGCAAATTAACCATCAGAGAGATAGCGGAGGACTTGAACATTGCAAAAATGGATCATTACTGGAGACGAGACGTGGGTTTATGAGTACGACACGCAATCCAGACATCAGTTAAATGAATGGCGTTCACCAAACGAGCCGAGACCAAAAAAACCACCTCGTTTTCAGTCAAAAAAGAAGGCAATGCTCATGAATTTTTGCCATAAGGCCAGACAGTAAACAAAGAGTATTATTTGTCGTCGAAATTCCTAGAAAGGGACAAGAATTGTGGGCAGAAAACTCGTGGATTTTGCACCATGATATCGTACCGTCGCACAGTGCCATTATAATTCGTAATTTTTTGACTTAAAATGCAACAAATACCATCCAACAGCCACCGAATTCACCTAATTTGGTTCCCTGTGACTTATTTCTGTTCAATCGAGTTAAAAAACCACTACGGGGAACGCCTTTCAGCAGCCGAGAGGAAGTAATGAAAAAATCGCAGGAAACACTGATGGACATACCGAAAACCGAATATAAGAAATGTTTCGAGGATTGGATCAAACGCTGGTATAAGTGTGTTGGAGTCCATGGGGATTACTTTGAAGGGGACAATATAGATTTAGATGAATAAACTTGTATTTTTAATTTTCTGAATAAATTCCGAAACTTTTTTGAACAAAGTAGTATGTATGCCAACGTGCTAAAACTCACCCATCCAAGAGACAATAGGACCGGCTGCGCGTGCTCTTAGTAGTAAGAGATTCAGTTCTCCCGTTTTATTCTTTTTGTTGACTACAAGTAAGCTGCCTTAACAATAAGTCCACGCCAATATCGTTAGGTAGATACATAGTTCTGCCTTATTAGGTGTACCGCCATTGAGGCGATTTTACATTGAGGCGCTAGATTGAATGGTCTTGTTTTAATAGTCAGCGCACAAGGCTTGCCTCGTTTAGAGTACGGTTACCTCATGGTTACAATGATGATGAAGATGAGCAGTAAGTTTGCGAGCAAAGTTTGTTACTGCATCACTCACGATAGTAATTCCTAGGTCTCTGTGAATATCACAACTTCTAATGTAGGTATCATGGAGCATTCATGATTGCTCGTAGCGCTTTGTTTTGTAATGTTAACAATAAAACGATATTGATTGGTCTGTACAACCCTAAATTTACATATAAACTGTACTTTTAATTAATTTAGCACCTCCATATATAAAAGCAGTTTGTTATATATGCTTAGTTCCGAAAATCGTCCGATAAGCTAATACTTTTTCTTGAGCCTAGTTTCGAGCTCGTCGCGCTTCTCTTTAACGTGCGGCTTTCATCTAAGTTTCACGTCGAGAGTAATTTCTGTATATTTAGCCTCGTTTGCATACCGTACTTGTAACAATTTTATGTATATAGATAAGTTTTTCATCTTTCTACGTTAACTTGGTCTCATTAAGAACAATTCGAATGTGGATACGACTGTCTCTTCGTCTTGACGTATATCCTTTGTCTAAAGAAAGAACAGTGGCAGACTGAGAACGCTTCCTTGCGGTACACCTGCGTGAATTTCTTTGAATCCCTTGTATTCATTCCCGTGCCTAATACGAAAGAGCTTGTTTTGGAGGTAAGATTCCAATATTCTATAAATTCCTTACGGCAAGTTTTGTCGTAGCTTATACTTTAGTTCTTCGTGCCATACTTTGTTGAAGGCTAACGATACGTCGAGAAAAGTGCTTGAACATATTCTTTTGTTTTCTAGGGCTTTTTAAATTTTATTCGTTATTCGATAAACCCGATCGATTGTTGAATGTTTAACCCGAAATCCGAATTGATGATCGAGAATCAAGCGTCTTTTTTCAATTATTAGTTGTAATCGCTTTAGTGAAAGTTTCTTGAAGACCTTAGATATTATCGGTAGAAGCGAAAGAGGCCTATATGATTTCTTATCCTTTGGACATTTCCCCGGACGACTTTCAATAACCATTGAACATTGATAATGTAGAGTAACTTTACTAACGTTATTTTCGGTAGCACCTTCAAGATCTTGCAACTAATTAAATCATATGACGGAGCTTTGTCATTTTCTTATTATCTGCCGAAGCTTAGACAGTGATACAGTTTTTATTTTAATGTTATCAGGTACGAAATTGGCATTGAGATCTTTAGCCAATGGCTGTCCGTCGAACGACTTAAACGTTTGTTCTAAGTGCTCGGCAAAAAGATCCGTTTGCTCTTTGTCTCTTTTTACCCAATTGCCGTTGGCTTTACTTATTGGTGTCTAGTGCATTACAGGTCTTTTTATGGTTTTCACTACAGAGAGTAGTTTGAGCTCTTTTTGGCGGTCAAGCAGAAACCTCACAATTTTTAAAACCATGCAGCACACGTTTAAGCTTGTTAGATAAGTAGTTCAAATAGACATGATTATTGCCATTTCTAATACGTTCTCCTTTTCTCTGTTAGGAGTTCTTCTATTTCAATCGGGTATGTTGTTTTGCCCTTCTGTACTCCTCTCATTGGGAAAGAAAAAGAAAGAAGAAGAGCGCGGCGCTCTGAATGGCTTCTACGAATCTATCAGCTTCGTCTTCTATTTCGAAAGGCGTCTTAAGCGGTACATAAAAAGCTATATTTTCTTAGCAGTTATTTCTAAAGTCTTCTCAGTCTGTTTTGTTATTAGGTAATATTTACGCTCTTTCTGTTTTCGCTTTATTTCCCGTCATCTTCAACATTACTGCTGTATTCTTCTACGTTCATGAGGTATCTGGGCAAGCCTTTTGCATATAAGAAATCCTTGTCAGGCGTTTTATTTCTGTCGGTTGGCCAAAACGTAGGTTTTCCTTCGAAAAAAATTTCCCATCACGTTTCATACCGACTTTGTACCGTAGTCTACCTGTCGTTGTATTGTATATGGAGCCCATAAAGAGTGGCTTGCGTTAATATTTGACCCGAGTGAGTCAAAAAGTAAACGAGGTCGTCGTCCACAAGCGTATTTCGCGGATGGAAATAACTAGATGCGATTTTGTGTTCTAAAGGGTTTACTTTTACGGATACTAAACTTATTTTCATAGAACCAAGTTCATTTTCTATGTTCTCGGAGTGCTTAACGCAGTCTTAAATGTAAATGGAGGATCCTCCTCTATAATTTTCTGAAAGGTGATGCGCGAGATAATCATTTTAACCTTTAATTTTGGGTCCAAATCCTCCTTTTAAGTGGGCTTCCGAAATCAAGCATACTCGTATATCAATATTGTTTTTGCGCAGGAATACTTCTAGTTCGTCGATTTTTTGCAGTAGGCCGTTTGCATTCCATGTTAATACCTTAAGCAACTATTCCATGTTCTTGTTTCGTTGTTTTTTTTTTTTTTGCGAGGCTTGAACTCGAGCTTTCTTAATTTATTCGAATTTATGACTTGTTTAACCTACATTTGTTCCGCAGGTTTTTAAAGAATCACAGATAATATTTGAGAGAGTGGATCTGTTGTGGCCGATCTTGTTTTGTTTGTCTCTTCATTGTTTTATTGCGCGTATGTGCCGATTTTTTCGTTGCACTTGAACGTGCATTTTTTATGTTCTCTTTTATCAGTCTCGTCCTTTTGACTTGCTTTACGGTCTTAGGTTTATCGGTATCGCTCCTTTTTTGTGGTTCTTTAACGATTTCGTAACCTTGATGATTCACTGGGTAGCTTCCCATGCAATTGGCTCAAAACTGCTGGGGTCTCCTTACATATGTTGCAAGCAAAAATTTATATTTTTTACTTACATACGTCGACAAGCAAAATTACCGAATTTGGAGTGAAGAAAACAAAGAAGCCGTTAGAGAAAAGTATCCACAAAAAGGCAGTGTTTGATGCGCCGTATGGGCTAATGGAATTATTGGTCCTTATTTGTTGTTGTTGTTTGAATGATTATAGTCAAAACGTTATAACCAATGCAAGCACTATAGATGCTTTTGTTCCTTAAGTGAAAGAGTTGTGTTTCCAACAAAAGTGAGATAAGTGAGATAAGTTTTCATCACGATAAAAAACAAAATAATGTCTCCAGTCCAATAATAAGGGCACTTCCCATACAATTGTTTTGAAAAAAAGTGAATTTAACACATTGGTCTTACCAATGAGTCTTACCTTGAGATCCAATACTAAGAATTTCGATAAAAATATGTCTAGAAAATTAATACCACAAATATCGTAGTCTCGCGATTACTTTATACAATTTAATTTATTTGCTTTCAAAGCTCTGTTATCTTTATTTCTCCTTTCATGGGCTTCTTCTGAAAGACTCTTACACAAAATACTGCAGATTGTATTATTTCAGTTCCGTGCGTTAAAATCGTATGCATTGTTGCTGGCATATATGTAATAAGAAGGATTAAATTTAAAGGTGTCTCTTCCGTATAAGCTCCCAATTTAGCGGGGTTATTGGGAAATATACACTGCATTTTTTTTTAACAATCTCAAAATCGATTTTGGTAATATCTGCCGTTACAGTAGTGTTCCCAAAAAAATTTTGTGAGGTATTGAAATCAATGGTTGTACGCGCTCCTTACTTAACAATATCTATTTTTATATTCACCTATTTGCAGCTAAAGCAAATGCGGCAAAATATAAGAACCGTGAGACTTCTAATTACCTCGAAGGCTTGACTGCGGACAAGAGTTCCAATTATTCGCTCTGGAAAGCCGTGAAGTCGACTAAGAAACCTGTTATGCAATTGGCAGCGATAAAAACAGCCGACGGCGAATGGGCAAAAGGAGACAAAGAGAAAGCGAATTTGTTTGCCGACCACTTGGAAGAAACATTCAAACCGTTCGAAGGACGTCAATTGGCCAAGAACTTAATCTCAGAACAGGATCCGACAACTACAATATAAAATACGTATCACTGTCTGAGCTACAGCAAACAATAAAAAACCGAAAAATAATAAGGCTCCAGGATACGATTTGATTACAAGTGAAATTCTAAAGGAGCTACCTCGAAAAGCGTTTGTCAAGCTCCTCCACATTATAAATGCTTCCATGAGACTTTTACACGTTAGAAGCCAATGGAAAGTCGCAGAAGTCATAATGATTCCAAAACCGGGGAAAAGTCCAAACGACAAAAAATCATACAGACCGCGCGCTAGAGGGAAAAGATATATGTTCAAGCGTTTTTCTCGATGTATGACAAGGTATGGCACGAGGGCTTGAAGTATAAGCTACAACAAATTTTACAGAGAGAAATGAATAGAATACTCGAATCTTATCTTGAAAATAGACTGTTTCGGGTTAGATATGGGATTGAATACTCTAAATACAAGGAAATTCAAGCTGGCGTTCCACAAGGAAGCGGTCTGGTGTCATACATACCTCTGGGGTCAGAGACATACATCTAGAAGAAGAGACTGTGGTAGCCACGTTCGCGGATGACACGGCGATCCTCGCCACATGACAAACAGTTAAATCCTCGACTGTAAAACTTCAACGAGCTCTGAACAAAATATTTGAGTGGACGAAGAGCTGGCGAATCGTGCTAAACGAGACTAATTCAACACACGTCAATTTCACGTACAGAAAGATAAACAACTTACCTTTATTCATCAACTCGCTACAAATACCGTATGCAAACAAGGCAAAATATTTGGGAATGACTCTAGATGCAAAACTGAAGTGGAAATCACACGAAAAAAAGTAACGTGAAGAACTCGAAATCAGGCTAAGAGAAATATATAACAAGCTGCTTATATATAAGCAAGTGCTAAAACCTTCGTGGACTTATATAGGATTCAAAACGTACTATAAAACTCATAGGTGATAGGACAACCATGTCTACTGTGCTACTTCCACCACCAGTGCTCCGTAGAAATCGCCAGTAGCATTCCGCCCCTTCGAACTTTTACCCGTAACACCCGTCTCGCTATGAATGCTCATTAGCATACCCTCAAACCCACTTTCGGACGTACTCTAAAATATCGTGATTCGTTCCTAAGCCGTAAAACTCGCTTATGGAATGCCTTGTCTAGCTCTTTATTTCCTAGTCATTATAACCTTCAAATATTTTAAACCAACGTTCACCGGTACCTTTTCTTTCCATCCTCTCTGATTTTCCTTCGCCCGCGCTGTTTGCAAAGCATTTTAAAATATACGACGAAGTAGTTCCTTAAAATGTGGGCTTGTTATTCGAGAGGTAGATAAATTATTATTATTAAATATTACCTAGTTCTACTACAAATTCTGTTACAGATATCAAACACTATAAAATGAAATCTAATAAATATTTTGTATCCAATTTAATTTTTACTAGGTTAAGGATGTCCCATTGACCAATGATAAATTTTCATATGAAGATAAGCCTGAACTAGTCTTGACATGGATTTGGTGAATATCACCAGTTCTCTGAACATGATTTCCTGCTTCCGAAGAAGATTTCTTCACGCATGGATATTACTAGCGCAATTGTTAGAACGACGCGTGGACGGTCACTTCTTGGCCTGTCCTTTACTTTTGACAGCTCACCAAAACGTCTAATAGACCAAAAAATAAACATCCTCGATATATCTAGTGGTTCCTGTTAGTCAATAATTTACACATTTATGCAACGCTCTAACCGCAATCCGATTTTCTTTGAAGCTTCATTTGGTGTTAAAAGATCGCAATTTGAAACCAAACTGTGTATGTGATTTTAGAAAACAGTAAACGGTCTTATTCCTAATGGAAGTTTTAAACTTCAGGACTAACAATATACTGTTCTTGTAATCACCTGTTCTGCACCTCATTGGTTCTACCACTAGATTAAAGAAGTCACTTGATAACGTATCTCCTTGACACAAAGAAAATCACGCTTCGAATAATTTGAAGTTGTTTTTTCATTTCCAAACTACATATCGCAGCAATACCAACTTGATCAAAAAGTTTTTAAAATTTATTCAGAAAATTAAAAACACAAGTTTATTCATTTAAATCTATATTGTTCCCTTTAAAGTTATCCCCATCGACTGCAACACACTTATGCCAGCGTTTGATCCAATCCTAGAAATATTTTTTATATTCGGTTTTTGGTATGTCCATCGGCGTTCTCTGCGATTTTTCCATTACTTCCTCTCGGCTGCTGAAACGTGTTCCCCATAGTGGTTTTTTAACTCGATTGAACAGAAAGAAATCACAGGGAGCCAAATCACGTGATTTCGGTGGCTGTTGGATGGTGTTTGTTGCATTTTAAGTCAAAAAATTACGAATAATAATGGCACTGTGCGACGATGCGATATCATGATGCAAAATCCACGAGTTTTCTGCCCAAAATTCTGATCTCTTTCGGCGAATTGCTTCACGCAGACGTCTCATAACGCCCAAATAATACTCTTTGATTACTGTCTGGCCTTCTGGAAAATTTTTTTTTGGTTTCGGCTCATTTGGTGAACGCCATTCACTTACCTGATGTCTGGGTTGCGTGTCGTACTCATAAGCCCACGTCTCGTCTCCAGTAATGATCCTTTTTTGCAATGTTCAAGTCCTCCACTATCTCTCTGATGGTTAATTTGCGGCTATTGACCAACATTTCTTTTAGTTCATCAATGTTTTCGTCGGTTTTCGATGTCGATGGTCTGCCACTGCGTTCATCATCTTCGATTGACTCACGACCACTTTTGAACCGCTCGTGTCACTGGTAAACGACCGTTTTCTTTAGAGAATCGTTTCCGAAACAATTTTCCAACACACACAGAGATAGATGTACTCTTGTATACGTAAATTTTGCAAATGTCAAGCTATGATGCTAAGATTTAGAGAGAATGTCAACAACAGATGTACCAACTTAACGAAAAAAAAAAAATGGAAGCGCCACACGGTTGTTTTTTTTTTGATCAAGGTGTTATGCGATATACTTATATGTGTAACTGGATTAATTTTTGTGGGATTTCGAATTTATTTATTACCTTGTAGAGCCATAACAGTTAATGGTACGATATGAGATGATTTGGTGATAAGTTTCGGATTGAAAGTCATTGCTCTTTTTAATGAATCCTTTCAGTGTAAACATTGCGTCTATAACTGTAAGTCACTTTTGTAGGAAGTACTTAATAAGATTACGTTACGATTACGTGAAAAAAAAGCTTTTCAAGAGCCCAACGACTGAAACTGTGACGACTTGGAAGGCCGGTTGGCTTCAGTTCTTTTAAATTAAGATTCTCAAGTAAATTTCGCCAAGTTGTGGCACACGACGAGTATACTGCCGCTATATTTTCTTCATTACAGGCTAGGTGTGGTCTTTTTGGTAGCGTATTATCCAATATAATGGAAATTGGGTTTCAAACTTTTCGATGATATAGCGAAATACGCATTCGGTAGGCCGATTTAATGTTAAACAACACTGAACAAAAATACCATATCAGTGCGACACGACGCATTTGCGATCTTTCATGAAAAAGTACCTCCAAAAGAATTACCCTCTACTGAATGTGATCCTCATATAAGTCTTATAGTCTTTTGCAGCATTTGGTCCTTGTAGTCGTATTTGCTGGATCGCAGACTTAACTGCCTTATACCGTTTGTTGACAGTTTAAAATTTAGGTTCCAAGTGCATTATCGGTTATATCTCATTGACTTTCCAAGTCGGGATCTTGTAAGAGGAGATAACATACATTTGTATCTCGTATCTGCTACTTTTCTATATACAGAAGTTAAGCCGATAGCACATACCTTTATATTGAAAACCAGTTCTCATGTACAAACCCGTGCCAGAGAGAGTCAATTAGAACCAATGTAAATAATCTCCTTCAGGGAAATATGCAGTGGCGTTGGCGGGCACTAAGAACTCATTCGTTAACATCTCTTTTGCAAGTCCTGGTCAATGGTTGGAAACCCTTGTCAGTCTAAAAGCGTTCCGGAAATGTTAACATCACATTTGATTCTATTTAGAGGGCTCTTTTCTTGACATTTTTACAGCGCTTCTTCCTCTTATATCTTGGTCAGCGTTCGCGTTTATAAGCTTAGCAAGTCCAGTCTATATGGGAAGGAACCAGTGTTAAATGGCTACCACTTGAAGGTAAGAAATATTCGTGCTATGAAAAGTCTCTGTCGAGGTATGCTGAAATCCTTTCCTATCTAACCACGGATGCAATTTCCATGTAAATATTCTTGCTATGAAAAGTCTTTGTCGAGGTATGCTGAAATCCTTTCCTTTAATTCAATTGCGGTCTTTTCTTTTTAATCTAACCACACGATGGTGTGGTTACACAAACGTCTATATATTTTGAATACAATCTACAATAGGTGAGCTGCTGCAATAATGGTTTCATTTCTGACTTACGGAAGGGAATACCCATCATTTTTTAAAAGTAAGCATTATAATGATTATATTTAAATGAAGAAGAGCCCTATATAATTTACAAAATTGTTTGGAAATGAATTTCTTAAGTTTTCTATGGGCGATTGAACTTAAAGTGCGAGGGAATCTACGAGTATTATCTATAAAATTTGCTTACGTGTTTGGGTGCTATCCCTTCGATAGCATTTATAAAAACAATGTAGTATTTTTTAAGTTCCCCTCTATAGATGTATATTTGTATATGCATCCTAATTTTTTAATAAAATCAAAATGGCTGAATTCCTAATATGGCAACATCAACATTTCCGTGCAGAGTACTATAAGGAAGAAAAACAAAAAAAAAAAAAAAAAAAAAAAAAAACATCCGCGCCCCAACATTTATTTTCCAGGGAGTGTAAGCGAAATAGAATCAGAGCAATGCTTAAGTAAATATTTGGAGCTCCACCTATTGCGCTCCTGAGATTGGCTTGTCGCTCGGTCTCACATTTGCAGAATCATTTTAATATGTGTGTCCAATGAAAGATACTGTTAACAAGTACAACTCGGTTATGTACAACAATTTACTAAAGAAGAGCTTTTCGATTTGTTCCTGCGCATGATTTTGAATTTTGTGCTTTTCACCACAACGAGTTCTTACGATGCTTATGTTGGAAGTGTCCTTTGGATTCCTTATGCTTTTGGTTTTTCTGATAAGCTCATCTGGCCACTGCTCCTGAGTCTGTTATGTACGTAGTTTACCTAGTATTTCCATCCTAGCCATCCTGTGCAATACATTCGGGCCAATATTGGTGTTTTTCTTAAATTTTTAGTTAAAATATTTAGGGGGTCAGAGTATCCGTAAAACGAAACATCTTGGCTTTTCCATGTTTCGAAGTGAAATGAGGAGATGCCGCGCTGCGTTTTCGTTTAAATACATACATATACGTTTGTTTTTTTCGGTTCATGTTTTTTTTTATTTATTTATTTATTTTTTTTTTTTTTTGAAAAATGAGTAGTACATATGATTTTTTCTGGGTGATTATTTGATGAGTGAGTAAAGGAATGTCCTACTAGAACATTTTGGCATATCAGTTCGATAATTTCACCTTTCCGAAGAAAATCAAAATCCAGGTGCTTCAATACGATAAGATATAATAAGTGGAAAGACGTTTTTTTGTGTTTTGTTTTTTAAATAAATACTCGGTGCGTTTTTTCCTCAAGGAAGGTATCTATATAAATAATTTACAAAAAAAAAGAAAGATGAAAAGTATATAGCCATGTACATATGTACTCGTACGTGCATAGATTTTATTGGGTAACTGAAAAGTGTCCATTACGAATAGTTCTCAGACAGAATTCGAACGGAACAAAGTTCAAAACTTTGTCTGAATGCAGAACGAAGTTAACTATATTAAGTTTATTTTTTTTAATTTTAAATATTATTGTGTTTAAACGGTTCTATTATATACACATAAAATACGTATACCTATGCATATTTTTTTAAAACGCGTTCTCTGCACTCGGAAACTGGGAAGGATTAAGACCCGGAAAAGTGAATAATATATAACAGTTATTACATAACCAATTTTTATAGTGAAATTATTATTATTATTATTATTTTTAAAAAGTAACATCGGAGAAAATCGTTAACAAATAAAAATGAGAGAAAAAATAAAATGAAAGGATTATAAAGAAAAACTAAAATAGACTCTACATAAAAAATGAATTCAAAATATAAGTGAAAACAAGCGATTGCTGATGAACAGTGTGGGATTAGAAACACATTAAGTAAATTACGAATATCTTTTTAAAATCCTGATTTATTACTAATTATGTTATATGACGCATTAATTAAAATATATTCTTTTTTTTTTCTTTTCTTCTTGCGAAACAGAAAAGGGTCTCTGTAATTGAGATTTAGTTTCCTCAAAATAATTTAAAAATTATTTTTGCACCCAATTCAGTATTAATGCATAGTAGATATTTTTTTTTTTATGTTGTTTTTTCTTAGTGGATAAGTATTTTTATAAATTGTTTCTTAAGTTTAACATCTTCAAGAGAAGAAAAGAAGAAACCTCGAAATTGTTACGCAAGACACATTTTTAGATAAAAAGTTCAGATCGGCTTTAGAAGTTATATTAGGTTTTTCAATAACATGCCTTAAGTGTTAAAATTGTATTAAATATGTAAAAAATTATTCCTTCAAAACTAAATTTAAATAATTTAATAAAATGTTTCATAAGTCTTAAGTTTTAAACTATTAAATTTTCATTTTAACTATATTGCAAAATTATAAACTTCATTAGTTTATTATTTATTAATGTTTTTCTGTTTGCTGTGTATTAGTTAATCTTTTCATTTTATGATTATTGGTGTAATCTTCTAGTGTATTAATGATTCTATTGTGTATTTCTTCGGTTTTTAGTTAACATTTGTATGATAGATATAAGTTAACTCATGTCCATGAAAATTGCGAGAAAGTAGACAAACCATTTTAAGCTGATTCTATTGATACTCGTAGCAAAGTTTTAATGTAAGATTAGGGGAAAAATTAAAAAAACATATGGCGAAAAAACTCACAGAATCGTCAATGACAGTTTGTTTTTGCCTAAACAAGTTAGATTAGCAAAAAACATTTTTCTAGAAGATCACAAATGATAGGCTTGCACTGGTACAGGGTTTTCAATTAGATGCGCACCACTTTTCCTAAAGCGATTCTATACATTAACTCATATCAATATTTGATAGATGTCATATTTATGTTTCAGGTTATCATCACTATAAGCGAATTGATCATTAAGTAAAAAACTTGAGTAGATTTACTCGATTTCCATTTAATTCAACGTTCAATATGTTAAGACTGCAATCAGTGTCAACCATCCAAGTGTTGTAGTTTGCAACATACATTTCCCAAGAATGTATATGCATAAGCGACCATCGTACATCTCTTGCTGATTGGGCTCTTTAAAAGATAGAATGGGATCCGGATTTTTACTGAAAAATCATTTAAATGGATTTGCGTATTTGCTCATGCGAGCAGCCGGAGAGGTTCCCACAGCAGAAGCACTTGTATACGAAAAAATTGACTCTTTGATTTGGTTCATCGTGCCGTACCTCTTTCGAGATAATCGGCGGCGAGTCTGTTACAGTCACCTGCGACCGCTTTCGCTCTATGTTAACCATTGTCTGTTAGAACTGGGACGCTTACATGTGCTCCAAACATTTTGAGAAGGCTGATTGATATATGGCCTATAGCTCTTTTATCGATTTTTTTTGTATGGCTTCAATCGACTTCTAAAACACCTTCTTGGAAGTGGTAATTTTAGCTTTGGAAACAGGAAAAGTTAGGCGGAGCCATATTAGGTAAATATGGTGCTTGATAGATGACATTTGTCAAGTCTTTCGCTAAGTAATGGCTTTGTGAGAAGGTGCATTATCATGGTGCACAATCCATGAATAGCCATTCCACAAATCTGAACGTTTTCACCGCATACAGATTCTTCAAAATATCTAAGTAATATTCTTTATTCCCTGTTTGTCCTTTTGGAAAGAGATCGAAACGAACTTTACCGCGGTAATCAAAGAAAACTGCCAACATAACCTTAATTTTTGAGCCACATTGCGGCGGTTTCTTTGGTTTCAGCTCATTTTTGAAATGCCATTCTGGAGTCTCTTAGCTAATTTGCATCTCATACTTCTAAACCCATGTTTCGTTGGCAGTTATTATGGGCTTCATGAATGTGGGGTCAATGGAAGCTCGTGAAATCACATCTTCAGCGACCTGCTTTGGATGATGTTTTTGAACAAAATTGAGCTCTTTTGAAACCCAAAATTCACTAGGACTCATATGACGATATTCCTGCTTCTTGATTCTGTCGCACGACGGTCTTAAAGCTCGACCAGAACGAGGAAAATCAGCTACCACTTCTCGGCGTTCTTTGAATGCTTCATACCATTTATATGCACGAGCTTTTAACATACACGATTTTCCGAAATTTTATTTTGAGCACAACATTTAAATAAAACTCTCTGTGAAACTGGTTTTTTTATTGTAAAAACCGAAGCGGACTGATTAGTATTATTCACAACAACTGCAGTTTTAAAAACTAAATAGCATATCGCTCTCAAATTGTGCTATAACTAACAACAGTGCTGCCAATCTACCGGATAAAAAATATGGCGATATCTTTTACGCTCGTATTTTGAAAGATAAATTCCGGATATTTTTTACACAAAATAGTATAATAAAATAATTTTTTCCTTCATCTCGAATGTTTCTTATATAAGCGCTTTTAATGAAGAATCCTGTATAATTCTCAATCAACTCCAATTTTTAAGGCTCAATTTTTTCCTTAGCAATCGACTACTACTACTCAATTTTGCAACATTTATGATCACATTAACATCAAATATGTCGTTCCCGTTCCCGTTCCCGTTTAGTGCTGATTTGAACTTAAACATTTTTTTTTTGGACAGTGAAACAGTGTTTTTCGCATCCTGTTTTATAGATTCCATATAGATATGGAAATAGATTTAAACACTATTTTATAAATATTTTCAGTAGTTTATTGTGTAAAAAGGAATGTTTCACATTTCACATTAGATCGAATAATTTATTATTATATTTTATGAACAAGAGTACCCAGGAAACTGGACGGGATACTGTTTCCGCTTCAAACTTCTCTGAGATTAAACAATAGTTCTCTCATATCGTTGGGCTTGTTATTGAAGCTGTCATCAGTTAGTAATATGAAATATTCAAAATACTATTTTGGAGACATCTTCATGGCTATGGGTATTGCAGGTTCTCTGTTCTACATGTCGCCTTACATATGTATGGTAGTGGTATCACGGCGTAGTGATAAGGTTCATCGTTTCGGAATTTATCATGAAATACTCAATCGAAAGTGTATCTTCTGTAAGTGAAAATATTTTCCCTTATCCTGCTTTCAGAGTCAGCAAAAAATCATTGGTGCTTCTCCCTGCGCACAAAATGTCAGTGCATGGGCAAAGTAGGCCTTGTTCTTTTATATGATTCATTGGACTGTTGCGATAGTTGCGGATGGTTACTAAGTTCTAACAGGGTTACCTTCATTATAGAAGATAAGAACTCAATTTCACAGAGGTCATCAGACACCAATGAAGTGTGATTTTTAAATTAAAAATGATATTAGTCTCTGCCATTATTCAAACCGGTTTTGCCTCTTTCAAATCGAAGCCAGTAATTAAACAGACTCTAGGATGATTGTTTCTCTTCTAATAAGATCTTGTCTTCACAGTATTAGTCCTTTTTCGATATTTCGGTGTGGTTGACGACACTCGCGATGGAGTAAAAGGCCTTTAACATTGTCAGCGTGTACAGTAGGTTGGTTTTTGAAGATACTTTCAATGATGGTTTAAAATAATCGAAGAGAAAGGTTTCAAATTTATAAGCCTAAAATCATACTGTGTGAATTGGTCATACTTGCAAGATCCTACGATGTACAGAAAATCGATGAAACAAGTTGAGAGAATTTTCTTTTCTGTGGATCGAACAAACAATGCTATTATTGCAGTATTGGGGAGTTCATTCATATAATTTATTTAAACGAATTGGTATACTAAAACAGATCGTTGCCAGCTGCTTTAAACATTTCCGTTGTTGAAAAGTTTGTGCTTGCATTTTATTTTCATTAGGCTATTGTGCCCACACACACCGCTGTGCTCACACAAGATGCTGGTAACCCAATTCTCACTGATTCCTTCATTGCAGTAGGGCCGATAACCCAGTTCAGCACATGTGCAATCATACCACACTGACTCACTCAAGTGCCTGTTATAAATCAACGAAATGGTCACAGAGTATTCAATACCAAATATAACGTATTTTCTAGACTATATGTATTGCCTGACAATCTATCGCCTTCAGAAATGGTTTTCAATATTCATAGACATCCGTCTTCTGTCAGTTTTTCTCAACGCTTCAGATTTACTTAAATGGGGCTAGAGTTCGGGATGGTTCTGAATCCAGCAAAGTAAAGCTTTTTAGTTCGAGCAGTCTACGGACAACTACTGCAAGATGATTGAGGTCCCCTTACGTTTGTGGGCCGCAACAAAAGCTGTAAGCTGTCTTTTCGGGTAGGAATTGAAGAATTTTTGATCGTCTTTTCAAAAGGTAAATAGAACAGCTACAATATACTGAATCTCCGGTATTTTTCTTTGAAATTTCGTTTCTTTTTTTTTCATATATGTATCTACCATATTTATTATGTATATTTTAAGCTTTAGTAAACTCTTGATAAACCATTTGGATTTTTTTTTTTGTCTATATTAATGACAATGTTGAGCAATGTTGTTAGTGTTCAATCTTTTAGTTCACTTAAAGTGCAGTACAATTTAAATATTAGATTTTTTATTTAGATTGGATAAATGGAGACTTCAACGACTAGTCTAACGAATAGTTTCGGCTTGAGAGTGGTGTTATTTAACGGCTTTCGAATATTCTGTTGTGATATGTGTAGTCAATATTCTATGCTGATAAATCAAAGACGATTTTCATGTGTTGTATTTCATTTTACCGTTATATTTCTTACATTTAAGCAAAGACACCCTTTATAACATTCAAATTATATCAACGAAATATTTCAAAACTTTGCAACACAGTTTGGTTCAGAAGATTTCGTTCCGCGTGTTCTTCACAAAGTTGTGATTCATGGATAGAAATTTGAAGGGTACATTTTGTAAAATTGCTGTAAGTTAGTTATAAAGGGTGCTCCAAAATTCACGCAAGATTTGAGGTTTGTGCCATATATGACTTTATCGCATAAAAAAAGACAGCTGACAGTTCAGGGTTATTAAAAATGGAGCACTATTCGAAAAGCCAACACGTTTTCATTCGTCAGCAAATATTGAGGGTTTGTCAACTACAGTTAACAATTTTCGAAAAAAATGTGATCGGAACAGTTACCTTCATCAACTGTGAAGAGATTAATTTAAAAATTCAGGGAAACTGGATAATTGGTGACTTAGACACTTTGGCTGTCGTTCGAAGAGTCGTTTAACACAAAACATCGAGGCAGTTTGTGAGAATGTTGCTGAATTTCCAGGAACCTCAAATCTGCAACGTGGTGAAAAATTGGATACTTCAAGACGATCTCTAGAGCGTATCCTCATGAAAGATTTGCATACAGACCACGCACAGCGAAGAGAACGTTGAATGGACAAAAAATTGATTTGTCAAACAAAATCATCTTCATCTAAATGGCTTTGTTAATCGTCAAATTGCTGATTTTTTTTTTTTTTGGAGAATCTACGAGCGATTTTTGAGAAACAAATGCATTCACAATGTGTCACTGTTTGGTGTGGATTTTGGGCTGGAGGCATCATCGGATCATTCTTCTTTAAAAATGCGGGTGGCCAGGCAATAAACATTAATGGTGCTCGCAATCTCAAAATAATAATCCAGTTTATTGTGCCTAATTGCAACATATGTATATGGACGACTTGTGGTTTAAGCAAGAGGGTGGCATCTGTCATAGAGTCCAAGAATCAATGCAGTTACTGCAGCAGTTAATTCTTTGTAATGTAATTTCCTATTTTGGTGATCGGAATTGGCACATGTCCTGCCATAACGCCTCTGAACTTTTTTCTTTATAGGTTTTGAAGTTTAAAATCTAAGTCAATAAACCTACGACCAACTATGACGGAAAGGAGCAAATTCAGCGCCGTACCAAAGGATTTCAATTTCAAATTGACCCATATGCACTATTCCAAAATGCCGATGTGGTGACATATACTTATACATACACTAACACATAGTGTTATATAAGGTCGGGCAAAAGTAATGTCAAAATGTGAATGTGCCATAATTTTTGCAAATGGCGTCAGGAGTCATTGTGCTTCGAAATTTATGACATTATTTGACAATAACTAATTACCACACATGAAGACCGCAGAATTATTGTTACTGCTTATTTGATAAATTTTCGATCTGTTGTGTCAACGCAGTGTCAATTTCGTCGTCGTTTTTCTCGTCGTCCTGCACCAAATGCACGAACAGTTAAACTGGCTGTCTCGTGCTAACTGGATTCACTAGAGATGTCGGAAGAAGTGCACGACCCCGTACTGCTCGTTTGAGTTCGAGATTTCACATTTACACAATGTGGCATCGGCAGACGTTTGCTGCATCGAATTTTAGTGAAAGAGCTGAAGATATTCCTTTATAATGAGCAACGAAGCCCATTTCCACTTAAGTGGTTAAGTGAATAACCAGAATTTGCATTTCTGGGGCACGGAGAATCTACTTGACGTGTACGAAAAGCCATACATCCTCTCAAAGTGACTGTTTGGTGCGGCAAGGCGTATCCTTTTAAATTCGTTTTAATGGAATACAAGACAAGACTCTGTGAATTGAGCCTTCCGACTGCGTTTAATGAAGTGTTTCATTCTCAAACTAGCTTGGAAGTTGTAAGAGGGTGTAGCAAGGCTCTAAGCGAAGATTGGCCGTCACTACAGATGCAAATGATTCGTCTGATTCGGCGGTCACGGTCTACTTTTTAAACAGAAGAGGGCTTTGAGAGTGCAGTACATGATATGAATATCAATGGGTCTCAGATTCATCAATGCAGAACAGAGCCAGGAGTGCTACCGAAATAGACCGTTTTTTTGAAGTCTTGTAAAAGAAGCAATCCTTAGAATTTTTTTTTTATCCAGGATGATATCCAAAAATAATACTTGTCTTCTTTGGAGAATTGGATGGTGATGCCTTAAAGCACTAGAGTCAGACCAGTCAGCTTCTTGTCGTAAAGAGAATAACCTCAGTTTTGAGAGAATTGATTTAAAGCCAATTTCTAGTACATTTTTCTAGTAAGCTGATGAGTGCTGAGACACCTCAGCTACGTCATTCGAGTATACTTGGGCATAGACAGTGAATGAGCAGTGAATCGACCAACATGCACCATAGTAATGAAAACAGAAATCCGCCTTGCGGGCAATCCCTGTTTATCTCCACCATCACATATTGGCCGCAGTCAGCATTCCCAATCAGGAGTATATTCATCAGCATTGCTTTGATCGACAAAACTAGTGATTTTTCTACGCCTTGTTGTCTGGTCGAGTTACACATTCCGTAAAAAGTTGTGTTGCCGAATCACCATCACTGTCGATGCAGATGCCCGGCGCGTGTTCGTTGTTGGCGTATTCCTTCAACTCTATCTACTATATCTTTCTCAGCAAATTATCCACTTTGGTAAGTTTTCCGCACATGGATCTCGAGCATTCCATTCATGCTATTCAACATGAAGGAAGTCAGAGTATAGTTCTGAAATTCTTGGCGTGCATGTAGTTTTCTCACTTTTCGCCAAGGTATGTATGCCAGTGCCAAGTTAACAGTAAAACTTCTCTCCAGAGTTACCAGCAGCTGGTCTATACCTTTTTGTAACATAACTGGATACATGCCATCGGTGCCACGCGAACTGAAGCCATTAAAGGAAGCAAAAGCATGTTCAATATCCTCATCCGTTACCACCACTGTTGATAAATATCAGCTACGGCATGTTGTGTTCTTCAGCTTATTATCAGCTTCGTTAATTAGATTTAATGATTTGTTAGCTGGTTATGATTAGATTACCTGGCCATTTAGGCCCAATCATGAGACGGAGACTCTCTGGTTTCGACTCAGTGTTCGTAGCATCAGATTTTCTAAGTGATTCCAGCTTTGTTGATTTTTCCCTTTTGAGCACATTGACTAGCCTACTGGTTACATAGACGGTTTCGATGTTTGGGAAAAAGTCTTTATAAGGGACACTCTTTGAAATCTGAATTTACTTTCTATATTTATTTTTTGCTTCGGTATGTAAAGATTCTAGCATTCCTTCAAATTAGTCTTAAGTGACCTGTTTAGAAGTTTTCTGGTTTCTTTACGAAATCGCTGCAGATCTGTGTTCCACCAAAGAAGGGGTAATCTGAAGGATTGCTTTCTAGCTGGACATTCCAGTTCAAAACACTTGGTGAATGTACCGTTCAGGATCTGATAAGATCTGTTTAGTTTTATTTTACATTGAGATTAGGGGAAACTCCTCCTTAAATCGTATCCAGATGGTTTTTCGCGGATTCACCTTCTACAATAAGGTCAAGATTTCGTATTTGATTCTGAATTTCATGTGCCTATGTGGTATCGATGGCGTGATGGTTGACTTACTGGCTGTCACACCACCTACCTTTGTTCGATTCCCGGTAGGAGCAAGACAGCATATTTTTCAATATCATCAACCTTTCGGTGGGCAATGGCAAACCTCCAAAAGTCAAATTCTGCCTATGGAAAAACTTCTCAGGAGAGCCGTTCGAAATCGGCAATACACAGTGGGCCCTGCTCAAGAGTGTAAAAATCCACAAAGTGAGAAGCACAAATGAGTGAGAGAAGCTAGGCCTTGGCCCACACCGGGCTGTCGAGCCATTTATTTATGTTCTGACATGTAGACCTCCGATAAAAAGTCTATGTTTGTTGCTATATTTGAAGTATCTCAATAGCTTAAATGCTTACACCGTACTTTTGAAGCCACCAAAAAAAGCCTGCATCCCCTTTTGTCTGTATTTTCTTTACTATCTATGTGATAAGGTTCTTAAAGAAAGTTTTCTTGGATTATTCAGAAAAGCTATTGTTTAAGAGTTGCCTACATTGACAGTATATATATTATTTTAAATATTTTGTCCGTCTTCTGTTCAGTTTACGTAAATATATTTCGCACATCTCGCTGCGTACTTTTGATAGTGTCAAAGTCACTTGCATACGTTACTCGAAAAGTTTCCAACATCCTCTATATTCTACTAATAATCCTTTGTTTGTAATTTGTTCAGACACGATGGTACATAAGGCCTTTTCAAATATCGTAAGGTTTCCTCTGATCTTAGGACATCCTCGAGATTTCTCTAAAGTGATTTGGTATATACGGACGTGCTCGACAACGATTGTAAAACTTGGTAAAGCCTTGTGCATATACTCATATTTATTACTACTACGCTGCTGTTCTAATCAGCACCACTCCATAAGAAAAAGTAATATTTCAAGCAGTTCAGTGCATTCTCAGGCTCGCGAGTACGAGGATTTTATTCACAGGACATAATTATCTAGCATATAATTTCGATTTGTTTTGGAAATGTTGGTTATCCTCATTAATTATTCACTGCTCTTTGGCATTACTTACCACTTTGATAATATTGTTATTCCGCTCATCACCTCTGGAGTAACCATCTGTTCAAAGAGTCTGTGTATGCTTCTCGTGTTTTTTTTTTTTTTATCTTTTCACATTCTTCGTTAGCAGTTCTTGTTTTCCTTAACAACATTGGTTTAGGCTTCGGCTATAGCGCATGCGTAGCTGTGGCGACGGAATACATCAAACTAATTAATATAAGATCGTTGAGGTATGTACTGTTGCATCGCACTGCCAAAGCACATATCGTTTATTTTGGCGTATAGTCTGTTCTTGTTTTGGTTAAAAGTCACATATTACCTAACTTAGTTACAGTTGAAGAAGATGCTTGTTAAGGCGTATCTAACTTATTGTTTTGGTAAACATTTTAATGTACAATTATTAGACATTTTTTCAAAGATGCAGAGGGAACTATGTACATATAACAAAATTTCTTTAAAACAAAACCATGAACAATATAATCATCATTTCGTTTTCTTTTATTTTCAGATAATGCCCGTGATAGGAGGACAAGGAGGCAGTCGTTCCAGAGCAAAATCCTTACAAATTGCTGCAAAGTACCATTGAGATATTTTATCAGCGAGAGAAGTATTTATCAACCCACAACAGATACAGTAAACAGCAAAACCTGCAACCTATCATATTTGCCACTGGAGAGAAAAAAAAAGTATCTCATACTGCTAAGAGCTAACATTATCCCTTCTTAAAGCGTTATCATCAGGAAGCATTGCAAAACAACATCATACCAATAATCAGTGGAAAACACCCCCCATCATCGTCGTCCAGTATCATTTTCATCATAATTTGTTACTTCCACAAATAGACACGCCAACTCATCAGCAACAAAATGAAGGGATTACAAACGTTCAAAGAGAAGGCATCCGGCATTTTTGGAGGGTAAGTCTACTCTAAGCATATCAAGTGTAACCGCATTTGTGACTGAAAATTTAATTTAACGGGCGACTGCCTGACTAACTGATGCACGTCCATTTTTTTTTTTTTTTTTTGTTTTTACCATAGTCATGGTCTACACATTGTGATTTATCGACTTGCTTCATCGAAAAAGATATAAAAAAGGAGTCAACAAAAAAATTATGAATTTTCATTTTCCATCATGTTTTATATGTAAATATTTCTGTATGTGTGCATGTATAAAAAACATATAAATGTCATTCACTTTGAAGAAATATTTCCTGATTACAAAAGATATCGATTAGACAAAAACAAGTTGGTACTTGTACGCAGCTAGAGCCTCTTTGTTAAGACACTTCATTGTAGTACATCATCGTGTTCGATCTCCTTTTTTTGTTCAAGGAAAGTCCTTAAAATACATATCTACAACTGTTTTTGTACGAACAAGTGATTCCACATATAGGCACGATCCCAGAATTTTGTGTCGCTTAACACATTCCATGCACGTTTAAAAAACGTGCCAATAGTGCGGCAGACAAGGAATAAAAGCTCTGGTTTTCCAAGTGGTATTTAATAGTTACGAACCGCAGAGATGCATTACTTTCACTTAAATAGTCTAACTTATGGTAATTTAGGAGCTTTTTAAAGTTAACCGATATTCGTGATACTTACTTATACACTAGGTACATTGACTCTTGCGTATTTTTAGATTCGCATAGAATTTGAGCAACATGCAATTTAACCTGTTGTTTCTTTTTTCGATTTCAAATCAGAGTAAAGAAAAACTTTAACTCTAAGTAGGTGCGGACTTACTGTAATTGTTATTAATTTTTTTTTTTTTTATGATTAGCCCTATAAATTATAATTTAAATTAACGCCACAAAATCGACCAACGCAAAACGTACGGAACGGATACGCATTGCATCTTTTCGTTCGAAGATTGTTAATCAAAGTTAAACAATGCTTGAAATCCTTAAACGATGATTTTCTCACCCTATTCAGTGCAGTGCTCTTAAAGTCGCGTGCAGCTGCTCAACCATCATCACATAATTTATGCTCTCATCTCTTGGGCGGGGAAAAGAAAATTTAATTGTCTTTATAAGGACTTTCGAAGTTGAGAAGTTGGTCGGTGAAATTAACGTCCTTTATCAAATTCAGTGCTATCCTAAAAGGGAGTATCAAACAACTGATGATGAACGATGACTGTATTTCGCTTTAAGAAATATGGTAATTTTTTATGTAATATGATTCAAATACTATCAAATGAATATTCCAAATTGGAAAATGTCGTAGCTGAACGAATAGGAAAAATTGGATACTCAAGATTATTGAGAATTGAAATTAAGCTAGAAGGACATTTAAGAGAAATTTGAAATTTATAAAATATTTATTGCGTTAAAGTTAGTAAATAATTAAATGTGAATATTATGTATTTGAATCACTATATTACTATTAAGTTTACCAACTGCTTCACCAAAGACTCTGTGCTCAAAAGGACATATATTGAAATATAATAGAGACCATATTTTTCTGTCGGAAGAGAGTACTCAGGCAAGAAACTAGTTTAAGTAATTTCAGTAAAAGAAACATAAAAGCAATACAATAAACTTTCGTAGAAGTATGTTTAAGCCGTTCAGTTACAAAGTGCCTAAAGTTCCAGCACTCACTACATCAGCGCCGAGTACCTGCAACCTGATGCGAACGTAGGCCGCACACTCACAGGGATAATAGCTGTTTTTTTTTGCACACACTTTAGCGATCGTCACAAAAAAATAACTCAGCTCAGCTCAAGAGGTTAGCAAACTCTAGAGGCCGTAAAAATAGGCTTTTTCGTGATTATTTTCAGGAAAAATATAAAATAAATCGAGTTTACAAAGGTTGTAGTTTATTGTACATACGGTTGAATGTAAAACATATTTTTTATGGAATAATTTATTTAAAACTAATGGCTGGGCAGCGTTTCTCAGATGACCTCTTTTTCTGAAAGGGTCTACGGACGTACCAACAACTCCTGTAAATTTAAATTATGATGAGTCATTAAATTTTTTTTTTATTGTACACAAAAACAGTTAGAGGAATACATAGTATTTTTTTGATATATTGATTTTTGGCCGAAAGGCGCTCTTCCAAAGTAAAACTTTCAAAATTCTCTGAAAAATAGCCAGAAAACTGTTAATAACATATGAACTATGCCATATCCTATGTACTTATTTAGACGTTTTTAAAGATCTATATACAATTTGAAGTGAGTTGGTTAGAAATTGTTCAAGTTATGTGTGCGGCCATCTTGAAAAAGACAGTTTTAAGATAAACGCGTTTTAAATTTGAAGTTGTAGAAATAAATACTTGGCGGCCTTGTTCTATACTTTGAAAAACAAGTACTTCGAAATATTTCCTGGCCATAATATTTTGGGATATCAATTTTGAGGCACTAAAGGACCATTGAAAGCAATAAAAATATCGATTTTTTGAAAATCCTAGAGTGGCCTTACCCCTTAAGTGTCCATCATAAAATGTACTATAGTAGATACTCGGAGCGTATACATATGTATATGTAAAGTGACATAGCGTACATCGCTATATTATTGTTGTAATTTACATGCAAATTAGTTAGTAATTCACTGTGTTATCATTACTTTCACAGATCGTCGCATACAATAGTACTACAATAGTAAACAAATTACAAAAGTTGGTTTGGTATATACACACTGCCTGACTCGAACTGCAACCAACTTCAGACTGCTATAATTTCCAAACCGTTCATGACAGTGAGCTCAAATTTTGACACATGACAGATAATTTTATTGTTTACAATTTTAAACGTTTTTTGCGTCTCAGTTGTCTTGAAAAATTTTTATCCGCGATGGAATTCATACGCGATAGAGTGATTGCTTTATATTTGGATGGAAAATCACAAGTAGCTATCGTTAGAGCTCTCCAGCACCTCAACGTGAATAAATCATTTGTGTCTCGAACCATAGCTAATTACCCTGATACTGGCAGCGTTGCAAAACGCCATGGAGGTGGTCATAAAAAAACAACAACATCGGCAGAAATAGTTCGGAAAGTGAAGGCTCGAATCGAAGTGGAAGAAAAATGGCTCGTGAGCTTAACATTCGTTGGAACGGATGCAACACATAATGAAAAATGAGCTTGGACTCAAGCCATTGAAGTTCCAAAAAGCTCACGATCTTACATCGCAACAGAAAAAAGTTAGATTTGAAAGAGCGAAGGAGTTGCTACGCTTGTACGAAAGTGGTGAGTTGCCAAATTTGTTTTTTTCCGATGAGTCGCCATTTGTTATCGAGCAATATGTCAACAATCAAAATGACCGAGTGTACTTGCCTGAAAGGTCCTTCGAAAATTAACACCTTCGGACGGCCACTAGAAAGCAGACAGCACCGATGGTGATGGTTTGGACCGCCATAACCGCCGATGGTCGCTCTCCGCTCGTATTTTTGGACCGTTGCGTCAAAATTAATGCGATCGTATACCGTGAAAATGTCTAAGAGGCCTTGGAGAAATAATCATTTCGGTCGGAGACCGTTGACATTTTAACAAGACTCGGCACCGTCTCACAGAGCGCGCGTCAACCAAGATTGGTTAAAAAACAATATTCCACACTTCATTTCTTCGACACAATGGATTGCAAATTCTCCGGATGGAAATCCGTTGGATTCCTCTGTCTGGGGTATTTTGAAGGCAAAGGTTGGCACTAAAAAACACCAACGTTTGGACCACTTCAAACAAGCACTTCGCCGGGAATGGGCCAAAATACCGCAGAGCCACTTGCGTGCAGCGTCCGATGCTTTCTTCGGCCGTCTCAAGGCCGTTATTCACGCCAAAGGTAGACAAATTGAAAATTACTGACAAAATTTGAAAATTGATGTATTTTCCAACACTTTTTGCTTTGGTACAATAAAATTTATCAAAAAATAAAAAAATTATAACATTTTAAAAAGTTGCAGTTCGAGTCAGGCAGGGTGTATAATCCTAGATGTTGGCTCTGAAGCAGAAAAGTTGCTGAACTCTTGAAAACGTCGGAAAACATTCTTTTAGTCCGCCGACAAACAAGAAAGTCGTGCTGCCTGCAGCTTTGCTCACATGACACCCTGATTGAGGACAATGTTTACTGTTTTTACACCCAAAGAGAAAGTGAATTCAGTTTCCGGATGGACTCAGTAAAACCTTCATTCTCGTACGTGGTTTTCACTACGGATGTTGATACATCGCCTAAATAGATTCTTCACAATATATTCGTAGTTCATTTCCCTCAGGATTGCGTTTGTCTCTGCTTGGAAGGCAGATGAAGGATTCCTGACAAAGAGTGTAATCTGACGTAATCGTCCTCTAGAAAGGCAACAGAGTCTTATGATACATCGGTTTTGGAGCTATCTGTGAAGATCAGATTACATTTTCTTACTGGCTCATGTTATGGCCGAAACTATTCCTGTTCACAGGGAAATGCGATTTCGTTTCATTTTTTTCATTTTTATTATTGGAGGTTCAATTCATTAATTCATATATGCTGTACAAAAGTTAGCTTAAATAACTTAAAAACTATCTTATTCCAACTTACTGGCCCATGCGTACACACTCTAAGTTAAACCTAACAATTAAGTTTTGTCTTTAGACGTGCCGTACAGATATATATATATTTTTTTACATTAAATATAATTAAAACTAAGAAATTTTTTTTTATTTAAAAACTTAATAAATTAACATTTGGAAACACGATTTCGTATTTCAGTCGACGTGCACGATCATCAAAACTCCTGTGCGTGTTATACCAATGGCCGCTTCTTTTTAAGGATAAGATGACTTTGAGAATGCAGGCCATGAAACTAAAAAAAAAAAAAAAAAAACGGTAGCACTCAGGCACGATACTGCTTCATTGTACTCCCAAGTGTTTCGGCTGCCAACAGTACGCGGGATTGGTAACAAAGTCCAATGCATACAAAATGCTAAGATGCCAATGGCTCATTCAAATCGACAAGCGGAAAGTAGTTCGGTGCATTTCATTTTACATATTGCTTAATGATGATTTGCAGTGTGCTCAACATATGAATGGTTCTGTCTTAAACCCGCTCGCTTTCGGTATATGGTATGACACCTCAATAATTCTTGCACTCACTTAGATTTTCTCCCATTGCTATTATACTTATGAAACTTTTCTTTCAACTATCAAAACTGAGCAATCCACTTACGCATCTAAAAATTCTGCAGCTAAGTTAAGACAAAGTGCCTGTTTCTTATTGACAATTGTTATCTCCGATAATTTTTACTGAGGATTGCGTAGTTCTTGTTGAACAGTCAGCATGGGTTATGACAATCGCGTTCCGGTTTTATAACTAATCAGTTTTGGTCATACAAGAGGTCCGCTCTCATTGGTGGCTGATAACTTATCTGCGCATGGCTTGACATTTACTTTGATGTATGTCATTCCGTTTATTTGAATGTGTGTTAATTCAGAATGTTAAATACGCTCCAAATGCGTAGTCAGTTTGTGGTTAGACTATCTATGGACAGACTGATTGCTTTGTGGATACCATAAGGTATAACATAAGGCTCTGCCACTATCTGTTGTCAGAATTAGTTCAAAAAATCCATATTGTGCTCAAGCTGCATATGTAAGTTTTTTTTTTACGCAATGCGCCACATCTTCTGGCCACAGATGTAACCATTGTCTCCATAGGAGCAAATCCTACAGAAGGCCCCACCTCGAAGTAAATCTGGACTAGTCTCTGAAAAGTTGAGGATAAATATCAGTTGGCCCAGATGAGTTCTTGCAGGCCCGGGTGTTTAATTCTTCATTCGCATTTAGGCTCATAATATTTTCATCATTAGACAGCTATGTATATATACACCGTTTGTTTTGTGTAGTCAGTACACAGAATAAAGAAATCTAAGATGCATAACACCAATATTTTATAAAAGTCAGAGGTAGTACTGCCTATCTTTTGATATTGGAGACCTAAAGCAATGTTTAACTGTCAATTTTACTGAAATTTGTGGCACCAAGAAGCATTTGATTGATTACCATATTTCGAAATTCATTGAAATTTGTAGGTTTAAATCTGCCTTGTTGCTTTGAACATAATACGAGTATTGAATTGTGCAAGTAATGTGAGTACAGAAGAAACTGTAGCCGGTGATTGTGTCCATAAGGCGTCGATCTCAACTGCTTGGACTCTGTCAATTAACTATGTGGAAAAGATCCCGACTTAAGCACATGCACTAGCTGGATGGTGCATGAATTAGAGCCAAAAATCCATGAGGGGAGTTTGCGAGTTGAGTTCTTGAGCAACTTAAAATCCATCTTTATTTTTATCAAAAAATTGCATCTTTGGCTTAGTAGTGAGGTAATATAGGGGCTCTGGAGTGAGGTAAGTCCAGAAGAGACTCATGAGACTTAATTTTACCCACAAACGTGCACTGTGTCCGTCTTCACCCTGGTGGCATCATCGGACCTTATTTTTTCAAAACTGAGGCCGAAGCTCTTGTAACAGCCAACACCCAACGTATAATTAATGATCAGTGATTATTTCCTCGAAAAAAAGACGACATTTATCCGGGCTTCCTGTTGCTCCAGCAGGATTGCGCTACTTGCATTACTGCTTCTGAAACCATTGACATGTTGAGGACTCTATTCGGCGAAATGGATCAGTAAATTGGTCACCGAAATCTTGCGATTTTGACGCTACTTGATTACTTTTTATGTAGCAATGTAAAGCAATTGACGTATAGAGATAAATTGCGAACTATTCAGGCCTTTGGGGGCAATATTCAGCGATCTCACTAATGATCAAAAGAGTAACCTAAATTTGGGTTGACAAGATGCGCTTAATCAAAAACAGTAGGGTAGTGTAGTGCTCAAAACATAATGTCTGGAATTCTTTTTCATTATATATTAAATCAAGATTTTTGATCCAAATTCAATTCCCTTTGGAATGATGACAACTTTCTTTATTTTTCTGCATATATTTATATATATAATTGTTTGATATCAAGTCATCTGTTAACCTAAACAGCTTAAACAATGTTTGAGCTAGTTTCACAGAAATATTGTTGTTGTTTTCGAATTAGAGGCTAAACTACAACGATTTCATTGTATTAAAACAGTATTTTCTCCATTTCCATATTGGGATTTGGCCCATACTTCATGTGCAAACAATTAAATCGAAGAAAAAACTAACCATAACCATAAACAGCTAAAACTTTATTCAATTTGTTTGTGCGGAATTCGGTCAAAATAACCCTAAAATCAAATCCTTGTATAAATTCTATAGAGCTATTTGAAGAAGTCAATTTTTTTATTATTGAAGCGGCGCCAATATCATGATATATCTGCCGCCACCAAGTCTATCTAGTACAAGTTTCTTGGCAATAGATACTCATAGAAAAACTCCCCTAATGTCTGCCAAATATTTTTTGCTACTAACTGCTGACTATTTAAGCAGATAGTTTTTTTTTTGTTGTTAATTTTGTTTGTTAATTTTTTTGTAAAGAATGTTTTGGTGTTACTTTCATTTGAGTCTATGGTGTAAATTAAATAAAATCTTAAAAGCAATAAATTGATAATTTACATGCATAGTTGTTGTCTGATATGACAAATCGTTCAAGTGAATATTTATACCCTCCTTTTTATGCTGTCGTCACAGATGAAGGAAGCCAGATAAAAAGAATTTGAAAAATAGAGTTCAGGAAATTTTGTCTGGGTTTATCGTCAAAGAATCGCGTCGCCACAATTTCTAACCAAACTGGAATTCGGATGCTGAATCGACGAGGGTGGAATCTCTTTTACGATGGGTAAATGACTTTGTATTGTTGCTCGACCGCGCCGATAAAATCACTCATCCACCAAGATTTTCGTAAAACGATAAGGGTTGGGTGGAGAAAAAGAAAAGATCTGTACTACCACTCCAGCTACCATAACAACAACTCGTTTAAGCTAATGGCTTTTGCTATTCATCGAGTGGGTTTCAATTCAATTTCTCTATACAATTGCCAAGCAAACATGTGAAGAATGACATTTAGATGTGTAGGTACATGTAGGTAACTATTTATATAGGGTATCTATGTAGGTAAGATTACTATTTATACTAACAGAAAACGTTTTAAAATCATAGCAATCCACTGGAACTATTACGTAATAAGTAAAAATTCTTTAAATCCTGGTGGGGTATCCACTAGTGACCAAATTAAAAAAAAATCATTGTTATCAAACTTTTATTAAAATAAATTTCTGGATTTCGCTATAACATACCTGAAATACACTTTATATAATTAATCACAACAGGGAACGTTAAGGAATGATAGGTGAATGTACTTATGTACATACATGTAATGTGTGAGTATGTAGCTAACAAAAGGAAAAAGAAACTAGTGTATAGTCTTAGGCTCAGACCATAGATTCTTTGGGTTCCTAGAACCGAGCAAACCTTTACTTGATATATATATATGTATATATATATATATATATATTTTTTTTTTTCATGGGAAGGTGAGAAATCTTCATAGACACTATAGTAGTGTGAGATTCTTACTCACTAAAAAACACCTCCCTTATGCAAACCACGACTGAGTTCACACTCAACAAGCAGTTCTTCTATCGCATTTTATTTTGTTTTTATACGATATCCTGCAGGCGGTTTTCCATTGAAAATTCCTGTGTACTTTAGAAAAATTACGCGCTGCTAATCACCGCGCTAGATCGAGAGGCTTAGTCTTTTTCAGACGGCGCAATAAATTTGTCTCGTCGAGGATCTGTTGAACAGAAATATTCGTATGACCTTGTAATGAATTATTATGTTTTCGCGCAAACAATTTAATTACGTTCTGAACGTTTTCGACTCCTAAGTCTCTGTGGATATCATCGTTTCTAATGTACCACGGCGCATTAACAATACCTCGAAGAACTTTGTTTTGGAATGTCTGTAATACATTAATGTTACTATTTTTAGTACAACTCCAAAATTGTACACCATATGTCCAGATCGGTTTTAGTACTTGCTTGTATAACAGCAGTTTGTTCTCTAAGCTAAGCTTGGAATACTTTCCAATAAGCCTGTAAATATCTCTATATTTGATTTCAAGCTCTTCACGTTTTTTCTTGACGTGTGCTCTCCACTTTAGTTTAGCGTCGAGTGTCATACCGAGATATTTGGCTTCGTTCGCGTAAGGAATTCGTACTGCGTTGATAAGCATCGGTGTATTCTCAATTTTCTTGAGAGTGAAGTTGACGTCGACAGACTTGCTTTCATTAAGCGCGATTCGCCACGTCTTTGTCTAATTGTTTATCCGTGTAAGGGCACGTTGCAACTTGGCAGTTGCTTCTTCGACTGTTTTAGCCTTTGCCAAAATGGCAGTCTCATCAGCAAATGTGGCTAGGACAGTGTCGTCCGTTTGCGGTGTATCGCGGGTAAAAAGCAAATATAGCAGAGGGCCAAGTACACTTCCTTGCGGCACCCCCGCCTTTATTGTCTTAAAAGTGGAATATTCGTTTCCGTGTCTCAGACGGAAGAGTCGGTCTTCCAGGTATGAACCTAAAATACAAGACAATTGCTGGGGTAGGGCTTGTCGGAGTTTATATTTTAGGCCTTCATGCCACACCTTATCAAAGGCTTGCGATACGTCAAGGAATGCGCTTGAACAGACTAACTTACACTCGATTGCTCGTTAAATTACATCGGTTATTCGATGCACTTGGTCAACTGTAGAGTGTTGGCTTCTAAAGCCAAATTGATGATCAGGCACGAGGGAATTTGTGTCGGTAAATGGTTTAAGAGGATTAAGAAGGATTCGCTCGAAGATATGGTCGATATGACTTGACTTCAGTCAGCGGTTTACTGGGTTTCGGAACCATAATAACTTCGGCTACTTTCCACCGGTGCGGTACGTGCTCTAACCTAATGCTGGCATTTATAAGATAGAGCAGCTTTAGCAAACCTTTTTTCGGCAACGCTTTAAGTATCTCTCCCGTTATTAAGTCATATCCCAGGGCTTTATTGGGATTAAGCGTGTCTATAACTTGTCTAAGTTCCCTAAGTGTAGATTTTCTACTGGAAAGTTTGTCGTCACGTCTAGCGTATTGACATTCTCTGGAAGCACTTCCCCGTCGAATGGTTTAAAAGTTTCTGCAAGATGGTTGACGAAAACGTTAGCTTTTTCTTATCTTCTTTCACCCAGCCACGTGTATTTGGGGCTTTCGAACACTTTTAACAGCTTTCCATATGGAGTAGTTGGTATCCTTTGTCGCTGTGAGTCTTTCAAGGTAGTTATTATTGATTATTGAAGTCCTTGATCGATTTTTTCAACAAGTTGCAGAGCCTATTGAAGGACGTTTTATCTTGTGGTGCCCGGGTTTCATGCCACTTTTTCCGAGCTCTTCGTTTCTTCATTATCATTTCTCTGATTTTCGGTGGATATCTTATGCCGTCTTTGGGAACTTTGTTCGATTCGCGGGGAGTGTTCTTCCAGGCCGCTTGCTGTATGACTTCAACAAAAAGTTCAACTTCTTTTTCAAGTTGATACGTCGTTCTAAGTGCTACTTTCAATTTAGTATTGTCTACAACGTCTATTCGGAAATCTTCCCAGTGAGTTTTGCTGTTAGTTAATCTGGGTAGTCTTTGTTTCTTAACCAAGGATCCGCACAGTGAGAGGATAACTGGAGAATGATCGGAGGATATATCGAAGCCCTCTTCAACTTTGACGTAACTAGCGTTTACTCCTTTTCCGATAAAGAAGTCTATTAGATCGGGTGATTTGGCGACATCTAAGGGCCAATATGTCGGCTTGCCTGTTGAGTAAAAATAGCAACCACATTCCATACCAGCCCTGTAAAGAGTTTTGGCTTTTTGAGTGATACATCTTGAGCCCCAAAAGGTGTTCTTCGCGTTAAAGTCGCCACCAATAATGAAGATTGGTCCAAGAGAGTTGAATACGTCAATAAATTCTTGTTTTTCTATTTTGCAGCGCGATTGGCAATAGATTGGGGGTATATTAAAAGAGTAATTTTTATTTTTAGCGCTCACCACGGTCATTTGAAATTTGTCAAGTTCAATTATTGCTTCCAAAGTATGTTCAATGTAGTCTCTTATGAATAGGGATGACCCGCCTCTTGCGTTTCCCGATGGATGATGAGCGTGGTAGTCGCGGTAACCTTTTTTGCCGGGCGAGTTTCAGAAATTAAACATATGTCAATTACTTTTTCCTGCATGAAAATATTTAGTTCATCGAGCCTTTTCTGTAGCATTCCACGCAAGTATATTGAGCTTCTTTGCCATAATTAGTTACAGAAATTGGCTTCGAACTTAAGAAGCCGTTCGACTATTATCTTATTTATTTTAGTCTGTTCTTCTAGTCTCTCGAGAATTACTGATAACACATTTGAGGCAGGTTCCGATGATGTACAGTTAGTCATATTAGCTCGCGCCGCTATTTGCGCGTAAGTTTTTCCACTTTCCACTTGCGCATTGCTATTTTTGACGTTGTTGTTATTGGTGATTTTAGCGTTTGTCACCATTACCTTCTTTAAAGGCTTTGGAGTAGGACTGCTGTTGTTATTTCTCATTCTAGCTGTCCCTTCGTTTTTCAAAGGTTTCGTTTTTGATTGATCTCGTAGCTTTTGCAACTCCTTCGCGACTTCGCAGCCTCGATAATTAGCTGGATGTTTTCCCTTGCAGTTAATACATATCGCTGGGGACTCTTTCACGGCATTGCACTCTCGAGTCAGAACAAGTCTCAAAATTGAATTTATGGCATAAATTCTTTCTAGGCTTTCGGTTTTGTCGAAAGTTAGCCTAAAGAGGGGAACACCGCATCTTGGGGTCGTCCTCTCGATTTCAACATTGTGCTGTTTTTGCGCAAGTATATGAACTGCGTCGATTATCTTAAAATCTTTATTTTTAAGGTCATTTACGATGTTTTCTTTAAGGCAAGAGGAATGCAATCCCTAATTTTCTAATTTTCGCAATTTCTTTCATTCCTCATCGGCTGAAACCGCCCCGTTCTTTTTCCAGCCTGGATAAGTCGTCAAATCGCATCATCTTGGTGGCCAATTTACACCACCGCGGTTCGAGATAATTCTCTCTTCAAATTTCGTCTTCGACAATTCCATTGCTTAGATCGTTGTATGGCAGTTTGTTTCGTCCTGTTGAAACAACATGTTTTCGAGATCCATTTCAGCAATTTTACGCCAGAAGAAGTTGTTTATTATCTCACGGTAACGAACGCCGTTGACAGTGACCACCTTGCCAGCCACATTTTCCAAGAACAACGATCCAATTACTTCGCCAGCCCAAAATGAATACCAAGCAGTAGCTCGTGGTGGATGCGTGGTACATTAATGGATCACTCTTGGATTATAAACGCCCCAAATGCGACAATTCTGTTTTTTGACATAGCCATCAAGTTCGAAATAAGCCTCGTTTGAGAAGATGATTTTCTTCGAAAAATCACCATTCACTTGTTATTGCTGTATGATCCATTCTGCGTACGTTTGATGCTGTGTATGGTCTACTGGTTTCCAATGTTGTATCAACTGCAAATCTTTAGTCAAAACTCTCTGTAAACTACTTCGTGAAAGCTCTCAGTTGCTGAAAATGATTGCGAATTGGGGTAGAAAGATTCTGATCAACACTCTCACTAAATACTGCAATGTTTTCATTAAACCGAGCTGCACGAATATGGACAGGTCTCTCCTGTTCTGAAATTTTTCGATTAATGGTGTGGATTTTCAATCGTGTAATTCTCCACGACTTAATCTTAATTTTCACATGATAACTCTCAAAAAAACAGCCTGACCGATACAAGAAAATGGCACAAAATTCAAAATAGCCGGTTTTATGTGATTTAATGGCTCTTTTTGTGATTTTTTTTTCAGGAAAAATATAAAATAAATCGAATTTCCGAAGGTAGAAGTATATTGTACATGTAATTGAATGTAAAACGTAATTTTAATAAAATAATTTATTTCGGCTAGGCAGCATTTCTTAGATGACCTCTCTTTGTTGCTGTAAATTTTAGATTATGATGAGTTTGGATGAGCTGGAAAGGTATGTACGATTTTTTGATATATCGATTTTTGGTGGAATGGATCACTTCCAAAGTCAAACTTGCAAAATTCGCAGAAAAATATCCAGAAAATTGTTATTTTATAACAAATGAGCAATGCCATATAAATAAAATCGTACGTACTTATTTAGATAATATGTTTTTAAAGATCTAGTTAAAATTTGAGGTGAATTGGTTGAAAATTGTTCAAGTTATTGGTGCGGCAAACTTCGAAAATGCAGTTTTGAGATAAACGGATCTAAAATTTTAAGTTATAAAAAGTCATAAAGTATTTTGCAAAACATTTTATCCGCGATCCCTGCACCATATAATTGGCGTTCTAGATTAGTGTCATGTCCTTTCATTTTTTTCTATTGCATTTTAATGCGATTCTCCATTCTTTTTCAGCTTCAGCCAGCGATCTCTCTACAAGCTTTATGCGCTCTTTGTCGATCTCTAAGTACATTTCGTTGCTGTTCGAGCCGATTTCTAAATCCATTGCTTTCATTATGTGCAAAATTGAAGCAAAGCCGTCGTTGTACACGAAAACAGCATAATCCATAGCTATATCCAACACAGTTTTACAACTATAAATAGATTTTGGGTCCAATACCCAAACAGTCAAATTAAAATTTTCATTACAGTTTTGATGCAATGCCGATGCACCGAGTAAGAAGAAGAGTAAGAAGATCGTCTCTGGTCGATTCTTCGTAAACTGGCTTAATAGCTACATACACTTCAATTGGAAGAGCAAGTTTATGTTTGTACTCATCCAAACTATTTGTAGCCTTAGCCTTTTGCAATGCGCAACATGAATTCTTTTCGATCGGATATTTATCGTGCTGCGGTTTTGCATCAGTTAATAATTTACGAGCGAGTGCGGCCCGTATACTGTTTCTCATGTTTTTAACTGAATCACGGTTTTTACGAATGTCTAATCCATAAGAAATAGAGAGTTCATCTATTAGTTTTGCCGTCAATTTGCCCATTTCACTGAGTCCTTTTTTCCTCTAAAATAGCGTCCCTTGTCTCGGTCATAAGCGGCTCGCTGCCTTATACTGTACTTTGAAAAACAAGTATTTTAAGATACAACGAGCCATCAATGAAGCTTCCGTGGTCCGACGGTAAATGAGGTCAAAACAAAGTACAACGTACGGTTTGACTAGAACGTCAGTTATAGAAGTTATAACTTAGTGGTGACTAAGGACTTCCTCTATCTTGGCTCAGCATTTGCAAGGAGCAACAACATCAGAGGAGAAGGAGATTCAACCAACTCAATGAATGTAAAACCGCACAGATAGAAACCGATTAATTAGTAAATAATTTAATTAATTATTTTATTAATTATTTATTAATTTAACGTTGAGCCGCGAGATAAAAAAAAAAAAAATAAAAAAAAAAAAAAAAAAAAAACAATTTTCCTTTTTTTTCTCCCGGTCAACGGGGACCTTTTATTTAGTTATAATATTAAGTTTACAATTAACTAATGATGACTCGCCGTCTTTAACGTCGCTGCGATCACCATTAGTTATAACCGCAATACTGGTTTGCTGGCTTTAATTGTTTATTCTCTTTTATATGATAGTGTTGATGAATATATTGGCTTTACCCTCGACCCAATTTTTGGAGGTTTAAGGGGACTGACCGTAAACTGTGGTCTTGCACTCACATATGTTACTCGCGTTTATGTGCATAATATAATGACGAAAATTTATAATCTCTATTAAGGAGATTGAAATGTTTTGAGACTTTCTCGGTATCGTATTTGAAACTCATTATTTGACTCATGAGTGGAATGAAAACTACCTAGCCGCGACTTTTTTTTATCTAGACTTATTGATTCAAGGGAAAAGGGAACTAGCTTTTTGGAAAACCGTATTCGAAAGAAAAAAGACCGTACCCGACAGTTGTTTTTAAGCTTTCGGGTCGGTCGAATAAAGAAAAGAAAGATATGAAATTTCCTATTGTTTTGTGCTTCAACTAAGTCCTATTAAGTCGAGGAAGACAAGATTTACAGATTTGCTTATGATGGGAGCACGTAGATCAGGCAGTTCTGGGCTTAAACCAATATGTACGATTATATCCAATAAGCTTAATATCTCGCCAGGCTATACTTTCACTCGTCGAGTTGATTGAATCCATCTTCAAGATAGAGCACTGGTGTGATATCTTTACGTTTTAAGGTTTCTATTTTTATATATATTTCCGTATATGTCAACTTTTTTGATCCACGATAACTCATGAAAAAATATTTATGGTGAATCATGGCCATTTGATTTTAAGTTACTACAAAAAAATGTGCACAAAATGCAATTAATTTTTTCTTGAAAATGGAGGACTCTTTTGAGATTTTTGCAGTACAAGTCGAAGTGCAATTACATAGCACATATTTGATGAACATTTGAAAAAATTTGGATAATACTACAAGTTCTCTTTATCAGGCAGATACATCTTAGCGCGATCTATTGGTCGCACCGATTTCGGCTGGTTTTCATTTTATTGACTGACAAAATGCCCAACTATACAGAGTGTTTCAAAATGTGTCGGGCTCTTTAAGAGGAGATTAAAAGGAGCAATCGTATAAGTGGGGCTCATCGAAAATGAATATCCTCCGAGATATAAAGGTTTTTAGCCTTACGGTACCCTGATTTGACTATTGAAAGTAACATCTTTCAATTTATGCGTGTGTATTGTCGTTGAATCCATAAATATGAGCAGTTAAATTGTTTTAAAATAAATATTGCCCTAAAATTAATGCGCCAAAAATTATTGAAGATCAAATTGATTTTTTTTAAGCTTAAAATGTTGACTTTGTCATCATCTTTTTCAGAAAAATATCTTATTAACCCCTACAAAAGAAGTCAGATTATTTCATCTCAAGTCAATATTTTTCAAGATATGATGGAACTTTTTGAAACTCTCAAAACAAGTTTTTAAAAATCTTAGGGGGAAAAAAAAATACAAACATTGATTGAAAATATTTTTTTATTTTTTCATCAAACCTTGTAAAATATTATGCAAATTGCACAAAGTTCAAACCATTGATTTGTATGAAAGCCAAAATCCGTCTTCGAAAGGATCCAAAAGCGTAGTTGAGAACTACAGAGGAATTTGCAAGCTCTCTGTTAAAAGTAAAATTAAATTTTCTATCAAATATTGGGTCATATAAAAAGTCTCCACGGTTTTTTGTCACTAGATGGTGTTGGTGTCCATTTATCTGGAAATACTAATCTAATTTTGTCAAACGAACACTTGTTTGAAAGGTGACATGTGAGGCTATATTTTTTGTGAATACAGCTGTGTAATTCGTTGTTCATGGTAAAAGTTATACTGATTTGAATATGAGTGAAATATGTGATGCTTTTTTACTATAAAAAAAGGGAAAAACGCTGTAAAAACATGTCGAAAAATTTGTGCAGTTTACGGTGAAAATGCTGTGAATGAATGCTGGACCCAGGAGTGTTTTGTTCGATTCCGTTCCGGAAATTTCAATGTAAAATTTGCACCTCGCACTTGTCGGCCTGTAACTGAAAAAGTCGATGAAATCTTGCTACTGATTTAGCGAGACCGACACGAAAGCTGTCTGTAGATAGCGGAGGCACTAAACATCAAACGTATGACAGTTTGGAATCATCTTAAACGAGCAGGCTACTCAAATAAGCTCGATGTTTGGGTGCCACATGAATTACGCAAACAAGTTAAATTGCCCGAATAAAAATTAGTGAAACGCTGGCGAAACGTAACGAAATGGAACGAAATTGGATTATATACAGGAATATCCAACGCAAGCAATCATGGTTAAAAGCCGGTGACCGACCACAAACGACTTCAAAGCCTGGATTTACGGCAAACAAGGTTATGTTGAGTGTTTGGTAGGATTGGAAAGGAATTGTCTGTTATGAGCTGCTATATTGTAAAGATACGATCGATTCGATCCTCTATTGTGCACAAGTTGACCGTTTGAAAGATGCTTTCAAGAAAGAGCGACTAGAATTAGCCAACAAAAGGGAGTTGCCTTCCATCATGACAATGAAACAAGTCTTTGACGACCAGGAACAAATTCACGGAGCTTGGTTTGGAAGTTTTGATGAATCTACTGTATAGCTCGAACTTTGCACTCTCTGATTACCATTTGCTTTGTTCTTTGCAAAACTCTCTTGATGGTAAAAAATTGGCCTACCGAAGAGCTGCTGAAAATCACTTAGCCAAGTTTTTTGCTAAGAAACCACAGAATTTTTACAACGATGGAATTATGAAAACCCGGAAAATGACAAAAGGTCATAGATAATAATGGCCAATATGTACTTGATTGAAATTGATTTTGCATTAAGAAAATTGTTTTTCTAAAGTGTACAAAAAAACCGTGGGAACTTTTTAAATGACCCAATAGTATCTGCCGGATGAGAAACTTGTCTTCGTTTTCGTCCTTTGTCTGGAAAAAAATTGAAATGATAAAGCAAATCGACACCATATTTACTGATATCAGTAAAGTTTTTGGCTCAGTTAATCATAACCAGCTGAGATCCAAGTTTGAATCGTTTGAGATGCATTGTCAATTTCTTCGTTGGTTGTTGTTCTCTTTCCTCGGCCGGGCTCAAAAAATTAATTGTAATTTTGGCGCTCCAGAATGGAGCCATTTGAGCTCACTTCTATTCGTTATTTTCATTCAGGACATCATTCAAGTAGTTATAATACGATTAAGAACTAGCTGAAATGGGTGCGACCAATTGGTCACGCCAGGAATTTCCTAAAATAGAAAACTTGTAGTTTTCTTCAATGGTTCTTAATATTTCATATTCTATCAGAATTTAGGACAATTTAATCCAACAAACAGGTTAAGCTTAAAGGGCTTTGGTCAAGCCAAGAAAAGGAGCCTATATTTAAATCAATAGCTGGTGTGTACCTGAAGAAGGTAATGCTATATTCTTGGTGGAACTGCAAACGTCTGAAGTAATATAAGCTGGTTAATCAAAAAAATGCTGATCGCTGTTGTACTCAGCTTCTTTTTTTTAACAAAGAAATTCTGAGCAAAAACTCAACTTTCGCTAATAGAAAGGACGTTCTCCTTCATCATGACAACGAAAGACTCCAGGCACCATAAAATCCTGATATTGCACAATCGGATTTCTACCTATTCCGATCTCTCCGAACTTCTCTACCAACTTATTGGATAAGCTTCCAATTATATATTACAGTTGTAATATAGGTCTGTTCCAGGACTGCAAATTTGTACAAAACCCTGTTCTCGAGAGAAAAAATTTATACAAGAGAACGCATTTGAGAGAGTAATAGATGGGGTGAAAAGTAACCTCCTTGGGAATGAAAACATTTTTTTTTTAATGTTTTTTTTATTTAATTCAATATAGTCCCCTTTTAGTTTGATACAATTATTCCAGCGATTTTCCAACTTCTTGATCACGTCCAAAAATTAATTTTCCGGAAGGTCTGCAAAATACTCCTCCGTGGCGTCGATGATTTCCTCGCGTGAGCTGAATTTTTTATTGATGAGCCATCTTTTTAGGTTTAGGAAGAGATAATAGTCCAAGGGAGCCAAATCGGGCGAATACGGTGGATGCGACAGCAATTGGAGCCGTAAGTCATTGATTTTAGCAGTGGTTGCGATGCTCCTTTGTGCGCCGGTGCACTGTCTTCAAAAAAAAAAATTTTTTTTCGCTTCATGTGAGGCCGTTTTGAAGCGATTTCGGCCTTCAATTGCTCCAATAATGCACAGTAATAATCGCTGTTGATAGTTTTTCCTTTTTCGAGGTAGTCTACAAAGAGTATGCCATGACAATCCCAGAAAATCGACGCCATAATCTTTCCGACATATCGAGCCTCATTCGGCCGCTTCGGAGCACTCGTGCAGTCCTTTGTCGGGCACTCATTTTGTTCTCTGGTTCTCAACAGTTACCAATCGACGCCAAAAGTCCGCCCGATTCCGCATCGGCAAGTCCAAACATTCTTTCGAAGTACTCTCGCGTTCGTGTTTTTGGTCGGGAGTGAGTATGTGCGGCACCCAGTGGCAGGATAACTTTTTCATATGCAGAATATTGCCCAAAATATGGCGTGTGCGCTCAGTACTAATCTTTGTGGTATCTGGTAGCTCGCGCACCTTCACTTTCCAGTCAGCCAACACCATTTCATGTATTTTTTTGACATTGTCCTCTGTAACCACATAGGAGTGCCTGCCGCTGCGGACTTGATCGGTAGTGGAGTTGCGGCCACCACGAAACTATCAAAACCGATATTTGACGGTGTAATCAAACGGAGCATTAGCCCAATAATATTTATCCAACTTTTCTTTTGTTTCCTTCGCTGTTTTGCCTCACAAAAAATAATGTTTTATGAGAGAACGAAAATTGTTCAAAACAAAACTAAAGACAGTATCGCACTGAAATTTGTCATGTCTATCTAAATATGAACAGACTTTTTTTCAGTAGCAGAGAATTCTGGCGGTCAAGGAGGTTACTCCACCTAGTAACTCATTTTGTTTTATTTTTGCTTGTTACTTTTGACGTTTGAAATACATTTTATAAAAACGTATTCCTACGAGATTTTGGGTTTAGGAGAGAATTTATTCCTACTCCTTAAATTGAAGCACAAAATTCTCTTTCACAAATTGTTGAAAGGTGTCAATCTGTTTTCATCCTCATCTTTCATGTTTTTGTCTTTTTTTTTAAATAATGCGAGATCAAGGGGTAAAGGTACCCTTAAAATGTTTGCACACAGCGCGGGCAAAGGAAAATTCAGGAGGAAAAAAAGATAGGTGCCGATGTACGCTGTTCAGTTAATGAACGAATCACGATATTTCAGAATAAATCCAAAAGTGGACTTAAGGGGATACTGATGAGCATTCATAGCGATGCGAGTGTTACGATTGAAGGTTTGAAGAGGTAGGAATGCTACTGACGATTTCTGTGTAGCACTGGTGGCGGAAGTAGCGATAAAAAAAAAGTGAGACACGAGAAATTTCGTCAGTGTTCAATGGTGTTCTTTGATTTTTATCGCATGGTTTTGAATTCTATCTAGCAGGTGCAGGATGTTTTATGCGCACCTGAGCAGATGCGTGCATTGCATTGCAATTTTGGATGGATAAATGACTTATATATTGAGAAGGGGAAAAGTATATCTTCTATCGCTTGAGGAAAACTTTACATTTCGTAGCATTTTTGGCGACATCGAATATGTGGTCATTCCAACGTAAGTTGTCATTGTCACACATAGTGAGAACGAAAAGTTTTTCGGTTTCGGCGATGCAAGTGCCATTCATGGAGAATAGTTAGTTGCTTAGATTTCTCTTTAATGACAACAGACAACATTGTGTTTCTGAGGCATTAAATTCTGCTCTGTTGTTAGTTCCCCAATTGATTATGCTGGTAATATTGGAATTTAATGAGCTTAACATACGTTCCCGGTCCCGTTCTACAGCCGAAGAGCAGGGACGTGAGCCTGGGAATGGATATGAAATGCCTATCTTCCATTTATCAAAAATGTGTTCAATTTCGCTTGGCTAAGTCTGATTAGGAAGTGGACTTGTAGATCTTTAGATTATAGAAACGCATACTTTTTATGAAGTAGTTCCGTCTACAAAATCAATAAGCCTGCGAGTGTTTCCGGTTAGAGGACTAGTTTACTTATATTTTAATCATAGTTAAATATTGTCATGGAAATAATCATTTTTTTTTTTTTTACAAACATGTGTGTAAGAAGAAAACTTAACTTCGAAACTTCAAAAATTCAATTAAAAGGAACTGAAATGGAACAAATTCAGCAGAAATTGGTGTTATTTTTAAACACTAATTGCCAATAAGAAGAAATTCGTCCATTTTTATACACTGTTCTTTTAGCCATCGATGATGACCATCGAAATGCAAAGAACAAGAAGCTAACACTGCTCTTATTCATTATGATCTTATAGCTTTTCTTATTCCTATTGCATTAAATAGATATTTCACTCGAAGCTAGAACAATAAACTCGAAAGTCAGGAGTAACTTTTCTCCAATTATAAAAGAAGTTGTCTCCATAACTTTAGTAGTGCTCAACAGAGTTGGTGAAGAGCTTATGGTGAACTGAAAATTCATTAAAATTCAGTTCGCGTCATCGTCAATCAATAGATGGAGCACACGCTCACAAATATTAATTTTTCGTAAATTTATGAAAGAGGTCTTGACACATGCGACTTGTCTAAGAAATGAGATGCTTTTACCCAAGACGTCTGTTGCTGATATGGCACTTGTTATGCCACGGTACAGTAGGTTTGTAAGGTGATTTCATGAATGAAATGAAAATCTATTATTTAAGTTTACGAGCATACCAACCCTTATTCATAAAATAACTTCAACACCATTCGCATGTAGTGTTTTCCACTTAAAATTGCTTAGAAGAAACGATTAGGGTAAATTTTCAGAAAAAAAAAAGAGAATCGTATAGGAGAAAAATGCGAAAGGCTTTCCATCAAAAAGTATATGGTATTACCGTCACTTCTTTCACATATCTTTCAACATACGGGATGAAAGTTCAATTTATACACCGGAAAGGAAAGTTGCATTTCCATTAAATAAATCTATTCACAGGATCAGAGTGTAATGGCTGCGATGAGTTTGACAGAAATAAAAACGTTAAAAAAAAATCAAATCAAGAAAGTGAAATGAGACCAAGAATCTTTATGAACCTGGAATAAATTCATCGTTAGGGGAGGGTTTTTCGCACAACCAAAACCCAAGGGACATATGGATTTTATAACATTTGTAACTCAAACCTAACAAGCATACTCGATGGATGTTGGTCTAACCTGTTGAGTTCATAATGTACCTTTGGCACTACAAGTGGAAATACGCCAGGCCTTTGATACGTTGGAATATTCCCACGGGGGTAGTTTCTGGTTGCAATCATGAGGTGAAACACAAATAAAATTCAATTGGATTAAGTAGTTGACGGAGTTACCCTCGAAGTCGTATATTATCTGCCTATTGACACCAATTACATTGAATGAGAGTCTTTGCTTTTTCTACAAATGAAATTGATTTTTTGGGAAAACAGAAACAACTTAATTTCGCAATCGAATCTGTAAATTTGTAAACATCCCGTAAAAGGTTGAAGTTCTTTAATATTGTGTTCGTATATAGAAGTATACTAGGTGGAGTGAAAAGTAACCTCCTTGACCGCCAGAATGCGCTGCCAAATTTCAGTGCAATACTGTCTTTAGTCTTGTTTTGACAGCTGATTGTTGTTGACGTGTTTGGCATCATGTTGAGTATGGACGAAAACGATTTTCGTTCTTTCATAAAAAATTATTTTTTGAGAGGCAAAACGGCGAAGGAAACAAAGAAAAGTTGGATAAATATTATTGGGCTAATGCTCCATCAGATTACACCGTCAAATATTGGTTTCGAGGATATTGAGGACTTACGATCAAGTCCACAGCGGCAGGCACTCCCATGCGGTTACAGAGGACAATGTCAAAAAAATATATGAAATGGTGTTGGCTGACCGGAAAGTGAAGATGCGCGAGCTACCAGATACCACAAAGATTAGTACTGAGCGCACACGCCATATTTTGGGCAATATTCTGCATATAAAAAAGTTATCCAGCCGCTGGTTGCCGCGCTTCTTCACTCCCGACCAAAAACACGAAAGCGAGAGCACTTCGAAAGAGTGTTTGGACTTGATGATGCCGAATCGGGCGGACTTTTGGAGTCAATTGATAACTGCTGAAAACCAGAAAACAGAATGAGTGCCCGGCAATGGACTGAAGCCGGCACGAGTGCTCCGAAGCGGCCGAGGGAGGCTCGATGTGTCGGAAAGGTTATGGCTTCGGTTTTCTAGGATTGTCATGGCATACTCTTCGTGGACTATCTCGGAAAAGGAAAAACCATCAACAGCGAGTATTACTGTGCATTATTGGAGCTACAAAACAGCCTCACATGAAGCGAAAAAAAAAAATTTGTTTTTGCGAAACAATGCACAGGCGCACAAGAGCATCGCAATTACGGCTAAAATCAATGACTGATGGCTCCAAATTCTGTCGCATCCACTGTATTCTCCCGATTTGGCTTCCTCGGACTATTATCTCTTCCCAAACCAAAAAAGATGGTTCATCAATAAACAATTCAACTCACGATAGGAAATCATCGACGCTACGGAGGAGTATTTTGCAGACCTTCCGGAAAAGTACTTTTCGGACGGGATCAAGAAGTTGGAAAATCGCTAGAATTAGTGTATCAAACTAAAAGGGGAGTATATTGAATAAAATAAAAAAAATTAATAAACATTTTTTTTTCATTCCCAAGGAGGTTACTCTTCACCCCGCCTAGTAAAATGATCTTTGTTAAGACCAGACTAATTTGAATATTTGAACTTAAGGGAATAAACCAGAGCCGACAGTATCGTCAAAGAAAATTCATGGCAGAGGCGCAGTAAGGAAAACTTTAAAACTACTAAATCAGAAAGTTTTACAATCCCTTGGTCAGGAAGTTTTGCCCTATGCTTTCTAAAAGATTCCAACGGAGACCTCCTACTAATTATTAAATTCTGGGATGCACCTCCAATGAAAACAAGAAACGATCAAGAAAATGAGTACAATACAGACCACTTAGCTCCGTTGAAAATGATAACAGGAAGATGGACTTTCAACTCCTTCTTATCATTTAAACATGCAGGAACTAATGATTTTTTACTTATGCTGCTACAAAATTCTGAAGAACATATCAGTTCACATTTGAAAAACTTAGCCTTACTTTTAAATACTTACTGATTTAATATGGTGACGCTCCAGTTCGGGATGAACTTGGGCCTCAACTAACAAGCCTCTCTAGTTAGTCCGGTTACTCCAATTCGGTAGGCGTCTCTTCTACTTGTGCGCACCAATTAAGGTGAGGTTTTCCTCAACAGTCTTGTTTCTAAGGGTTAGATTCGAAGAATCTGTGGGCAGGAGCATTGGTGTTCATTCCCTCTACATATTCTAGCCGGCTCAGGTGGCTGATGTGCAGTATTAGGACTAAGTCGATATCGCTGTATAGCTCGTATAGTTCGTCGTTGAATTTTTTCTTTCAAATCCCGTCAAAGCAAACGGCACCGAATACTTTTCGAAGGATATTTCTTTCGAAATGACTGAAGATATCTTCATCCATTTTGGATATATAGGGTGATTCATCGTAAGGTTTGATTTATGATGTAAGACAAAATACATAAACTTGAAAGTAAACTTAAAATTTTTGTTATCGGTTAAAAGAACAACTCATGACACTTACTTTTTAAGAATGATATCATGTAAATGTTGGCCACGGCTACGTTTGAGGTGGTCCATTCCGAAGGTCCAATTTTGGGTGACTCGTTCGAGCATAGCGACTGGTATCTCGCGGATAACAAGAGTAATGATGACTTCCAAGGCGTCAATCGTAGCTGGATTATTCCTGAAGACCTGAGACCTTACATATCTCCAGAGGAAATAGTCCAAAGGTGTGATATCGCACGATCTAGGCGGCCAATTTACCGTAGCAAAACGTGAAATTAAGTGCTCACCAAAATGATTTCTCAACAAGTCCCTTGTTTCACGCTTTGTATGGCTCGTAGCGCCGTCTTGTTGAAACCAGAGCTCACCGAGATCATGTGCTTGAATTTCAGGAAGCACATAGTCCGTTAACATGGTACGAAATTTTTTTTAGAAAAAAAGGACCAATGATTCCACCAGCCAATAAACCACACCATACCGTTGTGAATGAATGCAATGGTAGCTCTTGGTACTCTTCGGGTTGCCTATCAGCCAAAATACGGCAATTTTGTTTATTAACGTACCCATTGAGCCAGAAATGAGCTTCATCACTGAACAAAATTACACGATAAAACACCGGATTTTCATTGAGTTTTTCCAGAGCCCATTCACTGAAAATATGGCTTAAATTCAAGTCGCCTAGCTTCGATTTGACTTGCCTGACTTGACTGAACAAAAATTACAAAGTAGTTTGATAGGAGTCACGTGTGTTCTGTTCAAAACTTACGATGAATCACTCTATAGTTCATAGCGACCTAAAGTTCGACCGGGATGATCTAGGTCTTATACGGAGTTTTTTTTATAGTTTTTCGGGATAGGACATCACTACTTAATTGCCTTTTTAGCCCAAAGAAACAGCGATTGGACCGATTGATTTTTAATTTTATTTCTGAGAAGGTGTTGTTGGTAGAATTCACATAAGAGCCAAGTTAGACAGAGTCCTTTACAATCGCGAAATTACAGCTGTGATGTTCTGTCATATTCGTGGATGTTGTGTGTCCCTTCTGTTGACGGCCAGCTGAGTTTTCTTAATTTTGTCGATATTATTTGCGTACGCAGTTGCACAAACTTTTAAGAAAATGATATTATAGAGCGTTACTTTGTTTAAGAGCAAAGTCATTACTGATCTTGACGGAGCAGCGAACGTTTTCAATCGTCATTCTGCATAAATCATATACAATATATAGTGGGTGTCAATTTGCATTTCTTGAGTTTTTTCCAGGATCTGTGAAGATCCAGATGTGTGAAGACCAGGAGTGTGAAGTTTCGGTCGATTGTGGACTTTCTTGACTAAACTGCATTGATAAGAACCATTAGGTTGTTGTCGAAGGGTTTCAGTCGTTCACGTAATATGACAAATAAAATCTTGAGCAGACTTATAACCTCTATAGCTGACGCAGTTGAAAAGGTCTCCTTTTTTATGGATCGGGCATACGGTACTGACATTCCATTCATTAGGCATACACTTTTTGACCAGATGTGAGAAATGAGTTGGTACATGCTCTCCATAAAGTCATTTCAAGCAACTTTGAGTACCTCGGCCAGTATTCAGCTGATTTGCTAGATTTTAGCTTAGATATTGCAATCCTTATTTCTTTCTAGTCAGGTGGACGGATGTTGGGCTTCCTCTTCGCGTTACAGTTTGAAAAAAAAGTTTTTCCATATTCTCAGCACCGACTGTGACTCTACTACAAGGTTTCCTTCCTTATTTCTACAGGCTTCTGTTTGGGTTTTCTTGCTTTGACACGTATTTTTAAAACTTACGTACGTTACTAATGGAGTTGCAGCTTCTCTACGTTATATCTTCTCACCTCCAGTCTTATGGAAGAGCTCGTAGAAACATTCTTTGGTGGCGTCGTCCTTCTCTTCCATAGGGGCATAGGGCCATACTAGGCTTAAGTTAGCGTCATAAGACACCCGCTTACGTATCAGAAGCTGAAAACTTCTTGCCAAAGTCTGCAGCATATTTCATATGTCCTTATTGCAATCAGCATAGTATACGAGTATAACAAGGCTTTCCATCCTACTTAAGCCCAACCCATCCCATCGTCCATCCTGAATGGCGGTAATATCTGCGGGATAGCAATCAAGGCCCTTTGCTGATTGTTTGGCTGCAGATGCGGATCCGAACGTCATTGTCCTTTAAACTTTTGCTAATGTCGTCAACAGGGTGTCCATTTTTGTCCCAGGACTTAGTTGGTTCATTACATCTTTTTAATCTCTTCCGACAGTAGTAGGACAGTATTATGCTTCTACCCGGGAATGCCCTTGTAATTTTAGTCAGTAAGCCCTTATTCATGCAGTTAGCAGGGATCATCACTGGGAGGAAAGGAGGAAAGCCTAATCTGCTTCTGGCCTAATCTAAGTTATAGGACACTCAGTAGGCTGGTAAATCCACGAATACTACTGCAAAAATTCACGAGCTATTAGCCTAATATTGTTATTTCAAAAACTTGAAATAAATAATGCTCACTAGCTTCACTAATGCTTGAAATGGTTATTGTGGCAGATACGCCTCTAATGGGTCAATAGCATATCCTCGAAGATGGTAAAATGCTTACTAACATCCGACCCTTTAAAGATATGCGAAGTTGTGCAAATCATACTGTTGCGAAGGAGCCAAGAGCTTCTGATAAGATCGGATTTATTGTTCATTCCGCCTCCGAAACGAAAAACGGCCAAATAATCTACGTCCGGATTTGGACATGGATTGCTTTGATCGGTGAAAATATCAAAATATCGAAAGAAACGTGATTCCTACATTAATAAAGCTTGAAACCAAAGGGATAAAGCAGCGATCAACTCAAGACACTCCTTTTATATTATACTTGTAGATGTCCGAATATTTTGTTTGTCTATATAGATTCGTAGTACCTATAGTACTTATTAACAGCCAAGGTACCTGAGTCGACATATTTTATTTCCAGTATTTAAATTTGAAAAACAAAACCTCCCTTCAACTACAATTCTCAATCGATGTGCAAACTGCGTCATTTATTTTAGTTTGTGTGTGAAAGCAATTTATATCAGACAACGGCGTGATAGTAAACATGGATCCACCACAACACATCAATGACAAAGCAACAGTCGAAATAGTGGGTTTATGTGGGCGAAACTACGTCGGAAAAGATTAAGATGTTTCTGGGAGGGCGGCAGGTTTTTAGTATACACGATGCGTTATCCGCAACGGCGTATGTCATGCCTACTTATTTGACTGGTTCACCAACGATTTGATGATTGGCATGATGATTTTGCCAAGTCGAAATTTTATGAATTGGGCTACGTATTACTTCCATCTTCCATTTTGTCCGGTTTTAGCCTCTACCTAGTGAATATTTCCTTTTTAGAAACCTAAAGAAATCTGTTGGCGAATTTAGCTCCGACGATTGCTCAAACAAACAATTGCTTTATGCACCTCGATAAATCTTATTATTAATTAAATGTTTTCTTCTTGAAAAACTACCTTCCGTTCGAAACGTAAAATGTACACTTATCGATCCTCCCTCATACGTGTGCAGATATTTCAGACAACCCACAGTATTGAACAAGAAAATTGAAAGTTAAACGGCTGCATTCGCAGTAAACCGGCCGATTGCGGATCGGTGATAAGGACAAGTGGCTATGTACTGGGTTTCACTGTACAAATTCCACGAAACCCCTGGTTTGATGAAATGTGCAGATAGGTATTAGGTCTATAACTGCGGTTTGCTAAGAGATGGCGTAACTTGTATTATTCCATTGTTATTATTCCACAGGAACATGCGTTGCAAAACTACTGTCATTTTACGTCATTTCAGTATATGTCATTCATTTTAAGCGTAAACAATTTTTTTTTCACTCAAATATGTCGAACTTTGTGCCTGAAAAAGTGTTTTTGCGGGTAGTTCTTCTTCATTACTTTAATATGAAGAAAATTGCTGCCGAAAGTCATTGTGTATTGGTGAAAGTTTATGGTGAACATACGCTAGATGAGCGAACGTGCCAAAAGTGGTTTGCACGATTTAAAAGTGCTGATGAAGTGAAGAGGCTTGGAAGACGATGAACGTCCTGGGCAGCCAAAAAAGTTTGAAGATGAAGAACTGGAAGGATTACTCTATGAAGATTTTTGGCAAACACAAGAAGAGCTCAGAATTTTTGGGTGTCACTCAAGCAGGCATTTCAAAACCTTTAAAAGCAGCTGGATATATTCAAAAGCAAGTAAATTGGGTTCCACATGAACTCAAGCCGAGAGACGTCGAAAGGCGGTTTTGCATGTCCGAAATGCTGCTGGAACGCTATAAAAGGAAGTCATTTTTGCATCGGATTGTTACTGGTGATGAAAAATGGATCCATTACGACAACTCCAAGCTCACAAAATCATATGTGAAACCCGGCCAACCAGCCAAATCAACGCCAAAGCCGAATATCCATGGCGCGAAGGTAATGCTCTGTATTTGGTGGGATCAGATGGGTGTTCTGTATTATGAGCTGCTAAAACCGGGTGCAACCATCAATGGACAAGGCTACCGAACACAATTAATCCGTTTGAAGAGAGCAGTAGCCGAAAACGCCCGGAATATGCGACCAGACACGAGGCAATAATTTTCCATCATGACAACGCTCGGCCCCACGTTGCTATTCCGGTTAAGAACTATTTGGAAAACAGTGGATGGGAAGTCTTACCCCACCCGTCTTATAGCCCAGACCTTGCCCTTCTGACTACCATTTGTTCCGGTCGATGCAGAAAGCCCTCACTGAAATACGGTTCACATCAGAGCAGAATATTAAAAATTGACTTGATTCATTCTTGGCTACCAAGCTGGCACAGTTCTTTTGGTATGGGATCCACAAATTGCCAGAAAGATGGGAAAAAGTCATGGTTTTAGATGGGCAATACTTTGAATAATACTATTGTACATGTTTTTCTTAAATAAACGTTCAAATTTTGAAAAAATTTAAAATATATACCCAATACATGAAACAAATAAATTCTAATATGAAGCAGCGGCTTGTAAATATAAGGACAAGAGCCACTCGAACAGGGTAGACAGAAAGCGTGACTTCATTACAAGAAGCTAGCAAACAGGAAAATAAATAGTTCTTTTCCAAGTCAATGTTTTGCAAAAAGTGAAAAAAAAAAACACGTCAAATTAATAAACCGACACCTACGAAGAAGGAAGTATTCGACGTTGACTTCTGCAGATTATCAAACGGGGAGGACGACCCAAATTCTGCTGTCAAATAAAGTGAAGCTATCGATACACGTATCTCAACTTAAGTACAATACATAAATGCAAATAATTTTTATTTAATTATAGATATTGTAACAAAAAGAAAAAGAACAAAAAGGAGTCAATTCTGTAGCATGAAGTGCTAGAGAGGATTCACCTATCAGAATAACAATCCTGTGTTTTATGTTGGGTAAAAGCGACAATATTTATAAGTTGAATTACACACATCATTCTTTACTCTATCATTTTTACTAAACAATATTAACGACAGAACAAACATTATGAGCTCAGGACAAACCAATACTGGAGCTGCGCAAAAAGAACATCTTTAGTACTTTAAACATATACTCGTGTTGTACATAACATATATATGCTTCAAAGGCAGAACAGAAATCTACAGAAATGATGCTAAAAATGTATAGTATTTGAGTAAGCAACTGCAAATGCAGATACGATATTGCAGCTTGCCTTTAGGCAAGATCGATTGAGTGTTTCGTAGTCAGCGTGCATTTAATTTAACTTTGTTGGTTAGTAAGTCTCTCTGGGTCTAACTGTACTGTAGATAACAATGGACTAGGTAGGTAGGTCAAGCAACTAGGGTTAAAGGGAACGTTAAGTTCCTCCACTCTGATGTTTGATAGTATCACAAGAAAGTGATATTGTCTTATGCCAAACAAAACCTTTATTTCATAACTTCTTAGAGTTAGTGACATTGTATACTCTACAAGAATATTAAAATATTATTTCAGATAAATTTTAAAAAATTAATTTTTTTACAAATTTACTTCCAGAAACACTTTTTACATGTTCCTATATACCATATTTATTGACATATTGCATTGTGATAACATTTTTACTAATTTCAGTCTGAAACCGCAGCTGGAAACCTTTGAAATCTCCAAACATGGATACGAGCAAATGGATGGCGATGATGGCAACATACCAAAATCACTTGATGGAGATCTTGTTGGGTCTCCGACTTCCTTCGAAGAAATCGAACGGCCACCACTGCGAAAAGTCGACAAATATTGTAAGGCAGAATGTCCGTGCCTGCCCGCACGTTACACTATTGCGTTAATGGCTTGCTTTGGCTTCATGATATCTTTTGGAATGCGTTGCAATATGTCAGCTGCAAAGCTTAAACTCGAGCACAACGGGGTAAGTTTCATCACCAATTATTGTTATTATTACCTTAACTCCAGAGAAACATGATTTAATCAGTCTGTCAATTAATTTTGAAATGTTCATCTCATACCAGAATCAAGGAACAACAATTCATCACACTAGATTTCATAATAAAATTATATGTATCTGTATATACGGATATCAAAATTGTTGCGGATTCTGTCACGCTCGTTAAAGATACCCTGAGGGTATGTAAAACCCTAAGTAGAAATCTTTGATTTCAACGCTCCATTTCTTGATGGCTGTAAATGTTCTCCTCTGGATTTTCTGTCCGCCCCTTTTTTCGCCTGACAAACGGTATTCATTTACCATTGTTAAAAATGAGTACTTTAAAAATGATATAGGGTGTTGAAATATCTCTACAAGTATTCGTACATTGAATAAATGAACTAAAATGCAAGTGACTGGCATGCGTTACATATATTTTAAAGTGGGGAATCATTTTTGCAAATGTATCCGTTTGTTTCGTCAAGTACGGATTTTCACATCCTTGAAGGGATGAGAATGCTTTTAGCAGAGTACTAAAATACGTACAAGGTTCTGAGTTGTTGAAAGGCTTCCTTTGTTTTCCCACCAAACAAAATGTTTAGATATTTTTTTGTATGATTACACATTTACTATTATACATATGTATATGAGAATATAAGAGAATCCTTTGAAATATATTTATTTTTGTATATTAAATTAAGTGCAACTTATTTTAAGACAAATATTAAAATTAATAATGATAGTTTTATGACTGTAGGTTATCAGAAAATACAATACAAAATTTTTGATTTTGGATCGATTATAGATAGTCAAAATTCTGAAGTCCGGAAAACCAAGCATTTATTTACCGGAACGTTTTAATATGCGACTTATGTTTTGGATTTTACAATAGATCCCGAAAATAATCCGCTAACATTTAACCGATTCTTTTAAAGTTTATGAGCGAAGTTATTTAAATTCACAATTTTTTAGCTAATGTATTGTTAAACATATCTTAGTTTTGTATGTGAGTTCTTTTTATTATATCGTTAAGTATCGTAATGAATTAAGAGCGTGTTGCTTAGTAATGTACTACTCTTCAACTAGTCTTTACCACTTCGCAAATGAATGCAACCACTTTCTAGAACCTACACTTCAGATTGGGTTCAAATCCATAGTGGAGGTTGTTAGTAGCGGACGAGCCGTTCGTTTCATTTTGTTTTTAATGCATTTTTTATTTAATTAATTAATTTACTCTTACATGCTAGGCAAAAAAAAAAAAAAAAAAAACGCTTAAGTCCCTTCTTATTTTTTGCTTTTCCATTTATTAAAACTAAAACTAAGAAAACAAATTTTAAGTAAAACTTAAGATTAAAAACTTACAGACTATCTAAAAATAAATCTTAATCTACTCTACCTACTTACATTTAATACATAATATGTATGTATGTTTACATATCATATATATATGTATTTATGTATACATGAGGTAAATATAATATTTTTATTATGTTCTAAGTAACTAATGATACAAATAAAGGAATACAAAATTTCAAAATTTCAAAATTACAACTCAAAGATATAGGGTTTTCCAATAGGGACTTTGAATTTAATTTGTGAACGCACTCTTTCACTAATCATCAAACTGTCACTGTCAATTTATTCAGTAAACTCAACATTTTCATCATGGTAAAGTACACTAACGAGCAACGTCTGCAAATTATAAAAATTTTCTACAGATATTCGGAGTCGGTGACTGCAACTTTAAGAGCGTTAACTCCAATTTTCGGTCGTAATTCTCGCCCTAGTAGACAGGCAATAATAAGTTTAATGCAAAAATTTGAGTCTACATATTCGTTGTGTGATGTTGCCGTGTCAGTGAGACAACGGGTTGGTCGAAGTGTCGAAAATATCGCTGCCGTTCAGACGTCCGTAGCAAACAATCCAAATCAGTCAATTCCACGGCGTTCTCAAGAATTGGGCATCGCTCAGACCACATTATGGAGTATTTTGTGTAAGGATCTTGGTTTACACCCATACAAGATCAAGCTGACTCAAGAATTGAAGCCGATTGACCATTTGAAGCGACGTACGTTCTCCGATTGGGTTCTGAAGAAGATGCGCCAAGATAATGAATTTCATCACAAAAGCATCTTCAGTGACGAAGCTCATTTTTGGCTCAATTTTTCTGGTGAAAACCCACATGTGCTTTATGAATCACCACTTCATCCACAAAAAATAACTGCTTGGTGCGGTTTGCCTGCCGGCGGCGTTATTGGGCAATATTTTTTCGTCGACGATAACGATCGTCACGTTACTGTGAATGGTCAGCGTTATCGCGCCATGATCACCGATTATTTTTGGTCCGAATTGGATAATATTAACTTGAACGACACGTGGTTTCAACAGGATGGTGCTACAAGCCACACAGCACACGCTACAATCGATTTATTGAAGAGTATGTATGGTGAGCATGTTATCTCAAGACATGGGCCAGTCGATTGGGCGCCCCGTTCGTGCGATTTAACGCCGCTTGACTATTTTCTGTGGGGCTACGTTAAGTCATTGGTTTATGCCAACACGCCGACGACGTTGGAAGAGCTCAGAGACAACATTGAATGCGAAATAGCGTCCGTTTCGGCAGAAATGTGTGGCTAAGTCGTTGAAAATTGGGTCCAATGAATCGACCGCTGCAAATGTGCCCGCGGTTGCCATATGAACGAAGTTGAGTTCCATTCATAAATATTTTGATTGTACTTCAGGCCAATAATAAAGTTTTTGAAATACCTCAAATGGTTTGCCTTTTATTTAAAAAAAAAAAGTTTTCAAGTGGTTATTAGAAGACCCTATACAACTCTACATTTTACATTAACAGACTGAGCTACCAATTTACATTTGACGATCCGCGGTTCTCCAGACCCGAAACAAAACTCAACCTCTATTCCACCATCAGCTTGCTTTTATTGTCATCCGCTCGATCGATATCCCATCGATATTATATCGATTTATGCTTTTCCAATTTCGGTCAGCACAAAATCCGTTCATGACAAATCAAATGTTCCCCTCGTAATTCAACGAGAGTAAACAAATTCCGATCGTCTGGGTCAATAAACAAGCGGATGACAACTCATACTACTGTAACATTATTCAGCACAACTGGTGGTCGTTAATCGTAAATTGTTGATTGTTTATAATAATAAAGAAATTAATAATTGGTTATCAAATTGGAAAGTCAGCATATCTACACTCGGCCATCATGGTATTTTCGACTGTCTTCAGTCGAATTAAACTGCTTCCTCATATTCTTCTTCTTCACCTTCTTCATCCATTTTGGTTAGCCATGATTTCATATAGCGGTCGATGTCATGCGCGGTCCCTCGTGTTGTCCCACCTTCCGTACATCATATCGATCGTTTCTTTTTGCTTTTATTACCTCGTGCGGTCCTAAGAACTTCCGACACAACTTAAGACCTACTTAAGTTGGAGTGCGTTGAATTGCAACCAAGTCACCTACTGCTTTCCGCTTACGGTTGAAAGTCCGTCTGTTCTCCTCTTCAATTTTGAGTATTTCCTCTTTTGCAGATTTTCTCATATCATCTCTCCTGTTCTCAAAATCATCCAGTAAGGCCTCTTTAAGCAACTTCTTGAGTTCAACATCACAATCTTCCCTCATAACTGCGCCGAACATCAATTGGAAAGGGCTTCTCTTGGTGCTTCTGGACACTGTAGAGTTCAGTGTAGTTTGTAGGTTTCCAACAAACTTGAACCATTTAGTAGGGTCTTCGATTGTTAGCTAAGCCGAAACTTCAGTTATAATTCGGTTAATTCTTTCTACTTGCCCATTTCCTCTCGGAATCCCTGTCGTCGTCAGACCTTCTGGTCACAGAACTCTTTAAAGATATTGGACGTGAACGCAGCTCCTTTGTCTGATATAATGCGGAAAGGATTTACAAAGATTTCACTCTGCGTTTCTAGCCTTTTAATTACTTCTTCGCTATTAATTGTTTTAACGGGTTATATCCAGACAAATTTGGTAAAAGCGTCGACAACAACAAAAATATATCGGTACATTTTATTCGTAGACGGAAGCGGCCCATGTGGTCTACATGGTACGTGTGTAGCGGCTGATCACTCTTATCGATTGGATTCAAGTAGTCCTTTGCCTTTGCCTGATTTCCTTGCAACCAAAATACAAGCGACGCAATTGGCGATAACTTTTTCTGCCATAATTGCCAGATTCGGGATGAAATAATCTTGTTTTACTATCGTCTCTACCTTTTCAGAGCTTATATGTCCTCTTTCGTGAATACTTTTTATTATCTCTTTCTGCATACCTTTGGGGACTACAAGCAAATAGTCTTCTTTCACAAACTTATATAGAAGGTCATTCCTCATTTCAAAGTCCCTGTAACTACCTGTAACGGCCAAAATATCTATTATTGGAGCATTATCGCCCCTGGCTACTAGCGGACACAAATCCTTCTTCCTCATGGTTGCCTGGAACGCCTTGCAGTCAGTGTAAATTTTAAACTGTTGTCCCATTGTAAACTCATTTTACTCTCGCTAAAATTTCATGTCCGTAACTCGTGTAATTAATTTCGGCTGGCATTGCCTTAAAGCTAAGGTAGAATACCGGATGAAAACCTGTATTATGTTTTTGCAGCAGTACCCCTCCGTATCTAACCATACTGGCATCTGTATGTAACTCAGTTTCCGCTGCTGGCTGAAATAGTTTCAAAACTGGTTCCTCACACAACACATGTTTCAGGGAATCAAACGCTGCACTTTAATCCGGTCCAAACTCAAATACCGAATCTTTCTTCGTCAAATCGGATAACGGTTTCGCTAGATTGGTGTAATTCGGGACAAACTCTCGGAAAAAACCTGTCAATCCTAAAAAGCTTTGAATCTGCTTCACGTTCGTTGGTTTGGGGAAATATTTGTGTTGTATAATGCCGTCCTTCAGCCACTCGTCTATCTGTTGGTTTACAATTTCCCTCTCCGGAGCAGCAAGGCGTCTGGTTTTTTGATATACTGGGATTTCGTCTTAAAGAATCAGGTTCATTTCGACACACGGATTATCCACTTTTTTAGGTGAATAGGATGAAATGATTTTCTCGATCCGCTCCTTGAAATTCTTGTTACCAATACGGGGAATTTTGTCTTCATTTCCTTCCACTGATATGCTGAATATATCGTTTTCTTTTAAATTCAAGGTGTTTAAAGGTTCTTTGCTGGTATTTAACGACCAGTTGCTGATGATCTTACCTTAACTGAATACAATCTCCACGTTTTCCAGGAAACTCTTTCCTAGAAGAATCTGGTCTGGTATCCATTCGTCACGCACAACTTGGAATTTAACCTTGTACTCATTACAATCTATTTTGAGCGCGTATTCGCCAGATCCTAACGCCGCCTGTGGTGCGTTTCCGAATCCCTTCAACATCAACCGAGGCTGCTCTGTCATTTCAAAATCTATTTCTTTTTGAACGGAAGCGTGCATGACTTATACGTCACTTCCACTATCAATGAAGGCATAGTAGCTTTTATTTCTGATGTTTACAATTACCTGACTATTCTCGGCTTGAAGTCGTTGCACTCGATTAACACCTCTTGAAGTCACTCCATTCCCTTGCTCATAATTGGTACAACTGGCGGACATGTGCCCGAAACGATTGCATTTAAAACACTTTCTGCCTATATCTTTGTCTGGACAGTTTTGCGCAAAATGCGCTTCAGAACCACAGTTGTGGCATCGTTTTGCTCTTTTAAAACGACGTTCTTCACGCGGACAGCTTGATTTACTAGACACACTAGATTTACTTTCGATCTTTTGCTTTGATATGTGTCGCTGCATTTTCTTATAGAACTTTAACTTAAGATCCTTAAGATCATCCAGCGTTACGGAGTCTGGAATAACATTTATAATATATTCCACTGCTGATGATTCGTCTACCTTGCTTCTTTCAGCGATTTGAGCCATCTTATACAAATACTTCAACAGACTTTCTGATGTGGTCTTTTTTCTATTTGCCATCATTCGATGTACCTCACCAGCAGACCTATTCCAAACTCTTTCTCCAATCTTCCTTTCAACGTTGTCCAATTAGAAACACCACCAGACGCTTACACAGCTAATTTAGCAACATCTTTTAATAAACGACGGGCATACAAATACTTTTGTATGTCGTTCCACTAACATGCCGTTGAGATGTCTTCGAATTCCTTGACATAATCCTGATAGTTGCGACTTTCTTCCCCTGAAAATGTTTCTAGAGACTCTTCAATATCTCTGCACGCGAAGTTGTTTTTGCTAGTTATTCTGCGCCGATCTTCTGAGTTTACTTCTTTACGTTCTTCTTTTTCGTCGGAATGTTCTTCACACCGTTCGTTCCCTTCTACTTCGTCTAGTGTCACACACTTAGCTGCTTCTTCTTCGCGTTGTGCTTGGCACTCGTTAGTTTCGTCTTTTTTCTGTCTTCCTTCATTCCGACTTAACTCTTTCTCGGGGTCTGTATCTGACGCGTCGTCGTTTTCCAGAACACCAGTCACGTCAGTCGCTCTTACTTGTCCTAAATTCGCGTGAATTAGATCCACTAGATCAGTTTTCACCAAATATCTGTAGGAGAGTCCCTTTTTCCGAAGATATCCTTGCAATTGTCTCACCGTCAATGAACTCAAATCGTCCATTAATCGTTTTCTCTTTAAAAAAAAAAAATATATTATAATTCACTAATTTACCGGTAATCCCAGTTGAGCACCCATGTGGTGAATATAATATTTTTATTATGTTCTAAGTAACTAATGATACAAGTAAAGGAATACAAAATTTCAAAATTACAATTCAAAGATACAACTCTACATTTTAGTATTATTGTTATTATTATCAAGGGAACGATACAAATTAATTTGTAGATTCCGGGATTTAACGCCGGGGTACTATGCCCATGTGGCCCATGTCAACAGCACGTGGAGTACTGAGTTCCCATGTGGTTCCTCACCTACGTACTTACTGCGCCCAACACTGCTTGATTTCGGTGGGGACCGATGCTTTCAGTGTGGCGCTCTACATTTTACATTAACAGACTGAGCTAACAATTTATGATTGACGATCCGCCGTTCTCCAGATCCGAAACAAAACTCATCCTCTATTCCACCATCAGCCAGTTCCAAACACCAATCGAATTCAACAACTTATGCCACGTCCGCAGTTTCAGTTTTCAGTTGCCCTCAGTGGAGTCATTGTAGTATGAAGACAACATTACTTACACTTTGGTTTTTATGCTTTTTCAATGTCGGTCAGCACAAAATCCGTTCATGACAAATCAAATGTTCCCCTCGTAATTCAACGAGAGTAAACAAATTCCGATCGTCTGGGTCAATAAACAAGCGGATGACAACTCATACTACTGTAACATTATTCAGCACAACTGGTGGTCGTTAATCGTAAATTTTTGATTGTTTATAATAATAAAGAAATTAATAATTGGTTATCAAAATGAAAAGTCAGCATTTCTACATACCATATATATGTAATATATAAAGGCTTATATAGGGTTTTCCAATAGGGACTTGACTACTTTGAATTTAATTTGTGAACGCACTCTTTCACTAATCATCAAACCGTCACTGTCAATTTATTCAGTAAACTCAACATTTTCATCATGGTAAAGTACACTAACGAACTACGTTCTCCGATTGGGTTATGGAGAAGATGCGCCAAGATGATGAATTTCATCGTAAAATCATATTCAGTGACGAAGCTCATTTCTGGCTCAATGAGTTCGTCAACAAGCAAAATATGCGTTATTGGTTGGGTGAAAACCCACATGTGATTCATGAATCACCACTTCGTCCACAAAAAATAACTGTTTGTTGCGGTTTGCATGTCGGCGGCGTTATTGGGCCATATTTTATCTCAAGACATGGGCTAGTCGATTAGCCGCCTCGTTCTTGCGATTTAACGCCTCTTGACTATTTTGTGTGGGGCTACGTTAAGTCATTGTTTTATGCCAACACTCCGACGACGTTGGAAGAGCTCAGAGCCGAGTCGTTGAAAATTGGGTCCCAGGAATCGACCGCTGCAAACGTGCCCGCGGTGGCCATATGAACGAAGTCGAGTTCCATTCATAAATGTTTTGATTGTACTTCAAGCCAATAATAATTTTTTTGAAATATCTCAAATGGTTTGCCTTTTATTTAAAAAAAAAGTTGTCAAGTCGTTATTAGAAAACCCTATGTATATATATGTATATTTTTGGTTTTTAATTTCTTTTCTTAATTTTTTTTCTTTTTTTTATTATTTTGTGTTTATGTATATCTTTTTTTCCTTAAATCTAACGTAATCTTGCCTAAAACTATGTAAGCCAGCCGCGGCTAAAAAAATAGGCTGACTTACATTGTTTCACATGAGGGAGCTTGAGGAATTTACTGGTGCTGCTGAGCAACATCCCTCATGTCGCGACTCTCTACATCCCTACTGAACCAGAGACCCTCTGCACTGCTTTGTGTGACGTCTCTGTCGTAGTTAAGTCACCTGTCTGCAGCTGTTCGAGCAACATGGAAGATTAGCGGCACCGCCAATCTGTCCTGCATCAGACCTTTCTTATCGAGGTAGAGGAACTCTTCTGGAGGAATAAAGCCGTCGAAGCGAACTGTCTCATGATACATATAATTAGCGTATAAAGCCCCAGAGATCAGGTTCTTCGATGAGGTCATTGCTCTTGCGATGTGCCTTCGAACCAACTCATTTACAAAATTGTCCATTCTAGTTAGGTTCGTCCTATTGTACAAGACCTTGTTAAGATAGAATTTAATGAACTCAGACTCTGGTGTTCTGTGTAAGCGAAAACAAGTCTAAAACTTGCTCTAACGTTGAACCGCACGGAACATCCATATACAAGCATAGGCCGGGTGAATTCTATATAGTGGATCACCTTCACCCTCGCATCGAGTTGACTTTTATAAAAGTCTCTAACTACATTTCGACAGGCAAGTGGCTGCCCGTGCCGCCAATTCTTTCTGGTGTCCCTAGTGGCCCCATACAAAAGAGTTGGGACAGTTTCTCCATACTATTTTGTATCTTCTGTGCCGCACAAAAGGTGCTTTAAGCCAGGCAGCATTTTGATCTACCCGCGCGGTCTTTTCAGTTATATGACGTTGGAGCTGAGCCATCTCCCCCTGGATAGAGAGCAAGATAGCTAGCAAGTTATGTGCTGCTTCTGGTGCTCTAGGCGCTGGGGTTGCTATTTGAGCGTAGGTAACATGGGCAGTAACGGCTGGAGTTTGTATCTACACAGGTGGACGTTTACCTTCCACTTTCTGCTGTCGAGCCAGAATTTGTTCGAATTTGGGAAAAGCCCGATAGTTTGCGTTGTGTCCCGTGTTCCAAAATATGGTAAAGCAGAAGAGGTTGGCTTTTATCAGACGCTCCGTCCCCACCTTGCGCGAATTTCTCAGACTTGTGGTTCTTCCCACACTTCACGCATCGAGGCTACAATTCGTAGTTCGTCCGAACCTTATAAAATGTTGTCCCCCCGCTTTACTCCCATGTTACAATCTGTTAGTCCAGGACTTTTATGTTCCTCAACCATCCAGTTTCCTATTGGGAGTAAGCTGAACAGGAAGAACGGTAGATTCCGATTCTCCATTTTGGCTCTAGCTGTAACAAATGGCTTAACCCCCACGAAGAAGCTCCTCCGGTTTGGTCGACGGTTCTAGCCCCTTCAGCAGCATTATTTGCAGCTTCTCCCCCTTCGGGGTAAAGGAAAAGTGCTCCGTCGTCGAATCTCTCACTACATTTCCTATTTTATGATAGCGCTTCACTGCGTTACAGTAGATCGCATGCCTATCTAATGTTAATCTTTGTATAAAAAAAATTGTTGCCTATGGCCGACTTACATGGTTCTATCGTCTCCATGATTTCCATTTTATAAGTGTTTATAGCTGGAACCATTGTTTTTGAAGTGTTTTGTTCTTGTTGTTGCTGTTGTTGTGGTGTGTGACGATTTATTTTTTAAGCCGGTAAAGGTTTAGGCTGTTGTTTTGGTTTTTGTTGTTGCTGCTGTTTCGTTATGTTTTGTGTTTCTTTTTCTGATAGTTGTTCCTGTGTTGTGGCTGTTAAGAGTAGAGAAATTCTCCAAGCTGCTTATTCTCCTTTCTTGCTAACTTTAATAGCTAGAGCCCTTTGTTGGAGCTGCTTAATATTTTCGTTTATTGGTTCTACCTCCTCTTCTTCGTCATCTGACTCAGAGAGCGCTAGAGATGCGAACATACTATCATCTTCCATATATTGGGCTTCTTCACCATCAGGCACATATAGGAAACGATCTTTGAGTGCCTTTTGAATTGTTCGCTGCTGTGCTGCTGCCTTTGTTGAAGTTGTTGGCGCCTCTTGGCTCGCTTCACCAGCCAGCTTTTCTGTTGATTTCGAGGCAGAATCAACTTACAAAGTTTTAAAATAGTAATAATTATCATGAATCCATAAACGCGAATATCAAATCTTATAAGTACAAATGTTGAATCGTACATATATGTTGTGGGAAACAAATAAAGAGTTCAATTGTTTAACAACAAAAAGCTGCGATTTGCATAATAAAGTGGAAACAGGTGTGTACTCGCTCTCCACTGACGGCAGCATCCAGTGGATTTGCTATAATAACGCCATCAAGGATACAACTCAGAACATAGAGAACATATATGGCAGCACTTAATGGATTCAGTATCACAATATCTTCAAGGGGATAACCGAGGCCACTTTGGGCTGCATCCATAGGATAGACTTGGGGTTGGGGTTAGATCTCCATTTTCTCTCAAATATACGGCTGCAAGCAGAGAACGCGATTGTTGATTTCTTTATTTGTTCTTTCATATCGAGCTTCAAACTCAGCTCACTATATCTAGGTATTTCCGTCCCATAGAGCATGGTCAGTGTCCAACTACTCTAAGGCCATAGTTTAGGATTTCACTGCTCATGGGGAGTGATTGCTGGTGGTAATCCTTTATATTCCTTTAGATTCCATTTTAGATTTAGAAGTATTTCATAAATCACTAGGGTTCACAGAAGAGGTGTTATCACTCTTCCTTGAGAGGTGCCCTTCAATGCGTTGTTATCTTGTTGCGATGATGTTCTTGTTGCGGAGCATACTGGTTATCAGGTTCGTTAGTGTAAGATAAACTCCATCATTTCTTAAGTTTCTCTACATATCGCGGGAATGTTGATTTGAAGGTTGTTGAAGGTTCCTTCGATGTCAAGGAAGACCGCAAATGTGTGCTCTTTGCCGTGAAGACTATTTTAATCGTGCTGACAAGTTCATGTAGGGCCGTTCCCTGCATTTGCCTCTTGTATTGATATGCTGTTGATGTTGATTGATGTTGATTGATTGATTGAAGGTTCCTTCGATGTTAAGGAAGACCGCAAATGTGTGCTCTTTGCCGTGAAGACTATTTTAATCGTGCTGACAACTTCATTTCCCTGCCTTTGCCTCTTGTATTGACATGCTGGGTTGAAGCTAAGTATTCAGGGTGCAGGTTATGATGTTAGGCTTATGAGCCTATGGTTTTTTTTAGATGAATATGGCTGGGCTTATCTTCCTTGGGAATGAAAACTGTAACTCCCTCCATACTTTTTGCTGAATAATCTTTTCAGGAACGGTATCACAGTTCGCTTTGTTTTTTTGTATTTGGATTTGATTCCGTCTAGTTCAGGGAATTTTTAAGCAGAGAATAAGTCTATAGCTCAGCTTACTTTCTTTTCTTCTAGTATCCCCTCTGGGATTTCATATTGGCTGTATATTCATGTATCTGTATTTGCTTCTGTCGTTGGAGTAGGTGTGCATCCAAGAAAGTATGTTTATAAATGGAGTCCCGAAGTTTCAGTATTGGATTTCGTGTAGCTACCATCTGGTAGTTTTAAGTTACCAATTACTGTAGGTTCCTTACATTGTAAAGTTTCCTTCTATCATTGTAGTTGTTTACTCAAGCAATGTAGGGAGTTCTTGGAGTTCTCGTGGGGCATGCTTGGTTAAAAGCCTGAGAAAAGACCATCCCCAATTTTTTTGCTGTAAAGTCCATTTCGGAGGGGTTTCCACTTTGAGTCCGTTGCGGACGTAAAGTTTTTGATCTGTCTCTGCTGTAAAGTTTTCCCTGTTTCTATTTTTGGGATGTTTGCTTAGTAGAGGAGGTATAGGTTTATTTTTGAAATCGACCGCTATCTAGTACAAGAAACCTTTTCTAACATACTATTTGCTAATGCCCTCGAAAGTTTAGGATTTTCAATTTCAGAGATTTTATATATATTTTTTTAATTTAATAAACTAATGCCGCTATTAATGAGAAACGTTTACTTATTAAAGACGGATTTCTATAGCTTTATGCGCTCTATGTATTCGAAAGTTATTAACATGCAATGATAGCATTTCCTTTACGATTTGTTGTAAATATTTATGAGAAAACGTGCTCTGATGTAGATAACATTTTGCCTGTGGCTTATAATAGGACCATAAGTGAGAAAACGTCCCCATTGGAATACACATTTATCGCATCCTTAAAATAATTCTCCTTAACTCTTTAGATTGTACTCGTACAATCGTACAAAAATCATTTATCATTTTCATTTGAAATGTTTTTCCAACAGACTGCCTTCCTTAACTGGACTGTGGCTATTGAAAGTCATGTCGATTCATCATTCTTCTGGGGATACTTGGTGACACAAATTCCTGGTGGTTTCATAGCATCTAAATTTCCGGCTAATCAAATATTCGGTTTGGCCATTGCCAGTTCTGCCAGCTTACATCTGCTGGTACCATTTGCGATGACACTGATGCGTGGAAAGGTTGTGATATGTGTTCGAGTGTTACAGGGTCTGTTTGAGGTAAGAGAAATACAATTTATCCCTAGAACTATATATAACCGTTTTTAATAAAGAAAAATTCTAAAAGAAGGCTTTTGTTAAAAAAAGAAACTTCCCCGTGGAGTTTTTGAATCAAATTCCTTTCTATAAAATGAAATAAAGTATTTTCTTTTCATACGAGTAATGCCCAATCAATCTATTGAAAACTGTTTTGTGTATCTATAAAAAAGATTTCTTCCTATTTGTATGTATGTAAATGTATGTATAGCATTATTTACTCTGTCTCTTAGGGTGTTACGTATCCTGCTTGCCACGGTATCTGGAGATTTTGGGCGCCACCAATGGAACGTTCGCGTCTGGCAACTTTGGCATTTAGTGGTTCATATGCGGGAGTTGTGGTTGGTCTTCCACTTTCAGGTATATTAGCTGATGTTGTTGGATACCAGGCGCCATTCTATGCCTACGGTATTTTCGGAATAACATGGTAATTGAATTGAATACAAAATCAACATAAAAATACGTAATTTGATTGTTTCTTACAAAAGGTACGTGTTCTGGTTGTGGCTTTGCTTCGAAAACCCACGCAAGCATCCAGCAATTAGTATACCTGAGTTGAAATATATTGAAAAATCCCTCGGAGAGTCTTCAGTACAGCCTTCAATGCCTTCCTTAGCAACAACTCCCTGGCACGAGATAATGAGATCGATGCCGGTGTATGCGATAATTGTCGCAAACTTTTGCCGCTCATGGAATTTTTACTTACTAGTGCTGTATCAGAGTTCATTTTTGAAACACAAGTTTGATTTTAAAATTGAAGAGGCCGGCCTAGTTGGTTCCTTGCCACACTTAATAATGACAACTATTGTGCCTTTCGGCGGTATGTTGGCAGATTATCTACGGAAAAATGGCATTATGTCAACAACAAATGTGAGGAAACTCTTTAATTGTGGCGGATTCGGAATGGAGGGTCTATTCTTTTTATTCGTAGCTCATTCAAATAGTGCGGTAAGTGATAGTACACTTTTTTTTTACATTTCTTTCGTCAAATTCTATTACATAACTTCAAATCAAGTTAAAAATGTTATTGGACAAACAGCCAATACATCACTAAGTGTTTACCAAACAATCCTTTCAATCTCTTTTCAGACTGGTGCAATGTTTGCTTTAACATGTGGTGTTGCGTTTAGTGGATTTGCAATATCTGGATACAATGTAAATCACTTAGACATTGCCCCAAGATATGCAAGTATCTTGATGGGTCTCTCAAATGGTATAGGTACTTTAGCTGGAGTAATTGTTCCGTACGCAATAGAAGGATTAATAAAACAAAATGTGAGTTTAGAGTTTTTTATCTGAATTCTCTTCCATGACAGTACGATATACTAATTTTTATGAGAAAAATAGATTTGTCGTAATTTTAGACCTTTTTGTTGAAGACAATATCTAGAAAACAAATTGTTACATGTAATAACACATAGATAAATATATCTTTATTGCTATCAATTAGTGGATTAATTATTTTTAAGAGCCGGCGAAATGCCGAAAGACATTTAAAAGAGAAGTTTCTTTTACTAATATACATACTATATATAGAGATTCTTACCTTAAGCATCTCTCTAACTCTGTGAACTGTAAATGATAGATACTTTGTTTAGTGAGATTAATGCCAGAAAAACTAACTCGAAAAAGGCTCAATGGTATTCAAATGTTTAGATTGATTTGCTTAACTATTTATGTTGAAGGAGTATGGTTGAGACACTATCACTTTTCCATGCCGAGAATCAGAAAAGGCGGATTTTTTTCGTCAAAATCTTCAGAATCATTAGTCTGATTAACTTCCTAATGGCTTTATGACTCTCTACATGGGTGACATTCATCATTTATTCGGGATGTTATTTATTAGTGTAATTGAGCTTGTTGTATACAAGGCAACCTCGTACCTACGTGAATTTTTAGTTGCACAGTACCACTTGAGTCACTGCCACCCAGCTTGGATCGCAAGATTGGTTCAAGTGCATAGGTGTTTATCCTAATCTGCTTCCGCTCTAGATGTGCTAAAAAATGATATCATATGAATCGATGCTAATATCATGGCTTGTAATACCACAGTCATTTTTCGGTTAGTAAAAAGTAGTTTTGGTATGAATGGCACTAGGTTAAAACATCTGTTTCTGTTTCTAAAGTTTTTAAAAAATGCTAAATGTATTTTCAAATACTTGGTTCTATCGGCTATAAAAGTTTGAATGTTCAACGCGATTTGTCTCTGAAATGTTTTTGTTTGTTTAGATTTATTTTTACTTGCAACAATGAGAGAATAACTGATTACGTTTACTTATTTTTTTAAGGTGGCGCTACAGTCCGGGGTGAAAATGGGCCTCATACAACAAGCATCTCCAGCCAACAGTTTCACACGCTAAGTTGTCTGAGGTCCCCTTCTTTTCGATTTGCGTGAACCATCGGGGGCGGATTCGGACTGGAACATCAATCTTCATCCACATATCAGCCGTTAGATCTTCACTTTTTTTCTAAGTCGATGTCACTGTACAGCCTATACAGTTCGTTCTTATATCTCCTCCTTCATTCACCCTTTACGCAGATGGAACCGTATAGTAAATCACCTGAAGAATTTTCCTCTAAAAATACCCCAGAGCATACTCACCCATTTTTGATAAAGTCCATGCCTCTGCTCAATAGAGCAGCACTGGGATTGTTAAGGGATTATATAGGGTCACCTTTGTTGTTCGAGAGAGATCTTTGTTAGTCAATTGCCCTCTTAGTCCAAAGAAGCAGCGATTGGCAAGAGTTATTCTTCGTTTGATCTCAGCGTTGGTATCGTTGTCTATATTGACATCGGAAACTAGGTAGACAAAATCCTTAACTACTTCAAAGTTATATTATTTTGGGTTTCCTTCCTTTTTGATAGCATATACTAGGTCTTGCCTTCAATGATAGTTAAGTCCATCTTCACAACTTCTGTCTTAATACTCACGAAGGTGCCACTAGCATCACTCTGCTTTCTTTCAATTATGTCAATATCATCGGCGTATGCGATTAATTGAAAGAAGTTTTGAAAGATTGTTGCACTTGTGTTGGCACGTGAGTTTTGCACTATTATTTCATCATAACCTTTGACATCAAAAGTATCGGTGAGTTTTTAATCGACCTTGATTTAGCAGCGTGCATCCTGCAGGGATGCCAAAACTAAGCATTGCTTTGTATAGTTCGTCTCTATAGATGCTGTCATACGGCCTTAAAATCAATGAGTAGGTGGTGTGTACCGATTTGGTACACAGTGGTGTAAATATCTGGTCAATTGGGGACTTTCCGGACCTGAAATCACACTGATATGGACCAATAAAAAATTTTACGAACGGCTTCAGATATTCACACAATACGGCAGATAGGATCTTTTGGGGGATCTTATGATGGCTAAGGCCAGCAGCTTTGCTTGAATTAAGCTTAGATATGGCTGTTTTCACTTATTTCTAGGTCGGGGAATTGTTGATCTACATCGTCCCAGTTGAAGGGTTCATTCTGCCTGACAGCGGTACTTGGTTCGTCATTACCTTTATACACTCTACAGAAGTACTCTTTCTTAATCCTCAGCATCGATTACGACTGTACTAGTACGTGCACATATTCGTCTCTACAGGCTTCGGTTCGGGCTTTGTATCCGTGGCATGTTTTCTTACCTTTTCGTAAAACTTCCGAATTTCATTCTTTGATCGCGCGCCTCTCATGCTTCTTCTTTTTCCTCCTGTGAATCCGGTAGTTGTCTCTCCTCTTCTGCTGGTAGAGCACGTGAGCCTTAGTAGTAGTTTTTTGGTAGTTTTTTTTATGAAGCGCCATTTTGAATGCTTGCCGGCACACGTCGTGAAACCAGAGGTTTCGTTGTGGTGGCTGAGCACATCAGAAGTGGCATCTTCTTGAAGGCTTTTTGACAATGTTTCCACTGGTCTTCGATACTTTTGCCATAAGACCTCTTAACAGATCAAAAGAGACTCAATCGGAAAAAGATTTGGAGACTTCCTGCGATTGGAGCCGTCAAACGTCGATCCTTTCCACTTGACTTAGATTGCCTTTGCGCTGTTCGAAATATCAGGCCTACAACAAGATAATCGTCCGAATCAATGTTGCCCCCCGAAACGTTCGGACATCGATAATACTGGATTGAAACGTGGTTAATCTGATTGACGGTTGATTAATTACTTGTGAATATCGAGATGTGGGGACTGTGTGTTAGCTACGACAATGTTTCGCCCGGCGGCAAAATCGATTAGCGAGACCTTCCGAGAATTCTACCAAAGATTCCCGGTCTTCTTAGCTTTGCATTAAAATCGCCTAGGACAATCTTAATGTCATAATTACGACACTGCTCGTAGGTCTTCTCCAAGAGTTCGTAGAAGCCATCTTTGGTGTCTTCTGTCTTAAGTCTGTCCCTAACAACAAATCCGCATCCAAATAAGCTCTGCCATTGCCGTCGATCACAATCGCCGTAGTAGATATTACAGTTTTTCATACTCTTTTTGTTCCGTCCACTCGAAAGCATTTTTTGTGTGGTGGTAATATCTGCTTTGCAGTAGTCCAGGGCCTCTACTAGTTGTTCGGCTGCACGCGGTCTATTAATGGACCTAACATTCCACGTGCAGATCTGAAGTTCGTTGTCCTTGAATGGTTTACAGGTTATTGTTGCTTCGTAACTACATATTTTTTCCATGGCCGGAAACTTACCCCTGCGGCACAACTCCCAACCTGGAGGACCAGTTCCATTAAAATACCCGTTCGGGGATGTGAACGCTGCCTTTGAGCTGTCAAGGTTATTTCTAACACCTGGACTTATTCTCGGAAATTCTTACTGGCCTGAGCTCCAAATATTTCAGAGCAGCACGGATAAGGTCTCTATTCATGATTCTATCTGGAAAATTCATTCGCTGTCTTGTTTATTGGGCTGCTATTTTTGTCTGGTTTTCAGTATTCGCTGTTATAAGTTTGTTGTTGTTAGACGAATACTTTTTAAGATTGGACTCTTGTACTTTTACGAAAACCTAAGAAGTTACATTATAAGAAACGTAGGAAATATTATAATAAACGTTTTGTTGTTCTGTCTAGCAAAAAAGTGTACTGAGTGATTAGCTCAAACCAAATTTGATAATGTGATATATTTTACGTTATAAAGCTTTTTTTCAGTATTCCACTCTTTACCTTCGCATACCATATTTAATTAAAAAAAAAACGAACATTAATTTTTTGCAGCATTGGTTTTAAACATCTGATTCGATTTTTTTATCTTTCAGCCAAAAGGATGTTGGACAACTGTGTTCACAATAGCTGCTACTGTTCATTTAATTGGATGTTCATTTTATGGATTTTTCGCATCAGGTGAATTACAACCATGGGCGGAACCTGTGGTAGAGGAACAAAAAGTATGGACCCAACCAACAGCCGCTTTAGCAGTGGGAAATGTTAAAGAAACCACTTTCGTGAGTATTTTTTGTAGAATTAATTTTATATTTATGTTTTTTATTAAACCTTAAAATATTTGATAAATGGGTTTTTTTGATTGCTTTCTGGATAAAATTTCTGTTCGCCCTGGGTTAAGAACTCATTGAAAATGGGTTCGTGTAGTTTATTAAATATCTGTTGAAAGCGTTTGCGAACTTTTAAAATTGTGATGTGAGCTGGTGGTGCTATTGCTTATAGGGTACACCCTATTGCTTTTCTTGAAGGACTTGTTATTATGGATAAAATATGCATCGAGTCTTGGCCGCAAGCTTTCATTTACGATGACAATTAGCGACACACTTTGGAACTTGCTGGTACTAATGCGATCCATTACATCCACAACCCTATTTCTTCTTGCGGGTCATTCAAAAATGCGAACAAACTTTGCCCGCAAATTTCTTGTTATGCTTGTTTTGGGCGATTTTTCCGCATTATGATTCTGCAGCTCTATCTACGCGAAAATGGCAGATTCGGATATCTGAGATCGGCTACCTCGGGTTTTACTGAAACAAAAACTTTAATATCGTGTTCATTTAAATCAAAAAAATGTTATACGCACAATATTTAGATTTCGATTCAGATTTTATCAATTTAAGTTTCTCGTGTATGACAGATGCTTTAGCATTCTTATTTTACTTTAGCTTGCCGTTCAACGCCATCAATCCCCTGACTCTCCGCCTTTGTAGTTTTCTTTTTTTATGATGTTTAAAGAGAATACATTTTTAATTGCACTCTTCTTGCAGGGCGACGATGATGATGAACACACTCAAATGCAATCTAATTCAATAAACTATGGTGCAACAGGACACGTGGCCAATAATCCTTTCGCTTTTCCCAGCACTATCGTGGAAGAGCCTGTGCAACCTGAAAAAACCACGTACGACTACAATCCTTAAAAAACGCGTGATATTACTAGTCATTAAATTTTTTTCCGGGACTTTACTTACATATATCATCGAATATAGTCATTTAAACTAGTTCTAAAGGTAAATAATTTTATTTAAAACAAAAGTAAAGAAATCAATAACAAAATAAATGTAATAGAATATATGTAAAATCATATTTTTATTTTAATTTGAAACGAAAATTATTTATTTACAAAAACAGAATATAGGTAATTATTTTAGCCAATTAAAAAAATATATATAGTTAAATGAAAAGTGGAAATCTTTGTATAATTTAAGAGTTAGGTTTCTATATTTATTTAAATTATCTCTTCTATATGATGTCGAACAAATTTTAATTTTATTTTTATTGGCCGAGAGAAAATGCAATAAAATTTTGAAATAAGTAAAAAATTGCTTTTGAAAAAGAAGAGTAGAAAAAGCAATGAAATTAAATGCGCACAATGAAGTTAACCAGTTTTAAGGTTTTATTTAAATTTTTTTAATTACTATATATTAATATTCGGAACTAAGGTTCGCAAATTAACATTTTATTAAACTATATTTCAATTTCTCACTATCACTGTTATATTTTTACATAAGATTTTAAAGAAATTGTCCATCTGATGTAAAGTCCCCTGCTATATTAAGATCCATGGTAAGACATATTCCAAAAAAAGATTCTTTAAAAAAAGCTTTGCTCGTAAATTGTCTGCACATTGTTTTTGAAAAAGAATCCCGCGGTGTTTAGGAATGCGCGTTTCTATTGGTAATTCTTTTTCTTTCGTAAATTCTTTTTTGTTCTTGTCGTTTTTTGCTCGTTTGGAGCAGCTTTCAGCCTCTTTGTGTAAAAATAAGCATTTTTTACCCCATTCTCTTGAATGTTTGCATTGTATTGGTTTACTGGTTTAGTACGACAGCAAGGAATCTTCTAATTAGGTTCCCATTATTGACCAGAGAGCTTTTGTCTAGGTATAGAAGAGCATATTTCTTAAGGAATTCAAATATTATATATACAAAGAGCCTTAGAGAGCCATGCTCTTTTATTAGTCATTTTATATATCATTGGGTAGCTTTTCGTTCTTTCCTTATCCTAAAGGAATTGCTATCTCAGCTTTAAGCCGTATATGTACTACGATCAACTGCCAGTATTATTTAGTTTTGCCTGGTCCTGTTTTAAAATAAAATTAAATCCCGAATGAGTAACGTCTCGTTGTTATGTATATGTGCAGTAGGTTGGAGTGGCTGATTTCGACGTATTCAGTGCTCCACGGCCAATGCCAATGTCAGTTAAACATATGTGTGAACGTTTATAACACAAGTCCTATAATGTTAGCTCATCACCAGGCGGTCGATCTGAGCGGATATCCGCTACGAAAGTTGAGATCTTACCGAGGAGGGCATCTATGAGTTTGTTCCAATTGTCATTTCATGCATTTGGAGGTGAGTGGATTTCATCCTATTTCGCATATTTTCGAATATTCATCTAGTGCGTCAGCAATTTGTTGTCCAATTTAAAGTAGATCGAGTTTTGACGGTCTTTTTTAGCTTAGACAAATCTTCTAGAAAAAGATCGTTCTTTATTTTCCATTGCCAAATTTGTCACTATGTCATCAATTTTTATACATTTTTTATATATAAGGAATGAGGTAGGAACGAAGGACAGAATAAAAACGAAACTCCTGCGATACGTCAATGACATATTCACTTTATGATGCCATGATGCCAGACATAACTAGACATATTTCAGTATGTGGAACATACAAGTCAACATCAGTAAGTCAAAATCAATGATGGTTTTCGGAATGGTCTCGATCGATATGCAAGAGATGAAAAATAAAGTTGTCAAAGCGAAGAATGGGAAAAAGTAAAAAAGTACAAGCACCTCTGAATGATTATATCCCCACAATCGGCTTTAAAAAAAACACCTGTAAGTAAAATAAAAAGAGAAATAAATAATGAAAGAGAAGCAGAAAGAGGGGCATGCTTGGTTAAAAAATATGTTGCCTAAAGTATGAAGTATAAAATCTACGAATCAATAATGAGATCGATAATGCAAGTAGAAGGCAAGCACCAGTGTGGAGATATCAAATGATTCCTGAGATACTTTATTGAAAAATTCGCCAAACTATTGTGTTTTTCTTAGAAACTGGCCTGCAACCATTATATATTTATACTTTTATTATTTCCGTTTCAAAGACTTCTACATATGCATCAAGTCAGAATGCATCACATGTGTCGTAATAAGTGGTACCTTAACAAGTTATTTAGATTGTGTAGTGGTATAGAATATGACATCCAGCTTAGACATTCCGATGTAAAAAAATTGGATCTATAGGACAGAACAAAAGCCCGAGAAAGTCTATCGTATGCTTCAGTATAACCTGAGAGAAATATGTGTTTTATACCAAATGAGCCTCAATGTTTTTGATAAACTTGAAAATCATTCTCGATAGTAATACTTTGCAGTTTCTCAGTCACTAAAATTTCTCTGAGGAAGCCTAATAGCCACGCATCTACATAGTATGAGTTCTGCGGTTTCGTCTGATTGTTCTGATTAATTCTATCTCTGTGTAAGCGCTATCGAGGCTGACAGAGGCCCTTCAGAAAGCTGACAAATCTTCTGATATCATCCCTTTTAAAGTAAATACATAGATAATTCGTATTTATTTTCGAATGATATCAAAGCTGTTTTAGCCTGCGGCAAAACAATTAACATACTTTGTTTTCCCAACTAATTGTTAACTTTATTTCTGAATACAGGATGTCGCAGAAAGGCTATGGAACATTCTGATTTTGAGAGAAACAAGCACACAAAGGCGTCATTATAGATAACTCGATTTTACATTAACCTATTATATAAAGGTTAACATATGTACTGCTATCAGAAAAAGGAATAATTGCTCTGAAAATGTATTTTTAAATCTTGTTATAGGAAATGTTGGACTTTATGCGAATAAAATTTGGGAATATTTAATTTAACTTACAATTATTATAAGTAATCTGAACAATCTTTGCCTTGCAAAATATTGTTATTGTTGGGTTATAGTTTAAATTAAGACTTTTATATCTTTTTCTTTGACTGATTTTAGTTCTTATTCCTTTCTTTACTAACAATTTCTCCAAGAAATTTGTTCGATAAGAAACTTTCACTAGATGAATACAAATTTATGTACAAAATCAATATTAAAATAAGGTAGAAAATTCAATTCATAGGTAGCTATAGTATACTCCGTCGTATTGTTGACGAATGAAGTACATATATACATTTTAGTTAAAAATAAAAATATATACAAATTTATTTAATTAAAGTACTGTTAATCTTAAGGTTAGCAAATTGATATTTAGTTATAAATATAAAAGAAATTATAAAAAAGAAAACATATATATATATATTGTATTAAGGTATTACAGTAAAATAATAAACTTATATTTGTTCATAAAAATTAATGTGATAAACGTATTACTATAATAGTATGCATGCAATTGCTGCTTACATTTATTTTATTATTTTGATTTTTTTCTATAAACTATGTACAAATATGTACGCTATATCTTAACTAAAAGAGTCAATTTTATTACGCAAATGTAGGAAAATTAAAACAAGCATGTATAAATTATTAAAACGTATACCATAAAAATATATTTTCAAAGTATACATAGATACAAACACACGATGTATTATCTTAAAAATGAAATTTATGAAAAGGTTTTTATATGCATAAAATATTAATCCCAAACCAAAAAGGATATATGTATTTCTTTTATGTTATTTAGAATAGAATACCAATTAAATAACTTGAAAATATTTTTATTTTATTTTTCTGTCTGGTTGATGTTGTATAGGTACTATTTTGTATTTTTCGTATGTTTTTTTTTTTTACATACTCACAAAGTCTCGGATATCAAAATTGAGATTAGCATTTTTATCAGATTATAAGTGTTTCAAATATCTATAACTGTATAAATACCCTTTGTTTTCGAGTTGGATTTAATTAAATTTATTTTAAATATTTTAGATAGTTTTTCTATTTATAAAGTATTGTTGGAACCCCAAAAGAATCTCAATAAATAAGCCGATAAAAGAAATTTTCTGTGTCGACCCAATTTCTGATACAAAAAAGCAATTATGAATATCTTTTGTTTATACAAGTAGGTATTTCATTTAGTCAATGTACATAAGAGCGTGATTGCATTAAGACAGAAATTTTTCGTGGTCCACTTAATGTGTTTCGATACATCGACCCTTTTCAAATGTGATAAGTGTGCCTCAAAGTTGCCCAGCTTCACATGGTTATTTGGACACATCACGCAGATATTGGGCTAAAATATTGCCAAAAATGTTGTTTATGTTGAATGTCACATATATTACAATATCCTTAGCGATAGATTATACTTTGTGACTAATTTAATAGTGATTGGTATGACCTCAAATTAATTTTTTTGTTTTGGTCTCTATTAAAATATCTAAATTTCTGATATCAGAATTCTGGTGTTATTCGTTTCAAACCTGAGAATCGGTTTGATCTTATAGCGTCAATGACAATATATTCGCCTAGTAATAGCTTTTTGCACCATATCCGAATTTTAGTACAGCTTTTCTCCCCGCAGTTCTCACAAATGGGATGAAATACCATAAGAAATGGTATTGTCTCGAGTAGTACCTGCTCATCGTAGTACTTAATTATTCGAGAAACGGCTTCTTGCTTCTTCGCCCAAAGAAATAGTGATTGACAAGAGTCATTCTTCATTTGATTTTATTGCTATAATCGTTGTCAGAATTAAAAGGGCAATAGAGGATAGAGTCTAGGTTGATAATTTTTCTAACAACCTCAAGATTGAGATAAATTTGAAGACGCATTTTTATCCAAGACCTCTGCTTTGAATGTCATTTTTTTGTAGGCTCAATATACTTTGTCAACAAGGGTGACGACTAGATCCATCTTTGTTGCTTTGGCTTGCTATCTTTGTTTAAATACCATATGCGAGTAATTGAACGGATTTTTTTTCCTATGTTGGGGAGTGAGTTTCATATATTTTTTTGAGGAGAGGTATTTTTCAATTATGTGGGAGCATTGTGAAGGGATACCAAAATGAGAAATTACTCTTTATAGATCATCAGATCTGCAAGTCTGAAAAAATTTTACTGTGATTTCACATCAGTGAACAGTTGGTGCCAGATGGCTTACGACGTTATTACAATACAGCATAATTTCATTTGCGATATTTAGGAAACATATGGTATATTTTATAGTAAGCGAAATTTAAATGGTCTATTTTCCTGAGATCTAAAGTGTCTATTCGGTCTCTTTTTCGAATAACCGGAACTCCTATTGTTTTTCGGACTGGATTCTCTGACGGCCATGGTTCGGTCAGCTTAACATTTTTCCAAAACCAGTTAAGATATGTTCAATATTATCATTTTTTTTTTTTGTTTTGCACAACCGGAGTAGCAGTTATTAGAAAATATATCATATTTACATTATTCCTCATAATGAATATGTATTGAAATTGAAAACACTACTTGCCCCATCACTTTTTCCATCAAATGGCAATCCTTTACACGAAGATATTGCATTATTGCAATGGCCCATATTGTTTGCATTTGTGCTCAGAGGTGTCATATTTGAAAGCTTATTTATTTCAGGTGGTGTTCATAGATTCTGCTTTCACCCAGTATATTAAGGTGTATATACTTTCATCAGCTTTCAATTTTCATCAATAAATGGCAACTACCAGGAAATGATCAAAGTTAAAGTCTGCACTATCTAAACTCCTTATGGCATGTTAAAGAAAAACAAAACACTTATGACAAGCTTCAAGATCGGCTGTAGGCAGGCAGGGAAGTCGAACGTAGCTTTTTTTATGCGAACCACTTTCAAATCATCACCGTGAGCTATCAACTTTAACAATTGATCTAAAATTGGTGATACTGAATGTGTTTTTTTGGATCGTATTTATCTCTATCGCATAATCCGGAATCTGGAAAATTGTCCAAGTTCTCAATAGGAATTATTGGGAAGTTTATTCTAAGGGGACACCACGGTTGATTTCATCTTATATGTTCCCCCACTGCCCTTTCTTTCACACTTCCATTTTTAAATTTACATCAACATATATCATGTTGTCAGTATGTCACATTTAAAATTACTTGGTTGATTGTTTAAATACACTTATTTTTTGTTTATTTAGATCTAGAGAGTTCTGCCTATATACATAGTAAAAATTTCAGATGGAGGGAACTATTATTTTTTTTTTATATAATTTTTTTTTAATTTATCGTTGAATAGAAAGTTTATAAAATAAGCGTTTAGTTCAAAAAAAAAAAAAAAAATACTTTTTTTCCCTAATTATGTATGTATTGTGTAAAAATTTAAACATTTTTGCTGCCCTATGACATAACAAAGTAAAATAATCAAAAATGTAAAATTTAAATTATTAAATTATAAATATTATTCATGGATATTTAATTAACATAAAGTTACAAATGTTCAATTTTTTCATGGCATAAATTTATGGAAATATTTTGTTAAATTATGATATTATAAATATAACATACGAGTATATTTATTTATATTTTAAGAGCAATAATATGTAAAAATTATATTTGTAAATAGTAAAAATAGAACATAGAAAATCATTGAGAGTTCTCACTCTCAAGGCTGTGTTGACAATAAATACTTAAAATTAAATAATATGTTATACTTAATTACTTCATAAACGAAGCTTAATAAACATACATAAGTACATACGTATATATACGAGTAAGTGTGAAATGTTACACTTTTCATCTTTATATATATATAAATTAATATAAATATATACACATATACATATATGTATAGCTAAAAACAAATTTCGTTGATATACATACATATATACATACATAAATGTAAATAAAATACCTAATATATAGTTAATAAAATATATAATCAATAGTTATAATAATAATTTCTTTGTATAGTGCTAAGTAATATTCATGAAAATTTTAAAATAAATACTATAAAGGGTAAAATAAATAAATATATATTGTACTTATAAATAGTTAAAAAAGTTAATATTAAAAAAGACAAGATCGATGTTCAAAAAAAGAAAATATAAACACATTATTGACATTATTGACATGTGTGACAATATTTAAATAATTTGTTTTATAAGATAAAAGAATAGGTTTTCTAAAATACCAACATATTTTCATTATTGTTTATCTTTAGTTGTTACAATAAAAGCATTAAAATTTTGTTAGGTATTCACTTTCGATACAATCAATCATTCATACTGCTTAATTCTAAAATATATATTATTTACCTTATAAAATATTGTAAAAAAAAATTAATTTACCCAAAAAAGAAATTACCAAAGTTACAACCCAGATATATTTATGACTTAACTTGCTTAAATAAATTTTATTCATTCAGTTGGATTTGTTTATTTATTCCATTGGAATTTAGGAAACCATTGCGCCAGAAACTTAGATATAAATCAAAACAAAACAATATAAATATCAAACTGTAAGAATATTTTCAAAGTTATTTATTAATTTTATTTATCATATATAAACTGGATAGAGAATGTTATTTAATATATACATATTTTTCAAAAAAAATCCTTCCTTATATGTAAAAAGTTGTTAATATGTATAATCGTACGCGATTAAAACATGTATGCATTTCTTTGTATTTATGGTCATGTGAAATAAATTTTTAATCATCAAACTCAAATTTCTGTGAAAAGGTATCACAAGAAGCAAATAATTTTTACTGTTTTTGATTATAACAGGAGGGTCGAAAAATCCGAGACTAACACACAGACGGCGATTCTAATAACATATCCATACGATTTTTAGTTAGTATAGGGTTTTCTAATAGGGATTTGACAAATTTGAATTTAATTTGTGAACGCACTCTTTCACTAATCATCAAACTGTCACATTTTATTTCTTAAGTAGACTCAAAATTTTCATCATGGTAAAGTACACTAACGAGCAACGTCTGCAAACGTTCTCGGATTGGGTTCTGGAGAAGATGCGCCAAGAAGATGAATTTCATCGCAAGATCATCTTCAGTGACGAAGCTCATTTTTGGCTCAATGGGTTCGTCAATAAGCAAAATATGCGTTATTGGTCGGGTGAAAACCCACATGTGCTTCATGAATTACCACTTCATCCACAAAAAATAACTGTTTGGTGCGGTTTGCATGCCGGCGGCTTTATTTAGCCATTTTTTTTTCGTCGACGATAACGATCGTTACGTTACTGTGAATGGTCAGCGTTATCGCGCCATGATCACCGATTATTTTTGGTCTGAATTGGAATTTATGGACTTGGACGACATGCGGTTTCAACAGGATGGTGCCACAAGCCACACAACACACGCTACAATCGATTTATTGAAGAGTAAGTATATTGAGCGTGTTATCTCAAGACATGGGCCAGTCGATTGGTCGCCTCGTTCGTGCGATTTAACCCTGCTTGACTATTTTCCGTGGGACTACGTTAAGTCATTGGTTTATGCGAGCACGCCGACGACGTTGGAAGAGCTCAGAGCCAACATTGAACGCAAAATAGCGGCCGTTTCGGCCGAAATGTGTGGCCAAGTCGTTGAAAATTGGGTCCAACGAATCGACCGCTGCAAACGTGCCCGCGGTGGCCATATGAACGAAGTCGAGTTCCATTCATAAATGCTTTGATTGTACTTCAAGCCAATAATAAAGTTTTTGAAATATATCAAATGGTTTTCCTTTTATTTAAAAAATGTTGTCAAGTCGTTATTAGAAAACCCTATACCAACTTTCAAACGATACGTGTCAAAATTTGATGAAATTTTTCGACTATTAGTCATAGAGATATTGAAGTTATAGGGAACGCGTTCAGAATTCTTCGAAACAGTTAGTTAAACGACTCTGATTGGTCAAAGGCCGAGAATTGTCTGCAAAACTTAGTGACATTTCGTCAGGTTGGAGACTGGACTTTAAGGCAAAATTTTCTAACTGAAATTTCAGCCAGATGAAGAAACATAAAAAAATTCGCAGTTTGCTGGCTTTAATTCAAGAGAAAGTTGTACTTCATTGTTTAATTTTTTGTTAAATTGTTTTCGTTTGTACAAATTAAAATGTTGCTTTACGTAAATTTTGAGGGAGTTAACTGTGAATTGGATGGAAGAGCAAATCATGCAACCAATGTATCTTTTTATATATTGGGTATGTAATTTAATTCGTGCGGTTTTTTTTTCCAAAATTTGAACAGTTATTTAAGAAAAACATGTACAATAGTATTATTTAAAGTTATGCCCATCTGAAGCTATGACTTTTTCCCATCTTTCTGGCAATTTGTGGATCCCATCGCAAAAGAACTGCGCCGGCTTGGCAGCCAAGAATGAATCAAGCCAATTTTTGATATTCTGCTCTGATGTGAACCGTATTTCAGTGAGGGCGTTCTGAATCGACCGGAACAAATGGTATTCAGAAGGGGCAAGGTCTGGGCTATAAGGCGGGTGGGGTAAGACTTTTCATCCAAATAGTTCTTAACCGGAATAGCAACGTGGGGCCGAGCGTTGTCATGATGGAAAATTATTGCTTCGTGTCTGGTCGCATATTCCGGGCGTTTTTCGGCTACTGCTCTCTTCAAACAGATTAATTGTGTTCGGTAGCGTTGTCCATTGATGGTTTCACCCGGTTTAAGCAGCTCATAATACAGCAAGCCCATCTGATCCCACCAAATACAGAGCATTACCTTCGCGCCATGGATATTCAAATTTGCCGTTGATTTGGCTGGTTGGCCGGGTTTCACATATAATTTTTTGCGCTTGGGGTTGTCGTAATGGATCCATTTTTTATCACCAGTAACAATCCGATACAAAAGACTTCCTTTTGTGGCGTTCCAGCAGCATTTCAGACATGCAAAACCGCCTTTCGACGCCTCTCGGTATAAGTTCATGTGGAACCCAATTTCCTTGCTTTTGAATATATCCAGCTGCTTTAAAACGTTTTAAAATGGCTGCTTAAGTGACCCCAAAGATTCTGCGAGCTCTTCTTGTGATTGGCAACAATCTTCATAGAGTAATGCTTCCAGTTCTTCATCTTCAAACGTTTTTGGCTGCCCAAAACGTTCATCGTCTTAAAAAGCCAAAATCACAACTTTTAAATCGTGCAAACCACTTTTGGCACGTTCGCTCAGCTAGCGCATGTTCAAAATAAACTTTAACCAAAATACGATGACTTTCGGAAGCAGTTTTCAGTAATGAAGAAGAACTCCCCGGAAAAACACTTTTTCAGGCACAAAGTTCGACATATTTGAGTTAAAAAAAATATATATTTTTGTTTACACTTGAAATGAATGACATATACTAAAATGGCGTCCAATGACAGTAGCTTTACAACGCATGTTCCAATGGAATAGTAACAATGTAATAATACAAGTTACGCCATCTCTTAGCAAACCGCACGAAGTTATAGACCCAATAAATTTTTTTTTTTTGTTTTTCTAAATTTTTTGATAAAAATAAAATTTCTTCTCAACTCAAATAGGGAAAGTAAAATGTTTCAGTTTCTGATACCGAGTTGTCTATTTCGGTTTAGACTTGCATTTTCAGGTTGATTTCTAATGTAACATATTATGTAGTATCTTCTGGGTTGGAGTCCTCTTGAATAAACTCTTCGCTGTTCTTGTCTCCAAATATGTGAATATGATTGTGTAATATTACGCAAGCCAGTAAAATTTTGTTGGGTATAGCAGCCAAACCCTGCGTTGATATACATATGTACATATGGTATACAGTGACTCAACTTTTTGATCACATTATCAGAACAAAGTATAACTTTTAGTTGTAGCTCTTCAAGTTTAACAGTTAGAGCAACGTAATTTTTACTCAAAATAAATGGAGTGATTATGAATTAGCACAACGAAAGCAAACGAAAATGCACTGTTCTTTTGTGAGAATTTGTAAAAGTTAAAGTTTGCATGTGATCAATTTGTTGACACAGTCGCAGTTGCATTTGTGAGTACAAAGTTTGGCCAAGTTTGTTAAAAATAAAAATATTTAAATTTAAAGTATTAAAATAAGAATCTTACATAAGGTAAATTTAAATTTTAGTTTAAACAATTGAAATAATTGTTTTAAATTTGAAAGTAGATGAAATATATTGGTATCTCCAAAATTAAGGAAGTGGTAAGGCTAATTGTTTCTAAGACAACTCATCGAGAAACTTCTCGAAAACTTGGAGTTTCAGTGTTTCAGAGTTTCAGCCTGACGCTGAAAAAAATAAGTTTGGAAGGAAACCAATTTTAAATTCAAATATACGGACTCGTATTGTTAGACAGATAAAAATGGAGTATATGAAATGTGGTCCGGACTAATAAGGCATTAAACCAAAACAATGGGATTAATGTATAATCTGAGGCTGTACGAACAATTTTGCGCAGAAACGGTTTTCATGGATGCGCTAAAATTAAAAAGCCCCTATAGACTGACCGCCATAAGGAATTAAGAGTACAATTTCGCCAAAAATATAAGGGTTATTATTGAGCAAGGGCAATTTGGTCAGATGGAACAAAAATAAACCATCTTGGGTCCGATAGTCGCCAATGGATCTGGAAAAGGCCAGGTGAGCCAAACAGCGATCGCCATATCAAAACAACATTAAAATTTGGAGAAGAACATCTTATGATTTGGGGATGCATGTGCATGGAAGGGGTTGGTGAATGCATTAGAGTGGTGGATCGCATGAATGCCACTCATTACATCACCATCTGCGAAGACGGACTCCTTACAAATTTCCAAAAGTGGTATAAAGATTGTCGGACATTACCTTCCAGCCAGATAATGATCAGAAACACGAAGACTAAATAACAAAAGCTTCACTGCAAAATCAACAATTTCAAACATTTGATTGGCTACCACAATATCCAGACCTCAATCCGATCGAACATCTTTGGGTTGAGGTAAAACGTTTTATTTCGGATTTGCTGGAGATTATGGCACTGCACTTAAACTGCTTGCAAACAAAAATATCACCGCAAGTCAATGTAAAAAGTTTAAAGAATCCATGCCAAGAAGAATAAAAGTGATCCTCAAAGCAAAAGGAGGCCATACGAAGTGGTAAGTAGGAACAGTTTCGCAAGGTCAAAAAATTGATCAAATGTCCTATTTTTACTTTTGTTGTATTAAATTTTGTTAAAATATGAATTTGGTCCTCATTATTTTTTATACTGAATTATAATTTTATTTTATTTTTTTGTTCTAAATTTCGTTGAATTATAAGCACAAATAAAAAAGTTACGAACAAAAGCCTTTTATTCTGCTAATCATGTGATTAAAAAGTTGAGTCACGTTACATATATTTAAGGTGACGAAATTGAAGAATCGTTTGCAACAAAAGGTACAACCTGACCCTTAATGTAAATAAATTTACTTTCGTAGCTGAAGTGTTCGTATAGTATTGCTTACATAATATTTCATCATCTATGATACTTCACCCATTATATTCTCCTTTAGATTTTTAAATACTATGAATTCATCGCAAGTAAGAATTGAAAGTAAACATCTTATTATGACGTATAAGACATATGGAAATTTCAACTCCATTTGCAGCCAAATTCGCCGTTCAGTACGTTAGGTTTCAGTCTCTAGAAATTTGAATACGCTCAGTGCTGCACCATTGTTGAGTCTATATAATGCTATTAATTTAATATTATATAAAATATGATAACAAATCCGTCTATAACTACTCTAACATTGTTAAAGAATAGAATTACCTTTTATTTTATATCCTATATTTTTACCTACTACGCGCGAATTTACCTATCTCACGAAATCTATATTTTGCAGTGGTTTTATGATAGCAAACTAACTCACGGTTGTGTATTTTGTGAATATTTCGGAGTAAATTAATTTAGACTTAAGCTCAAGGATTTGATACTGTAGTTTTTATATTAACCTACGTCCCCCGGTTGATATTTTTTGTTTAAATTTCATATCTAATAATTTTTTTTAGTTCAACTTTTTATTTTTATTATATTTACTAAGCGGTCCCCAGAAGCGACGCAATAATTCTTGGAATAAAATATGATTCATTATAAGGTTTGATTTATAATGTAAAATAAAATATATAAATTTGAAAGTGAACTTAAAATTTTTATTATCAGTCAAAAGAACAATTCATGTGCATTACCTTTTTGAAAATGATATTATGTAAATATTGGAAACAACTATGTCTGAAATGGTCCATTCGGAAGGTCCAATTTTGGGCGACTCGTTCGAGCATAGCGACTGGTATCTCGCAGATAACACGAGTAATGTTGGCTTCAATCGTCAATCGTAACTGGCTTATTCCTGAAGACCTGAGACTTTACATATCCTCAGAGAAAATAGTCCAAAGGTGTGATATCGCACAATCTAGGCGACCAATTTACCGTAGCAAAACGTGAAATTAAGTGTTCACCAAAATGATTTCTCAACAAGTTTATTGTTTCACGCGCTGTATATCTCGTAGCGCCGTCTTGTTGAAACCAGAGCTCACCGAGAGCATGTGCTTGATTTGCAGGAAGTACATAGTCCATTAACATGGCGCGATAACGGTTACTTTTGACGGTAACATTCTGATTTGCCTAATTTTTGATGAAATATGGACCAATGATTCCACCAGCCCATAAACAACACCATACCGTTGTTTTTTAATGGATGTAATGGTATCTTTCTACTCTTCGGGCTTGCACATCACTGAACAAAATTTCACGATAAAACACCGGATTTTCATTGAGTTTTTCCAGAGCCCATTCACTGAATCAATGACGCAAGTTCAAGTTGCATAGCTTTAATTCCTACATAAGTTGAATTTTGTACGCTTTAGGCAAAGATCCTCAAGTAAAATACGCCAAGTTACGGAAAACGCCAAGCCAAGCTGCTTAGAACGCCGACGAATCGATTCGTCACGGTCTTCGCGTACACTCTCAGCTACAGTTATAGTTTCTTCACTACGTGCTAGATGTGGTCTAACCGGTATTGGCAATGTTGGATTCAGTAGGTCGATTATGCGCACCGTAAGTTCCTCGAATCGCAAGAACAACATTTCTCACAGAATGCTGATCTTCGTAATATAGCTGAGCAATTGGGAGACGCTGTTATGATGTGAGTCTTCGCATGATGACTTGCCAAATGTTACTAAACAAAATTGACAAAGCAGTTTGATAGGAGTCTTGCATGATGTGTCAAAAAAAAGCCTATTGAAAATCTAACCTCACGATGGATCACTCCTTATTAAGCTTAAAGGGTCAATACATATTATTTTTTTACTTTTTAGAGGCTATTTTTGCCTCTGGATTTTTTTAAATTTTCAATTTAAGTTTTTTATTTTATGCATTTTATACTTTACATAACATATTGCTAGGATAGACAAGCTACAATTGACATTTTCAAACAAAAAAGATCATCGAAATCGGTTCAGACGTTTGAGAGCTACGATGCCACAGACAGATTCACAGATGCATAGACACACAGATATACACGTCAAACCTATAAAAAAAACGGAGGAATAAATTTGCTTGAATTAAAGCTAAGAACACTCTCGATCAGGTCACCTTTCAAACAAAAAAAAATTGTCGAAATCGGTTCAGCAGTTTGGGAGCTACGGTGCCAGAGATAGAAATACAGAACACATGTCATGGGAAGTCTTACCCCACCCGCCTTATAGAACAGACCTTGCCCCCTCTGACTACCATTTGTTCCGGTCGATGCAGAGCGCCCTCACTGAAATACGGTTCACATCAGAGCAGAATATTAAAAATTGGCTTGATTCATTCTTAGCTGCCAAGCCGGAGCAGTTCTTTTGGGATGGGATCCACAAATTGCCAGAAAGATGGGAAAAAGTCATAGCTTCAGATGGGCAATACTTTGAATTATACTATTTTACATGTTTTTCTTAAATAAACGTTCAAATTTTGAAAAAAAAAAACCGTACGAAAATAATTATATACCAGTTCATTGTTCAATTTTAATTGCTAAGATCCTTATAGTTGGTCTTCGGTATGACTCGATGCAATGGCGTTTTTAAGAATTTGCCAGGTTACTAATCACATTGCGGTTGTCTGCTTAGTGTTTGTTCTTATTGAGATATGTGTAAATGTATCTTGGCTGAGATAAGATAGTGATCCAATTTTATATTGGCTGCTAGGAATATCGGTCGAAGAATGTCCTCCAGTTCTTTTGTGGGAAATGATGTATGAAAATCGTTGTATCCCTCGGGTCATGCTATTCGACTGTAACGTCAAAGATGACATTCTGTTTTATTTTAGTATTATGAACGTAGGTTTTGTCGAGGAGGTCAAGAACCGTACAATAAGTAAGATCGATTTTTTCTTCTATAAAGGCATAACAGTTAAAGCAAATAATTACAATGTGTTGGTTCGCCTTCTAAGACTTCTTGCTTTAATCTGGCGTTTACAAAAAATCCGCTCTCTAAAATATACACTGCTTTTTTTTATTTTAAACATTTTAGTTTAGTTTAAATGCATTTTTTATTTTCTTATATATTAATTCTTATAGGCTAAACAAAAAAAAAATGCTTAAAAATTAGCTTAATTAACTTAAAATTACCTTAATCTAACTTACTGGCCCCATACGGGGGCCATCCTCTTTTTGTCGGGCCGCACAGTCGATGATATCTGCTTTAGAGCAGTATTGAGCCTATGTTAGGTCTTCGACTACTAGTGGTCTGTAGATCCATTTGCAGATCCAAACGACTTTGTCCAATTTTTGTTTTGCAGGGTCGTTAACAACAGTAAGCAAATTTTTGAGTCATTGTGACAAATTTCCTCATACATCGATTGTTCTAAAATTTTTTATGAGCTTGGAATACGTCCAGGCGATCGTTTATCAGCTTAATGTCAATGACCTTTCGTCAAAGTCGATTTCCTACGACGAATCTGCATTCTAACAGTATTGTACGCAGTATGAAGTATTTTGTGGGAGATGCAATAGATATACCATTTGTGATTCTGTCCCATGTATCGCTTCAAACGTGCTTATATATGCCTTATACCGCCCAAGGACAGTTGCAAGTTTTTGAACAGCACCTAGGGTATAATATGAGCGTACAAGTGTATACTCCCACACATACATAGTTCGTAGACGTTTCAGGTTGCTGTTTTATAAGTTAAGATAGCGGTTACAAGAATTCCTTTGCCACCATTTCTTTTATATGCCGTCACTAAGTCTTGGAGTCTATGGAGAGAATGTATAAGGCGTTAATTTCGATGGGAAAATTTTGATTTTACCAAGGGGATCCTGCGAGAATTCGTTCATAAGCTTAAAAAATCAAATTTTTGTGGATAGTAACTAGTATCAAAAGTCCACCAATTAAAAGTAAAACAAGCACAATTGACGAATACTCATAGTTTTAAGACTGATGTTCCTTAGTATTAGCCCTATTCCTACAGCTTTCATTCATTGGATTATGATTTACCTTAATCTCATTTGGAAATTAGACAACCCGATCACTGCAGTTCACAACTTGCTTCGGAATAGATAAGAAAAAACTTCTCTAGAGGAGCCGATAATAAAACTCATAAATCGTAGTATCACAGGGAATACTTTTTTTTTACTGAGAAAGCAAACCAACCACAGTAGTTTAGTTCTAAGCACTGGAAATAAAAACATTTTCATTTTTATATAATATAACTTTACTTTAAAATCTTAATTTATTAAACTAATAAAGAAAATTATGAAATAAAGAAAATTTATTTGAGAATGGTACAGTTTTGATTGAGCTTTTTATTTTATAAGAAGTGACTTATTTTCTAACACCTCGATAATTTTCACCAAGAAATGATCTTCCTTTGCTGGGGAATCCTCGGGCAAAGGGTGGTTTCGCGTTCGTCGTAACGTAGTAAACACCTCTGGCACTATCAGAAATATAGGTTTTTAACTTTAATTATAATTCGTGTCAATAAATATTTTAACTTACTCAGGCGACACATGCTCTCCCATTAGGACATAATCACTGTCCTTTGGTTCACACCAACCTATTAAATATGTAAATAAATTAGGACATGGGCCTGCGTAAAAGCCGCGTGTTGTTGTTATTGATTCTATAAAGTAGGGTGTTACTTTCGTATGGTCACATGCAAGAGTTTCTTTAAAGAAATGAAATTAAGTGAAAACATAATAATTGAATTTTTTTTTAAAAGACTTACGAAAAATGGTTGATGATGCACAACCTGGCTGACTTGTGCCTCCATTGACATAAAAATCCGCATGACCACTACTATGCCACTGGCCTAGAATTCCAGCTCCAGTATGTAAAACGTCAACAAAATTTGCATCACTAGGATCAAGATCACGTGAATTATTGGTTCCTGCGTAAAAGAATATCGTCGGATCTAATCCAGTTATCCGACCAAGTTTTCCTTCATCTGGAGTAATATAGTTAGCTACAAGACCGGCAATATGAGCGCCTACACTGTATCCAATAAAATGCAAATCATCTGGTCGAATTCCTCTAGGGTGACGAGCTAAGTATTTAACTAACTGGGCAATACAAAGGCTGCCAAAACGTGGTGCCCATTCCATCTGACTAAGGCAAGGCTCCTTGACAGCGTTTCCATAGTCAACGATTATTATGTTATACTCTCCAATGCTAAAGTAAGCTTGACGTAAGTCAGGGCTCGGTGAATTGTTTCTGCCACCACCAAAGCCATGAATAATGATTTTTGTATCATGCTTTGGATTAAAATGGCTATAGTATAGAGATTCTTCGTCAAGAACATTTATTAGATCGGGATTGTCTTGTGTACGCTTGGTGTATAGATAAAACTGAATTTTTGGATGTGGACATCGGAATGGCTTTTCTAAACAAGAATTCGTAACATAAACTTCGTTGCTTTTATTTCCATCAGCAGCAACTGCAAAGATATTTTATAAAGTAAAATATAATATAAAAACGAAAATAATTAGAATATGTCCTATGAGCAAATATGAATAAGGTTATGGTCTTAACTTTCACGTTAAGAATAAAGAATTAGCGAGAAACACGAGTATGAGATGAAAACGTCTGTTCATCATAGTGCCTGTTCACATCGGCGCGGGCTGGAAGATTGTCCGAAAGAGAAAACGCTTTTTATTGGAGTGGAAAGAAGAAGGGTTACTTCCACTTCCATTTCTAAAGTGGATTTCCGGGTGAAGCACGTCGTTTTTTCCACACATCGTTCCAATTCTGACAAGTGTTTTCATTTTTTTTTTCGATCGTTGGTGTGCAAGGAAGTATAAAGAACAGCAAAAAAGGTATGTTTCAGGCCAATTGCTTATATTTAAAAATTAAAAATGGTTGGATTCAAATGTTCCGCTTGCCAAAAAATTCTTTAACCCCATGAAAATGTCAACACGACGTTCATCCCTTCGCTGTTGTGAAAAGGACATAGGAGAACTCAACACAACCGCAATATACAGAAAGTAGGCGACGGCGGTTGAAAGGCTATCGACGTGATATATTTAGTCCAGAAAAGTTTGTTTTTACGGAAGACACCTAAATACAAGGGCGTACCAAATATAAACGAGACTTGTTTTTTTTTTTTTAATTATAATTTTATTTAACTAAGAGTACTAATATACATATATTATATTTCTACATATTCTCCAGCCCTCGAAATACATTTTTCCCATCGCATCCGGAGCTTTTTTATTTCATCGTCGGAAAAACGCTTCGGACGTTCTTGCAATCATTGGAGCGCAAACACTTAAACCACTTCGTTATCATCAAAACGTCGGCCTCCAAGCGCTTATTTGAGGGGTCAAAAAAAAAAAAAAAAAATGATAGTCACAAGGTGATAAGTATGGACTATTAGGTGGATATTCCAGCGGTTCCTATCCTAATGACACTTCTGGCCGATTGCTTCTTCATTTTCTTTCAAAGTGACAATTTTGCGGAATCTAGTAATACACAATAATATTGTGCTTTAATTGTGAGTGGGTTATGGAGAATATCAACATGGAAAAAGGGGGTTGGCTGGTGACAACCGCGTCATTGCCTTCACTGGTGCCCTCGCGCCGCTCTTTTTCACTCCATACTCGCCTGTTTCAACTTGGGCATATAGTGGTGCACCCAAGTTTTGTCGCAGGTAACGATGCAATTCAAAATGCCCTTCCCTTCTTGCTAGATTAAATTGAAGAGTCGCTGCGAAACCTCCAATCGATGTCGGTTTTAATCCTCGTGCAACTGAGTTGGAACGTAGAAGAAAGTTATCCCAAGTTATCTGTCACGATCCGTAACTTATGTTCACTTCAGCAACCATTTCGAAAAGAGTTATAGTATTGTAGTGCCTGAATAAATGCGTCTACGTTGCGTAAGAGCTGCACAGCGCAGCGCATTGGGAACAAGATACCTACTGAAATATATGTAGTCAGTTTTTCACATCTGTCAAATTCATTTTATATCACTCTTTTTATAAAGGGGTATTCTGATTTTTTTACATCCATTTTCGGGTTATTATTGTATATTAAATTTCAAACTGAAATTCCCACTCATATACGAGTACATCTATATGTTTATATATCAGATGCCACAGTATCTGAAAGCGTTTTTCGAAAAAAAACCTACTCTCACAAGCTAGCCATTTCGCGGGAAGAATAAGTTCTTTTGAAAACTCTTTAAAAAAGTTTATCGGATGTTGAAAGACTTTCTGTTCTAAAAATATCGTTGTAATTGCATTCTGGATCGCCGCATGCATTTGTAATGAAGATTCTCACACCTTATTGAAAATTATGGAGGTACTAAACATTTAAATTAGCAGTCATGCATACGCCTACATTATGTGACGAGAAACGGGTACATTTGGACATTTGGCAGACAAAATCAAATGAAGAAACGACCAAAGTACCTCGGATTGCACACAAGCGGAAGAGACATTGGATGAAGTATTTGGTACCGAAATATATGTAAGTTTAAAATATGAATTTACTAAACAAAATTCTCAGAGACTAATTGTCCATTATTTTCGCAGATGTACGAGTATTGACTGCTTAGTGAACTAGGATCTCAGCTCAGTACATATTCCCCCTCACGCAATTTTTTAATTTTTTTAGAATTTTGCATGCCGTTTTTATAAAACATCCTAGTTCATTAACTAGATTATGATATTTTTGTTTTATTTAAAACCAATAGGTGCGGAGAAATAGTGTCTATCGTTTGGAAGTTAATTTTTTAAACGTCGGCACAACAGCAATCGCAAAAACAAATAATTACTTTAAGCAAATGCTTATGTAATAAAAAAACATTCCTCTGATTATAATTTAGAAAAAAATGTCTGCTTTTTTTACCCTTAATGGATCGTCATTAATAATTCTTCGTTTTCTTCTTTACACCGCGTATCCACTAACTATAAACTCATAGCCATACCAATAGTAGAGGTAGAGAGCACAAAGCAGAGCAGCTGTCAAATTTCTCTGGGGAGCATACATTCTTAGTCAAAATGACTACTGCAAATGGGCGAAATATTAGATTTGCCTGTAAACAACAGTAAAAAGTAAGTGATAAGTGCATATTTTTTATCGCAGTTTATAGACTTATATATAACTCCTATAACTGCTAGAAGGGCATTTGTTATATGGATGATGTTTTTGTATAAAATGTTAGGGTAATTGGCATTGTTGAAAATTCACATGTATTCACAGACATGGTCACACGGATGGAGGCAATGAATGCAAAGCAGTTTTTGGTAAGGCCAAAATCTATAAACTTTTCCAACTCCGAGTATGTTAGTTTATATATGGTTTAGTAGGACCCATACAAAATGCATGTCCATGAGCAAATTTTGACAGAAACGCAACGCAAGCGCAATTGTTTAGGTTGAACACATATGTGCCGATTTCCCTCTATAAGATTTCGGACTACCTCAATGTTGGCCGCAATCACACTCATCCTTGACGCCGATCGTGGCTATCGATTTCGATCTTTTCACGTCCTTCAGAATTTTTTTTTTTTTTGTACCAAGAAAACACACATTTCTTGAGAGGGTGTTGTACCCCGAATTGTGGCTGTAATCGTCGCCGAAAATTTGATAATAATCTGCCACTCCACGGAGGCATGCACTTCTCATGGTTATGCATGGATGCATGCATGCTTATGCTTTCTATGATACTAAGGGGATCTGAGAGAGTTGCGATTAGTTGTCCCCTTTCTTAAACGGTACAGACTATCACCACATCAATCCCTTCCCGATATTGGACCTCTCCGGATTTTTTAATTTTTAATATTTTCTTTACTGGAGGAATGGATGGTGATGCGCTTAAGCTTCCCTCTTTAGTTAACAATTTCAATTTTGAGATGATAAACTGAAGGCCCATTTCTAGTGGTCCCATCATCGATCACGTCTAGAGTTGCCTGGTCTATCGCATATCGCCTGGTCTATGGCATGGTCCAACAGATAGAATAGCTTCATCATCAGGCATATGCCTGGACATAGGCTTCAAAACTATTGAGAGCGTTAAGCAATAAGTCGACCAACAAGTATCATAGCAGTGGAAACATGACCCACGCCAACACATACGGGTATTGCCTGGATTCATAATCCATAATCAGCGTTCTTTTCACCAGTATTGTTTTTATAAACAAAAGTTACGTTGTTAAAGGCACCAGCAATATCTAGAAAAATGCCCAGCGCATATATTGGTTCATATAAAAAGTCTCCGCGGTTTTTTTTGTACATTTTTGAAAAAAATTTTTCTTTATTTAAAATTAATTTCAGTCAAGTGCATATTGGCCATTATTATCTATGACCTTTTGCCATTTTCCGGGTAGCTTCAAAATCGGTGTAGAACTTCTGTGGATTATCAGCGAAAAACTTGGCCAAGTGATTTTCAGTTTCTCTTTGGTCGGCCAATTTTTTACCATCCAAAGAGTTTTGCAAAGATCGAAACAAATGGTAATCAAAGGTGCAAGGTACGTGCTATACGGTGGATGCATCAAAAATTCCTAACCAAGCCCCGTCAATTTGTTCCGGGTCATCAAAGATGTGGGTGACCTAGCATTGTCATGATGGAAGACAACTTCATTTCTATTGGCCAATTCAGGTCGCTCTTTTTTGAAAGCTTCATTCAAACGGTCGAGTTTTACACAGTAGAGGATCGAATTGACCGTTTCGCCCCGTTCTAGCAGCTCATAATAGACAATTCCCTTCCAATCCCACCAAACAATCAACATTGTTTTCCACCAATACAGGCTTTGAAGTCGTTTGTGGTTGGTCACAGGCCTTTGACCATGATCGCTTGCATTGGATATTCTCACATTTAATGCATTTTTCATCACCCGTAATGAATTGCTTCAAAAATGGTTCCATTTCGTTACGTTTCAGCAGCGTTTCACTGATGGTTATTCGGTCAATTAAATTTCTTTGCGTTAATTCATGTAGCACTCAAATATGAGTAGACTGCTCGTTGATGTTTAGTGCCTCCGCTATATCCAGACAGCTTCCGTGCTAGTCTTGCTCCATCAATTGCAAAATTTCATCGACTTCTTCAGTAACAGGCTAACTAGTGCGAGGTTTGATTTTGGAGTGGTCGTGGTGTAGTGGTATATGCATAGACTCCTCAAGCAGAGGGTCGCGGGTTCGAATCTCGTGCAAGGCAATTCTGTGAAAAAATCTTTTCATAGAATTTATATTTAGTTATATGAAAATCCCGTCGGCGTCAACTCTGACATGAAGGCATAACACTGATGTTGGAGTGGTTGCTGGCTGGGTTAAATGTAACGAACTAACAACTAGCACGTACCTAAGACCCACTGATTGAGGATGTACTAACTCGTCCCGTCCAGTTTGACAACCACCTCTGGGAAAAATATGGAAACCTAATACACCCGCCCGCGCCCTGAAGAAAAAGCCAGTAAAAGGGTATTCATATCCCCTTGGTGCGCGCGCGGTATTATAAAAAAAAAAAGAGATGCGTCTCTCGTTCACTCCAGGCGTTCTCACTGTAAACTGCACAAATTTTTCGGCATGTTTTTGCAGTGTTCTCCCTTTTTTATAGTAAAAAAGCATCACATAGTTTATTTCTTCAGATATTTCGCTCTTATTAAAATCAGTATAACTTTTAACACGAGCAACGAATATAGCTCCATAAGTCACCTTTCGAACACGTTTTTCGTTTAACACAATCAGATTAGTGTTTCCAGATAAATGGGCACCAATACCATCTAGTGACTTTTTATATGACCCAATACTTTGTTATCGAGTGCGCTTTCAATTCTGCAACAAGACTTTTAAGCGCACTCTCCCAGAACCTTCCGCACTTCAATACTGATAGGTTTGATGCTCTTGACGAGCGTGTAGTCATCTACTGCCAGGGCTTCCATATTAGCGTCTCTGCCAGGCTTGCAGTGAAAATCCTCTTTAAAGCTAATGTATACATTTTTATAGCATACCTGTATGCCATCGATTTGAAACCATTAAACGAGGCGTGTTGTGTTACCTAGCTCATTTGCTTCGATGAATAGATGGAATTTGACGGAATGACCAAAGCAGACAAATCTTTGTAATGGTCCTCTCTAAACATATACTATTTTGTACAATGGTGGTAGACTTTCCTGCTGCACTAAGACCAAATTGATATGGACATTGTATGTATATTATTATTATTATTTTCTTTTTTATAATCCCGTGCGCGCACCAAGGGGATATGAATACCCTTTTACTGGTTTTCTCTAGAGCGCGGGCGGGTGGTGTAGTAGTTTGAAACGCAGGTTTTTTATTAGGTTTCGATATTTTTCTCAGAGGTTGTTGTCAAACTGGACAGCCCAGCCAGCAACCATTCCAACATCAGTGTTATGCCTTCATGTCACAGTTGACGCCGACGGGATTCTCATATAACTACATGCAAGTTCCACGAAAAGACTTTTTCAAAGAATTGCCTCGCACGGGATTCGAACCCGCAACCCTCTGCTTGAGGAGTGTATGCATATACCACTACACCACGGCCACCGTGGGGGTTTTGAGCGTTCATCTAAATGACAGAAAGGGTTTCATTGTTAATGCTTAAGAAACTAATTCTTCTGTAGTTGGTGCACTTCAGAAAGAGAGTCGGTTCTATTTTTTGGCGGTGCTTGTGGACAAGAGTATAATTTGTTTTATTTTTGGAATTGAATGTGTATATATATTGAAATAAATGATTTTATACTTATTTACAATATGTTATGTAACAAGAAAAAGAAAATATATTTTGTTTGGCCAACTGATCTCGTGGGCTGTTTAAAAGCGAATAAATGTTGAGTATAACAAAAAAAAAAAAAAAAAATAATAATAATAATAATTCAGTGATTAGTGCTTGAGCTTAATACCGCGTGGACGGAAATTTTTTCCATCATCGTTCATATGGATAAGTGTGTTGAATGGGGCAATAAAGTACTATTCGTCAAGGATTTTTTTAAACACATAGCTAATTGCTGGTATGTTTCGTTACCTAGCCAAGCTACGAGTATATATGCCGTCAAAAAGTGCGTTTGTCAATGACACGCTGAGTATACATACTCGTAGATGAAAATTCACAGTGCGTAAACTCTTTTCATGGGTGCCAATTCCATTTTGTTCATTGGATTCTGAAGTTCGCCAAAGTTATTCACACGTTAATAAGCTGTAGCTGCATACTCGTAGAAAAAACATTTCAACTTAAAATTTCAACAAGATCACCATCGAATGGATTCAAATAAATCTCCTAGGTAATGCCAATTTATGTAATTTTTCATCGACACCAGGCGACCTTGAGTCATCAGAATATACAGCAGCGTATTTCATAGCCCCATCCATCACTAACCAGATATATTGGCTGATATCAACTCAACCAAACTGAGACCTACCATTATCGCCTGAGTAGATGCCATCGGATTTTCTAAGTACCTAGGTAAAGTCTGAGTGTTTTTTTTTTTTTGAGAATGTTGGCCAGTTTGCTGATTTTACTGGAGATTTTGATCTTAGCATTTCTAAGTAAACTATTAAGAAGAATCCTTATATTAAAATCGAACAAGCTTCCCGACGTATGACAAATACTATTATCTAAAAATCAAAATATTTCAGGAGTTACGCAACTGCTATTAGTGTTGACAAATTACTATTTCAATTCCATACTCCGACCACTTTTTAATTAATGATTGTGGTAATCAAATCAAGGCTACACAAATTTGCAATTTACACAATATTGCAATCTAATATTGTCGATGATTTCGGCACAAAACGAAGGCTCTTGGTTTTTCGGAGTAAGTGATGAAATTCATTTATCCAAAATCGCATTTGCGTAATCCCTGGAGATAATCATTCGTTAGTAGGTTTGGTGTTTGGATTAATTTGGATTAATAATTTGGAATAATTCTGAATGCCATAATCTATGTTTAGAAAAATAAATTACTAAAACAAAACAAAATTAAAAGAAGAAAATAGTAATATTAGAAATGTTGTCAATAGCCATAGGCAAGGTCGATATTTTTCTGATTTTGATTGAAACTAAATTCTGAATCTTGAAACAATTTTCCCAAGTCCATGTCATTGATTCTGACAAAAACTTAGAGTCGGCGATTTCTAAATTAAAGGAGTATCAAAAATGAGTGAAAAAAAGGGGACTAACATAGATATGTCCTATGGGGAATTTCGAGTCGGGCGATATTCGCTCTTAAAGTAGATGCTACAATCGAACATGGTGATATATAATAGTTTTACGCAAAATTTTCCTAGCTAAATGAGGGATATGCATTGTTGTTGAAAATAGTTTTTTTTTTTTTACTTTGTCCTGGAAAAGCTTACTGTTTTTGCCAGCAACTCCAACGTTTTCGAGAAAGTTCGATCCGCTATCGCCTATTGAGTAAGTTATTATATTAGAAATTGCACTGCACTGAATAATATGCTTAACTCAAATGACTTTCAGTCTTAAGGAATATGATATGATAGTTTTTCTCGTTATTGATGGTGTCTTAAATAATGTCAAAATAGTGCCGATAGCAGCAGCACTACCATACTTGAATTTTTCCAAACTTATCACAAGAAAATCATCCAGTTCTCTCTCACATTCTGTAAAACATAGTATTCCTACAAATTCTTAATGCTTTTCAATGGAGAAGGCTGTTAAGTATTCACATATAAAAGCAAATATCCTAAGAACGGCTTTAGGCTTTGAATGGAAAACCAAACAACTCTTGGGAAAACCTGAATGGCTGAAAAATGACTTTCACCTCAAATTACTCTTTGGCTCTACACACTCGTACTTAGGTCTACAATAATATAGATGTCTGGTTGTCAAACCTACACTAGTAAAAAGTTGAATATCGACCTGCTGGCACAGCGCTTTAAGATCTTTTCAAGTTTTACCTCTGGTGAGCAGCAGGCAACCTTACTACCAGTCACCTGGAAGCTATCTCGCGAGCTTCAAACAGGCCACACATTAAGCCTTCAATTAAAGATAATATTGAAAAAAATATTGACTTCGGAATCGGTGTCAGCAGGGAATATTAAGTAGGTAATGTCCTGCCAAGGACAGAATTAATCCTCTATAAAGGAACCAATGCTTCCGAAACGAAATAAATGACTGGAGGCACATTATTGGCGGAACAACTTGCACTGATTATATTCTGCCATCTCCCAAAGAAGAGCAGCGTATTTCAGGTGAAAATTTTGGGATCTTCAAGACATATCTACATCATTATTGGTAGCTAAGTAGTTCTGAAATCCCTAAGGTAGTTAGAAAATATCGTCTATGTTTTCACGAGATACCAAAACAGCTTACAATTCATACTTTTTAGGTGTTTGGGTACGAATAGTGTCAACTTCCCTCTTTCGATGATCAGAGGGCACAGCATGTCCTGGTTTTAGCTCAATTACAGGCGCAAAAGTGTCTCTTAAATATGAAATTATTACATACTGACATCCTACTATGCATAGCAAGGCTTCATTAATACAAATACTAATAGACTTGTCTTCGTTTTTAAGGATTATAAATAATTCTCGATAACCGTAACTGTCTAGTTCCGTTTTGCCAAAAGTATCGAATGTTTTAAATGTAAGTGCCGATCAAAGAGAATGTACATATATAATCGTACATATTACGTTTCAAAGCGCAAATTAATGAAGTATAATGGGAAATTGTAGTTTTATGCACTTGAATACCATGTTTGTAGGTTAATTTCTTAAACACCTCGTTAATTGTTTACAAATAATCATAGGCTATAAATAATTGGACTTAAAGATAACAAACAAAGTTGTACATAACCTGAATTGAAAAAACAGGAATTTGGATATAAAATGCAAATTACGAAAATAGTTTTTCGACCTCTGTTCACATTTGTTATCATACTAAAATGATATGCAGATTTTTTATCCAAAAAAAGTATTATATCAACAAAAGAGGCACTTATGGCATATTAAAGGTGCACATATTTTATGTTATTTTATGGAAGAAACAAGCATGTAATTTTGCAAAATTTGAAACGAATTACAACAACGAAATTAATGCTAATTAAAAAAGTGTTTGAATAATTATGTCAGTGTTTATTGCAGGAAAAAGGCCACATTTGCAATATTTGTTGTCTCCGCTACTATAGGTGTTCATGACTTACAAATATATGTATAAATACTGAAACTTATACAAAATACTTTAGTTAAGAGTTTAAATTAACCAAATTTTAGGTTTGTGAAACAAATAGCGATAAGGTGTCAAAAGACACCGGAACCTACTAGCATGAATTCGGAAAACCCGCTCCTTCTCGTATCATTAAAAAGTAGTCGGTGAATACTGATTCCTCAGATTCGGCTTGCTAAACTTAGACATAAAAGCTGACGAAAAAAAAAAATAGCAGCACTGTTAAAACGCCAATAGAGGAACCTGCTCGATAGAGTCAAAGGTGATTACAGTTATTTGTGTTGTCGGCCTAACCTCGTTGACAGATAAAAAATATGAGTTATGAAAGAGACCCTTGCCTCGGAATATATAGTAACTTGCAAGTTTACATTTAGAAAGTAGACACGATGTAAATGCAGCTGATATTTAAAAGTTTAAAACTGTCCTCGAGATAAAATATATAGAAAAGCAAAAATGACCGCACGTTAGCAACCGAATTTGTGATGGAAATGTCTTGGTTTTGACATTTTGGAGAGACAACAACTGAAAAAAGGTGTGTTGAGATTTTTCCTGTGGAAAATAACATGTTAATGAGCCCACGCAAATACCAGACGTTGTTTTTAACTTCTCAGCTCTCCCCTTTAGTTTCGTTGGACCCTCGTGGTACATGAGCTAATTTCTTGTACACTAACAATACAGCTAAAGTAAAAATCCCTAAAACTACCTTTAGGAATTCTAACTTCTCCTTATGTTTCCTTGATAACGACGTGGATGCCGCTGCTGATATGATATATGTGATCTTTTTGGAATGAGTTTTTTTATCCTTTATCGGATTAAAAGTATCAAACTAGAAGAAAAGATGTAGTATAACTTAGTTATAAAGAGTCTGCGAGGGTTAGAGAAATGAAAAAAAATTAGAAATGCTGTATAACCCTTCATCCCCACGCTCATTTACAATAACATTCCAGCTGTCAGCTTCTTGGACAATTCCAATCTGCTTCCTGTACACTTTGCGACCAGTTAAAAACTTTGAGATTGTGCTTTGTCTTCATCTACACTTGAGTGCGTCGAATCTTCAATGGCACAAGTCCACCTTCGCACTCGCGTAATAGCAAGTTTAATATTCACAAATTCTCTGGTCTTGATGGTATATCTGAAAACCAGCTGACAAAACCACTGCGCAAGCTTTTTTATCAATCCACTATTAAGGACCCTTTCGGAGTAGACAGAAAACAGCATTTCCCTAACGCGTCCCTAAAAAAGAAGAATTTTCTTCCCTCTCTCCTACAGACTTATTGCACCACAGCCCTTCTTTCCAAGTTGATGAAAACACTGATAAACTGACAACTCATGAAATATCACGAAACACGAAAATTTCTCAATGACCGGCAATACGACTTTCGTAGCAAAAGGTCCACTGTTGATTTGATGGAATATCTCACCGAAAAATGGATACAAAGCGTACATAAATTTGCCGAAAGCAAAATTGTTGAGAGATTTGACGGTTTGAAATCTGATATCCACAAAATAAATGTTAGTGTACCCCAGAGCTTCGTTCTGTCTGACTTCTAATCCAATATATTCCTTTGTTGATGACAGTGCTCTCTGCTTTTCATATTCGTTTTCGGATTCACTTCACTCAATGGCTGTAGAACGGCTTATTAAATTCTGATATTAACAGCGCAAATATTTTTTTTCATTTATTATTATTTATTCGTTTACATGTGTATAAGATTTACATTTTGTTGTTGTGTGTGCCACACCAACAAAATATGTCAAATTTTAGCTTAGAATATACTAACTTATTATACGTTATTAAATATATACTCACTTAAAAAGATCTTTAGAGCAAAAGGATTTTACTAAGAAGATATATCTTGTGGCTACCATCAGATACTTTTTAAGGGCCAATGTATGGTCAAACCAACTCATCTCCAATCAATATACACACCCAAAGAGTCCATTCTCTTTCTTTAGCAAAACGTTTGTCTGAACATGATTGCTACTCAAAATATGTTTTTGAGACTGTTGCTGACTCACAAATCTCATTACAACTGTCAATTTATGCATTTTAAACCTATGAATTAGAGTTTCCATGTCATTATTTATATCAAAAGGATTTTGGAAAGTGCAACCCAAATCATCAGCAAACGCAATAATTTTGCTTCGAAAATTTTGTTGAAAAAGACAATTAATGAAGATTAAAAACAATATTGGCCCAACCACGGATGCCTGAGGTACTCCTAATGAGATAGTACAAACAACTTAGCATACCATTGATTTTTACCTTTTCTTTCTTAGTAACAAATAAGAACAAAACCATTTATATATAATTAAATTTGATTTAAATTTAGATGTATTTAAATCCGCATTTATAAAGCTTATCCAATAGTATTGTGTGTAAATGGCAACCTACGTTTCAACGACCCTATTCAACATCGTCTAAAATGCTGCGAAATGTCTAGGTTATCCCAAACGATATAAGAAATACCCCACCTCTTCTGATCAGGCCCCAATATATGTACTCGTACATACGTACATATAAAATATTTACCAGTCCAAAAATGGAGTCAGTACCCACATTGTACTTGTACTTAGGTGCTCCTAAGACCTCTATGCACCTGCTAGATAGAATTTAAAATCATGTTTTAAAAGTTATAATTATACTTGTATTCAAATTATACAGTCAATTGTCTTTTGCCTCACCTTTTTGTATCGCTATTTTCAACATTAGTGCTCCATTGACGTTGCCAATACGAACATACAACTTTTGAGAAAAATAAGTACACGCACCCTGATTGACTCGAACTGCAACCAACTTCAGACTGCTATAATTTCCAAACCGTTCATTACTGTGAGATCAAATTTTGACACATGACAGATAATTTTATAGCCTTTTAAACGATTTGCGTCTCAGTTGTGTGATTGCTTTATATTTGGCTGGAAAACCACAAGTAGCTATTGTTAGAGCCCTCCAGCACCTCAACGTGAATAAATCATTTGTGTCTCGAACCATAGCTCGTTACCGTGATACTGGCAGCGTTGCAAAACGCCATGGAGGTGGTCTTAAAAAACAACAACATCGGCAGAAATGGTTCAGTGAAGTGGAAGAAAAATGGCTCGTGAGCTCAACATTCGTTGGAACCGATGCAACACATACTGAAACATGAGCTTGGGTCCAAGCCATTGAAGTTCCAAAAAAACACATGATTTTACACCGTAACAGAAAAAAGTTAGAGTTGGAAGAGCGAAGGAGTAGCTACGCTTGTACGAAAGTGGTGAGTTGCCGAATTTGTTTTTTCCGATGAGTCGCTATTTGCTATCGAGCAATATGTCAACAAACAAAATGAGCGAGTTTACTTGCCAGATAGGTCCTTCGAAAATTTACACCTTCGGACGGCCACCAGAAAGCAGCAGCACCGACGGTGATGGTTTGGGCCGCCATAACCGCCGATGGTCGCTCTCCGCTCGTATTTTTGGACCGTGGCGTCAAAATTAATGCGATCGTATACCGTGAAACTGTCTTAGAGACAGTATTGAAGCCTTGGGCAAACAATCATTTCGGTCGGAGACGGTGGACATTTCAACAAGACTCGGCACCGTCTCACAAAGTGCGCGTCAACCAAGATTGGTTGAAAAACATGTTCCACACTTCATTTTTTCGACACAATGGATTGCAAATTCTCCGGATGCAAATCCGTTGGATTTCTTTGTCTGGGGTATTTTGAAGGCGAAGGTTCGCACTAAAAAATACTAAAGTTTGAACCACCTCAAACAAACACTTCGCCGGGAATGGGCCAAAATACCGCAGAGCCACTTGCGTGCAGCGTGCGATGCTTTCTTCGGCCGTCTCATGGACATATTGAAAACTACTGATACAATTTGCAAATTGATGTATTTTCCAACATTTTTTGCTTCAGCACAATAAAATTTATCAAAAAATAAAAAAAGCATAGAATTTTAAAAAGTTGCAGTTCGAGTTAGTCACCCTGTAATATAAATAAATAATAATAACAAAAACTATGCATATGTTTGGACCAATTTTTGAAGCACATTTTTTCACTCCACTCCACTCAAAAACATGCGTTTTAGAAGCATCAACCGCTTCTTCGTTGAAAAACGTTGACCTCGCAATTTATATTTTATTTGCGAGGATATGAAGAAATCATTGGGTCTCAAGTTAAGGGTATATGGCGGATAGCCTGCCATGCTCAAAAAGTCACTTGTTTGAGCCGACTTGTGAGAGTTCGCATTGTGGGGGAGGAGAATAATTTTGTACGGTGGTTGCTTTTCCACGCTGTGAAAACATTTTAATGGTCTGCAAATAGACCAAGAAGAAAATTTTTACTTTAGCACGCCTGGAATAGTCAGAAACAATAAAATTCAGCTGAATGAGAGACTCTCTTGCACCATTATCCAATAGATTAGTAACGCAACATCATCAAAGATCCGAAAATTCGAATCTATCATAGGCTATTAATCTCATACGATAACGTATCCCATATGCTAATGTCTGAAAATAATCGTACCTAAAAGAAATCTGCGTCAGCAGAGGAAAAGAGTAGTGCAAGAAGATTATCCAGCAGTAGAAGGAAGGCAAAGAAAATTCTATAATAGAAAAAAGAGTTGTCCATACCATATGCTTCATCTGCAAAAATTGCAATCCTATTTCTTGTAAGAACAATTAAAGTGTATCCCTACTGGAGGTTCTATTCAACGTCATATGTAAAAGCATTAATATTTTTGCAACACATTAACCTGCAAGTATCAGTTCAGTTTCCGTTTCGCCAGAACGACTTCACTGACAGAAAAAATTATACGAGTACATTAAGGCGATTCATGGAAAAGACCAATGAATTTCAAGTGGAAACTCACCACTGATGCATCAACTAATCAGCATTTCTTTGAGGTTGAGGCCATTCAAATGGCCGCCTCGGCTTCGCTGACAGTGCTTCAAACAGTCGGTTAAATTTTTTCATGACTCAGTCCAATATGTGCCAATATTAGCCTCGAGTTCGTCCAAAGTGGTTAGTTTGTTAGCATAGACTAAGGACTTTACGTAGCCGCAAAGATTATAATCGAGTGGTGTCAAATCGTATGATCGATGCGGCCAATTGATGAATGCTCGCCGTGAGATGACCCAGTGGTCAAGTTTCTCCTTCACAACTTCGAGCGTTGCATTGTTTATATAACATGTAACGCTATCTTGTTGGAACCACAGCTCGAATATATCGATGTTGTCGAGCACTGACTACAGAAAGTCGGTTAACATACCGACGCTTTATACTTTATACGCTTTATACGCTTTATACCTGAGACCATTAACGGTAACGGTGCCTCATTCCACATTTCGAAAGAAATAAGGTCCGAAGATGCAGCCATGTCATAAACGGCACCAAACACTCAACCTTTGTGGATGCATTGATTCTTGACCGAAAATTTGTGGATTGTGTTCTCTCCAATAATTGCGTCAACACAATCTTATATGGATATAGGCCCCAATCCAACTGCAAAATAAGCCGGGTTAACTCTCTAGCGATACTCAATTCAGCTAATTGGCACCGAATTAACATTTCTTGGTCTTCTTCGATACCGGCAACTACAGCGGGTATGTTTTCTTAAATTCGCACCAATCTATGCCTGGTTTGTGGTTTAAGATCCAAAAGAGTGTACTCACACTCAAACTTTTCCATGATACCGACTGACCTCAGCAGGACGATGTATAATGAAATGGCAAACCTTGCTGAATATTTTGACACCTGGATGTCGTTGATAATTTTGACAGCTGCTGAAACATAGTAATTGGAAAAACTATCATTGCTTTCTAGTCACCCGGAAGTTTCGCATTTATCAACTGCTTGAATTTGTAAATGGCTCCCGGTGTTATCAATGCATGTATTATCGTGCATTATTCGCATTTTAAATGCGAATTGCATATATGATGAAACCGTGATTTATTACTGTCTTTAGACATCGGTAGATAACAACGATTACCGTATCATCTGCGTAAGTACTATATATCCAGTACTCTGCTAGAGAATGGAGAGAAGATCTTTAACATATATTATAAATAGCAACGGTCCGAGTTTCGATGCTTGTGGTAACCCATATATTACTTTGAAATATCGGTTTTCCGAATTAATGCGATTAGATTATTTAAGATTATTAGATCATCTATGTGATTAGCAAAGTCTCCTAACAATTGGTTGACGCTCCCATTTTCCCGGAAGTACTCGCAATATTGATTCTTTTTTATGTAGTATCTTAAATCTTTCTAGCTATTGCCCTAGCCTTTTGGATAGAACTTCTTTTAGTACTTCATCAACCGCTTACAAGACGAAAATATACCTGTAGGTCAGCATGTCGTTTTGTTACCATTTTTGTATATAGATTTATGAACAGAGGTTTTGAAATGCTGTCTGTACAAAATATTCTGTATTTCTCTACTACTAGTTTCTTCCAAGTGCATCGGGTTTTGTGAGCTTGTTATTGAGCTATTCAAGTTGTTTTTGGTTACAATTATGTATGATGGTGTCTATCTCAAGCGATAGTTGATTTGCGAATTTGTTTACAAGTTATTTTCTATTTTCATCTGTTTCATCTATAAAGTATATAGTTCTTCGATAGAATATCGTAAATATTAGGTGGAATTTTTTTTCTAATTTATTGTTGTTTTCGAAATGGTTCAAATATCCTGATTTGAATTGATTCTTTTGTTCAAAGCATTTCGAAAAAGTTTGAATTCGTCTTCATATTCGTGGTTTCGTCTGTTGTTTTTGTATCTTCTATATATTCGGCCTCTTTCTTTGCAGGCATGGTTAAGCTCCCTATCGTCCGGGTAAGGTTTTCGGTTGCAGATGATATGATATAATAATATAATGGGGATGTAATTTAATTCGTGCGGTTTTTTTTTCAAAATTTGAACGGCTTGAGTTCATGTGGAACCCAATTTTCTTGCTTTTGAATATATCCAGCTGCTCTTAAACGTTTTAAAATGGCTGCTTGAGTGACACCCAAAGTTTCTGCGAGCTCTTCTTGTGTTTGGCAACAATCTTCATAGAGTAATGCTTCCAGTTCTTCATTTTCAAACTTTTTTGACTGCCCAGGACGTTCATCGTCTTCCAAGCCAAAATCACCACTTTTAAATCGTGCAAACCACTTTTTGCACGTTCGCTCAGCTAGTGTATGTTCACCATAAGCTTCCACCAAAATACGATGACTTTCGGGAGCAGTTTTCAGTAATGAAGAAGAACTCCCCGCAAAAACACTTTTTTAGGCACAAAGTTCGACATATTTGAGTGAAAAAAAATTATTGTTGTTTACGCTTCAAATGAATGACATATACTGAAATGACGTACAATGAATAATAACAATGGAATAATACAAGTTACGCCATCTCTTGGGTCTTAAGTTATAGATCCAATAATAAAATAATATAATAGCTTTTTGCGAATTGTACATAGTATGGTATTTATTTGCGCTCTCGTATTGGTCTAATTGATTCCAGTTAATATTTTCTATTCCTTGTGTTACTTAACTGTTACATATGTTATATATCTGTACGTCATTCTATGTTAATCCTTTGTGTTTTTTTGCATAATAATTCTACAGTATATGGCATTATGGTCAGATATACTTAGCTCTAAAGCCGCCGACTCTATTTTTGAGCCTTTTAAATGCACTAGGATGTGATCTATCAAAGTGCTAGTGTTACGAGCAAGATCAATCCATGTGTTTGATCTTATGACGCTATCATTGACAGATAATTCTTGGTATATGTCTCTTTTTGGTCCTGGATATTAATGTTCATATCTTCCAAAACCAAAAGAGTCTCTTTTCTGTTAACTATTTCAATGTTAGATGAGAGTTCTTCTATAAATAGATTTATGTTTAAATTAGGTGGTCTGTTGACACAAATAATACTTGCGGTAAGATCGTTGCGCTTAATGCTTAGTACTTGAATTTCGTGAAAACTGTTTTTAGGCTCAAACATTTTTAATCTATCTTTAAAACCGTAGGGAATAACCCAAACACAGATTTTCTGTTATAGAACTCGTTATTAAAGCCGTATATTTTATAGATTATATGTTTTCGTTTGTGTATATATTTATTTCTGTCAAAATAATTACATATATCTAAGTCTTGAAGCAAATCATTGACGCTTAGCATATACTACCTTGATCAAAAACCACCGTGTGGCGCTCCTATTGTTCCAATTTGAGTTCTGTTTTTTTGTTAAGTTGTTGTTATTAACTCTAAATCTAAGAGTATTATTTGGGAGTTAGGAGACTTTTGCGTGAAGCAATTCGCCGAAAGAGACCAGAATTGTAGGCAGGAAACTCATGGATTTTGCACCATGATTACGCACCGTCGCACATTGCCATCATTATTTGTAATTTTTTGACGAAAAATGCAACAAATACCATCCAACAGCCATCGAATTCACCTGACTTGGCTCTCTGTGACTTCTTTCTGTTCAATCAAGTTAAAAAACCACTACGGGGAACGCGTTTCAGCAGCGGAGGAAGTAATGGAAAAATCGCAGGAAGCACTGATGGACATACCGAAAACCGAATATAAAAAATGTTTCGAGGATTGGATCAAACGCTGGTATAAGTGTGTTGTAGTCGATGGGGATTACTTTAAAGGGGACAATATAGATTTAGATGAATAAACTTGTATTTTTAACTTTGTGAATACATTCCGGGAACTTTTTGAGTAGTAATATGTATTCCAGTTCTTATCTTATATTAAGATGCATGACAATCCATTTTCGTTCCTAATGTGATTTCCAATTTCTAATTCCGTTTATAAATGTGAAAAACTAATTATTTCATATCAAATCATTTTCATTCATGTGTATTCGTATTTATGATTTTTGAGCAAGTGTTCATATAATTTTTTTTTTTTAAATTAAACAGATAGATGTAGCTATCTCGATGATATAGCTGGCTTCGGTTTTTCTTGCAAGAATTTTGTCGTTGGAAAGCCACATATACTTCCAATTTAATGGAAGATCAGCCCGACAAAGGAAAATTACAATAAAAAATATTCGAACAAGTAGAGAAAAACTGCAAACGCCTTTCTTGAACCTGCAAAATTTCAATATTTTAGTCTCAAAGATAGCTAAAATAATTGGTTGTTCATCAAATTATTAGAAATTCTGCCATATTCTCTATAATTGTACTATAAGTAATGGAAAATGCAAATGACAAAAAAGTAAAATTTCTTTGCTGGAAAGAAAGCCTACTCTTGCCTACTTGAAGCCTACTCAAAATTTCTAGATTGTGCCATTCTCCCCTTTAGCCCGTTGAACATTTTATGGGACGCACCCATTCTCGAACTCGTATAATTACGCAAAATAATTATTTGCACTTAATGTTTTAAACGCATTTAACAGGGTTTGGCATCAGGCTCTATTGTAAAAAAAGTGTGCATTTGCGATTGTTCACACTATGGTTTAAAGTTTGATATTCACAAAATAAAATGCTGGTATGTTCCGGGACTCCATACTGTCTCCGACACTCTTTTTACTCGTATATTTATTTGCATCATAATAATATGTTACCTTCTACTTCTAATCGAATATATTCTTTTGGCGCTTTCATTGTTATATAAAACAGGAACGGCATCATATGTCAAGCTTATTTAATTCCGATATTAACATCGTAGCTTCTTGGGAACAAACAACAGAGTGAAATTCAATGCTTCCCAAATACAAGGCGAAATCGGAAAAGCCATTCATGAATGACGCTTTCACTCTCGAAACCGAAAACGACAATTTATGTTGAAATGACCAGATATTCGATGTCGCCAAAAAATGTTGTGAAATGTCTAGCTTTCCCCAAACGGTGTAAAAAATATCTCTTCTCATCTGATTTGGCGTCAAGGCATTTAATCTAATAGTAGCACAATTACTGCATCTAGTCACGTGCTTCTAAGGTTCCTCCGCACTTACTAGATAGGATTTTATATTACGTGACAAAACTCATACTTTATGAAAATATTCTCAAATTAATTGACACCTTCCCAGACCGAAAAAACTGTCTCTTTTAATTTTATTTGCACAAGGGACCTTAGTTAGAAATCTCCAGCGTTGTGATTAAATTGGAGCAACCTTCTACTGTTCCATAAAAGATCGTGATATTCAAGAATGCTACAAAAATCCATTTGAATGATTTCGCAGCATACTTGAAAATTGTTTGCCAGAATTGTGCATATTTAAATAGCGCCCTACCCTTCATTGTAAACTGGAAGTGTTGTATGAGGTGTTATAGAATATCAACGATAATAGGGATTCTCCAAATTATATTTCAACAGGGGAATATAATTTTTAAACTAAATGTTTGCATCATAGACATGAGTAAATTCAACAGCTATTAGGTACATACAGTATTTCGAACCAAGCCTATAAGTAATAATTTGCCTTTGTTCCTTATGGAGCCGCTGGAGTTTCAAAACAGGTTGAAACTTCTATATACGGCTTAGTTATAACCTACTGTAATTTATATACACAGATATTATCAGAACAGGTGACAACGACTTGCCTTATGGTATAATGAGATAATTTGGTTGTGATTAAAAATTTTCAATGACCAGTTTGCCAAGTGCAACAGTAGTGTGACTTCCTTATATGAATAATATTGACACCCAAAAAGTCAATTTTAGCATTAATACAATTTGGCATACAATACAATACCAATAGCATACAATACCATATTTGACAAACAAAGTTATGAATAAATCCGCGAAGTGGGCAAGTTACTATATATTTAGTTTAGTTTTATATAATTTTTTTTTCATTTTAAATTCATTACATTTAATTCGTTATACTCAAAGTTTATTATGGTTTGACCTATGGCGTCTACCAGATTTACATAAGTTTATACATTTTTATTTTTGTTTTAAAAATAAAAACGATATATACATACATTAAACATTAAAAATCTTCTTCAACTATACATTTTCTATTACGAAGTGCGTTTGTGCAGTAGTTGAGAAGTAAATCCCTCTCTCGAACTCTATTTAAGAATTGAATTGCTTCATCTATTTCCAGGATTTACGAAGTAAGGAATCTCACTTAAATTTCTTTTAAAACTGAGCATTATTTAGTTATTTATTTATTTATTCAAATAGTTTATAAAAATCAATTTATAAAAAAGTACTTTACGATGGCGGTCTCAGAAGTACCCGGCCTGACCAAGACATGTCGATAGTTGTTTCAAAATATCACAGTATTGGAAAGTACGCAGTCTATAAAGCATACGTGAACGTTGTCAGTGAATTTGTGAAAATGTGGAGTCAAAAGTAACCTCCTTGACCGCCAGAATGCGCTGCTACTGCAAAAAAGGTTTTGGTGCCTTGAAGTCCATTCACATTTGGGCAGAAATGTCTAATTTCAGTGCGATACTGTTTTTAGTTTTGTTTTGACAGCTGATTGTTTTTGACGTGTTTGACATCGTGTTGAGTATGGACAAAAACGATTTTCGTTCTCTCATAAAACATTATTTTTTGAGAGGCAAAACGGCGAAGGAAACAAAAGAAAAGTTGGTTTCGAGAGTTTCGTAGTGGCAGCAACTCACTACCGATCAAGTCCGCAACGACAGTCCCTCCGATGCGGTTACAGTGGACAATGTCAAAAAAATACATGAAATGATGTTGGCTGACCGGAAAGTGAAGGTGCGCTAGCTAGCAGATACCACAAAATTGGGCAATATTCTGCATATGAAAAAGTTATCCTGCCGCTGGGTGCCGCGCATACTCACTCCTGACCAAAAACATAAACGCGAGAGCATTTCTAAAGAGTATTTGGATTTGCTGACGCGGAAGCGGGCGGACTATTGGCTTCAATGGGTAATTGTTGAACACCAGAGAACAGAATGAGTGCCCGGCAATGGGCTGAAGCCGGCACGAGTGCTCCGAAGCGGCCGAGGGAGGCTCGATGGGTCGGAAAGGCTTTGCTGTCGGTTTTCTGGGATTTTCATGGCTGGGACTACCACAAAAAAGGAATAACCATCAACAGCGAGTATTACTGTGTATAACTGGAGCGATTGATGGCCGAAATCGCTGCAAAACGGCCTCACGTGAAGCGAAAAAAAATTTTGTTTTTGCAGAACAATGCACCGGCGCAGAAGAGCATCGCAACTATGACTAAAATCAATGACTTACGGCTTCAATTGCTGTCGTATACACCGTATTCGCCCGATTTGGTTCCCTCGGACTATTATCTCTTCCCAAACCTCAAAAGATGGCAGATCAATAAAAAATTCATCTCACGCGAGGAAAACATAGACGCCACGGAGGAGTATTTTGCAGACCTTCCGGAAAATTACTTTTCGGACGGGATCAAGAAGTTAGAAAATCGCTAGAATAAGTGTATCAAACTAGAAGGGGACTATATTGAATAAAATAAAAAAAAAACAAAAAAAAATTTTTTTTTCATTCCCAAGGAGGTTACTTTTCACCCCACCTAGTACAATACTTTTATTTGAAAGGCCTCAGCCCAATCAATATAAAAGCTGAACTGGATTCTACTCTGGGCGAGTCTGCTCCTTCGTTTACAACAGTAAAATTTTGGGTTGCTAAGTTTAACGAGGCCGTACGAGCTGCCAAGACGAGCATCGCAGAGGTCGAACAAATGAGGTGAGAAAATCCACAAAGCGCTACTGGATGGTCGTCGGCTGAAAGTGCGCGAGCTAGCAGATATTGTAGGCATTTCAAAAAGTGCGGTACATCGCATATTATTTGAAAATTTGGACATGAGAAAGCTGTGTACAAGATGGGTGCCGCGTTTTCTCACACTCGAGCAAAATCACTGTCGTGAAGATGCTTAAATTGAGGGTTTAGCGAAGTTTCATAACAATGGATAAAACATGGGTCCATCACCTTACACCCGAGACAAAAGAACTATCAAAATAATGGATTCAAAAGGGAGAACCGTCTCCAAGGAAGGCGAAGATTGTTTCATCTGCAGGCAAGATTATTCCGTCGATTTTTTGGAATGCGCGTGGGATAATTTTCATTGACTATCTTGAAAAAGGAAAAACTATCAACGGCCAGTATTATGCGAACTTATTGCAACATTTGAGCGAATAAATCAAGAAAAAACGGCCGCATTTGGCTAAGAAGAAAGTGTTGTTTCATCAAGACAATGCACCAGCTCACAAATCCGTTATTACAATGGCCAAAATTAATGAATTAAAGTTGAATTGCTACCTTATGCACTCTATTCGCCAAATTTAGCCCCTTCGGATTTTGGTGCTTCTACTGTAAGTGGGAGAGTAAAAATTTCTTTAGCTGCAGTGTCAGCGTCTTGATTGCCCCTTATACCTACATGGCCAGGAACCCAAGCCAAAAGGATGTCTCTACTGGAATTTAATATAGCCCTGATTTTTTCCAAGGATGGACATTTGTTTGATTCACTTTTAAGACCATATAAGAGCATATTGCGAGGAAGTGAAATACATCTTTTCGTATCTTCATATTGCAACGGTTGCAAAAGATAAGTAATTTTGGACGGTGTATGAAATTCAGATTCAGTAGCTCTCCTTTAATTTTAAAAATAATGTTGATCTTCTCTACTTTGTTGCAGTTTAGAAAGCAAGTTTTTTCTGCTAGATGTTATTTCAGCTTACTATAAGATGTCGTATACTGGGAAGACTGTGCTTCCGTTGCAAAACGACCATACATACTTCGCCCATATTTTTTCGAATAAGACGTGGAGTTGTGCTGTTCCCATTCTTGAATGAAGCTCGCTTTGCTTCTTATTACATTCTTCTTACAGTACAACTTTCGGCAGTTTATCATCACTCATTGCCATGACTTTTACTATATAGTCGAAATGTAGTCTCAAAGTGTCAAAAAACATAGGCGGTGCACCAATCTCTAGTTGCAACATATAATTAAGTGTAGAACTTGGCAAATGGCACATTCGCTTTAAAAATTACAGTATCCCCACACCTGCGCTTAATATAAAAGAACTGATGCTGCAATTGAGAGAAAAAGTTTCTGCTTCGAGTTATGGGTTACATGCTTGTTGTTGATGCAGCAACCCCATACCGCTGAGATTGCTCGTTTGGCCTCTAGATGTTTCTTCATATTTATGTTTGAAGACATCAACATTTCTAGGTATTTGTACCCGCGATCAACTTCCACCGTCTTTCTATGATACGTTGACCTTTCACATTAAGAATAGTTGCCACCGCCAACTTGATTTATTCAAATTCGAGCTCAGGTTCTAGTATTTACTGTAAACGCTAAGCTGCAACCCATTCACAGTGTTGGAAAGGAAAGCGATGTCATCCGCATATTTAAGAGCTGGAATTTTCATACTGCCGAACTCGATTCCACTCTTAACAGCATCTGATATGTCGTTGATGAACAGGATAAACGCACTCAAGATACATCCTTCTGTCACACCCATCGTTGTTATGAATTCTTCAGACATGGACTACTCAACCCATACATACGCCACATTGCTTGCATACATTGGTTTTAGAATATTGATTATTTTCGTCGAGAAACCAATATTTTATAATTTGTAGATCAGAGCCCTCGTGCTATGGTGTCGAAGGCTGCTCGAACGAAAATAGTTTTTTATGTTTCAGTTTATATGGTATATCCCCGCATTATTAAGTAATACAAGTACTTGATCGACTGTCGAGTAATTCTTCTTAAAACCTGTCTGAAACTCCAGCAAATTTTTTTTCTTTTCAACTCAACAGGTAAGTCTGCAAGTGGAAGAAAAATGGCTCGTGAGCTCAACATATCGTTGGAACGGATGCAACACATACTGAAAAATGAGCTTGGGCTCAAGCCATTGAAGTTCCAAAAAATCTTGCAGAGCAACAGAAAAAAGTTAGAGTCGAAAGAGCAAAGGAGTTGCTACGCTTGCACGAAAGTGGTGAGTTGCCAAATTTATTTTTTTCCGATGAGTCGCCATTTGTTATCGAGCAATATGTCAACAAACAAAATGACCGAGTTTACTTGCCAGAGAGGTTCTTCGAAAATTTACACCTTCGGACGGCCACCAGAGAGCAGCAGCACCGACGGTGATGGTTTGGGGGGCCGCCATAACCGCCGATGGTCGCTCGTATTTTTGGACCATGGCGTCAAAATTAATGCGATAGTATACCGTGAAACTGTCTTAGAGACAGTATTGAAGCATTGGGCAAACAATCATTTCGGTCGAAGACCGTGAACATTTCAACCAGACTCGGGACCGTCTCACAAAGCGCGCGTCAACCAAGATTGGTTAAAAAACAATATTCCACACTTCATTTCTTCGACACAATGGATTGCAAATTCTCCGGATGCAAATCCGTTGGATTTCTCTGTCTGGGGTATTTGGAAGGCGAAGGCTGGCACTAAAAAATACCAAAGTTTGGACCACCGGGAATGGGTTAAAATACCGCAGAGCCACTTGCGTGCATCGTGCGATGCTTTCCTCGGCCGTCTCAAGGTCATTATTCGCGCCAAAGGTGGACATTTTGAAAACTACGGGTACAATTTGAGAATTGATGTATTTTCCAACATTTTTTGGTTTGGGACAATGAAATTTATCAAAAAATAAAAAAATTATAGCATTTTAAAAAGCTGCAGTTCGAGTCAGTCACCCTGTATATATAAGGGCGGCAAACAACTTGGAAGTGTTCAGGAAAGATATTCCTTTGTATTTTGTAGGATCGTCATAGTCACGCTTTTTGTGCAGTGGAAAGGTAATTGTCTTTTTAAGACCTTCTGGAAGATTTGCTGATTCAAAGATTCTATTGAATTCCCTCATCTCCGGGTGCCTTTCTCGCTTTTGCTTTATTAATAACTTCTTTGATTTCTTCTAATGAACATGGGCTGTCTAGGAATATGGTACATCGATAATCAATGGAGCTGCATATTGGAGTAGTGGTGATATCTGTGGGGTATTCAGCAGATTTATGAAGTGGTCCCTTAGATGTGTTACTCTAAGCGACGTGTCGATGCTATTTGTTTGTCCATTTTTATATCTTACAGCTTCCCGAAATTCAGCTGAAGATGTTGAACTGTTTACTCAAATGTTATGTTTTTTTCATAATAAATCCGCTTGAAGTTCTTATTTGCTTCGAGTGGCACATTTTCCAAGAAAGTCGCTATTCCTATCCGAAAGTCGCTAAGGAGGAATTTCCCTTTTTCAGAGATGCAGCAGTAGTCAATTACTGAGCATGCTTTTCTATGAATAAATATGTACTCTCCTCAATAATCTGCTTTACAACTTCCATTTAGAATACTGCAATCGGATGCATCCGCAAGATCAAATATCTTTCCACCCTAATGATCACAAATTTCGTCTTTGGAATTGCGGTTTATGCGCATTGTAGCCTAGCTGATCAATAAAATCGCTGTTATTCGTTCTTACATCATACGATTTTTCTATTCTTTCAAAACTAATCTCTGCGTAATTAAGACCTTTTTGATAGCCATACAATTTGCCACCACTTCTCTTTCAAAATATTGCCGATTTAATTGCAGGTATCCACTTCAATTCGTATATGTTTTCAAATTTCTTCTCTTCAATTTCTAATACGAGTACATGGGCTTCGAACAGAACAAAATGTGTAAATAATAACTTATTTTTCAATTCACCTACGTTATAACTTAAAATACTCAATTTAATATTATTTATATTCTGGTAAACTTCGTGTGCAGACGTATTTGCGTGTCCATCCAGATAGTTTTTATCAATCACATCTTTAATGATGGCATTGGGAGAATTGACATTTTGTGATATACTTGGCCTTTCACGAGCAGTAATGTTATTGTTTACAAGTTCATTTATAAATTGTTGTGATTGAGAGACTGTTTTTACCTCGGTGTTCTTTCTGCGTAAGACTTGCATGATGGCTGCTAGCTTCGCTATTTTTTGCCGCACGTTTAGTGGTAGATCTGTGTGTACGCTTATTTTGGTTCCTCTTAGTTTGTTGGCTCTACGTAATACACTCCAAGCATAATCTCGCGAGGAGATCTGGCTCGGACGCTGTACGCAGACTCAACAATATTGAATGTTTCGTCCTTGTCCAGTAACCATTTGAATTAAAGAGGCGTTCTCTTAGATTGAACTTTTTTTCAACCTTTCACTAAAACTTTCCACTTTTTGTGTATTTGCCCGAATAATACTCTTTGTTTACTGTCTGGCCTTCTATCAAAAATTCATGATGTACTACACCGTTGTAATCCATGAAAACCGTGAGCATTGCCTTCTTTTTTGACTGAAAATTACGTGTTTTTTTTTTTTGGTCTCGGCTCATTTGGTAAACGCCATTCACTTGCCTTATGTCTGGATTGCGTGTCGTACTCATAAACTCACGTCTCGTCTCCTATAATGATCCTTTTGATGAATGTGGGATCAGATTCAACCTCGCAAATCATTTCTTTTGCGACGTCAACACGGTCCCTTTTTTCAATGAAATTGAGGAATTTTGGCACCAACTTTGCTGCTATATGACGGAAACCCAAATCATTAATCAAACCATAGATCCATAGACAATGTTCAAGTCTTCCGTTATCTCTCTGATGGTTAATTTGCGGTTATTGACCAACATTTCTTTTACTTCATCAATGTTTTCGTCGGTTTTCGATGTCGATGGTCTGCCACTGCGTTCATCATCTTCGATTGACTCACGATCACTTTTGAACCTATCGTACCACTGATAAACAACTGTTTTCTTTAGAGAATCGTTGCCGAAACACTTTTTCAACATTTCCAACGTTCGCGCACTATTAAATCCGTTTTTTACGCAAAATTTAATACAAGTTCGTTGTTGCAAATTAAAATCCATTTCTAAAATTGTAAAAAATCGCCAACACACACAGAGATTGATGTACTCTGGGCTACGTAACTTTTGCAAATTTCAAGCTATGACGCTAAAATTTAGAGGGAATGTCAACTTAACAAAAAAACAGAACTCAAATCGGAAAAATGGGAGCGCCACACTTTAACGCCACCGGCAACTTTTTGATCAAGGTAGTATGTCCCAATCCTTAAAGACGTTGTATTTCAAAAATTTTGACAAAATAAATGTCGTAATATAGCCCAAACAGTTTGTCGTTGAATCTGCATCCTCTCTATCAGCACGGTCAACACAGACGGGACCGTCTGTCGCAGTTTTTTTCCTCGAAGCAGACTACCTCAAAGTTATGTGTGCCTGCGTAACTTTTCGTACAATAGGTTGGTGTTATGAATCCTTTTCGTTGACTGTAATTATTTGATTTTGCTCTCATTTATCGTTGTACCTACATTTTTTATCCGAGCTTTAATACTCGCTATAAAGAGTATATTAGATGATATTATAGTACAAACTTTTAAAGGGTTGTGCCTTTGGTTTTGAGTTCTCCGAAATTCGTTCAAAGATCAACGAACGGGATAGCGCTCACAATTTTTGACGTTGAAAATCTCTGTGGACTTTATGTGGAAGTGAAAAATCTTGACTTTGACAAAGCAGCGTGCATTATCTGTCGTCATCCTGTGTAGTCGAACGTGTTAAGCATCCAAAAGCAGAATGACTATGTATAGATTGCCTCTATAAATTTTTTGGTATGTTTTGTTTTGATACTACTGGGTATTTTTTTAGGTTTACCGTATTGAGAAAATGTGGTTGGTCGAGGACTTCTGTGATCTAGTTATTAGGCGCACACATGAAGTGACAAATGGAATCTTATATTCGATTCTTAGGAGACTGATTCCTGTAAAGTTGGTATAGTTTAGGCACATAGACTTTACTTTACTTACATCGACTTTTTAATAATAAGCTTAGATATCGCAAACTTAACATCGTGAAAATCGGGTGCATGGAAATTGTTGCCGCCAAATAAACAACTTTAACTGCGCCAGCAATGTCGCACCACTTTTCACAAAAATTTTATATGATGTCGTAGGTACATGTTGTGTACATAAATCGCACCACCAATTCACAACATCATTCGATTCTTCAGCCGAAAAATATCATATTGGCAATCCTATTTTAAATTTTGCACAACACATCGAACTACCGTCGTAACATAGTATCCTTTAGCATCAGTTAAGTGCCAAGTGCCAACGCACCAATTTTAATTCAACTTGCAGTGAATTCTCGGTCCCAAATAACGGGAGTTGCAACCGACGAACTACAATAGCTGGTGCTTGCACTTCGCCAAACAATGCATCATCATCCATTGTCGCCGAAGAGTAGCGTTAGTTGCGACCGAAAAGTGGAAATTACTTTTGCACTTTCTTGAGTTGGTGTCGCTCCCGAGAAGCGGTATTACGGGCCCACGACAAGCAAACAAGCAAGTTAAAAAGGAAGAAGTAATAAAAATATACACAGTCCACTTTCAGTTGTCATAGGGACAACACATTTGTTTGGCAATAAACAATTTTTTTTTTATTTAAATTAGCAATCCGGAGTTTTTATTTTTTTTTTGTTTATTGCAAGTATCAATCGTTTAAAAAGCTAGACGTTTCGTTTTGGTCCTTCGAGCCGGATGTTTAAGTTTGTCTATTATCTCGCATTTGTTAACTTCATTCAAATTTGCTAATTAATTCGCTGACGTTTATTTCATCGCACATTTATTCTCAACTTTGTCGGTTCATATGAAAAGACGTACTTTATGTTAAAAGTTAAACTGGAACGACTAGACAACTTCGTATATAAATCGCACTTCTATACATACGTGCTTAACTGCATCACTGTCGCCTCGTTTGCCTCTGCAGAAACTCCAGCTACCATCTTTCACTGGAGCACACACGACATGGATGGATTTTCTCGACATGCTTCTATCACTAGTTCATACTAACAAGAATCTGTCTGACATTAAAAAGTTTCAGTACTTGCGATCGTGTATCCAGGGAAATCATCAACATCATCCAGTAGCTGAAGATCACGGGCCAGAACTACGAGAAGGCTATCGATCTACTCAAGTCCCGGTACGACAACAAACGGCATCTATTCCAGGCACACATTTAGAAGATCTTTGATCTGCAAACAATCGCGAAACCTACCATGGAAACCATTCGCACCATGATCGACACCATCAACCTTCGTGCATTAAATTCCATTGGTAATACGGAGCAAATTGCCGACGGATTTCTGCTGCATTTGATTCTTTCCAAATTCGATACTGACTCTCAAGCAAAATGGAAAGACGAAGTGACAACCAAACAAGAATTAAAGTCTTCGTACAAGTTCGATGAGAATCTGGATTCAAATAGCTTATCGACCAAAGATGACTTCAGCTATTCTACTTGGGTGGAATTTTGTACATTCATTAAGAGAAGATGCAAAACTCTTAACATCATCGAAGCCAAACACCAACGTAGCTCCAATTCGAACCATTCGCAACCTTATTATTCAACAGGTTCTAAGCCAAAATTCAAGGTGCATATTCGGCGTGTGTCTTTGTGATGACACATCACCACACGGTCCGTTTGGGTGTTAAAAATTTAATCTTTGATCTACAAACAATCGCAAAACCTACCATGGTTAACTATATGAACGCTTTAGAACAGTAAAGGGGCTTAATCTGTGTATCAACTGCCTGCGAGGGCGTCATTTGGTTGGGTTGGGAATTCCATCGAATATTGAATTGTCTGACCCATAGTTTAACCGTCCCTGTTCCGTCGATTACCTCATTGGAGCCGGCAAATATTTCGAGTTACGGATGGGTCGTAGGTGGCACGATTCAAAATATTGCATCTAAGGACAACAAATATCCGCATCAGTCATCGAATCACTCTTTCACCACAACAGAATTACAACGAAGCCTCACCGCAACAGAAGCACCGCAAATCAAAAAACTCCTTCAGAAGTTCCAATCACCAATAAATTTATCGTACAATTGCCTTATGGCGAGGATCGCACTGCACTAGGAATTTCTTATGACATCGCTAGAAAAAGGTTAGTAGCTATTGAGCATAAAATTCTTCTTCGCAATTGCAGAAATACTACCAGCATTTCTTGGATGAGTATGCTTGATCGGAGCACATGATAAAAAATTCAGTCAATGACCGCATATTGCAACAACGTCAACTACATTCCTCACCATTGCGACCTGAAGCCCGACGCGTCTTACAAAACAGCATCAGGAAAGTCACTGAATGACATCCTAAGTGTCGTACCGACACTTCAAGATGACATCTTCAGCATCCTAACTCGTTTCCGCAATGAACCGCGAAATCTTAGTCAGTCCCCAGGATTGCAACATGAAGTGCATTCTTTGGAGAAACTATGAAGCTCGGGTGATTGAAACGTATGAACTTCAGACAGTAACCTATGGCACGAGTTGTACTTACCTCGCCGTAAGATGTCTCCGTCAACTCGAAGAAGATAACAATTTCTTTTTTCCTACTAGGGTTTTAGTCACATTACGTGACTTCTACGTTGACAATTTGATGTCAGGTGCAAACGATCTCCAGGAGGTCATACAGATCAAGCAGGAGGTAATCGAACTAATACTCCGGGGCAAACTTCCACTTCGTAAGTGGGCATTAAATGATCCACTTATAATCGCAAACGTTCCTGAAGAAGACAAAGAACCCTTCATCAGCGTAGGCGACAGCGAATTCATCAAGGCATTTGGAATGGGATGGGATCCACACGAAGACAGCTCCCTCTTCACATACACAGAAAGAGGGGCGTTATTTCGCAAATTTCGCAGTTTTACAATTCATTAGGTTAACTGATTCCATTCCATTGTAAAGGAATGGAAAATCCAGTTGCACTGGGATGAGAGCCTACCTGAAGACATTCACACACAATGGCTGGAGTACAAGAGGCACCTGAATGACATTAGCCAGATCTATTTGTAATAACCAAACACAAATCCACGGCTTTTCAGATGCCAGGACCAAGGCATACACCATTTTTTTGATATTAGCAAACCGGAGTTTTTTTTTTGTTGTTTATTGCAAGTATCCATCATTTAAAAAGCTAGACGATTCAGAAATGTAGCTCGTGATGGTAGGTACGAGTATGTATTTAAAATAAATTAAATAATGCATTCTTCCCTGATAGCGGTATATCTGTCGATACGGTCATATTTTTAAATCCAACTGAGTTTCCTTGATCATGCTCGTATTTGCGGGCTTCAAGTTGGACTTCATATCCCTAACATGTTTTTTTCGTTGTTAAGACCTTAAGACCTCAATTAATCGATCACGTTTCATGTTCTTTTTTTATTTATTCTGAGAAAGTTTGACAATGACATGACATGACAAATTTTTGTTGTCATGCACGAACAAATCCGTAATCAAATAAATTTTGCTTTTGCAGCCGTTAGCTACGCGGTAGTAAAAATCACTGTTTTTCATCATCAAATTTGCACTTATTTGATGGCGGTAACTACTGTCTTAAAGCAGTCTATGGCCAAGGTAAGAATGCGGATATCCAACACACATCAACAAAGAACTACTGTGAGAAAATGAAAACTGCAATCACAGAGATGACCAGAATTTTCGCCGATCACGTATCCCGATGTCTCTCGATCAATCCTATTGCAGCAACAGCTAATGCAGAAGGTCAGTTGCAACTGAACACCAGAGAGCCATCATCAAGGCCGCGACTGATGTGCTAGGTTTCACCCGACTACCACCACGAAACCCCTGGTTTGATGAACAATGTCAACTAGCAAACTCAGCAAGACAAGTAGCGTATAAAGCGGCGTTGCGAAAGAGGACTAGAACTGCTCACGAGCTCTACAAGCAAAAAAGACGGGAGCAACATCGGATCCTCAGACAGAAGAAGAAAATGCACGAGAAACGTGTGATCGATAAAATTGAGAGATGCTACTCCAGGATTAATGTACGGAAGTTTTACCAAAAGATAAAAAGAACGCGCCAGGGCAGCAAATTGCGTACAGAAACCTGTAGACATAATGAGGGAAACCTTATAGTGGAATCACAGTCGGTGCTAAGAATGTGGAAAAATGACCAAAGTGAAGTATGGATAGCAATGTCCAAGCTAAAGAACATGCCTGAACTTTTTAGAGCAGCTGGAGTTGACTTGGTAGAAAGCATGCACCAACTCATTTCCAAAATTTGGTCAGATGAATGCATAAGAAAGGAGATCCCTTCAACTGCGCCAACTACAGAGGTATCAGTCTCCTTAACTTCGCATACAAGATCCTATCTGCCATATTGTTAGTAACCTGATTGGCACTTTCAGTACGGTTTTAGGCCAGAAAATCAAATTTTCACACTAAAGCAGATCCTGGAAAAAACTCAAGAGGTCCAAATTGATACCCACCATGTTTTTGTTGATTTCAAAGACGCGTACGACAGCATCTACAGAGACGAGCTATACAGAGCCATGTCTAGCTTTGGCATCCCTGCAAAGCTCATTCGATTGTGTAGGATGACGATGGAGAAAGCTCACTGCCGCATCAAGGTCGTTAAGGACCTTACCGAAACCTTTGATGTCAAAAGAGGATTTAGACAAGGTGACGCGCTGTCGTGCGACTTCTTCAAGTTCACACTTGAAAAAATTGTCCAAAACTCACAGGCCAACACACCAAGCACTATCTTTCAAAAGCCTGTCTAATTACTTGCATACGCCGATGATATTGACATAATTGGTAAAATACAGCGAGCTGTCACTGGTACGTTTGCTAGTATAGAAACGGAAGCGACTTAAATGGGCGGTCAACGAGGTCAAAACCAAGTATATGCTATCAACAAGAACGGACACCTAATATCGTAGAATTGGACAAAATCGACAGCTAAATCTTTGAGGTAGTGAGGGACTTTGTTTACCTAGGTTCTGCTATAAATTCTGACAATAACATCTCAGAAGAAATTAAACAAAGAATAAATCGTGCGCAACTGGAGGCAGTTAGCTAAGGACCGGGCTAACTGGGGAGACTTGTTAGCTGAGGCCTCGGTTAACCCCGAACTGTAAAGCCGCCTAAGAAGAGTAAAGGTCGTCAATAGTAGATACTGTTTTATATGTACAAGGCAAGTAAATTTAAAACTACATAAATCACCGACAATGAAACTGGTGCAGTGCAATTACATAAGAATGAAGTCTGAATTTCAACAAAGTTATCCGCCTCTGAGCATCCAATGCATCCGTACCAATTCAAATGTTGTTTTTTTTTTACCTACGACCAGTTACGCTTAACGTAACGAGTATAGGCAGTAATGTGCCCCAATTCTAAACATCAGTTTCCTAAATATAGTTTCCGTCTTTAATTAGCTATGGTTTGGATAACATAGATAATAATAGAACTTGGCGAACATTTAAGTACAGTTATTTCCAATTACAATATTTTTTCTTTTTTTATATCGTTATAAAGCCTCAATGATCACAACAAAGGACCAACTAGTACGATGTAGCTTATAACCAATTGGATATAGCCTATTATACCAACAAGATCTTGCTTTTATAAAAAACACCTGTAAAACCTGAAAAAGTTTGACAGTTTGTGAATAGACAGGACAGGTGTTTAAACATACACCTATTTATATGTATGACTTTAGTTAGACAACTATATAAATTGTTTTAATAGAGCGGAATTTTACAAATTACCACAAGTTGGTAAGTGTATTTTTTATGATCCTACATCGTAAAAAAAATCATAGGTATTTACTCTCTTATTTGTATATTAAACAAGTATAATTTAGATTTAACTTTGGAAACCCCTAAATAAGTAAGCAAGTTCCTTAGGTGACAGTCCAAATTCACTCTAAATTCGCGATGATGCTTTTGCTTGTCCAAAGTTAAATTTATGTGCGTATTTTTGAAAACATTGCTAGGCTTGGATTTGTACACACACCTATACCATATGTAGAAAACTTCCCTGAACCTAAAGCCTTGGCAAGAGCGTCTAGTATCTGTGTTAATACAGCAAGAAAAACAACTAGACCATGCGTTCAATCATCTACACACAATAGATACGTAAGTACATAATTACTGAAGTTGATGTAAATACATATGTGTAGATAGATGCACTCGTATCTCTGTAGCTTTCATGCTCTAAAAACCTGTAATGACAAATCATTCGAGACAAACAATAGAGAAAAGAACGTTTTTTTCTGAACAAAAAAGCAATTCATACAGATACGAGTACATATGAGTAGGCATTCGTATTTAACCCTATGGAAATCGAAAGTATTTTATGTGGCCAATTATTTATAAAAATCATTTAACTGGTTGGTATAAAGTTAAATGTTGATAGAAGCTATTACCAGAGTTATATTTTCATATGAGACACCCAAAGGGTTTGAAAAATAAATCCGGGGTTTAAATCAAATAAAAGTTAATCCAGTCATGAAATTTATATTACTTTAATTCCAGCGGCTTATATATTCATATTCTTTCACCACTAAATCATTACCAAAGCCTATCTAAGTAAGATACGAACAAGGTCATACGAACAATGTACATGAAAACAATTCAATAAACAACGTACAGGAAATAGTGAAGTAATTTTTAATGTGTTTTACGAAAAACAAAATTGTTTTCTTTAAGATGGGTAAAGCCAAAGAAAAAAAAAAAACAAAATCGTATCACTGCGGGAGAAAGTTGGATACACAACCAAAATACTGTCAAATATAAACATACATTTTTTACATTCCATTATAAGGGGTAATTTCTTTTTTTTTTTTTGAGATTAAAATTAATGGTACCGTTTCATTACTCAAAAAGATCTTACGGTTCAAAGATTTTAAATTATAGATATCGGGCGGTGTGATATATGGTAAAATTAACTTAACAATTCTTAGAGTATATAAATGAAAAGTAAAACGTACTAACTGGCATATCTAAGATAAACGATGATTATTCCAATTTTTGCGTAAGCCACCAACATGTTCTTGAAACATTCCAAATCTTCATGTAGATGCTTTATTCACATTTAAATAAAACAACAAAAAATTCTTTTTCGAACTACACTCACTACACAATTTAGCAAATTACAACACTCGAACTGATAGATGCATTTTTTAAAGGCTGTTCCACTTATTTTTTCGCAATTAAGTAACAACCAAAAGTCGAACTGAAAAGCTGAACAAAATAACAAGATGAACTTAGACAAGATTTTAGAATAATCGAAAGAACTCAAAAGCACTAAATACTTGAATTCCAAATTTTCTATATCTCTCTGAAGATTGAATTTGTCTTAAGTCATACTATGCGTATGCGTACGGTTACGCTTATGGTTACGAGTACTCAGAAACTATATTACACTTAATACCAATGTTGTTGACTCAACGAAAGTGACTATACTCGTTCGCGGCGATAAACTTCAAGACCTCTACAGGTGGCTTTGGCCGAAAGTAAGAGTAGCGAATCCCCACTCTGGGGTTTCACTTTTAGAGACGAACTATGAAGTTTTTGCATGAGACTACTAATTAAAATGTATCGCTCGTAATCGCATGCGACTTAAATGAAAATTCAACCAAGGCGAATTTTGTTCAACTCAAATCAAATTAAATAAAGTTATGTAATAACCGACTCGGCTTTCAGAGTTACCGGTTTTTTTGATTTAGAAAAAGAATAAAGGAACAATTTTTTATATTGTAATTCATAACGAATGATTGTGTACAAATGTGTGTAACTCAGCTTAGTAAGAGTACTCGTACAAATATGAGTATCTTTTTGATCAAATTTATTCTCTACTTCATATTTGATTCTTACTTCTTATAAGGTAAAGCAGGTATTTATTAAATGACTCACGATTCCTAGCAATAAAACGTCTTAAATGAAAACGAGGAAACAAAGTTTGACAGCAACAGGAAGTAGCAACTGGTAAGTATCTACCTATGACACATGTAAACGGGTTTTCTGGTATTCACTTCCATATGGACAAGATCTAAAGTAATTTTTTTTTTTATTTTAAGCCACTCTTTCATCTGATTTAAAAGTCTAAAGATGATACTCGTTTATGAGTATCTGTGGTTACCCTTTCTCTGAGGGTCAGGAGTATGGGAAAACCAGATCTCTTTTTAAAGGAAAGTGTGTCGCACTTGCAGTTTACATTCGCTAAAAGGTAGATGAACTCCTGAACCATTTAACAGTTGTAACTGTCATTGTTAACATTTTCTCCGAGTTCCTGTATTCGTAGTTATGATTTTTTTTCACAATTTTGTACAAATATTTCTTTTACTGCAGCAAAAACATAAATTTAAGAAAATCTTAAGTTTTTCTACAACTTAAATATGAATTCGAATCGTAAAAACAGATATATGTGTTATAGTAAGTTTGTGAGAGCTTCAATTTTGTTGGTTTTGTTTTATTCATTAATAATTAATAGCTTGACAGGAAAAAGAGGCTAACAAATAAGCTAAATTATTTATTTATTTTTTTATTTTGTCAGGACAGAGCCCTCAGACAATGAATTTGTCCATTGTACTCCTTGTTTGTTCCTATCTGAAAGCTGAGTAAGCACTTATGTTCTAAAATGCGTACAGTACAAGTACATATCGCATCAACGCCGAGATCCTGTAGCCTAAGTTGCTTAGAAAACATTGTGCCGAGTTACGATGCCGGTGAGCAGTCAATAGTCTTTCCCACTGGGGGACAACACTGAGTTATAACACCTGATGCCATAAAAGAGAACTCCAACAGTCGTAATGCAAGTTTGAAAACTGAGAAACTCTCATCTGACCCTTGCCTAGCAAGTTCATCAACGATTTCATTTCTCGTGTTCCTATTGTGGTCTGAGACTCAAAAAAGTCTCAGTAATAATCCTTGAATTATGGAACCAGCGCTTTTAGCGCATCTTGACTGTCGCTACATCAAATTGTACTCCTCTTTTTATATTGATTTGGTACAATATATTTATGTAGTTCGTTGCAATTAGGATTCCATATATCTCCGCCTGGAAGACAGACGCAAGCATTTCTAGGAAGAAAATCTTTCAGATATTAGTGAAAGCCTTATCATATTCATATAGATCTAGAAAACCCTCCTCGATGACAAACCTCGGGTCCTTGCCAGAAGATTTTCGATGTGACATGTTAAGTCAAACGCAGTTTGCTATCCAGGATGACATCCAAATAGTTAGCTTCGTTGGAGACACGGATGGTTATGCATTTACAATACAAATATGGTATTTATGCTTCTGATAAGGTTACCTGTGAAATGAGTCTCTAGTATAAGAAGGTGGCATTAGGTTTTGTAAATGATTCCAGTCTGGCCCGTTCCCCCTTTTGAGAACTTTGACTACACGCCTGATTTCATCAAGTGTTCCGATCTTAGCGCAAAAGTATTTATAGGATGCACTCTTCAAAATCTGAATTAGGTTTTAACATTATTTTTGCTTTGACCTGTCTGTTTTCTTCCAAATTAGCATTAAATGACGTATAGGAGTTTTCTATTTTGGTGGGGGCGAAAGCCCCCATTTATTCGGCTTAATACAAGCTATAACTTAAAATTAAACTTAAACTCAAACTTAAAACTAAGGTTGGTTATTATGGTGAAGGAGAACCGATTTGAGGTAGGAAGTGGTGCGGTGGAAGTCAAAGACGCTGGGGTTTGAATTAATTTTTCGTAGCATGCGGGAGATTGGTTCGTTCGCGCCATAGGTGGTGTGGTTAGTTGGGAGATAGAAGAGACGAGGGTTAGTGTTGAGAAAAATAGAATTGTGAAGGGACGTGCATTTAACCTGACCTGAAAGAGGTCGATGAATGAAGAGAAAGTCGGCTGCATCTCTGCGTTCCTCAAGGGTGTTTAGGTTAATAAGGTTGAGACGGTTTAGATAGGGGGGCAAAGTAAAAGAATCATCCCACTTGACTGGCGTATTCTAGGAGGGGACGAAGAAAGGTAATATAGAGGGACCTAGTCACGTATGGGTTGGTGAATTCTTTGGACCATCGTTTTACAAAACCTAGTGCAAAGTTGGCTTTAGGGATTATCCCATCCATATGCAAACGGAAGTTGAGCTCCCTATCACACAAAATGCCAAGGTCGCGAAGAGATTTAACGGAGGAGATAGGTTGGTTGTGGAGAAGGTAGAATCGGGGAGGAGATTTGAGCCGCTTATGTGAAAAGGTGATGGATTGGCATTTGGTGATATTAAGTTCCAAACAATTTTTGAGGCACCAGATCGAAAAACTATCAAGGTCTTGTTGAAGAAGGAAGGAGTCATGGGGAGAGGAAATGGTTTTGAAAAATTTGGTATCGTCGGCGTAGAGGGAGACGGACGAGTATTTGATGATCCTATCGAGATCATTTATGGTTAATATAATGAAAAGGGGGCCGAGATGGCTACCTTGAGGAACTCCAGAGGTGGCCAAAAATGGAGCGGAGTGGGCTGACCTAAAACGAACACTGTAAAAACGGTTTTCGAGGTAAGAGGATATCCATTTTAACAGTATGGGTTCAAAGCCGAGGGTAGACAATTTGAAGAGTATTAATCGATGGGAGATTTCATCGAAGGCTTTGCTAAAATCGGTTGCAACTACATCGACTTCGTTGCCGTTCTCTAGGGCAGAGATGGCAAAGTATACGAATTCAACGAGATTTGTGGTGGTTGATCTACCCTTTAGGAAACCATGTTGTCTAGGGGAAATAAGTGATTTGCATTGGAAACTTAGAGCTTCATACAAAATACTTTCGAGGAGTTTGGGTATATGGGAGAGTTTAGCGATTGGACGATAGTTTGTTATTTCGTTCTTTGATCCCTTTTGTGGATCGGGGTTATAAAGGAGGTTTTCCAAACCTGAGGAAATTCTCCTTGTGAAAGGGATAGACGAAAGAGATCAGAAAGGGCAAGGAAAAGAGACAAAGAATATTTTTTAAGAAATATGGCAGGGAGGCCATCTGGACCGGATGTAAATTCGTCATTGAGTTGGTGTAATTTATATTCGATATAGGAGGGGTCCAAGATGTGAGAGAGAAGTGGGCCGTTGGAGAAGTTCAGTAGGTTATGAAAATAGAAGGGATCTGGTACAAGGGAGTCGTTGGTGAAGGATTGTTTAAAGAAGCTGGCAAATAGGTTGGCAATGGTGAGTGGATCGGTTGATGACTTGTTGTTGAAAGAGAGGGAAGGAGGGTAACCATCGGACTTTCTTTTGTAGTTAACAAATTGGTAAAAGTTTCCCTACGTAGTTGCTGCACACCTGCGTTGAACCATATAGCGGTTGGTTACCTATCTGGGCATGTAAGCGCAAAACACTTGGCGATGGCGCCATTCTTTAGTGTTCTGAGCTTAGAGGAAGCACAAACATGACATGATCGGCAAATCAAGTGGGCTCTTTCCACAATATAACATTCAATTGTGGATTCTATGTACCCATGTTCTGACACGGGAATGTCCGATAGTACTTTTCAGCCGGTAATCTCCTTAGCGTACCTGTAGCATTAAGACGAGATGTTTGTCTCTCACGTTATATTTGGGTCTTCCCCGAAAAGTGTGCTAAATATGATCTTCACACATAAGACTTATCTACATAGAATCCCAGCATTCAATGAGTTCGGCTCCTGACTTCGGTGGTGGCGGTAGTACCAAATCATAAGGGAATAAAGCTGACGAACCGACTAACTTGCGCCATTCTCATTTCGTTTCGTAGGTTATGCCTGCAGCAACTAAATCTTGTATGTTAAATTGCCCAAGTTTAGACAGTGACAGTAAATTCGACATAAAAAGACAAGTTCACTGTCTTTTCGATTGATCACAAGTTGTGTGAAATCCCTTAAACATCCAAAACCATAGATCCGTTTAAATCACATTATTTGTTCTCATCCCCAATATTTGGGTGTTGTAGAAATAAGGCAGGCATTGAGAAGTGTCAACTTGGCGATATCCAGTGCTATAACTGTATCTACACAACAATTGTGCTTAACTTAAATCCAAGTGGTTACCATCGGATGCTGGTCTATGTGATCTATCTGGACTCGAATTGCCAAACTCATAAGCACGACTGCTGACCAGCAGACAAAAATAGCAGCATAGTAAAAGGTACAGCGGCTGAACTCCCCAGGTGGAATCAACGGTGAATCAAAATCCCGGAATAAAGTAAATGGGATCTTATCCATGGTACTCCGACATATTTGGAGTTCAGGCGGGTAAGGATTTCTAATACAAAATCCGGGTCTTTGAAAAACGATGGTGGCAGATGAGCCCGGATCAACTACAACGGTAGCGTTCACCTCCTCAAACTTATTATTGGCTTTTTTAATGCGGATTTGTTGTTAGAGACTTAGGCAAGAAGTCTTGAGTTTTCAAGCAAATAGAAGAGCGTGACGATAGTCAAGAGTATCCGTATTAAGACCAAATTTGCCAATATGCGTGCAAGCCCCACAGAGGAGAAAGACGACGACACAAAAGATAGCTTCTGCGAGCTCTTGATCAAGACGATTCGAATACAATGCTAGGAAGAGTAGTACTTTCAGAAGATATAGCCTGCACGACACCAGCTCCGATAACGGATTCAGGCTAATTGACTTTGTGGCGGGCCGAAACATTATTATAACCAGCACGTGGTTTCCACATCTCGCATGACCACATTGTGATCAACATTCGGCACTCCACGTTCCGAGTGGCCAACATCAACTAGGACCACTACCTTACTGTAGCCAAGGTATGGTTGCGGATATTTCGAACATCGCAAAGATAAGCTAATACTGTGAGAAAGTTCGACGTCTGATGGCAACAATCACGTGAAATCGCTAAATACTTTTCCGATCGAGTCTCCCTCAACCTGTTAATAGGTCTTATGCCGCCAGCATCAAGCACCGCAGACCAATAGCAACATTATCAAAAAGCCATCAGATATGCCATCTCTGATGTGCTGGGTTTCACTCGCCCACCATAATGGAACCCATGGTTTGACAACGAATGCCGACAAGCACATAAAAAGCGGCGCTAGATAGAAGGACTAAAGCTGCTCATGAGCTCCACGAACGTAAGAGGAGAGTTAACTACTGGCTTGTTAGGAGGAAAAAGAAGCGTTGAGGAAATGAAGGTTGAGGAAATTGAGAGAGGAATGAGATTCGGAAGTTTTACCAATAGGTAAAAAAGGCATGACATGAACGCAAACGCCGAACCGAAGCATATAGAAACGAACAATGGATCATCGTAGTGGAGGCAAAGTCGATTTGGAAAGAGAAATTCTATAGACTGTATAATAGCGATGACGAACCAATTTTGCCCTTAGGCAAAATTAACTTTTCAAACTGGATGATGTAGACCAACAATTCCGTCCACCCGACCTGAATGAAGTGAAGATAGCCATATCAAAGCTGAAATTCAACAAGGCTGCTGTAGCGAACGGCCTGGCTGCCAAACCTTTCAAAGCGGCAGGCGATGAAGCGTGTGCCAACTCAACTGTAAAATATGGTCGGACGAAACTATGCCAGATGAATGGAACCTTAGCATTTTTTGTCAGATACCCAAGAAAGGAGACCCTCTGAACTACGCTAACTAATGAATAATTAGTTCTCTTATTTGCGATATTGTGTGAACGCCTGAAGATGTTCGTCAACAACCTCATTGGTCCATATTAATGTGGCTTTAGGCCAGGAAAGTCCACCATCGACCACATATCCTCACTACTGTAGATCTTGAAAAAAAACCATAAGCTTCAAGTCGATAAACACCAATTTTAACACCGATTTGAAGGTCACGTATGACAGCATATGTCGATGAGAACTATACAGAACAATGTCTAGTTTTGGCATCCTGTCAAACTCATGCGTTTGTGCAGGATGACGATGAAAAATGCATGCTTCGCCATCAAGGTCGGTAAAGAACTCACCAAGACTTTTGATGGCAAAAAAGGATTTAGACAAGGCGACGTGATGTCGTGCGATTTCTTTAATAGCATTTTTGAAAGAAAAGTGCAAAACTCACACTCCAACACAAGAGGCACAATCTTTCAAAAGTCCATCCAAGTGTGATGTCAGTGGCGCCCTCATGATTATTGAGACGGACGTATATGCTATCAACAATAAAGGACACACAACACCGATCTCTCGGACAGAACGTCATTCACGACAGATATAACTTTGAGGTAGCTAAGGACTTTGTTTACCTAAGCTCAGCTATTAATTCAGACAACACTAGCGCTCAAATTAAAGGAAGAGACTCTTACCAATCGACTGACTAGCAAAGCCCTCTCTTTTATAACAAACGTAACGCTATATAAGATCTTAACAATCCTAGTCCGACTCTATGGAGGCATGGACTCTCGGCTATTTTGAGAAGAAAATTCTTCGTGTGATTTTCGGTTCAGTCAAGATAAATTGTAAATGAAGGATATCGCGACGTCGAATTAATCAGAAGAGTGAAGGTCCAACCACTGAGGTAGCAGGGTCAATTAGAGTGGTTAAATACCGAGGCTCCAGACCGAAAAATCTTTGAATCCGTCCCCGAGGGACAGCGCAGTATAGGAAAACCGCACGTGGAATTGAACCTCAACCAACTAAGCGTGCGAAAGAGGAGGCAGTTGGCTAAAGATCAAACTGGTTGGAGATGCTTGTTGGTTGAGGCCCAGGCTAATCGCGGACAGTAGCGTCACCTTAAGTAAGTAATGATTCCCATCCTGTATGGATAATATGTTAGGTTTTTTATTCAATATGGAAAGACTCATAGGGATGCAGTGGAAGACTTGAAATGTTAACTGTTGATGTGAGTTGATCTTCCCAACCTGTCGTAGAAAGAACCATGAAGTCATTGGAATCGAGAGATCTAACGACTCCTGGGTCAACACCTTAATCGGCACAGGTTTTTTTTAGTATTTTGGTTGGGTTTCAGAATCCGTACCTGGCCTCGGTCAAGAAGACCACGGGTAGAATGTCGCTATTGTAAGTACCACTTTAGTTTTGGATATACTCGGCCTAAAACCGCACTGATGGTCAGAAGATCTGTGGACAAAATTTTATACAACATGCAAATGATGGTGGATTTTTAGTTTTCGCAGCTTTCTTCCTTTCTTGCAGGTGTAGATCGGAAAATCAACAAACATAATTTCCTTCGACCAAATTTTGGACATGAGTTTGGGTCGTTCTATCCGTTTAACAGTGTGCAGATCCGACTTTGAATCTACTGCTGAATTCCGTTGCTCATCGCTTAAGTTCTCTGTAAGGGTTTCAGTGGTTGTTTCTGAAATAGTAACATTAAAGTGTCCTTCAGCTGAGAAGAGAAGAAGAGATCCACATACAACCTCCAAATTGGAGAATCGAACCCTTTCTGGGTCAATAACCCGACTCTATGATATGAGAGCTGCAGCAAATTCATTGAGAGCATCGCAAGGTATATGCCACTCAGTGCATACCCTAAGTATATAGTTCCCAAACATTTAACAACATGATTTTCAAATTAAACAATCTTGGTAATTGTTTTGTCAGTTGTGTCGCTTGTTTTGTTTTAAAACTGCATAATTATTCCGAATCTAGTATTAAATGATTTTTTTTTTCATAGCCTACCAGGTTATTAAATCAGAAGATATTTGACCCAAATTTGTCATAAACGAATACCAACATACATATTGACTTGAACTAAGTTGCTCTTGACCTTTGGAGTAAGGTAAGACATGAGCACATTTCAATTACATAAAAATACGCCAATGGTGTCGCTAAATCAGTAGGTCAAAGCGAGTAGAAGGTCTTTTAGGTTTATTAATTTATTTGAATTACTTAATTGTAATGGATTATGTGGAAATATTGTACAATATAATACAACAGTGCATTGGACTTTTGCAAAGCTTTGACTTTTCGTTGAGTTGTTTTCTTTGCCATTTTAAAAAGATTTTATTGACTGCTATAAACTCTCGATCAATTGTGAAACATGAAGCGAGAGATAAAGACAAGGAAAATCGGTAGTCTTGTTGGCATTCAAATATGAGCTGATCGAACGTATTTGAAATAATGTTCAATGATTTGATATATCGCTTAAACCGATGTGGGTAACGTTTTTTTAATATGCACAACAACATTCGATGTCATGATATTATGTAACCCCAAGAAGAAGTAATTTAAGATTGACCTGTGACTATAAACGCAGATGTATTTAATACAAAATATATGTCCAAAAGAAAAATTCGCCCATTCTTTCTGAGGCGCAAAAGGAATCTGGACAACTTTAACTTAAAAATTCTTAGATCTTTTAAGTGCTTCAAACTTTCCTGGCTATAGTGATAACCACACACAACATTCTATTTGGAAAAGTGGGTCTTCTCTTGGGCCAACATTAGCTTTTCTCCCTATAAATCCCCAGGTTTTGATGATATTTAACCCATTTTGTTACAAACATAGAAGTTCTTAGTTGACAATCTTTTTTAAAGGCTGTTTACTATTAAATTGTGTTCCATATTCTTGGAGTCAAGTTCGAATGTAGACGGCTTGACACGATGTAGAGCGGGCAGTTGAGTATACTTTATACTATTCACAATATAATATACCCTAGCTATCCTCTGTATTAGCCGTAGAAGGTGCGTAGATGATTCCATTATCAGTGGATTATATCTATGGTAAAAAGTATGATTATTAATTCAACACTCGGACATAGCAATGCCAGAAAAATAGTGAATAGTGGAAACTCATCAAGGAGGAGAAATCACTCCTTTTATGGCTTATAGTCAAGTTGTTTATCACTATGGACAAGAAGGGGTTTAATGTAGTCGTGTACGTAGATGATGTGGCAATGCTAGTATCACAGAGTTCCTCTCAGCCAACTCATAGAAACTGGACTCGGAATTGTTAAGCGCATCGACCACGACATCAATCCAGCTAAACCTGAAGTGATGCTTTTTACCATAAAAATCGAAACACAAGATTTCTCTTTTCATAAATTAAACGGCTTGCCATTATGTCTGTGTAACAGGGCCAAATATTTTGACTTAATCCTTGACTCGATCTCGCTTTAAAAATTCGACTGCTGGATCAGTCGTCTTTATGGAAACACTAAGATCTCTGAGATGCTACAAACCAAATTGGTTAATTTTTCCAAATCAGATTATCTGAATACCCGCGGTTCAGCCCTTGGCGACACACTGACAGAAACAGTCACATTCAGTGAGGAGTATTCAAGGGCAATTCAGGTATAGACCGACAAACTGCACCAAATTAAGAAAAATGTTGCCCAGGCCATCAGGCTTTAGGTGATCACCTTCTATCATAACTTCAAAGATTTTTCTAGAAAAAGAATCTCTTATCCACTTTGTTTACAAATGTGCGTCTCTAGCCAGGACCAGATGCTGGTCCTTAGTTAAACACTACTTCATCTTCAAGAGGTATGTAGCGAAAGGATTTGAGAACAAACCCTTTTCCTAAACTCTACTGGATAGTTCTAACAAGTCACCAAAAACATAACTAGCCATGGGTGCGACCAATGGGTCACGTCAAGAACTGCCTGATAAGGGAACTTGTAGTATTTTCCAATAGACTTTGTATTAACGAAATAGTAGTTAGTAGTGCATTTGCGGTTCTAAAATGTAACTCTGATGATTCTGGGCCGATTTTTTTCGTAATTTTCTAAGTGTGTGCTATGTTAACAGATTTCGAATACTACAGAAAAAATTTCGAAAGAGTCCTCTATTTTTAGGAAAAAATTAATTGTGTTTTGTGTAAGTTTTTTTTAATAATACTCATGGTAGCAATGATTAGTATTATGCTTCGTAGAAGTTGCATTTTCCGACGGATACTGGTTCGCTAAATAACGTTTAAGACCCTCTACAGCCGAACACCTTACCTGCTAATAAGATCTACTTCGCGCCTCCTCGTTGCGCCATTTCGGAATCTCTCCGGAAATTGCGAAGAGAAAAGAAAGAGAATGAACTCAGTCAGATCTTAATTACGGATTACTGGAAAAATATTTTGAAATGACAGCTATTAGGGCTGACGCTTGTAGTGTTCTGTTATATGAGTAAGCAGAAGTGAAATACAATGGACTTTAGGAAGGAGTCTTGAAATAGCGTTTAATCTAATGATGCAAAACCCTGGCAGGTCTTAAAAAATGATCGATGTCTAATCGCCATTAAGTCGGTGGTGTAGGTCAAGTTGTCACATTCCTCATTAGATCCGATCTGACTCTGGTACAGCACCCCATAAAGGCCTATGTCGACCTTCGCATGGTCTAATTGCTTGCATATACAACCATGGCATAATGTCTGTTCTTACATCCCTGGTGTTGCTGTACAAAGTGCAGCACGCCAAAAGAGTGTGGCAAGGTTGCCAGAATTAGTTGAGTCAAGATTAAATTTTGTTTTTAACGACCGAAATATTTATAGTATCCTTCAATCGTTAACTCCAAATATTCACAAATAATAACACATTCATCCATAGTTCTGTTTGCTTGGTGTGTAGAGCAATGACGCAAGTGCACTAATGTTACCTGAATCACTCCCGGCGCCAAGTGCATGGTATATGTATGACATTTGGAAATAATAACAGGAGCTATTCATTACTATGAGTTTTAGCATATTTGTCTCGTGCTTGCATTACACTACAACCTTTCCCCTACAAAAAAGATTTATATTAAATATATTATATTTAAAATGGTCCTTTAAATGGTTTTAAAGTTTTTTCTGATTTTGAACTTTTAAGTAAAAATAATCATCTATCTTAAAGTTTGACTTGTTTATCTTTTCTTACGCATGGCTCCTTTTATGCTTTTCTTTTTCAAATTTTTCTTTAGCTTGTTGATGCACATGTCTTAATTTACCAAACATATTAGTGCATTCAGTTAATTGTCTAAATGATATATTTTTTCTTGATTACTTAAAATTTTACATGGTAATGTGCTTAATTTTCCAAAAACTAGTTCAAATGTAGAGTATCTGGTGATACTATGTGTCATAGAATTGTATTAAAAAGTATAGCACGGTAACCATTTATCCCAACTATCTTTATCTCATATGCTCACTAAATAGTTGTCAAGACCCTGGGCCTTTTTATTACAGACCCTAAGGTTTAATGGTGAATTATTATTTCTATTATTAATAAATGTAGTGGATGCGGGAAAGGGGGTCACATAGCAAAGAATTGCTATACAAAGAAAAGATTATAAAGATAATCCTGAACTATTATAGTAAAGCTCATGATATCCTTATACAAACGATAAAGGACGAAAGGGCAGACGTTATCATAATCAGCGAGCCCTATAAGTGTCCCGACCAAAACAATAACTGGATTTGTAACAAAAAAAAAAAACAGATAGCGATTTAGACATGTAGGCGTTATACCTTCCAAAAGAAAACAATTGGAGTTCATTTTTGCAGCTGCAGCTGCAATGCAATGCATAGTCTGACAGCTAGTGAATACCAACTGATGCTAGACAACCCTAGTGGTTATAGGAGGCGACTTTAATGCATGGGCCACAGAGTGGGGCAGCAGACTCACTAACATCAGAGAGCAGACCCTACTGGAAACATTCGCTCCCCTAACAATAAGAGGCGTTAATGTTAATTGGAAACCGGTATCCTGCGATATTAATGGAGATCGAAGAAATTAAACCGGCCCATTTTCCAAAACTTACTGGGGAAATTGGAATGATAGATTTTTGATAGCAATCCTTTCGAAGAGATATACAGTCGGAAAAGACAGTTCAACTGTCGATGCTATACGAGTGGTAGTCGATATCGCACAGGGTTCATCGCGGCTGAAAGAAGGAGTACTGAGGATAGTGACGAACTTTTTCAGCAACAGAAAGCTGAGGTACAATTCGAACATAAGTGCAAAATACTACAAAGTCACTATAGGTGTCCAACAGTGATGTACGGATCCACTATAATGGAACGCTGCCCAAAAGAATAACGACAATTTAATTCACCGACGTAATTGCCATCGTGACAATAGCCAAACATATTCATGAAGTGGAATGAGCTGGTCGATCATAAACCCGAAGCATAAAACAGGTCGAAAAATCTTTGAAATTGCCAATTTTCAGATCAAAACCATCACGTCCAAAGAAACAATTAAATACCTAGGAGTTATTTTTGACAACAAACTGCAGTACAAAAAACACTTGGGCTACATATATGAAAAAGTCGCCAAAGCACAGCTCCATCGCAAATACATTTTTTTTTTAAATACCGCGCGCGCACCAAAGGGATTTGAATACTCTTTTACTGGCTTTTCTCCAAGGCGCGGGCGGGTGGTGTAGTACTTTGAAACTCAGGTGTGTTTTGATTTCGTAATTTTTCCCAGAGGTGGCTGTCAAACTGGACTGGACGAGCCAGTGCATCCTCAACTAGTGTGTCTTAGTACGTGCTAGTTGTTAGTTCGTTACATTTATCCCAGTTAGCAACCACTCCAACATCAGTGTTATGCCTTCATGTCAGAGTTGACGCTGACGGGATTTTCATATAACTACATATAAATTCTACGAAAACACTTTTTCAGAGAATTGCCTTGCACGGGATTCGAACCCGCAACCCTCTGCTTGAGGGTACACTACACCACTACACCACGGCCACCCCTAGAAGAATTCTACTTTCGAGAGTAACAACATCAATTCTTTTAAATGCTGCCCCAGTCTGGACTGAGGCACTATGAACGAACGAGACTATAAGGAGACTACCGTCAACATACAGTCTCTGTGCGGTAAAGACTAGAACCATAAAGAACAATCTCAGATGAAGGTGACTTTGTTTTAGATGGAATGGTCCCTATTAAGGTCCTTGCAGACGAGACGCTCAGAATATAATAACTATTTGGCAGGCCTGTTGGACTAATACAACAAAAAGGGAGATGGGCGTTTAAATTAATACCGAAAATCCAAGACTGGATAAATCAAAAACACGAGGACTGCTACTAACGCAGTTCCTATCTGGTCACAGTTTCTATAGGAAACCGCTTAGGTTTCCCACCCACCTTTTACCTAGACAGCCCAAATCAGAGCATAAAATATTCCATTTCTGAGAGCGATGAAAGTAGCTAATCACAGCAGACTATTTAGGGATACTATTTTTTCAATTAAAATTTAATGCAAATCACTTGCCTCCTGTAATCAATATAAATATGTACGAACGTACTCGTATATATATTTACATATACTGGTATGTTATAGTCACATTTATAGTTAAAAAATATATTTGTGCTGTGTTCCTGGTACTTAACCTCTAACAAGTACTTCTGTTGTTTATACATATTTGTTATAATTAGCATAATTTTGAAAGTTATCTACTCATAAAGTATCCAATTCTTTTCTGCCTGTATGCCCTGAAGTAAATCCGTTATTTTCTTTATAAGTAACTATAAATACCCATTCAAGCTTTTACTTTACAAGTGTAAGGCAATAGAAGCGAAGTTTCTACCAACCAGACTGCTCGATCGAAAACCATCTCATTAATAAATTTGAATAATTCATTTGAATTGTCGTCAAAGGTTTCAAAAAATAAGACTATTGGAGCTTGAATATTTTTAGCAATATGTTCAAATTCATTAGAAATCTCATTGCAAACCTACATAATTTGAATTGCGAAAAACTTTCAGTAATCGCCACAAATGTATTCATGTGACTGATTTCGTCTTTTGTTGTTTAATTAATCAAATCGATAACAAGCTCTGTACTTGCGAAAACATAAATCATACATTATTGAGAAGTAACATATAAGTTAACAGAAGTTATATGTATGGTATATTCAACTAATTGTTAAATTTGATATGCAGGTAAGAGGAAGACATCTTCGGGTAGTGTCCTCTAATAACTTATGTATTGGGTCTATAACTTTGAAAGATGGCGTAACTTGTATTATTCCATTGGAACATGCGTTGGAAAGCTACTATCATTGTACGTAATTTCAGTATATGTCATTCATTTGAAGCGTAAGCAACAATAATTTTTTTTCACTCAAATATGTCGAACTTTTTGCCTGAAAAAGTGTTTTTGCGGGGAGTTCTTCTTCATTACTTTAATATGAAGAAAACTGCTGCCGAAAATCATCGTATTTTGGTGGAAGATTATGGTAAACATGCGCTAGCTGAGCGAACGTGCCAAAAGTGGTTTGCACGATTTTAAAGTGGTGATTTTGGCTTGGAAGACGATGAACGTCCTGGACAGCCAAAAAAGTTTGAAGATGAAGAACTTTAAGCATTACTCTATGAAGATTGTTGCCAAACACAAGAAGATCTCGCAGAATCTTTGGGTGTCACTCAAGCAGCGATTTCAAAACGTTTGAAAGCAGCTGGATATATTTAAAAGCAATGAAATTGGGTTCCACATGAACTCAAGCCGAAGGCGGTTTTGCATGTCCGAAATGCTGCTGGAACGCCACAAAAGGAAGTCATTTTTGCATCGGATTGTTACTGGTGGTGAAAAATGGATTCATTACGACAACCCCAAGCGAAAAAAATCATGTAAGAAACCCGGCCAACCAGCCAAATCAACGGCAAAGCCGAATATCCATGGCGCGAAGGTAATGCTCTGTATTTGGTGAAATCCGATGGGTGTGCTGTATTATGAGCTGCTAAAACCGGGTGAAACCATCAATGGACAACGCTACCGAACACAATTAATCCGTTTGAAGAGAGCAGTTGTCGAAAAACGCCCGGAATATGCGACGAGACACGAGGCAATAATTTTCCATCATGACAACGCTCGGCCCCACAGTGGATGGGAAGTCTTACCCTACCCGCTTTATAGCCCAGACCTTGCCCCTTCTGACTACCATTTGTTCCGGTCGATTCAGAACACCCTCACTGAAATACGGTTCACATCAGAGCAGAATATCAAAAATTGGCTTGATTCATTTTTGGCTGCCAAGCCGGCGCAGTTCTTTTGGGATGAAATCCACAAATTGCCAAAAAGATGGGAAAAAGTCATAGCTTCAGATGGGCAATACTTTGAATAATACTTTTGTACATGTTTTTTCTTAAATAAACATTCAAATTTTGAAAAAAAAAAACGCATGAATATAGTTATACATATGCAAAAAATTTTGGAATAAATGGTGGCTATTGGTTCCTAGTATCCGCATCCGTTACAATGTTTTCAATTATACACTTACTTACTTACTTTCTGCTATAGTAAGGCGCAAACCTTGGCCTTAGATAACTACCCTCTCCAGTTAGCCCAACCCTTAGCTAAATGTCTCCAGTTACACACCTGTGCGCCGCACCTAAGGTCACGTCTTCCTCAACTAAGTTGCCCCTCCGGGTTAAATTCGAAGGCTGCGGACTGAACCATTTTTGGTCATTAGACCTACGTGTCCTATCCATCAAGTACGCAGTTTTCTAAGATCTTGTTGAATCTTCTCCTTCAAAGCTTATCAATGCTTTCGATAAACTCCATGCCATAAAGTAGGACTGGGATGATCAAGGTCTTATATGAAGTTTCCTTAGTTATTCGGAATAGGGCCTAACTATACAATTGCCTCTTATCACAAAGAAACAGCAATTGGCAACATTGATACTTCGTTTTACGTTCAACAGTTGTTGGAAATCTGCTAACAATTTGATAGCAGAGCCGAGGTAGACAAAGTCGTTTTCTACCTCGAAATTATAGCTGTAGGCTAAAAGTTGTACAGACTTTTGAAAGATTGTGCCCTCAGTGCTCACTTGTGAGTTCCCTACAATTTTTTCAAGTATGATGTTAAATAAGTCGTATCGGGTATCGGTTTGGATTTTCTGATTTTTTTCCAGGATCTGTCGTAGTGTGAAAATTTGGCCGATTGTGGACTTTCCTTGCCTGATACCACTATATTAAGCGTAGTTAAGGGGTGGATCGAGCAAACGATGTTGTGAATTTATTCATCAGGCTTACGCTCTTCCGACCAGATCTGAGAACTCTTCATAAGGTTTCTTTCAGCAGCTTTAATTAATTCAGCCGGTAAGCCAATAAGTTCATCAGCTTTGTCGGATTCAAGCTTAGCTTATTAATTGCTATCGTTTCGTCATTTTGGTCAGTTGGAGACGTCCAAGCGGAATATTCTTGTAGTTTTTTTCGTATTCTCAGTACCGACTGTGACTCTCCTACAAGCTTACCTTTTTCATCTCTAGTTTCTGTGTGGGTTTTGTTGCCTTGACACGTTCGTTGCTCCTGGAGTACAAACACTCAAATTGTTCGATTGTGCGCTGTTAGTGCTCAGTTTTATTTTTTTGGAGAAGCCGATATTCTAACCGTCTCTTTTGCTATTGGAGTTCTGGTTTAGCTGCAAGTGCTTGCCGGAATTCTTCAATTACCCATAGACTTTCTGGTTGTAGGGTGAAATCTAGCACATCAGTTTCAGCGATGACAGGTTGGCAGCATTGAAATTGGTCTTCGGGGCTTAAGGCTGATGGCTTAGGAGCTGTTGAGAGATTTCGAGATACGCGTTCGGCGAAGAGTCTGGCGGTTTCTTGTGATTGCAGCTTTTCTACAATTTGTACAGTAATCCTTATTTGTTGTGAAGCTTGGAAAATCTGCATTCGTACCTTGGCTGCAAAAAAAAAGTGATTTGAGTAAGTGGTGGCTTAATCAATCAATATGATTAAGCATTTCATGATGCGGGGAACGCCATGTTCCCTTGTGTATAATTTGATAAGGAAACCATGTGCTTGCTATAGTGATATTTCGTCTTGCTACAAAGCCAATAAACCGAAGTGCGCTATGGTGTCGTGTATGCTTATCAACTGTTCTCCTTTCCTATCCTGGCATTACAAACGTCTAGTTCGATGTTATTGTCATGTTTAGAATAGTGGTCGCAGAAACATTCCTCTAAGAAGGAGGTCATTCCCTTTACTAAGAGAAGACAATCACCAGTAATATAAAAAGCTGGATAGATTTTTTTGAAATTCGTTGAAAGCAAAACCAGCAAAAAAGCCTTCAGTAACACGTGGGGTTTTAAGCCCCACTATGCCAAAAGTGTAGTGGAAGGCGGTCGATAGAAAATTGTATCTCTTTAGTCTCACAATACTTAGAATGAGGCACTTGTGATCAACGCGATATGAGCATGTCTGTTTCCTAAACAAATGGAGTGTAAATGAAATCATAATTAAAGGTGATTATGTCTCCGAATATTAATTTTGACTAAGGATCCAGTTTTGGAATTGCTAATAGAGCTTGATGAAAAGTCAGATGATTACCAATGTGCAGGAATAGACGGATTCAAGATGGATGTTCACACAGAAGTCAACCATTATTATTGTTATGTATTAAACAGTTTTATTTATTTTTTTTTTTTTAATAATAACGACTGTAGAGTTATCCAAGGTGTTATTATGGCCACAAAAACTATATTGTTACCGTGATTGTTACTGTCTACTCAGACAGCTAGCCGTTGAAGTTCCGGGCTTCGCAGTAATAAGATCCATGCTAGTTATATATTATAATAAAGGCTGTATACAAAAAGTCATTGACGATAAAAGAAATTGATGAAGCCAACATACGCTGGACCAATACATGCATGATGGATATATGAAAGAATCATATGGCTGATCTACAACAAGGAAATGTCAGTGACATTTATAGTGCTTGACTAGCATTTGTATTCCTGCCAAAAACTTGAATTTCTACTGCAGATTTTGAAGAACACAGTCGTCTGTTTGCTGCCAGAAAAGTGACTTAAGTGAAGACTTACGACGATTGAGCTGTCTTTTTTCATAACTAAGTTCGACTGGGAGCCGATGTTTTTAGAGGCCATTATAAAATTAAGAACATGATTACTCCTCAGCGAAGAGATGGTTACTTCTTAGAGCAATATTCTGGTCATATCACATATCTAATTGTTTTTGAAATCATTATATTCAAAAAGGCCGGCTACTAACGGAGAAGACAATAATACCGAATTATAGCAGAAATATGCAGCGATAAACTTTATTTATGTACCCATGGTTTTATAGGTTATGGCTGCAGCAACTAAATGCTTACCATGGTGCTGGTTAATGCTGAGTTTAGGTGCTAAGATAGATTTCGTCACAAAAAGGTCTTGACTTTTCGAACCGTTGTGGTATCTTGGTGAGAAACCTCGTAAAGACCACAGTTGTACTTTTTTGAAAATGTATGAATTCTGGTATGCCAGTCATAATATCGTTCCGCAATGGAAAAAGTATAAGAGGAGGTATCTAGGCCGAGAGACTAATCATATAGTATTATTGAGGGTAGGAAAATTCTTCAGTGTAATTTACGCAGAGTTTCTCTCATAATAATTGCCAACTTACATGATATATGCCGTTGATGCTTAGAAGAGGAAGATACCGTACAAAATACTGCTTCTGGGACTGTGCAAGTTTATGCTTGAAGAGCTGGGAGAGCTGGATTTAAAGATGTTCTGCCACAGCACTGGATGACGACACATTGACAAGCCCAGAATTAGTGTGTTTAAAAAAATTTATCCATAATTGAGTAAATGCAAAATAAAAATATTTTTGATTTTAAATATCATAAAATTATTTGTATTTAGAACTCGTCTAAACACTTAAACTTGTTTCAGTTTCGTTTATTTATGTACACATTTATTATGTAGAGTGTATGTAGGTATTTTTAATTATATCAATCGTATCGGTCTTGTTAGAAAAGCCTAAAAGCATTTGATTTTTCGACAGCCCCGTCATCGACGTTCTAATCGATGTTTATTAATGGCATCCTTAGGTATTTTCGTGGCGTTTAATTCTTTGTATTTTTGAATTGTGTTAATTAATGGATACTTTGTAATGAGAGCACTGAAAGATTGGCATGCCACAAAGGATTTTTTTTCTTTGATATTGTTTTGTTAGTATGTTTGTTTATTTATGAGTTGATTGGATATATATTAAGATAATCTATTGAAAACAAACCAATCAATGGAATAGAGGATTAGGTACCAACAAATATGTAAGTATGTATGTATGTACATGTGTATATTGATTTATTGGTTCATAGACTGATACTAAATAAAAGGAGTGCTACGGTGAATTACTGTGATATACTTGAACATTTTTATTTAACACATGCTCGTCTACAAAAAGACTTGTGATGTACCGGCGGATATATTGTGTAACCCATTGATATGAATCATTTGTGAAGAATGATAGTTCAATGCACAGAATATGGAAAAAGTCTTTATACATAACAGAAGCATTAAAAGTAATCGTAGTCAATATGTCTCGAACTGTTTGGATAGAAAGACTTAGTGGGAGGAAAAAAGAAAAACTTAAGAGTTCCGAAGCACATAGATCTTATAAATTTCATGTAAGCAAGGATTGTAAGTATATATCTTTAAATATGTTCGTTGTTAATTTGTCTATATTACTGACTCTATATTATTGTATGAACTTAAGAAAATTGAACTGAGAAATTGATATGCATGAACATGAGAACACATACTCGTATTCCAAAAATTTAACTAGAAATGAGTAAGGGAAACAGTCGAGCAAAATTGCAAAAAGTAAAGCGTTTTCAATTGGCAATTTCTCTTTTGACTACAAGATAAATTTCCTTATTTTTCATAGTCAAAAATTTAACCTAACCTTTTCTACAAAAGCCAAGAATTTTTAAATTTGTACTCAATCATCCTAGTCACATTCTTTTACCATACTTCTCATTTATTTTTTTTGCGTATTTTGCTGTTGAGTGAATCAAACATGGCCTTCTTATTTAAAGTATTAAACTATTTAAAATTTCAAAAATGTTGAACTATGTTCTTAAAGAATGAATTTTTAAAGAATCCCGAATTCAATTTTTATAACTGTTTCCGTGTCGGGTTCTAAATACGGAAATTTTGTTATGACAGTCGATATGTAACATATCTTTCAGAATTTTATCAGATTCTTGAAAGGAATAACTCTGAATTGTATAAAATAAAAGTGAGAAAATAACGTACAGTACGGTACCTTCTTACTCTTACCCGAATTTTGCTCTATATTTCCTGAAACATCATTTTCATTTTGCACTTTTCGTGCTTAGTTGAGGATGTCAGACATCACTTTCCTCTTCTGCTTCTTGCTGTGCTGATATTTTTGACAGGTTGTTGATAGTGTCGATACCGATATTTTGTGCTTGACGTTGTGCCTGTACAATGGGAATAAGCTGATAATACGAAGTTTAATTGAAGTTAACAAGACAGAGTTCAAAGTCCATTCTATTCTAGTGTCATGAAGAATTTTCTATTGAATACACCATAGCCCTTTAGGATACTTTTAACAATTTGATAAAGACGGTTGCAAATAATTGTTTAAGTCTGACTTTGTTGACATCTAGGTCAGGCGATAGTTTTAAATCTGAGCATACGCGTCGTAGCATAAGATAAGTCTCATCTTCCTGGTATCAGAGTATTCAATAAGTTTGGCTACTGTCTTCGGTGATACCAACTCCTAGAAATTCGAATTTCAGACATTCTGCGTTTGTCTCGTAGCTTATGTTTATATCAATTTAATCTTGGTTGTATAATAGCCAAAATTTTAGATAGTTCAAAACAAAAAGACAGGTTGTTGGTCCTTTCTAGTCGCGTTATGCGTTTATTCCACACTCATAACCCCTGTATAGATGTTATCTCTATCGCCGACCTTTTTCTTTTCTCCATTTCCACTGGAAGAGTGACACTTTTAGTACCCCGTAGTACGTTTGTCCGTGTTTCTTCAGAGTGTATATCTTCTGGAACTCGTTTGAGGTTTTCGGCTTCTCGAGACAAGTCCTTAAAAAAGCACTCTGACTAATCACTCGTCTATTCTGATGTCTTTAAGCTGTAACAGGAAAAACCTCTCCGGTACTTTTCTCAACTTTCCAGACCAATTTACCCAAAGTTTCGTAGAAAAAGCCGGATAAGCCATCGGGTTCAAGTGATCTATCAACTTCTGGAACAGCGAGAATACCACAGGTAGATTGTGGCCATTTGGAGTACCACCTGAAGTAGTATCTACATATATTGTTAATCAAATTCCAAAAATAGACGTTATCCTATTATAAGAATTATTTGCCTGCTTCTATTCTTCCGAGATAGTGCCAGTTTATAAATTTAATTAAAAAAATTGTTATTACGAATGTAAAAAGAACTGGCAACAGCATTTTTACGTGTGCTATGCTTACTTGAATGTCGTCAAAGAACGTTAACTCAATCTAGTTGGCAATCACTAGTGCCCTGTTGGTGAAGTGTCTATTAAGTTTATTAAGGCCAATGTTACATTACAACAGTCATATTCATCCTTGATAATACCGACTTCTCTAATAGATTTCCAAAACCCTGAATTTGATTTATCAGATCTCAGCTAGGTATTGCTTTCTTCTATCCTTACGAATCAGACAGACGAATGGTTCAGACGATATTCGCTTTAAGTGCTTAAATTGCTTTCTAGATTGTCCCCATAACATCGATCATAAGGGGATCTAACTGGCTGAACCACAGTTCCAAGCAGCCAATTAACATCGCCAAGGAGGCGATACCGATCTCAGCGCGCAAAAGATCGATTGTTTGATGGACTGTGTGGCATAGCGCCATCGTGCTGAAATCAAAGAACGTCCAAGTACATGTCTTCAAATTCAGCTCACAAAAATTCAGTAATCATAGTTCTGTAGGGCTCACCGTTGACCGAAATGGCGTTTAGAAGAGCAAGAAATTGTCACTCGTGCGGAGTGACAAAATTTCGACAAAATTTTTTAAATAAAGATTTTATGTTATTCCTTTATCTATAATAATAGGGTTTTTAAGTTTTAATAATTATTAAACGTGGGGTGGCCGTGGTGTAGTGGTATATGCACAGACTCTTCAAGCAGAGGGTCTTTTCATAGAATTTGTATGTAGGATTATGAAAATCCTGTCGGCGTCAACTCTGACATAAAGGCATAACACTGATGTTGGAGTTGTTGCTGGCTGGGCTAAAATGTAACCAACTAACAACTAGCACGTACTAAGACCCACTGGTTGAGGATACACTGGTTCGTCCCGTCCGGTTTAACAACCACCTCTGGGAAAAATATCGAAACCTAATACACCTGAGTTTCGAACTACTACACCACCCGCCCGCGCCCTGGAGAAAAAGCCAGTAAAAGGGTATTCATACCCCCTCGGATTATAAAAAAAAACGCTGTTTTCACAGGGCTGCACCGTAATTATCGCTTGGAATCTAAAACCAAAATTAAAAACTTAAAGATAGTAAAATTTCTGGCATTGATTTATCCGAATATTACGACACAATCTCCCACTGACTTGCTTGCATTTACATTTTTCAAGAGGTCAGCCGGATGCATTGGGTTCATTTATTCCCACTATTCGGTCGTCGTCACTTTTATGGGTCAACATAAAAGTGATGACGATAAGAATTTACTCCACTCGTGTGGGTTTTCTGATTCCAATGTTGACATAACTGCCGTGATGAAAATGCGCCTCGTCAGTAAAAATGATTTTTCGCCTAAATTCGACGTCCAGTTCGAGCTGCTGTAAGGCCCAAATTGAGAATCGGTAACGAAGCCGATGGTCATTTGCCTTCAATGCTGAGTCAATTGGACTTTGTAAGTGAATAAGCTGGTGCGCGAAATGTTTCGTTATTGAGATCGATTACGGGTCGAAGTTTGAGGTGAACACTCTCAGCCGGAGCAGCCACATTCCCATCGGTGCGTATCGTACAAAGACGGCGACCGTAATTGTTGTAGGGCAAGCAAGCCAGCCTCACGATTTTTTGCACAACCTGCGTACAGCAGGCGCTGTGCGGGTTTCATTTCGGTCATAACTTCTTTTCAGTAAGCGCATTGTTTAGCCAAAACAGCATTCACTTTTGCAATAAGTTTGCAATTTTTCTCAACGTTGTTTAAGGGTAAAGTGATTCATTTCGTTGTGCGGAGGCATTTTACTGACTGACGACAAAATTTCCAGCGAAAAAGAGCTGTCAGTGTCAAAATAACATAAAATTCATAAAAAAACGTACTTCTATTTGGACCTCCCGTTACATACATATGTACATATACATTACCATTATTATGAGATTCGATTCAAATCAATTTTCGGTTGCTCGATCCGAAATCGAGTATTCTGTATTCTGACTTTTGTTATTGGTTATTTTAAGTTTGGACTGACTACAAATACAATATTTAAAGAAAAATTAGCAGTTTCTTCTTTTCGTTTTGCCAAACAAAACGCCATAGTGATACGATGATGCTGTGAATGCTACGAGTATTTATTTTACAATTTTACGCAAAGCGATTATTACTAAAATACTCATCAGACAATGTTCGCTAACAAAATATTTTAACGTTTACCACACGGCACAGCTGATTTCGAAAAATATTAGTTCACTAGATAGTGAACATTTTTCCTTCGAATCTTAGAATGAAACGCAGAATAAAGGTGCATATGTATGGTATGTATGCATAGGCGATTAAGATTACGGCATTGAGTAAAAAATTCGAAGGGATTTCATCCAAACTGGAAGAAACAGCATTAAAATCAATTTTGTATTGTATTATATAGTGCCGAAAAAAAGTTTTGAAAACATCGTAAAATATGTATACTTATTTTTTTAGCTTTGAAATATCGTATAGAAATGCACTATCTTATTCTGTAATCGACCTTTAATAAAATATTGATATATGGTATGGCAGAACTGAGACAAATGATCTACTACATTTGGTATGGAAACATAACAGTATTTGCTGCCAAAATTTAAAGTTCAACTGTTTTGAATAAAGTAAAGATCTTGGACAATAAGCAGTTGTGTAAAGTAGGAAATTCGTACCAGCTTGCGTTGTGCCGATATCGTACAACCAGACATTTTATTTAGTCATTTTATAGAATTTGATTTGAAATTAAAAACTTTCTATGGCTAAGATAAGTTCGCAGTGTTGAGTGCAGTCCAGATGCAGTGTTGAGCGTCGAAACCCAAAAGAAAACGAAAAGAAAATGGGTTAAGGAATGGCTCTTAAGATCACTGTATTCTGATGTTGAATTAGTGCAACATTTAAAAATTACGGAGGCCGAAGACTATAGATGTTTTTCGTATGAATACTGAACAATTTGAACTCTCGTGGCACCTGTAATAACAAAACAGGATAATTTAATGAGGTCACCAATATCTGCGGAACAGTATTTAATTTTAACCTTGTGCTCTTTAACAACTGGATGTGATTAGAGTATCAGCCCAGGTCATTGGAAAAATAGTGACAGAAATCTCACCATTTTTTAAAAAACAAAAGCAAATCGAAGTACCATAAAGAGGGCTCATAGACGCTGTCAGCAGACGATCCAGTGCATTTGGAATTTTCAATTTTTTTATATTCTCTGCTGAAAACTGTCCTGATATTCGCTATTCGCTTGCGCTCGTACTCCTTATCGGCGCTCGGATCTTGTTCCCGACATTTTTCCACAAGCACCTGCAGCGCCTCCTCCCTCAAAACTTTATTACTGAATTCGTTAGTATTCACCTCCCATAAACAAGGGAATGAACGGTATTGTTCTATAAAATTCGCCTGCTACAAAAACAGCCGAAACATAAATGAAATCGGTACAATTGTATGTACGAATACACACCATAAAATTTGCATACAATTTGTTGCATGCGACAGCGGTTGTACACTTAAAAGCATACGACCGTACAATAGTGGTACAACAGTCGGTTGTGTGGAAACACACAATACAATTGTATACAACACCAAATCTGTCCAACCGTTGGTATAGGGTTTTCCAATAGGGACTTGACAACTTTATTTTAATTTGTGAACGCACTCTTTCACTAATCGTTAAACTGTCTTTGTCAATTTATTCAGTAAACTCAACATTTTCATCGCAAAATCATCTTCAGTGACGAAGCTCATTTTTGGCTCAATGGGTTCGTCAGATTTCACGTGATTTAAATACCATATATACGAAGAGGGACTATTTCAAAAATCATAAAATACTTCCACCAGCGAAGGACAGTCGAGTGTGCACCCAAATCAGGTAGGTCGATATCAGAGGATATCGAAAAAAAAAATCAGAAACAACGATAACTGAAATCAACGCCGAATTAAAGAATAGGGGTATTGTGGAAGTAACCGATCGCACAATAAGGAATATATTGAAAGAAGGTGGACTATTCGGAAGATCTCCTTTGAAGAAGCCTCTTTTATTTAAAGTAAATATGATTAAGAGGCTCAATTTTTCTAAGGACCATGCTTTTTGAAAAACATTACGTGAGGCGACCTGGGCATGTTTTTCACGATCCGGAGTTGGACTTATTGTTCGCATAGATGGAATAATGGATCGGCATCGTTACTTGGAAATATTAAAAAACATTATGCTTCCATATGGTATTCTGAAGAAGAAATGCCAATTAGGTGGATTTTTCAGCATGACAGCGATCCGAAGCATTCGTCTAGGTTAGTTATAGCCGTCTCAATCTCCGAATCTAAATCCAATAGAGCACTTGTGGGAATACGTAAAAAGACAACTTCGTACCAAAAATACGTCTAACAAGAATGCACTCTATGAGGAAATTGCATATGAATGGCAGAACATCCCAGTTTCATATTGTGAGAAGTTGGTGGATACTATGGAAAGAAGATGTAGAGCAGTTCTCAAAGCAAAAAGGGGGAGCACCAAATATTAACAAAAACACTTGTTATTATTAAGAAATAAACACTTCTTTCTTACTTTTTTCCGTAAGATTTACAAGGTGTTATCTCAATTGTTGGTGAATTTTTTTTCTTTAGTTGCAGTACATCAATTTTCTTTTAAAATTTCGAAAAGAATACTTTAATGTATCTTTATGCCAAGTTTGGTCAATGTAAGTATAAGCAATTTTATGTTAGAACTGAGATTGTGAATCTCTAGACTGTTTGCAAACTTTTTTCCGACACTGTACATATACTATACACTATACATATGTATTTTAGAAAAAAGATGTTTATATGTTATATGTGCATATATGTACATGTAAGTCAACATACAAGGTTGTGTACTGAGCAACCTCTTCAACTTAATTTTACGAATCGCAAGTCCACTTATTATTTCAGTGGACATTTAAGAACACTGATTATTTTATCGCAAACATTTATTATAATAATTGATTTCACGCCAAGCACTAATAACACACGGTTTAGCTTCGTAGCGTTACAATAACAATCAGTTTCTTGTAACAGAGAACCAGACTTCAAATAGCTAAGTCAGGCTTATAACTAACTTTCCAGTTCCATTTTCCAGATTTTTTACGTAAACGTCAAAACCAAAACAGAGAAGATGTCTGTTGAAATAAAAAAGATTAATTTTTTCTATGTAGTACGAATAGTTTTTGATAGTGATAGCGCGGTCTATTTTAATCTCATTTCATTAAGAATTTCAAAGAGGAGAATTGTTCTGATTAATAATTTTTGTTCTCTTTGGTAATACACTTCACGGAATTAATACAGTAGTGAGACTCACATTACAATAAAGCAAGAATGGGGATGTTATTCACTTTTAGATCAGTTCCTGTATTGTCAAGTTGTGTGGTTATTTCTACAGGTATACAGAAAAAGAGGCAGCAGTTACAGATATTCTTCAAAATATCCATTAAATAAAGGGTTGAACTAACAGATGGTGTGGATATTGGCTGTCAATTACTGTCATTTACTGAGTTCAATGTGGTTGATCTTTTTGATAGATGTCATACAATCTTTGCCAATTTTAGTCATTGAGTCGTTTACCACGCAACAATGTTTGTTATTCAATTTGTCGAAGTAACATTGTGTAAAATTCGTGAATTTGAAATATATTTGGTATCGGGTTAAATTCCATATCAGCATGCTTAGCCAGCAGGTCCACGCCAAAACATCACTACTGTGAGCGATGGTGTTCGAAACCAGTCAAGCACCTCAATCAGTCGCCGAAGTTAACAATAGAGCCATGTTGGTCGGCTATTTTTTTATTTTTTTTCAGAGTTGAATGAGTTGGATCTGGACGATCTCTAGTTTCAACAAGATGGTGCTACTGCCTACATAAGCTATCAATCAATCAATTTATTGCGTACGAAATTTGTAGATCGTACGATACTGTATCTTATTCATAATTGCCATAGATTGAACTTTATTAGTCAATAAAATTCTACATTGATTTTACAATAAATGTGTGCTTAATTTAATGAAAAATTCCACAATAGCTGTTGATTCACCCTTTAATAAAAATCTTTCTACTTTTTTTGTTAATTTAAAATTGTTAACTGAATCATTTTTGCAGTTTTGGCCAAAATTATCTAATTGGATATAATGGGACGTGGAAAGTTTCTTACAGATGAGAAAAAAATACTAAGATTTTAGTTTATGAAGGAAATGGCTTGTCCAATCGGCAAATCCCTAAAAGATTGTCCGGATCTCCAAAAGTTGTTGATCATTTTATAAAGTTAAGTCAACAGTATGGCAGAACAAGGCGAATGTGCTCCAAAAAAGGAGAGAATCGTCAAAAAAAAGCAGATTGCTTAGGAGGCATGAAAATATATGCTTTTTGGAAACGTGTCCAACAGATATTACAACCCAACAACGGTCTTTACTAAGACACTCAAGAAATCTGCGCTGTTTGTCAAGAAACACATGTCCTGGACCATTGAATGGAGAAGGGCTATGTTTGGTGATTATGATGATGATAAAGGTTAGGTTAGGTTAGAGTGGCTGTTGGAAAAACTAAGTCACTTATGCCATCTAAATATGAAGAAAAGTTTAATTTGGATGGGCTGGATGATTGTCAGTGCTTTTGTTTTGACTTACGAGACAAACCTTTACCATAGACTGTATCCTATATATTTTTTTGTTGATTCATTAGGTAATATTGTGCACCCAAATTGTTCATATATCCTTGCTTTAATATAAAGTGTGACCAGATAATAATGATAGGAAAAAAAAAAATTTAAATAAAATAAAAACGGTGTGAGATATAACATTGATTTTTTTTTTTTTTTTTTGAGGCAACGTTTTATGTTGTAATGTGTGGACCAGCACATGTGCAGTATTTCAAGCGGTAGGTCAAATTTTTGATGACTCGGTCAAATATATGCGGCGTTATTCTGGTAAAAGCATGTTGAATGTTGGCCTCGAGCTCGTCTAGGGACTTGACGTAAATGATGGCATTTACCGCCATTTTGTTGGAGGCATAGCTCGGATATATCAATGTTTTCGAGCCTTGACTGCTGAAAGTCGATTAACATCGCTCTATACCTGATACCATTTCCTAAGGTCCGATGATGCCGCCGTGCCATAAACCGCATCAAACAATCCAAACAATCTTTATGGATGCATTAATGTTTGGCCCAACACTTGTGAATTGTGTTCGCTTCAATAATGGCAATTTTGTTTCTTGACATAGCCGCTGTTCCAAAAATAGGCTTCGTACGAGAAGATGATTTTTTGGTCAAAATTCGGATCGCCGGCCAACAATTCCAGCGCACAATTATGGAACTCATGGCGTTGTCAATGTCCAAACGCAAAATAAGCCGAGTTAACCCTCTGGGAATGTCCAATTCAGCTGATCGGCGCCGAATCGACATTTCTGGGTCTTTTTCGATACTGGCCGCTACGGTGGCTTAAGATCCAAAAGAGTGTACTCACGCTCAAATTTTCCCACGGTTTGGCGAATTTCATGCACACTGAAGTCATGATTACGACCGACCTCACGACAAAATCCACGTTGCATATTTCCAACTGAGGCGGAACTTTTTTAATAATTGCCGCACATTCGGCAAGCATTAACCGATGCATGATGAAATGGCAAACCTAACTGAATATTTTGACGACTGAATATCATTGGTAAAATAAACTTATTTATAAAAATAAGATTCAAAAAAATATTTTTTATGAGACATGAACCTGTGTCCGGTGCAGCGAAACATTACCTACAATAATACCTTATTCAGCAATAAATTTCTTTTGTCCATGCAGTGCGTGTGCTGATGGTGCAAACAATAAAGTTGCAGCGCGTGTGTTGATGATGCAAAAATTGGTGTGTTAACTTGTAACTTTGAGAGCTCCTGAAACATAACAATTGGAAACGTTTTGAATAGCGTTTTCGACTGTTTTTTTTTAAACAGAAAGACTTGTGTCACTTTAGTCAACAAAGTTCTTATTTATATTTTAGGTTGAAATATTATTGATACCACAATAACAATATTCAAAATCCTTCCACGGAACCACTTGCATTGGTTGATGTGGTGTTCCCAAATTTCGGAACTTTTTCTCCAATTCGGCCGATATTCCAGCAATCTCACGCAATGTAGCCCTAAAGAAAAAAAGATGCTGAATAGCACAAGCGAAATGCCTAGTTGAAAGGGCTACATACTAAACTTCACCTTCAATAAGTCGGTTATGGCACGCGCTGTGCGTTAAATGACACTATCCTGTTGAAACCACATATTCTCCAAGCCTTCCAGTTCTAATTTATCTTAAAAAAGTTGGATAAAAAGAACGATAATGGTTTCTATTAACTGTAACCGATTGGATCCAATCTCCATGCGCCCATGGTACCAATACTGGCGGTTTTTTGAAGCTATTTTAGTTACGTGAAGTTATAACCTTTGCTCAACGCGGGTAACCATTTTAGTGACGAGTTGGACGCACCACGGCCATGTAAATCCACAAGGTCATCTTTGGTTGAAGCCTCCATTTCTTTCCAACGGTTTGGCTGCAGGCATAGAAGGTGACACATGCCTTTCTTACTCTGTGTTCGATATGTTGCTTCCAGTTAAGTCTTGGATCAAGCATGATATCCAGATACCTAGCGCTGAAGAATAGTGTGAGCAGTTGACCATTAATACAGAAAATGAAAAAATTAAGTAGTTTTGTTTTAGTAGGGAATACCACCAGCACAGTTTTGCTCAAGTTGACATCAAGGCCACGTCAACCGCATGTGCGACCATTTTCGTCCTTTCTCTGTCTAGTTTTACAAGTATTTTATTCATAACCATTAGTCATAGTAGAGGAGAAATAACGCCGCCCTGTGGCGCCCCTCTATGAGCGAATTTTGTTAAATGACTGTTTTCTAGTGTCGCCTAAATAATTCCTGTTCTGAGCATAGAGATCTTCCATCGAATAATAAATTCTTCTATGCCCAACTCGATCAGAGATTTGTGAATAGGATCAGTGCACTATACGTTACTAAAAATTCCCTCTATGTCTAGGAAGGAAGCTAGGATATATTTTTTGTAGTGTGTGAATTTTTCAATTGTTCGCACCTCGTGAAGACCCATTTCCGTAGATCTTCTTCTGAGGTAGGCGTGCTCTAATTTGGATATTGATAACTCTTGTAGGGTTTTAAAGGTTAAACTAATTGACCTGAAATTCTTTTAGGGCTCTTGCCGGCTTTTACATGCCTTCGGTATAAATAGAGTAGGGTACGTGGTTCAGTATTAAATAGCTTCCTAGGAATGACGCTGGCCAAGCTATTGTAAGATCTTGCGTTCTCTTTGGCAAGGTAGTATGCCGTCACGACCCGAAGACTTGAACGAGGAGAAGCTGTTAAAAGGAAATCTTTATCTCGGAGATGATTGAGAGAGAGACTGAGATGTCCCGGGTTTCGTACTAACCTCACTACATCCAGGAAAGTGTGTTTTTACCAGGAGTTCCAGAGTCTCCGCAAAGGAATTCTGTCCATCTTCTTAGAAAGGAGTCCTTGAGGGTTTCTATTGAGTGGCATCCTGGACATGAGACTTTTTATACAACTTCCATTGCCAACTCGAAAATTTTTACCTTTGCCTCATTTTCTTCCATTGCTGTGTTAATTTGGGTATGTTTTTTTAGTTTTGTCCTAAAGACTTGGCCAAATTTGATGCAGTTGATTCTTTTACGCTTTCTTAACTGTTTAGTTTTCCCGGGCTCAAGACTCAAATCGTAGAGGATCCATTTGCGACTTTTTTTTTGAGTGTAATATCTAGGACTTCTTTTCACTTACTGCAAGTTTACGTACTAGGAAAGACAAAGGCTAAGGTCGTGCTCTTATTGCCGACAGGTAGGTTAGACGTTAAAAGAAAATCAAAATGTGATTCGCGTCTTTCATTATCTTCCGTGCTTCTCTCTACTGCACACCTCGCAGATCGTCAAAAGGTTGTCCTTTGTTATGGTGGCTGTCAGCTACTTCACTTCCTCTGGCGGTCCTGGTCTCTCATAAGCTATGTATGCTGATGAGAAATATGTTATTTGATTCGCACACCCCCAAACTTAAATCGTTTGAGCTTAGTTTGGGACATAAAAAAGCACTAATATTTTTCGTTGCCATCAGTAGCCTGATATTTGTAGAGCAGGTTGTATTGTTTGTCTTAAAGCCCCTATATGACCGAGTATCTCACCCAGGGATTCTGGATAATGCCGATTCAATATTTTCCTCCCTAAGAAAACTTGCAGATTACAGAAAGAATACGTGGAGTGCCTCAGATTAGTCTGTATAACTTTCAGTATTATGGGTTTTGTGCCCGATCACCAGGTCCTCCAACAACTTGTTGGTTTTGACGTCCTCAGGACCATGACTCAGGAGTGACAGGAAGGACTTGAGCTCGGCATGACTGATGCCAAACCTAAGTTCCTGCACAAAACAATAAAAATTAATACTCACTATATCTTGAACGATTTAGAAGCAACCCATGACAACACTTTTGGAAACTAACTGTACGGAGGCATATCAAGTGCAAGTATCCCTGTTAAACATTATAAAAATGGAGAATTCGCAGACACACGTCTCGGTCTAGAAAGCCCTTGACTTTCTCTTGAAGAAAGTCTTGAATAAGGATGCGTTCACATATAAGAAGAAAACTTTAATCGACTTAAAAACCTACTAGTTAACATGTTAAACCGCGACCTAAGCAAGCAAATCTTCACTGAGCTACAAAACATTCTAAAAATAAGTAAAAGCAATGATTTATTTCGTACACATGTTAACATTTTTAAGATTTTCTTTCTTTCTTACTGTAAAAAGACCTTCATTGGTTTAAATTTTGAGTTCCAAACTACCTTCCACTGTTTCACTGTCTGTTTGTAACACTTTATTTTAATTATTTGATAATGATAAGTATATGCAACGTGCGTGTTACATGCAAATAAGCACTTGAAGTATGAAGAGATACTTATGGTACCCGCTACATTCAAAAACTGCTCCCATCTAAAACTTAGAACCTAATAAAAGTTAATTGCTGTAATTATCGTCAAACAACAATAAAATTATATTAAATTAGGTGTAAATTGAATGAAAAGTGTTAAATGAATTTACTTTGAAGAAAACAGAAATAGGAAAACCATCAACACTACGAACAAGAGAAATTAGTGAAACCCTATACACATATTTCAACAACCGAGCAATCTGTTTAAATTTTACCCTATTTATGCAACTCAGAAGGAGCAATTTCTTTGACGAGTAATACGAGTAGTACGAGTATCTTTGGAGGAAGGAGTTGAGTGTTTATGAACACTGATAATGATATGTACATATGTACATACGAGCATGTGGGAGTAGTGAAGAAAAATCTACCAAACCTCTGTGTTTCATAAATAGATATAAACATAAATTCGTCACATTGAAAACTATGTTTGTTGTGTAAACATCTGTAGTGCATTTTCTTAAATGTTCCTTCTACAAAGTTCTACTGATTACAAACCTTTCTTTTTATTTCTAAGATGAAGTCTTTATTTGTAATAAGTTATATGTTAAGGAGGTTAAATAACCGATGTATCATGAACTTCAATAAATATGTACTTGCAGTTAGAAAATTGAATTAATTTAAAATATGTCCTGAATTGCTATTAGCAAAGTATGATTTTGATTAGGCCTTATTGGCCTTTAACATGTCCATGAAAAGTCCCTCAGAAGGAGAATCTATGATGAGAAACTTTCCTCGATCGAAACGCTGTAGCGGTGACAAGTCTAGTTATGGCAACATATACAGTATAGAGCTAGGTTTACGAGTATAAGAATTATTCAAGTTTTTAAAAAGAAACCGTGCTCTTTATCGACTAAGGACACCTATCATATTACTTAATTGGATTTCCGACTCCAATAACCTATAACCTCACCAGTTTCAGTTTCAGTTATCACGTAATTGTAACTTAAATTACAAATTTTACAGAGATATGGTATTTCACTACCTTACTACTGACAATTAAAAAATTAGTGAACAATTATTAATGTAAATATAGGCTTAAGAAAAAAAAACTACTAAAAAAATTTTCATTAAATAGTTCATTGTGTTAGATTCTATCTAAGAAACAACAATTTGGTTTCATTACAATTAATAGCATTATATGTATATTATGTATAATGAAGGAACAAAGAAACAAAGTTAATAAATAAATAAACAATTAAATAAATTAATTAAACGAGTATATAAATAAGTAAATAATAAATAAATAAATAAACACATGCATGAATAAATAAGTATGTAAAAAATAATAAATAAATAATTAAATAAATAAATTGCTTAATAAATAAATTTGTAATAATTAATTAATAATTAGTTGTTGAGAGCTGAAACCAATTTATTGCTAGACATGCTATATAATATTTTGTACTTTTCATTCAGTTTGGCAATGCGGTCTTTTATTTTTTCAACATTAGTTCTAATATGCAGTTCGTTAGTAGTCAGTGGGAACCGATGAAATACCGAACATTGTGCTTCGACATCTCCCACTAGAAGCGGTGGACATTGCATATTATCCAGCGCATTGGAAAACTGCGGTGGTACATCCCATTTCCAAAAGGAATAAAGATACTTCCAATCCAGCGAATCTCCGCTCGATCAGTCTTCTTCCAAACATCAGTAAGGTTTTCGAGAAGGTGATCAATAGAGTCCTGACTAAGTGGGTTGAGGACAAACATATAGTTCCGTATAATCAATTCGGTTTCAAGGCGGGGCATGATATCAATTATGCTGCGTCTAAACTGGTTTCTGATATCCAATGGAACAAAGGCAAGAAACAGTGCACTGGTGCCTGTCTGATTGACTTGGAAAGGGCCTTCGATACCGCATGGTTAGATGGACTCTTTTTCAAGTTTGACAGGTTGGGCATTAGTAAATCACTGCTGTATATTCTTTTTGATATGCTCTCCAGTAGACAGTTCTTTGTGAAGAATGGCGATGTGACTTCTGCTGGAACATTTAACATTAAAAACGATCTGCAACAAGGTGCGGTAAATTCGCCGATCCTGTTCAACATTTACACAAGTGATCTGATAGGTTCACTTCACACTATAGATCGGGTTCAAAGATTGAGGTCATTAATACACTTTTGCAACGTGACTTCGACAAAATTAAGCGATATTGCGACGACTGGAAGTTGAAAATTAACTTTCAGAAGTCGGAAACCATTCTGTTTAGGACGCCTTTGTCTGGGGCCTCTAGGGATACCAGAAAGAACTGGCAAAAGTTCTCTATCGTAGGACAACTTGGACAGCCACTTGCTTGTCGAAACGTAGTCAGATACCTTGGGATCTAGCTAGATCAATATCTGTATTTTAACAAACATATAGATGTTGCTCTGGCCAGAGCCAAAGGTGCTTTTGCCCTTACAAAGAGACTGTTTTATAACAGCCAACTCGATGCGAGGGTGAAGGTGATCTGTTACATGGCCCTTATCCGGCCCATGCTCGTATTTGGATGTCCTGTGTGGTTCAACGTGAGAGCAAGTTTATTGGAAAAGATTCGGGTGTTTGAGAGGGCTTGTATTAGGACTTGTCTTCGCTTATACAGAACACCAGAATCTGAGTACATAAAATTCTATGGTAATGAGGTCTTTTACAATAGGGCGAACCTAATAAGAGTGGGCAATTTCGTCATTAAGTTGACTCGAAGGCATATTGCAAGAGCAATGACCTCATCGAACAACCTGATCTCCGGGGCTTACTACCCTAATTATATGTATCACGAGAGTGTTCGCTTTAACGGCTTTATTCCTCCAGAAGCGTTTCTCTACCTAGATAGTAAAGGTCTGATCCAGGACAGATTGGCGGTGTCGCTAATCTTCCACGTCGCTCGAACAGCTGCGGACAGGTGACTCAACTACGACAGAGACGTCGCACACGGCAGTGCGGAGCGTCTCCGGTTCAGTAGGGCGGTAGGGAGTCGCGACCAGAGGGATGTTTCTCAGCAGCACTAACAATTTTGGTGGCTTTTTGAGGGAGAGGATGTTTCGTCGTCGAATTCCTCCAATACTTGGTAGCTTCATGTGAAGCAAAGTGGGTCGATTAATAAAATAAAAACCAAAAAAAAAAATTTTAAAAAAATATTGTAGAAAATGAAAAAAAAGAACATATATACATATATTTGTATATTAAGTATATATATTTTTTGTATATATATATATGTGTGTGTGTATGTATGTATTAGATATAAGTAGGTTAAGTGGATTAAGATTTAGTTTTAAGTAGTTTGTAGGATTTTAGTTTTATGTTTTATAATAAAATAAAAAAAGTCAGGTCACTAAATTTTTTTTTGTGAAAAATGTTTTCTTAGTTTTAATTATAATGAATAGAAATATTATACTATGTTAGTAAGATACGTCGAAAGACAGAATTTAAGCGTTAGGTTTAACTTAGAGTGCTCGCATGGGGCCAGTAAGTTAGAATAAGATAATTTTAAGTTAATTAAGCTAATTTTTAAGCATTTTTTTGTCTAGCAAGTAAGAGTAAATTAAGTGATACAATAAAAATGCATACAAACTAAAAAAAACTGCAGTTCGTTAGTAGAGAAGTACCAAGGCAGTTTCCAAATCAGTTTTAATATTTTATTTTGTGCTCTTTGAAGTTTGAGGAGATGACTTTTGGCACAGTTCCCCCAGACTGGATATCCGAAACAAAAAATTGACTGAAAAATGATTTTGAAAATGATCATCTTATTTTCTATGCTCAAATCTGACTTCCGATTTATTATATTGGTCTTATTTATCGTTTCTTTAATATGCAACCCGAAATTTAATTGTTTGTCCAGCTGTATCCCAAGATATTTGACATTAGATTTCCACTCAGTAAAAACATTATTTGTAGAACGGTTGTTGTTTGGCAAGAAACAAGCTTTTCTCTTACGCGTAAAAAAGATAGCCTGAGTCTTTGAAGTATTAATTTTAATCTTCCAATTGTTTAAATAGGTTAGTAGTGTATTTATAACAGATTGTAAATTGGTTTCAATATTGAAACCAATTTCATCTGAACAGAAAAAACAAGTATCATCAGCGAATAGTGCGATTTCATAGTTAGAGAGTATTGGAAGGTCCGACAAATATATATTAATTAAAAGTGGTACAAAGACGGAGCCTTGGGGAACACCTGCTCCTAGCTCTTGGACATCTGAAAGTGTACCATTAACAGAAACTTTGTATTTTCTTAAAAGATTTTTTTTTTATATAATCGTCGCTCGCTCAAGGAGTTTTTGTACCCTTAAAATGATCGTACACAGCGCGAGCGAAGGAAATTTAAGCAAGGAAAGACAGGTACCGATGCACATTGTTTTTAAATGTTTGCAAGTTATAGCGACTAGGAAACACAGAGGTCGGCAGGGCCTTCCATAAGCGAGTTGTACGGCTTAGGAAAGCCCCAAAAATGGGCTTGAGGGTATACTGATGAGCATTCATAGCGAGACGGGTGTTACGGTTGAAAGTTTGAATGGGCGGAATGCATCTGCCGATTTTAATGGAGCAGTGGTGGTGGAAATAGCGATAAAACAAAGTGAGACAGGAGACAAAACGTCGGTGTTCGAGGGTGTTAATTGATTGACTGATATTAGTATCACCAATTAGTTTTATCGTGCGGTTTTGAATCCTATCTAGCAGGTGCAGAGAGGTTTTAGGAGCACCTGAACAGATGTGGGCATTGTACTCCAGTGTTGGGCGGATAAGTGCCTTATATATTGTGGCCAGATCAGATGGTGTAAAATATTTCTTACATCGCTTGAGGAAACCTAGACATTGGCGACATCGAATACGTGGTCATTCCAAAGGAAGTTGTTACTGATACACACACCGAGAATGGAAAGTTTATCGATTTCGACGACGCAAGTGCCATTCATGGATAATGGCTGGGTATTTGAATTTCGCTTTAATGAATGCATTGGGTTTTAGAAGCATTCAATTCCACTCGGTTGATAGTTCCCCAATTGGTTATGCTGTTAATATCGGAATTTTATGAGCTTAGCATACGCTGCCGTTCCCGTTCTATAGCCGAAGAGCAGGGGCGTGAGTCCGGGAACGAATATGAGAAGCAGAGAGTGCTGTCATCAGCAAAGGAATAAATTGGATTAGAAGTAGCAGACAAGAGATCATTAATGAAAATTAAAAAGAATGTCGGAGACAGAACGGAGCCCTGGGGCACACCAGCATTTATTTTGTGAATATCAGACTTGAAACTCCAAGACAATTTGAATTGAACGTTCCGAAAGGTAGTTTCTAATCCATTGAAGAAGAGAATCATTGATCCCAAGAGCACGCATTTTCGACAAGAGAGCCTGATGCCAAACTCTGTCATATGCCTTAGAAATATCAAGTGCAACTCTCTTGCTTTCGCCAGATTGATGTACGCTTTGGTTCCACTTCTCAGTGAGACATGCTATCAAATCACCAGTGGACCTGTTGCTACGAAAACCATATTGCCGGTCATTGGTGCAATGGGTCTGTAGGAGGATAGAGAAGAAGATTCGCCTTTTTTAGGGACGGGCTGGACAAATGCTGTTTTCCATCTGCTCGGAAAGAGTCCTAAAGAGTAGGAATAATGAAAAAGTTTACGCAGTGGTTTTGCCAGCGTGGAAGAACACCTCTTCAGAAGAAGGGGAGATATGCCATCTGGACTAGCGGATTTATGCATGTTGAGATCTTTAAGTATTCTTGCTACTACACGAGTGTGAATGTGGATTTGTCCCATTGTAGATTCGACGCACTCAAGTGTAGGTGGGGACAAAGCACAATCTGGAAGTGTTGAGCTAGCCGCAAAGTGTGCAGCAAGCAGATTTTCCTTGCTCAAAGAACTGACAACTGGAATGTCATTGTAAATGAGCGTTGGGATGGAGGATGATGCAGAATTTCTAGTGTTTTTGACAAATGACCAAATGACAGATGCCTTTGGGACATTGCAGTATTTTTTGCCTCAGGAAAGACGTTGCAGTCATTTCTGGCTCGTTTAAACTTTTTTCGGTTTAATAAAGGATAAAAAGGATTGAATTATTTTTATTAAATAGAGCGGAAAGTTGAGCATAAACGTTTTATGTAGCAGGCCATTGTGCCAAACTGTGTATAAGGCTTTCTCAATATCAAAAAGTACCAAGCCTGTACTTTTTTTCAGCAAAAATTGACTTCTGACATGTTTTACAATGCGGTGAACTTGGTGCACGAAACTGTGATATTGCCTGAATCCGAATTGTTCAGGAGGTAACAAATCAATGAGGTTAATGTGCGAGAGTAATTTTGTTTTACTTAACCGTTCAAGGCATTTACCTAGTGAATTTAGCAAGCCAATTGGCCTGTAACTATCAGCAAAACAGGGTGCTTTTCCAGGTTTTAAAATCGGAACTACTTTAGCTGTTTTCCACTAGTCAGGAAAATATCTCAGTTTCAAACATCTATTAAAAAGTTGCTGAATGAATTTAATGCCCATTACAGGCAAGTTCTTCAAAAATATTTTTTTAACGCAATCAAAACCTGGCGATTTTTTATTTTTTAAAGTGGATAATACATCAACTACATGTCATCTAGAATAATGATATCCGTGTTTGGTCCAACATTATTTGCATTAAAGTTATTTATTGATCGTTCAACTATCGATTCTGTATAACAATTGTTTGAACCATTTAAATTTGTGAAGCTGTTAGCAAATGCATTTGAAAGAGCATTCGACTTTTCAGAAAAGGAGATCATTACAGGGCTCCCAACTTTAAGCGCAGGCAATGCACAGTTTTTTTTTTTTTTTTTTTAATTTCCTTTTTCGAATTTTTGGAGCTTTTGGTTCAAAACCTTATTTTTGTAGGAAGAGATAATGTATTTTAAACCGGCATTAAGGTACTTCATATCGTGAAGATGTTGAATGCTTTTGGTTCTAGTCCACTAGGATCTACAACCATTCCTTACCTTTATAGAATTTAATATATAAGATGGGAGGTTGTTGCCAAACTCACGAGATCTGACTTTTTTTGGTACAGCTTTATCCACTGCTTCAAAAACGAATTTAGTGAACTATTTAACAGCCTCATCAATGTGAGTTGTGCTGTCAGAAAAAGGTGTAAAAGCGTCCAAATTGCTCAGCTTCCGACTGAGATTTATTTTAAAACAGGACCAATTCGCGTTTTCGTAATCAAAAACCAAGTTCGGATTTTGTACTGGAGAGAAAGGAATATGTAAATTTACTGGAAGATGATCAGAGCTGAGTTCATTGTAAGCCATAGGTTGGTCAAACAGATTGTTCGAATTCGTTAAAAGGTATTCCAACGTTGAAGGGTTAGATTGAGCATTTGAAAGATTATAGAATAGCAATATGTTACCCCACGCATTTGCTTTTATACAACCTTAGGTTCTATGTCTGCAATTTAAGTCCCCACCAACTAAAAATGTTCCATTAATATTTATCAATTTACGTAGATCATAACTAAACCCAAAACGCTTACGGGTTGATGAAGTACTACCAGGAAAATATACAGAAAAAATTTAAAGTAAAAGACTGAATAGTATTTCAATGCCAATAATTTCAATTAATTTCGTATTAAGTACAGGTAGTAATTTATGTTGTATTGATCTTAGTACAACAACAGCAACTCCACCTCCTCTTCTATCTACCCGATCCAAGCTATAACATTTGTAGTCTTTATTACTTAAATTATATCTAGGCGTTAACCATGTTACTGTAATAAACTTACATGTATGTATAATACATGGGCTAAAAGTCCGTTTGTAAGAGAGGAAACCACTTGAATTAAATCCATACCATTAGTACCAGTTAGTACTAACCAACCTTCAAAAAATACGTGTTTAAATTTGACAGCTGTCGGACGATTAGTTCTTGAGATATAGCGATGTGAGTGAAGCAACTTTTGTTATTGTGAAAAAAATGGATTCAAAGCAATTTTGTGTGTTGATTTATCATTGCTTTTTGATGGGAAAAAATGCAGCCGATGCAAAGAAATGGTTTGATAAGTGTTACCCGGACTCTGCACCAGTAGAACGAACCATTCGCAAGTGGATTGAAAAATTTAAAAGTGGTCATACAAGCACCGAAGATGATGCACGCAGTGGACATCCAAAAGAGGCTGTTTCAGATGAAAACATCAAAAAAGTCCACAAATGATTACGAATGACCGTAAAGTGAAGTTGATCGAGATAGCTGAGGCTCTGAAGATATCAAAAGAGCGTGTTGGATATATAATACACGAATATTTGGACATGCGAAAGCTCTGTTCAAAGTGGGTGCCGCGTTTGCTCACAGTCGACCGAAAACAACAACGTGTTGATGATTCAGAGGAGTGTTTAAAGCTGTTCAACCGCAATAAAGCCGAATTTTTGCGTCGGTATGTGACAATGAATGAAACATAGCTCCATCACTTCACATCAGAGTCAAGTCGGCAGTCAGCTGAGTGGCGAGCAGGCGACGAACATCGTCCAAAACGACCAAAAACTCAACAGTCGGCTGGCAAGGTTATGGCATCCGTATTTTGGGATACACATGGAATAATTTTCATCCACTATCTCCAAAAGGGGCAGACTATCAACAGCGACTATTACATTGCGTTGTTGGAGCATTTGAAGGACGAAATCATAGAAAAACGGCCGCATTTGAAGAAAAAGAAAGTGGTGTTTCATCAAGATAATGCACCGTGTTACAAGTCGATGAAAACGATGGCAAAATTGAATGAATTCGGCTACGAATTGCTTCCACCCACCCACCGTGATCTCCAGATTTGACCCCCAGAGACTATTTTCTGTTCGCAGACCTCAAAAGAATGCTCGCCGGAAATAGATATAAGACCGATGAAGAAACAATCGCCGGAACAGAGGCCTATTTTGAGGCTTCACCGAAATCGTACTACAAAACTGGTATCAAAAAGATTGAAAAATCGTTTCAATCAGTGTATTGCCCTCGAAGGCAACTATATTATCAATATAAAAGTTGAATTTTACAAAAATTTTGTCTTTTACTATAAAACGGCACTGACTTTTCAGCCCATGTGTTATTATGTTTACTCAAGTAAGCAAAAGCTTCTACAGATTTATGGCGATTACGTTTAGCATTCCAACATGTTATATTCAAACAAAAATGCATTATTTTTCTTGATATAAGAACTTAATAGCTTATTGTGCAATGGCAATAAACTGCTCTTCTCTGGAGTTGCATTTACCTAAGAGCGAAATCATCTCAAACGTGAGAGCGTTTAGTTCTTCAATCATAAAGAGCTGCATATTACTCTTTGAATTGGTTCTGTTGTTAGTGATCATCCAAACATTCGGAGTTGTGTTGTAAGTTTTTAAACCTGGCACAACGGATGTCTTGTTTGGTGTACGTAGTGGGGGAAAGTCCGTAGTACTCGGAGTAAAAATCTGCTCACTCGTTCATACTTGATGAGATTTGTTTCGAGGAGCAAACCGCTCACGAATTTCAAAAAATTTTTGTCTGCCACCCATGACCAGTCGGTTGACTTGTGTGAATCACTGCAGTTGGCGCATTTGATGTTCTTTGAGTTGCATAAGTTTGTTCGATGGTTCTCAGAGCAAATAGCACAGCAATTTGGCAATTTTTTTCTCCATGCCCATAAATTTGGCAATTGTAACGCACTTTGCGCGCAAAGTCCCACTTGATTTGAGTTCTGAACACAGAACGAAAATTGCGATTTAAATCTATTAACTTTATAGAACCAGATTCTAAGTACTATATATTAAATAAAAAACGCCAACAAACTTGTCTTGTTTTTTCTTAATTATTTTAATGTTTTGACACTTAAGGCCGAGTGAAATTAATTCCTTTTTAAGAGTATCCACATTCATTTCACCAAGACCATACAACATGACTTTTAACGCCCTTGAAGTTGGAAGGTCGTGGGCGAAAAATTGATTTTTTTTCGATATTAAATCCGTACAAATACTGATATGTGTATTTGGTTACTTTTATGGAGAACGCAGATGGAAGAATTTTTTATTTTTTTTGTTATAGTTGGAGAAATGATCTTGTTACACTGGATTTCATTTTCTGAATCGCGTAAACATTGCAAGGGTGCAAAATAATTACTACTAGAGTTATTAGCTCCGGAGTTCATTTTACGACTTTTTGATGTTGAAGGCAAATTGTCTTTAACTCACGGGGACCTTACTCTCTTACTAATTTTTAAATAAAGCTAGATACCGCACAGAGGAAATCAATAACTTGACGCTTGATCGACTTGAAACAACAATTCGAACTGACATAACCTCACGAGAACAAGTTGCAATCGAAGTTGCAGGCTATGCCAAGAAAATTGCCTAAAACAGAACAGAACCTTATATTGAAAACATTTGGACATAAATAAAGTTAATGCATTCCCATGCGGGAATAAAACAAAAAACCGAACGAGGAAGCTTTAGTCTCCTACCAACTGTTCGATTTACTAAGAAAAAACTCCGAGTTGATAAAATATACTATAGATTGTATATTTTCAATCCTAAATTTTAACCGCACGGTCACAAGTCAAACTTAAGACTAAATTAATTCTATCCAAGTTTTTCCCTATTCACATCGGTTCAGGTATCTAAGATCCAGACTGCTGAATCGGCGAAATGTGTCAGGGCGTATGTAAGATGTTCGGTGCAGTATGCATTATACTTGATCCTATTGCACTCGCTCAAGGGAACCTGTTCGCACCTGAATAAACTGATTCAGCGAATCTGCAATGATTCGCTATCATGCTTATATGACCTGAACTGCATGTGCCGGGTTAAATCCTCACCTTTAAAGATTACGTAACGTAATTCAAATGTGACGTCAAAATCTGACGTATGTGCTTGAACCACGCTACTCTCTATGTCCTTACTTACAGGTGGTACCACTATTGATGGAATGTCGATGCTTTAATCCATCTTTTGCCAGATGATGAAGGCCATAGAAACAACCAGCGTGAAAATTAAAGCGTGGGTGATTGAAGAGATCACAAGCTTGTGGGTCAAGTCCCCAAGTCGTTCTATGTTTCCGATGCTAATGCCATGGACGTACTCCAGATCAACCACCTGTGCCCGGTTCGTAATATTCATAAGTGCGGGAGGACTTGTAGATTCATGGTTGTGAAACTAGGAAACGTCCTGTTATTCAGCTGGACCATTTCTTTACTAAACTAAATAATATAGGTGCCTTTGATAGATTTCGAAGTATTGCCATATATCAATAGGCCATCAAAATTTGTCACAGGTATCGTATTATGTTTGATTAAGTCAATGACCTCCCGGTTGTTGGATCGGAAAGTGCATGAAGCTTGTTCTCCCTTCAAAAGTCAATCCTCATTCCTCAATCCTCTTCGTTGAGCTTCCTAAGTGCGTTCTCTTCGCATACTGTCAGATTGCTGATGGAAATGCAATTTCCCAAAATCTCAAACGTGTCCCTGTAGGTGTCTAATATTCTACTGAATCCAAGATGAAGCTGACTGTCGTTGATGATGATGATGACGACCGGATTAATAGTAAATTAAATACTTCACTCCTTACCTTTGGCATCACGAGAATCTATAATAGGATTGAGCCGCTTATGTAGATCGAAGATGTCACGTACTCAATTGCTTTGATCTCGCTTGTATAGGGCAAGATTTCGATTTTGCTAACAATTCTGTTAACTTTCTCTCTGTCGAGGAGGTTTGTGCTGATCATTCTATTTCTTGCCAGTTGACATACGTGTACGACTTCATTCAGCTCTTCTTTTAGTATTAGTATTCGATTAGTATTTTGTTCAAGATATCTTGCATCTGTTTTCCAACGTTCGACGTCCTAACTTCGTTTTCGTTGCCGTTAACAGGAGTCTTATATAATTCTATTTTTAACATTTCTATGTGGTTCGCTATTATTAAACTCCTTTTGTTGTCCGTTACTGTACAACGTGGACTGTCTTGACTATTTTCTCTCTTAAATTGAGTGCTGATCTGTTCTTAATGTGGAACGATTTGCCAAATTTCGAGAAGTTGTCAATGCAACTCATGAACTTTTCGTTTTGGATTTCCATGGTGTCCATGTGCAGTATCACACATGGGGATGATAGAATCGACGTGGCTTGAAACTTTGGGTTGATGGGATGCCTATTGTATTTGTTGGTCTTACAGACTTCTCAAGAGCTAGTATATTTCTTGATTAGGCTGTTCTTACGGGGAAAGTAATATTTCTCAAACAATTGCCTTTAATTCTCCCGCGGGTTTCTATGGTTGAGATTGAATATGTGGTTTTCATTTCTAACACTTCAACCGCATTCTGGGTGATTCAAATTTTCGAGATATAATTCCTGCAGGGTGGCCAAATTGAATTGAGGTATTATAAATAGGTCTCAACTTTGCCTTGAAGATTGACCGGGTCTGTCATTACTACAAAGTAGCGAGAGAAACCAGAGTGAGGCTCTTTGTGGATTTCTAAACCTTTGCCTATTTGTATTATAATCGGGTTACAGAAGACGTTAATAGGGGCTTCCACATGCGGAATGAGGTCTGTAATGTTTACTGTAGACGGCATCTAGTCTCTAAGAAAGGCCGTTACCGGCTCCACGGAGTGGCTGTCCCTGCCTTCATTAGCCTTCTCCATCATAGAACCACATTTTATAACCTTTTTTCTACTTGGTCTGCACCGAGCCTCGGCCACAAAATTGGATTTACCTGGTTTATAAATCAATTCTAAGTTATACTCTTCCATGTGAGCTCTTCACTGCTTAAACTTCGCATTTTAGTTTCTGTTCCCCAAGGCGAAAGTCAAGAGCTGATGGTAGGCAAAGATGCGAATCTTTTTCGCGCCGTAGACGTATGAATGGAGATTGTTTAATATCCATACTACGGCCAAGATCTCTTTCTCATTCGTGGCATAATTCTCCTCGATTTTGTTAAGAAAATAAGATATGTAGGCAATGGATCTGTGACCTAATTCGCTCTGTGACAGCACCGCACCTATTGCAAAGTTGGAGGCGTCGGTTGTTAAGTTAAATGACTTCTCAAAATCGGAGAAAGCTAAGATTTCAGACGACGTGAGCAACCGCTTACGGTCACTAAAATCTGGTAGTGCTTCACCATTGGGATGCGCTTCGATTGGTTTACTTTTAGTTGCGCGTTCTCTGCTCTCATCCAGTTAGTTATGGCATAGTCGCGGATAAATTTCCTATAAAAGGAGTTCAAGAAATCACTTTAATGTCTTCAAACTTTTTAGTGGTAAGATATTTTTGTATCGCCATGACCTTCCCGGGATCGACTCTTATTCCGTTAGGAGTGATAACGTATCCCAGGAACTCAACGTCCGTTCACAAAAAAAGAGGTTTATCTAGATTTACCTTCAAGTTTGCTCCGCGCAACCTGGAAAAGATGGTTTCTAAGTTTCTAAGGCTTTCTTGCGTGCTACGGCCGAAAATGCTGATGTCGTCAATGTATACATAACATATTTTGCCAATATCTTCTTTCAACACGTCATCAATCATTCTTTGGAACATCGCCGGGGCGTTCTTCAGACCAAACGGCAGGCTCAGAAACTCGTATTGCCCATTCATGATGGAAAATGCTATCTTTGGTATATCAGGCAACTTCGTAAGGATCTTGTGGAACAAAGACCTGAGATCAAAGGTAGTAAAGAATTTTGCTTTACTCAAACTAGTGAGTGTAGTGTTAATATTCGATATTGGGTATGCGTCACCAATGGTTACAACGTTCAATCGTTTAAAATCAATGACCATGCGGTATTGCTTTTCTCCTGCTGATCGTCATTTGTAGGACCAAACTAGATGCTTTACTTTTCTAGTAAGTGCGAAAGACTTGACTGAATTCTTTTGTACTTTTATCGTCGGACAAGGCGTTTACCTCGTTTGATAGTTCCTTTTTTAGGGGAATTTTTATATTCGGTACTAGTGTTAATAAGTTTTCTTTTCGTTCGATGACGACATCCAACTTTGAAGGGTAACGTCACCAATAATGCCATCAAAAGACGTGAGCCTGGAAAGGACGTCAAAAGTAATAAGTGAGTTGTTTCCGACTTCCTTAAAGAACCTAACTGAAACTTTCTCTGTAATTTTGAGATCGGAATACTTTATGTATGGTATAGTAGACTAGATAAGCGTCCTTGATAAACTTTACCTCCTCTACATTCTCTACCGCAACCTCATCGTATTGGTCTAGATGAAGGTGCAGCATCTGTCGAATATAAGATTTTTTAACTTAACCTCGGGAATTTCCCGACTTGGCCCTCTTTTTTAAGGTAATATTGCCACCCTGCGGTCGATTCATATAGTTGATCTGACGTGATTGGATGAAGGGGCCAACTTACATCCTTTCGTGAGCTTTGGGGCGGTCGTCCTTTGTGTTGGACTGCCATTTTGAGGATACTGATGCTGTCTGGGCTTATCAATGGGATATTTATTGAATCTTTGAAAAGGCCTCGACTCTCTTTTAAAATAAAATATTGTCTCGGTGGTGGCGTCACCATGTTGGTTGTATTTGAGGTATGAATGGTGTGATTCCTAAGATTAACGTTCCGCATCTCAAGCCAAGTGAAGTTTGCCTATGGGAGGTTTTTTGGTTTCTGAATGATAAGTCGCCGATAAGGCCCCGGATAATTATGGTGAGGGCACGATTCCTGTATGTTTCAACAAGTGCAAGACAGTCTGTCTTTTGCATATAGAATTCAGTCTTGATTTGATAAATGATCAGTGAAAACTGTGAATTTATTGTGGCATAGAATTCATCCAGCCTGGAGCCCTTTTGCGACAGCTGGTTAACCTGGTGCTCCAGCGTTCGGATGTCATGCTTGTCAGCATAATGCCGACTGGCAGTTCTTAAAGCAGCCCAATCGTCGTCAAATATGTTATACAATAAGAGGGCTGTGACGGCAGCACCCCTTTTCTTCTGCTTAAAGCATTGCAAATTTGCGCAATGTATATATTTATCTTTAAAAATCGCTCCCGTCAACTCGGTCATCGACTTACTTGGTAATTGTGTCCATATTCATTACTTATTATATAATTACATTGTACATTAAAAACTTAAAATTTTTTGTTTTTTCCATCTCGATCCCCACGAGATGAACTTTACAGTACTTTCTTGTTAGGAGTATGCCTTTTACAATTTTTACACTTTTTTCTTTATTATTTAAGAGAATGCGCTTCTAATTGCTACAAGTTTTGATTATAATTTGATTTCTTCTCTTTTTTTGTTGCAACTTTTAGGTACGGGGTATGACTTTATTCCCTTTTTTTAATGCTATATGTGTACTTATATATCTGAAAACTTTGTATCTTTCCTTATACACTTTTTTATTATATATATCTTCTTGTACACTTTTTAATTTTCGATTTGTATATATGTATTGTATTTACACCTTTTTTTATATATTTACTTATATGTTTAACTGTAAATATGTATTTTATGTATATATTGCCTTCTGTGGAAATAAATCAATGAGGTGTTACTCGAACCCCACATCTCAACTTGTACTCGAAAATTTCTCAACACTTATTTCTTCTCACAAGCAATTATGTGTTATATATTTGTATTAACTTGCATGTACTCACAGTAGCAGTTTCATTTTGAATCTACTTTAGACTTGACTAAAATAAAGGAAAGCAAAAAAAAAAAAAAAATTAATCGTTTTTACTTCGGGTTAGTTAACCGGCTTCGGAAGATTCATGTTAGTCCTTGTTAGTCGCGAGCGTTTATAATTCCAAGCTACCTACTAATGGCACAATAGTCTTCACAATCGCGTCCTTTCTTCTAGCAAAATCCATCATGTTCACTTGGTTATGGGAGAATGCAATTGTCAGAGATGTTTGAATTATCGTAGTGTTGTTACCACTACGAACACACAGTTGAGCGTACTAATTTAACTTACTGCATTTAAAGTATGACAATTAACTACACAGGAAGAATGATACGATATACTTTCAGCCGGTCTCTGATGGGGCGCCAGTTAACGTATTCCCATGCGAGAATATTTAAACAAAACCTCGAACAAGGAGGCTTGAGCTTGTAACTGTTCGACTTACAAAGAAAAAACTCCAAGTTAAGCAATTAAGATATTATATTTTCGATTCTAACCGATTCGACCGCACGGTCACAAGTCCAACTTAAGACTTACTTAATTCTATCCAAGTTTTTCCCCCTTCCCATCGGTTCAAATATCCAAGATCCAGACTATTTTTTTGTTTACAGGTTGATGTTGCTATACAGCTCGTACAAGTCGCTAATATATCTACTTCTCTTAAGCCCATCAACGCAAATTGAAATTGACCAAGGATATTCATATTCATTTTCATCTGCATACGCTAATGTACTCCTATCGGTAAGTGTCAAATGGCCATGCAATTGGCCATTTCACGCAGGTCTTTTCGGCGCATTTTGGTGAAAGAATTGAAGATGTTTTCTTACAAAGTTCAGACAGTCGATCAGCTGATGGGTGTTGCCAGTAAATCCCGTCTAACCATCAGTCAAGCCCTACTGAATCTCAACAACGGAGTGAATAATTTTGTGTCAAAACTACTCGATGACAAGGCGCAATTCCACCAATGTTGATACGTGAACAAAGAGAATTTGCAGTTTTGGGGCACTGGCTATTAAAGCCATTAAATCCACTCAAAGTTACTACATGGTGTGCTATTTAAGCTGGCGGAGTTATTGGACCTTTTTTTTTTTAGAACAGCGCAGGTCAAACGGTCACTGTGGATGGTAAGCGCTACAGAGAGATGATCAATGAATTTTTCATTCCTCAAGATCACCCGAATTGGCCGCCCAAGACTTTTTTCTATAGGGTTGTTTAAAGTCACGGGCTTATGTTACCAAGCCACAAGTTCTGGTAGCCCTCAAGGAAAACATCCATCAAATTCTAAATAAAACCATGGAAAATGGCAAAAGAGAACCCAAATGGTAATCAACAATGGCTGCAGTCACTAATGCGATATCAACTTGAATGCACAAAGAAAACATTTAAATTTTTTATTTTTTTTTTTTTATTGTATTCCAAAGATATAGCTTTGGAATAGATATAGGACCATACATTATAGTCCACATTGATTATTTATGCATCTACGTCGAAGAGCAAAACCGGAATAATTATGGTCTTATATAGAGCCTCCTGAATATTGCTTGGCTTTATTGCCTTTTTAAGCCAAAGAAACAGTCATTGGCAAGTGTTATTTCTCTTTCGATTTCTGATAAAAAATCGTAGTCAGAGTTATAAGCGGAGCTGAAAGGTACAAAATCACTATTGAACTCAAAACTATAACTGACTATTGTGACCTTTTTCCCGATTGTTTTAAGCAGATTTAGATTTTAGCCCATTTTTGTTTCAATATTTTCCAAGGCACCAGTGATACCTAATTGTCTTCTGCCAATGATATCAATATCAATTTAATTAGATGTGTGTTATTTTTCCAATGGAAATTCTCTGAACTTACGCATACCATATTTTGACAGATGTCATATTTGTAATGGGGATTATTTACCATTTAATCATAAAAGGGAACACGGTTCAACAACGTTAACAAGTAATTTATAAACAATGTTCATCAGTACCTCTTTTTCCTTCCTCACTAAATTTCCTTCGCCCGAACTGTGAACAAACATTTTAAGGGTCACAAGTCTCTTGAGCGCGCGCTAATTACAAAAAAAAAAAAAAAACTACGAACATTTCTATGAAGTATTTTGCGAAAAGACGTCCGTATATGATTGTATTGACTCAAGAGCTAAAGCCAAATGGCTATCGTGCAAGTCGAACTTTCGCTGATTGGGCTCTATTGAAGATCGAAGGAGAGGTAGATTTTCCCAAAAAATCATCCTTCGTGATGAGGCACATAACTTATTTGGTCAAATAGTCATTGTTTGCTGTAATGTTTAAGCCGGAGGAACATTATTTTATTCATCCCCGAAATGATGACAAAGAGTCGGTTACATTTAATAGAGATTGCTCTTTGATAACCATTTTTTTGCGGATAAATTGGAACACAGCTCTGTCACCTTTAAATTCTCTTCTTTAGAGCTTTATTAAGGGTTTAGTCTGTGACAATAAGCCAGAAATTTTAGACGACTTGGGGATGAACATTCTAATTGAAATAGCTGGAATATCAGTCGCATTATACGATTGTGTTCAGTGCATAAACTCATGCAGGCAGTTCTGTAGAGGACGTATGACATCATTTCACATATTTGTTGTTGCACAAACTTTTAAGAAATGTTTAGCCTTCGGATTGATTTTGTAAATTTTATATAACTTTCCAGTATGATGTTAAAGATCAATCACTGGACAATCTTTATCACCATTCTGCACAACATGACGAGCTTGTCAGCGATGACAAAACTAAGTATGGGTCATATACGAACTTGTACTCGATATAGAGGTAACCGACATCGATCTGGACTTCCTGAGTACTCCCTAGGATCTCTCGAGCTCTGATTAATTGATGTAATTTGAAATTACCGGGCCTAGAACCGCACTGATAGTGAACAATCAGATCGTTAACAAATAGTTTAAGTCATCAACTTAATGTATCCGACAAGATTTTGTATGAGTTGTTAATGAGGCTAATGTCTCTAGATTTAACGCAGGTTAGAGTATTTCCTTCTTGTGGATCTAACAAACGATGCTAAGGTTTCGTTGATCAGGCATATTTTCATCTGCCAATTCTTGAAAATGAGTTGGCGTACGCTTTATACCAAATGATCTCCTACCGCCTATAGTACCATACTATATCTATATTGTCCCCTTTAAAGTAATCCCCATGTACTGCAACACACTTATGCCAGCGCTTGATCCAATCCTCGAAACATTTCTTATTTTCGGTTTTCGGTATGTCCATCAGTGCTTTCTACGATTTTTCCATTACTTCCTCTCGGCTGCTGAAACGCGTTCCCCGTAGTGGTTTTTTAACTCGATTGAACAGAAAGAAGTTACAGGAAGCCAAATCAGGTTAATTCGGTGGCTGTCAGATAGTATTTGTTGCATTTTTCGTCAAAAAATTACGAATAATAATGGCACTGTGCGACGGTGCGTTATCATGGTACAAAATGCACGAGTTTTCTGCCCACAATTCTTGTTTCTTTCGAGGAATTTCGACGATAAATAATACTCTTTGCTTACTGTCTGGCCTTCTGGTGAAAATTCATGATGTACTACACCGTTGTAATATAAAAAAAACCGTGAGCATTGCCTTCTTTTTTGACTGAAAACGACGTGGTTTTTTTGGTCTCGGCTCATTTGGTGAACGAACATTCACTTGCCTGATGTCTAGATTGCGTGTAGTACTCATAAGCCCATGTCTTGTCCCCAGTAATGATCCTTTTGATGAATGTGGGATCGGATTCAGCCTCGCAAATCATCTCTTTTGCTACGTTAACACGGTCTCTTTCTTGAATGAAATTGAGGTCTTTTGGCACCAACTTTGCTGCTACACGACGGAAACCAAAATCATCAACCAAAATGTCTTGGACGGATCCATAGGAAATGTTGAAATCCTTCGCTATCTCTTTGATTTCTAATTTGCGATTATCGACCAACATTTTTTTTTACTTCATCAATGTTTTCGTCGGTTTTCTATGTCGCTGGTCTACCACTGCATTCATCATCCTCGATTGACTCACGACCACTTTTGAACCGCTCGTGCCACTGGTAAGCGACCGTTTTCTTTAGAGAATCATTTTCGAAACACTTTTCCAACATTAAATCTGTTTTTTACGCAAAATTTAATACGAGTTTGTTGTTGTTGCAAATTTAAATCCATTTCTAAAATTGTAAAAAGTCGCCAACATACACGGATATAGATGTATTCTTGGATACGTAACTTTTGCAAATGTCAAGCTATGACGCTAAGATTTAAAGGGAATGTCAACAACAGATGTACCAACTTAACAACAAAAAAAAAAAAACAGAACTCAAATCGGAACAATGGGAGCGCCACACGGTGACGCCACCGGGAATTTTTTGAGCAAGGTGGTGCTACCTGTCCCGTAGACGGGGAAGGAAATTTTGGCATGTATCGCTCAAGTTAATTGGTTCGTTATGCCTAACGGCGGAATTCGGTTTCTGTCTACAGAAGTGGTTTTCTGACAAGCTATTTTCACATTTTGTTAAAATGTTCGTCCCTACTGGAACATCTCTCCGTTTACTAAATCTCTCATGTTCGTTCTTTTCCTCTGAAGAAGCAGAATCTCTTTTCTTATTTTTTGCTCGCAGAGCAAAATTTACAACCCGTTCTTTTTTTTCGTACAGGCCGCTTCGGATACAAAATGTTCTACTACTACTGATTGTCTGCACTCTCCATCTGGAAAGAGGTTTCGTAGGTGTGGTCGGGTTAAAAGCCAAAACATCAATTCACAGCTTCTTGGTTTAAGATATCCCTAGAAGTACCTTGACTGAAATTAGATAGTTGTTTGCGTAGTACGGAACATGATCAAATAGGATAAGCAGAGAGTTCTTTTGTTAGTAGACGCATATATTTGATTAAATGTAGAAGAAAAAAGTTTTGTGGAACATCAGCTTTAACCCGAAAGATCGTCTCTTATCCATTAAAGAAGTGATTCGACGACTCCAAATCCAAGCATTTTCAACAAAATGTTGCCAAACTCTGTCACTTGAAATATTTAATGCAACAAATTATGTTGCAATTTCAATATTCCTTAAGTTTTCGTCCTAAAAACAGTGTAATTTAGAACCAAATCTATGCCATAAATTTTTAAGAAATTCTTAATACACATGTATACTAGAGAATGTAAAGGATAGCAGCAAAAGTTTGTATACCATAAACTCGTTATAAGTGAGTTTTGTTGACATCGGTGTCTGGACTTATTTCCAGTCTACGTGTAACTTACACTAACAGTTTATCCTACACGCGCTAACTTATTGCAAGATATTTATCGGATACTTAACCATGATAACAATGACCTGGAATTTAATGCCAGTGGTGCTAAATTCTACGAATGTTAGTAGTTAATTCCGATAGCCGTTTTCCTATGCTTTAAAAATTAAGCGCTGATACCGATTCCAAAAAAACATACCTAATGGATTTGGCTTGAAATAAACACGATTCGTATTTATCACAGCCGGGTTTTTCATATATCTTTATGTATTTTAGTGAAAAAAAAAAAAAAAAACAGTTAATAAAAAACGTATGCCTCACCCAATGTATTCAAAAGTATGAAATGTTCTCTACTCACCAAGTGCAACCTACAATTATCGATAAAAAAAAATAATAATAAAAGCAGCAGGTTACTTTTTCTTTTTTAATTTTTGGAGCGCTAGGTATGTAAGTACGGAAAACCTTAAAAAGAGAAAAACATTTAAAAAAAAAAGCAATTAAGATAAAAATCATATCCTGTTCTATTCATAATTGAGTTCACAGGTAATGTTTCCTGTTGCTATAGATTTGTCGGTAATTTAAGAAATGTTAAATGGATTTTGATTGCCACCTTTTATATAAAATTGTTCCTTATCACCGGATATGTCAGTTGAAACGCTATATCGTTTTTAACTCTCTCGATTCGTATGTCGTGCATGTTTATTGAGACCAAAAATTTTATATCGGACGGTTCAAACCTAAACCTACTTCTCTTGACAACACTGCTAATAACACAGCAGGACACATACCAAGCCCCCATTGAGAGTTTGGTTGAAAATTACCTTTCCTTTCCACTTAGAATTTTAAAATCTTCTAAGATATAAGCTTTCGATCAATATGAACCATCATATTTTAGCATTGTCGTTAACCAATGTGTCATTTGGTCGTCGTGAGCAAATGTTCCCAAACATACCGTTTCCAGAAGATATTCGCAAGCTGTAAGCAATTTCTTCAACATCTTAGCAATACAATATCTTTATTACCGAATACTCCTAATTCATCAGACCGTACAGAAGAAGAAGTTAGATGAAAGTTTAACTATAATGTCTGCTTGTGTCGCAGCTCACCACCAAATCTTGGTAACTAAACATGATAATATTGGGTTGTACCACGTGAAATGTAAAATTTAAAGCAAATCTTATTTTTCCGTAAATTTTTATTCAATCCAAATAGGATTCGTTGGCATCTATGACATTCTTCCAACGTGATACAAGGTCAAATATTGCTTTTTCGTAGAAGTGCTGACTTTTTAATGAAATGAAATCTTTAAAGGTTTTTATGACCTCTGCTCGGTTTCGGAAGACCTTCGGCAAGCAAAATGAATCCAGATTGCGGAAAAGATGGTAATCCGTTGGGGAAATATCAGGAGAGTACAGTGGGTGGGGAAGAATTTCAAATCCCAAACAGTTCCTGCACCAATACTTGTGAGGTGAGCTATTGGCAAACGCAGGTTGCTTTTCAGCCAATTTGGCATTCAATATGTCGATTTCCTCACAATATTTGAAAAGTGGATTGGTCCTTTCGATGCCCACCAAATTGTCACCATATCCGATTTTCATCCCAGGTGACTATCCGGTGCAAAAATGGTTCAGTTTGGTTTCTTAATGTAAGCGATGCACAGATTTCCAGGCGCCGTAGTTTTTGGGATTCGTTCAGCTCATGAGGTACCCACTTATCAAGATTCTTTACCTTTCCTATGAGAGAAAGGTGCCGACTTATTGCCATTGGGGGATACTTCTATGCTTTGTGCAATCTCCCGCACTGATTTTGTTGGGTCTGCATCCGCCGTCGCTCTTAAAACAACGTCTTCATTAAATGTTTCCGGCTTCCCACGTGGTTCATTTTCGAGGCTGAAATCTCCCAAAAAAAACTTTCCAAACCAAAGTCGTATAGTGCTTTCGCTTACCGCTACATCCTCAAATGCGTCATTAAAGTTTTTCATTGCCAATGACGCATTATGTCCCATTTTAAATTCGTAAAGGAAGAGGGTTATAATTTTTTCCTAGAAAAAACAAAACAATGGTACTTGTAAAGAACCCTAAAATTCTCACACGTCATCTGGCACAGATGTTCATTCGAGAACTTCTTATTTCCGACTGAGCTGAAATCCACATTTCATGTGGTACAACCCAATACTTTATTAGAAATCTACTATGCAGTTTTAGTATATTTAACTGCACCTCGCTTTATAATTAACAGGTTCCGTTTTTGGTTATGCTACCATTATTATCAGCACTAAACCATTCTAATCTAGTTATAAAGTGTGTTTGAAAAGATCATTGTATCTACGAGACGCAGATCATCCGAAAAAGTTACGTTCTTCTGATATGTACAATTATGTATAGGGTGATTCATCGTAAAGTTTAATTTATAATGTAAAATAAGGTACATAAATTTGAAAGTGAACTTAAAATTTTTATTATTTCTTAAAAGAACAATTTATGGCATTTATTTTTTAAAAATTATGTCATGTAAGCATTGGCCACGACTACGTCTGAAGTGGTCCATTCGGAAGGTCCAATTTTGAGCGACTCGTTCGAGCATAGAGACTGGTATCTCGCAAATAACACGAGTAATATTGGCTTCCAAAGCGCCAATCGTAGCTGGCTTATTCCTGAAGACCTGATACTTTACATATCCCCAGATAAAATAGTCCAAAGGTGTGATGTCGCACGATCTAGGCGGCCAATTTACCGTAGCAAAGCGTGAAATTAAGTGTTCACCAAAATGATTTATCAACAAGTCCATTGTTTCACGCGCTGACTCGTAGCGCCGTCTTGTTAAAATCAGAGCTCATCGAGACCATGTGCTTGAATTTCAAGAAGCACACACTCCGTTCACATGGCGCTATTACGGTTACCATTCCGATTTCCCTTATTTTTGAAGAAATATGGACCTATGATTTCACCAGCCCATAAACCACACCATATCGTTGTTTTTAATGGATGTAATGGTAGCACTTGGTATTCTTCAGGTTGCTCATCGGCCCAAATACGGCAATTTCGTTTATTAACGTATCCATTGAGCTAGAAATGGGCTTTATCACTGAAAAAAATTTCATGATAAAACACCGGATTTTCATTGAGTTTTTTCAGTGAGTTATTTTACTGAAAATATGACGCAAATTCAAGACGCCTGGCTTCAATTCTTGCACAAGTTCAATTTTGTACGCTTTTAGGCCAATATCCTCACGTAGAATGCTTCAAGTTGTTGAATTCGTCAAGTCAAGTTGCTAAGAACGATGACGAATCGATTCGTCACGGTCTTCGCGTGCACTCTGAGCTACAGCTGCAATAGTCTCTTCACTACGTGCTGGATGTGGTCTAACCGGTTGAGCATTATCCACTTATATAAACTGGGACTCAAATTTGCGAATGGTGTTGGCAATAGTAGGTCGATTAAGCGCACGGTAAATTCCTCGAATTGCACGAAAAACCTTTCTCACAGAACGCAGATTTTCGTAATACAGCTGAACAATTTAGAGATGCTAGAGTGGTGTAAGTCTTTCCATGATGACTTGCCAAACGAACAAAAATGACAAAGCAGTTTGATAGGATTCACGCGTGATCTGTCCATTGAAAATTAAACCTCTCGATGAATTACCCCTTACAAGTACGGTGTGTATGTGTAATTAAATGTTTGTTTTTGGTTATTGACATTGATCTCGGTGGCCAATTTACCGGTCCATTTTGTGATATAATGTTGTGGTTGAATCGAAAGCTCCAGCTAAGTCCACATATCGTACGAATCAAAGAAATAGTCAATTATCATATCGGGTAACGTTGGTCATTGAATGTAGTACTGAAAATTTTTGAAAAAATAAAAACAGATGATGATGATACCAGCGTGCACCACACAGTGAACGTCTGTGAGTCGAATTGTACCTCATGGCACCTAATATACAGTATATACATAAAACCAAAAGTGTGAACACGATAAAAATTAGGGTTGTCTTCAAGTAAGCCACCTGGATTTTATACGGGTATAGGCCGAGATCTTTTCGTAAAATTTTACACGCGAATAGTGGACAGAAAAAGGTCAATATTTTTGATCGACGCCGGATCTTCCGCTTTTGCTTATAGCGTCTACAGTTGCTTATGTATGCATATAACGCAAACGCGTTGATAGTTTAGCTTGTGTATGAAGTATGAAATTTGTCAATAATAAGAAAAGTATGGAAGCGTTATTTTGGAATAAGTCTATTTATCGTATAATCACTTGTCAAACAACACTGAACATAAATGTCAAATAAGTGCTAAAAATGACAGCACGATTTCAAATCTGTATTGGAAGATCTTAATTGTGGTCACCCATTTTGATGGGCTGTAGCTTGAAATGGTGTGAGAATAGACCCTCCCACCGCCATACGATTTTTTGACCGGCGGAACTTCAGGAATATGCCCTTAAAGGATTATACTGCTAAACTGGGACACCCTGTATTTTAAAAAGAAGTAAAGCTGTAGGATCTGACGGGTTACAAGAAGCTGGTGATTATAAAAAACCAACTGAGCCATATCAAATGATTTTCTCTTGGCAGACATCTTAGTCCCCAATAATTTGAACACAATTACCTTATTTAAGAAGCTGGGTGTAAGTAGGTATTAGTTTCTTACGAAGAACGCTAAACGTCGAAACACATTCTTATCAAAATTTAGGCAAGAAATTGTGCAATTTTACAATAAAAGATTGCTAATAAGTATATTATTGTAAATGCTACACAAGAGGGCTACATGGAACATTGCAGAGGGGATTCTTGTTTCTGATTTTTTTTTCTATGCATACATACATACGTATGCATTCATTAAAAATTTGGACAAAAATGCATCGACATAAACGAAGCAGACTGCTCCACAGACATGATTACATCGACACGTTATATAAGATACTAACCACGGCATAATCTATCTTTTAAAGATATTATTTCCCCATTTAAAATTATTGTTATATACAAGACATAGTATTCATATGTATAAGCCACCGTCTTAAAATTCTATTGGACCATTTGTATGCATAACTCTTTTAAAAATCCTGATTGTACGGATATCAACAGGTATCAATGCAACTAATATGTCCAATATAACATACAATTATGTTGCTCGAACTGCACATACGAACATATACATAATCTATTATGTACTGAATGAGTGTGCAGTCCTAAAACGAATACCAACATCATATATACAATATTTTTTTCTTACGTGTGTTTTCTTCTTTTTTATTTAACAATTATCTGATCTAATTATCCCTTGTTAAAAAGTAGGATGCCTTTGAAGTTGTCAATTTGCTTGTGGATAGGACCTTAGATACTTATCTTTTGTTTTTAGGTATCTTGTTTTCTGTAATTTTCGTTTCTCCTTCTTTGGATGAATCATTTAAGGGGCAACCTACTTAAACACATTGACGACTTATTGAGAATGTGGGTGTTCCAAATAAATGTCCTCTTGTGATATCCCAAAACGAAATAATGATAACTGCTCGTTCAATTGCTAAAGGTTGTGATAAAGGAATGTTCTTTTATCCATTTTTTGTACTTTGACGTCTTAAGGTGAGTCATCTTTTATCCTGAGGAATTTCCGTAGCTACATACATATATAATCATTGAGGTGAGACGCAGGCATTTTTATTAGCACTAGATATTCCATATATTGTATGTACTCGTATATGAGTATATTTTTGTTGAATTTTACGAGTATTTTGATATAAACACATTTTAGTAGTATACGACCACTTAATAGGAACAATGGAATGTCTTATTTAAAAAAGCAACGCAAGTTTAATTTTGGTTCGCAATTCGGCGTTACTTTCTTGAATTCCTTTGGTTAACCTTAATTAATTGAAGGCGCAATAGTTTAATGTCGATCATTTCCTAGTCCCTTCATTTATTGTACAAGCTTATCTTGAAATTTCAAAGAAAAAAAGCATACGATTTTTTGCCGACTCCGTAATATGAAAAGCGGCAACGGCCTTTGTTCGTCTACTATGTGTCAAATTTTTCGTAAAGATCTCGTTCTACACCTGTATAAAACCAAGCTGGTGTAGAAACTAAGTCACGCAACCATAACTTGCGACAGTTGCTTTCAGATTGAGCTTTTGAACATCTTGAAGTTGACTCTTATTCTTATCGAAAAATTGTGTTTAGACACGAGGCTTACTTTTTGCTTAATAGATTTGTCAATAACCTAAATTGCTAATTCTGGAATGAGGCAAGTAGAGAAAAGACTCATGAGACCTAATTAAACCAAGTCGTACACTATTTGGACAATGATTAGTGATCCTAAAATATTAACAACGTTAATCCGAATGATATGTATTTCCAGCAGACGGCTACGACTTTCTGAGGACTCGCTTCAACAACAACTTTATACTTCGAAATGAACCAGTGAATTGGAGATCACTCGATCTTTTATTGTGAAGCTATGTAAAGTGTTTAGTTATATAGATGGATCGTAAACTATTTAGTGCTGGGAATCTAATATTCATTGTGTAATTAGTGAGATAGAGCCCAAAACAGTGCCCCAAACTTATGCCAACAAGATGCGTCTTATCAAAAACAGTTGAGGGACTGAACTTAATTCGTGCGGTTTGCTAAGAGATGGCGTAACTTGTATTATTCCATTGGAACATGCGTTAGAAAGCTACTGTCATTGTACGTCATTTCAGTATATGTCATTCATTTGAAGCGTAAACAACAATTTTTTTTTTTTTTTCCACTCAAATATGCCTGAAAAATTGTTTTTGCGGGAGTTCTTCTTCATTACTTTAATATGAAGAAAACTGCTGTCGTATTTTGGTGGTAGTTTATGGTGAACATGCGCTAGCTGGGTGAACGTGCCAAAAGTGGTTTGCACGATTTAAAAGTGGTGATTTTGGCTTGGAAGGCGATGAAAGTTTGAAGATGAAGAACTGGAAGCATTACTCTATGAAGATTGTTGCCAAACACAAGAAGAGCTCGCAGAATCTTTGAGTGTCACTCAAGCAGCCATTTCTAAACATTTAAAAGTAGCTGGATTTATACAAAAGCAAGGAAATTGGGTTCCACATGAACTCAAGCCGAGAGACGTCGGAAGGCGGTTATGCATGTCCGAAATGCTGCTGGAACGCCACAAAAGGAAGTCATTTTTGCATCGGATTGTTACTGGTGGTGAAAAATGGTTCCATTACGACAACCTCAAACGCAAAATCATATGTGAAACCCGGCCAACCAGCCAATCAACGGCAAAGCCGAATATCCATGGCGCGAAGTTAATGCTCTGTATTTGGTGGGTGTGCTGTATTATGAGCTGCTAAAACCGGGTGAAACCATCAATGGACAAGGCTACCGAACACAATTAATCCGTTTGAAGAGAGCAGTAGCCGAAAAACGCCCGAAATATGCGACCAGACACGAGGCAATAATTTTCCATCATGACAACGCTCGGCCCCACGTTGTTATTCCGGTTAAGAACTAATTGGAAAACAGTGGATGGGAAGTCTTACCTCACCCGCCATATAGCCCAGACCTTGCCCCTTCTGACTACTATTTGTTCCTGTCGATGCAAAATGCATCAGAGCAGAATAAAAAAAAATTGGCTTGATTCATTCTTGGCTGCCAAGCCGGCGCAGCTCTCTTGGGATGGGATCCACAAATTGCCAGAAAGATGGGAAAAAGTCATAGCTTCGGATGGGCAATACTTTGAATAATGCAATTGTACATGTTTTTCTTAAATAAACGTTCAAATTTTGAAAAAAAAAAAACCGCACGAATTAAAATATATAGCCAATAATAATATTTTTTTTATAATTGGCGCTCACCCATAGGATTTAGTGTATTTTTAGAATGTCGGGATGAAGGAAAGTAAGAGAGGAAAGTAAAATACATTGGTATCTGCGAACGTCAGCCTTAAATTGTTACAGATTATAATACCTAGGAAATAAAAAGCTAAACAGGGAAAGAGTCGCGATATATCAAAGTACGCCCAAAATAATTGGGCTTAATGGTAAACTGATCAGCATTCATAGAGCCACGTTCGATAATTTGAAGGGGTGAAATCCTACTTGCAATATCGGTGGAGCGCTGGTGGCCAAAAAAAAAAAAAAACGAAAATAGCGATAGAACAAGTTGAAGTAAGAGACTTTTCAATGAAAATTGCTCATGGAGACTATGCTTTAATAGAATGCTATGAGCTGTCACTTTTGGTTTGAAGTTTGTGTTTTTGTCGCCATGGCTCTTTAATATATCATCCATACGTCACTGAGGAAATAAATAATATTGTAATCAATAATGTTGCTCCAAATTGTGTAACTCTCTTGTTCCCAAAAACGGATTTACCCCAAACTTATGTTTTCTTTTCTTTCCTTCTTGCAGGTTTCCTAATTCATTTAATGCCATTAACGTAAGAATACGTCGATGTCATTTAAACGAATGAAATAGTAATCTATGAAATGCCTACCCTAAAATTTATTGCATACCATTGTATTTTTCTGTCTTTCTATGAAATGAGACGGATAGCGAGCTATGAAAAATTGCTAATTGGGGTGTAATAAAATTCCAGCCAAATCAGCATCACTTGTAAGTTTGTTTGACCCCTGACCAGATATGGGCACTGTACTCAAATTTTGAGCAGATAAATATTTTATACAAATATATTAAGCGACATCGACTATGTGATAATTTTAAAGTAAATTGTCACTGACACACATCCAGAGAAATGAAAGTTTATCGGTTTTGACGATGCAAGGCCCATAATGGGCTATGCTGGATACTTACATTTCGATTTAGTGACATGTTATCAAAATTTATAACAGGCATAAGGCGAGCACTACAACAATACCTCCCATGATATCCAAAAGGATAAAACAGATCACTGGCCACATCAACATCACAAAGTTGAATGGTGGAAATGTAATATTAATTTTTGCTTTCATGCAAAAAGATGTGTCTTTTCATATATAAAATTAGCTTCACAAGATTCTATTAAAATGTTTGTCCAACTTTTTAAAGGGTTTGGCCACTTTAGAGGCCGTAAAAAAAGGTTTTTTTTTTTTATTTTTTTTAGGAAAAATATAAAAAAAAATCGAGTTTACAAAGGTAGAAGTTAATTTTACATATGAATGACTGTAAAACATAATTTTTATAGAATTTATGAAATTAGTATTGTTAGTAATAAACGAATTTTGCCATATTCTTACTTATATTCGTACTTATTTAGATAATATATTTTTAAAGATCTACTTAAAATTTGAAGTGAATTGATCGAAAATAGTTCAAGTTATACGTGAAATGCAATTTTGAGATAAACGCTTTTAAAATTTTAAGTTGGCGCGCTGCCTACCTGGCGGTCTTGTACTATATTTTGAAAAACAAGTACTTCCAGATGTTTCTTTTGGGATATAATTTTTATATAGATAGAAAAATCATAGAGTGGCTTGGATTTTTTTTTTTCTATTATTTTTTTATTAACTCTGAAAGATTGAAGAACAACAAAAACAAAAACGAAAAAGAAAAATTATGCACTTAAGGGTTAAAACTCTGTGCTGTACTTTTTGTGCTTGGCTCTGCACTCTCAGTGCTGTCGAATTTAAAGTCAGCTGTTGTGATATTGTTTGCAATTCAGATTACCTACGAAATGAAATCAATTCATGAGGAAATTACCTTTAGATAACCAGAAAATTAAAATAACAACAATGTCTATGACATTTAGGTGCTAGAAGTAGGGTAAATACTGAGATGTGTCAACTTTGCGATGTTCAGTGTTATAACAGTATATACACATTAATTGTGCGCCACGTGGTAACCATCGGGTACTAATCGATGTCTATCCGGATTCGACTTGCCAAACGTTTAAGCGCGATTTCTGACAAGGAGACAAAATGAGACAGCAGCTAGATTCCCCAGATAAAATCAACGCTAAAGTATAAAGCAAAACTCCGGGCTACTGCGACATATTTGTAGCTCATTCCAGTAAGTATTTCCGAGAGTAAGCCAGGATCTTGGAAAAGAGAAGCGCTTAATAGATCAGCGGCGGGTTACTGGCTTCGGCTTTACAGATCCCTTGTTCTAGGGGTATTATAAAACACAGTTACGAAGCAACAACAAGCCATGGATACGGACGGATCTAGTGTTGATAATCTTTGCAAACGAAACAAGGGCCAAGAATTTCGGTGCCATACCAGGCCACGTGCAGCCAAAAAACTATCGGATGTCATGGACTGCTATAAAACAGATTTAACCGCCATGCAAGATATTCAATGGGACGAAGACCTAAGCAAAAAGTCTTAAGTTTCCGTCATATTAAAGAACGCCTCGTAATAATCCGTATTAAACTTTGATTGAGCGATGTTATCCTTATATGCGCGCACGACCATACTGAAAAAAACGAACGCAAGTGTAAGGCGTCCTCAGCCAACTTGACATGCGAAATTGGAGGCAGCTAGGTAAAGATCAATCGAATTGGCTAGAGACGCTTGTTGGTTGAACTCCAGGGAAATGGCAAAGAAGAAGAAGAAGATTATAAGAACAAAAAAATAAATTAACCTATATGTATATAATATATACACGGCTGTAATCTTATATTTATGTTAGTAAAGTTTGTAATTATCAATTATTATTATTGTTACTATATTATCAGTATAATAGTATGCACTATTTTTGGCACGACTCTCGAACTTACATACTGAATATTCTTATACGCATAACAATATCTGTCCTATGCTAGTACAAACGACAGAATCTTACATCCATTATTAAACGTTTACTGTCTGATGACATGTTCAAAGTAAGGTGCTTGATTGAAGAAATCGTTGTTTTACAATTTTTTATTTTTAAAGAGATTGTTAAATTTTCCCTTCAAAACTTACATTAAAAATTTAAAAACCATTTTGTTTTGTAAGATCCACAAACGAATCTGGCAGCACTGATCTAAGCAAATGCAGAAATGAAATATTGAAATTGCACACGATTCAGGCAAAAACCTGTAGTATATCTTTTAGCGCACCTTTAAAATTCAAATATCTGAGCATCAATTCCATATCTAACTGCCAAATAAAAGTGGTCAGTAACGATAACGTCGCTAAAAAACACTACGAAGCAAAATGAAGTTAAGCAAGGTAAAAACTGAAATGATTTTTCCAACGCATATTTTTCATCTTTCTTTAAATAAACTTAACACTCAAGTGGATTTGAATACACTTATAATGCTTCAACGTGGGTTAAGTTTTTTGGAAAATGAGTTAATGAGAGGAAAAAAAGATGTTTGGGTTCAGTGGTTATTTCGCTCCATGTGGCATCCAACATTTAATGAGGAGACTAAATTCTTAGTGGAAGTTGGCTTGTTGATTTCTAGTCAACTACTCATCTTACTTGATTTTTGTTAACTGAGACAATGAATGCCTTTCGGGCACAGTTAGGATTCGAAAACCGAACCTTCCGATTTGCAAGCAGTAAATTACCACTTGAGCCACAGAATTCATAAGAGTATTCCCCAATCTATGTACAATATTTCTAAAAATTCTTTGAACTACTTTTTAAGATATTAAAATCCTTTAAATAGTTTGAGAAACCAATTGAATCGTCTTCGGCTTCGGCTTTGTTCACTTTCTGTTTCATCTGCTTTGAGAGCAATTTGAAATAATATTTCTTAATAGCTGTAAATTTTTTCGAATCCGACTTTTCTTTTGTTTTTATACCAAAAATGTAAGAACTGACAAATTTGCAAAAATTGATGACAAATTCAAAACTTTTAGTTAAAAATAAAAAATCACAAAATTGAATAGTGATCCAACTGGCATAGTAAGGGCCTATAATTTATTTTTTATTTTATTTTATTTTTATTTATTAGTTTCTTAAAAATTGATTTCAATTCTTCATTATTCATATTAGTAAAAATATAAAACTTAAAATTAATAAGAAAATTTGTGACAACCTGTTTTATAAGTGCAATAGTTTCGAAACTCACTTCAAAAGGTTTTGAAATTCAAAAATTAAGCTTTGATTGCGATGACCCTGATAGTATGTATAGTTTGTTACAAATAGAAAACATAGATTACTTACAAATAAATAAAATAAATAAAAGAAATAAGAAATAAACACCTACAACTAAAGGCTGAACACATAAGAACGATAGGGGAAAAATTAAATAAAACAACAACAGTGTGAGATATAAAATTGACTCTGGCTTTATTTTGAAGCTACGTTCATGCTATTATGTGTGGAATCCACAATCTCAAGCCCCAAAGGGAATAATCGAGAGTTATTAAATCTAATGATCGCGGTGGGCAATTGATTGCTTGCCGTGAGATGACATAGTCGGGTTAAACCAAAAGCGGGTTGGTGTTTTTTGGCTTAAACACGTAACTCCGGGAAAAACGTTTGCAGCGCCTCATTAGCGAATTTACGGCGTCGTTTATGGTCGTTTGACTTTAATTCTTTCGTTATCATAATCTTATACGGATGTAAACCCAAATCCAAACCCAAAATAAGCCGGGTTGACTCTCTAGCGATGCCCAATTCAGGGGATCGGCGTCGAATCGCCATTTCTGGGTCTTCTTCCGATGCTGGCCGCTGCGGCGGATATGTTGTCTTCATTTTGCATCAATCTCTGTCTAGTTGGTGGCTTAAGATCCAAAACTTTTCCACTGCGCGACGAATTGTCTGCGTGATGACGATCGACACTACGACGAAATTAAAATTGCGTATTTACAATTGAGCTGGAACTTCCGCACATACGGCAAGCTCAAAACGATGCATGATAAAATGACAAACCTTACTGATATTTTGACAGTTGGATGTTATTAGTAACTTTGACAGCTGCTGAAACATAACAATTGGAAAAACTATCATAGCTATCTAGTTACCTGTTAGTTAAAAATAGAAGATTTAACCAGGGTACCAGAAACAATAGATTTTAAAAGCAAGAGTTAAACATGTTTTGTGAACAGTCCAAGAATAAATATTTCTTTCTTCAGGGGTGGAAGTTTGTTAAATATTCGATACCAGAAAAAAACAATAATATATATAACGAATTGGAAAAATTCGTGTCGGCAAATAAAAAAAAGTCTGATAGTGCATCGGAAATGTATTCGTAAAGTTTTTGCATGGACCCAGATATTCGAATTACTTAACTAATTATCTTAATTTCGAAACATTTTTCACTAGTTAGCTATGAAGTTTTGGGTATTTAGTACCAGATTATATATAGGGTTTTCTAATAACGACTTGACAAATTTTTCTTTCTTGACAAAATGTGCTGTGTGGCACCATTTTGTTAAAACCACATGTCGTCCAAGTCCATATCTTCCAATTCGGGCCAAAAATAATAGCTGATCCTGGCGCGATAACGCTGACTATTCACAGTAACGTGACGATCGTTATCGTCGACGAAAAAATATGGCCCAATAACGCCGCCGGCATGCAAACCGCACCAAACAGTTATTTTTGTGCATATTTTGCTTATTGACGAACCCATAGAGCCAAAAATGAGCTTCGTCACTGAAGATGATTTTGCAATGAAATTCATCATCTTGGCACATCTTCTCCAGAGTATATATAATATCCCCAATCTATTGCCAATCGCGCTGCAAAATAGAAAAACAATAATTTATTGACCTATTCAACTCTCTTGGAGCAATCTTCATTATTGGTGGCGACTTTAATGCGAAGCACACCTTTTGGGGCTCAAGGTGTATCTCTCAAAAAGGCAAAACTCTTTACAGGGCTGGTATGGAATGTGGTTGCTATTTTTACTCAACAGGCAGCCGACATATTGGCCCTCGGATGTCGCCAAAACACCCGATCTAATAGACTTCTTTATCGGAAAAGGAGGAAACACTAGTTACGTCAAAGTTGAAGAGGGCTTCGATCTTTCCTCCGATCATTCTCCAGTTATCCTTTTACTGTGCGAATCCTTGGTTAAGAAACAAAGACAACCCAGATTAACTAACAGCAAAACTCACTGGGAAGATTTCCGAATAGACGTTGTAGACAATACTAAGTTGAAAGTAGCACTTAGAACGCCGTATCAACTTGAAAAAGAAGTTGAACGTTTCGTTGAAGTCATACACCAAGCGGCCTGGAAGAACTCTCCCCGCGAATCGAACAAAGTTCCCAAAGTCGGCATAAGATATCCACCGGAAATCAGAGAAATGATAAGGAAGAAACGAAGAGCGCGGAAAAAGTGGCATGAAACCCGGGCATCACAAGATAAAAATAGGCAACTTGTTGAAAAAATCGATCAAGGACTTCAATAATCAAGGTATTAATAACTACCTTGAAAGACTCACAGCAACAAAGGATACCAACTACTCCATATGGAGAGCCGTTAAAAGTGTTCGAAAGCCCCAAATACACGTGGCACCAATAATAAGAAACCAGGATGACTGGGCGAAAGAAGATAAGGAAAAAGCTAATGTTTTCGCCGACCATCTTGCAGAAACGTTTAAACCATTCGATGGGGGGTGCTTCCTGAGAATGTCAATACTCTAGACGTGACGACAAACTTTCCAGTAGAAAAGGCTACACTTAGGGAACTTAGACAAGTTATAGACACGCTTAAGCTCAATAAAGCCCCGGGATATGACTTAATAACGGGAGAGATACTTAAAGCGTTGCCGAAAAAAGGTTTGCTAAAGCTGCTCTATCTTATAAATGCCAGCATTAGATTAGAGCACGTACCGCACCAGTGGAAAGTAGCCGGAGTTATTGTGGTTCCGAAACCCGGTAAACCGCTGACTGAAGTCAAGTCATATCGACCAATATCGATATCGATTACATCGAAGGTCTTCGAGCGAATCCTTCTTAATCGTCTTAAACCAATTACCGACACAAATTCCCTCTTCCTTGATCTTCAATTTGGCTTTAGAAGCCAACACTCTACAGTTGACCAAGTGCATCGAATAACCGATGTAATTGAACGAGCAATCGAGTGTAAGTTAGTCTGTTCAAGCGCATTCCTTGACGTTTCGCAAGCCTTTGATAAGGTATGGCATGAAGGCCTTAAATATAAACTCCGACAAGCCCTACCCCAGCAATTGTCTTGTATTTTAGGTTAATATCTGGAAGACCGACTCTTCCGTGTAAGACACGGAAACGAATATTCCACTTTTAAGACAATAAAGGCGGGGGTGCCGCAAGGAAGTGTACTTGGCCCTCTGCTATATTTGCTTTTTACCCGTGATATACCGCAAACGGACGACATTTGCTGATGACACTGCCATTTTGGCAACGGCTAAAACAGTCGAAGAAGCAACTGCCAAGTTGCTTACACGGATTAACAATTGGACAAAGACTTGGCGAATCGCGCTGAATGAAAACAAGTCTGTCCACGTGAACTTCACTTGAGAATCCACCGGTGTTTATCAACGCAGTACGAATTCCTTACGCGAACGAGGTCAAATATCTCGGTATGAAACTCGACGCTAAACTAAAATGGAGAGCACACGTCAAGAAAAAACGTGAAGAGCTTGAAATCAATATATATATATATACACTGGCTTATTGGAAAGTATTCCAAGCTTAGCTTAAAGAACAAACTGCTATTATACAAGCAAGTGCTAAAACCGATCTGGACATATGGTGTACAACTTTGGGGTTGTGCTAAAAATAGTAACATTAATGTATTACAGACATTCCAAAACAAAGTTCTTCGAAGTATTGTTAATGCACCGTGGTACATTAGAAGCGATGATATCCACAGAGACTTAGGAGTCGAAAACGTTCAGAACGTAATTAAAATGTTTGCGCGAAAACATAATAATCGATTAAAAGGTCATACGAATATTTTTGTTCAACAGATCCTCGACGAGACAAATTTATTGCGCCGTCTGAAAAGGACTAAGCCTCTCGATCTAGCGCGGTGATTAGCAGCGCGTAATTTTTCTAAAGTACACAGGAATTTTCAATGGAAAATCGCCTGCAGGATATCTTATAAAAAAAAAAATAAAATGCGATAGAAGAAATGCTTGTTGAGTGTGAACTCAGTCGTGGTTTGCATAAGGGAGGTGTTTTTTAGTGAGTAAGAATCTCACACTACTATAGGCTCCGGGCCTATAGTGTCTATGAAGATTTCTCACCTTCCCATGAAAAAAAATCTTCTCCAGAATCCAATCGACGAACGTAGTTCGTTAATGTACTTTACCATGATGAAAATGTTGAGTTTACTGAATAAATTAACAGTGACAGTTTGATGATTAGTGAAAAAGTACGTTCACGAATTAAATTCAAAGTTGTCAAATCTCTATTGGAAAACCCTATATTTCGCACTCAGGTGCATAAGAGCAAACGTTTACTTTCAAATTGTCTAAAGAAGACAAACTAAAATAAGTTAACTTAGTTTTTGAACTCACTCGTATAATTAAAAAATGATTTTCAAACCAATTCCTAAACAAAGCCAAATCTCTAGATAGTGCCGCAAAATTCTAAGAAATCTCAGTGTAACTCACAGAGTATGACTTTGTTGTTGTTATTTATTTATTTATTTATTTATTTAATCCTATAATTGAAATACGAGTACTCGTAAGTTAAAAAATTGGTTTTTCCTTTCATGTACTAGTGAATACCACGAAATTTAGAATTAAGATTTCAATGAAAAATGTATGTATCATTTGGTCAATATGAGTTGATTAAATATGATATGCAACTGCAACTTTATTGCAAAAAAAAAAAGAAAAATGGTTGCAAATGAATCATTCAAAGTATTGTCCATCGCTAGCTACAAGTTTTTCCCATCTTTCTGGCAAAACTAGTAGTACAAGTGCTAAAAGCGCAATACCTGGGGAATATGGCTGCTGCGATAAGACTTAAAATATGAACGTTTCCAAGTAGGTTTTAACGGGTTTGGCAACGTGAGTTTCCCAGTATTGTTATGCTATAGAATCACTTTTTCGTGCCTCTACTCGTATTGTGTCGTATTGAAGTCGATATCGTTTCCCAGTTCATAATAAATAACAACGACTTGGTCCCTCCAAATATACAGCATAATCTTCGCAGCCTGAATATTCGGCTGAGCCAACAACGTAGAAGCAAGACTGCGCAGTTTCGACGTCTTTCTTCTCTTTGAGTTACTGTAATAAATCCATTTTTATCATCCTTCACTATGCGATGAAGAAAATCTTTCCTTTTTCGCCGCTGGAGCAGTTGTTCACAGGCAAAAAAAAGACGCTCAACGTGCCTTGGCTTCAAATCATAAGGAACCCAAGTTCCTTGTTTTTGAATCATTCCAAACGCACGCAATTGCTTGGAAATGGCTTGGAGTATAACTTTTAATGTCAAAGCAAGCTCTTCTTGCGTTTGGCACGGATCCTCATCGAGCAATGCCTCAAATTCATCATCTTTGAAGGAGTTTAGTCTTCCTTTACGCGGACGGTCATCAACATCGAAATAACTATCTTTAAAGCGACGGAACCAATTACGGCATATTGTTTCACTTAGAGCAGCATCTCAGTAAAGTTTTTGGAGCTCTCCATATGCTTCAGCCGCCATTTTCTTCTAATGAAAAAAGAAAATCGACACTTTCCGCAAATGACGATTATTTGGCACAAAATCCGACATTTGCACATAATCAAAAGTACATATATGACGCCACAACTACATTACTAATGTGTCAAAACGGTTTGTTCACCATATGTCTAACTTGGATCATGATGTTTTGGATATGTCCAGCACTTACTACTGGAGCCATTTATTGACAAACAGTGAGCACTTGTGCACGTAATAGTTTGACGGTTTAAGAAAAACCACCAACAATTCTAAAAAATAAAGAACTCGGGACAGTTCAAAAATATAAGGACGGAGTTAGATTATCCTAAAAATTGCAGTTAATAATGCAATTGCGCTTAATAATGAAAGTACAATAGGATCTCTTTTAAATTAATATTTGTGACAATCAAGATGCAATAATTCGGTCAAAAATTTCAAATAAAATAGCATATTAATTGTTTTTATTGAACACAGACCGTTAAAATACTATTTAGCTGAAACCAATTCTAAATATTTTTACAAACTAAAACACATCTATTAATTTGCTGATATCATTCATCAATTGATGAATTGATTTGTTTTATTGTCCTATTTGAATTTTAAATCAGATGAGAACAAAAACCAAAGAAAATCAAATCGGGACTTTATGATTCTTTTGCATATCTATTCTGTAGTCCAAACATCAGTGAAAGATATGTATACGAGTACATATATTATACCATAGCATGACTTAATTAATTTTTCATTTGCTGAAACACGTTATAATAACCGCTAAATATAAAATCAAAATACCAATACCGACGAAAGAAAATACTATGAGCACCAACACTATTGTCAAATGTGTATTACAAGCTCTTTTAAAATTTTGGCATGTTGCTATGAAGCTAGCAAATTATTGCTAATGAGCCGTATTTAAATTCTTCAAACAAAACATGACAGTCATAACACCTGGCGATGGACAATGGTTATTTCATTTGAGTATAGCAAATGTTGCCGTAACTGAATATCTTAACTTTTAGGAGTTCAGATTTAATTTGGTTTGCTCAGAAAAAATGTTTATTTTTTTTTCTTTAGAAACAAAGGCTCGTAATATTATACATTTCTATACATGTACCATA